>CAWUFW010005042.1:0-1417825 GCA_963921515.1 Calotriton arnoldi | reverse complement strand
TGCGTTCCTAAGCGTTCCATTTGAACTCCAAAAGCAAAGTACAAACCAGACCCAGGATGGGCCAGGAGCCCGCATACACCAGAGTCACAATGAGTAGGGGCAAAGCAACACACCCATCGGCATGGCCAATCCGTCCCATGCCACATGTGCACAGCACACAGTCCCATTGCCTAGCACACACACCTACAGATGCCACAGCCACACACTCGCCTCCGGGAAACCCATGTACGAGATTGCACGAACTGCCAATGTCAGACGACTAATACATACTTCGCCAGGTGCAACACAATAACAAATCTCATTCTCTCCACAGGTGACGAACTGCTGGACGCTGGGGATGGAGACAGCAGCCAGCACAGCCAGCCTACAAGCCCCCAACGAGGACACACGGATCTGGAGGATCTGTCCACCTCTTCGGACACGGACCACCAAGCTGGCCCATCTGGCGTGGCAGGGCCCAGCCGCTCCCCAGGACCCCTCCTACCCACCAACCCATCATCCAGGGATGCTGAACAGTCCCAGTCCCCTGCTGCCACTGTTGTTGCGGCCACACCCACGGTCATTGCGGCCACTACCACTGCCGCAACCGCCACCATCGCCGCACCGACCACCACCGCCTCCACCACCACCACGTCTTCGCTGGCACCAGCCCCAGCGCAGGTGGTGGCCCGGCCGACTGGATCCACCCTGGGAGCCACAGCGAGGACCGTGGTGAGCAATGTGGCTAGTGGGCAGGCCGGTGGCAGCAGGACTGGTAGGAGGAGCAGGGTCAGGGAAACGCCAGCCTCCCCTGGGAGCCATGCCCTGCCTCAAATGGCCAGAGTCCTTGGGGCCTATGAAGAGGCCCAAGGACAATGGGCCAGGTCTGCTACTGACACGCGGGAGGTGCTGGGGGTGCTGAGGTCCATGGACGCCCATATGGGCCAATTCGTGTCCCGTATGGACCAACTCGTGGACCTCATGGGCCAGCTGGTGGTGGCGGTGGGGTCACAGGCAAGGCCAGCAACACCACCTCCGCCACCACCTGCTAGGGCGCAGGCTCGGGCAGCAGTGTCCACTTCCCCTGCGTCCACAGCCAGTGAGCACACCTCACCCACCACCAGCAGGTCGCCACCACACACCCCCTCCCAAACGTGGAAGGGGCCGTCCGAAGAGGAAACAGATCTCCCGGGAGGACTTCGCATGCTCCAGTCGCAAGTGAGGCAGCCAGCCAGCCTTCCGCCAGCCTTCCTTGACCAGCCACTGCATTGACTTGCTCTACGATCCCACTCCACACAGCCAGCTGGATGGCATGTGTGTGTTGGACTATGGACATAGAACCAGTGGGTACACCCTGATCATCACGCAGCCATGACCGACAGCTCATTGTCACTGCACGCACCACTTTTGTCATCACCTTACACACAATCACATGTCACAGTTTGTAATAAATGCACCTTTTTCACTAACTGCTGTTTGTGCCCTGTGTCTTTATTGTACGGAATACAACGGCCACCTTGGGCGGAAAGGCACCTGATGCGTGGCATGGAAATGGAATCCGGAGGGCCTGTAGGGACCTAGGGGTGGGAGACAGAACAGGAGCACATTCAATGAGTGTGTCACACACCCATCACACAGTACATGTCAACAACTACAAGCAATGTACACACATCGCACAGAGCAATAGGGCACAATGCCACAGTCACCAACAGTGGCATACTACCCTGGCCATGGAGCGTTGACACACTGCACGCAGTGAACATACGGCCACCCTGACACAGCACACACACACCTGCATAGATACAGACACATCATCCGTCGTACATGGACACTCACCGTCAAGTGAAGTAGCGGGCGATGAGCTGCTGGCGCACATTCCCAGCTTCCTCCTCTCCGCTGTCCACCTCACTCGAGCTGTCCTGGTCTGCGGGCTGGGGCCCTGGTTGATATCCGTCATCCACAATGAGGGGGATCTGCTTCCGAATGGCCAGATTGTGCAGCATGCAGCACGCCACCACTATCTGGCACACCTTCTGTGGGGAGTACGCCAGTGCACCTCCGGTGCGGTCCAGGCACCTGAACCTGGACTTGAGGAGGCCAAAGGTACGCTCGACCACACGTCTGGTCCTCCCATGTGCCTCATTGTATCGATCGTCTGCTGGGGTGCGAGGATTCCTCAATGGACTGAGCAGCCATGCCCCATTCGGATACGCAGAGTCACCTGGGTGTGAGGGACACAGAGAACCGTTGCTATTCCAACTGGACAGGGGACAGCATCGCACAACCAGCACGCTACACCACTCCACATACTCACCGACAATACAGCCACGATCCTGTTGCAGATTGGCCATCAGTCGTGGCAAGATGCTGTTGCGCATTATGTGTGCGTCATGGGCCGAGCCTGGAAACTTTGCACACACGTGGGTGATCACCATGTCCGCAAGGCACACCACTTGCACATTCAGGGAGTGCGTGTGCTTCCTGTTGCGGTACAGGTGCTCAGTGGCCTGTGGTGGAACAAGGCCAACATGAGTGCAGTCAATGGCTCCCACGACGTGTGGGATTCTGCCAAGGGCATAGAATGCACCCTTCACTGCCGCCAATTCACGAGCCCTGGGGAAGCGGATGTACCTGTTCCGGTACAGCATCATGGCTGCCAGTACATCCCTCAGCACCTTGCTGAACATGGGCTGGGACATCCCTCCTCCAATGCCCACTGTGTGCTGGAATGACCCAGTGGCAAAGAAATGCATGGCGGCCATCACCTTAGCCGTGGGGGTGACAGCAGTCGGATACACCCTGCGGGGACGGAGATGGGGCTCTAACATGGCACACAGTCGATGCAGAGTTGGCCTGTCCAGCCGAAACCTCCTGATTACCTCTGTATCGTCCATGTCCGCCAGCAATTGGTATGGGCGGTCAATGTTCGGTCTCCGCCTGGGTTAAATGGCAGAGGACACATGTCAAAGCAACACGGCACATAGCAATTTCGCATACACATCACTGACATGACTGAGCAAGCACATGGGCCACAGCCCAGCTGTCAAGCTGGGACGGCACGGCCACAATACACTTACACAGGTCTCCCAACAATGGCAATGGCAAGTGAGACATACCACTGCCATGTGCATGCACATGGGGATCTAGGCCCCAATGACTTGCGGGGCGTGCTGATGGGGACTGACTGCATATTCGTCAAGCGGCAACGCCACGGCAACATGAGTGTCTGCTGAGCATGGTACTGCTTCCGAGGCTGGATGAGTATGGCACACGACGACGACGATGTGGGCACGGGCTGAGCGGCCAATACAAGTGGGACCTGTGGCACGAGGGGATATGAGACAGTAGTAGGTGTCAGCACTGCACCCTATGTACAGCACTGTACGGATCACACCTCCCGAAACATTGACTGGTGTCCACATTGACAGCCCCATGCCAAGACGGCTGTGTGCTTGCAGTCACACGTCACAGGTGAGAGGTTACATTGCACGTGCCAGGTGGCAGTCGTACATAGTGGGAGCTGGCATGTGTGTGCATGTGTCTCCTGTTCAGGATCCACCAGATGGGCGCTGACTCTGTACTGACCATTGGACACAGCATGTTCCGTGGAAGGCTTGTGTGTGTGGGATGGTGGCACTGGATGTGCCTCCGTTGGGTGGGGGCCATGCACAGGGCGGGTACGTCGATGATTGCGCATTGTTGGTCACGGTGGGTGCACCAGCTAAGATGTGTTGCCCTGTGTTCAATTCCTATGTCCGCATGATGATGGACTGTGGATGTGGGCAGACTACACATTGGTCGATGTGCTGTCCATATGCATGTGCCTTCACACCAGGCACAGCTGCCCCTGCACATGTGACCCCTGCTGGACTCGCTGCTGGGTCTGTGGAGCTGATGCACCTTCTGCGCGTGGGGCGGACAGCTCTCCTCACTTCCCTCATTGCGCATGTCATGTCTTTGCCGCAGGTGACATGGATCATGGAGGGCCCACATGTACGCGTGGGTAGGCTACACATGATTGTTCACTGGTCGCCACCCCCAGTCAGTGTTTCGAATGGGAAGGTTGTCGTGCTGGTGGTATGTTCGATGTGGCGGATGGGCGGGCCTAGGTGCGGGCTTACATTCCGGACATGGGGGGTAGTTGGATTGGCGACTAGTTGCAGTACACACGGGACACGTCTCTTCCTTTCCACATCTGGGTCATCCCTTGTACTAACTGACAGTGATACAGTCATCTTCGCCCCAGCCCTCATGTCCTCCCCTCGCCCCCCAATATGCATGCTCACCTGCGAGGCTAGCGCTTGCACAGGCAGCCCCAAGCTCGCACCAGAGAGGGCAAGGAGTGCATGTGTGGGTCCAGTTGCACGAGTGGGCTGTCTCAGGGTATGATGTGTGGCGGGACGCCGTCCACCTGCGTGGTGCCCCAAATGGAGACCCGGCCTGCATGGACTATGCATCACAGTCTTCGCCTTCCGGATCCGCCACCTGCGACACCCAGTGGCTGTGGCTGCCCTTGCGGCCATGCCGCGTCCGTCTGTGGCTGATGGCCCACACATTCACTCTTTGGCCTCTCTGGGGAGGGCTCAGGGGTGGTGGCGCACGCGCTTGCACTTAGTCGCAATGGCATGTGGCGTGGTTGGTATGATGGGCAATGGATGGGATGGTGCGAGCCACCTCCCGTGACGTCAGTGCTGCTCGTGCTGTGGTGCGTCCCACCTACACTTCCATTTGACTTTTTGCCATGCTGGACGTTGAGGTTCTATTGCCTGCGTGATATGACCAGGAGGAGCGCGAGGAGACCTCTCACACACCATGCTCCACTGCCATCCCGTGCCCTGTATCGCCTGTGTGGATTGACTATGTTGGGGTTACACCTGGTCGACTGGGGCTGTGTGTGCCTTGTCAAGGGGCATGGCGGGCGCACAACAGGATCCAGCTTGTCCACAGAGGGTGGGCATTCGGTGCGCCTGGTACCGCTTTGTACGTGTGCCCGGCTGCTGTGCACACACGTGTTCACTCCCCCCGACAGGTGTCCTCTCACAATGCCCAGGGAAGCGGTGGTGTACTGTTCATGACCCCTCCCAACACGGCGTGCTCCAACTTGGCATGTGCGCATCTACCCGTCGCACCCACCCACCTGAGCACTGCGTCCATACGACTTCACACGACACATGTGTGTCTTCCACAGTTGTGCTACTCATTTGCGTTGACATCCAATACCAGTGGACTACATGGTCATGTCACGACTGCCGTGTACTTCACATACTCTCATCCTCTCTCATTCGTACTTGTGAAATGAGTCAGCGGAGACAGTTCTGGTTTCAAACATTATATTGAGTCTTCTGTCCTCTGTGATGCAGTATAGTGGACACTACTGGCAGCGGGATACATGTTGAGGATATACTGAGCATGATTACAAATGGGATAGGGTGTGGGGTTACATCTGCTTGGCCAAGGCTGTGCTAATGTACATTTACGTATGGCTGCGGAGCTGCGGACTTTGACACAGACGGTATACATGTAGCCTACCAGACCGCTTGGCATCATGGGCACAGTCCATCTCAGTTCCATGTGACAGGTTTGCTGCGGTTGTTCCTCATGCACGCGTGCATGTGAGATGACATCAGGGCATGTGCTTGCGTGCATGCAGCGGCGTGCCACTTGTTGTTGCACTGTGGTGGTTACTGGACATGTCACAGTCACTGGGGTCGTGTTGTTGTTGTATGCACTTGTCGTCCATGCAAAGGTCCTGGTATGGGATTCCCGGGGCGGGGGTGGGAGGGGTGCAGCACCCACAGACTCCAGGCGACCTATTCATGTCCACTGAGCGGTGTGTGTGTCCATGGGCGCTGGATCCATGTCGTGTCCTGGTTGTTCGTGCAGTTCCGTCCATGTGGGTGCGATGCACAGAGCCCATGCCACTGCCTCCCACGATGCATGCGGTGTTCCTGGATGTGATGGGGAACAGTGTGCATGTCCCGGTCATATCCGATGTCATGGCGATGTCGTTGATGGTGTGGTTACAGTTGCCGGTCGTTTGGTATGGCTGTTGTGGTGGTGACTGGCCAGTCCGTGCGGAAGCTGAGCATGGGTGCGGGGTTGGACTTCATGGGTCACTCGGGAACCTGCGTTGTGGTCCGACGTATTTACAGGTTGACAGGTATGCGATGCCGTCCAGCAGGGCTTCCATGTCATTGGTGGTGTACATGTTTGCCAGCCAATGAAGCGGATGGTGGCTGTCAAGGTGTTGTTCGTAGGTTGTCCCTTGGAGGACCATGATGGGGCATGCTGGGTGACATTCGATGTAGCTGTTCTCGATGATCCGTCGTGTGGAGGCACAGTGGTTCCATTTCAGTGCGCGTGCGATGTTGGCCACATACGCCATGCCCCCATAGGCAGAGCAGGCCCTGTCGTGTGCGTCCAGAGGGAGGAGTAGTGGTAGCAGGTCCGCCTTCAGACATGCCGGGTTGGAGAGGCATATCTCGACGGGATGCTGGTAGGGACACCTCCGACAGTAGAAGACGGGCATGACGCAGCTGAACAATGTGATGCGGTAAGTCAGTCGGTAACTTACGTTCAGCAGGGACAGGAGATCGCATCCCAATGTATGTATCGTGCTGGTTTGGTACAGCTTGAGCTCTTCGGCGTAGTTGGGTAGGTGTGTTGCGGTTGCCATTTCGCAGCGGTTCGTAGAGGTGGCGTGCTCCGGCTGTGTGTGCAGTCTGCAATGTGCACGCTCCGGGGTTGCTGTGAGCTCTGTGTAGTCGTGGGGAGACAGGACTTGTGTTCTGTTGGCTTGTTTGGAGGACACGGGCCCTCTTCCCACATGCTTCTCAGACAGTTCAAGGTCGGTGCTGTGTGACTCCTTCCAATTAACTTGCATGTGGCCGACATGGGGGAGTGTTTTCTTCTTTCTTCCCCGTCCGTTGTGTGCTTCTGTGATATGCGCTATCTGCCGTGTGGTCGGTCTCCTCGGCATGCCTGTGTTGGTCTATTCTTGGACAATGGCTGTATTCACCGGCTTCTGTCGTAGGGCTGTGGTTTCGGTGTTGGAATGGAAGGTCATTCAGTGCTGTCTGCTCTCCCTTGTGTGGGCGGCAGGCTGCCTTTCCGCTCTGCGTTGGGCCTTGTGTGTGGATGTAATTCTTGGGCCACCTGTTGTCGGTCCCCGGGCTCTTTGGTGTTCCGTTTCATGTGTCTTGTTCATATGTGCAGGGTGGTATGGGTTTTTCAGTGTGGTACTGGCGTTCCTCTTCCCGAAGGAGCCCTGCTTCTCCTAGTTGGTGTTGCCGCCGCTGTGTGCTACGCCATGTTTGTTACACTGGGGTGTGTCCTGCTGTTGCGTGTCTTCACTGACATGTGTGCGTCGGTTGTGTGGCGTTGGGTGTTGTCCGTGAATTGGGCGTTGGGGACATGTCTGTGGCCGGCCTGTCACGTGTCATGTGCGTTCGGGGTGGGGCTGATGTGTGTGCTGCTTGGTTGTGTCCCTGTGTCTGTGTGCGACGCATGCATGGCGCTGCGGTTGGCCTCTGCGTTGTGCGCATGTGTGGCGGCGTCATCGGCGCTTTGGGGCCGTGACGGGGTGGTTGGTTCCTAGTCCCAGGTGGTGTGTACACATGTGTTCCGCGATGTTAGGATTTGGCCTGTGTGTCATATGTGGATGCAATGGTGGATGTGTAGTGTGCACGCGCTGGTGGGGGTTGTCCGCTTTTTCCGCCCTTGCACTGTGTGCGCTGTTTGCGTGCACTTGTTGTGTGTGTGCCTACCTGCGTCTCCGCGGTACGTTGCGTCCTTGGTGGTGCATCAGCAGAAGCATGGGAAGGGCCTGCAGTGCTGGATTCATGCCCGGGGTGCCGCTTCTTCGTTGTCCGTGCTCTGCGTCCGTGTTTCCGCCTCTCTTTCACGTGCGGTGTCTCTTTGCCGTGGGAGCCGTTTGTTTGCGGCATCGTAATTTATGCGCCGGGCGGGACGTGTTTCGTCGGACGGTGTGTGTCAGTTGTGCTGCGCCGCTACGTGTGCGGGCGCACTTTGATGGCGGACGGTGTTGCTGGCTTGCCGGCGGTGTTTGGCCTGCTTTTCGCATCGTAATTGGGCGGGCGTGTGGACTGCTGCGTGCCGGCGGTAACTGGTGGTTTTTGCATCCGCCAGCACGGCGGTAGTGCTTCCGCCCGCCATCGTAATGGGCCCCTTAGTTTTTTATTCTAATTAAAATGTTTTTTTTAATTATTTTATGTTATTGGTATATATATATATATATATATATATATTTATATTTGTTATATTATTATAAAATTTAACAAATTATGAAAATATAATATAAATTACAATTATTAGTTTAATAATCGTTTTTTACTAGATATATGCAAATATATATATATATATATATATTATGTGTATATATATATATATATATATATTATGTGTGTTTTACTTTTAAAAGAATATTCTTATATGTTATATTTGCTATTGCTATTTGCTATATATATATATATATTTATATTTGTTATATTATTATATTATTAAAAAAATTATGAAAATATAATATAACTTACAATTATTAGTTTAATAATAGTTTTTTACTAGATATATGCAAATATGTATATATATATATATATATATATATTATGTGTGTATATATATATATATATTATGTGTGTTTACCTTTTTTTAAATATTCTTATTTGTTATATTTGCTAAAATATATATTAAATCTATTATATTTTTATTAAATGAATATTACCATTGGATATATTTAATATTCAATATTAAATCTATATATATTTAAAAACAATATTTAACACAACGATACTTATGCCAACAATATTTTTTTTGCTATATTTTTGTACTTACTTTACATTATAAGTATAGGATGACGATAATTTTTACAACGATATTTTGGTATGGCGATATTTTCAGAGACAATATTTTGTCAGTGAGCCCACTTTAACTAAGAGAAAGTTGTGTGAACGGTAGCTGTCGTCACAAACTTGAGAGCCAGCATTTGTATCAGTGTTTATAAGAGGGCTACCAAAATGAAAAAACACCCATAATAGCTTCACAATATTGCCTGCTATGTGGAGTTTGGCATTAGAAATTTTTACAATTGTGATTTACGGTCTGAATGTATCACTACGAGAAAAGGTTCTCATTATCTTGCCTGCATTACCAAGGTAACGTGCGGGAAATTCAGCTTTGCATAGTAAGAAAACTCAGTGACTTCTTCTTTAGGGGTGCAGGATTTTTGGCACAGCTTGAAGAGCAAGAGCGATCGGTGGAAAGTCTGAACTATGGGATTCTCATATGAAATGTTGTTTTCAGGATGCGTTCATGGACCTCAGCGAAGCATCTATGCCTCTGATGCCCACCTTGGGCAGTTTTTATGGCTAAAGGTTCACCTCTATTCCCATGAAATCTGAATTGTCAATGTCAAAATCCTGACTGGTGTGTAGGCCAAGAGTTCTTCTAGTTTGCTTGTACTGTCGCCACATGAAATTTGGAAATTTGATCCACTTGCTCACCTTGATCCCTGGGTGGGAGAGAGGAGTACTTGAGGGAGACAGTTCACTCTAGGCATAGAACTACATCCCTGGAACGACACAACTTCAACTGTCAGTAGGGTCATTTGGGATTCTGTCCTTTTAGTTCCCATCACACATTATCTTGGGCTAAAAAGTAATAGTAAATTAAAGAGGTAGCCACATACTTCCCTTCCTGATCACAGCTCAATAGGATTTCTTGTTTAGCAAGACTATATGCTGGTAATGTGAATGTACAATGTGTGGGTCATGCAGAAATTGTTTCGATCTCCTTATGCTGCATGTTTAGATCATCTCTACAATTAATTTTGTGGAAAAATCAAAATTTCAGATGTCCACTGAGATTCCACGTTTACACTTACTATTCAAGGGGGGATATTACCAAGGAATTGCGATAATTATCGCAAAGCGCGCTTAGCGCTGTTTTTTTTACGCCGGCTATCGCTGGATTTCATTGCGGAGATAACGCGTTATTATCAACGCTTATCTCCAAGGCGAAAAAAAATCCAGCGATAGCGGCGAAACCCAGCAATAGCGCGAGAAATCCAGCGATAAATTCAACGCGCTAATGAAAAGCTTGCTAATAGGCAGGTGTGGACTTAACCTTACAATCCACCTCCCATTGACTAGAATGGTTAAGTCAGGTTTTTAGCAGGTGTTAGATTCCAGCGATAATCGCGGTTAGCGCAAATTTTTTTATCGCTTCGCGGGCATTGCTAATAGGGGGAAGTTGTGTTTGCGACTGTTTTCAGTCGCTTTTAGTTGGGAACGCCTACTTTGCATGTCATTAGCGATAAATATCGCTGACATGCAAAGCGGCACCAAAACGGTCGCTTTCGCCATAAAGCTGTCGCTAACAGCTGTTAGCGACAGCTTGCTAATAGGGCGATAGAAATATTGCTGTTTTAGCAGCAAAAAGTGCCGCTAAAGCGGCGATAAGGCCCTTGCTAATATGCCCCAAAGTGCTTTCACAGGAGAAGACAGCACTACTTAAAAAAGCAGAAGATTAATGTCTGCACAACAGAACAAAACATGAACGCCATCTTGCAAGAATTGAGCTTATTTTCTGTGGTGCAATCTTGAAATGTTACCTTTCTCCAAGTCTTCAGGACATCACATTACTGCTGCCTCCAGGGTATTACTAATGGCTTGTCTTTAAGGGCTCTGTTCACGTCATCAGCTCTGCACTGTCCGTGATGGAGGTCTACAGCCAATGGGAGGTTTTTGTTCATGCTTGAATCTGAGAATGTGCATCTATAGAACATGCAGGAGCAGAGTGCATACCTGACAACAGCAGCCTCGAAATGAGGCTTTGCTGCATTGAGCTGTGGAACTTCCTCACTCACAATGCAAAGGTCCCAATTGTGTTCCTTTGTACACTGTCTTCCTAGTTTTGCAAAAAACTGATTTGTGCTGCCTGAATCTATTTAGAGTGCAGATTTCTGTTTATTGAAACCTAAGCAATTTGTCTTTCACAAGGCTTAGTAAAAACATATGTTTTGTACATTAAACTCCCAGATAATATTTGTGCCCAAACTGTTTGTGCTCCCAGTGTTCAGTTTATAGTTAAACCTCTCCTTGAGCTTACACATAATGGCACGCCATTTATTGATAACAGTAATTTCCAATAAGTTTGCTTTTTACGGTCTGGTTTGACAGCGCAGCTGTCACCAGACAATTATGTAAGCATCATTAGAGAGGGCCTTTGGCTCCGCCCATATGTTGGGACCAGAAATACGTGCTTTGGGTGGGCAGAATTTGTGTGCTTCCATAAAAAAGTGCTTGCCCTCCACGCAGCTGTGATCATTTTGTTTATTTATCCGGCTGTCTAAGCTTGAATTTTCAGAGGCCTACACATGACACTGGAATGCTATAAAGATGTCTAAGATAACTAGACAACGTATGTTGCTTTTCTCTAGCAGTAGCAAAGAAGAGAGGTGGGCAGTCATTAGCCTACGTGGATTTTTAGGTCTGGTTTTACAGTGCAACCGTCATTTTACCTTTTACCCTACACAAATAATATTTTATAGTTCTTTGCTTCCACTCAAGGACATATCTATTCCCATGCTATTGACTTGTAATGCTTCACATTACGATGCAACATTCCTTAAAAGCCAGACTTAGTGGCATTGCCAATGCTTGTTATGATCTGGCTTGACAGCCAACCTTTCACCGGACAATTATGTGCATATCACCAGGAGAGGGGCTTTGGCTCTGGCCAAATGGCGGGAGCCAGGAGTGCATGTTTTGATTCTGCAGAAGTTGTGTGCTCCCACAAAAAAGTGTTTGCCCTCCACAAAGCTGGTATCTTTTTATTTATTTATACATCTGTGTGATCTTGAACTTTCAGGGGCACACACGGGCCATTGCAATGCTATCAAAGTGTCTTAGATAACTATATAATTTATTGCACATTTCTCTGGCAGCAGCACAGATGGGAGGAGGGTAGTCATAAGCATACAAGAGTTTTAGATTTGGCTTTGCAGTACATTCATAAGCCAGACCTATTGTCATTGTCAATGCTTGTTTTGTAACTGGAAGCAGTTTTTCCATGATTGGTCAATAAACATGCGTTAGTGATTGACTGACTGGGTGAGTGAACGAATGTGACAATGAGTCAACGGATGAGTGAGTGACTGAGTGCATGGACTTTTGAATTGGCAAGGGAGTTTATGGATCACTGCATGGATAGGTGAATCAATTGATTTCTTATTCAATGGATAATTGAGTGCATGGAAGAATTTATGAGTGGACAAATGTGTGAGTCAGCTTAATCTAATTATTCTCTGCAGTAGTCTTGCCTCTCTGCATAGAGACAACATTTTTCTTCAGGAAATGCACGCTTATCATTATGCACCAGCTGCACTAGTATTGGATGAGTGTTTGTGCTGTGCTCTTAGGAGGCTGTGCATTGTTGGTAGGCATACTGCATTGAGGAGCATAATATCAGATGATGGGTTTGGAAACCATTTACACATAGGTACATGGTGCTACTCACACCCCTTATTCTCATCTTGGTAGAGGGACACGTATGACATGGAAAATGTTCCTCGAGCAACAGTATGATCCTGGGCTCCGGGGAATGCCTTCTCTGCACCTACTAGTGGCCTCTGAACTTCTCCTTGGCACAGTCTAATTCCAGAGACCAGGAAATCAGCTTGGAGAAAACCTCCAACTACAGTCAAATGCTGCATATCCTGAGTGTTGACCCAGGCCACAATGGTGATGTGGAACTGCTTGCTCATGCTGTGCGCATACCCTCACTGCATATGTCTGAATAAGACTGACTTTCTGTTCTCCTTCTCCTGTCTCAGAGCTGGGTTCTTTCAGAGGGTAGGTCTTTCTGCATGCTCCCTTTGCCTCATGTAGCTGTACAAAACAGCAGCATTCAAAGAATCATCACAAACACGTTTTGTGTGAGGAAGCATGAGCTATGACTACTTGTGGCATTACTACATATACGTGAGAGAGGCTTGCAGTGCTACTGTCAGTGTTAAACTGAGTAGCTATACGTGTGTATATCTTCTACTGATTCTGCCCATGCTGTACTTTTCTTGTGAGTGTAATAAGCATCCAGTTCATGGCTATTGAGTATTTTCTCTCTTTAAATGTAAGAGAAGCTTGCATTGTTGATGCCCGCATACACATTGCCCGTGTGTCTATGAAGCTTGTGCAAAACTTTTTCAATGTGCAAGCAACAAAAGCCATTGCTTGTTTTTCCATATGATCAACACATTGCTTGCTGGAATGCACCCAATGAGTTGGGCGTGGGAAACATGTAGCTCCGTGTAATTCTTTCATAAATACTGATATATTTTCCACTATCTCATAACAAAGTATTTGTAGTTCATTTGTCTCATGACTTTTTTTTTTCACAAAAATCACAATTGTGTATTTTTTTCTACATTGGATAATTAAAAACGGTACCATTTCTTTTATATCTGCTGGAAATTTCATAGGCTCTTGTGCACAAATTCCTTAAAGGTCAAGAGCTGTTCCAAAAGTCTTAAAGCATTCCTCTACAGGATTTACATTGGCAGAACACTGTCTCATTTAATACCTTTATTTATAATGTGAGATGCCTTATACAATTTCTACACGCTGGATTCGACAACCCCCATCTCAAAAACAGATCACCAGGTTGAATCTCTAGTGGGTTTTCTGGCAAGTGAAGAGGAATATAAGGAAAGCAATGTGTCCAAATTCTCTGTATTCTCTTCTGCAAATATACTGTGCATAGTTTTTAGATACCATTTAATCTTTCTATCAGACTATTTCTTTTCAAGTGAGTAGGGGCTGCACGGCTCAGCAGTGCAGAATACATTTTACTGAAATACTTCACAGGGTCTGGCTTGAAGATCCACCCTTAATCATTCACACAGTCCTCTGGGAGGCCCGCACAGCCGAACATCTCCAGCAGTATGCCTGTGACATATTCTGCCTTAATGGAGAAGTAAATGGAAATGCGTGGAGATGTTAAAGCACTGCACAATTGGATCGAATGAGAAAATCCCTGCTGTGCTATTGTACAATAGGCATGCAGAGAAAAATACTTTGTAATGCTTTTTTCTAACTGTTGTGCCTGATACTGTTCAGAACGCTTGCATTAAAAGAGATATATTCCCGGTGCAAATTCCTGAGTTTGTCTTCAGGAGTCTGATCATGAACAGCAATTTGCATTATTAATTACGCATTTAGGCCCTGATTATGTACTGCACGGTACTGGCGGGGTGCAAAGGTTACATGTGGAGTTTAGGTTACTGACTGGTAACACCGCACCAGTACTGTGCAATTACGCGTTACACTTCATGGAAAGGGAAATAAACACGTAGGACAGGATTTACTGGCCGTGAAAATACATAGAGGGGCATATTAGCAAGGGCCTTATCGCCGCTTTAGCTGCACTTTTTGCCGCTAAAGCGGCGATTTTTTTATCGCCCTATCAGCAAGCTGTCGCTAACAGGCATTAGCGACAGCTTTCTGGCGATAGCGGCCCGTTTTCCCATCGCATTGCATGCCAGCGATAATTATCGCTAATGACATGCAAGGTAGGCGTTCCCAACTAAAAGCGACTGAAAACAGTCGCTAACACAACTTCCCCCTATTAGCAACGCAGGCGAAGCGATAAAAAAATTGCCGCTAAGCGCGAATATCGCTAGAATTTAACACCTGCTAAAAACATGACTTACCTGTTTGTAGAATAGGAGGTGGATTGTCAGCCTAAGTCCACCATGGCGTTAATGCGTGAATATCGCTGGATTTCGAGCGATATTCACGCATTTTGCCGCTATCGCTGGATATTTTATCGCATTGGAGATAAACCTTGCTAATAGCATGTTATCTCCGCAATAATATCCAGCGATAGGCGGCGTTAATAAAATACGCGCTAAGCGCGGTTAGCGATAATTTTCGCCTGTTGTTGCTAATATGCCCCACTATTCTTAATTCTATGGGGTTTAACGAATAACGAATACATTTACCACCTGCTCTGAACACCATATAAATGTATGCAGGGGCCTCTGTATGGGGCTTTGGTGGATGGAGGGCTATGGGAAGTAGATTAGCGAAGAGGAAGCAACCTTCTGGCATAGTGGCCTGCCAATAAAAAAATGGACAAAGAGGCTTGGCTGCTACTGCCCGGTAAAATGGGGTCTGTTTGTATCTCTTCCTTGAGTGACCTTACAACTTGTACATTTGCAATTTTCTTCTGTTTGTATCTCTTCCTTGAATGACTTTACAACTTGTACATTTGCAATTTTTTTTGTTTGTATCTCTTATGTAACTCATGCAATCCAAAGTCCTTATGTAACGAAACTGGTTCTTTTGTAAAGCGCTCTGACACCTTCGGGTAATGTTCGCGCTATATAAAATCGCATTAAATAAAATAAAATAAAAAAACACCGGGAAAACCAGGAGGAGCAACACCAGGCCGCTCAGAATCAGTCAGAGTGGAATTCCATGTGTCAGAAAGCAAAGCTGAATAAAAAAGTAAATAGTGACAGCCCTGGGAAACATAAAATACATACATAAACCTATAGCAACAAGAGCAGAATACTTAAAAAAAAATATGTCCATTACTCTCACATCAGTGTAAACAGAATTCCATTTAGTAACTTGGGGAGTGATTCATTACATCGAAAAAGAAAAACTCTGAAATGTTGTCCTTTGTTTGGAGCACATTTTTGACTTGTTGGAATTCTCAGCCAAATCCTGGATTACTCCTGTGAATCTGTGTCAGTTGTGCTCGGTCAAGAGTACTAAAATCTGCAAGTATTGACGCATACAGAAATCATCAGGTGTACCTTTCTGCATGTGAATGTTGAAGGATGTCTTTGCAATTCTGAACTTTTTTTTCATTCTTCTCCATTTAGAAACCATTTTACGCTCATGAAACCTCTTCCCCTAAACCCAGTTCAATTCTGGGACTGTTCTCCTCCAATTCCCATCTCAAAAACTGATTAATTCCTGCTGTAGACTGGAGGAAATGTGCAACACTTTTAGGTTGGGAAACTACCTGAAAATGTTTGGTGAATACCCACAAAATTGCACACGTGTTGATGGTCTCTGAGTTATGTTAGTGGACACAACCAGGAAAACTAACATCTACCCTGGGAGGAAATTTGCTCAGTCCAACACTGGTGGAATTCTTGTGTGTGCAAATCAAATAATATTTTTGAGTTAGTGCAAAATCCCACCAATTGCTGATTTTGTTGATCAGAAATGGGATTCCAACCTTGCAAATGCGTTGCTAACACACCAAAGTCACTTAGGGGCATATCTACTAGGGCTGGCGATAATTATCGCTCAGCGCTCTTAGCGTGAGGATAATTATCACCGGCCAACTCTGAATTTTATCGCGGAGATAGCATGCTATCAGCAACGCTTATCTCCAAAGCGATAAAATTCAGAGCGCAAGCTGCCAACTGTGCGATTATCGCTGCAAATCCAGCGATAATCGCACAACTTTTGGCGATAGCTTGCTGATAGGGCAAGACATACTTAGCCATGATATCCACCTTCCATAGGATATCATGGCTAAGTCAGTCTTGAAGCAGGCGTTAGGAAAGTAGCGATAACTGAGGTTATCGCTACTTTTCTTGTCGCTATGCTTCTTTGCCTGAGGCTTGATAATAGGAGAAATGTCGCTTAGCGACATTTATCCCGTTATCCTGGGGAGGAACGCCCACTTTGCATCTCATTAGAGATGCAGAGCTGGGCGATAAGGGAAAGGGCGATGTAGCATGGATTCACGCGTTAGCGTGTCCTTGCTAATAGGGCGATAAAATTATCGCCGCTTTTCGTCCGAAAACGGACGCTAAAGCGGCGATAATTTTATCGCCAGCCCTTGTAGATATGCCCCTAAGATGGCTCAAATAATTTCTTAAACACGACCCTCAGCAATCAAACATAATGAAGATTACCATGGAATGTTCAATAGGATCATTGAGAGATTTATCAAAATTGGTAGGATCTGTAGCCACAAGATGCAAAATCTTATCATTGTCTACGCTAATCAACTTAAACTCAGTCACATTATTTTATTGGGCTATATAATTTATTCATACCTAACAATTTACAAACTGCATACCTTTCACTGACTCCCTGTAGATAAAATATTGTAGCTGTTGATAATATTATTTTTGTTGTAGAGTGGAGAGAAGTGGGGTGAAAGTATAAGCCAATGTTTTTTGAATGAAGGTATCTCCATATTTTGAAAATAATTGTAAGAAAAAACTACAGCACATCACAGTTCTAACCAAAATGGCCTCAGGCAATACATTGCACAACATTCAGAGGGCAAATATTGTGCATTTGTTCATCTATTTCTAGAGATGTTGAATGACAATGGCAAAACCCCTCTTCATGGGTTCCCAGACCTCCTTGTCCTTAGGTCAGCAAGAAGTAGTTGGAATTTAATTAGGGGAGGCATGACCTGTGAATTTACTTATTTTATTTTACCATGATTAAAGTGTACACTAGGCCTAATCCATCTCCAGAACCCTGTACATGAATCAATAGTGAATGAAGAGATTAGCAAATGGGTAATAACCATGCATCTGAATTAATCACAAGCCCTAAAGTATAGTTGATGGCATGGTAGACTGTCATGGAGAGGAAAGAGAAATTGCAAGGTTAATGAGAAGGTAGACACTTAAACAAAATATGGTTTAGTTTTTTGTAGAAATTGTTTGATGTGTGACTAAGTACTAGTAGAAAGGAATGGGAGTCAGTGTCATCAAAATATGTGAAAGGGTATGTTCAGAAGCACTACCATTGATTGAAATAGTGTACATATATTCCATAAATTAATTTTTCAGTAAGATATCTCTTAAATGCATAGTTCTGAATTGCCTTCTGACTGGGGAGAGGCTTGTCGCAGGTCAGAGGAAGAGCAGATCCTCGTGCCAGCTCCCCCTGCGATGGGCCTCATGTCCAGCTTACCCGCAGTCCGCTACCTTCTGCTGCCTGTCTACCTTCTGCCCTCTTTTTGTGCCTTCTCTGCTCATTTCTTGCTCTGTTTTCCCTTTGCTGCTAGTTTTTCTGCCCTCTGTTTTGCCTTTTCTACCAGTTTTCTGCCCACTATTTTACCTTTTCTGCTTGTTTTTCTGCCCTCTGTTTTGCCCTCTTCTGCTCTGTTTTGCCGTCTCTGCTCTTTTTTTCTGCCCTCAGTTTTGCCTTTACTGCTCGCTTTTCTGCTCTCTTTTTTGCCTTTTCTTCTTGTTTTTCTGCCGTCTGTTTTGCATTTTCCTGCTCGTTTTTCTGCTCTCTGTTTTGCCTTTTCTGCTTGTTTTCTGCCCTCTGCCTTTTCTGCTTGTTTTTCTGCCCTCTGTTTTGCCTTTCTGCTCATTTCTTCCCTCTACCTGCCATTTCCCTCCTCCCACCACCCAGTCTGGACCTACCTAATGGAGGCCACAGCGCAACACCATTGAGCAGGTCCTTGTGCCAGCTCCCCCTGTGACAGTTCTCCTGCCCAGCTTGCCCACTGTCCGCTATCCTCTGATGCCTGTCTACCTGCTGCACTCTGTTTGTGCCTCCTCTGCTCGTTTATAGCTTTGTTTTGCCTTTCTACTCGTTTTTCTGCCCTCTGTTTTGCACCGCAGAGCATCACAGAAAGTGCCACTTCAGTGGTGCAAGAGGCTCGTAAATATGCACTCAAGTGCCTCTAGAAACGATGAGCTTGCCTTTAGTTGCTTTTGAGACTTTTTTGTGTACCTATATGTAGGTTAGGGAGACTGTCATGAAGATACATCTCTCTGCAACTGGGAGACAGCATGAGGAAAGAAAAATAGTGTTATGTGGTCAAAGCACCTGAGAATAGTTTGGCAACTGTGTGTTGCACTAAACTTTGTGTTCCTCAGGAGATTAAGCTGGTACTAAGCTCCATTTGCGATATATCTGGTGTGTAATTCTAGGTAAAGTATGTTGTTCAGGTGACATGACAAAAAGTGGGCGGTCCAAGTATTGCAGAAGATCCATCTGCAGTTAATCCAGACAGGCTCATCCTCATGGTGCATTTAGAAGTAGAACAAGAATATAAACAGGAATATAAACTAGGGGGCATATTATCAAGGGCCTTATCTCCGCTTTTTTGGCTTTAAAAGCCAAAAAAGCGGAGATTATGTTTTTGCCCTATTTGCAAGCCGGTGCTAACATGCATTAGCGCATGTTAGCAGCCGTTTTGCCGACGCCTCGCTTTGTATCTCTAATGAGATGCAAAGTGGGCGGTCACTGGGTGTACCCCTGACGGACTACCTTGTTAAATATCGCTAAATGCACATCGCGATATTTACAAGGTGGCCCCAGGATTTTAGCAGATGTTAGTTTTTGGCGAAAACTAACGTCTGCTAAAATGCTCACTTACCTATACCTGTCATTGGGGGTGGATTATGCTGATACTACCACAGGGTCGTATCAGCAAGGTTATCGCTGTTTTCCATGGAACATCGCTGGAAAACCAGCGTTGTTCCATGGGAAACGGTGATATCCCCGCTATCGCTGGTATTTTTATTGCCTCGGTGATACGCGTTGTTGATAACGCGCTAACCCGGCGATAAATTCCAGCAATGGACGGCAATAAATAAAAAAGCGCTAAGCGCGATTTGGATATTTATCGCCGTCTATTGTTAATATGCCCCTAAGAGAGTTATTTAGAGTATGGTGAGTGGTCCACCATCTTCCAGGTCGGTGGAGGCTATGACTTTCACCATCATGGCGGAAGACTACATGCCATACGTATACATCACTTCCTACATGGCAGGGTTTATATTGCTGAAAGTGTAGATGTCACATCAAGGGCCACTCATATGAATTCCCAGGACTTCAAAAGAAGGAAAGATATTTGACCACTTCCCTGAGCGTAAGCTTTAGTATCAGAGGAGACATCTGACACCACAGACTTACCCAGGGAGGGAAGGGGGTTTGAAGGAGCGAGAGAGAGAGAGCGAGAGGGAGAGATCGTTATAGTGTACCAGGAGCTCCTGCAGAAAGAATGGTAGGTGTGTGTTGATCCTTTTGAGCAGGGCCCTTCAAGTTCCAGTGGTAAGTCTACCAGGAGAGGTACCCTGTGACAGAAGAACACAATACCTTTAGGCAACCATACATAAATGCTTCTTTGCTCCTCTTTCAGATATTTGTGGCTTACCTCCACAATTCCTAAGCCCACTTGCAGAGGACACCCTCAAGTTTACCTTTACACTTTCCGTAAATTAAATTAGACTTAGTGCCTTATTATGAGATTGGCGGTCCATGGACCGCGGTACCCACAATCGTGGTCCGAACGCCATGAGCTCAGCGGTCCGACTGATGTATTATGAGTTGTGCAGATTGCATTTGGGAACACCGCTGCTGAAACGCTGACACTGCCAGCACACCGCAGACCACCAGGGTCACGGTTGGGGAAAGGCATCTGCCATAGGGCGGTACAGGGGAGTTTCAGCACCTTCCGTATTATGAGTTGGCTTTTCCACAAGCTGACC
Source organism: Calotriton arnoldi (assembly GCA_963921515.1). Classification (NCBI taxonomy): domain Eukaryota; kingdom Metazoa; phylum Chordata; class Amphibia; order Caudata; family Salamandridae; genus Calotriton; species Calotriton arnoldi. Next base: position 1,397,334 of record CAWUFW010005042.1, on the reverse strand, counting down.
GCGGCGAAGAGACCGCCAGCTTCAAGTTGGCAGAAACAAAGGATTTAGGGCGCGTACTCACCCATTTCTTGTTCTTTCAGCCAGATTTTGACGTGGATCCCTTTCTTCAGGTCCCCCCTTCACAGCAGCATCTTCACTCCGAAGATTACGACCCTGTTTGCGGCGATGTACAGGTGAGTTCTTTAGTACCATATACCCATTGCCCGGTCTGCCCACATATGGGCCCAACACCCGCAAGGGGTAGGTGGTATTTTTCCACATGTATCTTGCATATGTGTGCATCTGACACATATACAGTTGAAATGCTCACAAAGGCATCGATACATATGGAAAAATAATCACCACCACTGCAAAATCTCTGCAGCCACACCATGGTCACTGCAGTAAACTCGTAATACAGTGGTCTCCTGTCAGATCTCAGGCACGAGATCGGGAAGTTTCATGGATCCTCCGCGGCCACAGTTAAATATCTGAGAAATCTTTACATTTCTCAGGAACTACTGAACGGATTTACACCATTTAATAAAAAGAGTGTTTTCCAAACGAAGAGCTACCTTTTTGTCAAATTTGGAGTAATTCCGTTCAGCAGTTCGTGCTGTCACAGTTTCTAAAGTTTCCTATGGAAATTAATACAGAGAAATTGTGTTTTGGGACCCCCTTTTTCTTGGCCCCAGCTTGACGGAGCACCCAGACATTTTCAACACAGCAGTTGACCTGACTGCCCCATTAGTTTAGAAAATTTCCATGAAGATTCGAAAAATATTGGCAAAAGAAAAAACGCTTTGCCTATGGAAACTAGGTCCTAACTATAACTACCTACTGGCAACCGCCAGTAGGTAATATATATATATATATATATATATATATATATATATATATATATATATATATATATATATATATATATATATATATATATATATATGTAGAAACAAACAAACTCCTGATAATCCCCAGTCATCCGGAATCAGGAATGGACCACACAACGGCTTGAATTCAGGTGCTTTATTCAACGTGGGTGTACAGCATGACGCGTTACGACCGGGTCTCCCCGGTCTTGATCACATCATACAAATATATATATACATATATAATATATATGCGTATATATATATGTATATATATATTCACTGAAAAAACCATAGGTTTCAGGCACGTTATAGTTAGAAATTAGCATTTAAAAAACCTTACAAATTCACTGAAAAAACCATAGGTTTTAGGGACAGTTATAGTTAGTTGGACATTGCACTCGTACAAAACCCGTGAAATTCCCCCGTTATAGTTAGTTCAGGTAACTATAACTCGCGCCCCATAATGCACTGCTGATGACGTCACATATTACATCACTCATGACATGGTCAGTGACATCACTGATGACATCACTGATGACATCTCAAATGACATCACTGATGACATCATCCAGTGACTGTGTGTTTCTGTAAAGTTTAAATATGTTTAATATATATAGGGAAAGGCGTATTGAAGAATGAGTGGGTGTATAAGTGTCTGAATGGATGATTTAGTAGGTGTGTGACTAACTCTATAAGTGAGTGATTAAACGTATCTTACTGAATGCATGGGTTAGTGACTAAACTTGGTGAATGTCTGTATCCGTCTGTCTGTTGCTGTGTAAGTGGCTGCATGGGTTTGTGAATAGCTACATGAGTGTCTATATGAGTTATTGATTGGTTGTCTGAGTATCTGTATGGGTGCCTGAGTGTTTGTGTGGGTGGGGTGTGTGCGACTCTGTACATAGATGTGTGAGTGGGTGATTCACTGGGTGGATGGTTTCAAGAGTGCATCTGTGATAGACTGTATGGGTGGGTAAGTATGTGTAAGAGTGTGTTAGTGAGTGAATGTATGTCCCAGTGGTACATGTGTGAGTAACTACATATGTGAAAGGCAGAATATATGTATGTTGGAGTATATAAATAGCTATAAGCGAGAGTGTGTGATTGTGAGAGTGACTGTATGGATGAGTGTGTGCTTGTATCAGAGATTGTATAAGAGCGTAAGAATGTGCTAGTATTTGTATGAGTAAGTGAGCTGGTGTGTGTATAACTGTATAGGTGAGTAAATGGTTGTGTGCTTAATTTTTTGCATGACTGACTAGGTGTGTGAGTACCTCTATGGATGAGTGGCGGTGTGTGAGTGTTTATATAGGTGTATGAGTGCATATTATAGTCCTGTACTGAGTGTCTATAAGTATGAGTGACTGTACGGGTGAGTGAGTAGATGTGTGTGTGTAGACCTAAGAATCAGTGAGTGTGTATATAGTAATTGGTGTTGGAGTGTCTATGGTTTTGACAATGGCAGTCTGTAATTTACAGTGAGTGTATCAAAAGTTATATTAGGGTGTGAGAAGATGCATCAAATTATCACATGGATGATGTCATCAGTGATGTCATTTGAGATGTCATCAGTGATGTCATCAGTGATGTCACTGACCATATCATGAGTGATGTAATATGTGACGTCATCAGCAGTGCATTGCGGGGCGCGAGTTATAGTTACCTGAACTAACTATAACGGGGGAATTTCACGGGTTTTGTACGAGTGCAATGTCCAACTAACTATAACTGTCCCTAAAACCTATGGTTTTTTCAGTGAATTTGTAAGGTTTTTTAAATGCTAATTTCTAACTATAACGTGCCTGAAACCTATGGTTTTTTCAGTGAATTTCAAAGGTTTTTTAAATGCTAATTCCTAACTATAACATGTCTGAAACCTATGGTTTTTTTCAGTGAATTTCAAAGGTTTTGTAAATGACAATTTTTAAATGTATTAATTGTTATATTTATTTTTTTGATACTGATTTACTACATTTTTTTAAACTATTTATTTTTAGATATTTTATTTTTTAAATTACATTATAATTACATTATACATTACATTACAAAATATACTTTCTCAGAATGAATTACTTTAGTTTAAATACTTTGCAAATAGGCAATAGACTTTTAAGTACAGTAGTTACAGTTGTTGCAATGGGCAACACAATTTCAAACACAATGCAACATTGAGCTCAATGTGAATTTCTAGTTAAATGCAATTAGTTACTTTATGGATTACTTTTCTAACCACAGGACTGGATCCTAGATTCAGTCCTGGGACATCTCCTGTAAACAGTTGAGTAAAAGCGTTTTGGTTACAGTAGTGATTTTTAAGGAATATTATTGTATTTTAAAAGTTGACAAACTTTTTCACATAGAATCACCAATGTTATCCTATGGGAGGAAATTCACTTAGCAGGTAAGTAGTGTTATCGTTACTTTTTCTTACTCAGTGGTGGATCCTGGATCCAGCACTGGTGCATCTCCTGTAAACAGTTGAAATAATGCGTTTAAGTCATACAGGCGATTTTTAAGGAATATTTGTAGTTTGTGAAAATCGACACTTTGAAACTTTTCTGCTGAAAACCAGACAATGGATTCCTATGGAAGGAAATACAAGTTACTGGTAAATACGGTTAGAATTACTTTTCAGGGTCAGTGCTGGGCTAAAAGATGCAGCACTGGGTTCTCTCCTGATAACAGGTGAGTAAATCGGAATTCGTAGTTCGGCTGATTTTAGAGGAATATTATAAAGTTCCAAAACTCCACACTTAGAAGAATTTCCAAGTGAAACCAGTCAATGTTAGCCTATGGAAGGAAATTCAAGTTACTGGTAAGTACGGTTAAAATTACTTTTCAGGATCAGTACTGGGCTCAAAGGTGCAGCACTGAGGTCTCTCCTGATAACAGGTGAGTAAATCGGAATTCGTAGTTCGGCTGATTTTAGAGGAATATTACAAAGTTCCAAAACTCTACACTTAGAAGAATTTCCAAGTGAAACCAGTCAATGTTAGCCTATGGAAGGAAATTCAAGTTACTGGTAAGTACGGTTAGAATTACTTTTCAAGGTCAGTGCTGGGCTCAAAGATGCAGCACTGGGTTCTCTCCTGATAACAGGTGAGTAAATCGGAATTCGTAGTTCGGCTGATTTTAGAGGAATATTATAAAGTTCCAAAACTCCACACTTAGAAGAATTTCCAAGTGAAACCAGTCAATGTTAGCCTATGGAAGGAAATTCAAGTTACTGGTAAGTACGGTTAAAATTACTTTTCAGGATCAGTACTGGGCTCAAAGGTGCAGCACTGAGGTCTCTCCTGATAACAGGTGAGTAAATCGGAATTCGTAGTTCGGCTGATTTTAGAGGAATATTATAAAGTTCCAAAACTCCACACTTAGAAGAATTTCCAAGTGAAACCAGTCAATGTTAGCCTATGGAAGGAAATTCAAGTTACTGGTAAGTATGGTTAGAATTACTTTTCAGGATCAGTACTGGGCTCAAAGATGCAGCACTGAGGTCTCTCCTGATAACAGGTGAGTAAATCGGAATTCGTAGTTCGGCTGATTTTAGAGGAATATTATAAAGTTCCAAAACTCCACACTTAGAAGAATTTCCAAGTGAAACCAGTCAATGTTAGCGTATGGAAGGAAATTCAAGTTACTGGTAAGTACGGTTAAAATTACTTTTCAGGATCAGTACTGGGCTCAAAGGTGCAGCACTGAGGTCTCTCCTGATAACAGGTGAGTAAATCGGAATTCGTAGTTCGGCTGATTTTAGAGGAATATTTGCACAGTGGTGAAGGGAGGGGCGGGGCTTCAGGTGACATGTCTGCAAACAGTCCCCGTGGCGGGTTTTAAGATGGGGAATTAAATCCTCCTCAATCCCGAGGGTCCCTAGGGGCCAAGTAGCCCACCAGATACCTCCAGTATGCGCCAGAGAGCTGCGTTGCAGAGAGGTGTTCAGAGGCCACGCCCCTTTTTGCACCTCTCTGCAACTCAGCTCTGTGGTGCTTTCTGGACGTACCTGGTGGGCTAGTTGGCCCCCAGGGACCCTCAGGATTGAAGGGGATTTAATTCCCCATCTTAAAACGCGCAACGGGGCCTGTTTGCACACATGTCACCTGAAGCCCCGCCCCCTCCCTTCACCACTGTGCAAACGCGCCCCGTGGCGCATTTTAAGTTGGGGAATACCGCCAGTAGATAGTTATAGTTAGGACCTATTTTCCATAGGAAATCCGCGACATTCTATTTGAAATAACTCTTGCGTCGGTTGACCAATCTTCGCCAAATTTTCAAACTTTATGGCCCGCTCCGGTCCGCTCCTACCCTGAAAGTCTCAGGGTGATTCGTCAAGCTGGGGCCGAGAAAAAAGGGGGTCCCAAAACGTGTTTTCCCCATTCATTTTCCCTTAGGAAACTTTAGACACGGCTACAGCCCGAACTGCTGAACGGAATTACACCAAATTTGGCAAAGAGGTAGTTCTTGGTTCAGAAAGAACCCTTTTTGTTAAATGGTGTAAATCCGTTCAGTAGTTCCTGTGAAAATCAAAATGAAAATCACATATATATCTATGGCCGCGTCCGATTTGCGCACCCTGAGCGCACCCTGCGCGCACCGTCCCGATCACGAGCTGCATGTTAATTGGCTTTCAAGTGGCTGTCAACACTCCAAATCAGGAAGTGTTGGCAGCCATTTTGTTCCTCGGTAGAAGCGAGGCACAAGAAACAAGTGCGCAAAACGCACAAAGGGGGCATGGTAGAAACACCCTGACCCCCTAGGTCTGCTCAGGGGGTCCCACAAAGACCCCCTGGGCAGAAAAAAGCTTTTTTTTTTTTAAATCGGCGGGATGCGCTTAGGGTGCGCGAATCCCGCCGAGAAAAAAAAGAAACAAGTGCGCAAAACGCACAAAGGGGGCAGGGTAGAAACACCCTGACCCCCTAGGTCTGCTCAGGGGGTCCCACAAGGACCCCCTGGGCAGAAAAAGCATTTTTTTTTTTAATCGGCAGGATGCGCTCAGGGTGCGCGGCTCCTGCCGAAAAAAAAAAAATCGAAGCGCGGTCTCCCGCGCTTCGATGCAAATTTGCCCCCGGGTGGCCCAAGTCCCGGGGCATGTGGGGGATGGGTTTATTGTTTATGGGGGGCCTCTAAGGCCCCCCAAGCCCCGGGGACCGCCACCCCCGGGGCTTTCTAATAAAAATGGTGCGGGAGGGCTCTGAGCCCTCCCGCAGCCCGAGGACCGCCACCCCCGGGGCTTCTTTTTAAATTTTTAAATACCTGTGTGGGGGCTCCAGCCCCCCACACGCCCCGGGACCGCCACCTCCCCGGGGCACTAAAGATTTTAAAATGGGGGTCCGTTTTGGACCCCGAAGCTCCGGGGACCACCACCTCCCCGGGGCTTTGCAGATGTGGGGAGGGGGCCGCGAGGCCCCCTCCTGGAGCCTGTAATGGCCCTGGGGACCGCCACCCCCCAGGACCGGCTCCTGCAGTGTCCCGGGGTGCCTACCCCCGGGACACTGTAGTTTGCAATGACAGGACGGGAGCCTCGCGGCTCCCGTCCTGTCATAGCAAACTGCTTTGGATATTGGAAGAGAGAGCAGGAAACCTGCTCTCGCTTCCAATATCCAAAGCACATTGCTTTTCCACACGGGGAGCTGCATCTTAGCAGTTCCCCATGTGGAAAAGCAATGCCGGCTCCCAAGGGACGCGGGGAGCCGGCGGGACTGTGGGGGGGATTGGGGACCCCCCCACAGTCCCCAACGGAGAGGGCCAGCCCCGGGGGATGTGGTCCCCGGGGCAAGTAGTGGCCCGGTAGGGGGGCCACGCGGTCCCCCTCCCCAAAATGAAAAAAGATATTTTTTTTAAAAAGGCCGGGCCCCGGGGGATGGGGTCCCCGGGGCCATAAGTGGCCTGAGGAGGGGGGCAACGCAGCCCCCCTCCATAAGTTTTTTTTTTTTTTAAAAAGAAGGCCATGCCCCGGGGGATGGGGTCCCCGGGGCCGATTAAGGCCTGGGGAGGGGGGCCACGCGGCCCCCTTCAAATTTTTTATAAATTAAAACAAAATATTAGGGGGCAGGCCCTGGGGGATGGGGTCCCCAGGGCCAAAAAATTAGAAAAAGAAGGGGGGCCACACAGCCCCCGTTCTTAAAAAACAAATTAAAAAAAATACCGGCATCGCGCCGGAGGCCACGCCCCTCCTTGGAGCACTCTGCAAACGCGCCCCTGGCGCGTTTGCAGATGGGGAACGAATTCCCCTTGAATACTGGGGGTCCCTGGGGCCAACTAGCCCACCAGGAACCTCCAGTATGCGCCAGGGGCTGCGTTGCAGAGAGGTGTACAGAGGCCACGCCCCTTTTACACCTTTCTGCAACGCAGCTCTGTGGCGCTTTTGGAGGTACATGGTGAGCTAGTTGGCCCCCAGGGACCCTCAGGATTCAAGGGGACTTAATCCCCCAACTTAAAACGCGCCACGGGGCGCGTTTGCACCGTGGTGAAGGGAGGGGGCGGGGCTTCAGGTGACATGTGTGCAAACAGGCCCCGTGGCACGTTTTAAGATGGGGAATTAAATCCCTTCAATCCTGAGGGTCCCTGTGGGCCAACTAGCCCACCAGGTACCTCCAGTAAGCGCCACGGAGCTGCGTTGCAGAGTGTTGTAAAAGGGCGTGGCCTCTGAACACCTCTTTGCAACGCAGCTCTCTGGCGCATACTGAAGGTATCTGGTGGGCTAGTTGGCCCCTAGGGACCCTCGGGATTGAGGAGGAATTAATTCTCCAACTTAAAACGCGCCACTGGGTGTGTTTGCAGACATGTCACCTCAGGCCCCAACCCCTTCCTTCACCATTGTGCAAATATTCCTCTAAAATCAGCCGAACTACGAATTCCGATTTACTCACCTGTTATCAGGAGAAACCTCAGTGCTGCACCTTTGAGCCCAGTACTGATCCTGAAAAGTAATTTTAACCGTATTTACCAGTAACTTGAATTTCCTTCCATAGGATATCATTGACTGGTTTCACTTGGAAATTCTTCTAACTGTGGAGTTTTGGAACTTTATAATATTCCTATAAAATCAGCTGAAATACGAATTCCGATTTACTCACCTGTTATCAGGAGAGACCTCAGTGCTGCATCTTTCAGCCCAGTACTGATCCTGAAAAGTAATTTTAACCGTACTTACCAGTAACTTGAATTTCCTTCCATAGGATATCATTGCCTGCTTTTTGCTGAAAAAGTTTCTAAGTGTCGATTTTTGAAACATACAAATATTCCTCTAAAATCAGCCGAAATACGAATTCCGATTTACTCACCTGTTATCAGGAGAGACCTCAGTGCTGCATCTTTGAGCCCAGTACTGATCCTGAAAAGTAATTCTAACCGTACTTACCAGTAACTTGAATTTCCTTCCATAGGCAAACATTGACTGGTTTCACTTGGAAATTCTTCTAAGTGTGGAGTTTTGGAACTTTATAATATTCCTATAAAATCAGCCGAAATACGAATTCCGATTTACTCACCTGTTATCAGGAGAGACCTCAGTGCTGCATCTTTCAGCCCAGTACTAATCCTGAAAAGTAATTTTAACCGTACTTACCAGCAACTTGAATTTCCTTCCATAGGCTAACATTGACTGGTTTCACTTGGAAATTCTTCTAAGTGTGGAGTTTTGGAACTTTATAATATTCCTCTAAAATCAACCGAACTACGAATTCCGATTTACTCACCTGTTATCAGGAGAGAACCCAGTGCTGCATCTTTTATCCCAGTACTGACCCTGAAAAGTAATTCTAACCGTACTTACCAGTAACTTATATTTCCTTCCATAGGAATCCATTGTCTGGTTTTCAGCAGAAAAGTTTCAAAGTGTCGATTTTCTCAAACTACAAATATTACTTAAAAATCGCCTGTATGACTTAAACGCATTCTTTCAACTGTTTACAGGAGATGCACCAGTGCTGGATCCAGGATCCAACACTGAGTAAGAAAAAGTAACGATAACACTACTTACCTGCTAAGTGAATTTCCTCCCATAGGATAACATTGGTGATTCTAAGTGAAAAAGTTTCTAAGTGTCAACTTTTAAAATACAATAATATTCCTTAAAAATCACTACTGTAACCAAAACGCTTTTACTCAACTGTTTACAGGAGATGTCCCAGGACTGAATCTAGGATCCAGTCCTGTGGTTAGAAAAGTAATCCATAAAGTAACTAATTGCATTTAACTAGAAATTCACATTGAGGTCAATGTTGCATTGTGTTTGAAATTGTGTTGCCCATTGCAACAACTGTAACTACTGTACTTAAAACTCTATTGCCTATTTGCAAACTATTTAAACTAAAGTAATTCATTCTGAGAAAGTATATTTTGTAATGTAATGTATAATGTAATTACAATGTAATTAAAAAAAAAAATATCTAAAAATAAATAGTTTTAAAAAATGTAGTAAATCAGTATCCAAAAAATAAATATAACAATTAATACATTTAAAAATTGTCATTTACAAAACCTTTGAAATTCACTGAAAAAAACATAGGTTTCAGACATGTTATAGTTAGGAATTAGCATTTAAAAAACCTTTCAAATTCACTGAAAAAACCATAGGTTTTAGGGACAGTTATAGTTAGAAATTAGCATTTAAAAAACCTTTGAAATTCACTGAAAAAACCATAGGTTTCAGACACGTTATAGTTAGAAATTAGCATTTAAAAAACCTTTGAAATTCACTGAAAAAACCATAGGTTTTAGGGACAGTTATAGTTAGTTGGACATTGCACTCATACAAAACCCGTGAAATTCCCCCGTTATAGTTAGTTCAGCTAACTATAACTCGCGCCCCGCAATTCACTGCTGATGACGTCACATATTACATCACTCATGACATGGTCAGTGACATCACTGATGACATCACTGATGACATCTTAAATGACATCACTGATGACATCATCCATGTGATAATTTCATGCATCATCTCACACCCTAATATAACTTTTGATACACCCACTCTTATTTACAGACTGCCATTCTCAAAACCATAGACACTCCAACACCAAAAACTACATACCCACTCACTGATTCTTAGGTCTACACACACATCCACTCACTCACCCGTACACTCACTCATACTTACAGTCACTCAGTACTGGACTATCATATGCACTCATACACCTATATAAACACTCACACACCGCCACTCATCCATAGAGGTACTCACACACCTAGTCAGTCATGCAAAAAATTAATCACACACCCATTTACTCACCTATACAGTTATACACACACCAGCTCACTTACTCATACAAATACTAGCACATTCTTACGCTCTTATACAATAACTGATACAAGCACACACGCATCCATACAGCCACTCTCACAATCACACACTCTCACTTATAGCCTTTTAAATACTCTAACACACATATATACTGCCTTTTACATATGTAGTTACTCGCACATGTACCACTGAGATATACATTCACTCACTAACACACCCATACACACACTCACCCACCCAAGCAGTCCATCACAGACGCACTCTTCAAATCATGCTCCCAGTGAATCACCCACTCACACATCTATGTACAGAGTCGCACACACCCCACCCACACAAACACTCAGGCACCCATACAGATACTCAGACAACCAATCAATAACTCATATAGACACTCATGTAGCTATTCACAAACCCATGCAGCCACTTACACAGCAACAGACAGACGGATACAGACATTCACCCAGTTTAGTCACTAACCCATGCATTCAGTAAGATACGTTTAATCACTCACTTATACAGTTAGTCACGCACCTACTAAATCATCCATACAGACACTTATACACCCACTCATTCTTCAATACGCCTTTCCCTATATACATTAAAAATATTTAAACTTTACAGAAACACAGTCACTAGATGATGTCATCAGTGATGTCATTTGAGATGTCATCAGTGATGTCATCAGTGATGTCACTGACCATGTCATGAGTGATGTAATATGTGACGTCATCAGCAGTGAATTGCGGGGCGCGAGTTATAGTTAGCTGAACTAACTATAACGGGGGAATTTCACGGGTTTTGTACGAGTGCAATGTCCAACTAACTATAACTGTCCCTAAAACCTATGGTTTTTTCAGTGAATATATATATATATATATATATATATATATATATATATATATATATATATATATATATCACCAAGGATTCCCTTTTGAGGAAAGAACCACTCGCACTCACGGGTATTTTTGCACGCTCTTAGATTTTATTAAAGCGGCAACATTCTCCAACCAGTAAAGAACCCCTACGCGTTTCAGTCTGCCCTCAGACCTTGCTCACGGGTAACCAACGCTGCAATTGCTGCTTCATTTAAACTGATCACCTGACATTATGTCACATCCTGTTCTCTACAGCGCTAGGCATTCTGGTAGATGTAGTCTTTTGCATTTTTATCGTGAATTTTAAATAAGTGATTTTGTGAATAGAACAAATTAAATTGATATATCTAAAATACAGTGAAACTAGTGAGTGCCATGCCTGTTACAGTTTTCCAATATGTAATTAAACTGATCTATTGAGCTAATACTATGACAACAACCCATTCATTTGGTTGCATTTTGCCTACCACAAACATCCTTTCTCAATTCTATTCAGGTACATTGCCCAAATGAAAATATTTTGCCCTCTATTGGGCTTTCAAGGACGTGAGTTACCAAAATTGGTGACTTTCTTCAAATTTACCTGTTCTTAAAACTAGTAACATACAACTATAATTAAAACCAAACACATATCTGATATTTCCATTTCATAAAAAGATTTTCTATGACCAAAATTTGTTATGTTATGAGATAAGAAAAGGCCTTAATTGATACTATGAGAAATTGCCTAATTTCAAAATCTCTTTCCAAATTTGAGAAAATTTACGATTGTATAGATTCTTTACAAGCAATATATTTCTATTTATAATGTCGTTAAAGGTGGGAGTACATCTCTTCATCCTTATTGAGGCCAAAGGGGGCCAGGGTTCTGAAAGATAAAATGTGACGTGATTCCCTTTGTCTCAGAGTTTTTCCCGATTGCCACCTCTCACATGGCATTCGACCATTTCCACTGCATAGAATTTTAGTTTCTTCCAGTCCCCATCATGATACTTTTCCATATGTTCAGCCACGGCATAGCCACGATCCTTATTGACTGTGGCTCTCACATGCTCCAGTATTCGTTTTTTGAGTTCACAAACCGTGCTCCCTACATATTTCAATTTGCAGGGACACTCAATGATGTAAACCACAAACTGACTTTTACAGTTGATTAATTGATTGATTCTCCATTTCTTCCGGTTTGCCATTGTGATTTCCTTCGTATTTTGTGCGATTTGACATACTTTACACGTTGAGCATTTGAAAAAGCCCTTAACGTTTATCCAAGTTTTTTGTTTTCTCATATTGAAATGACTGTGGACTAGTTCATCTTTTAGATTTTTCGCTCTCCTGTATGTAATTTTTGGATGATTGCCAACAATATTCCTCATAGTTTTATCTAAGCATAAAATGTTCCAATTTTTTCGAAGGATGTGCTCAATTTGCTTTGACTCCGTTGAAAATGTTGTAATTAATCTTATAGCATCCTGATCATTGTTTATTTGGGGCAATTTCTGTTTTATGATCTCTGATCTTGGTTGTTTTTCTGTTCTTTCAAGGCAATCTTTTAATACATTTTTGTTGTATTTTCTGTTTCTGAATCTGATCATTGTTTGTTTGCTATGTTTTTTCCATTCATTTTCTTCAGAGCATATCCGTCTTATCCTCAATAATTCACCATATGGTATGTTTCTGATTAATGAGGTTTGATGGAAGCTTTCTGCATGCAGTGTTGCATTGGTCGCTGTTGCCTTGCGATGTAGAGTGGTATGTACTTTATTTTCCCTGATGTAAATTTCAGTGTCCAGGAATACCACTCGGGTTTCACTGATGTCATACGTGAAGTGTAGGTTGGTGTTTGTATTGTTGAGGATATCGAAATAGATTTTAAATTCTTCCATGGATCCATCCCAAATAATTAAAAGATCGTCTATATATCTCAGCCAAGATATTATTTTTTCAACATATCGATCATTATTTGGGTTCCATGCCACCTTTTGTTCCCACCAACCCATTGTCAAACACGCATAACTGGGACTGAAAGAAAACCCCATCGCTGTCCCATCCTTTTGTAAAAAAATGTCCTCTCCAAACATGAAGATGTTTTGAGTCAAACATAAACTAATCATCTCCATAATCATAGCATTGTGGTTGGCAAATTGAATATTGCGATCCTTTAAAAAGTATTGACAGGCAGCCATTCCAAAAGTATTTTCAATGTTGGTGTATAGCCCAATTACATCCATGGTTATCAATTTATAAGTGGGTTCCCAATTTAGCCCTTGTACATTTCTGAGAAGGTCGCTCGTATCTCTAAGGTATGATGTTAAACCCTTAACATATGGAAATAAGTATCCATCCACAAAATTGGCAATTGGTTCCAGGAGTGACCCCTTTGCTGAAACGATTGGCCTCCCTGGTGGTTTCATGGGGTTTTTATGTATTTTTGGGAGAAAGTACATTGTTGCAGTGACAGGATGATCGGTCGTGAGATACTTTTTTTCATCATTATCAATTAATTTCTTTTCCCACCATTGTTTTAATTTTTTGTCCAGATTTTCTTTATATCGCAATGTTGGATTTTCTTTAAGCTTTTCATAATGTCTTGTATTATTTAACTGTGAATAGGCTTCTTCCACATAGAAATCTTTGTCCAAAATGATAATATTTCCACCTTTGTCCGCCATCTTTATTTCAATGTTATTATCAGATTTTAGAGTCTTGATGGCGTTACGTTCTTTTAGTGTCAGATTGAACTTCTTTTTCTTTTTGTTTCTAAGTTGGTATAAATCTTTTATCACTGCCTCATGGAAGATTTCGATTTTATTTCCAGTTGGCATTTGTGGGTAATACTTTGATTTTGGTCTCTTGCCACTGGTTCCTTCCCCCAGTTGAATACAGTATGTTTCCAGATCTCTGGGCTGTTCATTCCCCTCAATATCAAGTTCCATTAGTGTTACAAACGGATCTACATCTGCCACTGTAAGATCCATTGTAAGCGTATCCTTGTATTTTTTTGAAACTGCCAGGTTGGGATTTTCATGGAAGGTTTTTGCCAACTTTAATTTTCGAACATATTTGTATATGTCTATCCGGGTTTGAGCCATATCCATTTCACTTGTGGGGCAGAATGATAATCCTCGTTTTAACACTTGAGTCTCTATATCTGATATGTTCCTTTTTGATAGATTGACTATTTCCAGTTCTGGAGTGTTTTCTAACTCTTCACAGGTTTCTTCTGTCTCATACTCCTTGTCCAAGTTCCTGTTTTTTTGGGGTCTGTTGATCCGCTTGCCTCTTCTGATTGGCTTTCTCTTGGGCGGCCTCTTCCCCTGCCCCTTCCTCTGTTTATTCCCGGTTGTACCCCCATGGTCTTCTCCCAGTTTCGTTGTTGTAGGGCCAACCTCATTTCCCCTAAAAAATCACATTTAGAGCGTGCCCCACTTTGTTCCCCTTCATTTTCGCTAGCATCTGTGGATGTTAAAGATGACAGACTCCCTGATGCGTTTGTGGCTAAATCCATTTTGTCTTGTTGTTTCAATTGGTCAAATTTCCTCGCATATGTAAATATGCGTCCTTCCTGGTAATCATCTTTATCCCTCTGGAATTTAGTTTGTTTACGTAACTGTACTGATTGTTCATGTTTTTCAATTTGATGTTCCAATTCATGTTTAAATTTTGCAAGATCCGAAGTTAGTTCAATTTTTTCCAATTCTTTTTCTAGTTCCCTTAGTTGTGCTGTCGTTCTGTCCAGCGCAATTGTGATGTGTTTAATCAAAATCTCCATAAGACCCATTGAAGAATTAAGGATATATTCCCCCCATTCATGTAGCATATCATTGCTTGTGTCTTGGTGATTTGGCATCAGGTTAATCCGTAATCCCCTGGGTACTCTTTTGACCTCTAGATATTTTTTTAGTGAAGTCACTTCCCACCATTTGTTTATTTCTTTTTTTGATAGTCTTTCCCACGTTCTGATTTTGCTTCTAATGTCGATATTACGTGGTACTCTTTCTGCTCCATTTCCTGAGTCTGATACAATCGCTTCCTCAAAGAAGGTATTTATTATTTCATTTCTTTTTGCCTCTCTTTTCTCCATACTTGTACTGGTTGGAATCGGAGTTGCCATTATTCTATTTCTTTCCGTTATTCCATTTGATTTATGCTTAATGTTGTGTTCTTGTATTGATGTGTTAGTATTTTAGCCCGTTTCCCAGTGTGCCGCGCTTCTTTGAAAATCAACAGAAACAGTCCAGGGGCACATTTGTTCGTGCCACTTATAGTTATATGCGACTTTACACTGTGGGAAATCAACCGACCCTTTGAGAAAAGCTTCCCGATACAATGTTGCAATGAATTCTCTCTCGCACTCACCTACTCGTAGGCTTTCGCTTTCGCCTCCACCCTCCGGTTTTGGGTTCAGCGTCCCTCTGCTTTCGGCTTCAGTGCGATGTATATTTCAGTATCTGTATCTTGGCCAGCGGTCACCGATGCCGAACTCCTTAGATTTCACCAACAAAGGACTCGTCCTGACGGCATTTGCGGCGCTCTGTGACGGTGCGATCCGTGGAAAACGGCAGAGTCCGTGATAATTAAAGTTGGCAAAAACCTTCCATGAAAATCCCAACCTGGCAGTTTCAAAAAAATACAAGGATACGCTTACAATGGATCTTACAGTGGCAGATGTAGATCCGTTTGTAACACTAATGGAACTTGATATTGAGGGGAATGAACAGCCCAGAGATCTGGAAACATACTGTATTCAACTGGGGGAAGGAACCAGTGGCAAGAGACCAAAATCAAAGTATTACCCACAAATGCCAACTGGAAATAAAATCGAAATCTTCCATGAGGCAGTGATAAAAGATTTATACCAACTTAGAAACAAAAAGAAAAAGAAGTTCAATCTGACACTAAAAGAACGTAACGCCATCAAGACTCTAAAATCTGATAATAACATTGAAATAAAGATGGCGGACAAAGGTGGAAATATTATCATTTTGGACAAAGATTTCTATGTGGAAGAAGCCTATTCACAGTTAAATAATACAAGACATTATGAAAAGCTTAAAGAAAATCCAACATTGCGATATAAAGAAAATCTGGACAAAAAATTAAAACAATGGTGGGAAAAGAAATTAATTGATAATGATGAAAAAAAGTATCTCACGACCGATCATCCTGTCACTGCAACAATGTACTTTCTCCCAAAAATACATAAAAACCCCATGAAACCACCAGGGAGGCCAATCGTTTCAGCAAAGGGGTCACTCCTGGAACCAATTGCCAATTTTGTGGATGGATACTTATTTCCATATGTTAAGGGTTTAACATCATACCTTAGAGATACGAGCGACCTTCTCAGAAATGTACAAGGGCTAAATTGGGAACCCACTTATAAATTGATAACCATGGATGTAATTGGGCTATACACCAACATTGAAAATACTTTTGGAATGGCTGCCTGTCAATACTTTTTAAAGGATCGCAATATTCAATTTGCCAACCACAATGCTATGATTATGGAGATGATTAGTTTATGTTTGACTCAAAACATCTTCATGTTTGGAGAGGACATTTTTTTACAAAAGGATGGGACAGCGATGGGGTTTTCTTTCAGTCCCAGTTATGCGTGTTTGACAATGGGTTGGTGGGAACAAAAGGTGGCATGGAACCCAAATAATGATCGATATGTTGAAAAAATAATATCTTGGCTGAGATATATAGACGATCTTTTAATTATTTGGGATGGATCCATGGAAGAATTTAAAATCTATTTCGATATCCTCAACAATACAAACACCAACCTACACTTCACGTATGACATCAGTGAAACCCGAGTGGTATTCCTGGACACTGAAATTTACATCAGGGAAAATAAAGTACATACCACTCTACATCGCAAGGCAACAGCGACCAATGCAACACTGCATGCAGAAAGCTTCCATCAAACCTCATTAATCAGAAACATACCATATGGTGAATTATTGAGGATAAGACGGATATGCTCTGAAGAAAATGAATGGAAAAAACATAGCAAACAAACAATGATCAGATTCAGAAACAGAAAATACAACAAAAATGTATTAAAAGATTGCCTTGAAAGAACAGAAAAACAACCAAGATCAGAGATCATAAAACAGAAATTGCCCCAAATAAACAATGATCAGGATGCTATAAGATTAATTACAACATTTTCAACGGAGTCAAAGCAAATTGAGCACATCCTTCGAAAAAATTGGAACATTTTATGCTTAGATAAAACTATGAGGAATATTGTTGGCAATCATCCAAAAATTACATACAGGAGAGCGAAAAATCTAAAAGATGAACTAGTCCACAGTCATTTCAATATGAGAAAACAAAAAACTTGGATAAACGTTAAGGGCTTTTTCAAATGCTCAACGTGTAAAGTATGTCAAATCGCACAAAATACGAAGGAAATCACAATGGCAAACCGGAAGAAATGGAGAATCAATCAATTAATCAACTGTAAAAGTCAGTTTGTGGTTTACATCATTGAGTGTCCCTGCAAATTGAAATATGTAGGGAGCACGGTTTGTGAACTCAAAAACGAATACTGGAGCATGTGAGAGCCACAGTCAATAAGGATCGTGGCTATGCCGTGGCTGAACATATGGAAAAGTATCATGATGGGGACTGGAAGAAACTAAAATTCTATGCAGTGGAAATGGTCGAATGCCATGTGAGAGGTGGCAATCGGGAAAAACTCTGAGACAAAGGGAATCACGTCACATTTTATCTTTCAGAACCCTGGCCCCCTTTGGCCTCAATAAGGATGAAGAGATGTACTCCCACCTTTAACGACATTATAAATAGAAATATATTGCTTGTAAAGAATCTATACAATCGTAAATTTTCTCAAATTTGGAAAGAGATTTTGAAATTAGGCAATTTCTCATAGTATCAATTAAGGCCTTTTCTTATCTCATAACATAACAAATTTTGGTCATAGAAAATCTTTTTATGAAATGGAAATATCAGATATGTGTTTGGTTTTAATTATAGTTGTATGTTACTAGTTTTAAGAACAGGTAAATTTGAAGAAAGTCACCAATTTTGGTAACTCACGTCCTTGAAAGCCCAATAGAGGGCAAAATATTTTCATTTGGGCAATGTACCTGAATAGAATTGAGAAAGGATGTTTGTGGTAGGCAAAATGCAACCAAATGAATGGGTTGTTGTCATAGTATTAGCTCAATAGATCAGTTTAATTACATATTGGAAAACTGTAACAGGCATGGCACTCACTAGTTTCACTGTATTTTAGATATATCAATTTAATTTGTTCTATTCACAAAATCACTTATTTAAAATTCACGATAAAAATGCAAAAGACTACATCTACCAGAATGCCTAGCGCTGTAGAGAACAGGATGTGACATAATGTCAGGTGATCAGTTTAAATGAAGCAGCAATTGCAGCGTTGGTTACCCGTGAGCAAGGTCTGAGGGCAGACTGAAACGCGTAGGGGTTCTTTACTGGTTGGAGAATGTTGCCGCTTTAATAAAATCTAAGAGCGTGCAAAAATACCCGTGAGTGCGAGTGGTTCTTTCCTCAAAAGGGAATCCTTGGTGACATATCACGGCTGGACTCTGCCGTTTTCCACGGATCGCACCGTCACAGAGCGCCGCAAATGCCGTCAGGACGAGTCCTTTGTTGGTGAAATATATATATATATATATATATATATTTTAAATAGGATTATCCCATCAGCAAATAACCATCCGGCACTCCAAAAGGTACTGGTCACTCGGTAGTTTATTTTGTGACGTTTTCAACATCTACGCGTTTCAGCAGTCTCACGCTGCCTTGTTCACGATGCCTGAGCGCCATGACTTTTTCATTAAAATACTTAATACAACAGTGGACATTGACAAGGGACTTCAAAACACAGTGGTCTACATGCAGTCCTATTTTCCCTGTGAAACGGCTGCCATCTTGGAACATGTTTTGTTTAAACACATAATGATTTATACACACAGTTCAAACTTATACTTGACCATCATTACAATGCTTTACAAGAAACGGGTATTTAAACACCATTCCAATTTTAACAATATTAATAGTTTAAATGGTCAACTAATCAGGATAAATATAATTCGCAGAAATATTTGTTTCTTACTTTTTCAATCCAGTATTTCTGTTGATCATTTTAAATTTACATCATTGTCCATGGTCTCAATTTTTATCTGTTTCATATAATCATTATTCCTACCGTTGGTTTCTAAATTAAAATGCAGATGCAAAACTCATTCAACACTTGTTGAAGAGAATACCTTTTACCAACGCATATACAGTACAATTCTTGGTCATAAAGTGCTAGTGCTTTAGTGCAAATCAATCACTTTTCCTACCTGAGATTTACATATATTATTCTATAATACTTATTGAAAGTGCAAGTGCTTATAAATATATTTGTTTTATAACCTATCTAGGAAAATAAAAACCTCATATATTTTTAAAAAATGCTCACAAAAGGAGACCATTTCTATATACGAACCATATTACTTAACAATATCTTATCCATAAAGTGCAAGTGCTTTGATATACAAGAAAGGGTTCATTTCATCACCAATCTTGAATATATATCTATAATACATAATATATATATATATATATATATATATATATATATATATATATATATATATATATATATATATATGTAACCAGTAGTCCAGCCTTTCTTCTGATTACATCCACCAGTCGGGGTTGGTGCAGACAGGCAGGCGCTGGACCTGCTGAAATATCCGATTATCCCCACGTCGTTCGAACGTAAGAAAAGTCGCACTCAGGATTTCTTATGAAGTTTTTAAGTATTTATTGACTGACGCGTTTCGACAGCACGGTCTTTGTCAAAGTCATACATTGACCAGGAAGTGGCAATTCATTTTAAAGCATTTCCCATGTATTTTAGACATAAAAGAAACATGCACAAACAAAGGGGGAGAACTGATTCAAATTAGAAAACAGACTCAGATCACATGATTAGCATCTATTATACAAAACGCTAAATTAAAGTGACACTCAAATCGTGATTTATGTTGTGGTGCATAACACTTTTCATAAATTAGGCACTCAGAGTGAGAGACTTGGTCAAATTAAAAGCAAGTGCTACAAACTTGAGGGAGCACGGTAAAGGCGTTGTGCAAATGTTAAGCGAGGCGCGTACAAAATGTTGGAAAAGGCAAGTGCCTTACTTAGCGCATGAGTATTAGCCAGCATGCTGCTGTAATAGCTGGAGGTAGAAAGGTCAAGTGACCTTGTAAATATCCAGCCAATCTCGTCATGCTCCCTGTATGCAAGCCAAGGACCAGTCATGTCTGAGAAAGAGATAGGAATTGCCCTAAGGGAAGATGTTTGTTAGAACCAGTTGGGGTCCATTAAAAGGGGGGGTCTTTGGGGTGGCAGGGAGGGGAGTAGGCAGTTACTGGGTAACAGAGCAGCCGCTCTGGACTTGTAAAGTGACTGCCCAGGTGTCACTGAATCAAGGGAAACTGGGCAAAAAGGGAGCAGACTGGGATGTTGGGGTAGGGGGATTTTACAGAAACAGAGGGGTAAATGGGCATCCGTTCTACCTAAGATACCACATTTGTCAATCTGTTTTAACCCAGGTGTAGATGAAGGTCTTCCTCACAATTGAGGCCTCCAGGGGTTTTACTTTGAAGTTTAATGATATATTCAGATTCCAGGCATCGCAGATGACGTTCCCGATCTCCTCCACGTGATGAGGCTGGAACCCTGTCAATGCCAAAGAACGATATTTTAG
Source organism: Calotriton arnoldi (assembly GCA_963921515.1). Classification (NCBI taxonomy): domain Eukaryota; kingdom Metazoa; phylum Chordata; class Amphibia; order Caudata; family Salamandridae; genus Calotriton; species Calotriton arnoldi. Next base: position 1,376,583 of record CAWUFW010005042.1, on the reverse strand, counting down.
TGCTGATATTAGTGACATTCCTATGCATCAAATCACAATGTTTGGCCAAAGTATAGGACATGTCTCCATTTCTGATCGCGCGCAGGTGTTCTAGAATGCGCTTTTTTATGGGGAATATAGTGCTCCCCACATAGCACAGCCCACATACACAAGTCATGACATATACAACAAAGTCAGTGTTGCAATTGATAAAGTTGTGGATCTTCCCAGATTTACCATTCGGAAGCTTGTATGTCTTAACATTGACACTGCTACTGCAGGCCTTGCAGCGCCCGCATTTATGGAAACCCGGGAGTTCCCTCAACCAGGTTCCCTGTGTTTTGCTTCTTTGTGTGAGATGACTGTGTACCAGTATGTCCTTCAGGGAATTGCGTTCCTGTATGTTACGTGTGGTGTCAGACTGATCAGTTTACCAATAACCCTATCATTCCTCACTAGGTGCCAGTGTTTGCGCACTATCTTGTGTACCGCCTGTGAGGCGTTGTTGTAGGTGGTGATAAGCCTGAATTCTTGTTCGGTTTTTACTTTTATCTTGGGAACCAGAAGGCTGTTCCGCTCCCTGCTAGCCGCTTTCTCCGAGGCTATTCTGATAGTTTTGCTGGTATACCCCCTTGTTTTAAAGCGGCCATACATCTTGTTTTTCTCTTTGTCATAGGCCTCAATGGAGCTGCAGTTACGTTTGGCCCTGAGAAGCTCACCGTAAGGGATGCTTCTCTTCAGCCCGTCAGGGTGATGACTGTGAGCATGTAGTACGCTGTTACCAGAGGTGGGCTTTCTAGAAAGGCTTGTGTGCAATGTCTCATCTTTCGCCTCGACCAGGACGTCGAGGAACTCAATGGTGTTCACATGAGTTTTGCTAGTAAAGGTGAGGTTGGGATTGTTTACGGACAGCCCTGTGATAAAACTTTCTAAGTCCTCTTGTGGCCAGTCCCAAATTAAAAAGATATCATCGATATAGCGGGTCCAAAGGACTAGGTTGTCCATATAGGCTTGACTCCCACTGTGCCACAGATGCTCTGCCTCCCACCACCCCATAAATAAACAGGCGTAGCTGGGAGCGAAGCAACTTCCCATGGCAGTCCCAGTGTACTGGTCATACCATTGGTCTTCGAAGAGGAAACAGTTATTATGTAAGCAGAAATGTAACATGTCAATCAAAAGCATTGTGTGGTCGTACATAGACAAAGGCCTATCTCTCAGGTAATATTTGCATGCTTCCAGACCCAGATTATGTTCTATGCATGTATACAAGGATACCACATCCACTGTAGCCAGAATATATGTATCCTTCCAGGGGATCTCCTGTATTTTAGACAGGAAGTCCATAGTGTCCCTACAATAAGAGGGCAGATTGATAACATATGGACAGAGAAAATAGTCTAAATAAATTGAGGTGTTCTCTAACAGGCTCTGGTTTGCCGAGATGATAGGTCTCCCCGGGGGGTCAGTGGGATGTTTGTGAACCTTAGGCAGCATGTAGAACACCGGGATAACAGGTTTTATAATCAGGAGAAACAGAAATTCGTTTTGGCTTAGCATGTCTCTTTCATGCCAGTTACTTAAAATGTTGTGATATTCAAGTACAGTTTTGTTGTATCTGGTTAAACTGGACCTCAGGTAACTCCCAGAGAATTCCAGTTGCCGTCTTGCCTCTAGCCTGTATTTGTTCGTGTCCCAGAGGACAACGTTGCCCCCCTTGTCTGAAGGTTTGATCACAAAGGTTTCCGCTTGTAGCAAGGACTGTAGTCCCACCCTCTGTGATGGTGTCAAGTTCTTTGCAAAGTCATTACGCTGAGTTTTCCAGAGTTCCATCAAATCTAATAGGACCGTTTCATGGTAGGTATCAATCCCATCATGCAAGGTCACTGGGTTAAACCTAGATTTAGGCTTAAAGTCATTTCTGGATCTTCTGTCCAGCACCATGTCCATGCTGACTAGAAGTTCCCGGTCAGTTGCCCAGTCTCGCATTCCTACTTCCATTTCTCTTAGAGTGGCAAGCATATCAATGTCGCCTACCACGAGTGACGTAGGTGCGGGATCTGCAGAGGTTCCTGGTTGGGAAGCACCAAGAGAGCCACTGCTTTGTTTGAACGTATGCATTTTTAAAAGCTTCAGTTTTCTCATAAAAAGAAAGAGGTCATTGCGAGTCTTAGCATAGTCAAAGTTCGCAGTGGGACAGAAGGACAGTCCTAGTTCCAAGACTGACCGTTCTTCTGGGGAAATCACATGAGAGGAAAGATTAATAATGGAAAGGTTAGGTTGCTCACCCATCATTTGTTGCGTTTTGAGCGCCGTGTGCCTCTCCCATGCGGCGTCTCGTTGTCTCTTGCCTTCTCCACCTCTCCTGATCCCTCTTTTCCTTGTTTTTTGTCTCCTCCTTTTCCTCTTCCTCGTGGCGGTTTCTTTTTTTCGCTGAGGCTCAGTTGGATAAAACGGTACTCCTCAAGAGTGAAAGGGCCCCGGTCTGAGCCTGATGCCCATTGTCGTTCCTCGTCGTCCGAGGGTGCTACTGAGCTGGATTCGGACATTTCCGATTCTTGTGCATGTAGGGCTTTGATCTTTTTGTAAACCTTCCTTACCGTCTCATATTTGCAGCCATAGGTCAGGATGCGGCCCTGTGCGTAATCGTTTCTATCACGCACAAATTTCCACCGCTTCTTTGATTTAATGTCATCTTCGTATTTGGCCAATCTCACCTCCATTTCCTTAATGAAGCTTGTCACTTCATCCTGGGATGCATGTTTCATTAATGTTTCACGGAGCGTTTTCAATTCCTCCCCGATCTGCTGTAGCTCAATAATGTGCTGTAGCTCAAATTGTGGATAATAGCCCCAACATTTGTTTGCATGTGACCGCCATCAGGGAGGACCATTCCTCCAGCAGTTTGGGACTCGGATTTTGATAGGTGGGGGTGATTAGGATTCTTAACCCTCTTGGGACACGTCCCACTTCTATATAGTTGTCCAGCGAGATCACCTCCCAACTACGGTTTACCTCTTTTTTGTACAGCTTCTCCAGCCTGTGTAGCTCTTGTTTCAACGATTTATTGCCTCCATCAGCGACTGTTGCACCACCTGGTGTAGATCGGTGAAGATCAGTGTCTGTCTCTGTAAAGAGTGATTTCGCCACATCCAGTCTGCGTCGTATTGCCTCACACATGTTTCCCGTGTGTGTCCTCTGGGCGTTGTTTCACGAGCTTCTACTCATTCTCACAAACCCTCGGTGCTCCAAAGTAAATCCTCCTCCGCACCCGAACTCGGACACCGCTGTGACCGATCGGGGTAAGAGTACCCCTGCCGTTCTCCTGGATATGCTGGGGCTTTCACCGGTCACTGCGAGGTTCCGATGGGGTCTGCAGCATCAAACCCCGGGGAGGAGATCGTAGCCACAGACGGCTCCACCAGAGGCCTCCTTGCGTTACCTTAAACGAAAGTCCCAGGACAGGAAAGTCTTCCTGTGTTATTCAAAACAGCGGCGGGAATCAGGAAAGTTGAAATCTGTAACCAGTAGTCCAGCCTTTCTTCTGATTACATCCACCAGTCGGGGTTGGTGCAGACAGGCAGGCGCTGGACCCGCTGAAATATCCGATTATCCCCTCGTCGTTCGAACATAAGAAAAGTCTCACTCAGGATTTCTTATCAAGTTTTTAAGTATTTATTGACTGATGCGTTTCGACAGCACGGTCTTTGTCAAAGTCATACATTGACCCGGAAGTGGCAATTAATTTTAAAGCATTTCCCATGTATTTTAGACATAAAAGAAACATGCACAAACAAAGGGGGAGAACTGATTCAAATTAGAAAACAGACTCAGATCACATGATTAGCATCTATTATACAAAACGCTAAATTATAGTGACACTCAAATCGTGATTTATGTTGCGGTGCATAACACTTTTCATAAATTAGGCACTCAGAGTGAGAGACTTGGTCAAATTAAAAGCAAGTGCTGCAAACTTGAGGGAGCACGGTAAAGGCGTCGTGCAAGTGTTAAGCGCGGCGCGTACAAAATGTTGGAAAAGGCAAGTGCCTTACTTAGCGCATGAGTATTAGCCAGCATGCTGCTGTAATAGCTGGAGGCATACATATGCATATACGTATATATATATATTGAAAGAAACAAAGGTTACCGGGATGTTATAGTTAGGCTTATATTTCGCTCATACAAAAAAAGTGAAATTCAGCAGTTATAGTTACCTGACCTAACTATAACTTAAGCCCCTGCAATGTACGGCTTATGACCTCACATATTACATCACTCATGATATGGTCAGTGACATCACTGATGACCTCACTGATGATATCTCAAATGGCATCACTGATGACATCATCAAGTGAGTGTTAGTGTTTTTAAGAGTTTATGGGTGTTATATATACTAACCTACTACAAAAAGTTCAATTGGTATACTAGTGCACTACTATTGAGTGATACTACTTCTAACATACAGTATGCGAGTGGCTGTGTGACTGTGTGTATCCCTGTGTGTATATGTGTGTGAGTGGCTGTATGGGTGTATAAGTGGGTGTGTGAGTAGCTGTGTGGGTGAATGAGATGCTGTGTGAGTAGCTGAATTGATGAGTGAGTGGGTGGTCACTGGCTGTATGAGTTAGTGAGTGGTGGTGTGAGTGGCTCTATGGGTGGGCAACTGGGTGTGTAGTGACTGTATGGGTAAGTGAATAGGTGTCTGAATGGCTGTATGAGTGAGTGACTGGGTGTGCAAGTGGCTGTATGGGTGAGCGAGTGGCTGTTTGAGTGGGTGTTTGCTTATGTGAATTGGTGTGTGAGTTGCTGTATTGGGGAGTGAGCGTTTGTGTGAGTGGCTGTATGGTTGAGTACAGGGATGTGTGGGTGCTTGTATGGATGTGTGAATGGGTATGTAAGTGGTTGTGCGAGTGAGTGTGTGAGGGTTTGTATGGGTGAGTGAGTGGCTGTGTTGAGAGGCTGATAGGCTGAGTGAGTGGATATGTTGTGACTTTGTAGGTAAATAAGTGGGTATGTGAGTAGCTGTTTGGGTGAGTGTGTGGTTAAGTGACTGGCTGTATAGATGAGTAACTGGTTGTATAAGTGGCTGTATGGGTATGTGAATGGTTGTGTGAGTGACTGTATGAGTGAGTGAATGGGTATGTGAGTGGGTCTATGGGAGAGTGAGTGGGTGTGTGAGTTCTGGTATGGGTCTATGAATAGATATGTGAGTGGTTGTGTGGGTGTTTCAGTTGGCATTCGAGAGGTTTATGGGGTGTGAGGGAGTATGTGAGTGGTTCTGTGGATGATGTCATCAGTGATGTCATTTGAGATGTCATCAGTGATATCATCAGTAATATCACCGACAATGTCATGAGGGTAAGGTCATAAGCAGTGAATGGGGGTGTAAGTTATAGTTAGCTCAGGTAACTATAACTGCTGAATTCCACAGGTTTTGTACAAGTGAATTCTGAACCTAACTAAAACGTCCCTGTAACCGTTGGATTTTTCAGTGAATTTATAAGGTTTTTTTAATTTTATTTCCTAAATATAACAACCCTCTATCCTTTGGTTTTGTAAGTGAATTTCTAAGGTTTTTCAAATTCTATTTCCTAACTATGATTTCCCTGTAACCTTTGTTTTTTCCAGTGAATTTCTATGTTTTTTTAACTAGTAGTCGCATTTGCAGGGTGGTGGGAAAAGGTGGCGGGGCCTCTGACCAGCTCTCGGGAATCCTGCTGTGTTGGACTTACTGGAGGTAACAGAAGGATTTCTGGACCACCAAGCACCCTCTGTATCCAAGTGGACTTTATCCTCCAACCAGCAATGCCCAGGAGGCATGTTTGCAGAGTGATGGAGAAAGTGGCCATGGCCTCCGAAGACCTCTCAGCAATTCCGCTGTGTAGGACTTACTGGAGGTAATAGGGGGGCTTGTTTGCCCCCAAGAACATTCTAGAGCCAAGGGGATTTCATCTCCCAACCAGCAGTGCGCCAGGAGGCATATTTGCAAAGTGGTGGAAAAGGGGGCATGGCCTCTGAAGTCCTCTCAGCAATCGCACTCTGTGGGACTTACTGGAGGTAACAGGAGGGCTTGTTGGCCCCCAAGGACCCTCTGCAGCCAAGGAGACTTCATCACCAACCAGTTGGGCACCAGGAGGCGTGTTTGCAGAGTGGTGGTGAAAGGTAGGGACTTGCCTGTTGTTAAACATTTTTTTTATTTATTAGCAGCCGCCCCCCTCCCCAGGCCGATTTTAGCCCCGGGAACCCAATTCCCCATTGCTCATCCTCTTTTATAATTTTTTTTAATAAAGAAGAGGAGGGGGGCCACACATCCCCTTCTGGGCTAATTTCCGCCCCGGGGTTCCCATCCCCAGGGCCCAGCAGCCTCTATTGTGAGTGCCCAGGTCCCACCCTGGGCACCCACTTGCATCTCTTGGGGACCAAGGGGGATCCTGAAAGCCCCTGCGGTCACTGCCGGCTCCCCACCTCCTGCGGTAGCCTGCATTGCTTTTACACACAGGGAGCTACTGAACATTCAGTACCCTCTGTTCAAAAGCAATTTTGCTCTGCTTCCAGCAAGCGATAAAGCAAAAGACACAGAGTTGCTGGATGGAATGCAGAACAAATAAAAACATTCACCCCAGTCAAGAGATCTGGTTTAAATCCATCATTCTTATGCTCACCATGCCACCCCACTTTAGACCTGGCCATATGTAAATCAGTCTTGACCCTGTGCCTCATGGGAACAGTCCAGCCTGAACTGCCAAGCCAGGTCCTCCCTGGACCGGAAACAAGCATCCTAGGACCGGTTTCGGGGTTTTACCCTTCATCAGCCAGGATAGCTTGAATCCAGTGGCACAGTGAGCCCGGGACCCACGTCTGGGCATACCCGGTGCACTTAGGGCGAGAAAGCAAAAGACACAGAGTTGATGAATGGAATGCAGAACAAATCAAAACATTCACCCCCAGTCAAGAGATCTGGGTTAAATCCATCATTCTTTTGCTCACCATGCCACCCCAGTTTAGACCTGGCCATATGCAAATCAGTCTTGACCCTGTGCCTTATGGGAACAGTCCAGCCCGAACTGCCAAGCCAGGTCCTCCCTGGACCGGAAACAAGCATCCTAGGACCGGTTTTGGGGTTTCACCCCTCATCAGCAGTCTTAATACTCTTGCTTGCTGGAAGCGGAGCACAGTTTGCTATGGCTTGGTGGGAGCGGTAAGGCTCCAGCCAATCTATAGCAAACACCTATAAACCGGGGGTGGGCACCCCAGGACAAGCAGGAGTCGGCCCTGGGGGGTGGAGGTCCTTAGGGCCATCAGAAGGGGGGCTGGGCAGCCCCCTCCTTTCTTGAGTTGGTGGACCCTGGCTCTGTAGGGGGACCACATGGCCCCCTGTATTATTTCAAAGCCACAGGTAGGTGGTGCCCCTGGTGGTGCTGAGGGGGTCCACACGGCCACCCCAAATTGATTAAAGATAAAGCTCAGGGGAGGTGGGGATCCCCTGTGCTGGAGAGGTCCAAGAGGCCCCCCATTTACAAATAAATAAACCCAGGTGGTGGTCTCAGGGGCAGTGGGAGAGGCCATACGGGCTTCCATCACATTTATTTGTAAATGAGCCCCGAGGAGGTGGTAGTCCACGGGGCATCAATAAGCCCCAGGCGGGGGAGTATGCAGCCCCCTCCAATGCCCCCAGGGCTTGGCTCACTGGGGGCCAATTAGAAATGAAGCGCAGAAGCCCACGCTTCATTTTTTTAAACCTTTTGGTGGATAATACTTTTTGTGGTCCTGCAGGGTCTTGTGAGCATTCCACCCAAGAGCCTAGGGGGTCAGGGTATGTCGATCCTGCCCCTTTTTCTTTTTTTTAAAACATTTTTTCTGGGACTCAGCTCAAGCTGAGTCCTAAGATGGCTGCCAACACTTTCTGGTTTGAAGTATTGACAGCCTTTCAGATCTCAGCACGAGATCAGGAGGGGTCGTGGATCCTCCGTGTCCCCATCTATACAATTGGAATTGTCCTTAAATTACTCCACAACTACTAAACAGATATACAACAATTTCCAAAAAAGGGCACTTTCTGGACCAACAGCTACCTTTCTGCCAAATTTAGTGTCATTCTGTGCAGCAGTTCAGGATGTAGCCATGTATAAAGTTCCAATAAAAATTAACATGGGGAAAACGCATTTTGGGAACCCCCCTTTCTGTTGGCCTCCGCTTGACGGATCACCCCGTAATTCTCAAGACAGCAGCTGAAGTGAGCGGCAAACTACATTTGAAACTTTCGCGAGGATTCATATAAACACACCAAAGTTATTGGCAAATGAAAAAATGCTCTTCTAATGGAAAGTACATCCTAACTATAACTACCTACATATAAATACATATAAATACATATATACATATATCTATATATATATGGATATATATATAGATATATATATATTAAGAAAATTTCTCATAAACCCCAAGAAGGACCAGATGCACTTCTCAACTGGTAACAATCTTCCTTTATAGTTTGACAACATGAAGCAGTGTGCGCCTCCCCAACGCTTTTCGATGCTTCCATCTTGCTCACAGGTACGTGCAGCTAGTTATTGTCATTAGCTACCAGAGTATATGCCCCTGAATTTATTCAATCATTGGCTCCCTTGAGCCTCCATTATGATAATCCATTTTGGTGCATTATGGTCCTGGTAGTTTTAATAATCAATTTCGGCCCTTCAATGGGCTTGACACAATGTTCGTGTTGCGAATGTGCAATCCTGAAGTCCAGTCGTCCTGTACCCGCCCCGTATCAAAGGCGGAACAGACCTTTCAAACGCAGAAATCCGCAATAGTGTGCGTCGTCCTCTTCCAATTCTCACTTTTATTCGTGCACCATGGACAATGCAACACTGTTTTTAAGGTGGTGCAATCCTACGTGGCACAGGGCTATTCCACGAAATATTAAGAAAACTTCTCACAAACCCCAAGAAGGACAAGATGCACTCCTCAACTGGTAACAATCTTCCTTTATAGTTTGACAACACGAAGCAGTGTGCGCCTCCCCAACGCGTTTTGATGCTTCCATCTTGCTCACGGGTACGTGCTGCTAGTTATTGTCATTAGCTACCAGAGTATATGCACCTGAATTTATTCAATCATTGGCTCCCATGAGCCTCCAATATGATAATCCACTTTGGTGCATTATGGTCCTGGTAGTTTTAATAATCAATTTCGGCCCTTCAATGGGCTTGACACAATGTTCGTGTTGCGAATGTGCAATCCTGAAGTCCAGTCGTCCTGTACCCGCCCTGTATCAAAGGCGGAACAGACCCTTCAAACGCAGAAATCCGCGATAGTGTGCGTCGTCCTCTTCCAATTCTCACTTTTATTCATGCACCATGGACAATGCAACACTGTTTTTAAGATGGTGCAATCCTACGTGGCACAGGGCTATGCCACGAAATATTAAGAAAAGTTCTCACAAACCTTAAGAAGGACAAGATGCACTCCTCAACTGGTAACAATCTTCCTTTATAGTTTGACAACACAAAGCAGTGTGCGCCTCCCCAACGCGTTTTGATGCTTCCATCTTGCTCACGGGTACGTGCGGCTAGTTATTGTCATTAGCTACCAGAATATATGCACCTGAATTTATTCAATAATTGGCTCCCATGAGCCTCCATTATGATAATCCACTTTGGTGCATTATGGTCCTGGTAGTTTTAATAATCAATTTCGGCCCTTTAATGGGCTTGACACAATGTTCGTGTTGTGTATGTGCAATCCTGAAGTCCAGTCGTCCTGTACCCGCCCCGTATCAAAGGCGGAACAGACCCTTGAAACGCAGAAATCCGCGATAGTGTGCGTCGTCCTCTTCCAATTCACACTTTTATTCGTGCACCATGGACAATGCAACACTGTTTTTAAGGTGGTGCAATCCTACGTGGCACAGGGCTATTCCACGAAATATTAAGAAAACTTCTCACAAACCCCAAGAAGGACAAGATGCACTCCTCAACTGGTAACAATCTTCCTTTATAGTTTGACAACACGAAGCAGTGTGCGCCTCCCCAACGCGTTTCGATGCTTCCATCTTGCTCACGGGTACATGTGGCTAGTTATTGTCATTAGCTACCAGAGTATATGCACCTGAATTTATTCAATCATTGGCTCCCATGAGCCTCCATTATGATAATCCACTTTGGTGCATTATGGTCCTGGTAGTTTTAATAATCAATTTCGGCCCTTCAATGTGCTTGACACAATGTTCGTGTTGCGAATGTGCAATCCTGAAGTCCAGTCGCCCTGTACCCGCCCCATATCAAAGGTGGAAAAGACCCTTCAAAAGCAGAAATCCGCGATAGTGTGCATCGTCCTCTTCCAATTCTCACTTTTATTCGTGCACCATGGACAATGCAACACTGTTTTTAAGGTGGTGCAATCCTACGTGGCACAGGGCTATGCCACGAAATATTAAGAAAACTTCTCACAAACCCCAAGAAGGACAAGATGCACTCCTCAACTGGTAACAATCTTCCTTTATAGTATGACAACACGAAGCAGTGTGCGCCTCCCCAATGCGTTTCGATGCTTCCATCTTGCTCACGGGTACGTGCGGCTAGTTATTGTCATTAGCTACCAGAGTATATGCACCTGAATTTATTCAATAATTAATATATATATTTAAAAAAAATGAATGGATGGCACTGTGCTAATCCTACGCTTAAAGACTTTGATGGAAAAGAAGACATTTGAGGTGAGCAAATTTAGAGTGTCGCTGGTGTTAAGAGTGCTCTATACTGGAGCTGCTTTCCACCTAAACTTGAGAACTACCCAGAGTTCTCTCGCTTCTTTTGCATAATTTATGCGTCACTCTATGCCTGAAAGGGTTTTGTTTTGACTTATACTGGGTGCTCCCTTGTGTCTGGATAAAGCTATACCTCTCTGAAGCGCTCTAATGAGAGCGAAACATGTTGTCAGGGGTTGCTTTTATTCATTTCAGGTTGGCTTGCATGGTATTTTACCAATCCAATGCTGTAATACTGTGCCTGGAGTGGTAAAAGGCTTTGGCCATTTTACAGCTCGGCATGGATAGCACTGGGCTAATCCTATGCTTAAAGACTTTGCTGTAGTAATGGCAAAAGACTTTGTCCCTTTCTAGCTCGGTGTGGATGGCACTGTGCTAATCCTACGCTTAAAGACTTTGATAGAAAAGCAGACATTTGAGGTGAGCAAATTTAGAGTGTCGCTGGTGTTGAGAGTGCTCTATACTGGAGCTGCTGTCCACCTAAACTTGAGAACTACCCTTACTCTATGCCTGAAAGGGTTTTGTTTTGGTGGATAATACTTTTTGTGGTCCTGCAGGGTCTTGTGAGCATTCCCCCCAAGAGCCTAGGGGGTCAGGGTATGTCGATCCTGCCCCTTTTTCATTTAAAAAAAAAAAAAATTCTGGGACTCAGCTCAAGCTGAGTCCTAAGATGGCTGCCAACACTTTCTGGTTTGAAGTATTGACAGCCTTTCAGATCTCAGCACGAGATCAGGAGGGGTCGTGGATCCTCCGTGTCCCCATGTATACAATTGGAATTGTCCTTAAATTACTCCACAACTACTAAACAGATATACAACAATTTCCAAAAAAGGGCACTTTCTGGACCAACAGCTACCTTTCTGCCAAATTTAGTGTCATTCTGTGCAGCAGTTCAGGATGTAGCCATGTATAAAGTTCCAATAAAAATTAACATGGGGAAAACGCATTTTGGGAACCCCCCTTTCTGTTGGCCTCCGCTGACGGATCACCCCGTAATTCTCAAGACAGCAGCTGAAGTGAGCGGCAAACTACATTTGAAACTTTCGCGAGGATTCATATAAACACACCAAAGTTATTGGCAAATGAAAAAATGCTCTTCTAATGGAAAGTACATCCTAACTATAACTACCTACATATAAATACATATAAATACATATATACATATATCTATATATATATGGATATATATATAGATATATATATATTAAGAAAACTTCTCACAAACCCCAAGAAGGACCAGATGCACTTCTCAACTGGTAACAATCTTCCTTTATAGTTTGACAACACGAAGCAGTGTGTGCCTCCCCAACGCTTTTCAATGCTTCCATCTTGCTCACGGGTACGTGCGGCTAGTTATTGTCATTAGCTACCAGAGTATATGCCCCTGAATTTATTCAATCATTGGCTCCCATGAGCCTCCATTATGATAATCCATTTTGGTGCATTATGGTCCTGGTAGTTTTAATAATCAATTTCGGCCCTTCAATGGGCTTGACACAATGTTCGTGTTGCGAATGTGCAATCCTGAAGTCCAGTCGTCCTGTACCCGCCCCTTATCAAAGGCGGAACAGACCTTTCAAACGCAGAAATCCGCAATAGTGTGCGTCGTCCTCTTGCAATTCTCACTTTTATTCGTGCACCATGGACAATGCAACACTGTTTTTAAGGTGGTGCAATCCTACGTGGCACAGGGCTATTCCACGAAATATTAAGAAAACTTCTCACAAACCCCAAGAAGGACAAGATGCACTCCTCAACTGGTAACAATCTTCCTTTATAGTTTGACAACACGAAGCAGTGTGCGCCTCCCCAACGCGTTTTGATGCTTCCATCTTGCTCACGGGTACGTGCTGCTAGTTATTGTCATTAGCTACCAGAGTATATGCACCTGAATTTATTCAATCATTGGCTCCCATGAGCCTCCAATATGATAATCCACTTTGGTGCATTATGGTCCTGGTAGTTTTAATAATCAATTTCGGCCCTTCAATGGGCTTGACACAATGTTCGTGTTGTGTATGTGCAATCCTGAAGTCCAGTCGTCCTGTACCCGCCCCGTATCAAAGGTGGAACAGACCCTTGAAATGCAGAAATCCGCGATAGTGTGCGTCGTCCTCTTCCAATTCACACTTTTATTCGTGCACCATGGACAATGCAACACTGTTTTTAAGGTGGTGCAATCCTACGTGGCACAGGGCTATTCTACGAAATATTAAGAAAACTTCTCACAAACCCCAAGAAGGACAAGATGCACTCCTCAACTGGTAACAATCTTCCTTTATAGTTTGACAACACGAAGCAGTGTGCGCCTCCCCAATGCGTTTCGATGCTTCCATCTTGCTCACGGGTACATGCGGCTAGTTATTGTCATTAGCTACCAGAGTATATGCACCTGAATTTATTCAATCTTTGGCTCCCATGAGCCTCCATTATGATAATCCACTTTGGTGCATTATGGTCCTGGTAGTTTTAATAATCAATATCGGCCCTTCAATGTGCTTGACACAATGTTCGTGTTGCGAATGTGCAATCCTGAAGTCCAGTCGTCCTGTACCCGCCCCATATCAAAGGCGGAACAGACCCTTCAAACGCAGAAATCCGCGATAGTGTGCATCGTCCTCTTCCAATTCTCACTTTTATTCGTGCACCATGGACAATGCAACACTGTTTTTAAGGTGGTGCAATCCTACGTGGCACAGGGCTATGCCACGAAATATTAAGAAAACTTCTCACAAACCCCAAGAAGGACAAGATGCACTCCTCAACTGGTAACAATCTTCCTTTATAGTATGACAACACGAAGCAGTGTGCGCCTCCCCAATGCGTTTCGATGCTTCCATCTTGCTCACGGGTACGTGCGGCTAGTTATTGTCATTAGCTACCAGAGTATATGCACCTGAATTTATTCAATAATTAATATATATATTTAAAAAAATGAATGGATGGCACTGTGCTAATCCTACGCTTAAAGACTTTGATGGAAAAGAAGACATTTGAGGTGAGCAAATTTAGAGTGTCGCTGATGTTAAGAGTGCTCTATACTGGAGCTGCTTTCCACCTAAACTTGAGAACTACCCAGAGTTCTCTGCTTCTTTTTTGCATAATTTATGCGTCACTCTATGCCTGAAAGGGTTTTGTTTTGACTTATACTGGGTGCTCCCTTGTGTCTGGATAAAGCTATACCTCTCTGAAGCGCTCTAATGAGAGCGAAACATGTTGTCAGGGGTTGCTTTTATTCATTTCAGGTTGGCTTGCATGGTATTTTACCAATCCAATGCTGTAATACTGTGCCTGGAGTGGTAAAAGGCTTTGGCCATTTTACAGCTCGGCATGGATAGCACTGGGCTAATCCTATGCTTAAAGACTTTGCTGTAGTAATGGCAAAAGACTTTGTCACTTTCTAGCTCGGTGTGGATGGCACTGTGCTAATCCTACGCTTAAAGACTTTGATAGAAAAGCAGACATTTGAGGTGAGCAAATTTAGAGTGTCGCTGGTGTTGAGAGTGCTCTATACTGGAGCTGCTGTCCACCTAAACTTGAGAACTACCCTTACTCTATGCCTGAAAGGGTTTTGTTTTGATATATATATATATATATATATATATATATATATATATATATATATATATATATATATATATATATATATATGTAGGAAGATCCAAACCAAGGAAGGAAAGGCAGCACACCAAATAAACACCAGTAGTTTTATTCCGAGTGAAAAAAACAAACCGAACAACGCGTTTCAGCCGAAACGGCCTTTGTCAAGTTCAAAGGGCATCGGAGGTATTGCACCATTTATCCGCATGCGTCATAATAGAAAGTAAGAAAATACTTCAGGGCGGTAATGACTTAAAAATGTAACAGATCATAAATAACATTTTAAATAAATGCGATATTATGCAATTACAGTCGCATCTCAATTAGTGAAATAAACAACATAAATAACAAATACTCAATGACTTTTCATTACAACTAAAATGCGCATAGCATTCACTCTAATTGGCCATTGCCATAGAAACATAATAAACAAGAGCAACGATGTTAAGTGTTACAAAATGAAGCGGAACAAATTCATATCTTTCCGCAACCTGAAACTCATCAACTCCAAAGGGAGATTTTGTCTAAAATAAAAGATCTAATAATCAAATATTTACAGCTCTGTACACAATGTTAATGCGCCGATAACTATCTTTACAAATCAAAAAATGTTGATCACTAAATGGCCACCGATAATACAGCCACATTCTACATGATGTCATAGACGCTAAGCAGGGTGTAAATAATACCACCCAGTGTCCTTAATTAAAATAGTGAAATTGTATAACAACCACATCACCTATTTACAAAAAATATTAAAAATAGTGATACACAATATATATTATTATGTACATATATAAACAGTTCCCAAGGATGGCAAATCAAAGGACCACGCAAATTGGGGACAGAAATACGGAAGAAAATCCAGCTAATCCGTTCTTCATTTGAACAGGACAAATGCCCTCATGATATCAATATCATATCATTCTGCGAATATCAAATTATACAGTATGTCCCTTAAAAATCCCTATTGCACCAACAAATCCCCTAATGATCCAACCAAGGTTTGTATGTGACATAAAAAAGTGATATATGAATGCAGTGTGAATTAAAAATCAATATATAATCATTTTATCATAGGAGAAAACCTGAGAGACAGGAACAGTTAGTTTCAGTATCGGGGTAAGATGAATTATACCCCTATATGCGTGGCCAGCTCCTCCCCTGCATTCAGGCCAAATGGTATTTTAGTATTGAGGTCAATAATGAATCTTGATTCTAAGATCCTCAACTGTTTCTCCCTATCCCCGCCCCTGATATGTTTAAGGATACGATCAATCCCAGTATATTTCAACAACGTATAATCACTGTTGTGTTTATGGTAGAAATGTCGTGCCACGGGGTAACTGAAGTCTAGGTTTACTATTGACCTTTGATGTTCTAAAATACGTTTCTTGATGGACAATTTGGTGTTCCCTATATAGCGGAGCCCACAGGGACATTCTAGACTGTACACTACATGATCTGATGTACAAGTAATGAATTTGGATATAAGTTTTTCTTTTCCATTTGATAATTTATAGCTCTTGCTGTTAACGCTATATCTGCAGGCTTTACAGGATTGACATCTATAGAATCCTTTACTGCTTTGTAACCACCCCGCAATATTCTCATTTTGAAAATGGCTGCTAACCAATTTATCCTTCAAAGAACGTGCTCTCTTGTATGTTATAGTGGGAGATGCACCAACTTTTGTGCCTATCACAGGATCAGCCCGAATAAGGCTCCAATGTTTTTTCATGATCCACCTGAGCTTGCCAGCCCTATCATTAAAGGTGGTAATCATTCTGGGAATGGTTGTAGTTTCATTTTGGATCACCAGATCTCGTTCTTTGAAGAGGATCTTAGTTTGTTTAACATTGTTAAGTTTATGCTTAGCCACAGATAAAACTTTTTCAGAATACCCTCTCTGTCTGAATCTGCTTACCATGTTACTGGATTCCTTCAAAAAGCTTGAGTCAGTGCTACAATTTCTACGAGCTCTTAACAGCTCTCCATAAGGGATGCTATTAAGAAGAGAAGTGGGATGATGGCTACAGGCATGTACAATACTATTGCCTGCAGTCTCTTTTCTGAAAAGCTCCGTGACCAATTTATCCCCCTGAACCATAACATGTATATCCAAAAAATCACATTCAGTTTGACTCATATGCGATGTAAATTTGAGATTTAGATTGTTAATTGATAAACTAGAAATAAAGCTCCTAGCTAGATCTTCTCCCCCATCCCAGATGAGGAAGAGATCATCTATATATCTCAGCCATAAAGGTATATGACAGGTGTATAAATCATTGGTATCAGACCAGACAACCTGCTCCTCCCACCAGCCCAGGAATAAATTCGCTAGGCTGGGGGCGAAGCAAGTACCCATGGCGGTCCCCGACTTTTGACGATATAAAACTTTATCAAACAGAAAAATATTTTGGTTAAGACACTAGGACATTATGAGTTTCAGCATAACTGTATGCTCATACAATGCAATAGGTCTTCTTTGCAAATAATATAAACATGCATTCACCCCTTGTTCCTGATCAATACATGTGTACAATGAACACACGTCCAAGGTAATAAGCATGAAGTCTTTCTCCCATTTTACATCATGAATCCTCTTAAAAAAATCTGTACTGTCCTGACAGTAAGATCGTAGATCTTTGACATAGGGGCCTAAAACATTATCCAAAAAAATAGAGGTGTTTTCTAATAGGCCCCCATTTGAGGAAACAATCGGTCTCCCAGGTGGTTTCATTTGATGTTTATGGACCTTGGGTAGAAGGTACAAGCATGGAACACGTGGGTTATCATTCTTTAAAAATTTGAATTCATCATCATCAATGAGACTCGTATTCCACCAGTTATATAGCATTTCATGATATCTTTTGATGGTGTCCCCATATTGGGGCATACTCCTTCAATTTGTTTTTTCAGGACCCCATATTGTTGCCAAGTTACAGTTTCATAGCAAATACTGTCTGTCAGTTGCCGCATTACTTCTGACCTGTAGTCCTGAATGTCCCATAGAACAACATTGCCCCCCTTATCCGAAGGCTTTATTATCAGTGACGGATCCTGCAAGAGATCCTGTAAAGCCGTCCGCTGTTTGTACGTCAAATTGTCCTTAATTCGATATGTTTGGTCACTTCTCATTTTGATCAACTCTTGCACCATCACTGAATGAAAGGCTTCAATATTATCATGGAGCGTATTTGGGTTAAAGCGAGATTTCAATTTAAGACCGCTACTTCACTTGGAATCAACTAAAAAGCTAATGTTTTCCAAGGTATCAGCTACACCAATAGATTGGTTAGCATTAGTGTCACAATCCAGTTCATGAATTTCCAGAATGGCATCAATGTCCCCAATCATAAAATCCATACCTCTGTCTGGTGTTGAATCTGACATGGCTACAGGGCGCTGATTCCTGAATTGTTGTCGTGTAGCATGTCGTGTAGCATGTAACTTCATAAGTTTCAATTTTCTTACATAAAGAAATAAGTCAATTCTAGTATCCACATAATTCCAATCTGTGACAGGACAGAATGATAGTCCTAGTTTTAAAAGTGACTTTTCTTCAATAGATAATTCACGTTTGGACAAATTGACTATGGATTGATCCGGCGTTTCTATTGATGGAAAGTTCCTGTGCCAGATTTTGTTACGTCCGCCCCTCCTGGTTAAACGTTATTTTTCTTTTTGTTGGCGGTTTTTCCCCTTGGTCTTCCCCGCCCTCTTCCTGCTGATTCTTCTTTTTGCTGAACGTGTTGATTTTGTTCCTTTTGTTGTTTTAATATTTGGAATTCGTGCAAGAACGTCAGGGGTCGCGTACCTAAAGGGGCGGCAGATACTCTCGCCTCTGAGTCAGAACTTACATCAGAACTCGAATCAGTGGATACTGCATCACCTGAAGTCTGCTGTTGCATAAATTGCCGATCTTTCTGCATCCAGTCAAATCGTTTCGCATATGTCAGAATTCTCCCTCGGCATAATCACGTTTATCTCGTAAAAATGTGCGTTGTTTCTTGATCTTAATTGTATCCTCATATGATTTTAAGCGACCTTCCAATGCTTTCAAGAATTCAACCACTACTTTATCTTCTTTATAGGGTTCCAGCTGCAATCGAACAATTACTAATTCATCCCTGGTTTTATTCAAATCAATCTTTGCATACTTGATGAGCATTTCAAGCATTCCCTTACAGGTCTTGGCCATTTCACTCGGAATAAAACTACTGGTGTTTATTTGGTGTGCCGCCTTTTCTTCCTTGGTTTGGATCTTTCTACATGTTTGGGGGCGCTGTCAACCCCGGCAGGCACCGACACTTTATGGGCAGGCTATCGGCATTTGTGGCAGCTATTGGATATTCATAAATATATATATATATATATATATATATATATATATATATATATATATATATATATATATATATATATATATATTTACTGGAAAAAACAAAGGTTAGAAGAACGTTATAGTTAGGAATTAGCATTTAAAAAACCTTAGAAATTCACTGAAAAAAATAAAGGTTACAGAGACGTTATAGTTAGGCTTAGATTTCACTTGAACAAAACCAGTGAAATTCAGCAGTTATAGTTAGTGAGCTAACTATAACTCACGCCCATGCAATGCACTGCTTATGACCCAACCAGCAGTGCGCCAGGAGGCACTTTTGCAGAGTGGTGAAGAAAGGGGAGGGGCCTCAGGCAAGTTGCTGGGCTTTTTAAAAAATATATTTTTGTTTTCAGGGAAGGGGGCTGAGTAGCCCCTCTTCACTGGGATGATTGTGGCCCCTGAGACCCCATCTCCCGGTGCCAGTACTTTATGAAATGTGGCCTTTCTTTTTTAAAATTCTTTATAACTACCTACTATACATATATGTATATGCACACACATATATGTATATATATATGCACACATATACATATATATACAAAGCAGATCCCTGCAGTCCTGGCAGGAAAAAACGAGCCACTCCAGTTTCAAGGCTTCAAAGTATTGCAGGTTTATTACGGCAACAGAAACGACGCGTTTCGATCTCTAGCGAGATCTTGGTCACATGACCTCTTTGTCAGTTCCACATACATTTAAAGACATACTGACATGCACGGCACAGCGTGCAGTGAGACATAAAGAAAATACTACAATGATTTCAAAAGTTGTTTAAATTTAAAACAAAACAAGGCATTGTTAAATAGCACAAATGCATTTCAAAATTAATATATAGATGAATGTATAAGTGTAAACTTTTCCTTATACATTTGGTGAACAATTAATGATATATAATTCATACCATAACATTAACGTGATATTTTGCTGTTTCTGAACATTGACTGATGGGTCTAGTGCCCCTTGAAGTGTCTCAAACGTTTTTTGCTTGGGTGTAGTACCCTCACATTGGTGAATTCCTTACATAGACCTTATTGTAGTGACCATGATGCTTACGGAAAATAATTTTATATATATATATATATGAGTATGGGGACTCGTGCATGACGTGGCTAGTTACAGAGGGAGGTAAGTGAACTGCAATTGTTATATATATTATAGTCCAATTAGTCTTGCACCTAGGTATATTTACATTAATTGCTATTACTTAACTATCATACAAGGAATTTTGAAATACCAAATTATCTGTGCAGTGCAGTTGACGATATTAACTGTAACATGACCAAAGGTTCTGTAGAGATAGCAGTTCCTGTGAACATGCTAAATCTCTTGTGCTCTTAACAATATTTTAGTGGCTATCCTCCTCTCGTGTTGTAAAGCCGATCTGTTGGAGATAGATAAGACAGAAACTGTTAGTATCACTTATATAATTTACCCCATAATCATAACATCATGGTTACAAAACCTAGCTTGGGCATCATAACTTCAAGAACAGACAAACCATCAAGAGTTAATTAATATCCACATGTTCTACTTCAATGCAACATGTATTCTCAGTAAACAAAACAAGAAATCAATAGTGTAAGTTAAAACCACTAACAAGTGAAATTAAAACCAGGAAATCTACAGTCTAACTAAATAGGAACTATTCGATTGGTTGACAGGAAGCGTCCAAATATTCATAGGTGTACATATAATTCTTCATCATTATTCATACCTGCAGGGAACATACTGCCGGCTAGAAGAATTAATCTGGACTCTAGTCTGCGTAGTGCTAAGATTCGATTCCCTCCTCTAGGATGTTTAGGAATTGTTGCTAGATCCAAAGAACTTGCCTTTGGTCCAGTCGCCCTCATGTGCCTCATTGAAGTGTCTGGATGTGCTGTAACTGAAGTCGCGGTTAGTTATCGCTCTCCAGTGCTCCAAGATTCTCTTCTTAACTGGAAATGTTGTCGAACCGACATACCATTTCCCACATGGACAGGTGATGGCATAAATTACAAAATCAGTCCCACATGTTATGGGTTTTGTTATTTTCCATTTCCTTCTCGATCTCTGTAATGTCACTTCACTTACATTCTCACTGTGTCTACAGGCTTTACATTTACTGCATTTGTAGAAGCCTCCCCTTTGCTCTAGCCACGTTTTTTGTTGCTTTGTAAGTGGCTATTGACTAAGATGTCCTTAAGGGATAGGTTTTTTCTAAAAGTCACAGCTGGTGAGTTGCCTAACTTTTGGTAAGTAGTGGATCTTGTGTCAGGATATGCCATCTTTTCTTCAATATATTTCTCAGTTCACCTGCCTGTGTGCTATATGTAGTTATGAACCGCACTGGGGTCCCTGTGTCATCTGCTTTCTCTCGAATCTTGGGAGGTTGGAATAAGGCTTCATTACGGCTGACAGAGTCAGCTTTAGTAATACCCCTGCGTAGCATCTTGGTCGTGTATCCTCTGTTTTGGAATCTCTTGACCATGTCTAGTTTATTTTTTTCATAAGAGATTTCTGTGCTGCAGTTGCGCCTAGCTCTAAGAAACTCACTATACGGAATACTCCACCTGAAATTAGGGGGTGACAACTGGCTGAGTGAAGAATAGAATTACCTGCAGTCTTTTTTCTAAATAGGTGCTGTTGTCAATTTGCCATCACTTATAGTTAACCTGATGTCAAGAAAGTCGATACTCTGTTGGCTGTGTAGCATAGTAAACTTTAAATTCATGGTGTTGCAGTTCAAACATTCAACAAATTCAAGGAGATCACATTCATTGCCCTCCCACACAAAAAAGACATCATCTATGAATCTCAGCCATAATCCAATATTGTTGGACCATGGTTCCATTTCCTCACTCCAGAGTACCTGCTTCTCCCACCAGCCCACCACAAGATTGGCATAGCTGGGGGCGAAGCAGGTACCCATCGATGTGCCCTGTAGTTGTTTGTACCACTTCCCATCAAACATAAATACATTCTCTGTCAGGCATATTTCAATCATCTGTAGGATCATGCGTGTATGTTCTAGAAATTCAATATTTCTTGCTTTGAGGAAGTGTTGGCATGCTTTGAGGCCGTCTGTGTGTCTAATGCTCGTATAGAGACTTTCAACGTCTAAGCAGACCATCCAGTATTTACTCTCCCAATGCAAGTTTTGGATTTTCTGTAGAAAATCTTTTGTATCCCTAAGGTAGGAATTAAGATCTTTGACATATGGGAAAAGGAAATAGTCTACAAATTCAGATGTGTTCTCTAATAGACTATTCTTGGAAGACACAATTGGACGTCCTGGAGGGTTATCCGCGTTTTTATGTACCTTTGGTAAAAGGTAAAAGTGGTGTGGTGGGTGTTTCATTCATTAAAAACTGTCTCTCGTCCCAGCTCAGAAGTTTGCTGTTAAACCATTCTTCTAGATTCTCATGATATCTGGTCTGTAAGGTAATCAAGTATGTTTTATCTACCCTTTCATAACAAGTGATATTACTGAGCTGTCTCTGGGCTTCCTGTACGTATTTATCTCTATCCATCACCACAATGTTTCCCCTTATCCGATGATTTGATGACAATCTTATCATCTTTTTGTAATCTGGAAACTGCCTCCCACTGCTCTTTAGTGATGTTTTTCATTTTGGGGTTGGTGGCTGTGAGTTCGAGTAGATCATTACTTACTGTCTCGTGGAACAGATCAATGTTGTCCTTTGGTGTTTGGGGTACATATTTCGATGGTGCTCTAAATTTAGTTAGGCTAGAGGCCCCTGTGTCTATGCCTAATGTATGTAGAGTAGTATCATCATGTGCCTGGTCGAGGGGATTTTGGGAGCTGGCTGAGATTGCAGTTTGTTCTTGTAATTGCTGCAAAATATTCAATGTGGGGATATCCGCTATAGCTAGTGGTGGTGGTACATCACTATTGTCACTGGTTGAAACCATGCTCCTAATATTAGCATTACCCCACATAGCATTCATTTTATACAATTTGACTTTACGTATAAATTGATATAAGTCGATGCGTGTTTGAGCATAATCTATGGGAGCATCAGGACAAAAGGATAATCCTAATTTCAGGACCTCTTCTTCTATTTCAGTTATGTCCCTACAAGAAAGGTTCATTACCGCAAGTTGCTGAGTGTTGTTCTCCATTATTTCTTCTTGTTGTTCTGGCTTCTTGTTCCCACACCAGTGCTGCTGTTCTTTTCTTCTCCTACAGCGCCTTTTGTAGTTCTCATGTTGGCGCCTCTTCCTTTTCCCCCGGGTTTTCCCCTGTATGACTGTTCCTGATTTTGTTGTATGAGGCGCAGTTCCTCGGAAAAAGAAGACAATTCCCCCTGATTTGATGCACCACTGTCCACAGACTCTTGGTCTGAACTCAGATCCGTGATGGAGCCATCCATGCCTTTGTCTGCTATGCCCAGGGCTCTGTCCTTCGCCATTTCCGCTCTTGTTTTATCGAATTTTCTGGCGAAAGTTAGTATTCGCCCGGTCCGGTAATCCCTCTCATCCCGTTGAAATTTTCTTTCTTTCCTCTCGATCACTCCTTTTTCAAATGTTTTGATCCTTTCATCCACCGCCATCAGTACATTCTTAACCTCAGTCTTGTCAGAATTTTTATCCAGCTCATCCATAATTTCTTGAAACTGCTGAGTCAGCTCCTTGTGCTCTTCCCATGCATTCTTGATCAGCATGTGGAGCATATTCTTGGAGCATGTGTTCGTGTTATCTGTCCAGTCTTTGAGCAGCTGTGGTTTTGGGCTACTTAATGTGGGTATGATAAAAATCCTTAATCCTCTCGGGATTCTGGTCACTTCAAGATAATTTTGCAGAGAAGTGGCTTCCCACCATCTGCTCGTTTCCTTTTTACGTAGTCTTTCCAGTTGGTTGCCCTTTTGTTTGATGGTCAACATGGCTGGCAGGGCTGTTTGTTGATTGTCGGCATTCCCCACTAACTCGGAACTCCGCTTGAAGATTAAATTTGCGGACGCTTCCCGTCCTTTTAACCATTCTGCTGCCATTGTAAAAAAACCTCTGTGAATTATAGAGTCATTCACCTCGAGAAACTGCGCTGTTGTAATTAATTTACTAGCAAACTCTGGCGTGCCCGGGAATCCGCTCGTGTAGAGTTCTATAGCACGAGCGGCTAAATAAAACTGAGAGTGAGAGTAGAACCGTAAAAGTTTATCTGGTGCTTACGTTTGTTGTTCTCACTCCCAGTGCTGGCGTGCTGGTGTATAAAGCTCCCGCTCCTTACGGGACACAGCCGGCGGGCGTGTTCATTAGGCTTCCAAACGACAGGCTGGCGGAAAAAACACTGCCCTTCCTTCCAAGTTGGGGCTCGTTAGCGGACGCCACCGCTGACATATACAAAGCAGATCCCTGCAGTCCTGGCAGGAAAAAACGAGCCACTCCAGTTTCAAGGCTTCAAAGTATTGCAGGTTTATTACGGCAACAGAAACGACGCGTTTCGATCTCTAGCGAGATCTTGGTCACATGACCTCTTTGTCAGTTCCACATACATTTAAAGACATACTGACATGCACGGCACAGCGTGCAGTGAGACATAAAGAAAATACTACAATGATTTCTAAAGTTGTTTAAATTTAAAACAAAACAAGGCATTGTTAAATAGCACAAATGCATTTCAAAATTAATATATAGATGAATGTATAAGTGTAAACTTTTCCTTATACATTTGGTGGACAATTAATGATATATAATTCATACCATAACATTAACGTGATATTTTGCTGTTTCTGAACATTGACTGATGGGTCTAGTGCCCCTTGAAGTGTCTCAAACATATATATATGTATATATATCTTACACTCCTCTCTTCCATACGAAGAAATTACTCAGACGCCTGTGTATGCTTCAACATAGCCAATTTAATGACAATGGCAATCCGACGCGTTTCGGCTTTACGCCTTGCTCACGGCAATAAGATTTACAAAGCATTGTTTCATTTTTAAATACATGTTTAAAAAGTAAAAAAAGGACTCACCCATCCCTCTGTGATTTAGTAGTGAAAATGTGTCGGCCATCTTAACATGATCATATACAAAACTTTATCAGGCAGCATGTTATTAGCCGCATCGATGATGTTATAATTCAATGATATACTGTAATTACATCAATACATGAATTCATCCATATTTAGCACTGAATATTTAAATCTTCAATATACAGAAAAATTAAAGAGATAGGAAAGCTTTTTACAATAAAAAGATTATTTATGTATATTCCTACTGTCAACCTCTGTGAGATTCATCACTACAGTCTCGCCATAGTGGGCAATTATAGTCAATCTATGACCCAATGGACTGGTTAATATTGTTAAATGCAACCTTTCTTGTGAATACAAAATTTGCAATACGGTACATGGTTTAAAAACATGTTAAAAACCAATTCTAGTACCTATTCAACATCTATACATTCTGCCAATATGTGCCTAATTACATTTCTACGGCAAAACTTGATACCCTCCTGGGTCATTTCATCCCTTTCAGATGGAATCAATGTTGAAATACAACAATTCTACCCAATTGGGTTATTCACAATGGAATCCATGTATTATGCCTGCAATCATCTGAATATCAAAAGTAGATGGCTCCACAATATATACTCAAAAGAACGAAGGTGAAAAGTGCCTGCACCTGTGTAAAAATAACAAAAAACAAAAACTATTACCATTAAAAGCCATCTGGAAAGAATTATAAAATCAAATGATTTAAGTACTCAAGTGGATTGCCAATTCTTCACTAGAATTTAATCCCATTGGCATAAGGGTTTCAAAATCAATAATGTACTTTGATTCAAGCTTCCTCAATGTTAACTCTCGATTTCCACCCCTGACATCAATATTTACAGCATCAATTACCATCATTTTCAATAGTTTTGCATTTTGAAAATGGCAATCAAAAAAGTGGCGTGCCACCGGGTAATGCTTATCATTGTGTCTGATAGCCCGTACATGCTCTAACACACGTTTCTTGGCACGATGGATTGTGCTACCTATATACATTTTGTAACATGGGCAGATTAGAGCATATACACAGTGGGAGGTATTGCAATTCAAAGCCTTTTGAATAACAAATTGCCGTTTAGAGTTAGGAATCTGGAACTCAGTGCAATCAGAACTATTGCTACACGCTTTGCAATTTTTACAACGGCGATAACCTGATCTACCCCCAGTACTGGACGTTACATCTCTAGTGATCAAATTCACACTTAACTCATCCCTCAATGATCTACTCTTTTTAAAAGTTATCTGTGTGTTACAGTTCAAATGCTTGTGCAAGTCGTCATCTGTCATCAATACATGCCAGTGCTTCTTCAATATTTTCTTCACATCTTGCGCCTGATGGGAATAAGTTGTTATAAATCTAGTTGTTTCAGATTTTTCTTCTTGTTTTACTGGGTGTAACAGCTCTACTCTTGTGACCAATTCTACTCTCTCAATTGCTTGGTCAATCACCTTTTGACTATATCCTCTTTCTACAAACCGTTTGCACATGACTTCTTTCTCGATGTTAAAATCAGAATCAGTGCTACAATTTTGTTTTGCGCTGTAATAATTCTCCATAAGGGATACTGTACACAAGTTTTGGAGGATGAGCACTTCTTGCCTGTAACAGGCTATTACCTGACGTCTTTTTACGAAACAACTTAGTTTCCAGAGTATTTTCTTTACATTTACCTGCACATCCAAAAATTCTATCTCTGTTTTACTAATGTGCTCTGTAAATGTTAAGTTATAACAATTCTTATTTAGTTTTTGTACAAAACTTCTGGCCGATTCCTCACTCCCATTCCAAATGAAAAATATGTCATCTATAAAACGCAGCCATAGGACAACACAACTTTCGAATTCCTCCAGCTGTGCGATCACCTGCTGCTCCCACCAGCCCATGACCAAGTTTGCATAGCTGGGGGCGAAGCAGGTGCCCATAGCTGTGCCCTGTGACTGCTTGTAGATGGTCTTATCAAAGATGAAAAAATTATTTGTTAGACAAAAATAAATCATATCTAAAATAATTTCGGAATGGAAAAAAAATGAAATAGAACGCGTCTTTAAGAAGTGCCTGACAGCTTGCAAACCTATTTCATGTTTAATACTAGTGTACAAGCTGTTTACATCCATAGTTACTAAAGTGTACTTGTCTTCCCAATAGATGCCATCAATTATGGTCAAAAATGTGTAGTGTCACGCAAATAGGCCGGTAATCCCATTACATACGGTCTAAGGTAATGGTCAATGAATCTAGAGGTGTTCTCCAACAATGAGCCAATCGATGAAACAATCGGCCTACCAGGAGGCTTCTGGGCGTCTTTATGCAATTTGGGCAGGAGGTATAGAACAGGGATCTTGGGATGGGCACATTTTAAAAAATTGTACTCATCCCACTCCAATAAACCCCTCTCCCTCCAATCAAATAGCATTTCACCAAATTTTTTGTTAGATGTCATAATTTCATTGTTATTAGAGACGCAGTAGCAATTGGCATCATTAAGTTGCCGCATCCCTTCCGCTAGATATTCCATTTTACCCAAAATGCAAACATTCCCGCCCTTATCTGATTGCCTAATTACAATGGAATCATCAGTTTTTAGATTTTCCAAGGCTTTCAGTTGTGAATAAGTAATATTTTTCTTGCTTAATGCTAGAAACTTATACCTCATCTTTTTAAGGTCTTTTAACAGTCCCTTCTCAAAGACCTCTTTACCCACATCTTGCGATTTCATTTTCACAGGTTTTGTCTCAAACCACTTCTTTAATTTCAATTTTCTTGAAAAGTAAAACAAATCTATCCTAGTTTGTACATAATTCAAATTAGCAGAGGGACAAAAAGACAAACCCAGTGAAAGAAGTTCCTCCTCTTCCACCGACAGCTGTCGCTGTGACAAATTCACTACATTCATTGTTTCAGTTGCTTGCCCCTTGTCAGCATTCCCACGGGCTTTACTTCTTCGCTTTTTGCTCCTTGTTTTGGCTTTTTTGTTCCTCGCGTTCTTCCTCTGTTGCAGCGTCCTCTTCTCCTCTGCGAATTTTGTTCTTGAAGATGTTGAGTCCTTCCTTCGTTCATTAATTGAATTGTACGACAATTTCAATTAATGAAAATGAAATCGCAAGATGTGGGTAAAGTGTTGAGTAATTTAAACCTTGATGACATTGAGGTATTACATACACTTACGACCCTTGATGAGGATTGTGATGGCCATGAGAATGCTGTTTTAAATCTGGCAAATTTTGACTTTGATTTGGAGGTTAATCCAGGCAGTACTTTTAAGCCAAAGTCTGTGTTTCTGCCTAATATACAATGTGAGGCTATAGAGGTCTTTGAGAAGGGAGTGTTAAAAGTCCTTAAAAAGATGAGGTATAAGTTTCTAGCATTAAGCAAGAAAAATATTACTTATTCACAACTGAAAGCCTTGGAAAATCTAAAAACTGATGATTCCATTGTAATTAGGCAATCAGATAAGGGCGGGAATGTTTGCATTTTGGGTAAAATGGAATATCTAGCGGAAGGGATGCGGCAGCTTAATGATGCCAATTGCTACTGCGTCTCTAATAACAATGAAATTATGACATCTAACAAAAAATTTGGTGAAATGCTATTTGATTGGAGGGAGAGGGATTTATTGGAGTGGGATGAGTACAATTTTTTAAAATGTGCCCATCCCAAGATCCCTGTTCTATACCTCCTGCCCAAATTGCATAAAGATGCCCAGAAGCCTCCTGGTAGGCCGATTGTTTCATCGATTGGCTCATTGTTGGAGAACACCTCTAGATTCATTGACCATTACCTTAGACCGTATGTAATGGGATTACCGGCCTATTTGCGTGACACTACACATTTTTTGACCATAATTGATGGCATCTATTGGGAAGACGAGTACACTTTAGTAACTATGGATGTAAACAGCTTGTACACTAGTATTAAACATGAAATAGGTTTGCAAGCTGTCAGGCACTTCTTAAAGACGCGTTCTATTTCATTTTTTTTCCATTCCGAAATGATTTTAGATATGATTTATTTTTGTCTAACAAATAATTTTTTCATCTTTGATAAGACCATCTACAAGCAGTCACAGGGCACAGCTATGGGCACCTGCTTCGCCCCCAGCTATGCGAACTTGGTCATGGGCTGGTGGGAGGAGCAGGTGGCCGCACAGCTGGAGGAATTCGAAAGTTGTGTTGTCCTGTGGCTGCGTTTTATAGATGACATATTTTTCATTTGGAATGGGAGTGAGGAATCGGCCAGAAGTTTTGTACAAAAACTAAATAAGAATTGTTATAACTTAACATTTACAGAGCACATTAGTAAAACAGAGATAGAATTTTTGGATGTGCAGGTAAATGTAAAGAAAAATACTCTGGAAACTAAGTTGTTTCGTAAAAAGACGTCAGGTAATAGCCTGTTACAGGCAAGAAGTGCTCATCCTCCAAAACTTGTGTACAGTATCCCTTATGGAGAATTATTACGCGCAAAACAAAATTGTAGCACTGATTCTGATTTTAACATTGAGAAAGAAGTCATGTGCAAACGGTTTGTAGAAAGAGGATATAGTCAAAAGGTGATTGACCAAGCAATTGAGAGAGTAGAATTGGTCACAAGAGTAGAGCTGTTACACCCAGTAAAACAAGAAGAAAAATCTGAAACAACTAGATTTATAACAACTTATTCCCATCAGGCGCAAGATGTGAAGAAAATATTGAAGAAGCACTGGCATGTATTGATGACAGATGACGACTTGCGCAAGCATTTGAACTGTAACCCACAGATAACTTTTAAAAAGAGTAGATCATTGAGGGATGAGTTAAGTGTGAATTTGATCACTAGAGATGTAACGTCCAGTACTGGGGGTAGATCAGGTTATCGCCGTTGTAAAAATTGCAAAGCGTGTAGCAATAGTTCTGATTGCACTGAGTTCCAGATTCCTAACTCTAAACGGCAATTTGTTATTCAAAAGGCTTTGAATTGCAATACCTCCCACTGTGTATATGCTCTAATCTGCCCATGTTACAAAATGTATATAGGTAGCACAATCCATCGTGCCAAGAAACATGTGTTAAAGCATGTACGGGCTATCAGACACAATGATAAGCATTACCCGGTGGCACGCCACTTTTTTGATTGCCATTTTCAAAATGAGAAACTATTGAAAATGATGGTAATTGATGCTGTAAATATTGATGTCAGGGGTGGAAATCGAGAGTTAACATTGAGGAAGCTTGAATCAAAGTACATTATTGATTTTGAAACCCTATGCCAAAGGGATTAAATTCTAGTGAAGAATTGGCAATCCACTTGAGTACTTAAATCATTTGATTTTATAATTCTTTCCAGATGGCTTTTAATGGTAATAGTTTTTGTTTTTTGTATTTTTACACAGGTGCAGGCACTTTTCACCTTCGTTCTTTTGAGTATATATTGTGGAGCCATCTACTTTTGATATTCAGATGATTGCAGGCATAATACATGGATTCCATTGTGAATAACCCAATTGGGTAGAATTGTTGTATTTCAACATTTGATTCCATCTGAGAGGGGATGAAATGACCCAGGAGGGTATCAAGTTTTGCCGTAGAAATGTAATTAGGCACATATTGGCAGAATGTATAGATGTTGAATATGTACTAGAATTGGTTTTTAACATGTTTTTAAACCATGGACCGTATTGTAAATTTTGTATTCACAAGAAAGGTTGCATTTAACAATATTAACCAGGCCATTGGGTCATAGATTGACTATAATTGCCCACTAGGGCGAGACTGTAGTGATGAATCTCACAGAGGTTGACAGTAGGAATATACATAAATAATCTTTTTATTGTAAAAAGCTTTCCTATCTCTTTAATTTTTCTGTATATTGAAGATTTAAATATTCAGTGCTAAATATGGATGAATTCATGTATTGATGTAATTACAGTATATCATTGAATTATAACATCATCGATGCGGCTAATAACATGCTGCCTGATAAAGTTTTGTATATGATCATGTTAAGATGGCCGACACATTTTCACTACTAAATCACAGAGGGATGGGTGAGTCCTTTTTTACTTTTTAAACATGTATTTAAAAATGAAACAATGCTTTGTAAATCTTATTGCCGTGAGCAAGGCATAAAGCCGAAACGCATCGGATTGCCATTGTCATTAAATTGGCTATGTTGAAGCATACACGGGGGCCTGAGTAATTTCTTCGTATGGAAGAGAGGAGTGTTGGATTTGTGGGTTACCCGGTAACCTAAACTCGGACCGCCCACTGAGACAGCCTTGCAACGACCGGGACTGGTGTTTGTAATATATATATATATATATTCACTGAAAAAACCATAGGTTTCAGGGACGTTATAGTTAGAAATTAGCATTTAAAAAACCATAGAAATTCACTGAAAAAACCATAGGTTTCAGGGACGTTATAGTTGGTTGGACATTTCACTCATACAAAACCAGAGAAATTCGGCCGTTATAGTTAGTTGAGCTAACTATAACTCGCGCCCCCGCAATGCACTGCTGATGACGTCACATATTACATCATTCATGACATAGTCAGTGACATCACTGATGACATCTCAAATGACATCACTGATGACAACACTGATGACATCATCCAGTGAATGTGTGTTTCTGTAAAGTTTAAATATGTTTTATATATATATATGCCAAGGTGTATTGAAGAATGAATGGGTGTATAACTGTCTGAATGGATGATTTAGTAGGTGCGTGACTGACTGTATAAGTGAGTGATTAATCATGTCTTACTGAATGCATGGGTTAGTGACTAAACTGTGTGAATGTCTGTATTAGTCTGTCAGTTGGTGTGTAAGCAGTTGCATGGGATGGAGAGTAGCTACATGAATGTCTATATGGGTTATTGATTGGTTGTCTGAGTACCTGTATGGTTACCCGAGTGTCTGTGTGGGTGGGTGGGAGATGTGTAACTCTGTGCATAGATGTGTGAGTGGGTAATTCACTGGGTGTATGGGATCAAGAGTACATCTGTGAAGGGCTGTAGGGGTAGGTGGGTGTGTGTATGGGTGTGTTGGTGAGTGAATGGTTGTCTCAGTAGTACATGTGTGAGTAACTATATATGTGAAAGGCAGTATACGTGAGTGTTGGGGTATATAAATCACTATATGTGAGAGTGAGTGATTGTGAGAGTAGCTATATGGATGAGTGTGTGCTTGGATCAGTGATTGTATAAGAGAGTAAGTATCTGTTAGTATCTGTATGAATAAGTGAGGTGGTGTGTGTATAACTGTATAGGTGAGTAAATGGGAGTGTGAATGATTCTTTGCATGATTGACTAGGTGTGTGAGTAACTCTATGGATGAGTGGCGATGTGTGTGTCTGTATAGGTGTATGAGTGCAAATGATAGTGCTGTATTGATAAGTGACTGCATGTATGAGTGACTGCATGGGTGAATGAGTGGACGTGTGTGTAGACCTAGGAATCAGTGAGTGGGTATGTAGTAACTAGTATTGGTGTGTCTATGGTTTCGAAAATGGTAGTCTGTATTTTAGAGTGGGTGTATCAAAGGTTATATTAGGGTGTGAGGAGGTGCGTCAGATTATCACGTGGATGATGTCAAAGATGTGGAGATATAGGGAAGAGGGTGCAGAAAGAGGCAAGAGGGATACAGAAATTTGCAAAAGAGGTACAGAAACAAGCAAGAGAAGTGCAGAAAGAGGCAAGTGAGGTGCAGAAAGAAGCAAGAGCAGTGCAGAGTGAACCAACAGAGGTGCAAAAAGAGGCAAGAGGGGTTCAAAAAGAAGGAAGAGAAGTGCAGAAAGAGGCAAGAGAATTGCTGAAAGAAGCAACAGAGGAGTAGAAAGAAGCAAGAGAAGTGCAGAAAGAGACAAGTGAGGTGCTGAAAGAAGCAAGAGCAGTGCAGAAAGAACCAACAGAGGTGCAAAAAGAGGCAAGAGAGGTGCAGAAACAGGCAAGAAGGTGCAGAAAAAGGGTACAGGGGTGCAGGAAGAGGCAAGAGGGATACAGAAATTTGCAACAGAGGTACAGAAAGAAACAAGAGCAGTGCAGAAAAAAGCAAGGGATGTGCAGAAAGAAGCAAAAGAGGTGGAGAAATAGGGAAGAGGGTACAGAAAGAGGCAAGAGGGATACAGAAATGTACAAAAGAGGTGCAGAAACAAGCAAGAGAAGTACAGAAAGAGGCAAGAGAATTGCTGAAAGAAGCAACAGAGGTGTAGAAAGAAGCAAGAGAAGTGCAGAAAGAGGCAAGTGAGGTGCAGAAATTTGCAAGAGCAGTGCATAAAGAACCAACAGAGGTGCAAAAAGAGGCAAGAGAGGTGCAGAAATTTGCAACAGAGGTACAGAAAGAAGCAAGAGCAGTACAGAAAGAAGCAAGAGAAGTGCAGAAAGAAGCAAAATAGGTGGAGAAATAGGGAAGAGGATGCAGAAAGAGGCAAGAGGGATACAGAAATTTACAAAAGAGGTGCAGAAACAAGCAAGAGAAGTGCAGAAAGAGGCAAGAGAATTGCTGAAAGAAGCAACAGAGGAGTAGAAAGAAGCAAGAGAAGTGCAGAAAGAGACAAGTGAGGTGCAGAAAGAAGCAAGAGCAGTGCAGAAAGAACCAACAGAGGTGCAAAAAGAGGCAAGAGAGGTGCAGAAACAGGAAAGAAAGGTGTAGAAAGAGGGTACAGGGGTGCAGAAAGAGGAATGAGAATTGCTGAAAGAAGCAACAGAGGTGTAGAAAGAAGCAGGAGAAGTGCAGAAACAGGCAGGTGAGGTGCAGAAAGAAGCAGGAGCAGTGCAGAAAGAACCAACAGAGGTGCAAAAAGAGGCAAGAGAGGTGCAAAAAGAAGGAAGAGAAGTGCAGAAAGAGGCAAGAGAATTGCTGAAAGACGCAACAGAGGAGTAGAAAGAAGCAAGAGAAGTGCAGAAAGACACAAGTGAGGTGCAGAAAGAAGCAAGAGCGGTGCATAAAGAACCAACAGAGGTGCAAAAAGAGGCAAGAGGGGTGCAAAAACAAGGAAGAGAAGTGCAGAAAGAGGCAAGATAATTGCTGAAAGAAGCAACAGAGGAGTAGAAAGAAGCAAGAGAAGTGCAGAAAGAGACAAGTGAGGTGCAGAAAGAAGCAAGAGCAGTGCAGAAAGAACCAACAGAGGTGCAAAAAGAGGCAAGAAAGGTGCAGAAAGAGGGTACAGGGGTGCAGAAAGAGGCAAGAGAATTGCTGAAAGAAGCAACAGGTGTAGAAAGAAGCAAGAGAAGTGCAGAAAGAGGCAAGTGAGGTGCAGAAAGAAGCAAGAGCAGTGCAGAAAGAACCAACAGAGGTGCAAAAAGAGGCAAGAGAGGTGCAAAAAGAAGGAAGAGAAGTGCAGAAAGAGGCAAGAGAATTGCTGAAAGAAGCAACAAAGGAGTAGAAAGAAGCAAGAGAAGTGCAGAAAGAGACAAGTGAGGTGCAGAAAGAAGCAAGAGCAGTGCAGAAAGAAGCAAGAGAAGTGCAGAAAGAAGCAAATGAGGTGGAAAAATAGGGAAGAGGGTGCAGAAAGAGGCAAGAGGGATACAGACATTTGCAAAAGAGGTGCAGAAACAAGCAAGAGAAGTGTAGAAAGAAGCAAGAGAAGTGCAGAATGAACCAACAGAGGTGCAAAAAGAGGCAAGAGGGGTGCAAAAAGAAGGAAGAGAAGTGCAGAAACAGGCAAGAGAAGTGCAGAAAGAAGCAAGAGAGGTGCAGAAACAGGCAAGAGAAGTGCAGAAAGAGTCAAGAGAATTGCTGAAAGAAGCAACAGAGGTGTAGAAAGAAGCAAGAGAAGTGCAAAAAGAGGCAAGTGAGATGCAGAAACAGGCAAGAAAGGTACAGACGGAGGGAAGACGAATGCAGAAAGAGGCAACGGGGGGCAGAAAAAAGCAAGACGGGTGTAGAAAGAAGCATGGGAAGTGCAGAATGAAGCAACAGGGGTGCAGAAAGAGGCAAGAGAAGTGCA
This sequence comes from Calotriton arnoldi, assembly GCA_963921515.1. Lineage (NCBI taxonomy): Eukaryota > Metazoa > Chordata > Amphibia > Caudata > Salamandridae > Calotriton > Calotriton arnoldi. The sequence continues at coordinate 1,341,913 of CAWUFW010005042.1, read as the reverse complement.
GAAAGAAGCAACAGAGGTGCAGAAGGAAGCAAGAGAACTGCAGAAAGAGACAAGAAAGTTGCGGAAACGGGCAAAAGAGGTACAGAAAAAATGTAACAGGTGCAGACAGAGGCAAGAGAGGTGCAAAACAGGTAAAAGGGGTGCACAAAGAGGCAAGAGGGATGCAGAAATTTGCAAGAGAGGTGCAGAAAGAAGCAAGAGCAGTGCAAAAGAACCAACAGAGGTGCAAAAAGAGGCAAGTGAGGTGCAGAAGGAGGCAAGAGAACTGCAGAAAGATGCAAGAGAGTTGCTGAAACAGGCAAAAGGGGTGCAGAAAGAGGAAACAGGTGGGCAGACTGAGGCAAGAGAGGTGTAGAAAGAGGCAATAGGGGTGCAGAAAGAGGCAAGTGAGGTGCAGAAAGAAGCAACATAAGTGCAGAAAGAAGCAACAGAAGTGCAGAAAGAGGGAAGAGGGGTGGAGAGAGAGGTAAGAGGGGTACAGAAAGAAGCAAGTCAGGTGCAGAAAGAAACAAAAGAAGTGCAGAAAGAAGGAACAGAGGTGCAGAAAGAGGCAAAAAAGTACAGAAAGACATAAGAGGGGTACAGAAAAAGGCAAGAGAGGTGCAGAAAGAGGGAAGAAAGGTGCGGAAAGAGTCAAGAGGGTACAGAAAGAAGCAAATGAGGTGCAGAAAGAGGCAACAGACATGCAGAAAAAGGCAAGAGAGATGCTGAACGTAGAAGAGATTTGCAGAAAGAGGCAAGAGAAGTGCAGAAAAAGAAAGAAATGTGCAGAAAGAAGCAACAGAAATGCAGAAAGAGGCAAGAGAAGCGCAGAGAGAGGCGCAGAAGGAAGCAAGAGTGGCTTGCACACCATTAGTACCAATTTAACACCCACTTTGCACACAGAATAACTGAAAGCAAGAATTCAGCGAAAGAGTTGTATAAAATCATACACGACTTATGTAAACCAGCCTGCATGTCGCAAACTCTACATCCTTCCCTCGACTGCTGTGAAATGATCAGTGACTTTTATAGACAAAATAAGTACTATCTATTCATCTTTTAACACAACTGTTCCGACTGACTCCAGCAGCTGGGAAAATACGGATCCTCTTCCTAATACCATAGCACAGTTGGGCAGCTTTGTCCCTTTCTCCCAAGATGAAGTAGCCAATACAATGGGGGAAGTCAAATCTGGCTCTCCCCTCGACCCTTGCCCACATTTCATTTTCTCACAAATCATCCCTACTCTCTGCCCTTATGTTACGCAGCTCTTTAACAGATCACTTGAGACAGCAGTCTTTCCGGAGGCCTGGAAACAAGCAATAGTCACTCCCTTGCTTAAAAATGCTGGTGCAGATGTGACTAATCCAGCAAACTACAGGCCAATATCTCTACTCCCATATCTCTCCAAAGCAATGGAGAAATTGGTCAATAGACAGCTGTCCTCCTATCAGGAATCAAATGGCCTTCTGGACCCTTCTCAAACAGGCTTCAGGGCCGCAAATAGCACCGAGACGACCCTGCTGGCCGTGTTCGACAATGTAAGAGCACTATTGGATCAGGGCAAGGTAGTTGCCCTGATCCTATTGGACCTGTCGGCGGCATTCGACACGGTCTCCCATCAGCTCCTACTTTGAAATCTCCGCGAAAAAGGGATACATGCCTCAGTTCATTCCTCAGCAACAGGAAGCAAACAGTGCAACTGGGCGCTTTTTCCTCTAAACCAAAAATTTTGAGCTGTGATGTCCCCCAGGGAGCTTCCCTTAGCCCCACCCTTTTTAACGCCTATGTTTCACCATTGACAAAAATTGGTTCTAAATGGGGCTTCGACAATTGCTCATATGCGGATGATACGCAATTAACAATAGCTATTGGAGATGATCACGAGAGCACATGGGCCAAACTTAACAACTGCCTTACTGAAATGGCAGTTTGGATGTCCGACCACTGCCTTAAGCTTAATGCAGACAAATCTGAGATCCTGCTTTTTGGTGGAGCCCACCATATTTGGGACGCTTCATGGTGGCCCCACTCTTTAGGACACGCTCCAGAGCCCAAGCGGTGCGCTAAGAATCTAGGTGTCCTTATGGATGACAAACTATCCATGCAGGATCATGTACTGACTCTCTGCGGGAAAAGTTTCGCTTTACAAAAACTTCTAAAAAGGCTTTTCCCCTGGATCCCTTTGGAAGACAGGAGGACAGTCACTCAGGCACTGCTTGTTAGCAGAATGGACTACGGAAATGCCCTGTTTGTGGGAATGCCAGACTACCTTTTTAAACGTCTTCAGGTAGTACAAAATGCTGCAGCTAAATTGGTCTGCAACAAGGGCAGACTAAGCTCAGCTACCGAATGCCTGAAACAACTTCACTGGCTGCCTGTGCGCCAAAGAGCACGATTCAAGCTCCTGGGGCACACCTTTAAGGCACTGCACCGCATCGGTCCTAAAATTCTCCAAGGTAAAATCCGATTCTACACCCCCCAGATGCTTACGGTCACAACATCTGGCGCTCGCAGAATCAAAAAGGATCAAAAAGGTTAAAGCTGGGGGACGCACCTTCTCGCACCTCGCGGCCTTACACTGGAATGGGCTGCCAGTTGAACTGCGGCTAATCAATGATTATAACACCTTCAGGAAAAAATTAAAAACACATTTATTTCCCGCCTAAGCAGCTCCATAGTACTTTCTGTCCATCTTCTCAGCACCAGGTTTCGCCTTCTCAGCGCCGTGATATCCCTTGGGATGAATGTCGCACTATACAAATAATAATAATAATAATAATAAGTAACAGGTGACCATTCTAGGTTTGCAAAGGGCCTTCCCACACACTGTAACACTTGTCGCTGCATTTTTGGTAACGTTTGAGCCATTGGAGCTAGAAACAAGGCTTTTTTGTTCAAATCTACAGATTAGGGAGCAGATGATGAATTATGTGGCTAATGCGGAAAATGTATATTTGTGCGAAAGTCGGTGCAGCCAAACAGTCGCATAATTCCAGTGGCCCTGCTCATACCTCTGACTAGGTCCAGAAGTGCTCCTCAGTGATTCTTTCTTTTTTTTGTCTCATTGAGTTCATAGTTGACCTTCTATGGAAACGAGGAAGACTAAACCTGACATTACCACTCCACAACACAGACTACCATACCACATATTTACTCTCCATAACACATAATCCCACTCTACATAATTCCTATACACTAAATACCACATACTTTCTATCCACATAATTTCACAGCACAACATACCACATAATTCCACTACACACAACGTACATCCACTCCACTCCCAAAAACATTAGTAAAAAGCTTTTGCATTTACAACGCCAATAGCTATCATTCTCGCAAATGTGAAACCTATTACATTGCAAACACTTCTTTAACTAGTAGTCGCGTTTGCAGAGTGGTGGAGAAAGGGTACTATGCCTCCGACCAGTGCTCAGGAATTCTGGTGTATAGGGCTTACAGGAGGTACCAGTAGGGCTTCTTGGCCCCCAAAGTTCCTCAGGACTTCATCCCCCATCCCGTAGTCGGCAGGAGGCGTGTTTGCAGAGTGGTTGGCCTCCGAAGACGTCTTAGCAATCCCACTGTGCGAGACTTACTGGAGGTAACAAGAGGGGTAGTTGGCCCCCAAGGACATCCTTGGGGGCCAACTACCCCTCCTATTACCTCCAGTAAGTCCCACACAGCAGGATTGCTAAGTTCTCAGAGCAGGGCATACCTCCTTTGCCCAGCACTCTACAAACGCGCTCCCTGGCACTCTCTTGGATGGGGATTGAAGTCCCCTTCACTGCTGGGGGTCCTTTAGGGGCCAACTAGCCTACCTCTTACTTCCAGTAAGCCCCACACAGTGGGATTGCTGAGAGGTGGACAAAGGCCATGGCCCCTCCCTGCACCACTCTGCAAATGCGCCCCGTGGTGCGTTGTAAGTTGGGGAATTAATTCCCCTTGAATACTGGGGGTCCCTGGGGGCCAACTAGCCCACCAGGTACCTCCAGTATGCGCCACAAAGCTGCGTTGCAGAGAGGTGGTCTGAGGCCATGCTCCCTTTTTACACCACTCTGCAAACTCGCCTCTTGGCGCACTGCTGCTCGGGGGATGAAGTCCACTTGAGGACCTCATCGCCCCACCACCAGTGCGCCAAGAGGCGCGCTTGCAGAGTGGTGTAAAAAGGGGCGTGGCCTCGGACCACCTCTCTGCAATGCAGCTCAGGGACCCCCAGTATTCTTGGGGAATTAATACCCCAACTTACAACACGCCACAGGGCGCGTTTGCAGAGTGGTCGAGAAAGGGAGTGTGGCCTCCGGCTAGATGCTGGCTTTTTTTTAAATCTTTTTTTTTACAAGGGGGGCTGTTTGGCCCCCCTTTCTGTTACATTTTTGGGGCCCTGGGGACCCCATCCCCCAGGGCCTGAACGCTTTTTATCAACAAAAAAATAAAAAAATCGGGAAGGGGCCGCGTGGCCCCCCTCCCAAGGACAATTTCGGCCCTGGGGAACCCATCCCCCGGGGCATGGCCAGACTTTTTTTTAATTTAATTTATTAATTTTTTGGAGCGGGGCCGCGTGGCCCCCCTCCTCAGGCCAATTATGGCCCCTGGGACCCCATCCCCCGGGGCCGGCCTTTCCATTTTTTATTTTTTTATTTTATTTCACAGGGGAGGGGGTCGCGTGGCCCCAGGACCCCATCGCCCGGGGCCTGGCCTCTCCCTTGGGGACCGTAGGGGGAGCCCCAATGCCCCCATGGTCCCGCCGGCTCCCCGCCTCCTGCGGGAGCCGGCATTGCTTTTGAGCAAGGGGAGCTGCTGACATGCAGCTCCCCTTGCTCAAAAGCAATCCTGCTTTGCTTGATTAAAGCGAGAGCAGGTTTTCCTGCTCTCGCTTCAATCAAGCAAAGCAGAGTTTGCTATGACAGGGCAGGAGACGTGCTCCCGCCCTGCCATAGCAAACGGCAATGTCCCGGGGGTGGGCACCCCAGGACATTGCAGGAGCCGGCCCTGGGGGTGGCAATCCCCAGGGCCATCGAGGGCTCCAAGAGGGGGGCCGCGCGTCCCCCCTCCCTTCATTTCTAAAGCCCCGGGGAGGTGGTGGTCCCCGGGGCCGGGGGTCCGTAACGGACCCCCTAATTAGAATATTTAGTGCCCCGGGGAGGTGGTGGTCCCTGGGGCATGTGGGGGGGGCTCGAGCCCCCCCACACACATCTTTAAAAGAAAAAAACAGAGCCCCTGGGAGGTGGCGGTCCCCGGGGCTGCTAGGGGGCCGCGTGCCCCCTGTGTTTAAACGGCAAAGCCCCGGGGAGGTGGTGGTCCCTGGGGCATGTGAGCCCCCCCACACACATTTTTAATTTAAAACAATGAGAGCCCCGGGGCTGTGGTGGTCCCCGGGGCTGTGGTGGGGCTGTGTGCCCCCGGCAAATCATCAATCAAGCCCCGGGGAGGTGGCGGTCCATGGGGCTGTGGGGGCCCCCATGGGCCACCGCTGCATAATCTGGGATTGCCCCCGGGACCTGGCCCACCTGGGGGCTTAACAATAAAGAAGCACGGGAGCCCGCACTTCGTTTTTTTTATTTTCTCGTCAGGATTCGCGCACACAGCGCAAATTCTGCCGTTTTGTTTTTAAAAAATAAGCTTTTTTTGGCTCAGCAGGCCTAGGGGGTCAGGGTGTTTCTACCCTGCCCCCTTTTCTTGTTTTTTAATGTTTTTTTTACTGTTTTCTTGTGACTCGGTTTCCGAGTCACAAGATGGCTGCCAACACTTCCTGGTTTGGAGTGTTGGCAGCCAATCAGAGTGAAACTCGTACTCGGGAGGAGTCGCGACTCCTCCTCGGTGCTCAGATATCGATATTTTTCTTTTTTGAATTTCTCAGGAACTACTGAACATATTTACACCATTTAAAAAAAAGGTCGCTTTCTGAACCAAGACCTGCCTTTTTGCCAAATTTGGTGTAATTCCGTTCAGCAGTTCGGGCTGTAGCCGTGTCTAAAATTTCCTATGGAAATGAACATGGGGAAAACGTGTTTTGGGACCCCCTTTTTTTCTCGGCCCCCGCTTGACGAATCACCCCGAAACTTTTTAAGACAGGAGCTGACCGGAGCGCCCCATTAGTTTTGAAAATTTCGCGAAGATTCGTCAAACAGCGCCAAAGATATTCGCAAATTTAAAAATGCGACCGCCAGTAGGGGATATATATATATATATATATCCCCTACTGGCGGTCGCCAGTTGGTAGTTATAGTTGGGGCCTAGTTTCAATGGGAAAAGCATTTTTTGTTTTGCCAATAGCTTTGGCGCCAATTGACGAATCTTCATGAAATGTTCAAAATTAGCAGGACACTCAGTTCAGCTGCTGTGGTAAAAGTTGCAGGCTGATTCGTCAAGCGGGGCCGACAAAAGAGGGGGGTTCCAAAACGCATTTTCCCTATGCAATTTCCCATAGGGATTTTATTTATTTAAGGGTTTTGTAGAGCGCCTGAATCACTCCCGAAGGGGTATCTCTGCGCTGTAGCGGACCTACGGGCGGGCTATGGACAGATTAGAACAAGGAGGCTTTAAGCAGTTTCCTGAAACGTAAATAGTCCGGGCATTGTCGGAGCTGTAGGGGAGCTCATTCCAGTATAGGGGGGCGAGGAGGGAAAAGGATTTCCCACCAAGTCTAGCTTTCCTGACCCTTGGTACCTGTAAAAGAAGTTTACAGCTAGATCTTAGGGTCCTATATGGGGTATAAGGCTTGAGCTTGCTCGAGATGTAAGAGGGACCCTTTTTATGGATAGCTCTGTAGACTATACAGCCTGCCTTAAACTTTATCCGCTTGCGGACCGGTAGCCAGTGGAGTTTGCGTAGCAACGGCAAGGAAGGGGTTCCAGGTGTGAGTTCGTAATGAGCCGTGCAGCAGTGTTCTGGACCACCTGAAGCCTGTTTAGGGAAGACTCGTTTGCAGAAAGCAGAAGAGCATTGCAATAATCAAGGCGGCCCAGAATCATAGTCTGAATAAGAGTTTTCCGAGTGCAGTCTGGCAAAAAGGGAAAGACTCGACGTAGCATGCCCAGCACATGAAAGAAATTGCTTGCAGTACGGGCGACATGCTCCTTCAGTGTAAGTGCCTGATCAAGATGAATGCCCAGATTCTTAACTGAGGTTTTGGGAGTGGGGGGTGGGCCAAGGGCGACCGGCCACCAATTCGGAGACCAAAGTAGAGGGGCATCTCCGAAGAGCATTATCTCGGTTTTCCCTGCGTTTAATTGGAGAAAATTTCTCCTCATCCAATCTGATATAGCGGTCATTCCTTCAGCGAAGGATGACAGAGCATATGTTGAGGTTTTATCAAAAGTGAAGAGAAGCTGAGTGTCATCAGCGTAGGAAATGGGCAGGAAACCATGAGACCTAAGCAAGTGGGCCAAGGGAGCGATATACATGTTAAAAAGCATAGGGCTTAAACACGAGCCCTGCGGGACACCCTTGGTCAATTCCGTGGTCTTAGAATGGAATAGGCCCAGGTTGACGGTCTGAGTTCGAGATGACAAAAAGCTAGTCATCCACTGTAAGGCCACTCCGTTGAGTCCAATCTCCCTCAGTCTCATAAGCATAATCTGGTGAGATATCGTGTCGAATGCAGCAGAGAGATCCAATACCACAAGTATTGTGGAATGGCCACTATCAAGAGTCATTCTGATGTTATCCGTGACTTCTAATAGGGCCAATTCTGTGCTATGATTGGGCCTAAAACCTGATAGTGAAGGGTCTAGACAAGACATTTTAGACAAGACTACAGCCTGAATCGCAGAACAGAATTCCACTAAATTTGGCAGAAAGGTAGCTCTTGGTCCAGAAGATCCCTTTTTTCTATTGGGTCTAAATCCGTTCACTAGTTTTTGAGATATTAAAGGAAAAACAAATGTGTATGCCTAGAGGCACGAACCCTTTGTGAATCCATCGCTGCACTTTGTGAATCCACTCAACAACAGCACTGTGGTGATTGGGTGGGCGCAACCCACGTAGAATGTTGGGGCCGCCATTTTTATGTTATGGGACATGGTCCTGGGGGGCTAAAAATAAAACTTGAAACTAATATAATGCGTCAAGGTAGAAGTACTCTTACCCCATGGGTGTAATATAAGGGACTCTGAGGGACCCCTAATGGACAACAAAATGCCCTAAACTGATTTTTACCCCGTGCATGAATTCCCCATGTAACTTCATGGTAGATTCATGAATTCTGCCAAAAAATTAAATATAAATATATATATATATACACTCACACACTCACTTAGACACTCATGCACCGACTCAGAAACACAGTCAGACACTCTCACATCCACTGACAGATCCACTCAGACACTCTTGCACCCATTCACAGATCCACTCAGACACTCATGTATCCACTCACAGGCCCACACAGACACTCATGCAGCCCCTCACAGACCCACTCAGTCACTCATGTACCTACTCACACAACCACTTAGACACTCATGCACCTAGTCACAGACCCACTCAGACACAGATACACCCACTCACAGACCCACTCAGATGCTCATGCACCCATTCACACATCTACCTAGACACTCACACAGCAACTCACAGAGCCACTCGGAGACTTATACACCCACTGACAGACCCACTTGGATACTCATGCACCCACTCACTGATCCACTGTGAGATTCACACAGCCACTCAGGCACCTACTCACAGACCCACTCAAAGGCTCATGCACCCACTCACAGACCCACTCAGACATAATTACACCCACTCGCACACCCACTCAGATACTCATGCACCCACTCACAAACCTACTCAGACACTCACATACTAACAAACCCACTCATAGACTCACACACCCACTCAGTGACTCAAACACCCACTCATAGACCCACTCAGTCACTCACACACCCACTCACAGACCTACTCAGAAACTCATGCACTCACTCACAGATTCACTCCACTCATGCATCCACTGACAGACCCACTCAGATGCTCATGCACCCACTCACAGACCACATCTGATACACACCTACTCACAGACCCACTCAGGCACTCTTTCACCCACTCACAGAGCCACTCAGCCATTCATGCATCCACTCCCACTAACTCACACACCTACTCAGAGAGTCATGCACCCACTTACAGACCCACTTAAAGACTCTTGCACCCACTCACAGACCCACTCAGACACTCACTGACAGATCTACTCAGATACTCACCACCCACTCACAGACCTACTCGGAGACTCATGTACCTACTCATATATCCATTCAGACACTCACACATTTACCCACATGCCAACTCAGACACTTACGCACCCACTCACAGATCCACTCAGACACTCATGCACTTACTCACACACCCACTCATACACCCACTTTTAAACCCACTCACACACTCACTGACAGACCCACTCAGACTTTCATGTACCTACTAACAGACCCACTCAGAGACTCACACACCTACTCACACACCCACTCACATACTCACACACTCACTCACATAACACTCAGAAATGTATGCACCCACTTACAGACACACTCAGACACTCATGCACCTACTCACACACCCACTCACACACTCATGAACCCACTATCAAACCCACTCAAACACTGTCACACCCACTGACAGACACACACAGGCACTCACACACCCACTCACAGACCCACTCAGACACTCATAACCCATTCACATGCTCCTACACCTACTTGCAGACCACTTACAGCTACCCACAGAGCCATTGCCAGATGCACAGAGTCAAACACAGAGCTGGGAATCTTAAATATGCTGTTGTGTATTGAATGTGTGCTTTTGCTTTTGAAATACATGACAGAAAAATAGATTTAAAATGAAAATTAACTAGTGTTTGGGAAAAGGGTGGCTCTTAGAAGAGCCTTGTGTTTATTGTGTGTAGATGATAACTACACATAAAACAGGATGCAGTCTTTCAAGATATTAATGAACACCCTATTGCCTTTCAGTGTGAAATGAACTCCATCACTTCAATATATACCCTCCATGTCAAAGCGTAAATTGTTGTTGTAGATGGAGCCCATGTTGTGGTCTCTGAGGAATGCAGAAACAGTTTTATTGACATGTTTCCTAGCTTTTTCTCTATCTGTGCACAGGATTCGTTTGCCCACTTCAATTTCTGCCCATGGTAAATGTCAGAGTACACCATGGTATTGTGGGGGAAAAGTGTCATTAATAGACCAAAGGTTTCCTTCATTAAGATTTCCAGTTCTACCTCAGTAATTGTGCGTAGGTCATTTCCACCACAGTGCACAATCTTGAGGTTTGGATGTTGGCAATCCACAGTGCTTTCAACCAAAGGCAGTAATTGATGCCATTTTAATCCTCACTGGCCAACCCAAGTAATGTCCACATTAGGCAAACCCAAGTCCCTGTCAACGCCACTCTTTCTAGCACACTATCTGGCCCAAAACACAAAGTTATGACCTACAATCCACACTCTAACCATTTTGAAGACAAGGATGAGTAGAGCTGCATGAGAAAGATTTCAAAATGAAAGGCGATTAAAATGAAGGGCAGGACCTGGTTTAAAAAAAGGAGATATTTGATTGGATGGTGTAAATATGGTATTTAAAATTAGGTAGTGAGTTTGAAGGAAAAGTAAGTAGATCTGTGATTAGATCTGGATAAATAAAAAAACAAGTTATGCTATTTTGGATATTCTTATGTTTCCAAATAGTAAACCACACCTGCTAGAGGTGAACTTGGAGCTAGTATGATGCTCACAGAAAGTGCTGTGAACGTTTGACCTACTGGTACAACAGAGTGCTCCAAAGGAGGTTGCTATGGAAACTGAGCAAAAACAGTGTGGGGGGGCAGGGTTCTAAATAGACTGTACTTTGAAAGTTGAAAGCAGAGTGGTTTACACACTTTTCTTATAAAATACTTACTTTCTAAATCACTACTACCTCTAAAAGTAAGATATAAATGCAAAATCATGGTAGTCCAAAGGCAAATGCTTTAAAGGACTCCAATATAGATTCACAATTCCGTCGCGAAGTTACATGAGGGGTCGCTTTGAGCGTCATGAAGGATTCCCAAATCAGCCCACAAACACTACCAGATTAGGTTCTTAACAGGAGACTAAGAAAGGGTTAAAAAAATGATCATTCACAAGTGGAATAACAAAAGTAAAAAAATGAAAGGAAGGTTATGATTTGCTAAGTATATCTGTATCACTGAAAAAAGAGTGGGAAAGATTGCCATTACTGGTTCTTTTCAACTGAGTGTGGTACTAATCATTTTGCCTGATAAGAAATTTCAAGTAGAGGTGTGTTAAAAATTGGAGAACAACAAAGAGATTTCACAGTTATGTTAATAAAGGTGCACATTGATGGTGGATATAGATAGATAGATAGATAGATAGATAGATAGATAGATAGATAGATAGATAGATAGAGTTATGAGTGCATGTTAAAAGAAAGCTGTGCCCAGGGTCTGTAAATTAACTAATATTAGATGCTCGCTTTTTAGGTATGATTGTGCAACTCAGAGAAGTTGGCCTTCCAATATGTGTTCGTTAGAAACAGACTTGCAGACCAATATACCCAGTTTTACATCCACTTATCTATCTATGCACTCACTGAGATACCTATTAACAAAACTGTACAGCCACCCACACACTCAGTCAGACAGCGACAGCGGTACCTATACATTCAGTCATACACCTAAACAATTATGTATCTAGCAATAACAGAGCCAATTGCACACACAGTTACATACCTCAACCATCACTAACACAGTTAGCAATCCATACAGCCAATTAAATGCATATTTACAAAACCATAGAGTTACTAAAAAAATCCAGTCACACAGCAACATAGTTACTTACACATCCACTGACAAACCCACAGAGGGCTGATATGTTATCCAGATATGTACTCAATTAGTGACACAACCTAGTCATCCATCCAGACAAGTAGCCCTTTAAACATTTCTCGGGCCTGTTACTGCAGAGCCTATGTGTGCAGTTTTCTGCCAGTCTAACTTAGCATTTAAAACTCCTTGCCAAGCCTTGAACTCCCCTTCTACTACATATAAGTCACCCCTAAGATAGGATGTAGGTAGGCATAGGGCAGGGTGCAATGTGCTTACAAGGTAAGAGATGTACTTTCAGTGAGTTACATACAACCTTACAGACCCATATGTCCAGTTGTACATCCAATCTCCCACCCATACTGTGACTCACATATCTATAAACAAAAGCATAGAGACACTAATAACAACTATTCAGACAGTGACAGAGGCACTTTCACATTCACTCACATACCCAAATATCACTTATTTATCCAGCAGTAACTAAGCTAGTTGCACAGAGAGCTACATACCCCAACATTCACTAGGATAGCCAGTAAGCTATCCATACAGCCACTTTTTTTTTTTGTTTACAGAGTTTTATATAGCTTGAACTTGACCCGATTCGGGTATCAGAGCGCTTTACATAGCACCAGTTGCGTTACATGAGGACACATTCATTTTTTTTTGTTTTGTTAGGCATGGGGAGATTAAGTGATTTGCCCAGAATCACAGGATGTTCAGCGTCATTGCTGAGACTCGAACCCAGTTCCCCAGATTCGAGGTCGACCGCCCTAGCCATTAGGCCAACTCCTCTCCCAATTACATATACATTTACAGATCCATAGAGTTACTAAGAGAGCCAGTCATATGCTGATATAGTTACTTACATATCCAAATGCACACACCCAAAAAAGGACTGATACAGTTGTTCAGATATGTACGGAAGGATCGACAGTACCAAGTCACCCATCCAGACTAGTAGACCTTTAAACATGTGTTGGGCCTGCTAATGCAGAGGCTGTGTGTGCAGTTTTACTGCCAGGTTAACTTGCCATTTAAAACCCCTTGACAAGACTTAAAGTCCGGTTTTTCTATATATAAGTCACCCCTAAGGTAGGTCGTACGTAGGCTTTAGGGCAGGGTGATATGTGGTTAAAAAGTAAGGCATTTGCTTGTAAGTTTCAGTGAGTTACCTGGTCAGTTGGAGTCCAATACACCCAGTTTTACATCCAGTGTCTCACCCATACTTTGTGCTATATGCCTCTATACAAAGCATAGAGCCACTCAAACTCCCAGTTAGACAGAGACAGAGGCACTTACGCATTCAGTTACACACCTCTGCAACACTTATGTATTGAGCAGTGGGCGAGCCAGTTGCACACAGTTACATACCCCTAGACTCACTAATACAGCCGGTAAGGAATCTATAAAGTCACTTACATATACATATAGAGACCTATAAATACACTAAGGTAGCCAGTCAAGTAGTGACATAGTTACTTACACATCTAGTGACACACCCAGAGAGGGACTCATACAGCTATTTAGTTATCTCCTCCATTACTGACAATCTAAGTCACCTATCCAGACAAGTAGCCATTTAAACATGTCTTGGGCCTCCTACTGCACAGGCTATGTGTGCAGTTTTACTGCCAGGTTGAGTAGCCATTTAAAATCCCTCGCCAAGCCTTAAACTCCCTTTTTTCTACATATAACTGACCTGTAGGGTAGACTGTAGGTAGATATATACGGATGCACCCAGACATACTCTAATGCATACAGTAGCATACCAGGCACACACAGATGCATACACTAATACACTCAAGCACACACTCATGCATACACTAACACACCCAGGCACACACTGATACATACAATAACACATCCATGAATACACTTATGCATACACTGACACACCGAGGCACACAATGATGCATACACTGACACACCCAGGCACACACTCATGCATAGACTAATACATCCAGGGACACACTTATGCATACATTGACACACCCAAACACACATTGACGCATACACTGACACAGTCAGGCACACACTTATACATCCCTTAACACACTGATGCATATAGTAACATGGCCACACATATGCTAATGCATACATTAACACCCCCAGTAACACTCTGATACATACAGTAAGACACCCAGGCACACATTGTTCCATACACTGACACACCCAGGTAGACAGTGATATATACACTCTGATGCATACAGTAGCATACTCAGGCACCCACTGATATATACACTAACACACCCAAGGAGACACAAATGTACACAATAACACACCCAGGGACACCCTCATGCATACACTAACTCACCTAAGGACAAACTGATGCATACAGCGACACACCAAGTTACACATTGATCTATACACGAACACACCCAGGTACACAGTTATGCATACACTGAGACACCCAGGCACACACTGATGGATATGCTGACACCCCTGGCACACAGTAATGCATACGGTGATATACCCAGGCACACACTCATGCATACACTGAAAGACCCAGGCAGAGATTGGTACATATGCTGACACACCCAGATACACTTTGATACATGCAGTAGCACACCCAGGCACACACTGATATATATACAGTAACACACCCAAACTGAAAATTATGGATACACTGACACACCCAGTGACGTACTCATGCATACATTAATACACTCAATCACACACTTATGCATACACTGACACACCCAGTCAGACACTGATTCATACACTAAAACACTTAGTCACACACTTATGCATACACCGACATGCTTAGACAAACACTGACACATATGCTGACACACCCAGGCACACATTGATTTAAACATGAAAAGAAACAGACTTAGAGTGGCTATAACATAGTGACATAACTGTTTATGTAGGTACTTACATACTTAAATTATGTTATTTAATAGTATATAATGGAAAGCTAAATGTATTTATTTGCTTTTTCTTTCCAGACATCTACTTGTACTTAAAAACAGAGAGTTATAATGCAGAAACAAAGCAGAAAGAATAAAGAAACAGAAGAAAGGATAATATCTCCTTACAACTGAGAGAAAAGGGACATAATGCAGAAAATATTTTAAAAAGGAGCTGCTTGTAAGAAAACTAAGAAGTTTCCTAAAATAGTATGTGGAAAAATGCAAAGTGAGAAAAGCCATGGAAATAAAAAGCAAGGTTTCAAATCAGTTAAGAAAGGAGATAAATTTAGTGACATTAAGACTAATAAATCTTATAAGAAAACCAGGACCAGCTTTAGCACTGGTGGCACCCTGTGTGACAATGTTTGTTGGCGCCCCCCCAATGACCACCTCTTTCATGGATTCTCTCACTACCACCATTTAACAGTGCTCCTCAAGTCTCCATAACCACTCTCTCTCAGATTCATTTAGTTTTGTAGCGCCATTCATACGAGTGTAAGGTTTCAGAGCTTTTTACATCATGCACACATTGCACAGAGACAAACATATGTGTGTAAATCAGTGTATAGGTAATGTTACATAAGACTGGGGACTACAAGGTGTAGGAGCGGTACTTAATTTAAGCCAGTGGTTTCCGGTGCTCGGCACCGGCACTTAATTGTCAGCACCAGTGCTTGTGACCACCTCGCACAAGGTGGCACTGTCTAGCTAATTTAGAGATGACCACAACAACAGTTAATTATTAATGCTATATTCATTAAAAATGACTATTACCTGCCGCTCAAGCCATTCTTTGGGGGCCTGAAATAGTCTGAAATGTCACACTTGTAGGACTGCGATAGTTAGTAGTTGTGTTGCTACTATCATTGGATCAAAGCAGTGCAATGTGTGGTGGAAGCTGCAGTGGCCTCCTGACGAGAGCTGTGGCACTTATTTTGTGCAAATTAAGTACTGTTTAGGAGTCACATGTCATCCATACTGGTAGCCAGTATAGTTTGATTCCTTGATCTGGAAAAGCACAAATTCGGAATTTAAAACATAACACCATTGTTTGGGGTTCTTTTTAATAATAAGAATTGATTTCTACCCAAATGAAACCTTTTTGCAAGATTAGGATAATTAAAGACTCAGCAAAGAAAAATATAGCTCTACATCATACTTAAAACATATACCTTGCAGGCTGCATGCAGCTCTTTGAGGACAGTTAATAACTCACTGTTCTATATTAGGATTTGAACTTATAAACTACAAGTAACAAAAGGCTCTATTCATTATATGCACTTTGTGATCTGCATGGAACACGTTTTTGCAGCAGGCATATTAACTCTCTGCGCTATCTTACGATGAGTCAAATCTTCTACTAGACAACCTCCGGTCTCTCTCCAGGAAGAACATTAATCACAGGAGTTATCTTGACATTTTTATTGGTGTCTGAAAATTGATGGAGGCAAGGAACGCATCTGCAGGTGTTTTAAAGCCATAATATAATTGGAAACAGGGCGCCCCCACCCCAAGTCAGCGCCAGGTACAGTGGCACCAGTTGCACTGCCCTAGAGCCGACCCTGAAGAAAACAGATAGTTTAACAAGAAGACAGAAGTAAATTAAGGAAAAATGAGTCATAATGTTTCTTAGTAGGGTAATACAGAATTTGGTATGAAGTATGAAGCAGTATATAAGGAGAAGAGAAGCAGTCAAACAAAAACAACATATTGAGACTGTAATTGATAAGGCATTTGTCCTGAAGAGGAAGCTATTTATGTGGTACCGAACAGAAAGAGAACACTGGATAAAACAGTATTGTCTATGAAGAGATGAAACCAAAAAAAGACATGTGAATAGAAGAAATTTCTGTAAAATTTTCAGAGGGGAACGGAAGCATATGTCCAGCATTGAGCCTTTCTTTAATGAAGTAAGCTAGTTTCAAGAGAACACATTAGTGCATGTAGTTGAAACAACTGGCCGATGTTATGAAGGGAAAGATGGTACTCCCATTTCAAAAGAGATGGTTCTGAGGAATGTTGAGGAAGTGATAGCTGAAGAGGTACAAGGAAAACGTAGATAGGCCCCTGTATACAAATGGAACTGTAGCAGTATTTGCAGTGCTTGCCAGGAATCAACTGATATATTGAGAACTTTCATACGTGAATTTCCATGCAGAAGTCTAAAACAGAAAATTGGACATTTGCAAGGATTAGATTAGTAGCTGTATAGGTGAGCAAGGTGGGATGTCAGTGACTGTATGGGTGAGTGAGTTGGTGCGTGAGTGCATGTACTGTGTGTGACTGGTGGTTTGAGTGGCTGTATCGGTGTGTGGCTGGATGTCTCAGTGGCTGTATCACTCTCTACCTCGGTGTGTACTTTGACAATGTAAGTTTGTTGAACAACACAGATAGAAGTAATTAGGAAATTACATCTCTCCAATAGATGGTGCCATTCATCTGTATAAAAAGAAAAGGAGCATACACATAAGTTAGTATTACATTTTAATAAAAGATACAAAAAACCTTTATTTCTGCAACGCATAAGTTCACATTATAAACAAAACAGGAGACGTTAAGTAAGGAAGTATACTAATTTACTGGGACTCTCACTGGCATGTCTATCAGAGAAAGTGTGCCGAAGCACCTGTCATCACTTCAGAATGTTAACTGTTCATCACTCTGAAATGCACAATTTAGTTAAGACTGTACTTTGTGAAAACTCCTGCCTTATGTTTAAGATAAATGAACAGAGCTCTATTGCATGGTATAGTAGCAGAGGTAGAAAAGGTTTGTGAAGAAGTTCAGTTTAATTTCTTTGGACCTGAAGAGGAGTGTAGAGAAAATGTGGAGTTGGTATGTGCAGGTGTAGAAGAACAGGACACAGGTATTAGTATTGATAACTTTACACAAGAGATTGCAAAGTTTAACTAAGTTTCTTCAAAGAAACCAAACTGTGTTTGAATTTGTTGTCGACACACTCACTACAAAAGCCAAACTTACAATGTTGTTTTGTTCTCAAACACTGAGCAAGACAAAAGAGATAAGTGGCAAGAATTTGCTGTATATTTATTTGTAGAGGAAATGTTGATTTTTCAACATGGCAAATTAGATGTAAGTATTGCTATGATAAGTTAGTGAATAACAAAATGCTAGCAAGAACAATATATAGCAAGTTAGAATTGATATCAATTCTAGAAGAACTTCAAGATGTAAATGTTTACGAATCAGTTCTCATTCAATATATACATCCATTTCAGGCAATAGTTCATATGGAACTAAAGACAGAGATGCTGCCACCAAATGAGTTGCAGAAAGGCCTTAAAGGAAGAGTTGCCTACATACCTTTAGATTTTAGACTGAATATTGAAACTGTTGGTGTAGACAGAGTTGTTGATGAACCAGTTATCATTATTGTAAGTGGTGTCCCTAAAAAAACAAAAATCTGGCAAGACTTAATGGATGTTAATAAAGTAAAAAAGTGACATTATACCTCAAACTAAAGAATATTTATTATAAAAATATTGATGTTCTTGGAGATGTAAGTTGTAAGGAGGATGAAACATTACCATCAAGTGGACAGATTGAAAAAGTTAATAGATCCAAATCAGAAGAAATATATGAACACTATAGTATCCATCCATTGCTTCCCACAGAATTTATTGGTGATGCTATTGATCTCTTTCAAATGAAACAAGCAAAACGAGCTCCAATGAGTGTGTGGGAAATACGTTTAGAGGCTCGCTGTTTCCCACAACTATTTCCCAGTGGAGCTGGTGGACAGTATGATGACCACACTAGACAAATACCAGCAGCTGACTACAGGTCAACAAGATTATATTCAGAGGATTGTAGATTCCTGCAGTTTATTCCATACATATTCTATCTATTATTCGAGAGTGACTTGTCTGTGTTCTCATATGCTGTAAACCACATACTGAAGACATGAGTTAATCTACAAGATCTCTCTGCAAAGGAATTTGTTAAAGTTCATGGAAAGGATGAAAAGTTGGAATACAATGTGATTAATTAGATGTTATGTTATGTTAATAAAACTTATTGAGCGCACGAATACCCAGAGGTGTCTTGGCGCTGAGACAGAAGTAGCCCTAGATGAAGCAATTAGTTTTGAAAAAGCCATGTTTTGAGGTCCCTTCTAAAGGTGATAAGTGAACCAGCATTTCTAATAGCGAATGGTAATTTATTCCATAATTTTGCCGTTCCGTACGAGATACTGCGGCCTCCCCAGCATAAGGTCCAGATCCTTGGAACGTCCATAAATCTAGCATCTGAAGAACGCAGTTGTCTGGCTGGGTGATACCAGGAGAAAAGCTTCTTAAGATACATTGGTCCGGTGTTGTTCAAGGCCTTATAGGCTAAGCATAGCGCCTTGAACTTAATGCGCTGTTCCACCGGGAGCCAGTGAAGTCTTCGGATTTCCTCGGTTACTGACTCATATTTAGGGATATTTCATAGAAGTCTTGCAGATGCGTTTTGAATCATCTGGAGCTTTTTTAAATATTGCTTCTGCATATTTAGGTAGAGTCCATTGCAGTAGTCTAGCTTAGACTGCACAAGGGTAGTCACTACCGGCCTTTTGGAGTCATCAGGAATGTATGGTAAGACCTTCTTCAGTTTTTTTATCAGAAAATGGGAGGTAGATACGATGGCATTGGTCTGCTGAGATAAAGTAATTTTATTATCGATTAGCACCCCCAGGTTTTTTGCCTTCTGGACTGGTTTTGGTAGTTCCCCCATCTCCGCCGGCCACCAAAGGTCATCCCATCTGGGTTGCAGATTCCCAAAGATTACCACTTCGGTTTTCCCAGAATTGAGCCTGAGGCAGTGGTTACCCATCCATCTATTTATTTCCACCATACAGTCTTGAAACTGCATTGATGGGGAGGCTTGTCCTTTAGATGGCATGCCAATGTGGGACCAGTGAGTATTGGTATTTTCGACAAGAAAAACTGAAATGTATGTTGAGAAACCTAGGTGCACCTACTTGGTTTCTGGCACTCAGTTGTGCAGAGCACACGTGGAATGATTTACTTGACTTTTTGAAAGAAGCAAACTAAAACGCTAAGGACATCAATGTGAAGACAGCAGGATAACTTTGCTCTTTGAATCCTGTTAATGTTTGTAGATATATTAACTGCAGGTTTCAAACCATGCTGTCTTTCATCTGCACCAAAAGAAATCCTCCTCTTGGTGAAATTACTGATTTCTTTTGGCATAAAGAGGTGCTCCACATATTTACATGCTGTTATGGATAAAAGATGCAACAAAATTGGGAACAGACAGTGATAACTCTGTACACTCTTTCATAGAATAGTATGTGACATGCGCCAGCCAGAAAGACAATGATGAAAAAAACTGAGACAACAAGTTCTGTGCTTTCAAATTCATAGATGTGGCAAGTACTGTCATCGAAAATACAGGTGTAAAGGAAAAGTTTGCACAAGGTTAGTTTTGGATTTACAAGATCTGTCATTTCCAAAAGAAGATTAAACAGCTTGGCATCTGCTGTCAGACATACACGGACACAAAAATCAATGGAAAACACATACAGCATCAGAAGAACAGAGGCCTCCAAGTATATTAATGACTATAATCCTATGATTCTGAAAATGTGAAATCCAAATATGGATCCAAATTTGTTGCAGACAACTCCATCACTGTCGTTCATTATGTCACTTCGTACATTACAAAATCAGAGACAACAGATATGAAGGTGATGTGGGAGGAGATTTCTGCAGAAGAGTCTCTAACCAAGAAATTGTACAGCTTTAGCTTGAAGATGCTTTCATGTAGGGAGATAGACTCCTATGAATGCTGTGACCTGTTGAGCTCAGCCACTTTGTGAAGTCAAGGGAAATTGTTTGGGTAAGTGTAGGCCTTGCAAGCACACGAAACAGAGTCTTGAAGCCTTTCCCGGAAATTCAGCACCTATCAGAGTTTGACCCGGAAAGTATAGATATTGTGAAAACAAATATGTTGGATACTTACTATCCAAGAAGGAGTCCAAACCATGAATACATGCATCCTTACGGGATAGTTCAATACTATAGATATCTAAACAATGTAACAGAAAATGTTGATGAAGGTAAATATGCAGTAGTTGGTTGTGACGGTTGTTTGGTTCGACATACAAAAGGAAGTTTAATAAACCACAGAAAACTTGGGGGTTTATTTACAAGCCCCTTGTGCCACCGGTGCATCACTTTTTGTGACGCAACCTCCTGCCCCATATTTACAAGGACACATAAAGCCACCCTGCGTGGATTTTCCTGTCCTTGTAAATATGGCCCCTTCTCACGCAACACTTTGCATGAAATGGGCGTGACATGGGTGTTGCTGTGGGTGTTCCCACGCAACACCCATGAATTCTGCCACATTTCCAGATTTACGAGAATTCATAAACCTGGAAATGCGTCAGAATGCTATGCCACCTCAGGGGTGGTGTAGCAAGGTGAAACAAGGAGAAATTTTTACATTTCTCCTCATTGTTTCCTCTTTCTAGTATTCTGAAGCACACATAGGAAAAGGAAAACACCTCTTTTTGTTTTTTTTGTTATTGTTTTTGTGCAGGAAGGTACCACTTCCTACACAGAAACAATCTCCCTGCAACGCAGGCACCCTTGCACCAAGGCGCAAGGTTGCCTGCATGGCGCATGGCAGCCAATTGTGCACCAGCACAGGGGAATGCACAGGGATGCGTCATATTGTTGTAAATATGACTTATTCCTGTGCTTTGAAAGTGCTGCAGCATAGCACAGCCACAGGGCTTGCAGTGCCACGCTGCTGCACTTTCTTGTAAATAAGGCCCCAGGTTGCCAAACTCCTTATGAAAGAGAGTTTTTCTATTTGGCAATTCTGCAACTGTTCAAGCCTTGGTGTTCTGAATCGGAGTTACTCGAACACTTTGACTGCTATGAAGATTCTTTCAACGCTGTGAAAGACAGCACTCAGTGTACAGTCTTTCCCACCTACATGAAAATGTAAAATGATGAGATTGATCAGGAGAAAACAATTGCTGCTGAGATAGTGAAGGACTGGTCACAAAGCATGCAAAGTTCAGGACCTCTAAGTCAAGATCCTCTTGGACAACCAATTATTGAAAATAAAGCTGCCATAGAAATAAATGAGGTGGAGACTGCAATGCAACAAGCTAGGCAAGAAAGTGTTGATTTGGAGCAGTTAGGTAAACAACTGAATGACGGGCAGAAAGAAATATATATGGAGGTAAAAGAGAAAATAAAAAACATGGATTCCTCCACAAGAAGAATAAATGTAAATGCTCATCATTAAACCCAATACTATTATACATAAGTGGTCAAGCTGGCACTGGAAAAAGCTTTTTAATTGAAGTTCTCACAGCTTACCTACAGAGGACTACAGACTCAAATTTGTTGTGTGTACTAACAGCACTAATTAGATTAGCTGCACACCACATTAAAGAAATTTCTTTGCACCAACTACTTATGCTACCTGTAGAATATGACAACAAACTGGATTACCAAAAGTTATCAGGTGAAGCTTGTCATGAAGTCTCAAGAGTACTGAAGAAACTGAAACTTTTAATCATTGATGGGGTGAGCATGGTCTCAAACTTAATGCTTGCCTTTGCACACTTGAGAATGCAACAGATTTTAAAAACAGAGTATGACGTGCTGTTTAGAGGAAAGCACTTCATTGTGTTTGGTGACCTACTACAACTTATCCCCATCAAAGGATAGCCGGTGTTCAAGACACTTCTCCATGATAAAACTCAGAATTTCTTGAGGAGTATTGGAAGCATAAACATTTGATTAAACTTCAAATACAAAGAACTACTTAGGAATATGCGGCAAGCTTCTGATGTTGAATACGGAAATATTCTCAAGGATATTAGAGTAGGAGTTCTCACCAAAGAGGGAAAATGTGAATTAGAAAATCGACTGTTAAAAACTATTTCCTACAACCAAGACGGCAGCAGGGCTAATGTTTAGTTTCATTCAAGAAGAAAAATTGATTGTATGCCTAATATCTACACTTTAAGCGTGCTCCTGTTTTAGCGAAGAATTACTAAAATTGGAGAAAGGAGAATTTTGCAACATACAGCAATAGACAAAATGAAACACCAGGGTGTAACAGTACTCCTAAATGAAAAACTACAAGCAAAACTGGAT
Source organism: Calotriton arnoldi (assembly GCA_963921515.1). Classification (NCBI taxonomy): domain Eukaryota; kingdom Metazoa; phylum Chordata; class Amphibia; order Caudata; family Salamandridae; genus Calotriton; species Calotriton arnoldi. Next base: position 1,319,046 of record CAWUFW010005042.1, on the reverse strand, counting down.
TTATTGGAACAGTTTGTATCCAGAACTGTGAGATTAGAGAAATGGTTAAGTGTTTGCAAGAATTGTAGAGTAATTTTGCATAGAAATTTTAATTTTAAGTATCGATTAGTAAATGGTGCTATTGGTAAAGTGATTAACTTCATTACCTTTCCATAAAATAAAATGTGATCAGATTTATGGCGTAAAGCAGACTGGTAGGTGTACTGTACAATTTTTGCTTGTAAATGTCTTGCATGTTCGGCGGCGGCCGTTTCCAGTTTCTCTAGCGTATGCTGTGACTGTCCATAAATCTCAAGGTTTAAGTGAAAATGCAACTTTTATTAACATCGGAAGTACTGTGTTTAAAGTAGGTATGTCATATATAGCGTTATCTCGAGTTAGAACATTGTCCGGTTTGTTTTTGGTGGAATTTGATGATAGGAAAGTAAGTGCTGATGCAGGTTGTGTCAAAGAATACAATTAGATAAGAAGTGTATAAGTTTCTTTATAAGGACAGTATACTATTTATGAAAAACAGATAGTCTGTTCAAAAGGAAACCTTTGAAAGGATTGTACAGATGTTGCTCAATAGAAGGAAAAGACGGAGAACAAGGAATCTGTTAAGAAGAAAAAAGTGAAGAATGTGGGATATATTCTAGGTTACCGGGTGTCAAATCCTTCTGTTGTCCACTGCTATGCACATGTTGTTCTCAAAGAACTCTTTCAGTTACCACATCGTGTAAATAGAATTGAACGAAAACCACAAGATAGATTATGTTCTGCAATGTGTTCTTTGCTGCAATGTTTACCTAGTGATAGGACTGTAATACATTGTGCTTCAGGCATTCGTGATCTAGTAGATATATGTAGTGGATCAGCACAATTTCCTCAGAACACTCAACAAGATGCACAGGTGTTTAAAATGGTCATCTTTGAAGTTTTAGAAGAAGATTAAATAAGTATTCATGTCTTATTTGGACTGAGTTACTCATGAAACGTAAGTGACGATTTCTCTTTCACATTAAGTGCCCAAATCGATGCAGAGTGATTTCTTTACTTAACACTACCAGATTCCAATACTGTGTCTATTGACAAATTGATCAAGAAAGATAAGCAAAACAATAGCTTCCCAAATTGTCGATCAGATGTTATGTCAACATTACATATACAAAAAAGTGGAAAATACCTTATATTAATGCTAAAACGATGCAGAGCAGATGGAACTAAATTGGAAACAGAAATTACAATCTTCAAACTGGACAAATATCAATTTCTGGAAGAACTTATTCTTCTATTACTATCATCTTTCACCAAGGGCGTAGTGTAACATCTGGATACTATGCTGTCTATTTAAAGAGTCAAACGAGATGGATGGAATGTAATGACAGCAACCTTAAATTCAAACAAAACTGCCGTTCAAGCTACCTAATTCTTATCTTTTTTTTCTTCAACCAAATTTCTTAGAAGGATTACTGTTAAAAAAAGTGGTATACAGTATTTTTTCCATGTGGATCGTCACTGTTTTTGACATCATTAGGCCTAGCAGGGGTGATGTCTTCATAAGGGTCTCCATAATTCAAGTGCCCTTTATATCTATCAGTAGTATTGTACCACTACCAATAATAAAATAGATACTTTTTTTAGATTAGTTCAGTAACTATAGGTAAAAGAATTGATTAAATAATTGTAGCTAGTGCAATGCATAGTGTCACTTATTAATAGTGACATACTGTGCAGTTCTGGGCTTTTTTTACAATCTATAAATACCCACTGTTTAAGCATGAATCTTTATTCAGTACATCGTTTGTGGTGTACAAATATGAAAGCTGAGATCAGTAAAAAAGCGAAAATAAAATGCTTTGATGTGAAATACTATTACAGCATTAGAAATGCATACTGTTTTGTTTATAATATGAACTTATGTATGGCAGTAATTAAAGGTTTTTTGTATAATTTTGTAAATTGTTATACTAACTTATCTTTATGTACCTTATCTTTTTGTAAAGATGAATGGCAGCAACTATTGGGGTGATGTAATTTCCTAATTACTTCTTTCTGCGTTGTTCAGCAAACTTATATTGTCAAGGTACAGACTGAGGTATAGAGCGATACAGCCACTGGGACTTCCAGCCACTCACCTATACAGCTACTCAAACACCCAGTCATGCACGGTACATAAACTCACATACCCACTCACTGACACCCTGACTCGCTTATCTATACAGCTACTAACACATGCACTCGCTCAACTCTACAGCCACTGACACAAGCACTCACTCTTGGGGGAGAGGATGTGGTCCGTCGGCTAGATTGCCGACTTTGGTGCTGGAAACCAAGGTTCGAGCCTCGGGGTCGCGTACACATCCTGTGATTCTGGGCAAATCACTTAATCTCCCCGTGCCTGAATGTGTCCTTGTGTAACGTAACCGGTGCTCATGTAAAGCGCTCCAAATACCTTCGGGTCGAGTTCGCGCTATATAAATCTGCATTAAAAAAAAAATATTTAGCCACTGACACATCTACTCACTCACCATATACTACTCACCTGGCCACTCACTCACACATACAGCCAGTCACACACACACTCACTCACCCATACAGCCACCCATATCCCCACTCACTCACCCATATACTCATACAGCCACTCACTCACCCACACAGCCACTTATATCCCCATTCACTCACCCATACAGCCACTTAAACACCCAGTCACTCACCCATTCAGCCCCTCACAGACACATCCACCCACCCAAACAGCTACTCACACACCCACTTATTCACCCATACAGCCACTCAAACACCCACTCACTCACCCATATAGCTACTCACACACTGACTCACTAACTCATACAACCACTCACACACCCACTCAATCACCCATACAGTCACTGACACCCCGACTCGCTTACCTATACACATGCACTCACTCAACTACACAGCCACTCACACATGCACTCACTCACTCATATACCCACCAACACATCCACTTACTCACCCATGCACTACTCACCTTGTCACTCACTCACCCATACAGCCAGTCACACATGCACTCATTCACTTAAACAGCTACCCATGTACCCACTCAATCACCCACATATTCATACAGCCACTCACTCACCCATACAGCCACTTGTATAGTTATTCATTCACTCATACAGCCACTCACACACTGACTTACCCACCCATACAAGCACACATGCACCCAGTCATTTCCTCATACAGCCAGTGACTGCACCAAGTCACTCACCCATATAGCCACTCACCCATGTACTCACTCACCTATACAGCCACTCAAACACCAACTCATTCACCTATTCAGCCCCTCACATACATATTTACTCACCCATGCAGCTACTCACACACCTACTTAGTCACCCATACAGCCACTCACACACCTACTCACTCACCCATACAGCCACTCACACACTACCTCACTAACCCATACAACCACTCATGCACTCTCTCACTCACTCACTCATACACCCACTCACACACCCTCTCACTCATCCATACAGGTCCCTCACATACACATTCACTCACCTATACAGCCACCCACACACCCACTCACTCACCCATACAGTGACTCACATACTGATTCACTCACCCATACAACCACTCATGCACACTTACCCATACAGCCACTCATGTACTGAGTCACTTACCCATACAGCCACTTACACATACACTCACTCACCCATACACTACTCACATAGCCACTCACTTACCCATGCCTTACTCATACAGCTACTCACTCACCCTTGCAGCCACTCACACACTGACTCATTCACCCATACAGCCACTAATGCATCCACTCACTCACCCATACAGCCACTCACACACCAAGTCACTCACCCATACAGCCACTCACACACCCACTCACTCACCCATACATCTATTCACACATGTACTCACTTACCAATACACTACTCATATGACCACTCACTCACCCATACAGCCACTCACACACTGACTCACTCACATATACAGCAACTCACAAGCACAGTCACTCACCCATCCAGCCACTCACACACCCACTCTCTCACTTATACAGCAATTCATGCACCCTCTCACTCACTCACAAAGCCCCTCACATAAACATTAACTCACCCATACAGTTACTCAAACACCCATGTATTCACTTATATAGCCACTCATACACCCAACCAGACAACCCCTCATGCACCCTCTCACTCACTCATATACCCACTCTCTCACTGACCATACAGCCTCCCACATACACATTCACTCACCCATACAGCTACCCATACACCTACTCACTCACCCATGCAGCCACTCACATATCCACTCACCCATACAGACACTCACATATATATTCACTCTCCCACACACCCACTCATTCACCCATAAAGCCACTCACACCCACTCACTCACCCATACAGTCACTCACACACCCACTCATTCATTCATGTAGCCAGTCAAGCATTGAGTCACTCACCCATACAACCACTCACACACTGACTCACTCACCCATACATCTACTCATACACTCTCTCACTTACCAACATAGCCTCTCATATACATATTCACTCACCCATACAGCCACCCACATAACCACTCACTCACCCATACAGCCAATTACACATTCACCCGTTCAGCAATACAGCCATTCACATACCAGCTCACACACCGATACAGCTACTCATGCACTCTATCACTCACCCATATACCCACTCACATACCCTTTCACTCAGCCATACAGCCCCTCACATACACATTCACTCACTCATACATCTACTCACACACCCACTTATTCACCCATACTGCCACTCACATACCCACTCACTCACCAATACAGCAACTCACACTCTGACTCAGTCACCCATACAACCACTCACACACTGACTCACTCACAAATACACCCACTCACACACCCTCTCACTCACCCATACAGGCCCTCACATACACACTCACTCACCCACATACCCACTTATTCATCCATTTAGCCATTCACATACCCACTCACTCATCCATACAACCACTCACATACTGACTCACCCATACAGAGACTCACACACTCACTCACTCACTCACCCATACAGCCACGCATGCACTGAGTCACTCACCCATACAGCCACTTATATGCTCATTTACTCACCCATAGAGCTACTCACACATACACTACTCACTTGGCCACTCACTCACTAATACATCCACTCGTATACCAACTCACTCACTCATAGTCACTCACACACTCTCTCACCCAAACAGCCCCTCTCATACACATTTACTCTCTCATACAGCTACTCACACACCCACTCACTCATCCATACAGCCACTCACATACTGACTCATTAACCGATACACTCATACACCAATTCACTCACCCATACAGCCACTTATGTACCGAGTCACTCATCCATACAGCCACTTACACACCCACTCACTCTTATAGCTACTCACATACACACTCACTCACCCATACACTATTCACTGGCCACTCACTCACCAATATATCTACTTGTACACCAACTCACTCACCCATACAGTCACTCAAGTCAAGTCAAGTCAAATTAGCTTTATTCAATTGCTATTACATACAATCATAAAAGCACATAAAAATTCACTCACTCACCCATGCAGCCACTCACACAGCCACTCACTCACCCATAGAGCCACTTGTGTACCCTCTTACTCACCCATACAGACCCTCACATATATATTCACTCTCCCATACAGCTACTCACACACCCACTCACTCACCAATGCAGCCACTCACACACCAACTCACTCACCCATACAGTCACTCACACACTAATTCACTCACCCATACAGCCACTCACACACTGACTCACTCAGCCATACAGCTACTCACACATGTACTCACCTATACAGCCATTCATGCACCCACTCCCTGACCCATACAGCCACTCATACACCTACTCACTCACCCATATAGCTACTCACACACCCTCTCACTCACCCATACAGCCACTCACACACCCACTCACTCACCTTTACACTACACACAGCCACTCACTCACTCATACAGCTAACAGACACATTGACTCAACCATACAATCATTCTCACACACACTTACTTACCCATACATTCACTATCACACACATTCACTCACCCATACAGTCATTCACACACCAACCCTCTCATACATCTACTAACACACATAGTCACTCACCCCTACAACCACTCACACACCCACTCACTCACTTATATAGACAGTGAAGCACTAACAAACACGTAACATATAGCTTGTCTTTTTTTAAACCAGAAAAGGTGGTTCCAACAGGAACCTTTTTTAAGTTTCTTTTGTTGTTTTACAAAATTTGTTATTTTGTTGTTAAACTTTCAACAGTAGGAACTGTAAAAAAAGAATGCAGAAAAACAACACTCACAACTTGTGCAACAGTTCTTCAACTGCAAAAAATTAGCATTTGTGATTTCTAGCAACATCAATAATGGCTGGATAGATTGCTCACCAACTGTTAAAATTTTAGTGCAGAATTTGCAATGAGATCCAATATTTTCCAACTCAGGAGCTGTTGCTGAGATCATGGGAGTCACAATTAGCCGTAGATGGTAAAATGTCTCCTGGTTGCAGCGGATGCACATCTGTGGATGTTGAATCAGGGCTTGCATCGCGCTCCCTTTCGGCCCTTGCCAGATGATGTTCCTGCATCATTTTAATGTATTTCAGCATGCTGGTAGTTCCACATGAGTCCTTTTTAGATGTTCCATGTGAAAGTACTTTGCCACATAGAGTGCACTTAACATTTTGTGCCACCACCTTTTTTTCACCACTTGGAATGGTGAAGAAGTTCTAAGCAATACTCTGCTTCTTTGGTGCAGCATCTTCATCAGAGGAGGAACTTTCATTACTCTGCTGTGGCTCAGGACCAGAAGATGCCATTTAAAAAACAAATCCCAAAAACAAGTTTGTGACAAAATTTTAGAATAACAAACAAAGATATGAATTCTAGCAGTCACACCTAGAGGATGAAAAGAATGGAAGGGGACGTCCTGTTAAAATGATTAAAAGCTGTTTTAAGCAGTAAAATACATTTGTTCCTGTGTCACATGGGATTCGCAATAACTTTGCAATGACGTTGCGACATCTTCGCAAAGCACAGAAATGTATTTAAACAAGGTTGGAAATTTGTTTTCCGTATTTCTATATAAGTTCACTTATTATTTTAGGTGATCACTTACCTCAAACATTAATTTTGCATTGTCTATATCTGTTTTTAAGTCCTGTCTAAACCACACTCGTTTCACTAACGTTCCGCAATACAGGAAAATAGCTATCAGGACAGGTTGTGACAGATTTGTGAACCTAAAGAAACAAAATTACAATTCTGCAAATGTGAAGCAACAGGAGCAATACAATTATGTATGTAGCAATGGTGCTGAGGGTGCAGTGAGACAAGAGTGGTCAGAAGAGAGCAAAGAGCGCACTACAGAGACATTAGAATTTTTAAAGAGGTGAATACATCATTGCTCTAACAGAGTGCAAACTGTAGTGACTGTGATGAGTGGATTTTTTCTTGCCCTCTCACAATGAGACCAAATTCCATGGTTATTCCTTTAAATGACTACAAGTATGCAAATGTGAGAAATCTTCTGGAAGATCTGCTTGTTTCGCACCACCCCGGCCACATTAGTAGTATGCAAATGTCTTCCCGCATTTTGCCAGGATGATCGACAGCTTACCAAAAGGTCCTCCAGCACATCTCTCAGAGATTTTAGTGACACGTTCTTGATGCCAAAGAATATGAGGAGATCTCTATCAAACAAAGACACACTTACTTTATATACTTAAGAGGAAGTACTGTTGTTTGGTGTAGATTCACCTCTTTGTAGTGTTGTTGTCTTCTCTATGCCAGGATTCATGTTATCACCGATTTCTGTATGAAGACACATGTGCAACAATCATAATATCGAAATTAAATGCACACAAGTTCAATGGAAGGACTTACTGATTAACCAGTAGGAAGATCTCTAGCTGGGTAGACATTTTGTGAAAACTGGGGCTCTTGTTGCATAAAGGGGCAGCTGAGGCTCTGTTTTGGCCCAGACACTCACACAGTTACTGACAGACCCACACAGCCAATCACATCCCCACTCACACACTCCTTCTGCCAATCACGCATCAATTCACAGACCCAGACAGCCACTCACACACCCATACAGCCACTCACACACCTAGCCACCGACCCACAAAAACACTTACATACCCACTCACACACCCTCAAACCTACTCACACACACACATAGAGCCATACAGACACTAACACACCCACTCACAAAGGTTACAGGTTACACTTAAGAAATTAAATTAAAAAACCTTAGATATTCACTGAAAAAACCAAAGGTTACAATGACTCCTTGCACTCCTTGTTGCTCGCCCAACTCACTGAGATTGGTGTCTCAGGCGCTGCCTGGGGCTGGCTGAGGTCCTTCCTTGAAGGGCGGGCTCAACAGGTTTGGCTGCCACCGGCCGCCTCAACTCTGCAGCCGGTCACCACTGGTGTCCCACAGGGGTCATCCCTTAGCCCCCTTCTCTTTAATATCTATGTTACTCCTCTGGTCTATTTAGCCGAGGACTTGGGGGCTAAGGTGATAGCCTACGCTGACAACACCCAGCTTCTCTTTACCTGGGATAAGGGTGAGGACTCTGTATCCTTTGTTCAGCACTGCTTGTCTTCGGTCTTTGAGTGGCTTGCGGCGGCCCAACTCAAATGTAACGAAGACAAGTCAGAGATCCTACTCTATGGTAATTTCCCTCCAGGCTTCAGAGGCATGAACTGGCCTCCTGGGTTCCCTCTACCAACCTCTAATGGGAAATCTGCTAAAAAGCTAGGAGTGTGGTTTGAGGATAACCTCTCCTTCTCCGCTCAGGTGAAAAAGCTCTCAGGCAGCTGTTTTGGCCTTCTTAAAACACTAAGGAGTTTTTACCTCTCCTCCCTAGGCCTGCCAAAGAGACGGTTATCCGTGCCTTGATCCTTTCTCGATTGGACTACGCTAATGCGTTGTACATAGGCATCCCTGGATACTCTCTGAACAGACTCCAGGACATTCAGAATGCAGCCGCTAGGCTGCTCTTGGGAATCGCTAAGAGGAGCAGCGTGCGTGAACATCTCTGTGTACTCCACTGGCTTCCCGTGGCGGATCGGGTCAAATTTAAATCCCTGGTCATTGCTCATCGAGCCCTCTACGGTCGTGGGCCGGCGTATTTACAGAAGCGGTTCTCCTTTTATGTCCCGTTGAGACAACTGCGTTCTTCAGCTCTCCTTCTAGCTAGGGTGCCCCGCTTTATCCGCCACAAGTTGGGCAGCTGCTCCTTGGCTGTTAAGGCTGCCCAGGCTTGGAATGCCCTTCCGTTTCCATTGCGCAATACTCAAGACCCGTTTGCCTTCAAGAAACTTTTAAAAACTCACCTGTTCCCATAAATGATGGTGGTGTAGTTCAGTGATTCCTCTTGGATCTGCGCTGGGACACTCTTCGGAGTAGCTGTTGCGCGTTATAAGAGTACTTAACATAACATAACATAACATTATAGTTAGGAAATTAAATTTTAAAAAAACCTTAGGAATTCACTGAAAAAAACAAAGGTTACAGGGAAGTTATAGTTAGGAAAACAAATTAAAAAAATATATATGTAGAAATTCAGTGAAAAAACAAAGGTTACAGGAACATTATAGTTAGACTCAGATTTCACTCTTACAAAACCAGTGAATTTCAGCAGTTATAGTCACCTGAGCTACCTATAACTTCTGCCCTGGCAATGAACTGCTTATGACCTCACATATTACATCACTCATGACATGGTCAGTGACATCACTCATGACATCACTGATGACATCTCAAATGATATCACTGATGACACCATCCATTGAGTGTAAGTATTTTGTAAGTGTTTATGATTGTTAAACATATATACTAAGGTACTACATACGTTAAAGTAGTATACTAGGTGTACTACTAATGAGTGATACTATTTTTAATATATATCATGTGAGTGGCTGTGTGACTGTATGTATCCTTTTGCATATGGGTGTGTGAGTGGCTGTATGGGTATTTAAGTGGGTGTGTGAATAGCTGTGTAGGTGAGTGACATGCTGTGCAAGTGGCTGTATTGGTGAGTGAGTGGGTGTGTCAGTGGCTGTATGGGTGGGTGAGTGATGGTGTAAGTGGCTTTATCAGTGGGTAAGTGGGTGTGTAGTGACTATATGGGTGAGTGAGTGGGTGTCTGCATGGCTGTATGAGTGAGTGACTGGGTGTGTAAGTGGCTGTATGTGTGATTGAGTGGCTGTTTGAGTAGGTGTTTCATTAAGTGACTTCATGTGTGAGTGACTGTATTGGACAGTGAGTGCCTGTGTGAATGGCTGTATGGGTGAGTACAGGGATGTGTGAGTGATTATATGGATGTGTGAATAGGTATGTAAGTGGTTGTGTGAGAGAATGTCTGAGGGCTTGTATGGGTGAGTGAGTGACTGTGTTGAGAGGCTGATTTGGTGAGTGGGTGTGACTTTGTAGGTAAATAAGTGGGTGTGTGAGTAGCTGTATGGGTGAGTATGTGGTTATGTGACTGGCTGTATAGGTGAGTAACTGGTTGTATAAGTGGTTGTATGGGTGAGTGAATGGTTGTATGAATGGTTGAGTGATTGGCTGTATGAGTGCATGAGTGGGTGTATGAGTGGCTCTATGGAGGAATGAGCGTGTGTGTGAGTACTGGTATAGGTCTGTGAATGGGTATGTCAGTGGTTATATGGGTGTGTGAGTGGGCATATGAGAGGTTGTATTGTTGTGTGAGTAGGTGTGTGAGTGATTGTGTGGATGATGTCATCAGTGATGTCATTTGAGACATCATCAGTGACGTCATGAGTGATGTCACTGACCATGTATGAGTGATGTAATATGTGAGGTCATATGCAGTGCATTGCGGGGGCGTAAGTTATAGTTAGCTCAGGTAACTGTAACTGCCAAATTTCTCTGGTTTTGTATGAGTGAAATCTGACCCTAACCATAAAGTCCCTGTAACCTTTGGTTTTTTCAGTGAATTTTCATAGTTTTTTAAATTCTGTTTGCTAACTATAACGTCCCTGTAACCTTTGTGTTTTTCAGTGAATTTCTAAGGTTTTTTTAAATGCTTATTCCTAATCATAATGTCCCTGTAACCTTGGGTTTTTTCTATGAATTTCTAATTTTTTTAAGTAGTAGTCACTTTTGCAGAGTGGTGGAAAAAGGGGGCATGGCCTCCGACCAGCTCTCAGGAATCCTGATGTGTAGGAATTACAGGAGGTACAAGAAGGGCTTCTTGCCCCCAAGGTCCCTCAGGAGTAAAGTGGATTTCATCCCCCAACCAGTAGTGCACCAGGAGCCATGTTTGCATAGTGGTGGAGAAAGGGGGCATGGCCTCCGAAGACCTCTTAGCAATCCCGCTGTGTGGGACTTACTGGAGGTAACAGGAGGGGTTTATATATATATATATATATATATATATATATATATATACATGCAACAGCAGAACCATAGGGGTGGGATGGCCAACACCAATGCCATACACACCCATAGGGGGATGGATGCCTACCACCAACACCACCCTACCACCACCCCTACTCATGGGGGCTAGATGCCTGCCACCACCACCACCCCTACTCAGGGTGGGCTGGATGCCTGTCACTACTACCATCCCCACCCTTAGGGGGCTGGATGCCTGTCACTACTACCATCCCCACTCATGGGGTGATGGATGCCTACCACTACTACCATCCCCACTCATGGGGTGATGGACGTAAGGCATGTAGCCTGAATTAACTATGAATAATTTGTTACCTGAATAAAGCACTTACAAATCGTACCTACCGAGTGGTCCATCTCTATGTGGCAACGTGGAGGTTGCTGAACGTGTGGTTTTGGTTTATATATAAATATATATATATATATGTGTGTGTATCTATGTATATATACATAGATATACACACATATATACTCATTATGTGAAGTATAGTACAACATGCATATACATACCTATAGAATATTTTAGACCATGATATTTAGACCTCAATATTTTGGACCCATGATGTTTTAGAGAAGATATTCTGATAGAAAACCGACATAGAGAGCTCAAACAGGATAAGTGCCATTTGTTTTCTGGCGAATTAAATGAAAAACATTTGCCTTATCTTCAACTGAATAAGTCTGCACAACAAGATGCTGTTAAGGGTTGAACAGGTTGTTGGAACAGTGTGAGCCAAACCGATTTTCACTATGGCCTCCAGCTTACAAAAGAAAGCTATCCGAAAGCCTCCCACTCTAGGACAAGGACAATATGTGAAACCGTGAAATATGAAAAATGGTTAATGTACATGAGGTGAACACTACAGAGTTGTCACACTGTAGTCACTCACAAAGATTTACAATGCCTTTTCTACACAGCTCTGCACTTCCAGACCTACACCTGAATGAATCAGGCTGTGGCCAAGCGGGAAAGTACATATTATGAAAGGATGTGTGCGACAGCAGGGCTGGTTCTAGGTATGTGCAGTGTGGGCAGTGGCACAGAGCCCTGCATCAGTGCACCACCAAGGTGATGCCTGCCCCAGCCTCCCCCAAACAAAGTATGTGTGAATCTATCTTCAGGGCAGGCCTTAAGTCAGGAGATTGGCTGCAGCAGGTCAGACAACATCTAAAAGATGATTTATGTATGTCATGATATAAGCCTGCCCAGGCCTCCAGTAAAGAAAGTGTGCAGCTGCAGGCCCAGGAAAGACTTAAATGGCACACACATCACATCTCCTACCTTTTAACCACAGCAAATTAGATATTCGACCTGTCTCTGAAAGTTTAACTGCTGGCACAGGAATCATTCACATATCAAGCCTTGTGTAAGGATCTGATTAATATGAAACTGCCCCATTACCATCAGCATTTGTCTTTCATGAAGAGGCCTGACTCTCCTTCCTCTGTCAGGAATCTATATGTCAGTCAGTCTCTGGAAGAGGAGGGTGAGTGATATGGGGTGACATGAGATGGACATGGGGTGAGAAGAGGAAGGGAAAGAGGTAGAAATAATGGGAGGAAAGAGCAACATGGAGATACTAAAATGAAAAATAGAGGGTAGAGAGAGGTCAAGATACTATGGAGTAAGCAGAGAACAGAAAAAAAAGAAAAGCAAATGAGAAATGGGAAAATAATGTGCTGTGAAAGCAAGAGAAACATTTGAGATGGGGAGAGGCACAGGAGAGGATAAGTGGAAGATAAGAAGGAAAGAGGGTAAATTTAGAAAGCAGGAGCAGTAGAGATAGGGGAGGATGAAAGAGAAGAAACAAGGGCAAATGAACTGAAATAGGAAGGTGATGGAGTGACAGAAAAGGGAAGGCAAGGAGAAAAAAAGAGTGATAAGTGGAGAAATGGAAGAAAGAAGAGACAGGCGAAAGCAAGGGAAAGCAGTAGAGAGAATTAAGAAGAGGGGCAAAAGAACAACAAAGAAAGGAAAAAGAAAGACATGAGACATTAAGCTGTGGCAAAGGGAAAGACAGATTGAGAAGGGTGCAAAATAAGAGATATCCGAGGATAAGAAGGTGAGGACAGAGAAAGAATATTCAGATGGAGAGGCAATGAGGGAAGCTAAGGCAGACTGGTTTACTGCTTTCTTTTTAGGTTTATGTCCCTGAGAATGTCTAGTGTGTCTGAGGAAGTGTCAGTCAAATGTCAGGCTGGTATTGACACAGCCCTGCTGCCAGCAGGATAGCTCAGTGAGCTGAAGGATCCCTGCAGAAAAACACTTGACCTGTGTTATGGAGGTTATGAATTTGAATAATGCAAGGCAAGCTTAGCCTTTTATCCTTCCAAGTCAACAAATTGACCACCATACATTTAGTAATCATAACCGCTATCATTTTCAATTCTTAAAAATATCAGAAGTGAGCAATGTAGTTCAAAATAAAAAGCAAGTTAAGTTACTACCACCTTATCCCAGCACCCCCTCCCTTTTAGAATTGGCCTAGATGTGACTGACATTATCCTACCCCAACTAGCCTGTCAGAAAATGGGCCTGGGGGTAGCTTTTCGACCTAGTGAGATTAATGTACATCCACATAGAATAACTAAAGTGTACAGTTATTTAGTTTAATTCAGCTTTTATGTTGTTATCCATTTCATTCATGCCAAGGGAAGTCACTAAGGGGCTGATTATGAGTTTGGAGGTCCGATGGACCGTCAAACCCCAAGTGGCTGTGCGGCTACCTCCCCACTGGCCGTCCGACTGCCGTATTACGACTTTGGCAGTCAGACTGCCATGAGACATCTGCTACCGCCGGGGGTCCCTGATCCCTCAGCGGTCTTGCAGCGGTATGAGGCCTGGCGGTGCTGCTGCTGCACGGCCAAGCATATTACGAGTTTCCTCACTGCCATGGCAGAGAGCCTGCCATGAAAACTGTGGCAGTGAGGAAACTACTGGTGCCTCTGTGCATGGGGGTGCACGCAGGGGGGCATATGGTGTGCCCCCCTGCTTGTATGCACCCACATGTTCCTACATGGAACAAAATGAATAACATTTCAGTCATTGCAGGAACGGACTGCGGCGTTCCCAGAGCGGTGCCTTTCTAAGGCTCTCCTATGAGCCCTAGAAAAGCACCACCATGGGGCCACCACCACAGGACTGCTCACCAGGATTACAAGTCGTAATCCGACAGGGCGGATTGACTACGGGTTTGGCGGTCTTGGAGCAGGACGCTAGCATGGCAGCCCGCACAAAGACTGCCAAACTCGTAATCAGGCCCAAAATGTTCAATGTTGGGATGAAAGGTCAAGTTATGTAATTTCCTTCAGTGTCACTTCCTGTGAGGTCATGCGCAAATCAGATGGATGTCACACTTTCCCTCTCTGCTTTTGACCCAAACAATTCCTAGAGGCGGCCCTCTGTGAAGAGAGAAAATACTTTACAAGTTGAAAAAAAACAGATATTTATGAAACTTCACAAATATCCTAAACTTATAAATCAATTTTTCCAAAAATACACAGTATCCACGCACATAGGATAATGAAAAACTGAGCTAAGGCTGAGAAGTTACAAGAACTGTTAGCTTCCCGCCTGTAGGCCTGACACTTGTGTGCATAGGTTATACAGTTATAAATCTATACAATGTGCCTACGCACCAGACATTTAAGACTACGGAACATAGTCACAAACTGCACTTTATGGTTCAATTAGTAGTTCATTTAATTTACGCTCCATTAGTAGTAATTATTCAGTCAGTCAATTGTACTTTATTTGATTAAGAATATAATCATAAAAGTAAAACATACATACAATACTTGTACAAAGCTGAGAAGTTACGATGACCAAAACATAATAAGACTACAAATGTTAAAACGGCATTGTCTTAGGGCATTTCAAGATGAATTTTAAAAAGATGCTTACAGCGAAACAAACATCATCCCCTTTAATAAGGTAAAAAGTAAAGAGCTGTTCTATGCTGAACAAAATTGTATCTTTTCAATGTAGGAATTAAAAAACCTTTTGAATAAATACAGTACAATTTGCAGAATGATTCGAAATGTAAAAGTGCCTGGTCAGAGACCCCATCACAGTGACAAACACACATTTGTGAGTGATAATACTGACCCAGTGGGAAACAGATTTGGGAACGAATAATACCAGTCCAACAACGAGCGAGGAGAGTTCTATTCCAACACCAAGCCACCCTCAATAAATAGGATTCAGTTCCCAGGCATGTCTGCAGCATGATATAAAATCTAAAGAAGGGGTTGAGTAGTTCCACATCTTAATTTTCCAAACATCTATTGTCAAGAACTGGGTCTTTAAATTATATATATATCCTGTTTACGAATATTAACTGGGTCCGTGAACAGACTAGCCTCCCAGGACTACCCAGGACCTCCTAAACATCCTTAATGTAAGACAACCAGGGAAGTTTTAGGCCCCCTTGCAGCCTAGACAATCCTTGATGACAGATTGGTTGAAGGTGACAAGAGGATTGGACCAAACTGAGAGCCCGAGTGATAATCGAGCTTTTTTAATGGAATCTTTGATTATGGAAGACCTAGCTCCTCATGGCATATAAAAGTGGAACAGGATGGAGGAAGACCCAAAAAACAACACAAACATTGATTCTCTTCAAGTTGAATGGAACGCGCATTTGAGTACACCCAAACTCCTGCTCCATACAAAGCAACCAGGACACTATGGGGTCGATTCCGATCTCGGCCGGTAGGGCACCTAACAGTATTCGTCCGGAAAAAATACAAGCCGAATGCGTGTTTCCCGACCGATTCGTACACTCGTCCGGACGAACAAGTACGATGCGTATAACAACCCAGTTTCCGAGCGAGCCGTACTCACCCAATCCAGCTCCTGTTCCCCGCCCGAGCCGGTTCCGTGAACGCCGAATCGAGCCGCACGGAAGCAAATACACAGCACCTTCCGGCCGGACTAGTACGATGCGCAATCTGTACGCGCCGAAGCCGTCGCTACGTCCGGCACGTTTGAGCATCCGGGCGAGCCGTACATAAGCTCCGTTTCGAGCCACAAGATGATCCACGGCTACGAGACGAACAAGCCAGCGACAAGTACGAGTCGAAGACACGAGAAACCCGGACGAGACGATCCAAGCATGAATCCCATTGCGCAGGTCCTACCTATACTCTACATCTATTACCGGGACCTGCACGGACGCGTACGGCGCAGATGGTAAGTCAAACACCAACAATACAAACAAACGGCACGTACCCGAAATAGGTCACACACACATAGGGATGCACAAATAACGTACACTAGCAACAGCAGAACCATAGGGGTGGGATGGCCAACACCAATGCCATACACACCCATAGGGGGATGGATGCCTACCACCAACACCACCCTACCACCACCCCTACTCATGGGGGGCTAGATGCCTGCCACCACCACCACCCCTACTCAGGGGGGGCTGGATGCCTGTCACTACTACCATCCCCACCCTTAGGGGGCTGGATGCCTGTCACTACTACCATCCCCACTCATGGGGTGATGGATGCCTACCACTACTACCATCCCCACTCATGGGGTGATGGATGCCTACCACTACCACCACCACTACTAATGGGTGCCTGGATGCCTGTCACTACTACCATCCCCACTCATGGGGTGATGGATGCCTACCACTACCACCACCACTACTAATGGGTGCCTGGATGCCTGTCACTACTACCATCCCCACTCATGGGGGGATGGATGCCTACCACTACCACCATCACTACTCAGGGGGGACTGGATGCCTACCACTACCCCTACTCAGGGGGGGCTGGATGCCTGTCACTACTACCATCCCCACTCATGGGGGGATGGATGCCTACCACTACCACCACCCCCACTCAGGGGGGGCTAGATGCCTGCCACCACCACCACCCCTACTCAGGGGGGCCTGGATGCCTGTCACTACTACCATCCCCACTCATGGGGGGATGGATGCCTACCACTACCACCACCACTACTCATGGGGGCCTTGATGCCTGTCACTACTACCATCCCCACTCATGGGGGGATGGCTGCCTACCACTACCACCACCACTACTCATGGGTGCCTGGATGCCTGCCACCACTACCATCCCCACTCATGGGGGGATGGCTGCCTACCACTACCACCACCACTACTCATGGGTGCCTGGATGCCTGTCACTACTACCATCCCCACTCATGGGGGGATGGATGCCTACCACTAACACCACCCCCACTCAGGGGGGGCTAGATGCCTGCCACCACCACCAACCCTACTCAGGGGGGGCTGGATGCCTGTCACCACTACCATCCCCACTCATGGGGGGATGGATGCCTTCCACTACCACCACCACTACTCAGGGGGGGGCTGGATGCCTACCACTACCACCACCCCTAATCATGGGTGCCTGGATGCCTGCCACCACTACCATCCCCACCCTTAGGGGTATGGATGCCTACCACTACCACCACCCCCACTCAGGGGGGGCTAGATGCCTGCCACCACCACCACCCCTACTCAGGGGGGCCTGGATGCCTGTCACTACTACCATCCCCACTCATGGGGGGATGGATGCCTACCACTACCACCACCACTACTCATGGGGGCCTGGATGCCTGTCACTACTACCATTCCCACTCATGCGGGGATGGCTGCCTACCACTACCACCACCACTACTCATGGGTGCCTGGATGCCTGCCACCACTACCATCCCCACCCTTAGGGGTATGGATGCCTACCACTACCACCACCCCCACTCAGGGGGGGCTAGATGCCTGCCTCCACCACCACCCCTACTCAGGGGGCCTGGATGCCTGTCACTACTACCATCCCCACTCATGGGGGGATGGATGCCTACCACTACCACCACCACTACTCATGGGGGCCTGGATGCCTGTCACTACTACCATCCCCACTCATGCGGGGATGGCTGCCTACCACTACCACCACCACTACTCATGGGTGCCTGGATGCCTGCCACCACTACCATCCCCACCCTTAGGGGTATGGATGCCTACCACTACCACCACCCCCACTCAGGGGGGCTAGATGCCTGCCACCACCACCACCCCTACTCAGGGTGGCCTGGATGCCTGTCACTACTACCATCCCCACTCATGGGGGATGGATGCCTACCACTACCACCACCACTACTCATGGGGGCCTGGATGCCTGTCACTACTACCATCCCCACTCATGGGGGTATGGCTGCCTACCACTACCACCACCACTACTCAGGGGGGGCTAGATGCCTGCCACCACCACCCCCCCTACTCAGGGGGGCCTGGATGCCTGTCACTACTACCATCCCCACTCATGGGGGGATGGATGCCTACCACTACCACCACCACTACTCATGGGGGCCTGGATGCCTGTCACTACTACCATCCCCACTCATGCGGGGATGGCTGCCTACCACTACCACCACCACTACTCATGGGTGCCTGGATGCCTGTCACTACTACCATCCCCACTCATGGGGGGATGGATTCCTGCCACCCCCACCCCCCCTACTCAGGGGGGCCTGGATGCCTGTCACTACTACCATCCCCACTCATGGGGGGATGGATGCCTACCACTACCACCACCACTACTCATGGGGGCCTGGATGCCTGTCACTACTACCATCCCCACTCATGCGGGGATGGCTGCCTACCACTACCACCACCACTACTCATGGGTGCCTGGATGCCTGCCACCACTACCATCCCCACCCTTAGGGGTATGGATGCCTACCACTACCACCACCCCCACTCAGGGGGGCTAGATGCCTGCCACCACCACCACCCCTACTCAGGGTGGCCTGGATGCCTGTCACTACTACCATCCCCACTCATGGGGGATGGATGCCTACCACTACCACCACCACTACTCATGGGGGCCTGGATGCCTGTCACTACTACCATCCCCACTCATGGGGGGTGGATGCCTACCACTACCACCACCACTACTCATGGGTGCCTGGATGCCTGTCACTACTACCATCCCCACTCATGGGGGGATGGATGCCTACCACTAACACCACCCCCACTCAGGGGGCTGGATGCCTGCCACCACCACCACCCCTACTCAGGGGGCTGGATGCCTGTCACTACTACCATCCCCACTGATGGGGGGATGGATGCCTACCACTACTACCACCCCCACTCAGGGGGGGCTAGATGCCTACCACTACCACCACCACTACTCATGGGTGCCTGGATGCCTGCCACCACTACCATCCCCACCCTTAGGGGTATGGATGCCTACCACTACCACCACCCCCACTCAGGGGGGGCTAGATGCCTGCCACCACCACCACCCCTACTCAGGGGAGGATGGATGCCTGTCACTACTACCATCCCCACTCATGGGGGGATGGATGCCTGCCACCACCACCACCCCTACTCAGGGGGGCTGGATGCCTGTCACTACTACCATCCCCACTCAGGGGGGGCTAGATGCCTGCCACCACCACCACCCCCTACTCAGGGGGGGCTGGATGCCTGTGACTACTACCATCCCCACTCATGGGGGGATGGATGCCTACCACTAACACCACCCCTACTCATAGGACGGGTAATGCATGACACAACTAGCATACTCCCACATAAGGAATGACAGAAAATTACATCCCCCCCCCAACAACATGACAAGTGTGTGTAGTCTGTGTCAAATGCCTACAACACTGAACATGACATTGAACATACAATGTGACCCCCTAGCACATGTGTCACACATAAATGTGTGTGGCCTCCACAATGCAAGCAGACCATGGCCACTGTGGCAATGGGCTCGAACACCCCATCACCACACTGACCAAAAGGTAAGTGTGGTATCCATAGTTGATGCACATTTTGAACAGTGTGGCAATGGGGCCTAAAGCCCCATCACCACAGTGACCAAAAGGGAAGTGTGGTGTCCATAGCTGATGCACATTTTGAACAGTGTGGCAATGTGGCCTAAAGCCCCATCACCACAGTGACCAAAAGGGAAGTGTGGTGTCCATAGCTGATGCACATTTTGAACAGTGTGGCAATGTGGCCCAAAGCCCCATCACCACAGTGACCAAAAGGGAAGTGTAGTCATGGTAAAAGCTGCCAAAGCCAAACTGCATGGATGAATCCTGGTCACACAACAACAAACACATCAGTGGCATAGTAGTGCTTGTGTCCCATAGCAACATATATTGGTCGAGGCAAACAGTGCAGTGTCACTGAAACATCGTTTTGGCCATGTGCATACAAACATCACCCATGGGGGCCCACATTGTCAACATTCACAAATAACCCAATGACAGAAGTGACCATCATAATGCTGACCCACATATCTGCACCAATGGACACACAAATGTAGATATCCTGTGGAGACTGTAGATGTCAGGTGAACAAATACCATACCATGGCAACAATGGGACATACAAACCATGATTATTGTGCTGACTGATGACCTAGGAGTCCCAGGGACAGCAGGGGAAAGCCACCAAACAACATACAGCCAATGGCACACTCAAGATATG
Source organism: Calotriton arnoldi (assembly GCA_963921515.1). NCBI lineage: Eukaryota > Metazoa > Chordata > Amphibia > Caudata > Salamandridae > Calotriton > Calotriton arnoldi. The sequence continues at coordinate 1,298,092 of CAWUFW010005042.1, read as the reverse complement.
CCAATGCAGTGGTGCAAAGGAACAAACACAAACAGACAGACTCACACTGCATATCAAACACAACAGGTGATGGGGGTGTGCCAGTGTCCCCAGGCAACCACACAACACATGAGGAGGCCTGAATTCCAACCACACAGATGTGTATACAGTGCCATACAAAAGTTACTCATGGATCGGATACCCCTATGTGGGCAATCAGGCATTGTTAGATGAGAGGGAGCCCAAATTACACATGTCACACAAGCTTGTAGGAACAGCAACTAACACAGCAAGAGACAGACCCACCACAGCACTACCCCCAGGGACCCCACATTGTGCTGATAATCCCACTGTGATGACAAAGGTAGATGTCGTTCACACTGTGAACCACAGCCATGTGTCCTGAGCAACAAACTACCATCACACCTACACAAGCTCCAATCAATCAGCACGGCCTGCCAGCCAAGGCCAATATGGAGGTAGGGGTCTAGCCGTGCAACAACTCACTTTTGCACACACTCAACACCACACACCCTGATCTCCACCAATGTGCAGCAGTGAAGCTCACATGGACTGGTGACATTGGACATGCACCCATGACAATACCAGGGGTGGTGGTGGGAACTAAGGTGCAGAAACCCATCACACATGGCCAGTCAACAAGACTCGTGAATGTCTGACACACAGCACAGTATGCCGTACATGAGCACGATGTGAAATCCACCACAATCAATGGGATCCTGGCCATAGTCACACACCAACGAAGAAGCCAAGGTGACACACGAAGAACACACGTACACAACTTCCAACATTGCAGCTCTGACCCTGAGGAGTGGCAGCAGTCACACACACAACGTGTCACAATCACTGAAAGCTACCACAAACTGAAAATCACATGACTTGTGTAAACAACAAGTGCCAAGGGGAATCCTGAATGTGTCCCATCTGTGTTTGCCCACATCCCCAGCCCTGACAACAAAGACAACCTGGTATGACAACCTCATGAACATTAGTTTGCCATGCACCCACATCACGGAGGAACCAGGTCCAAGATGCTGGATGAACACAGAACAACTCAGCAAGCATCACAAACAGGAACATCCCTAGGGACACAGCCTGTGTAGGAAAAGGGAATGGAACACGCACAGACATGCTTAGACAACACACAACACAGGCCCACGCAATGTCACAGGATTACACACTGCCATGAGGGCACTCCACTCCTGTGGAAGGTCCGCTGTGCCAAACCTTGTCTATGCACGAACCAAACATGTCAGCAGAACACTCCGTCAGTGAGTCAACAACCTCAACACACAGAAGCCTCTGCTCACATCAGCCTGGGTACGGGAGTGTCACGTCAGTCATCTGCATACACACAAAACACGTGTCAAGCAAGTTGCACTGTATACACAGATGAGTCCTTCGACATTGATGTGCAAAACTGCATGTCCAGTGGAGCTGGGCACACAGTCAGGGAAATCGGAACATTGAACAGTGGTAAGCCCACCAGATGTGCATCAGTGTAAGACAAAGATGTTCATTTACAAATGCAAATTGTACAACCCTGTGTCAAATGCAGAACATTACACCCTCAGACTGCAGCAAAGGATGCCATAGATCCAGACTACAACAGGACACATATCCCATGGACCACATGGAGTCCATCACAGCAACACTTCATTTTCCTGATATGAACACTATTACAACTGCAAATGCAGGATGCTACTCATCCACATCATGTACATCAAAAGAAAAGCCACAATTAAACAAAAAGAGGCTTTATTCAGCAAATGGCAAGGAAAACTCTGAAGTCCAAAAGAAACTAAGGCCAATGGCCAGTCCAAAATCACAGTCCCAACAGGGTGATAAGTGACAACTGGTCACCCATTGCTTGCCTGCACTTGTACGGACAGGGGACATCCCCCTTGGAGGGGCATACAAGGGGCAGGCCAGGCACCGCAGGGACAGGATCAGGGGATGGCAGAAGGAGGCAGTGAAGGGGTGGTGGGTGCAGGAGTGTCACCGGCAACTGCAGTGGAGGTGTCTGACTCAGGGGGGGCCGGCACCACTGTGGTACACAAGTCAGTTGGTGTGGGTGCTGCAACCACTGCAGTGGGCTGGTCTGATGTAGTGGACTGGGTCCCCACTGCAGTGCCCGAGTCAGACGGGGTGGTTGTGGACTCCACTGCAGTGCATGACTCCAAGGGAGTGGAAGGGGGGCAGATGAGGTGGGCAGGACAGAGGGGGGACCCGGTCTCCACACCAGTGGCACTAACAGGCAGAGCGTCTGGGTTGGGGGTGGAAGAGCAAGTGGCAGGGGGGGAGGGCCTAAGCAGTCTGGGGATGCGGTATCGGTGTGTGGAGGAACCTGGGGCAGGGTGCGGTGGGGGAACCAGTGGAGTGGTGGCCTGGGGGATGGAGGAGAGAGACTGGGTGGTGGAGCTGCGTGGTGGTGGTGGTGGGGTCTTGCTCTTCCTGGTCCGGGGGACTTCCGAATGGGGTCCTGTGTCTGCCTGCGCCTGGGGGAGGGTGTCCGGGGCGAGGGGCACTCCCCTCTGTGTGGGTGGACTTCATCTTCCCCCGGTATGCTGGATCAGCAGGATTGGAGGGGAAGAGGCCGAGGTCACACAGGAAGATCTACTGTGTAGGTGGGGTAGCAGGTGAGGCAAGGGAAGGGGTCTTGGAGGGAGAGGATTTGGAGGACTGCGGAGTGACTGTGGATGCCTGTGTGTGTGTGTCTGTTCCCCATCCCCTGTGTGTGTGTGGTATCAGACCCCTGAGGATGCTTGTGTGCACGTCCTGCCTTTCGCTTGGGTGTGTCCGTGCTACTCGTGTCTGTGTGCTTGGGTGATTGTGCAGGTGTGCATGTGCTTTGGACAGGTAGGGTGGCAGGAAGTGTGGATGGGGCAGAGGTGGGAGGGGTGAGGGACTGTTGGAGGAGGGACACTGCTGCCGTCAGGGAGGAGTCCATGGACTTATTGCTCCTCTGTAGGGCAGACATACCCGTCGAGATGCCCTCCATGAACAACACCAGCTGTGTCAACAGAGTGGTGTGTGCATGGAGGACACTCAGCATTGCTGTCTGCTCTACATGGAACTGCCGAAGGAGGTACACAGACTACTCACTCAGGGTAGCAGGGGACACAGGGGCAGGGGTTGCGGTGCCTGGCATGAAGGAGACACGCTCCCGAGCACGGGAGCCTCCACGGACCTCAGGAATGGGAGCCAATGGGAGGGCGGTGGTGGTGGTGGCGGGGCCAGACAGACTAGCTGGCCTTTGGTGGCTGCTGAGACCCGCCTCCATAAGGGAGTCGTCCTCCGAGCTGCTGTGGTCCTCAGCTGAGGTGGATGGTGCTGAGGACTCCTCGGTGTGGCTCCCCTCGCCCTCCGTGCCACTGGGTCCCTCTGACCACTCGTCGGATGCTGACCCAGTCTGGCTCCGCTGCTCCTCCTGGTCCGTGGAGCTGTCCCCTCCTGTGGCCGTGGATGTATCTGCAAACAATTAGGGAAACAGACAAACATCAGTCACCTGCACTGACCGCACACACCACAGTAAGTACAGCACATCACAGAGCAAGCCCTGGCATCCTTAGTTGAACATTGCCTAAAGTCCTCACACAGATTCGGGGAAGCCAATTGTCAGTCTGATGGTCAACCATGGGACTCACACCCCTCCTGCCCTTGCACCCATCTGTCTGGTGCCTGTCTGATGGTAAGACCCCAGTGTGGACACATGCAACACCTACACAGTTGTTGGACATTGCAGGGAACACGGTGAAGTATGTGAACATGCACACATCACATCTCTTGCCACTGAGTCAGTGCAGGTGTCCGGATGAAAGGGATGGCCAGAGTCTAAATAGAAATGCATGTGATGCATACCAGCACCAGACACCATGATGCACCCATGTCCGGATAGTCAATGCCACAATGGGGTGCATGTTGCACATGTCACTCCCCTGCAGGATCAGTCTCAGGAAGTTTAATGCCATGACCCAGGAATGCGTGCAAAGTCATACATTACTGTCTCCAGGCACATGGCCATGGCAGCCAGCCAACAACAGTCTGCACTGTGTCACAATCCGAGGGCATGGGGAATGCAAGTTATGTGACTGACAAGTGCACATGTCCATCCCCCATAAACCACATCATCTGTACTACTATTTGTCCACGTCATACCAACTGGACATATGGGGGACATGAAACACAACTCTCTGAACATGAGCACCTCACAGTGTGCTGTGAATGAAAAACAGCTGCCTGAAAGTCACAGTCGCAAACACCTGTGTGCACAGTCAAGTGATCAGACACCTATAAGTCACAGAAGTATTGTCTATCATGATCACATCTCCGATGGCATGCTGAGCCCTAACCGATAAACATACCAGTAGTCCTGACAACGAAGACACAGCACAATGAGACTGAGGCAGACACCTGAGGGTACATTTCACTGATCACAACATGCCAGATGATACACGGGAGTGGGAGTACAGAGTGTATTGTATGCCCTGGAGTAGGCATGACTGTCCAGCTCCACCTGTAAGAGGGATGAGTCCTGGACAGTAGGCAGGTGGCTAAGCATGTGTGACACACTTGATACACATACTCCTGAGGCCCAAACATTGTTCCCACCAGCAGCATGGGTGTGTGCCAAATTCCACAGGGACATGTGGTGATTCAGATCAGCAAGTGGACCACATATCACAGTTACACCCAGATTACATGTCAGAACTTAGGCATTGTGTAAGCAATTGACCCACCCATGAGTCGCACAACATAGTCACGGGAACAAATGCTGTCCCCCACCTTGAGCAAAGCTAAATGCAATGACACAGTCCCCAAATGACACAATTTCCTGACTATAAGGGCCACACATATGCGTATCAGAGGAGAAGTGGGCATGTCACAAATGAGGGACATGGGTCCTGGACCACATGACTGATGTACTCTGGAAGTTTAACCAGGCCAGAGGAGGGCACATAGCATGTCAGACAAAGTGCACAGTGCAGTCATGGACTCACCCCCTCCTTGCTGCTGTCTGCCCTTCAGCTGCCCATCCAGGTCAGGGAAGACCACCGCCAGGATCCGGAGCATGTGGGGGGTCAGGGTCCGGTGTCTGCCCCTCCTGCGAGGAGGCGACAGCTTCAGCTGGACCCTTGCGATCCTCCGGGTCCAGCCCCGAAGGTCCTGCCACCTCTTCTGGCAGTTGCGGATCCTGCGCCTGTAGACCCCCACGGATCTTACTTCCCGGGCGATGGTCAGCCAGATTTCCTGCTTTTGGTGGGCATCAACCTGTGAGGATGACAAAGTGAAAAGGCCATTACTACACATGCAACATATACGTGCATCACACAGTTGGATATACATGTCTCAATCACAGGGGCATATGATGTACACAGGCAGTGCAACAATGGCTATGAACAGTTTGCCAGCAGTCACTACATGGTATCATTGCATGGGAAGTAAACCTAGTTGGAATGCACTGTTACTGCACTGTACCAGTTCAGTGCATGTAACTACATACTTTGTTGTGTGACAACTACTCAGTGAGCATGCTAGCCAGTGGTGTGCACACTGTAAGTCCTGCTAGTCAGACAACATGCACAATTAGTAAGGCAGTGGACAGCACACTCACCTGCTCCCCTGGTTTCCCATACAGCTTGCTGTACTGTGGAAGGAGGCTGTCCAGCAGGGCCTGGTTCTCCTCAAGGCTGAAGGCTGGGGCTCTCTCCACAGTACGTGCCATTGCAGTAGCCAGAGGATGCAGAAACAGCAGCAGTGTTGGTGGCAGATGTTGTCCTGGAGCATGTAGTGCAGGCAAGTGAGCTCTCAGGGGAACAGCCAGCATTATATGTGTGCTGCAGAGGCAGATACTGTCCCATGTGTCCAAAGTGATAGGTCCAAGTCGTTTGCATCTTTTGAATCTGACCAATCCATGGAATAGCAGCACTAATACACGCCCACAGCATCCTTCAAATCTTCAACTTCATGACACCCATGATTTTGCAACATTGCTGTGGCTGGCCAACTGAATTCACTGCATCAGACTCGTTGGAGCTTCGAAAACGCATCCGTTGCCATGCCAGGCCCCAGCCAATGCGTGCACACCGATCGGTCCATTGCTGTACAACGCGTATTTCGGGATACAAAGCGTACCCGCTCCCAACACATGCAATGGGCCGGCCGGGCACACCGATCGGTCCATTGCTGTACAACGCGTACTCGCTCACAACACATGCAATGGGCCAGCCGGGCACACCGATCGGTCCATTGCTGTACAACGCGTACCCGCTCCCAACACCTGCAATGGGCCGGCCGGGCACACCGATCGGTCCATTGCTGTACAACGCGTACCCGCTCCCAACACATGCAATGGGCCGGCCGGGCACACCGATCGGTCCATTGCTGTACAACGCGTATTTCGGGATACAACGCGTACCCGCTCCCAACACATGCAATGGGCCGGCCGGGCACACCGATCGGTCCATTGCTGTACAACGCGTACCCGCTCACAACACATGCAATGGGCCGGCTGGGCACACCGATCGGTCCATTGCTGTACAACGCGTACCCGCTCCCAACACATGCAATGGGCCGGCTGGGCACACTGATTGGTCCATTGCTGTACAACGCGTACACGCTCCCAACAGATGCAAAGGGCCGGCCGGGCACACCGATCGGTCCATTGCTGTACAACTCGTACCCGCTCCCAACACATGCAATGGGCCGGCCGGGCACACCGATCGGTCCATTGCTGTACAACGCGTACCCGCTCCCAACACTTGCAATGGGGCGGCCGGGCACACCGATCGGTCCATTGCTGTACAATGCGTATTTCGGGATACAACGCGTACCCGCTCCCAACACATGCAATGGGCCGGCCGGGCACACCGATCGGTCCATTGCTGTACAACGCGTACCCGCTCACAACACATGCAATGGGCCGGCCGGGCACACCGATCGGTCCATTGCTGTACAACGCGTCCCTGTACAGGTCAGTCGCATATGTCACCATGCTTGTCACTGGTGAACGTATGCCAGCCACATATACCTGCCAGATACCCAGGGGCACACCTACAACACCACACCCAGTCCACACTGTTTCCTAAGGCATGTAAGGCTGCATTTCCTTCTCTGTGTATGGGGGTTAACATGTGGTTTCTGTGGTGGCACTTGTGGGCAGCCACACCCAGGCTGTGCATGTGTTCATGGGGACAGGGTCCTTTGTGTGTTGTGCACATGACCACTGTGATGTGCAACAGTTCATTTTGGAGCATGTGGCATGGTCACATTTCCAGGTTGTGTATGTGTATGACATGTCACATACCCCCAGGGTCCCATGTGGGAAGGCATGTACGTCACAGGATGACCCATTGCCACAATAGTGATGTCCCTCCACAGTCTGTGTGCATGTTGTGTTTCCGATGTCTCTGATTCCATGTGCACGATGGGAGACAGTCTCCACATCAACGTTGTTTGTGCATGGACTTTGATGTTGTGCGTCACTGGCGTCCATGTCTGTCCTGCGGATGCGACAGGGGCCACTACCTGTGGGAGTCATGTTTCATTTTCTGACGTGTACATGATACGCCATGTCATGCCAGTGTCCATGTGGCAAGACAGGGTCACTGGGAATCTACCTGTCAATGAGCTGTGATGCCTGTGGCGCATCTGTCCAGACATGTCACTGTGGTGTGTGTGTGGAACGTGACAGCAGTAAATGGGTACTGTGACACAGCCTAATGGTTTCCCATAGCACAACCTGGTACCTGTTGTGCACACATGTTGTACTGAGAAGTTAGATGATGGCCATGTAGGTGCGAGTTATGTCCGACAGAACGGCACACACATCAAGTACTTGTGTCACGTAATGAAGTTTCATGTGAAATTGTGTATGGTGAATGGCACATATGTGGGGTGACTGACAATGTTTTTTCCTTCAACCTATGCACTGCAGGGCTCCAGCTGTCCATAGACCATTCCCTGACCTGGCAACGATGGTGGAACGTGACAGCATCCGACGGTACCGCTTCACCAGGCAGCTGATTGAGGATTTGGCAGTGCGCTTGGCACCACATTTGCAACCTGGCCGGACGTACCCTACGGCGCTGACCCCCAAGGTGAAGGTAATGGCAGCCCTACACTTCTTTGCCACCGGTACCTTTCAACACACTGTTGCGACTGCCGGTGGGATGTCACAGACTATGTTCAGCCGTGTGCTACGCGATGTTTTGGAGGCAATGTTGAGATGCCTGAACCAGTACATCTATTTCCCTACACGTCAACAACTCACTGACGTCAAGAGTGACTTCTATGCCCTGGGGAGGATGCCACATGTCATTGGCTCCATTGATGGGACACATGTGGCTTTGATACCACCACAGGCACATGAGCAGGCATACCGGAACCGTAAACATTACCATTCGATCAATGCTCTGGTGGTATGTTTAGCAGATATGAGCATCACACATGTGTGTGCCCGTTTCCCTGGTTCAGCACACGATGCCTACGTGATGAGGAGTAGTCGCATCCCGAGGATGATGGCACAGATGCAGAACCAGCGTGCCTGGCTTGTCGGTGTGTACTGACTTTGTACCATTGTGTGTGTTCTGATCTGTAGTATTCCACCCACTTTTCCAAATCAGCTAATGTGCACTTGTCTGTCCGTAGGTGACTCCGGATACCCCAACATGCCGTGGTTGCTGACACCCCTCAGGAACCCTGTGACACCAGCCCAGATGAGCTACAATGAGGCACATGGTCGGACCAGGAGAGTGATAGAGCGGACCTTTGGTCTCCTGAAGAGCCGCTTCCGCTGCCTGGACAAGACAGGAGGGGCCCTCCCATATGCCCCAGCAAAGGTGTGCAAGATTGTCATCGTCTGCTGCATGCTACACAACCTGGCAGTGCGGAAGGAGTTGCCTCTCATCCTGGATGACGATGACCAACGTCCGCCACCTGTGGAGGATCCAGGCCTGGACCACGATGCCAGTGATGATGATGATGATGATGGTGATGTCCGCACACAGCTCATCACCAACTTCTTCAGCTGAATGTGAGTATCCAGGGAGATGTAATGTGAATGACGTGAGTTTGCATGATATGTGTGGGTGGTGCTCTGGTGCTGTTTGAGTGTGGCCATGTGCTACTTGAGTGGATGCGTGCAGTAATGTGTCCTTCCAGGTAGTCTGAACTCCCCAACAGTTCTGACATGCTAACTTGGTTTTGTGTAGTTGTCTTGTGACATGTATTGGGCATGAGTATTGCAGTACTGTCCTGTTCTACAGTGATTTTAACTGTGTGTCATGTCTGTCCTTCACAGGGTGCTTACTGTGTACTTTGGTCAACTTGGATCCCCCGACACCATGATTCAGCTTTCAGGGTGGCAGCAGTAGTTTCCCTACAAGTGATGTGCCACACACCCCTGGACTTCATATCTTCTGCACTTGTTGACTGTGTGGCCACTGCCACATGGGTAAACCTTGCATTTGTAGTGGAAACAACATGTTGCTAATGTGTAATAAACCTGTGCTTCACTTTGGGATGTGCGTTGTCTGTGGTCACACATCTGACTGACATTTGCTTACTGCACCTGTGGGCTAGTTGACACAGACTCTGAATAGGTGTGGTGTCTGTGCATCCCATTGTATTTCCTGGCAACATCACTGTGGGCGATGAGTCCGTTGGCCCTGGTGTCTGTGTTGTGTAGCCCTAGTGGTGTGTCTACCTCATATGTGTCACGTCACCATGACTCACACAACGGTGTTGTACTTGCTGTAGCAGTTAGCATACACAGTGTAATTTGGCAGAACATCATCACCATAACAGTATCCACATTTGAATAACAACAGTGGCAAGTATGGTGTACTAGTGATTTTATTTACAGAAATGTGTGTGTGTATAGTGCACAGGATGGTGGGTGCTGTACATTGGGATTGTGATCCAAAGTTCACAGATGAGTTGGAAGTCTTGGTAGCAGAAATGTCCTGAGTGAAGTCCACAGTCATATGATACATTAGTCCAACTTGAACTCCCCATGTCATGTGGGAAAGTACTGTTGCATTCGACAGGATGAAACGTTTGCACACAAAGGATAATTTCCGGAACAGGTGTTGGCTTCCTGGGGGATGTACGTGGCCATCAACCTCTCAGTTTTCCTTCCTCGGACGACCCCTCTTCTTTGGGGGGGGGGACCCTCACGTGCAGGCTGCTGCGGTGCAGGGGAGTCTCCGCCAGAGTCCTCCTCCCTCCCTGTGGCGGTGTCAGTTGTTGCAGCACCAGATGTTGTGGGCACACAGGGAGGTGTGGCCATGTTGGTGCTAATCTGGCGGAGGCATGTCAATATGTCCCTATGCACCGCTGTGAGTTCTTGCAATGTGTCCCACTTGGACTTCATGCGAGACATGTGTGTCTCCACACGGGACATGTGGGAGTCCAAGCGGGCATGATGGGCAGCCTGCTGCTGATGTATGTCCTTGAGGATCCCCACTACCTGTCTGACCTCTCCGGTGCTATCCTGGTACGCATCAGCGATGCGTGCCAGTTGTGGGTCATCATGCAGTCCAGACCCCTCTGCAAGCAGCGACCTATGTCTACCACCCCTCCCACCACCCCTAGCGACACGTGCAGGACCTGCGATGGCACGCACAGGTGACCCGAGGCCCACTTGGGGGTTGTTAGTGGTGTTGTCATCCGTTGCTCCACGGTGGGCCTGGGGTCCTGTGCTGTTGTCAGCGGTGGGCCTTGGTCTGTCCGTGTCGGTGGGGTGGTCTGTATGTTGGCAGTTGTTGGAGGGGTGGGTGCAGGGGGTGCAGATGTTGGTCCAGCTGGTGCTGCATGATGACTCACACCGGAGGTGCCAGGTAGGTCTTCGCCATCCGAGGAGGGCAGAGGCTGTTCCACACCAGTGAGCTCTGTGTCCCCCGGAGCCTGGGACAGGGACTCCTCCTCGCCTGCTGCTGTGTCCCCATCATCATCACCTGTATTTGGAAGAGACACACATTGTATGTAATGTTTCTACAGGTATCAATGGTTCACACACCTGACAGTTGTGACTGTACCTCTGGATGCGGGCATGTACATTGCATTGTCCTAAGTTGTCACAGTAAGAGGTTGATATTGGTGTAGCACATTGTCATGCATACCTGGGGCATTTCAATATGAATGTTGAGGTGTGTGCATGGCCAGCATTGGTTGTATTTGGTGGACATCCGGCCATCCTTCTCCACCTGGCCCAGTTATCCCACCATGAAGCATGCCACCCTTGCAGTGGGTTCAGGTTGACTCTCAGGATGTCATTCAGTGGTGTTGTGCTGTTTGTTGGTGCACAGTTCCCAGCAGGGCCTTGTGCTCCCCACAGCAGTAGCCAGTGTCAGCCATCTTGTCAGTCCTTATCCACTCCCTGTGATGTGAGCATGGTTCAGAGTGGTGTTGATGGGCCAATTGTGAGGGTGAGCAGTATCTGTGACTCCAACTCCCATCATGCTATTGCCTACACCCCCCTTCCCAGCATGCCCGTACTTCCTTCCTTTTGACTCTGCTTCCCTGTGGGGTAGAGTGCCTGTGCTGACAGGAAGGCTGACAGTGTTGTCCTTGCGTTAGTTTGGCTACAAGTCCCAGGTGTGTCCCTGTGCTTCACACAGCATTACCCAGGGTGGTGGTTCTTTGTGGGATCTTCATTTGGTATGTGAGGCATTGCATTCTCCCAGGTGGGTTATGTGGAGTTTGTGTTGAGGGGGTGTGTGAGGTGAGCTGCTTGTAACTATGGTCAGTGCTGTGAGTCCTCCTTCCCACCCAGCCAGATATCCCACCATGCAACGTGCTTGCATTGCAGAGAGTGCAAGTTGGCTTTCAGGATGTCAGGCAGTGGTGTTGTGCTGTTTGTTGGTGCACAGTTCCCAGCAGGGCCTTGTGCTCCCCACAGCAGTAGCCAGTGTCAGCCATCTTGTCAGTCCTTATCCACTCCCTGTGATGTGAGCATGGTTCAGAGTGGTGTTGATGGGCCAATTGTGAGGGTGAGCAGTATCTGTGACTCCAACTCCCATCATGCTATTGCCTACACCCCCCTTCCCAGCATGCCCGTACTTCCTTCCTTTTGACTCTGCTTCCCTGTGGGGTAGTGTGCCTGTGCTGACAGGAAGGCTGACAGTGTTGTCCTTGCGTTTGTATGGCTACAAGTCCCAGGTGTGTCCATGTGCTTCACACAGCATTACCCAGGGTGGTGGTTCTTTGTGGGATCTTCATTTGGTATGTGAGGCCTTGCATTCTTCCAGGTGGGTTATGTGGAGTTTGTGTTGAGGGGGTGTGTGAGGTGAGCTGCTTGTAACTATGGTCAGTGCTGTGAGTCCTCCTTCCCACCCAGCCAGATATCCCACCATGCAACGTGCTTGCATTGCAGAGAGTGCAAGTTGGCTTTCAGGATGTCAGGCAGTGGTGTTGTGCTGTTTGTTGGTGCACAGTTCCCAGCAGGGCCTTGTGCTCCCCACAGCAGTAGCCAGTGTCAGCCATCTTGTCAGTCCTTATCCACTCCCTGTGATGTGAGCATGGTTCAGAGTGGTGTTGATGGGCCAATTGTGAGGGTGAGCAGTATCTGTGACTACAACTCTCATCATGCTATTGGCTACACTGACTTCACCAGCATACACAGAATTCCTTCCTTTAAGTGAGCTTCCCTGTGAGGTGGTGTTCTAGTGGTGGCAAAATATCAGGCAGTGTTTGTTGGTTATATTTGTGCCACTGCCTTGCTCTATTTGTTGTTAGGTCTGTACATGTCATGACACAGTTACATATCACTATGAGATGGCATGTATTGTGTTTATCTAACTGACATACACATCTTGGGATGATTATCTTTTGGTTGCTGTTGATTTACTAGGGGTGGATGGTTTGACTGTCCCCTTGACAGTGATGTGTGTGTATTGGCACACAATATTGTGTATATTAGTTGTGTACTCACCAGGCTCTGGGATGTCTGTTAGTCCATATACGCTCACTGGTGGTAGGATGGCCCGCACCTTCTCCTCCCAGGGCCTGAGGTATACTGGTTTTGCAGGAGGGCCACTGCCGGTGTGCTGGCTCAGGAGGTAATCCTTCTTGAGTAGGTCTCTGACCCTCCTGCGCACATCATACCACCTGTTCTGGATGTCTTCCTTTGTGCGCAAACATGGTGATTGTGCGTTCACCCTGTCGACGATCCTCGCCCACATCTTGGTTTTCTGCGCCATGGGGGTCTGTTGGACCAATGTGCCAAACAACTGTGGCTCTACCCTCAGGATCTCGTCTACCATGACTTCCAATTCACTATCTAGGAACTTTGGATTCTTCTTTAGGGGCATGGTGATGGGTGGTGGTGGTGGTGATTGATGTGTGTGTGTGTGCAAGTGAGGGTGTGTGTGTGTAGGTTTTGCTGGGTGTGTGTGAGGGTGCAATTTGTTGAGGTGCTAATGGTGTGTGGCTTTTGTGTTGGATGAGCTGTGTGTGTGTCTGTGTTTGCTGTGTGATGGTGTTCTGTGCTGGCAGGTCAGTGGAATTTGCAAAGGATCATGGTAGGGATTTGTGGGCTTTATGTAGGTGGAGTTGGGGGTGTGTCCTTGTTCCATTTTTTCCACCCCCTGTATTTATTGGCTTTGTCATTGATTGTTTGGCCCTTTTTTTTTGTATTTTTTCATTTGTGATTATTGTGCATGTGGGAGTCGTTCTTCTGACCGAGTAGGACGTTGCAGTTGTCTCGTGTGCGCCTCTCTGAGTCGTTCCCGCTGTGTTTCAGCTCAGTTTCATATGCGGCGTCCCGTCGGTCGCGGAGTATTGTGTTTGTTCGGCTGGGTTTTGTATGCGTGTCGGTCGTACGGCTTGGGCTCCGTACGAATCGGTCTGAATTTGCACCCATTGCATCGTACTGCGCGAGTCGGAGTTCGCGGGTACGTTTCGTTTCGTTCGGGTTATTTCCTGATGCGTGTCGGTCGGTTTGATTCGCGTGGTTTCCCGGCTGGATAGCTTGTTTCCGTCTGGGTCGGTCGTTCGCCTTGTGTTCCGTACGAGTCGGTCGTGATTACCATGCATTTCATCATACTACCCGGGTCGGACGGCGCTGGAACGTGTCGGTCGGACTAAATTCCAGTACCGAGTCGGTCTGTATTTTTTCCGGCCCGAATCGGAATCGGCCCCATTGTCTGTTATAGATTTCCATCATAGGGGAAAGGGGCTTGCTGTCTATTGTGGAGGATAAAGGAAACAGCAGTTTCTGGCTCTGAACAGACAAATTATGACTTCATGAATGGAAGTCAAATGTGATCCCAAAGTATTGGTATTGAGAAACCTTAGAGAGGTTTCTACCATTAATTGTTAGGGCCCTTATAGTCTGTCTAGGACATCCACATACCATTATTTTCAACTTATTAAAATTGGTCTCCAAATCTAATTCTGACAAAAAATTTACATATTTACTGATCAAAACTTTATGGCTATTTGGGGTGCGAGACATTATGACAGTGTCATCTGCCTAAAATAAGACCGGTACAGGTGAAGATTTACTTAGGGGCACATCCAGCCCCCGCTCGACTAAAAACATATTTAGATCATTAATCTAGAAAAAAAAACAAATGGGTGCCGGGAAGAAACCCTGCCTCACTCCATGTTCTAACTTGAAAGGGACAGAGAGATCACCATTGTGGCCAAAACGCACCCTGGTCTTCAGTTCACGGTGTAAGTCAGCCAGAAAACATAACAGAGACACGTCCAAAGCCTATCCAAGAAGGATTTTCCAAAGCTTCGACCGAAAGACAGGTCGAATGCACAGGAGAAATCCATGAAAGCCAGGTACAAAAGGAAGTGCTTAGTGGTAACATATTTACCTACTTTAAGATGAAGATTCAGGCATGGCTCCAGTATACCTAGACCTTCATGGAATTGAGATTGACAAGGGTTGATGACTTTGTGTGCTCTAAGGCTCTGTCACTAATCCTGTTGTAAATCACTCTTCCCAGAACTCTCATGTTTTTTAAAATGTATTTATTATTTCTGCAGTTACACACAACATCCATCTCCCACATTACATTGCACTGTAATTGGTGTTGCCATGCAGACAAAGGTCCGGTCTGCCATCATATACGTAATGTATAAAGGATATTTTGACTTCGCCTCACATATGGTTTGTACATCTCTGTCCACATCATTTTACTGTGAAATGAGTGCACATATGCATGTAGTATGCCTACATCTTCATACTGTGGGATCACATGTGCTGATGGTTGAGGTTTCAGTCCACCATTTCACTTCTAATATATTGTGATGGTTCAGTGCTCAGTGCTATCCCCTGCATTCCAGCCGCACCTCCATCCTAGTATTCCTGTTCAGTATGAACGGGTTCTGGTATGTCATGTGTTAGTAGGTAGGAAGGCGCGCAGCTGGTCCCATGTGTCTCTGGGTCTACTGGCTGGCGGGATCATGGTATGATATGTGTCTAATTGCTCATTGCAATATGATAAGTGGTGCAGCCATGCGTTAATTTTTGGTGTGCAACTCTTCTCTCAAGCACAGATGACTCGCCTCTTGGCTAGTAGCAGTGTGAGGGAGCGAACTTGTGCATCTCACAAGAAACATTCACCCTGCATCCCATCAAGGCAAGCTATGGGAATGGCTTCATTGTTAGGCTGATAGTTTTTGAGAGGATCTGGAATACCCCGCACCAATAGCTAACTCATAGCTGCCAAGGTTTCAGATTGCCATGTGTGACATTTTCATAATTTCAGTGAAATTATGAGTGACATTTCAACGACTATGAGTGACACCTTCTTGCGAGCAAAAATCATGCAATGAAGACGAGGGAAACTTCTAAATATCAGAAATTTCAGTCATTTAAGCAACAAGAAACTCCAAAAAGTTCTTGAAACTGCTGCAGAGCACCAGAAATGGAAGGACACTAACCCTCGTGCTCCCTCCTGTAACCTGATTGTACTACTGCTGCACCTAGGGGATTGGGAAAAATATAAAATAAGACAGCTGCTGAGGTCCTTGCCTGATGAGAGTATCTACCGCCCTGGCTGCTGCAAAACATGCACCACCCGTAAGTCTCACTGAAGATAAACCCTCTGTACATGATTAGTACTTGCACCATTTTATACATTAAGCACAGTGTGTAAAATTATAATGTATAATGTGACATCTAATCACGTAACGAACTCAACTCAAGTAAACATTTAATTAGTTAGATTATTTGATTTAGCTTAGCTACAGACTCACTCACTGACTCATTGAATCATAATTGTCCATTATAAGCATAAGTAAGTTAATTACAGACAGAGTGGGTCACGGGCCGGCTACTAGTTCTTTATGAATCATGGTGCAAGACGAGACAGAGCAGCCCTGCCTGCAGAACTGTCTGAAATAAATTAAAGCATCAGATGATCTTGCAGTGAGTGCTTGCTGAGCAGCAGAGCAGGCTCCACCGTCCGATGCGGATGCCCGGCGATGCCGCAGCCTGAGCCGGCAAACTGCATAAATATAATTAACTACCAAACGCGCGGCTGGGTCTGCATCAATAATCATCTATGCCACGGTTATTCACGGAGCACTAGTGTGTTACTGCGTGAGACTCGACCGGCTCTGATTTGAAGTTGAACTAAAGTCAGTGTGGCAGCCAAAGGGCAGGCTGCCTGGCCAAAGTACTAGTACAACTTACTTGTTCTGTAGTCAGTCACAGTCCTTTGGCACTCTGTCTCTGAGCATGTGTGTGGTCCCGGCACGGGCGGGCGGTGAGCCTGCACCAGGGGTCACTCACGGCCGCATAGCACTTCAGCTCCCCGCAGCGCCCGAGGCCTCCTCATGCGCCGCGGCCATGTTGCTGAGAGAGTTAATGCGGCAGCGAACGCCGGCCGGGACGTGGACAGCACAACTCCAATGGCAGTGAGTCGAATCCCCGCCGCTCCTGAATCTGACCTCACTTCCTTCAGGACGTGAGGTCACACCCCCACGCTGTGACAGCCAGTTACGCAACCACTGCGGAGGGCAGGCCCCGCCCTGGGTCTCAGTATTGGGCAGTTCAGTGGCTCACTCTGTGTGAATTGAAAGCAGCGCCGCGGGCGGTAATTTCAATCGGCAGCAGCCAGGTTAAGAGATGTATCAGTGTAGCACTCAGCAGCTGCTGAAGACAAGTTCCTTACCTGTTACCCAACTTACTCTACTGAGCCTAATGGCAAGTCTGCGGGCGCTGCAGAGCTCAACCTGCGCACAGGTATCACAGGCGCCGGGGTGCGCGCTAGCAGCCTGGCTTAGCAAGGCAGTTTCAGCGCTGGTGAGATAGCATTAAAATGCGTGACAATGCATTTCAGTGTGGTGATGCGGAACACCACACTGAAATGCTTTAGTGTCACGCCTGATGCGTGACACTTGGCAGGCCTGCCAACTTTTTGCGGGCCCAACCATCTCATATTTAGAGTTTTCATGGTTGGGACAACGAAGTAGATTGGTCTATAACAACTAGGTTGCTGTATGTGCCCTTTTTTAAAAATAGGTGCAATAGTGATTAAAGTCCACAAGCATGGTATGCGATTAGCAGATATCTTATTGAAAACATTAGTCCATAATGGTGCCCAAAAATAGATGTTACTCTTCAAAAGATCAATGGGCACCCCACAGGCCGAGACGCCTTACCAGAGGCACTCTCCTGTAAAGCATCAATAACCTCACATTGCTCAACAGTTAGGGTATTATTAAGTTGACAGGAAAATTGGTCCAGAAGTTGCACATCAGAGCAGAACTCCACGGAATAAATTTGGGAAAAATGGGCAACCCACTGTTCGGTGGCAAAATGCACACTAAGGCTAGATGCATTAGCATCACTTTCCTTGATGGCTCCAACAGACCTTTAGAATGATTTTAGATTCTCAGACTCGCAAGCAAGCATTATAGGGTCCCACTTCTGTTTGCATAAGGCATTTTTCATGACTTGAGGAGCGCTACATGCTGCAATCCCTCTAGTATCCTTTGGTCTAGTTTTCAGGGCTTTCCCTGTTTGTCTCCTTTCTCCTCGCAGGTGAACATGGAGAGTCAAACCACTTAGCTGCTGAGTGAATACAGCAACGAGCTGGCTTAAGCACAGATAATTTGATTTGTAAACAAATATACACAAAAAATCTAATCAGGTCAGCCCCCTTAGTTTGTTCAGACAAATATAAGTTAAATAGTGCAGTGTGATCACGAATGAAGAATATTAAAAAGCCCCTGGGGTCATTCAACTTCCACACATTCTCAGCCAATCAGAGGTTGCAGTAACTGAGAAGTTGTCCTTCGAAAGATAACGGTGCAGGGGGAGAATCCTAGCTACAAGCGGATTGTGGTCTCTTAAAGGTTTGGCAATTATCTCACAGGATACGAGGTACTATAGAAAACTCTGTGAAAAAAAGATGTAATCGATCAGAGAGTGACAACCACATCCCGAATAAGAAGGATTGGTACAACTACTGCTAAGATCATAGAAATTCATCAAATCGTTTGCAACCACCAAATTCTGAAGCTCTTACTCTCTTTTATAACAGTTATCCAAAGTCGAACTATGAATACAGTGGAGTCCGGAATGGTGAAAAATAGAGATCCCAGCCTGTAGCTCTGTATTAAAATCCTCACAGAGAACTAAGTGCAGCCTGCTAGAATGTAAACAATTAGAACTGTACAAATCATAAATACATTTGAATAAGAATTGATAATTACAAATGTTAGAATATGAAAAATCATCATTATAAAAATTAACTAGTTAAAAATGTAGACCCAGGACACCTGGATAAACCTGCAATTATCATTGAGAATAGTAATGGATGCTTTGAGCGATAGCTTGAATAATGTAGGCATGCTATCCTTCGTCCTGCCAGATGAGGAAGGGTAGCCAAGAGGGAATGAGAATCAAAACTATTGCATTGCAAGTTTGAAACTGGCAAAGTTTCTTGGAACAAAATAATATCAAATTGTACAATAAATGCTAACCAATCAGATGCACTCAATTTTGTTTTAAGCCCAGATATATTCCAACTCACAATACTTAAAGTAGAGGTTAAGTTTGTCAGATTATCAGAAATGCTTTGTAGCTCGCATTCCCACTCAGTATTCATGGATAGACCCTTGACCATGTCAATCCAGGCTTTTGGGGATCGATAGAGGAGAAAATCGAGTATACAGATCCATAGCACAAGCATTTTGACATGCCAACTCTCCTAGAGAGTGAGTTTCATACATGTATTGCATATTGTTGGGGGGGGGGGGTCGGGGGGTCAATGTATCCAAAAGGTAGCATGACTATAGATGAGTTCCTCTGAGAGCAACCGTTAAGCTGAGTTAGCAGATTGCGCACAAAAGTAGATTTGTGGATATTTAACACAACGCAAGCACCCTCCATGCTTTTCAGAGAGGGCCCACACAATGAACTCTTCTGACAAGCAATATTTGACTGGAATCGTACACAGTGAAGTTCAAGTTCTTAGCCAGCCAATGGATAGCTTTATGCTTTAACTGTTCCCCATACTCAACCAAATCAACAGGCAGGTATGGGACCGTGGCTAAAATCAGCACTTGAGGGCAAGGTTAAGTAGGGAGGCATAGGGTGGGCAACTTGCATGGGTTAGGCTTCGTGTGGAGTAGGGATAGAAGAACAAGCCAAGGGACATTATTACGTGTGCCACCATTAACAACCTGCCTCACCTAGGACTTCGCTAAGCAGGGACTCTCACATCTGGGATAGGCTGACCAGGATCAGATGCTGCATAGGTTGGGACTGTGCGCAAGCAATCTGCAGATATGCTACGTTCCATCTGCGCCCCTTGATTTACATTGCCCTGGGCCTGTGTAATGTTAATGGCTCCCCTATTAGTAGCAATCCTGCTTATACTGAGCTCAGCCAAATCGGTATCAATTCTCTCCAGACTGGCCGTCAATGGAAGCAGATACTCCTTTAGTAATGAGCAGAACCTGGTACATAAACTATCCACCAGACGGGCCTCAGAAGGATGAGAACTAAACAGCTCCACACAAGTATTCACCCAATTCTCTTGGACTCTAGAAGAGCAGGGTGCTTTCCTCTTTCGTTTTGCCATAAGTTCTAGCACTGGCATTCTGAGACTGTGGCTGGCTTCAGGTGGGGGGAGGCAATGTTTAGAATTACAGTTAGCTCCCGTTTTACCAGATGTAGATGGTACATAAGCAGAGGTTAGGGATGGGGCATCGCCATCAAGAGATAATCTTCTTTCTTCAAGCTCAATCTCCTAAGAAATAACCCCCACAGCGCGTGCCAAAAACGTGTTAATAATGCTGTCCATAGCTGGGGCACACGCAGGACTGGTAGATGTACGCTTACACATTGATGACAAGACAGAGGTTACAAAAAAAGGTGAAAGAGGGTGGGCTCAGCCTCGTCCTGGTGTGCATGGGCGCAGACGAGCCCGTTCTTGGCATGGTCTTTGCCCGAGCATCAGTGCTTAATTTGTAAAAAAAAAAGTAAGTGCCAGGGCTCATCTCGGGAGCCCACCCATTGTCCCTACCAGTGCTCTCAATGACAGAACCAACACAAGTACTAACCATCACATTGCTACAAGTGAGACAATTCAAAATATTCCAGGCCACCCAAAGCTATAATAATGGTGTGAGCAACAGGTGTTATTCATTTTTAATGTATATTGATTTATTAAACACTGTTGTTGTGCTTATCTCAGAATTTGACAGTCAGCGCCACCATGTGGTGGGCTGTCACTAGAGCCAGAGCAGGCAATTAAGTGTTGGTGCCGAGCACTGGAAACCACTGGCTCAAATTAAGCACTGCTGGGCTTTTATCCCCCTTGCTGTGATGTACCCCACCTCCTAGAGCCGTGAAATGCTGGATACTGAAGTCTGTGCTGAAGGAGCAGGCAAACTGTGCAGACTGTGCTCTCCTACAATAGTACTACTCACATACTACAAAATGCTATTCACAAACCTATGCGCAGAGACCTTGTCATGAAGGTAAAGGATCACACAAGTCAGGTAAGTTGAACCAGTTTATTATCGATGTCCACCCATGACATGGAGCGACCTCCTGGCTCAGCATTCAAACGACAACTGAGGATTTCGTTCGAACCTTAACCCCTTCGATGCTCATGACGGCCCCCGGCCGTCATGAGTCACGGTGGGCATGTGCGCACGACGGCCCCCGGCCGTCCGAACCACGCTCAAGAATGGAATGTCCAGCACCGCGGCAGAATTCGCGCCGCAGCCAAGGTGTTAAGCCAGTGCCCGCTCCACGCACGGGCCATGTTTAAACAATCACATGGAATTACATGTAGTGTGCGCACCGCTGCGCGCACAGAATGCCGACATAACATGAGTTGCACACTACAGACCTCCACCTCTGCCTTTCCTATCTTTTCTTTGGGGCCGTCTCTGCCATTGGTATTTGTATCAGTAGTAAATGTGGGTGGAACGTAGGGTAGCAGCTGGAAAATTGGAAATACTTATTACTATATGGCAGGGAATTAGGGATGAGTAAGGATGAGTTTAGGAGGGAATAGTAGCAGTTTAGGGAGGGACATTCAAGTACAAACACCCACCTAGAAAAGAGTAAGCCCACTGCCATGTACAAACTGCACTTCTAAAGTTACTACAGCTAAAAATGTACCAAAACAGTAGTAAGTGTACTGCACCTCCATCCTTGGAGTAAGTCTAGAACCACACACAGTCATTCACAGATAATGCAACACATTCCCATAGAAAACAATGGAGACAGGGGCTTTCAATACATTTCCATGGGAAATAATGTAAATAAATACAATTATTTTGAATTTAAAACTCCATACATATTTTTAAGTGTTATATATACAATTATTGTTTTAATTACATAAATTAATATTTAACTTTTGTTCAAAAATAATAAAATACAACTTTAAAAAATGAATTAATTATAATTACAATCGAAAAGATCTGGTTGGCTTGCCCTTTGGAGTGGTTTGGTTGAGAGAAATATTGGAAGGAAAGTAGAGGTTGGGAGGCAATCAATGGGTAATGACTTGCCAAAGTTTCATTAATACTTCAATGACATAGCTGAGAGCAAACATATACATAGTCGTCGTTTCATATTGCTGGGGTAAACATGTCAGCATTATGTTGCCATTAAACCCGAAAGACGTTATAATATATGTGCAGGACAATAAATAGCTCTAGTAATTTCCGGGAGCTGGTGCTCCACGAGTTCCAGTAATGCCACGCGCGTCCCGGAAATCATGGTCATAGGTGAATCCCACAGCCTTTTGCTGTCCAGAGAATTTTGGTTATTTTGCAAACCTCCGGACCTACTTTAAAATACAGTGCGGCAAAGGCTGCCGGTAATGTTATTTCCAGACCTGCCTCTCCACTATATTTTACGACCCATCTTAATCTGAGCCTACAAGTGAAAGCTCCGAGATCGGATGCTATGTTAGCTTTTTCTCAATATCAAGCAGTTAAGAAACCACAAGAGTCTACCACCTTCCTCCGTCTCCAAATGGATTTGAATGAGCTTACGCTCCATTTAGAACAATATATTTCAGCAATAACGAGGGGTGACATTCTAGACTGGCACCATGTACATCTCCTTTAGCACTGATTATTAATTCAACCATTAGTAGCTCAGAAAACATCCTGCAGAGTAAAGAAGTTGACTATATTTTCCATTTCCTCTATTTTTTCCCTGACAGGTACCAAGATCAATTGCCCTAGAGTAGTGCAGAAACATCTGTGGCCAATAAATCGCCTTTCTTCTTCTTTTTTAAATAATAATGACCATGTTTTGGTCAGAATAATCATGTTACGAGTAGGCCTATGCATTACTATTTAACACCTGCTGGTCATGGCAAAAGTGTAAGTGATTAAATGAAATTTGACTAATTTTACCTCTGATGTGGCTATGTGATCGTCAGCTGCTTTCATTTTCCTTTGTGTATTATAAAAAATGTTGTATTTAAAACATGTATCAAGCTGTGCACGCTGTGCATTCTGTGTTTACCAATTTGTTTCACGGCTTCATTTCGACAGTACTTTATATGGCAGCTGTTTGATGCAAGCTCCTTCAGAATAAAGCAAAAATAAAAATGAATTATGCAGGGTAATGGATTCAATGAAATACGTTTGTAGCTGGTCAGGTACAGTTCACATTGAATCATACAAATTAATAATTAAATGAGGCTTCAAAATAAATTATTGAAAAAGAAAAAAGGTATTAGGTTTTTGCAGCAAGCAGGAGTGTATGCAGTTCAACAATGAAATAGCATACACATAAAGCAACACTTGTAGTGTTTTGCTGTGGATAATCTTTAATTGGGGAGGTTTTTAGAGACATTTCCTAACAAATCACACTTTTGCTTCCCTACTCGTTAAGTTTAATTCTATTTTGCTAACATTACAAAGAAATCATTGTATCTGTAACAATGAAACAAGATGAAAGGGGGTGTGGCTGCATTCAAATGTGAGCACTTTGCAGAAACGAGAAAAGATAAACAGGGCCAGATTTATCAAGGTTTTGCATTGTCCTTGTGCCACGCAAGGGCACGCAACGGCGTCGAAAACCTAAATGAGATTTATTGAGCCACACAAGGCCACCTTGGTTTGATACATCTAGAGTAACGCAATTGCTGCCTTGCGTTACTCTGCAGCAGGGAGGCATGCCATAGGTGGAGTGTAGGTGTTCCCGCACATCCACCCATGGATTCTGACACATTCCCAGATTCAACAACATTAGTACATCTGGGAATGCATCGGAATTGTACGCCTCCCCACCAGAGGCACAACAAGGAGAAATATCTTTATTTATGGTAGTTGTGTCCTCTTTCTAAGTATGCAGCATTCTGCAGCACACTTAGAAGGTGTCCTTTCCTGCACAAAAACAACCCTGCCTTCAATGCAGGAATTCTTGCAACATGACACAAGGGTGCCTGTGTTGGTGCTATGCAGCCAAAAGTGCACCAGTGCTAGGAAACGACAGGAATGCACCATATAATGGTAAATAAGGTGCATGCTTGCCCTTTCCCTTTCATGCAGTGCCTTGTTGCATTGCATTGTGTGAATTTTTGAGAAATATGACCTACAATGTGCAATAGTCAAACCTATGCAACCCAGATCACCAACAAAGTACACCTTTCAATTCCTTGACTTTTGTTATATCATCGTTACCAGCATTCACCCTGAAACATAACATGGTGATTTATTCTTTGGGGAAAAGTTTGCATTCAACAACAACCCAGACTTGTTTCTCTTATTTTAACTCACCTACTAAAAAAGGGGTAAGTTATCCTGCGCAAGCCATCTGAGGGCCTACCTACACAAATGTTAGGTTGTAATGATGTTGTGTCTTCCTACATGCACCACTTCTTGCAATGGAACATAAACTAATGTAATCTTAGGCCTAGAATTACTAATGCTTTGTGCAAGGTTTGCGTTGCAAAATTGATGCAAACCAGATGTGTGTTGGGCAGCTCTGGTTGCTGAGATGCAGTGTATCAAATATTTGTAAATCTGGGCCTTAGTATTATCTATTTGTGCAAGGTAGGACGTCTGACCGTCGCTTCAACACCTTGTACTGGCTTGTCATGCCCTAATTTAAATCGGTCTGGTACTCTCAAATGGGCGTGGAAAACATGGCACTAAAGTGAAATGATTCAAATATATTTTTAATTAATTATGTCATGAAACACTGAATACTGTTTTTGAAAAAGAATAAAAGAACAGGTCGGAAGTAAAGTGAAAATTGATTTTTAGCTTAGCTGCTACTATTTTGGCAACTACTTATGGGATGTGAAGTCTAGAATTTTGGACCTGGTGATAACACATGCTGTGCTCATGATGTGACAAAAATAAAAAACTACAGCAGAAATATTAAGTTTAGCATTTAAAATAGGCAAAAAGGATGATGAAATAATCGTTGGAAATCTGAATGGCTTTTTTAAAAAAAATCAGGAAACGTAAGAGAAGGCTAGTCAAGTTTTCAGTTCACTGGGGAATTGAAAGGTAGGATTGCTTAAAAAGTAAACTAGAGGTCCCAATCAAGCCACACGCAACTGCTTTAAATGACCTGCACCAAGCTGGGGGGGAGGGAGGTGGCTTTATCATATACATTTGTATACACAGATCTGTTTTGTTATTGACTTGTGCTTGTTTTCCATGGGATAAATTAAGTTGCCAAAGCTGGTTTGTAATAAAGAGTCAAAATTATAGATGAAAATAAATATCTCGATTTTTATCGAAATTAGTGATGACACCCTATTTTGTGTTGGAAATAGCATTCATTGTTAAATACAAGTGCCTTCAAAAAATGAATTTTGGCTGCCTAGGTTTTGGTCAGTATGAAAGGATGCGTAGTGAAGTCTCTCAGAGCGAACATATTCTATAGTAGAAGTTAGCTTACCCAATGATATATTCCATGTACTGTGTTAGAAATGAGCATTATTTGGGGGCGTGGCTAGCAGCCGCGGAAGATGGCCGCCAACTAGGAGAGCTCCGCTAGCCAACGGCGCTCGAACCCGAATATCCGACATAATCCGCACCCATAGTGGCAACCAGTACACAGTGGGCCACCGCGACGACATCAGGGAGCTCAGGGGACGGTAATCGGCTCCTGACACGGTGCCGGCAGTGGCGGCCAGACGGCGGTGGAAGGCAAGGAGGGGAAGGCAGGATGGCGCGGCCCTAACGCTCCAATGCGCCTTCAACGAGAATAATATCCGAGTGGCCGAGCGGAGGATAGGCAGAAGATTAGCCCAGGCGCGGAGGTGCGGAGTGAGGCACACGCTGACCGGAGTGCGAGAGACTCCACCAGCAGCCGGGAGACCAAGGTAACCGCGCTACGGCGGCACGGCGCGCACTAACCAGCGGTGGGGGAGCGGCGCCTCCCGGGGGCGCAGAAAGCTCGAGCGGCCGGCCGGCGTCCCGGGGGCTGCACTGAACCCCAATTAAGGATTGAGACTTGACCGGTGGTGGCGGCACAGCTACTGCCGGCGGCAATCCAGCGCACCAGTGTCCACGAGGACCCATGGCGGCAGTGGAAGCTACAGAGTGGGGGGCTGGTGACCCCACGGGGAGCGGACAGTAGCTCCTGAGGTGACGCATGCAGTGAGGGTAGTCGACGGACAAGTGTGGCTGCGCAGCGGCCTGATTTGGACACAGGCCTCCATTCCTTTTTCGTTCCCCGGGCTGAGGGGGCCTGGTGAGTTGCTGCAGACCCCGGGGGGGCGAAGACGGACCGAGGGACCGGCCGGGATGCCACCTGTCTCTCACTTAGCCTGGCGGGTAGTGCAGTAGAGGCCCACAAATACAAACAGACACCACTCCTTCGGCCAGGTTGCCCCATCCGGCTGGCTGTGTAAGGGGCCTTACGATACAAGACCTGTTCCGTACCACAGCCAGAGCTGAACGGAGAGGGCGCACGACTTGCACCCCCTAGGCCTAATTCACGTGTGAACCAGGGCTCTCCTCCATAGAATTGACTTGGGTGAGGCAAGCGTTGCGCGGGCATGGGCCGCACAAAAGCGATGGCGACAGGTCAGACGAATCAGATCGACAAATACACAGTCGCCAGGCATCGGGATGACGGTGCAACAGGCGGGGAACCGCCGGGAGACCTGGAAGATCGGCTCCCGGATCCATCCTTAACAGGCATTATGAAAGCGATCACGGACCTGCGGGGAATACTCGAACCCAAACTGGACTCGGTCACTGAAGAGGTGGCCCTGCTCCAGGCGGACTTTCGCAAACTGTCGGGGAAGGTATCGGCGGCGGAAGCAGACATAGGAGGACTACAGGCCAAAACTAAACGTTTGGAAGAACAAGTCACACGCCTTACTAAGACACCCTACATGTCCAGCACCAACGGCGCATGTTCGACGCCGCAAAGCGAGCTCTGCGAGACGCCAATGTGAAATATATGATGCTCTTCCTGGCAAAACTTAAAATTATAGCCGAAGGAAAAGCATATTTCTTCGACTCCCCAGCAGAAGTAAGTGACTGGCTTGAAGGTTGGTGCAAAGTTGGTTGCAGAGGAGGGAAGCCTCAGGGGCCGCCTGAGACAGGAGACGCCATTGAGGGTCGCAAGTTGGCACAGGAAGCAGATGGCCCTGAGAGGGACCACTGAACGAGGGACAACGCAGATCCTCTCCTCTCCCCGGCAAGTATTGTAACTGCATACTGAAACCTCTGGGACCTAGGGCCGTGCCAGAAGGGGGGGAGGGCCGAGGGAGGATGCAGAGAGGTCCGTTTTTTCACTAAGGGTGGACATTCAAAGGTACTCCTGGGACCTTATCTT
This sequence comes from Calotriton arnoldi, assembly GCA_963921515.1. Lineage (NCBI taxonomy): Eukaryota > Metazoa > Chordata > Amphibia > Caudata > Salamandridae > Calotriton > Calotriton arnoldi. The sequence goes on along the minus strand of CAWUFW010005042.1, from coordinate 1,270,836 downwards.
GAGTTATCTCCTGTGAAAGAAGAGAATGGAGTGTTGGGGCATCAATAGATCTAGGTTGCTACTAAAGCGTATTTATGGGGTTCAGGTATATCCTGTTGGACATGTAAGGCGATCTGCGCTGGTGGCTGGCATGCTGCCCCAACCTTATTGTTTTACTATGACACAGTTTGGGCGACAGGCACTCTTTGTGTGTGGGAGGTGGGAGGTTTTTACTCAGCAAGCAAGGGTGCAGGGAGGGGGGAGTTGGGTATGTTGTTCAATGTTTCTTAACATGTTTGCAGATTTGCTCAGGACCAATATAATCACAAAATGCACCCAGTTCGCACACAATGGAGCCGTGCAGGGGGGAGGGTCACGGGTGGTACAACTCAAACTCTACATCATGGGGGAGCAGACTAACCTAAACGTATGGACCTGGAATGTAAACGGACTAGGTAATAAAATTAAGCGCACTCTGGTCCTTCAGTACATCAAGAGGCACTCCCCGGATGTAGTGCTGCTTCAAGAGACACACCTGAAAGGCAGCAAATGTAAAGCGCTGGACAGATTTGGCTATGGGCTGGTGGCCCACTCTGGGTTTTCCTCAGGGGCGCGGGGTGGGTATCCTACTCCGTAATGCCTTCCCTCTGACTGTCACTAGTGTACATACAGACGATGCGGGCTGCCTGGTGGGGCGGTGGGTAGATGGGAGGGGCGTGCGATAGTGTTCTGCTCACTCTACATTCCACCTGGGCTTCACAGGGTAACCTTTCCCAAGATCAGTTCCTTCTTGCTCGGGTTGCCCCTAGGCATCCTCCTCTTGGGTGGCGACACTAACACTGTTATGAACCCAGAACTTGATCGCTCCACTGCCGGGGTGGGTAACAGGGGGGCGCATGACCTGGTCGGCTTTATGTTGGCCCTTGGCATGATAGACATATGGCGGGCACATAATCCCATGACCAGGCAATACACATACTACTCAGCCAGGCATAACTCCTTCTCCAGGATAGACTACCTCTTTACACGGAGCGATAAGGTAGAGGAGTTTAGTACTCCAAAACAGATGGCTCGGGGTATCTCCGACCACTCTCCGGGGGGGGCATTAAGGGACCAGTACTTAATAGGGCGCCTTCCCATGGATCGACCCCTGGCACCTGAAAGATCCAGACCTTCGAGACCAGATCCGGAAGTGCTCAGAGCAATACTTCCAAGAGAATACAGGCTCAGTCGCCTCCAGCATCACTTTATGGGAGGCGTATAAAACAGTCCTGAGGGGACAAGCACAGGCACTCATTGGGGAGAAAAACAAGGAAGAGTCGCTTCAAGCTAGATCCCTTGAGCTGGAGCTCATGGAGATGGAGAAAGAGGCAGTGGAAGACACCTTGAGGGACCTGCGACATAGGCTCGCATTGAAACAGCATGACTTGCGAGCACTAGCAGATGGGGCAGCGCGGGCGTATGCACTCGCGACGCAACATAGGCTTTACGACGTAGGGGACAAGGCTGCGCGGCTCCTAGCTTGGCTGGAGAAACGAGACAGAGAGCGTTCTTGGGTGACAGGAGTGTTGGATCAGACAGGAGTGCTGCAGACTACTAGTCCGGGTATAGCAGAGGCTTTTGCAGCGCACTTTGAAGGTGTTTATACGCCGGCTTGTACTAGAAGCAGGAGCGATTGCGAGGAATTTCTAAGAGACTTCTCCCTGCCCACGCTATCCGCGGACTCCCAGGCTGCTCTAGAGACAGATTTCACAAGAGAGGAATTGAGTGCGGCCCTAGAAGACCTTAACTCGGGGAAGTCGGCCGGTCCCAACGGGCTTCCGGTTGAGATCTACAAGAACCAAGCCACCATAATAATACCGCCAATGCTGGCTATGTTAGAGGAAGCCTGGGAGAAGGGTGAGCTTCCGTCAGATCAGAGAGTAGCCATGATAACAGTTATACACAAGGCCGGGAAGCCGCCAGACCAGTGCGCCTCCTACCGCCCGATCTCTCTGATCAATGTCGAGGCGAAGGTGCTCGCCAAGGCATTAGCTAACAGATTGGTGCCAGTTCTATCTGAAATAATACATCTCGACCAGTCGGGATTTATGCCTAAAAGAAGCACCCGGCACAACCTCAGGAGACTCTACGGAGTGCTCCACCTCACGGGCAGCCCGGAAGCTCAACAGACGGCAGTAATGTCATTGAACGCTTCAATGGCATTCGACAGTATAGAATGGCCCTACCTATTCGAAGTTCTTCGTAAGTTGGGCTTTGGCCCCAATTTTAATTAGTGGGTGAGATTATTGTATGAGAGTCCCAGTGCACAGTTGCGAGTCAATGGAGTAGTCTCCAGATCCTTCCGGCTATGCAGGGTCACCCGGCAGGGTTGTCCCCTGTCCCCATTGCTTTTCGCCCTTGTGGTTGAACCACTGGCGCACTGGATTAGAAGATATCCGATGATTTGGGGGATAGTTGCCCCGGGTGGATGGGAGGAACGCATCTCGCTGTACGCAGATGATATCCTCCTATACCTGGTGAGACCATACCACTCTATGGCAAGGGTGCTTCATATTTTTGAGCTCTTCGGCAGTTATTCTGGATACAGCATTATTTGGGCAAAGTCGGTGATATTCCCACTCTCGGGCCCCCGCCCAGGGTACCGGCTAGCTGTCCTGCCCCAATAGTGTTGGAAGGGTTCAAATACTTGGGCATATACGTAATGAGAGACCCAGACGGGTTTCTGCGGGCAAATCTCGAGCCCCAGCTGGAGCGCCTCAGTACGGATGTACATCACTGGCGCACCCTCCCGGTATCATTGCTGGGAAGGGCAGCGATGTACAAAATGATGGCCTTGCCCCGCCTTCTGAATGTTCTCCAAAACACCCCGTATCGAGTCCCCCCAACAATTTTTAAAAATATCTCACATGAAGTTAGACTGCTACTTTGGCAAGGAGGCTCCCCAAGAATTGCACTCACTAAGTTGCAGAGAGGCGTGCATGATGGAGGACTGGCAGTTCCAGATATAAGATTGTACTATTGGGCCTCCCAGCTCATGGTCATTTATGACTGGGTATATACGGACTAGAGCGAACCGGCCTACTGAGTCGACAGAGCGGGTATGCCTGGTGGCCGATACGCCTCACTCCTGTACTTGTGAACGAGGAAGCTGGAGTGCCCGTTACATACAAAAGTAGTGGTGGACTGCTGGAGAGAAGCGAATAAATTACTGGGATGGGCTGGGGAGTTGACCGGCCAAACCCCGCTATGGGAGGGCGTCTTCCTTAATGAAGTAGTCACATTAACAGGCTTTGGGAAGTGGAAATTGATAGGGATTGAGTGTCTGGGGGACGTGTGGAGGGGGGCGGCACCACTCACATTTGAGAAGCTGCAACAAGAATACGCCCTGCACAACACACAAAAATACCATTATCTCCGGCTCATGCACGCTCTACAGAGGCACATTCAGCATGGCACCTCACTTCCGGATTACTCGCCGCTAGAGGACCGGCTACTCCTCGACCCCATTGTAGAAAAGCCCACTTCCGCTGTTTACCGTAAGTTAATCAATAACATGCCAGACCCCCTAGTTGCGCTAGAGGACCGGCTACTCCTCGACCCCATTGTAGAAAAGCCCACTTCCACTGTTTACCATAAGTTAATCAATGACATGCCAGACCCCCTAGTTGCGCTGAGGACCTGGGAAACTTAGACGACACGGATTGGCAGGAGGCAGTGCAGAGTCCGAGGGAAGTAGCCATCCGGACGCGATTCAGGCTAGTGCAACTTAAAATTCTGCACCGCACATACTACCCGTGCACACATTTGTACACCTGGGGTAAAACACACTCAGCGCTCTGCGTTAGCGGATGTCAGCAAGAGGGTACATTATTTCACATCTTGTGGGAATGCCTGAGGATAGTTAGTTATTGGCGGGAAGTTACAGGCATACTGTCCAGAGTCTCCGGCGAGTGTGTCCCTATGGACGCGAAATGGTTACTCCTGATGATCAAAGGGGATTCAGATTGGTCCAGGTACACGGGAATCTGGCTGGCTCTGGCGGCCGGTATCGCTAGAAGGAACATTGCACGAAGGTGGGGGTCACCCATACCGCCCTCACTGAGAGAGTGGAAGTGTGACATGGACTGGTGCCAGAGGGCAGAAGAGACGGTGTATAAAGGGAGACGATGTAGCAAAAAGTGGGAGAAAATATGGGCTCCATGGCGTAAATATAGGCTGGGGTTGGATTTAGATGACGATCAATTATAAAGTCAGGGACACGAGACAAGGAAGCCCAGTCTTCACTGCCGGGGGGGTTTTACCAGCTCTATGTACACATGGATTGGCTCTATACCTATTGAAAAGAATGCTGTTGATGACCTTCTGTCCTGCTGAGAATTGCATGTGATCGGACTGTATTGGAAACTTGGGGCTTACTGTAATAATTATGATTGTCTGTGGTCATTTGAGCAAAATGTTAATAAAAAGATTTTTTTAAAAAGAGTATTATTTGAGTAGCTTCTGGAGACCTTAATGGATTAAGATGATTGACTAAAACTTCTTATATATTTGTATCAGTAATTTCTTGTAAAACTATTCTGTGCACTTGTAGGGGCAGCATACCGAAAACATATTTAAAGCAAGTATTGGTAAAGCCAATCTGTCTGACCATTCACATAGCTACAGGACATCAAGCAATTACTAGATGTCCTACATATAGGTATAAGAACCTGCAGTTCCTCAAATTGTTACTAGAGGTCCCTCTCGAGTTAGAAGGAAAATCTACAGAATTCCTTCACAAAGCTGCAGTTACTCAAGGTGTAACTATAGGTCCTTCTTGAGTCAAAAGCAAAAGTATTGAAATTCTTTCATGAAGCTGCTTTTCCTTATACTGTTACCGTAGATCTCCCTCGAGTCAGATCAAAAATCTTCAAAATTCTTCCAAAGGGCTGCAGTTCCTCGATGCATTACTAGAGGTCCCTCTTGAGTGAGATGCAAAAGCATTGAAATTCTTTCAGACAGCTGCAGTTCCACAAGTCGTTACTAGAGGTCAATCTTAAGTCAGATACAAGCCCGTGACATGTCAATAATAAACCTGAGAATGTGTGGCATCAACCTAAAAAATTATTTACATGCTAGCGACTCAAATGACTTATACTCATTTTTGTAGGATTAATCAATATATCAAAGCTAGTTTATAGTGAGGAATCAACATTCCAACTTGCAATTAATGGTTTGTGTATAATGAAAATAGGGCCAGATGTACGACCATTCTAAATTGCGACTCGCATTTTGCGCTCGATTGCGAGTCGCAAATTGCGAGTCGCAATTTAGAATGTACAACAGTGTCAGAGACACTGATTGCGATTCCCAATGGGGTTGCAAAATGCGAGACTCATGAATATTAATGAGCCACTCGCAATTTGAGACCCCATTGTGAATGGCTGGCCCTCCCAGGGATGGTGGCCTGCTGGGCTCAGCAGACCTCCATGTCTGGGACTGCTTTTCAATAAAGCAGGTTTTTTTTTTAAATGCAGCCCGTTTTCCTTAAAGGCTGCATTTAAAAAAGAAAAATGAAATGTTTTCATTTCATTTTTTAAGGGCAGACATTGGTCCCTGGGACCACTGCCTGCCCCTAAAAAATATTTTCCCCTGTATTTGCAAAGGGGAAGGGGTCCCCTGGGGACCCCTTCCCTTTTGCAAGTGCATTACCACCCTCTTGAAGAGGGTGGTAATTTGCGAGTGTTTTGCGACCGCAATGGCGGTCGCAAAACATTCATACATGGCTTTGGGGTCGCTATTAGGAAGGGAATGCCCTTCGTAATAGCGACTCGCAAAACACTATTTTACGACTCACAATTTATTTGCGACTTACAAAATAGTGTTTGTACATGGCCCACAAGGATTTAGCATGTGCAAACGGATCGCAAACCCGTTTGCGCATGCTAAATCCCATCGTACATCTGTCCCATAGTTGGTTACACCCTACTATACATAGGGACTAGCACTCCCTGGAAAGTACAGGTGTTTAAAAAGTTCTATTCTTGGGGAACTATTTTTGGTATATGTATCCATGTGCAACAATAAAGTTTAGCCATTCAAAATGAAAGCTTCCAATGGATAGAGTGGGCTGATCTGTTGGTCTATACTTTGGCCTGTGGTGGGATGGAGCACAATTTGAATGACATGTGAGACCACCAATGATGGAAGAGAATTGATTGAGAGCACCAATATATGTATTTATTTTTGTATTATATTTTTGGGGAAAACATGAGGTTGGCAAGACAGTTAAAGCTGTTTTAGGGCATATCTGAAAATGAGATGTCATAATCAACTTAACCACTTGCAATCTAACTCATATGGAGAGTTGAAGTTTGGAGCAGCAGGCAAAAAATACTTTACTCCTAATTAATTATTTAATTAATTAATGAGTGAATTTTATCATCCACCAGTCTGCAAAGACCTCTATTTAGTAGAGCTGCCATATAGGTAGGATTGTGTGGCACCCAGGTATACTGGTAATCAGATACAGCAGCAATTGCTGACAGTGCTTCACTACACAATTTACTCGTTGAGCGAAGAACACAGAAAATTCTTCTATGATGCTCATAATGTCACCAATTACAGTAACACACACAAACACAATTATTTGTAATAGGGAAACCCATAAATGGGAAGGTTATATCCTGGTGCCATGGAATCATCTGGCACCACCTTTTGTTTATCAATGCAAAATCCTTGTTAGTATGGTTTTCCACAAATAGCTTAACTATAAAGGAATTTAAATTGGTCTAGTCGTTTCAAATGGGCGCAGAAAAGTTAACACTAAAGTGAAATGATTCAATTATATTTTTAGTTAATTGTGTCATGAAACACTGAATACTGTTTTTGAAAAAGAATAAAAGAACACTTGGAAAATAAAGTGAAAATTGATTTTTTAGCTTAGCTGCTACTATCTAGGCAACTACTTATGGAATGTGAAGTATAGATTTTTGAATCTGGCAATAAAAGATGCTGTGATCATGATGTGACTAAAATGAAAAACGGCATCAGAAAGTACAGCATTTGAATAGAAAAAAGATGATGAAATAATTGCTGAAAATCTCAATGTCTTTTTAAAGAAATTCACGAAACATAGCTGGAGGAGGCTAGTAAAGTTACCAGTTCATTCGGTGATTGAAAGGTAGAGTTGTTTAAAAATAAATTAGAGGTCCCTCTCAAGCCACATGCAACTGCTTCAAATGCAAAGTTTGGTGATATTAGAGCGTCCACTTCACCAATCTCCTTCTCTCATTTCAGTCTAATACTTTCAAAATAATATCATATGTGGATCTGATTATTTTGTGTACTTTTCATTTTTATTTATCGTCAAAGTAGTTTTACAGTACTAGCTTGGACTCAATAAGTAATGAATAAGCAGGGACCAACTGCAGTCACTCCAGGCAGACAGTTTAATGGATCCAGAAGGACCAAGGGTAGCAAGGTACATGGGGATCTTGAAATGATCAGACCAGATAATGGGTACAGGGCCCAGGTCCTGTAAGTGGGGATAATTAGAGAAAATGGGATCCAGCAGGTGTCCCTTTTCATGAGTGGGGCTCTGTACTCTTTGGGTACGTTTGTTGGCTGCCAGGTCTTGCATGAAACCGGTAACTTGGGTGACAGGAGACTTATCAAAGTGTAAATTGAGATCTCTCATCCCCGTGAGGTGGGGTTTCTTAACTGCCAGGTTGACCAGGGCCCCTGGGGTCGTCTTGTTAAATTGCCCCACCGGGCCAGGGGGACGGAAGATGAGCAATCCTGAGAAAGCAAATGTTGGAGATAAGTAAATGGCAAATGTCATACTTTTGCAGTTAGGAATTTGTGGGTGTTCAGTCAAACAAAAGAAGTCTGTTTTTAGAATGATGGCCAACCCTACAAACAACAAATAGTAAAAAGCTTTTGCAATGCAATAGATCTCGCATTTGCGAGAGTTTAAGCTATTGGCATTGTAAATGACAATGCCTTTTATTTATCTGTTTTGCTAATTAACACATATATAAAAGACATTGTCATTTACAATGCCAATAGCTCAAACTCTTGTAAATGCAAGACCTATGCAAAGAAGTGGCCGCCATTGTCCCAGCTGCTCGGAAAGTGAAAGCACGCATGGCGCGCTGATTGTTGCAGGAAAGCATGTCGTGCCTGCAGTAGGAGAAACTCATTAAAGAAAATAGTGCTTACAGACTAAAAAAGGCATACCCTGTAACAAACGAAGTAAAAGGGCCAGTCCTCATGGGAGGTTACAAATGAAGACAAGGAGTACTAAGGAGGGACTAACAAGTCTGTTAAGGAATCAGAAGCAAGCGTTTACGAAGGACAATGGCACAAGCCAATGACAAATATAGGCGGAGAGTGGGCGGGGCTTCTATTCCATACTCCAATACAGCATGCCGCAGAGCAGCGCATGCGCTACCCAGGCTCTACCTAAAAACTCAGACAGTAATCCCCAGCCATATGAATTATAGGCCTTCAGATTCATAATATGGCAAGCTTTACAAATACAAAAAGGCCAAACAGTAATGCACACAAGAAAAAATGTGAATTCCAACTTATTTTGCAAATCACAGTGGTCAAATAGTGACTCTATGAGAGTAACAAGTAAATGGAGGGGGGAAGGGCTCCCTACTCCTTGCAACTCACAGGGAGATGCATTAATTGGCCCATTCAGTTGGAAGCCATTGTAGAGTTTCCACCCGTCCATGATGGACCACCTTTAGTTTGCCTACTGCAGTTCCAGGAATCCGGTATGCTTTCCCCAAATGTGTCCTTTATTGGATCCCTTACTTTTTAGGGGATGGGTTGCAAAGCCAAACGGGGAAGAGGGTCTGCTGAGTCTTGACTGACTCTTTACCTGTTTCTGTGGCACACCGATTCCTCAGTATGGATGCACAGTGTCAAATATGCTTCCCCAGCTGTACATCAGGATCACGGAAAAGCTGTCCCCTGGTAGCCAGGGCCTAAAGCTTGTACCCCTAGCTCGCCCTTTGACACTCCTGCACTGCCATTGCTGGATCTAAGGAGTCACGAAGTCAGACACAGGAACAAAAGGTTTTTTTTCCCCTCAAAATCATTCTATTACATCTCAGCAGAAAATGTGAGGCTGTTGAAGGTCTAAGGGTAGGAGTTGTGGGCTAAGGGGCCAGTCTGTCGATGTTATAGGGTGCCATTGGGCTTGTGAAGTGTCTTACGACCTATCATTTTGAAGTAACGAGGTCCCAGAGTTGCTTTGAGATAATGAGACTTTCTTCTCAGGGATAGTAATGCTCTGTGTGTTTTACCACACATGGGATTTGCAGATATAATCCCTATAAATAGAAGCCCTAACGCTTGAAAAAACAAATTTGGAAACGTGTATTACATTACAGAGTAAGGCTTTTCACTTACAAAAGACTTACCTACCAAAATGTTCATAATGAAGATTACAGTCAGAATTTGAACACTTCCAAGCTACTAATTCTCATGCATTTCTAGTAGAAAATCAGACCTCATACTGTGTTAGCCAGATTAAAACACAGTTTGTGTTCTTTGAAAGAGAAAAAACACCCTAAGCCTATTGAATGCATTAATCTGTTTTCTCTTTTTAAATAAAACCAAATGACATTACTGATTATAAATTCTTGCTTTTAATATACCAGCAGGAGCTTGTAAAATGTTCTTAGCAGACAGAGTCACTGATGCGCAAATTGCTCAACATTATGAGATTTACAGCTCCATTTGTCTCCTGTTCAGACGTTATATTTCCCAAAGAAAATAAAGCTGAAGCAGCAAACTGTTGAAATCCCAAAGTTTCAGGAACACAAGCTTCTGGCACCTCCTACATGTCCTTTCAATCTCTAACACAAAACAGGAACAGCTGTATAAGGCATTCACCGGATTAGAAAAGAGTTGTGCTGTCCAACTGACAGCTTCGTTCACTAATATGCTACAGATACTTGCCATCCAGCATTTTTGGGGCTTGCTCACTCTGTCCCCCACGTGTACCCATGGCGCTGATGTTTCCCATATACTCGTACCAAACATCTGAGACACCAATCCTTGGGGAGAGGATGTGGCCGAATGGCTAGAGCAGTCGATCTCGAAGCTGGGGAATCGGGTTCGAGTCTCGGCAGGGACGCTCAACATCTTGTGATGCTGGGCAAATCACTTAATCTCCTGTGCCTAACAAAATATGAATGTGTCCATCTGTAATGCAACTGGCGCTCATGTAAAGCGCTCCGATACCTTCGGGTCGAGTTCGTGCTATATAAAACTAAAAAAAAAAAGCCTTGTATCTTTATTTAATAAAATGAGGGCATTGCCTCCCATGTGTCTCTGAGACTCTCCTGGGAAAATTTGCCCTACCAGTCTTGTGTGGCACACACACACAGAATTCCACGTCCTTGTATACCCCGATATACTGCCTATGCCCCTTTATGTTCCAACACCAAACCTGCATCCCTCACGCTCATAAGAGGCTTTCCCCACATGCCTTGTGCCTTCCATGTGTTCATATTGCGCAACATGAACACCAAAGGCACTTGATCACCATGGCTGACATGCTGTACTTACCCCATACCCCCCATGTCTTAAACAATCATTTTCAGTGGCCTATGTACCCCATACACTAATAATGCTTCTCGTTGAAACCACACTGTGTGTCAATCAGACATCTTCAAAGTTTTCCACAAATAGTCACCCTATAGACATTAGCTAGATTTCATAAAGTGCACCGGTGCAAGGCATGTTCAGCTTGATACTGGGTAATTTAAACATCACAAAATTTAACACCGACCAACCAGTGCAAAATGTCAAATTTCTGCACAAGGCAGTTTCATAAATGTAATTTTGCCTGGCGTGGTCAAAGCAGTATTGCACAGAAACAGCCTACAAATTGCCCAACTTCAGTCTAGTTAACATAATCAGTAGCCCTACTCTATATGTCTTGTGTTACACAGGCACCAATTCTGAGAGCTTTGCATGTCAAAAATATGTCTCCCATAATTTGCGCACCACAATCTTTCAAACTGCAATGCCAGAGTTGTTCTGCATGCACTTTGCGCATCACAGGCTGTTAGCCTTCATGCCATCTGTTCAAAAAATACACAGTCCACATGCACTATAGACACTCTCTCAAGATGGTTCGGACACAAACCCTTCATTTTGCATCCTCCGTGTTCTCCCCAGCTGGTTTGGGTATTCCAATCACTCACACTATACACATTGCACTCTTGAGAACATTTACCACCATGATGATCAGGCCCTAGTACATGGATCAAGTTGGAGAGTCGGTCATGTGGTGGTTTCTTTACTGTTTGTTTTTTGTTGTGGCATAACAGACTACAGAAGATGTAAATCTATTAGTTCCTCAAAGCCCTAGGACTCTATTTATAAAGGTAAGTTTGGAGAAGTGTGGCTCAATGGTTAGAGCGGCAGACCCTGATGCAGAGATCTGACCAGGGTTCAATTCCCGCCTCGGCGGGTCTTGGGCTCAATTTCCTCGGACCTGATCATTCTCGCCTCGGTGCCTATTCTAATCATGGGTCCCACTCTGCAACTCTGGGCAATAGCTTGCTTAATCTCCACAACGGCCCCAACAGCGCTGGGATGCCTGGCTTCACCCTGGGGTGCCCAGGAGTGGACATTTCACAGGAAAAGCCAGGAAGGGTTCCACAGCGGTATGCGTACAGCGCCTGGACACCCCTTTGGGGGTATGGGTGCGCTTTACAAGTACAAATTTCATTCATTTCATGTGTAGATCTCTTCTCATACACCGAAATGTATATCTCCTCATGGATGGAATACACCATTATCATGTGTAGATTTACATCAAGGTATAGACTTTGGAATCTCCACCCCATCAAAAGAGAGGTTGGAGACTCCTATGACTACATTTACAACTTAAAAATAACTATTAGTATTCACTTGTTTAGGGAGATCTCCCCACATGGGTGGTGATCTTACTTGCTAAAGTAATCTGGAATTTTAAGAAAGTTAATTTTAAATTAAAAAATAAAGATGATTTATTTTTCAGTTAAAGCATATTAAAACACATATCTCTAACTACTATTCACCCAGGACTGCCATAATAAAAAGGAACAACACACCTGCACTAAAACAACATATTATTGAATTTTAATTTGATTAGAATTTGTTTTTAATTTAAATTATTGCTTTGAAATAAAATAAATTAATGTTTCGTTTTCCTTCTCTAGTTGTGTGTTATGCAAGGTCAGATTAAAAATAATAATAGTAATAATAATAATTATAATAATAATAAGAAGAAGAATTAAAAAAAAGTTTGAAATCATTTAAATCAAGTTTTATTTAAAATGTTATTTAACTAAATTTATGTAGTATGTTTACCTATTTGCTAGTGTTATGTCCTGCCGTTACTGATTTCTATAAGAGTATGTTGCAGTACAAGTGATTCACCTTTTGTGGTGCTCAACTTACTCCAAGGCTGGACTTAAGTACAGACATTTGAGCCTGTTTTCTAGGTAGTACTAATGTGTCAGATTTAAATGTGTACTTTGTGAACTGCAATTGTCTTACTCTTATGTTTGTTGAGTTTTCTATTAGCACCTCCCTCCCTAAATGTTCCCTACAATTTCCATTAACCCTGCCCATGTTATAGTAATTATCCCCAATTTCCAACCACTCCCCCTTCTCCCTACTGCATTTACAACAAAATCCTGTATCTATGAGTGCAGAGATCACTGCCTCCAGGGCATACATTTCTGTACAGAAAAGATAGGAGAGGAGTGGGGGGGTGATCTCTTGCTGGGGGGCTGGACACTGTATTTTAGAGTACATAAAATAGTAGTACTTGACGTACTCCATATAGTTTTTGTAAATAGGCCCCTTAGTGTTTCACGTGTAGTGTGGCTTAGAGGTGCATTCATATGAATTGCTGTTGAGAGGCCTGCATATTGAGAGTATAACCAGAGTCACCTTCATGCAACATACCATTTATTTAGACGGACTACCAGACATACAATTGGACATCATGCTTCACATTGAATACACCAGCGATATAAAAATAAGCCTGATCTTGATCTGAAAATCAAGTGGTCAGGTTACAAATTATGCACTTTTACACATCTAGCAACTTTAGTTTATTATAGTGTCCTGGTTGTTTACTATTGAAGTCAAATCAATGTGGAAAACATTTTACCTTACAAACACAAGGTATTTATCAGTGATGTTAATGATGATAAAAACTATTGTCCTGAAGAAGGCTGGTAAAGGAAAATTTCAACCCAGTCAAAACATCATTAACAAGTTCAATGTTGTGGTATGAACGCCATTCAGTTTACACTGATTGCAGAATTAATGATTGCTTTGAATAGGTCACTGGTATAACAGTTGGGTATGTTCAGAGTTCTTTTAATCTATAGATTATGATTGCATCATGTTGTAGAGAGGTGTATTTCAAATCTAATACTTGAAGAAATACTAGAGTGTGTACAAAACATAACGTGACTTTTGTGAAATTGTATTTTAAACTGTAAATAATCATTAAACACAATGAAACAAAATATTTTATTATGGTTTAGAGTAAATATCACACCAGGGAGTGCCTGCATTTACTTAACCGACAAATTCATTTTTGTGTGTTTTACTGAACCTCCAACCATCTTTTGCTGGAGGTCTCCTTATCAGCTGAGATATGACCTCTGCATGCCCCTGTGCTTGTTGTGCCTCACTGACACAGCATCTCTGGTACATGTTAAACACTAAACTGACAAACCACAGAAAAATATGCTGAATGCATCATTTTCTCACATTAACAGTCACCCGGCCTGCACACCATCAGGCAGGTTACAAAATGTGCGCATGTGTCAGGCACTTTTATACCTATAGATGCACCAAGAAGCCAGTGCAACATGTCGCTTTATGTGTCCCTGTCACCGCCCAACGTGACCCATGTGGCCCTTACACCGGACTAGTCAACTTGAAAAACTCATACACCAGTCTTTTACATTATGTCTACCTCTGTATTGTTCACCCCCTATTCATGTCCTACATGTACAGCATGCCCCAGACACTCACTCTGTAACTCTAGCAATCCCTGGCACGCGTCCAATATGTCAAGTACAGCACCAGACATGTTCCATGTACGTCAAACATTTTTCTTCCACAACCATAAAACACACACCAAAGACTTTTGGCATCATAGACACTCATACCTCATACGTATTCACTCTATGCATCTCACTCACCCCTTACATCTCAGACAATGACTCTATGGGGCAGATTTATTATTAAGTTGCATCACCCTTTTGCCACACAAGGAGGCGTAAGGGTGATGCAACTACTAAGTCATATTTTTCAAGCCACGCAAGGCCACCTTGCATGGCCCTGCTTGGCTTGATAAATCTAGAGTAACGCAACGCATCGCAAATCGCTGCGTTGTGTTACTCTGCCCCAGGGAGGGGTACCATGGGTGAAGCATGGGTATTCTCACACATCCACCCTTGGATTTTGGCTCATTCCCAGAATTACCATTAATGGCAGACCTGAGAATGTATCAAAATGATACGCCTCCCCAGGTTAGGCTCAACGCAGAAAAATATCTTTATTTCTCCACGTTTTTTTCTCTTTCTATGTGTGCTGCATTCTGCAGCACACATAGAAAGAGAAAAATGTCTCAGAGGTTGTTTTTGTGCCGAAGGTGGTCCTTCCTGCACAAAACCTATCTTGTCTGCAACACAGGCACCCTTGCACCACAGCACAAGGATACCTGCATTGGCGCTAAGCAGCACATTGTGTGCCAGCACAAGGAAATGACAGGAATGCACTGTATGGTGTTAAATACAGCACATTCCTGCCCTTTCCCTTTCATGCAGCACAACAAGGTGGCTTGCTGCGCTGCGTGAAATAATGATAAATCTGCTCCTAAGTGTTTTACAGACACAGGTCCATCATGCTTTAGATAGTTCTGCAATATAAAATGGGTAAATTGTCATGTCAGAGACTGTCTCTGCATGTCTCACCTGCTCACAAACATCTAAAGTGCTTCTGAAAACAAAGACACTCATGAATAGTGTCATAGGACAGCATCTACTCCCTTTTACTCATGCGCAACAGGCATACATACATATGTTCATGCTTTGGATGGACACGCATGTCTGGGTATGTAAATGTGGCTATGTGCATGTAGATGTATCTATGTATTTGAGATTATGCATTGTATAGGATATAAGAAGCATATATACGGGATACCAGTATTAAGTACAGTTTTTTATGTATATGACAATAAATGTATGCCTAGGACCAATGGCGGAACAGCGTGGGCATGTCCCAACCCTTTGGAAGGCTAGAGTAATTCCCAGAGTGTTGGAAAACATCCAACCCCATTTAGCCTAGGAGTTTATCATCAGCTTACACAGTTTTTGTTTTTTCAAAGTAAACTTAAGTTTATGTTAATGTTAATGAGACTTATTAAGCGCACAAATACCCGGGGGTGTCTTGGCGCTATTGACTGCAGTAATTCCTCCTAGTTACTCAGTTCTGGAAAAGCCAAGTTTTTAGCATTTTCCTAAAAATGGTGAGGGAGGCTGCTCCTCTCAGCTCGGCTGGTAGTGTATTCCACAGCTTTGCGGTACCATAAGAAAGACTCCTGCCGCCCCAAGTCGTGGTGCGTATTCTGGGTACTTTCATCAGTCTTGTACCTGAGGACTGCAACTGTCTGGCCGGGTGGTACCAGGCAAATAGCCTTTTGAGCGATAGTGGTCCTGTATTATTCAAAGCATTGAAAGCTAAGCAGAGGGCTTTAAACTCAATTCGTTTGCCCACTGGGAGCCAGTGGAGTCGGCGAATTTCCTTGGAGATGGATTCATATTTAGGGATGTTACCCAGCATTCGAGCAGCTGTATTTTGAATGGACTGGAGTTTTTTAAGAAAATGCTTGCATATGCCCAGGTAGAGGCTATTACAGTAGTCCAGTTTAGCCTGGACCAGTGCAGTAACTACCAGCTTTCTAGAGTCGGTAGGAATGTAAGGCATGATTTTCTTAAGTTTTTTTTATCATAAAATGGGAGGCGGTGACAGTAGCATTAGTCTGATAGGATAGTGCTAACTTATTGTCAATCCACACGCCTAGATTTTTTGCCTTCAGCACAGGTTTAGGTGCTTCGCCCAACTCAGCTGGCCACCAAAGATTGTCCCATCTAGGTTTTAACTCACCGAAAATAATGATCTCGGTCTTTTCAGAGTTAAGCTTCAGGCAATGCAGTCCCATCCATCTGTCAACTTCTCTCATACAGTTCTGAAACTGTAGAAAGGGGGCGGTTTGTTTATTGTATGCTGCCACAACTATCTGGGTGTCTTCTGCGTAGGACGTCAAATTGAACCCGAACTTCCGAATCAGTGGGACGAGTTCTGCAACATATATATTAAGGAGAGTTGGACTTAAGGATGATCCCTGGGGGACTCCACAGGGCAGAACATAAGGTTTAGATTGGAAACTGTCCATGGCGACTGTAATCTCCTTTCTTTCAGGAAGGAGGCCAATAAGGTCAGAACCGTTCCCCGGACCCCCGTCGCTTCCAGCCGCTGTTGCAGCAAATTGTGATCCACCGTATCAAAAGCGGCTGATAGATCGAGGAGGATCAGGGCTGCCGACCCTCCTCCATCCATCACCGTTCTGATTTCCTAAGTGGCATTAATCAATGCAGTCTCAGTACTGTGTTCCCTCCGGAATCCATACTGTGAGTGGTGGCACGAATGCTGTCCTATAGCCTAAACCTCATATTAGCTACATGTTATGTTATGTTATGTTATGTTATGTTATGAGGATTTGTAGAGCGCATGGCTACCCGAAGGCCTCCCAGCGCTAGGCATAAGACACAGAGAAGCGAGAGAAGAGGAAGTTATTCGCACTCATTGAACAACCAGGTTTTCAGTTTTTTTCTGAAGGATGATTCTGATGCTATGAATCTCATCTCTCACGGAAGTGAGTTCCATAGCTTGGGCGCCAGGTGGGAAAAGGCTCTTCCCCCCCATCTAGCCCTTTTTATTCTGGTAGTTTTTAACAGGTGTTCAGAGCCTGACCTCAGGCTTCTATTGGGGAGGTATAGGCCTACCAGATTTCTGATCTTACTGGGCCCTTTGTTGTTTATGGCTCTATGGGTCAGGCAGAGTGCTTTAAACTTGAATCTTGCCTCAATCGGGAGCCAATGTAGCTGTCTACGATGCTTGTTCACTGATTCCTGCATTGGGATCTGACACAGAAGTCTGGCCGCTGCATTCTGGACTAGCTGTAACTTGTTGATGACATATTTAAGAGAACCCAGAAGGAGCGAGTTGCCATAGTCCAGGCGTGACGTAACCAGGGAATGTATGACTGTTTTCCTTAGAAGTAGAGGATTAGGTCAAGGATCTTATGGAGCATTCTTAACAACCCAAAGCAAGTGCCTGCCACCTTCCTTGCTTGGGTCTCCATGGTGAGCTCCTTATCCATCCAGAAGCCGAGATTCTTAATGCCAGTGCTCGGGACTGGAGCGATCCCTAGGCTGCGTGGCCAGCTGGCTAGAGGCCTGGGTACCCCTGCGTTACCGAGGACCATCAGTTCGGTTTTGTCACCGTTTAATTTCAGACAGCTCCCTGTCATCCATTTAACCTCTTGTTCAAGACAAGGCGCCAGCTGGCTTGACTCCCCATTGGTCCTGAAGTCAAGTGACACCACCAGCTGGGTGTCGTCAGCGTATGAGATCACGGAGATGCCATATCCTTGGACTATGCCCGCCAATGGGCGCATGTAGATATTAAACAACGTGGGACTTAGCGATGAGCCCTGTGTCACACCGCAAGTCAGAGGCTTAATATCAGAGAAGAGGTTGGCTTCCATAACCTGGAAGGACCTCTACTCCAGGAAGGACCCCAACCAATCCAGGGCTTTGCCCTGGATACCGATTTCCCGGAGTCTGTTAGCCAGCAGGCCATAGTCGACCGTATCGAATGCTACGCCTAGGTCTAGGAGTAGTATCACAGCTGCTCCACCTTGATCCAGGGTCATTTTAAGTTCTTCGGACACTGCCAACAAGGCGGATTCCGTACTGTGCTGAGGACAGAACCCCATCTGTGTAGGGTGTAACCGAAGGTGATCTTCCAAGAATTGTGACAATATTCTGTTAACATGTTTCTCCAGAATTTTACTATTAAATGGAAGAAGTGATATTGGTCGGAAGTTCTCTGGCAGAGCAGCATCCAGGCTTGTTTTTTTTTAGCAAAGGTTTTATTATTGCCTGCTTCCATACGGTAGGGACTCTACCTGTCTGTAGGGAGAGGTAGAGCATGTCAACAATTGATGGTAGAAGGGCCTCGATAGCTTTTGCCATAATCTGTGGGGGGTGGGATCTAAGGGGGAGCCTGATCGAATTTCCCTCATGAGTGCTTGTACCGTCTGCTTGTCCAGATCGGGAAAATGGGTTAATGCAGGGGTAACCCCCACCAATTGATCTGTTTCATGGCCTCTAGAGATGTTCAGTTCCGCATGAAGGGAACTATAAATGTCTATAACCTTTTTGTGAAAATAGGTGGCCAGTGCATTGCATTTCTCCTTTGAGGCCTGATGATGGGGGGGGGGGTGTTTTGTGTGATCGTGGTTAAGGATTTTACCACTCTGAAGAGCTCTTTGGAAGACTTCTGAGCCTGTGCGATCTTATTCTCAATGAACCATGCCTGCACCTCTTTAATTTTGGTATGCTAGGTTCTGATCGCTAATTTATATTTAGTTTTGAGTTGGGGATCATAGGTCTTTCTCCATTCCCTTTCCAGCTTTTTACACCCTTTCTTCAATAATGCTAGCTGAGCATTAAACCAGGGTGCCTTTTTGTTGATATTAGTTAGTTTAGGATTCATTTTGGGTCCCACTTTCTCCAGAGACTGAAAAATCGACCTTTCCCAGTTGGCATACACTTCATCAATGTTTCCGGATGTATTAAAGCCAGAGGACAGCAGGGATTCGACCCAGACTTCTACATTCAACTTAGCCCAGTTTCTCATTTGGGGAGATGAGGCAGACTTGATGGGTTGGAGGTTGGTCTTTACTACCTCCCCCTTGTCTAGTGCGAAGGAAATTAGATGGTGGTCAGACCATGGTACTGGGACCTGACGGTGTATTGAAATTTTAGGGTCATTGGTGATCACAGGGTCAAGTATATGTCCTTTGATGTGAGTGGCCGAGGTTATTAATTGGGATAGTGCTAGGCTCTCCAGTTCATGCTCTAACATCTTGACGTTAGGGATACTCTGATCCCCAAAGTGCAGGTTGAGATCCCCTATGATGGTGATGTGGGGTTTCTTCATCCCTAAATCTAAATTAACCTCTACTCTTAACTGAACTCTGTATTAGTACCAGTATATAATGTGCACAGGGTCATGCGCTGCCCCTCATATTAATAAATACATATCCACCAATATGCCTTGGAGGTGAATATTCTAACACTAGTAAACACACAGGTGAACCACTGCAAACAGGGGGCCCGATTCACAAAGGTAAACGTACACTTTTGTGTAAGTTTACTACTTTTAGGTATTCACAAAGGTAAGCTTAGGCCAAAATTCTACGTTTACGACTTTTGGTATTCACAAACAGCATTTGTGAGTAGTATCTTTACATCTGCAAGTGCAGATGTAAAGATACTACTCGTAAATGCATTTTGTGAATACCGAAAGTCATAAACTTAGATTTTTGGTCTACGTTTACCTTTGTGAATACTTGAAAGTAGTAAACTTACACAAAAGTGTAAGTTTACCTTTGTGAATCGGGCCCCCTGTGACCATTATCCAATATTAATAAAAGTGTCAGGACGACTATACAAAGATGAAAAAAGAAAGAGGATGATTGAGTCTGTGTGGAGTTCATGTGCAGATCATTCACATTGTAAAGGATAAGCACCACGTAGTGAGCGAAACAACGCATGGTGGGAAGCAAACAAACACATATGATGTACGTGGAGAATACCTTTCGATATGCTATTAAGGGTCAAATACCCTTCACATGGTGGGTGAAGTCAGAACGATTGCCTATATATATATATATCTGACAAAAATTCAAAATATACGCCAAGTAAAAAGAATTAGGTCGGTGAAGAACACAGGCAGGACTTGAGATGGAGGGGGAGCACCTGTTGGCTGTTGTGGCTGTTGTTGCATCAAGAAGAATACAGAATAAATACTTACCATACTTCAAATTGGATTTCCGTTACTCCTCCTTCTCTATGTACGAAGAGGACTGTTACAATATGTAGAAAATAACAACAGCTGGTTGTGTTTACATTTCACTATATGTTATGGGGTTATATAGGACATTGGGTAATTACTTGTGGTATAATCCGCGCGCAAACTGATCTCTGAATTCTGAACAAGTTGCTATTGTATGGTGAGGGGTATGGCTTCTGCTCTCAAGGTGATATGTACAAACTCTAATGATGAGGACTATGATCTGAAGACCTCTTGCTATACTTCTCAAAAACAAAACAGGTCCTATACACTTGATTTTGGAAAACTGCATGCTGGTTGGCCAAGGGAGAAGAAAGTTATAAGGGGCGGGTTCACAAGACCATGCACAAAATGTAGCAGGAGAAAGAATTACTTCATAGTGTGGGCAAAAGTCACACCATATGACCTGGGCCAACTAGGCAATGTCCGAAGGCTATGCCCACTGGATAGTGAGCTTGGGTGAGTTTGGGTAGTGCATGGTCAAATGCCACCCCTGTGACCACTGCCCACTAGGCAAAAGCAAAGGTTGTGCTCTCCAGGCGCTGATGGAAGAATAACTTGGCATGATCAAAGGTCACATCCTGTACCTAGTGGTCAAATTCACACCTGATGCTCTAAGAAAAAGGCTTTGGGACTGGGAAAATAGGTGCAAGATATATCAGAATATATGAGAAGGCAACACCCTGCACTTAGAGCTCATGGCACACAGCCGTGTGTAAGCTCTAGAGCCCATGGGATTGAGCGCAGGGTGTGTGGTAGTTTTGCCCTGTCGCCAAAACCAATACGCACAAGAATATTGTTGTAACTTAATGCATCCTCTCCAGCGTGGGATTGAGTGTCAGTTAAAGATATGGGCTGAGCAGCAAGGATGCTGCTCCTGGTGGGGCTTAGCTATCTACTTACCTACTTGGAACTAAGATTTAATAAATCTTCTTCTTTTACAATCTACACTACATGCTACTGGACTTTACTTACAACAAATATGCTGTGTGCAGTGGGCTTTGGAGGCTGGGGCACTGAGTGCCTACATCCTGCTGCACATGGATGAAGACTATGCACGATGGGCTCTGGGAACATAGGCGCTTTGCACGGAATGTGGTCAAATGTCATATCCTGCACCTAAAGACCATATCCTTCACCTAAAGAACTCAAGGATAGTTTCAACAGGTGGCAATGTATATAATAATACTCTGTAAAAATCACAGAAAAAAACATTGGGAAAGAAAAGTTACAGTTCTTGACTCAGACTGGAAAAAAGTCTCTGTTAAAAAAAAAAATAGAGAGAGATATTTCTTTAGAAAGTTCAATTGAATCGATGTTATGGTTGTTAGCACACACCTAAAAACTGCTTACATTTACCAGCTAAAGCTAGTTGTGCAACCCTAATTCCTACTCATGTTCTGTTCTTCACCTCAAAGAAGATGTCACAGATCACCTGATAAACGACATCATTGGTGATGAAATTAGTAACATATATCAGGAGGAACTTCCTTGTATTTTAATGATTTTAACATGTTAGGATGAGAATTGGCTATTTAAATGATATTTTTTCTTCCTGTATTGGGCGTAACCCCTTTTATGTTTATCATTTTTAGCTTTTTTTAACCACATGTTTCGTAATAGATGCCTATTTTTATCTTGTTTCTTGTTTTATCTGCATTTATTTGGCTGTTCATTCTTTTTAAGGCATTTGGTTGCTGAAATAAAGTTTATTTACTACTACTAAAATGAAAGTCACATCAGCACTGACATTATCTATGATATCGTTGAAGTTGCAAATAGTTTAACTTTTTCATATTTGTTAGCAGGCAGAATAGACAGTCTTGCTTCAACACAGGGATCATTTAAAAGGACTTTGAAATGTTGACATGTCCAAACCAATGGGTACGCTCAGGAGGCAGAGGCAGGGCATTGAGCACAGGGCCTACCCAAAAACCTTGTCCTTCACTGTGTGTGGCCAGCTGCTTTGCATAGCAGGATCTGGAGAAAGTGGTGTTGTACGCAGGAACTGGCCCAAGGCGTGGACCGGTGCAGGGGCGGCTCCTCCACTAAGCGGGGGAGCATCGCCCCACTGCTTTCCCGCAGTGCTAGAAGCAGAAACATAAAATGGTAATAACTACCATTTTATGTTTCTGCTTCTCGCACTGCGAGAAAGCAGAAGAGTTTGGTTGTTGTTGGGGCTGCTCTGCGAGCAGGGCTGGGCAGGGGAGGAGTGGTGTGCCCACTCCTCAGTGTGCATGGTTTGGTCAGCCCTCTGGGGCCGACCAAACCAGTCATGCGCACTCTGCCCTTCTCCATGCAGGCTTCAATGCAGCCTACATGGAAAAACTGGCTGCAAATGCAAATAGGCTAGAGCTGGTGCTCAGTAATGACTTAGTTTAGAAAAGGTTTAAGACCTTTGGGGTATATGCAAGGGGTATTGTGCATAGGGCCTGGCTGAACGCTGCATTTTGTCCAGTTGATGGGTTTTCATCTTCTTACAATATATATATTGATAGGTGTCAGGAAATGCTTTTATATTTTGGTGTCAAACCACAGCAGGAGCGCACATTTTATTTCAAGAACTGAACACATGTAAGGTGGATTGTGTACTAACTAGTGCGTACCACATGCCTTTTTCAAAATTCATTTCTTTCAGAGGCAAAAGGTTTTGTCTTAGAACAGTATGCTGTTACTGTTTTTTGATGAAAGACACAATTATTGATAGTTAATGTGCACAGGTGTGCCAAGGGCCTGTAAATCAAATTCTACTAGTGGGCCTTGAGCCCTGGTTGTGCCACCCACACAAGTAGCCTTGCAACGGTGTCTCAGACCTGCAACTGTAGTGTCTACATGCACAGTTTTTAACTGCCATGTTGACCTGGCAAGTGTACCCACTTGCCAGGTCCTAACCTTCCCTTTTATTACATATGAGTCACCCCTAAGGTAGGCCCAATGTTGCCCCATTGGCAGGGTGCAGTGTATGTGAAAGGTAGAACATGTGCCGGTGTGTTTTACATGTCCTGATAGTGAAATACTGTGCATTTCGTTTTTCACTATTGAAAGGCTGTCTTTCACATAAGTGATAATTGGAGCTGCCTTGTAACATTTTACAAGTCTAATTTTCAATTGTGAAAAGATAGAGGAATTCAGTTTAGGTTCACTAGGCTCAGAATTTAATAACACACCTTTTAGTAAAGGTGGTTTTTAAATTGTGTGTTTGAAAATGCAACTTTTAGAAAGTGGGCATTTTCTTGCTTTACCATTCTGTGTGCCTCTGCCTGTTTGTGTATTCACCATATGGTTTTGGAGTGACAGGAGCTGGGGATGTGCATTCATTCAAGACAGTCACAAGGGCGGTTGAGGTGTGTCCTGCCTTTCCTGGGTGACTCATAGCTAGGCTGAATAGACCTTTCTGCATTTAGAGTGGTGGGAGGAGTTTTCACTGGCACCTGAATAGTCTGTCTCCTTTGCACAATGCTGTCTCCACCCCCTGCAGTCAAGCTGGACCAGGAGGACAGAACTGGTTTGTACTGAGCTCAGGGACTCTGAAACAAAGAATACAATGAGAAAATGGGGTATAAGTATTGGAACTAAAACCCCAGACCTTTAGACTACTTCTGGAATCAAGATGAACCTCTGCCAAGGAGAAGAGCTGATGAGCTCTAAGGAGGAGTACAGCCCCTTTGCTGTGTGTTACTTTGCTGGGTTGGCCTGCAGTTGCTGCTTCTGCCAAGGAGAGGAAAAGGCCTGGACTTTACTGTTTTCCTGCTTCTGAAGTTTCTCCAAGGGCTTGTGTGTGCTTGCCTCCTGTTCTGAAGTCTCAGGCACACAAAGACTTCACCCACAGCTTCCTTGAACTCCACTGCTGGGAGTTCTGGCCTGCCAGGAGGTGCCGATTCCAGTTTTGGGCCTTTGGAGGTTGTTCCTGCTACAGGAAGCAGCCAAAAACTGAAGATCTGAAGAAAATCGATGCTTCGCTGACCTTGCGGCTGAATTTTCTGATGCTGCACAGCAATCTGGGAGAAATTCCAGACGCACAGCCCCGTGCAGCTGAAAAATCACACAGCACCTTCTAGCTGCTTGAGAAACCGGCGCACGCTGAGTCCCGTGCACCGATTTCCAACGTCGAATATCACTGCAATGACTTTGACGCAGGCCTTACTTGGCAGCAAGAAGAATCAATGCATCGCCGGTCGGCGGCTGGAGAAATCGATGCAGCACCTGGTTCGCTATCGCCTCTAGCGCATCCGGATTTTCGACGCATCGCACCTGTGCACCGAATCTACAACAACAAGGGGGCTGCAGTAAGAAACCGACGCATCACCTCACCGCACAGTAAGAAACTGACGCATCACCTCCTCTCCAGTAAGGAACCGACGCATCACCTCCCCTGCTTGTTAGTAAGGAATCGACGCATCACCTCCCCTGGAGCAAGGAACCAACGCATCACCTTACCTGTGCACAAGGAACCGACACATCACCTTCCCTGTGGCTGTTTTTGCTTGTGACTTTGACACACCCCAGGTATTTTGCATCAAAAGTAACGCGTCTATAGTTTGCTATGGACAGAACTGTGTTACCTTCTACAAACCATATTTTGATATGTGTATGTTGGATTTTTGTCGTTTTGATAAAAATACTTCATTTTTCTAAACTGGTGTGGTGCCCATTTGTGGTGTTTCCACTGTGTTATTGTTGGTTATATACTAATGCTTTACACATTGCCTCATGAGTTTAGCCTGACTGTTCTGTGCCAAGCTACTAGAGGGTGAGCATAGGCAAACGTAGGTGTGTACTTTACTCACCCTGACTAGAAGGAAGGGTCCTTACTTGGATAGGGTGTATACCTCTGCCGACTAGAGATCCCCATTTCTAACACCAGCCATGCCACATTCACTGAGCCTTATAACTCTTGCAACCCTCCCTTTAATTAAAAGACTGTTTACTACTGTCCAACCCATCGAAATATCATTATAGGGATACGGAAAACTCCCCACAAACAGTGTGTAATCAGTGCACATGCCTATGAAACCAAGCGTGCAAACAGTACTGAGTGTATTATCAAAATGACAGAAGACGCATGTTTTCCAGTGTATGAAGTAGTTTTCTGATTATTTCAATGCTTTTGGATGCAGTCCACAACTCCCCTTAGCTGCAAATACTGAATTGTCTGTAAAGTAGAAGGAATGTGCTGTCATCATTCTCAAGGTTTAATGTGTCTGATCCCTTTAGAGTGAAGAATTTCTGCATCAGGGTTTGCAGAGAGAAAGTTGAAAATGTAATATTTTTTATTGCATAGCCAGCATTATAAAAAAAAATAGAAAAATACGGAAAATCTCAACCTTTTATAGTTTTCTAGAGTAAGCCCAAGAGCCACAGCCTACAAATGTGGGCACATTTGCTCCTAATGTGGAGCTCCGTGTCTTTATTAAAATAAACCTGGCTTCAGCACAGATCACATAAACACAGAAAAATGCACACTGAGCTCCCATTGCATCCTTCATAAAAATTCATGAGAGCTCCAGCTGAAACATTATGGGCAAAACAAAATCTGTAAAACTGTTTCACGGAGAGGAGTTCTTTATGAGCGGCTGCTTATAGGATTTTTGTTGTACATTTGATGTGATTTGCAGTCTCAATGCAAATGTTGGACAAACAAGAGGCGGTTTCAGAGCTGGAGCGTATCCCACTTTATTGGTCCCCTAACATTATACAGCCCTGGACTGCGGCGGGTCTGTTATTGTAACATTGTTGGCTCCAGGTCTCCCCGGGTTCTTGTATAAATCCACGATTCAGCAGCAAAGTTTCTTAAAACTTTATACTTAGTGGAAAAGCCAGATCATGTTTGAAGGGGGCCGCCATCTGTCATCCTTACATATAAATATATTTGTCCAGCCATGCGTCTTATTCTGCAATTACTAACTAGTATACAATTAGCTAGGTATATAGTTACAGTCTGCCCCAAGGATACCAGAAACACTGCCCTTTCTGGTGAAGCTACAATAGAAATTAGGATTTCCATTAATGAAGCCTGAAACTGCAGCATGCATTCCTCATTTCAATTCTGGGAGAAACTGCAAACATGACTCTTCCAATAGGCCCTAAATTGGACTCCTCCCTCTTCTCTAAAGTGCCAGGATACCCACCCGGGTGATATGCGCACTCTACAAATACACATAACAAAACATACCGTAACATACCTTAACGTAACATAACATAGCATAGCACAGCACAAAAGAACACAAAACAACATAACATAACATAGCACAACACAACATAACAACATAACATAGTAATTCCTTTACATGAAGGCAGATTTACTATTGAGTTGTATCAAATACTAACCAAGGGGATCAGATTATGAGAGCTAGCCTGCTTGAGTAGGGAGCGACAACTCCATCACAGCACACGACTTGAGGAGGTAGCAGCTAGCCCATTGGCAGTAAGTGATGCGAATGCATGGGATGCACCAATTAGGAATGGTTATCTAGTTTCACTTTAGGTACATGAAAAAAATAAAATGCATGTGTTGATTAGAATATTATAGGCTTTGAAGGTGGCTAATAAATTTAGTAATGAGCATGAAGCACAAATTTGCATGCCATTAAGACTCTGCCAACTGTTTAATGCTTGAAGTGGTACACTCCCCTTACAGAATCTGTGCCAGGGAATGCCATAGTCAAGAAAGGCATTTCGTTGACCATGGCTTGGAAGTATCTAATTCAGAGCATGTTCAGGATCTGTTAGATTCGATGCATTCCTTGTGTTATATGGGGACGAACAAAGCAAGCATGCCCAAAAGTTTACGTTCCCAAATATCATTTTGGTCAAGAAGCTTTTGCAAATGTTAACAGAACATCAAAAAGTAGAGCATTTTCATGGAAATAATTGTAGCATAAACATTGCTTATTTTATGGGCGTTATTCTTGACTCGTGTATAATTTCACCGTTTTGTGCATGATAAGCAAAAGCCATTGCACATAATTAACAATGCTGAGAAGGCAGATAGGGCTCATGTTCAGTAGAAGTAAAATTCCGTAAAGGAAGCATATATTAAATATGTTTCGCAGAAATGAGTGTAGCACAGTCATTTTAGACTTTACTCTCCTCAGGAACAGCACCTAATTCTATTTTGCATCTAAAGGTATTCCGCATGCCAACTGATTTTGTGCAAAGGGTGATTTTGCACTTAAAACCGGTGTGTGCTCCTAAACACCTTTCGACACTTTTGTTGATGCTGCATTAAATGCAGGTTTGCACCTCTGTGTGATTTAGCACCTAGAGGTGCTTTCACTTTGAAATGTGATATCACAATGCTGCTGAAAGGATGATTTTGCACCTTTAGTTCATTTTTATTTAATTTAATCAGAAGAGTGTGCATTGCACAGCTTATTTATTTAGCATAACCTACAGAGTAACGCCTCGATCCCAGTGGAAGATGCAGAAAGGAAACAGTGCCAATCAAGGCAGTTTTTCATTCTGTTTTCGCAGTGGCAGCTAAGGATCTGTGAAAGAGGCATGGTGTAAAATTTGTACTATATTGTAGCGGGCAAGCAAAGAGAGTGAGCATAACCTGCTTTGGGAAGATTTGGGGGATTCCCTACCCACCTAACAAAATTGGGTCAAAACGTGGATTTCAAAGCACAATTTTCATATAAATTTGCTAAAAAAATAGGCTCTAAAAGGGCACTCATTACATATTCAATCCCTTTGATGGTGTGCCAAGCCAATAAAGTCAGACTTTCTCCATGAGTTGACCCTAATGTTTTAAAAATGTGCTATGGGTGCCACTGTATGCCAAAAATTACTTCCATTATTTCAGGGCCAGCATTTTGTCATGGTTGCCCCTTCTGGTATGCTAGGATTGCCCTCCCTTATGTCAAAAAAGTCCTTTAATGTGCAAGTGTCAGCATTTTGTTATAGGTGCCCCAATTGACCAGAATTTCCTCAATTATGCTAGCATCAGCATTTTTCCAGAGGCAACTTCTGCTAAGAATTAACTCAGTTTGCCAAAACCAACAATTTGCCAAGGGTCCTATATGCCACGTATTACCCCCAATATGCCTGTACCATTATTTAGCCATGGATGCCTCTAAATGTCAAGAATTGCCTTCAGCATCCTAGGGCCAATTTCAGACTCTCAGGTATAACACCACATTCTCACTCATATTCACTTACCTTCACTCATTCACACTCATCGTCACCCAGTCACACTCACTCTCATTCATCCATTCTTATTCACTTGCACTCATTCATCATTACCACTGTCTTGAACTTGCACTTACTCTTACTCACTCTTACTCATACCTTCTCACTCACTCACACTCACTAGCACTCACACATTTTCACTCACTGAGTCTCACTCCCTCTCACTCACTTATTCTCACTCAGCCACTCACACTCACTCTCTCACTAACATTTACTCTTACTCTCAATCAACCCCACTTGCACTCACTTATTGTCTCTTTGAGTCACTCATTCTGACTCATCGTCATTCATTCTCACTGACACTCACCCTCCCTCACACTCTCTAACATTTCCTCACACTTACTTTTATTCATTCATTTGAACTCTCATGTTCACTCTTTCAAGGACTCATACTCACTCTGACTCTCTTATTCTAATTTACTCTCACACACGCCCATATACATGCTCACACATACAGACACACGCTCACACAAGCACACACTCTTTCACACACACTCAGCTGATCACATGCATACAACATACATTTAAAAGCATTTTATTTTATTTGCCCCAGCTGCCAGCAAATCTCCTGTGCGGCTCTGTGTGCTCCACTGTTTATTAAATGAATGGTGAATAACAAATTATTATCCACTATTAGTGTAATAAAAGTGGGCAGAAAACAAGGAAGGTGAAGCTTGATGTTCACCAGGGAAAGATGCCCCTGTGTTCTTGGCACTGATTGTGCCACATTTGAGGTTATTTGCCACAAAGGCAGCACCAGGGCTCACAGGGAGCAAGACATGGGCTGCAGCAGCATCCTCTGGCAATCCTTCAATGACATCCAGGATCCAACTCCAATTTATGCCCTGCTCTATGGTGCCCAAACTGTTTTTCTCTATCCTGGGCAAGAGGTTATGCAGGTGGAAGGTGGAAAGAGGATAATGCTCAGTCTAAAGTGGTGCAGCAGAGACACTCTAAAATTCTGCAAACCTTAAATACCTCGACTTTACACAAATCCGCTCCCTTGTTCATACAAATGTATTTGTGTTCATGTTAGTGCCAGGTTCAGCGAATGGCAGACAAAGCTCCTGGGCAAGTTAATTGGGAACTGTGTATGACAAGATTTACCACAGCTGGGGATGAAAATAAAAAAGGGAACTTGTAATAAAACTTAACCACTATGTGGAATCCACCACGCTATATTGGATATGTAAGCACCTAAGTATTAACCTTTCAACAAAATATGAGGGACCTTCTCCCCCAGCTCAAAGTGAAGCACCCTGACAAAATCGAAAAAACGCAGGCATCAGAATGGCTTCACTTATGCATCTTTGATAATTTTTACTGTAAGAAAAAACTCAAAGAATTTTTCCAAAAATAGAAAACAGGAAGTCAAAGACCTAGATTGTAATATATTTAGAATAGCATATCAAGTCACAGAGTCTCTCTTCTATTCTAAAATTGTCTGATGGACCACTATTTTTCACTTAAAGGTCCCCCTGGCGATCTTCCTCTGTTACCTGTGACTAGATCAGGGCATATACAAATCTGATTGGCTGCCTTTTCTCCCAATTCTTCTTAGGCTTGAAAGATTATGTCATTGGGATTGTGTCCGCCATCTCATCTGTCTAATGACTTATGCATTTGGTCGTGAACATCAGTATCCTGGAGGTATACACACCTCAGAAGAAATGGAATGACCTACATGGGCCTCATTTATGAAAACTGTTGCAGCGCTATGGCAAAACAGTGGTGCAACAGTTTTCACAGCGCCCTCCTTACGACACGATGGATGCGCCGTTTTTAATGTATGGCGCTTCATGTCGCAAGGAAAGACAAATACGTCAGGAGTCCTGACGTGTCTGTTGGCTCAAAAGTCACGCATTGCTGGTTTGTGTCACAAGCGTGACGCAACTCCAGCAATGCATTGTTTGGCCTATTCCCATTGCACTGCATCACCATTACACCTGCCATGAGGCAGGCATAAGGTTTTGACCCAGTGGAGTCCTAGAAGTGTCGCAGTGAAGTCTCATAGATTTCACTGCGCCACTTCTACGGCCCTTTTTTAAGTGGGAACGCCCACCCTGCGTACATTATACCTGACGCAGGTATAATGTGGTGCAGGATATTACAAGGTGACGCATCTGCCTAGATGCGTCACCTTGTAAATATGCCACAACATGGCGCATTGTTTATGCCGCCGGTGCGTCACGAAAAGGGACGCAACAGCGGTGCAAAAGTGTCGCAAGGCCTTCATAAATAAGGCCCCATCTTTTTAAGGCATGGAGCTTTGTCCCTTGCTTCCTCAAAAACGATAACTGAAGGTCTCGATGTAGCTTATGTATTGCCTTATTTAGATATAATAAAACATTGTATGAGGGAAAGAAATCTCCTTATACGTTAAACATTCCTTTGCCGCAAAAACTTCATTAGCTCACCCTGGTCACAGCGTTGGGGGTATATTACAGCTGGGGCCGTAGAGCCCTAACAATGCATGAAGCAATCAAAAATGCACACCGTGGGTATTGTGAAAACAAAGTGATCCTCCCTGGACGCGAGCTTCTGTCTCCAAATTCAGGCTAACTCTCAGCAGGGCAGCTGCTGAGAATAAGAAAAGCAGTAATTGCTCGGAAACTATAAACATATTCAAAAGTTTCGTGAACATTTCCATCAAGCAGGGCTCAAGTTCCCCCAACCAAGGATATGTTTACAAAACTATAGACCAAAGAGTTTCTGTGAAGTCTGAGAGTTTATTTTCCCAACAAACATGAGTTTAATAAAAAAAAAAGTCCCTTCACAAACCCACACAACACTGCATGTTCTGTCTGCAGATTCCCCAAAGCTGCTTTCGCGCCTGAGCAGGAAGAAACTCCGGTTGTTTGGTATTGATTAAGCTTCTGCTCACCACAAATGTTTAGAAAACGCATTGATCTCAGGTGGTCAAACAAGCAACGAGGTAAAAGAGCAGGAGATTTTAATAGTCCTTCATCTCTGGTTCCTGTTCCATCCTGTGCAAACATTCGGGAACAGATGTTCAGTACTCCGGTGGTGCACGGACCTACACGGGAGTTGGACAGTGTGGAAAAGTTTTTGGGCTTTATATTTGTGAATTAATAATTAAGCTTAATATGCCTGTTTTACACTTGATTTTACATACATAGATTGAATTAACATGACAGCAATTGATATTAATTTCCTATGATGTGTAGAAGTGTGTTTATTAATGTTTTAGTTATACCACATTTCTCTGTTAAACGCCATTTTAGACAAAATTGATGTCAACTCTGCCACTCACACCAGCTTTCCGTCTGCATATATCCTCTCCCCACAGGTTCCACAGCAGACAGTCAAACTGAACTCATATTAGTTTATTTTCATTGCTGTATTATTTTGCTCACAATTAACTTTCTATGGTGTGGATGTATGATAGCAATTGGTATCTATCTCGTTTGTTCATCGAATCTATTCACTGAGAGAAAGTCTGGTTGTTAAATGTTTCGATTTGTTCGAACATCCCCAGATGACATTAACACAGAGGGCATTGAATAACTTTTTTAAAGAAGTGGGTTGATGCTCATGTGTTAAGGCAATGATGTGTATTAATATTGCATCTTGTTGTGTTAAAGAAATGATACTTTTGCTCACACAGTGATTTTACAGTATCACTAATTTCCTATGCAAGAATTGCGTATAAGAACTCTTTGATTTTGGAGGTAATCAGAGATTTTCCTGAGGTTTCCTTTGCTGCTAGGGATGCAGCCCGGTTATCTTATGATTTTGCTGCCCACTGGGACTTAGAATATATTCTGATTTCATATACTCTGTATAACTTTGCATCTGAGAGCCTTCAGGGCATTGACTTTGCAATGCTTATTTTGAATTTTTCAAATAAAACCCTTTAGCTTTTCACTGATCTAGAAATCGTTTATTGAGTGGACTCCATTACTTATTGATCGGTTTTACTCTGCTAATTTGACGTTTGGGGAAGTGCCTTAAAGTAGGGACACAATGCCTCATGAAATTGAGGTTTAACACCATCTCCGATCCAGTAAACTGTGAGAGAGCCAAATGAGGCAAATTTTGGAGTGTCCAAATTTTGGGATATGGTTTTGTTCCCACGACAGTCCAAGGGTGTGCCGGTGAGGAGAAGGTAAGAAAGGTAACAATTCAGTGCTCGTTTTCTGACAATCCTGGCTAACACATACTTTATTTAATATCAGCTTTTAGTTTCCTTGGAGCAGGAAAGAGTTGATTTTCTTAATATGGGGAGGTTGAGGGGCAGCCAGTTTTGCGGTCCGCTCGCAGGCTGTTTGGACACAGTGGTGAAATCCAGGGGATTGCGACCCCCTATTGGTGGGTTTGCCCTTGGTAGGTCTATCGGTTTAAATCAGGGTGTCACAGGGTTATATGTGCCATTTTTAGGTCTCGCCTACGCAGCGCGCATGCGCTGAATAGGAGGAGACCTCTTGAAATCGATTCACTTTTTCGCCCAAAAACGTGCATGCTTTGCATTGCTTTCAATGGCAACGCGTGCACGTTTGGCGATTCCCTTGCGGGAGCGAGCTTTCACAACATCTGTTTGTAATTAACTTTCAAACAGATGGTGCCCCTGCTCGCTCCCGCAAGAGAATCGCTTTGTGTGCTCTCGGCCGCCCTCCCCCCACTCCGTCTGTTCACCGTGAGCCCTCCGGCGCGCGCGCCTTTTATCTCATGCCTGGCGCGCCAGCCGTGCCCTCGCGCAGTTCTGGCAGAGGCCTGGGCTCAATGGAAACTGCTCCGGTACCTCTTTTTTTCCGTGAGCACGGAGCGCCAGCTGAGTTATTTTTTTGTAAAGCAGGTTCTTTAGTTTGCTGAACCTCATGTTCTGTGAATGGACTGGTTGCTCACTTGGGTCCTTCTATTAGTGAAATCTTGTGAATGGACGGGTCTTCCCTTAAGCTAAGCTCCCTCGAGGAGGTGCTGGTCTGGGCCACTCTTTGGACACGAACTGCCTTTCTCTGATTGAACTCAGTGCGAAGGGGTGCCTGTGCTTTTATTGTCATTTGGAGCAGCGTTTGTAACGTCAGTGTAAATCCCTGTAAATACGCCGGTAATTCGTATTTTGCTACGAGGCTTATGTATTTTGTTGTCAGGCTGCAGAAACTAGGCTGTCTCCCCTGCCTTGCTTGAAGTCTGA
Source organism: Calotriton arnoldi (assembly GCA_963921515.1). Classification (NCBI taxonomy): domain Eukaryota; kingdom Metazoa; phylum Chordata; class Amphibia; order Caudata; family Salamandridae; genus Calotriton; species Calotriton arnoldi. Next base: position 1,237,283 of record CAWUFW010005042.1, on the reverse strand, counting down.
CGCTGTTTAGCACCATCCTCGCAGCTCACAGCAGTTGGGTGTGATGTTCGTGTTTACATTTGTGTCACTCACAAAGAGTGACCTTTAAATCTGAGGAACAGAATGGCTGCTGTGATGGGCAGAGTAGATTCTGTGTCTCTGGACCCCCTCTGCCACTACATGTGAATATTAGAGTGAAAGTAACACACAAAGCAGTTATTAATCTTCAGCCAGAGTGAAATCGCCAATGGGATAGCTGGCGGGCGCTGTGGGGGCACTGGGGCTGAGGAAGGAACCTCGACGATTTGCTGGTTGTTGGATAAGCCCCATTGTCACCTGCTACCTTTGTATGGAGTAATGCATGCAAGTATGGGTGAATTAAAGAGGTAATGGCTTTAGTTTGCTGGGACTTAGAGGGTGTGCTGAAGGACTGATGTGCGGGTGCTGATGAAGCACGGGGTTGTGGAATGGAGTCGGCTTTACTTCTGTAGGGTGGATTTTTTATGACTTCAAGTTGCCAGTGCAGTCTCTGGTGTTTCTGTATGAAGATGCACTGATTCAATATTTTGAGGTGTTTGGATGGGTAAGTTGATGAGTAGGCACACCGTGGCACAGACAAAGATGGGGAGAGGATGTAGCCTTACGGCTAGAGCGGTCAACCTCAAAGCTGAGGAACTGGGTTCGAGTCTCGGCAGGGACGCTCAACATCCTTTGATTCTGGGCAAATCACTTAATCTCCCCCGCCTAACAAAAAAATTAATGTGTCCATCTGTAACGAAACTGGTGCACATGTAAAGCGCTCTGATACCTGATATCTTGTCGAGTTCGTGCTATATAAAACAAACACTATTACTAATTACCAGGTACCCAAGAATTACTCTGTTTGACAGCTCTTATTAGAATAACCAAACTTTTATGTCAGTTTGGCTCAGTACCTAGTGTTCATATGTGTCAAACCCTCCCATTTGGCTGTTTTACGCCTCTAACAATTGTCGTAAGAAGTCTGACTTTAAAAGCTTCTGAATTGTAATCTTGTTTCCTACACAGTTTTCTTCATTCAAGAAACTGTACAAAACATTTACTACCTATATTTCTGGAGAAGCACAGTGCCAAGCCTCTAGCTCCCAAGTGTAAAAACAAGCATTGGCATAGCCAATAGGTCTCGCCTTTGGGACCTTATAAGTGTTTAGTTATGCAGCACGATATCCTTCGTGCAACAACATCAAGTGTTGCATGGCTAAACACTTATAAGGTCCCAAATGCGAGACCTATTGGCTATGCCAATGCTTGTTAAATTGGAGAATGGCACAGCAGGTGAAGGATAGGACAGCCCTCTCATCTTCAAAGCTTAACATTAAGAGGCATCAGGTGTAGTGAGGGGTTAGCGGTGATGGATTAGGTGTGCAGGGAGGGTTAATATTGTATAGAGGTTATCGCTGAATGGCAGGGTCTTAGGCGGGGTTGATTGAAGTTGCAGTGTAGAAACAATTTTAGGACAATTTGAAGGGGGCAAGGCAGCTTCAAAAGGCGGTGGGATGTTTGGTTGACTTTTCAATTATAAACAGAAAGTTCAAAGTTTGCGGTTGCAAGAGTTTAAGCATGGTTGTGTGTGAGAGCTGTGTTTGGGATGGTTATTTTGGGTATGAGGAAATTAGTGATACACGAGGTTGAGTGAGGCTTGTATTGTCTGTAAGGCTAAGATCTGAGACTAATGTTACTGTGATGTGCACCTGCTTCATTACAGCGGTCTTTTCTACACACTTAGGAGTTGAGAGTATTTTGTGACTCCACCATTTCGTCCAAATGAAGACCACGCAGCTGGTGAACACAGGACATTCCTGTTTCAACTTTATCTGAAAAAGGCCAGCTAGCTGTGTGACTATCCAATGAAAGGGCAATGGCACAGCATCGCTGTTTGAGTACCAAATCTGCTATTCATAAGTCTCGGCCAAACATTTCACTAAGCGTTCTAGAAGGGATACCAAGAGTGCACAATTCTATTTTCGGCTTCAATGCATGGTTATAAACTGACAATATATATATTTTTTAATCACAGGTGTTTTAACAGGTGAATAGAAAAATGAGATAAAGCGACACAAGGTTCAACAAAAAAGTTTCACCAGACAGATTTTTTCATATGAAATAAACTTTAATTGCGTAAAGAACAGTTACAATTCTGCGGTGTACTTTAAAAAAGAGAAAATGTAAGCAAATGCAGTGTACCTAGTGGCTGCAGATGGAGGCCCGTCCTTCCACTCCCATCGGATAGCCAGTAAGTGCCTTTTGCAGTAGATAGCCTGCATGTGCTGGGTACCAGTTCCTTCATCCTTCAGGTTCTGCACTGTGCATGTTAAAATCAGTGTAAAGGGCCTGGAGGGCGACAATCTATCCGCGACAAGCGCGGCGCAACAGCCAGCATTCATCATACAAATGTATTTGTTCTGAGCAACTGCACATCATTTGTCTTCATGGACACCTTGGCCTGCCACTCATCTGCCTCCACCTTGGATGTGGCAGAAAATGAGATTCTCTGTCATGGTCCTGCTTTGTACAATAGGCGGGACATGGCTATGAAATATCAGTTGTAATCTTCATGTAAGTTTCATCCAGTATTGCTCCACATTCGTCTGCCATGTCACCGAAATGGAGAAGAAAATATGTTGACATCTTTGTGGGTCCTTCTATTTATGCCACAGGAGATGACAGTGCAGAGGCTTTTAAGGCAGAGCCTACAGACCTCTGTAATGGTGTAGACAGTATTACTGCATGTTTCAGCACTGCGATGCCTACAGTAGGACTGAGGGGACACACAGCCTGGACAGGAATGTAGAAAGTGCTGCCATAAAGTCGTCTGAGGTTCAATAAATCCTTTGAGGCAATGAGTTAGAAAGGCATGGGAGTAAGTAATCTGCACGTATCTCTTTGAGACGGAAAATGTTCAAGGGCAGATTCTGTATCATGCTCTAACAAGCATTGGCAAATAAGTCTCTAATAGTCTCACCTTTGAGAGAGCTCTTGGCTTTGTCAAATGTTTTTTTAGCCATGTTGTACAGCAGCATGGCTGCTGTGCAGCATGGTTGAAAGTAAAAAAATAAAAAAAGAATTTTAACGCAGCCAGCACTGGCTGCATCATAGGACTTTTTTATTGCTGGTTTGGCAGGAGGGGGTCAGCAGGAGGCAACAGAAAGAGGGCGTGTGTTTGTTTCGGGGACGGGATGGGAGGTAACACAAACGGAGTTGAGTGTCAAGCAACACTGAGGGAGGGTGGGTGAGTCGGTGGGGAACACGGACAATGGAAGGTGAGAGGGGCCAGGAGAAGGCACAAGAACAACAGAGGGTGGGAGGGAGGGGCTGCAGGCAAGCAGATGGACAGGGGAGGATTGGTGGGTGGGAGGAACATGGAATGAGCAAGTACACAAGGGGGACAGCTCAAAAAGACACACTCTAGTGGAGTGCTTAAGCACAAATAAAAAAGTGGTGCCTTAAAATTGAACAGTGGAAGGACACAAGTAATGTATCCATGCTCGAAGGGAGGGACACACACAAAGAGGAAGGAAGCATACAGCAGCTGAAATTAAATTAAATTATGTAAGTTTGTAATAAATGCTCAAAGGAGTCAAGGTGCTCATTGCTAATCCTGAAAGTAGCCTCTGCCCATAACAAAAACCTATAATGAGGTATATAACCTTATTACAGAGAGGAAAGCCAGGTTGTTAAGGGTATGCAGCTTCATACAGGTCAAATAGAGGGGGAGGGAGTTCCAGAGTCTGGCTGCCGCAACTGAAAAGGCTCTACCTCCCCATCTCTTTCTTCGAATTCTGTGAATGACAACTAAATTGTGGGCTGCCAAGCAAAGATATCTACTAGGGGAATACCATTGAAACAAGGTTTTAATTCCACCTGGACTGGCGCCGTACAATGCTTTATGAACAATGCACATAGCTTTAAAGGTGACACGCTTCTGTACCGGAAGCGAGTGAAGATCAAGCAATCCTCTTGATTCTGATAGATGTTTGGGGATATCTAATGTCAGCCTCGCTGCTACATTTTGTATAGGTTACAGGTTGGCCAGCGTTTTCTTATTAGCATCAAGATAAAGTGCATTGCAATAGTGGATCCTGGAGGAAATTAGTGCTGAGTATACCTGCTTCCGTGCAGGGGAGCAGATAAATGGAAAAATCTTCTGCAAGGTTCTGATAATCCAGAAAGAGGTCGCCAAGTACGATTGCCCTGGCGATCCAAGGCCAGATCAGTATCCAGGATGACTCCTAGACTATTAGCTGAGTTCCTTGGGGTAGGTAGTGTCCCCATACTATCTGGCCACCAGTTCTGGTTCCATATCGATGGTTGGCTCCCAAACATTAGCACCTCAGTCTTCTCACCGTTCAACTTTTGGCAATTCTTGCCCACCACATGCTACCACCTTCACACATTTATTGAAGTTGGCCACCGTAGCATCCGTGTCTTTTGAGATAGGCACGATAATATCAGGGGCGTAACACAGGCCCCCGCAACCCCCGCGGTGCGGGGGGCCCCCCGAGCTGCAGGGGGCCTCCTCAGCACAGTACTCAGGCCTGAGCGCTCCAGATTAAATCCGGAGCGGGGCCCCCTCTGTGTAAATTGCAGGGGGGCCCTTAAACCTACGTTACGCCACTGGATAATATGTGTGTTATCAGCATACGACATGGCCTGAAACCCGAAGGAGCGAATAAGTTTGGCCAAGGGAAGACATATAAGTTAAACAGCATAAGGCTCAGTGCAGTACTCTATTGAGCCCTCAATTAAAAAAAGACACGGGGGAGACGCAAGCTGATGAATAACTTAAAAAAGTTCTCTCTTGACCCTGATGCCCCTTCCCAGCCTCCAAATGTATATGATTGTGAGCCTCTCACCACTATGCTTTGTAAGCTTGATTGTTCCGACTGACACTTCTGCAATATTCAAAATGCTTGCCCCGCCCTCTAATATTATGCTTTGTTTGTTGTACCTGGTGGTATCGTCGATTCTTTTGAACCTTCCAGGCCTCTGCTACAAGACTGTGGTAATATATGCCCATGCGCCTTTTGTTTTGTATTCTTGTTTTGAAAATTGTTAAATAGAGTTTTAAAAAAAACTTTAAAAAGTTGTTTAGAGGAGTTTGCAGACTCAATTTAATTAGCATAAAAGAGAGATTTTTCTTCTCTAGTGGCTCTTTTGTACTCTCTGATAGCATTTTTATATAGTATTTTCTCCTGCTCCTCATACTGTTTCTTCTAGCTTTGTTCAAGCCGTCGGCAGGCCTGTCTCAGTGGTCTTAACCTTTCGGTAATCCATAGTGCTGCAGGAATCTTTCTGCAAGTTCTAATTCCCCTAAGGGGCACAACCATGTCCGAAGCCGAGCTCAACCAGGCTGCAAATTCAGTAGCTCCCATGTTCACATTCTCAAACTCAGTGCAATGCTAACGTCTAAGGGCACTAGAGAAGGATTCCACGAGACCCCCTTCCAGTTCCTTTTAATTGCCATGGTGGTGTCGAGAGTATCCTTAAGCTGAGTGCAAGAAATATCTAAAGAGAAGACTACTGCCTGGTGATTGGATCAATGTAAGGGTAATACCTCTTGCACAGACTGCCAGGCATCATTGGAAAAAATCCCATCTAGGGGGTGACCTGCTGTATTTGTGGGGTTCTAACCAGTTGTGAGAGTCTGAGAGAGGCCATGGTATCAATCAGTATTCTTGAGTCATTACTCCAGATCTCCTCTAGAAGAAAACTAAAGTCACCCATCAGAGTGACTTTTTTTAAATTTAGTTATTGTTCAATCAGATTTGCAAAATCAGTCAGAAACGTGGACCTCGGGCCTGGAGGTCTATATAGTAGCTCTCCCTCCGCAACAAGCAGCTACTAACCAGCCGGGGCAGACCAAGGAGATGGTGGCAATTTTAAAAAGACTAATGAGGCGCTAAGCAAAAAATAAAAAATAATTAACCATGGAATTTAAAATGTGCCTTAGGTGCCGGGGGTTAGCTCAGGATTAACTGCGCGTCCACACACTCATGTGACTTAAGTAGTTGTTTCTAATTGGGTAAAACAACTAGCCCACTAACTTCAAGATGGCATCTGTAAGAGAAGACCAGGAAGTTGGCAGTAGTTGCACCAGCTCTCCCTATGCAGCAAGCGGCTCCTATCCAGCCGAAGCAGACCAAGGAGACGTAGGTGATTTCAATTAAAAAGCAACATTTTGGTGCAAAGCTAAGTAACTAACTTCCTAACAAATGGCAGTTTAAAAGATACAGTAAGTGATCATAGCACTCGCACTGTTCTTCCTCAGCAACAAGCGGCTACTAACCAGAAGCAGACCGAGAAGGCTGTGTCGATTTACATTTTTAAAAGACTAATGCGGTGCACAGCAATACAAATCATTATCCAAGGTAATAAAAATGTGCAGTAAGTACCGGGGGATAGGTCAGGATTAGCTGAGGAATAGCTGACCATTAAGAAGCAAGGAAAGGAGATTCACAATGAAGCCAACTAATGGTAAGTAATGGGGGGCTCTAAGCCCACTGTAAGCTGACATTACTTCTCGAAGTTGGACCTCGCTTCCTGCAGCGGAAAGTTGTACAATATGGTCCTAATCGACATATACGCTCCGCTAATGCCCATTTGTTTGTCCTTCCAAATTTCAAAGGGTGTGGGCGGGTGGCAGAGCCTTCTCTATTCAGGCTCCACCTCTCTGGAATAGTCTCCCATCTGCTCTACGTGCCATTGATGAACTCTTGACATTTAGGAAATCACTAAAAACATGGCACCATACCCTGTAATTCTTACCCAGATTTCATATAGCCTTTTGTTCGATTTGCAGTTATCTTTAGCACCAAGACACTTTTCATGTGTGAGAATGCGCTAAAAATGTAATTAATAATAATGAAAATAATAATTACAATAGGCAAAACCTAAATATTACCCATCTTTGGTAGGCTATACTATTGAACAAGTGTCTAGTACAGTGACTAGGTGCCAGATTCCAAAAGCTTTCCACTTCCCAGGAGATAAAGAAACTAACAAAATTGCTATCCCCTTTTACTAAAGCCAGTTTTATGTGCACCGATGGCATTGCACTCAGGGTGCATAGGACTTGTGCAATTGTGCCAGAAATGGTGGTCACCAGTGCATTTGTTTGCACATCCTAAATTCACAAACGTAGGTGCTCACAATGAACTAACCTTTTCCCTCCTTCTCCTGTGTCTACTCTAGACAGAGGCAGGCCATACACAGGAACATTCACAAGGCAAGCCTGACCCACGTTACCCATCTATGCCATGTTAGGTCCTGAATCACTGAGCCCATTTATTTCACAGGCCTATCTATATGTATTTCCATTCCCATCAGTTACTTTAGGGTGGAAAAGGAAAAATGTATTTCGTGCTAGGGGCTATAAATTCTACAGGCTGAGATCTGCTCAAAAGGATGAAGGGCATAGTGGGGTATTCTGACGTCAAGAGGTCCCAGACCCTCCTCTCAATAACAACACGCTGGGATTGTGTCCAGCCCTTCGTTATGCACTGAAGGCAAGCGTATGCAGGATCTGTGAATCAGGAGATCTATGAGCTGAGAGGGTTTGGCTCACACTGCGATGTATAAGATGTGCATTTAAAAGTGCCGCATGGCTCCCTTATGTCTTACACACATTTATATTGACTGTACCACCATTGGGCTACAGCTCCTGCTAGATTCCTTTAACGGCTTTATGCCGAACCTAAAACTAAGGGTCACCCACAAGAAATCATGTATCATGACCTTTGATCCCAGAAATACTCGCTCATGCAGGTTCGTTCTGGATAACATCGTTATTACACAAGTTCTAACTTTTAATTATTTAGGGATCTTACTGGATGCCAATTTTAAATGGGACAAACTCTTGGCACAGAGAGGGCTCAAAATGGACAGTGCATCAGAGGATATCTTTAGATTTGCCAGGAAACCTCAAACAAGAACCTATTGTCGACCTTTCTAATTACAAAGCAATATGCCTCTCCTTCAGCACTTACGGGGTATTTTACTTGCTCTCCTATCCTGTTTCCCTTTCAGCAGAAAGATGTCTTCATCAGATTCAGATGAACAGCCAGGGGCTTCTACACCCGCTCAGCCATGTCAGCCACCCAAGGAAACCTTGGTGTGACAATTCTTTGAAGTGAGGTTAGGTGCCAAGAAGTTTCTGCCAAGTACGTTACCTTTAAACTTTGCAGCAAAGAGTTCAGCCGGGGGAGCAGAAATAAACAATGCAGCAAGAGTACCACAGGAATGTGGAGACACCTAAGGTCTATGCATCCAGAAAGGCTTACACGGGCAGAGTTGGTTTGCGCTTCAGAGCTAGACAACTCTACAGGGGCTTCAACATCACATGCTCCAGGAGATTCTGACCCTGCGCAGGTTCTTGGTGCACAAGCAGACAATAACCCTGCTTTTTTTAATTCAACAATATTTTGCTCCTTGTGTAAGCACATCATTTTTTCATCAGGGACAAGCAGGTCTGCCCAGAAGCAATCCCTTGCATCTAGTCCAAGGGGGCTGTGCTTCCTGGCTTGCTCTCACGAGCCTCTTGTAAGATCGTTTATAATGGACTTTGCATTTACACTGACTATATCCTGATTTAGTATGTATAATTTATATACACCAGAATAGTAAGAGTGTGTTTAGTTTAATGAAATGAAATCCATTATATAATTGTGGTAAAAAATAAATCACTTAGATTTATGAAGAAACCCTGCATGTTTTATCTGCATGAGATGAACATTGGTACACAGCACAGATTGATACTCATTTATTTACTTTAAGTCCATTTAATATTATTAGAAAAAGCTCAGTCACTACTTTTTTATGATCCCGCAAGGGTCTTGTGTGATTATAAACTTTTTTTAGAGAAAGATTTTACACTTTACTTTATTACAGTACTTATGCCTTATAGTCCCCATTAGTAGGGTGTGGGGAGAAAGTAGACTCTCAAATGAGACCTTTTCACAGTATAACAACAGTGCACAGTAGGGTGTAAGGAGACACTGGGATCCCACTGACACCTCTCCACAGCCTAACAACTGTGTATAGTAGATTATGGGAAGAAAATGGCCTCTCCGGTGAGACCTTGCATGAAGGTAAACAGCATGTAGAGTAGGGTGTAAAGAGACACTGACTCTCCACTCACACCTTTCCCCAGGCTCAGAAGCATGCATAGTAGGGTGGGGAAGGTACACACCTCACATGTAAGACCTTACTATTCCATAGTAAGTAGAACAACTACTGACCTCTTCACCTAGACCTTTACCCAGGAAAATAACTATATATATTAGGGTGTGGGAATGGATTTGATTGTCCAGTCACAGCTCTCCCCGAGGTGACAGGCATATACAGTAGTGTGTTGGGAAACAGTCTCCTCTCCACTAACACCTATCTCCAGAACAACATGGATATGCAGTACAGTGCTGGCAATGAATGGCCTCTGTGCTGACACATCTCCCTAGATCAACAGGTATATGCAGTGGTATTGGGGAAGGGAGTGGCCTGTCTGCTAACAGGTCTTGCCAGAGTGAGAGATGTCTGTAGAAGGGTTTGAGAGAAATGCATTTCTCTGCTCATACCTCTTGCTATGCTGACAGGTATGCATAGTAGGCTGTGGGGAGGAACTGTCCTGTTTTCTGACAGATCTCTCTTGCATGATAAGTCTGTATAGTACAGTGGGGGCTGAGACTGGCCCTTCTCCTGTGACCGGTGTCTTGGGTAATGGGTGTGCAAATTATGGTGTGAAAAGGGGCTTACCTCTCTGGTCACAGCTCTCCCCTGGATGACAGATATACAAATAGGGTGTAGGGATGAAATTACCTCTATACTGAGAATTCTGTCATGCATAACAACTATAGAGACTATGGTACAGAAACACACTGCCCTGTCAGCTGAGACATCTCCCCAGAGTAACATATGTGCAAAGTAGACTGATGTGTAGAAACCTTTCTCTCTGCACATACCTCTCTTCATAGTGTTAAATGTCCATTGTAGAGTATAAAATGGAGAATCCTCTTTGCTGAAAACTGGGTCTTGCACAACTGGTGTGCATATTTGATTGTGGGGACATACTCTCTTCTCTTTCAGATATCTCTGAATGGCAACAGTCATACATAATACTGTGTGCACAGCAGTTGACAGGAGTAAATATTAGAGTATGAAGATGCACTGCCCTCGGTGCCAACACTTATCTCTTGTATCAGAGGTCCCTCTACTATAGCGTGGACAAGAACTGATCTCTCATTTCAGACCTCACTCTCAGATGACGGGTGTGCGTAGGGTGTGTGGATGGACTGGCCTCTCCTTTGGTACTGCTCTCTAAGATGACGAGTGTGCATAGTAGGATGTTAGGTGAGACTAGCCTCTCCTTTCAGACCTTTCTCTCAAATGACAGAAGTGTGCGGTAGTGCACGGGGAAGGACCTGCCTCTCCTCTCAGACCTCTCTCTCTCAGATGACGGGTGTGCATAGTAGGGTGTTGTGAGAGAGACTGGCCTCTCCGCTGACACCATTCTGTCAGAAGATGCATTTGTGTAGTAGTGAGTGAAGAGGGACTGTGCTCCCTGCTTACACCGCTCTCTCTGATAATAGGTGTGCATAGTAGGGTATAAGAAGGGACTGTACTCTACTCACAACTCTTACCAAGCCGATGGACATAAATAGTAGACTCTGATAAACACCATCTCCAGTAACACTCCTTCCTACAGTAGCAAGTGTGCATACTATAGTGTATTCAAAGATCACCTACTCCTTTCTAATTTTCATGATCCCATGAGTCTTGCGAGATCGTAACTTCTAAAAATAAGAATTAACTATTTAGTCATCACAGTACTATCTCTTAAAAACAAGGACTACAATATGCATTCCTTTGCATAGAGTATATTGAGAACTCGACTACCCGTTTTTATTATTCACAGTGCTGTGAGAGTCCTGCAAGATTGCAAAAATTAGTTAAAAACAATATACATTTATTTTCTTCACAGTAGATATCCCTTAGACACCTCCTCTCTAAATCTAGGGGGACAGCATGCCTTTCCGCTGCCCCCTTATATAGTTTATTTTACTTCATTTCCACAACCTCTCCAAGTTTTCAAAGTAAACAGTAATGGCGGCCATTTCATTTCTAAAATTCCAACAGCCAGCCAATCAGAACACATGCGTGACTCATGAGAGCCTCGCGCTCGCATGAGAGTCTGAAGGCTCACAGGAAAAACAAGCATCTTAACCAATCACAGGGCTCAATTTTTGATTTTGCGCTCTTGCGGGATGCTCGCGGAACTCTCACGAGCCCAAATGCCAATTATTTTTGATCCTTAGTTTCTCAAAACTACTCAACGGATTTACACCAAATCACAAAAAGCACAATCTTTGGACCAAGATCTAGCTTCCTGCCAAATTTTTTGTAGTTCAGTTCAGCAGTTTTTGTGGTAGCCTTGTCTAAAGAAGTCTATGGAAAATGCATGTGGATTTTTCGTTTTTGGACCTCCCTTATTTCTTGGCCCCTGCTTGATGGATCACCCCAAAACTTTCCAAGAAGGAGCTGAGGTGGATGAACAGTTTTTGGGAAATCTTGTGTGGATTCATCAAAAAATGCCTTTTTAAATCTCCCGCCAAGTGGGAGCAAACACCAAGTCCGCTCCCAGCTGGCGGGAGCTTGAAACATTCTCCCGCGTGCTGGGAGCTGACTTTAGATCTCATTTCCTGCCCCTCAGTGACGCGAGCAGGGAAACATCTAAATATTTCTCCTGCCCACAGGGAGCAGCATTATTAGCTGCTCCCTGCGGGCAGGAGCAAAGCTGGCTTCCACTGGATGCTGGAAGCCGGCTGTTGCCTCGAGGGTCATGGGGCTCCCTCTGCGGCCCCAAACAATAGTGTTTTGGGTGCCCTGTTGTGGGCGCCAGGGCACTCACCTTTGGTTGAGGTGGGCCCTGGGGGATGGGGTCCCTGGGGTCGAACTCTGTTTTGTATAGAGTGTACACTGTTTTTAGTAGATACTTTTCAATAAACAATGGTGTATTCCCAATGAGAGATTCACTGTCTGTAAAAAGTGTGGTACAAAGTAAACTCTCTCCATAGAGTAAACAGTATAAACAGTACCCACTTTTCTATGTATATCCACTTCATTTCTCCATGTACGTTCAGTGACGGTCAGGGGTTTCATACAGGTAAAGACTGTCCGTAGTAGTGTGTTAGTTATGTAACAGGGCTTTAGTATCTGGAGGAACTTGGTTTTCCCTGAACAGTTGTATACAGATTGAACACTGTGTGCAGCATAGGTTACCCTTTCATCTGTGGTTCACAGTCAACATGAACTCTGCTACCGATTAAGTGTGTGGTATAGGGTTAATGATGCACATAACACAAACTTGCTTTACCTAAGGGGGCTGTATGTATAAAGCAGTAATAATGTTTCATATTATTCTGAGCTATTTTGCACTTACTTTCATAGCTCTAATAATTTACCCATTTATAGAGCAATGTGTACAAAAGAAGCTTGGATGATGTCATCAGTGATGTCATCAATGATATAATTTGAAGTTGTGTGGGACGCCTTTAAAGCGACCATATGTTCTTGTATAACATTTACGAGTATTGTTGAAATCTCAAGTGCCTCGCAGAAAAAGAATTGAACTAGAGCAGGGTCTGAAAAAGCCAATTAAAAAGCTTTGCGACATAACACTCTTAATAATCAACGAGAGCTAAGGAAAGTGAAACTGTTAATGCAGGATTACTATTATGAGCAAGCCTATGTTGCTAATAGTGCCCCTTTACAAAAGGTATATAAAGCAAGTGAGTATACAGGGAGATTTTTAGCCTGGCAGGCCCGAGAGAAGAGGGCCCAGAACAAAATTATGTCACTCTATGTTGAGGAGAATAAGATTCAGATTACTGATCCTGGGCAGATTCAGGCCAAGTTCCGGAAACATTATGAACAGATATATAGTGTTAGGTATGAGACTGATGTTGAACACCTTGGACACTTCTTGAGTAGTCTTCTTATTCCCATACTAAAACAAAATCAAGTACAGTATTTCACCACTAAGTTCACTTCAGAGGAGGTGGGGGAGGTCATTAAGTCATTAGCCAATGGGAAGGCCTATGGGAAAGACGACTTACTGGTCGAATTTTATAAAAAATATATATGTCTGTCGAAAACTAAAGTAGCACAAATTGGTACCTATATTCTGAATGGCGGTAAAATTCCATCATCATTCAACACAGCCATTGTGGATATCTTTTTGAAAAAAGATAAGAATTCAGAGAACATTAATTCATATTGGCCTATTAGTGTTCTGAATACAGTCTATAAAATTGAGATGAAGTTATTAGCCAACTGAATGAATAAAGTAGGTGGCGCTCTCATTCATCAAGATCATTGTGAATTTATATTAGGTAGGCAATTCTCAATGAATGAAAATGTTTGGGTTGAGACTTTAGATTATTTTAAACCAAAAAAGATACCAGCACGTGCTTTTGTTAGACGCTAAGAAGGCTTTCAACCTCTCCTCTTTTTTATTCTTGAGTAGTTTGGTTTTACTATAAATTTTATTCAGGCTGTCTCCAAGATCTATGAGAGGGCAACGGTGCAAATAATTATAAACTCCAACGATATCAGTTCCTTTAAATTCAATCAGGGCACCAGACGGGGTGCCCTCTTTTACCCATCCTTTTCGTAACCTTTATAGAACCTTTAGCAACTCCTATTAGTAAGGACGAGTGTATAGAACCCCCATTTGGGGGAATGTCAAAAATCAAGTTATATGCCGATGATGTGGCATGATTTTTAAAACCTGATGCGGTTGCCCAACAAAGGGTTTCGGACATCTTTTGGGAATTTCAGTCTGTGAGTGGTTACAAAATAAATAGGTTAAAAACTGAGAATCTCTTATGTAATTGTACGATTGACTCTTTATCCCCAGAACTTCGCCCTCTTGTGAATTCGAAGCCCAAGAGATATCTAGGCATTTACACTACGGAAGATATCGATGATTTATTTACATTCAGCTAGCTACCTCTTATTATGAAGATTATGCACTTTTCTCTAGGTGGACAGGTTTGCCGATATCTTCAATAGGTCGGGTCGCACTGATTCGTATGTCCGTATTAACTCTGATTAATTTCTTAATCGCTGCATTACCTTGTGCCCTAAAGATAATGGGGCATATTAGCAAGACCGGCGATAAAATTATCGCCGTTTTAGCGGCAGGAAACTGTCGCTAAAACGGCGATAATGGACTTGCTAATATGCGTTATAGAATTCCAATAGAAGCCCAGGTTAGATGCCCTGCACATCTAACCTGGGCTTCTATTGAATTCTATAACGCATATTAGCAAGTCCATTATCGCCGTTTTAGCGGCAGTTTCCTGCCGCTAAACGGCGATAATTTTATCGCCGGTCTTGCTAATATGCCCCAATGTTTTTAAGGAAATTGAGGGACTAATTCTACTTTTATTTGGGCTAATAAAACACTACGGATTGCACAGAGCACTATATCCAGGTCAGTGATAGAAGGAGGCCTTGCACTGCCAAACATGAAAGAATATTATTTTGCCACCTTTGCACATTTTTCATCTAGATTTTTTTTACCCCCTATGTCCTGTTAAACCAATTGATAATTATTTTTTAGACTTAATTATGCAGGAATACAAAATTAAGTATTTCTTATGCCTGACCAAATCACTGAAAAAAGTTTGCTATGGGCATTTGCAATGGCTTTCAAAACGTAATGAACAACTATTTAAATATTTAAATATGCCAGTTATTAACCACTCTACTTGATTCACTGATATTTTTAAAGGATCACATTCTGGACAAGAATGCTGCCCATATAAGGGAGATAAATGGGTATCAGATGATTGTTTATTTTTTTTAACAATAGATACCTGGAAAGAGTGGCTAGATATAGAAACGGATATCAGGTACTGGAAGACATTCCTTTGTTGGTCCTTTATTCGAATTAGATATTTGTTAAAAGAATTGGATCTGACAAGAATTAAGATCAATTCTGAATTAGTGGAAGAACTGATTGAATCAAGTACTCATAGACCCGTCAGATACTCAATAGCAACATTTCGAAGGTATAAGGAGGGGAATTTGTCTAGTAAAACCAGACAGAAATGGCAGTCAAGGGAGGGAGTGTTAATATCGGCTGAGGTTTGGAATAAGATTAGCGTGTTTAATTTTTCCTTGTTAAGAGGCGCTAACCTTCACCAGATGCAATTTTATACGAAGTGGCTACTATATAAAACACCTGATTTTCTCCATAGGATTAAGCCACAGATACAGGTGAAATGTTTCAGATGTCTAAAAGAAGGTGAAGGAGCTGGTGCCATATTATGCACAACTGTCCAAAGAATGCGGGATATTGACCCTCTATTGATGATTACTATACACATACATTGAATATTGATTTTGTTCAGGATGCTCAAGTTATCTTATTGGCGTATTCCTCAGATGATAGTATGCAGATGAGGGATAAAAATAAGTTTTTCTTGGTTACTTTGATAGCTAGATCCATAATTTTATAACATTGGAAGTCTGAGGTACTCCCCACTTTTGAACACTGACAGGCTAAAATGATGAAGATAAAAGGTTAAGAACGTTGCTATGCATTGTGCTCATACTCTTATAACAAATAGTTTAAGCTTTGGGAAGGGCTATAAGCATATACATTTTGTAAATATGAGAAATCACTGCATTTGAGAGGTTTTTAAAGGACATCGGGGGAAGGTGAGTGGTTCTTCTTGGATATTTAATGTACATTTATGAATTTTTTGGACTTTTTACGGATATATGATGTGTTTATGCTGAACTCTTCCAATAACAAAAAAAATGATGTTATTTGATATGTCATGAGTGATGTCATAAATGATCTGATAGAACATGTCATGAGTGATGTAATATGTGAGGTCATAAGCAGTGCATGGTGGGGGGCGCAAGTTATAGTTAGCTCTGCTAACTATAACTGGTGAATTTCTGTGCGTTTTTTAGTTCAAAACATTAATGTTGTCACTGACATACTCACCTAACTATAACATTACATTTAACCTTTGGCTTTTTCAGTAAATATATATATATATATATATATATATATATATATATATATATATATATATATATATATATTCACTGAAAAAACCATAGGTTTCAGACACGTTATAGTTAGAAATTAGCATTTAAAAACCTTTGAAATTCACTGAAAAACCATAGGTTTTAGTGACAGTTATAGTTAGTTGGACATTTCACTCGTACAAAACCATAGAAATTCCCCGTTATAGTTAGTTCAGCTAACTATAACTCGCGCCCGCAATGCACTGCTGATGACGTCACATATTACATCACTCATGACATGGTCAGTGACATCACTGATGACATCACTGATGACATCTCAAAGGACATCACTGATGACATCATCCAGTGACTGTGTGTTTCTGTAAAGTTGAAATATGTTTAATATATATGCCAAGGCGTATTGAAGAATGAGTGGGTGTATAAGTGTCTGGATGGATGATTTAGTAGGTGCGTGACTGACTCTATAAGTGAGTGATTAAATGTATCTTACTGAATGCATGGGTTAGTGACTAAACTGTGTGAATGTCTGTATCCGTCTGTCTGTTGGTTTGTAAGCGGCTGCATGGCTTTCTGAATAGCTACATGAGTGTCTACATGGGTTATTGATTGATTGTCTGAGTATCTGTATGGGTGCCTGAGTGTTTGTGTGGGTGGGGTGTGTGTGACTGTGCATAGATGTGTGAGTTGGTGATTCACTGGGTGCATGGTTTCAAGAGTGCATCTGTGATGGACTGTATGGGTGGGTGAGTGTGTGTATGGGTGTGTTAGTGATTGAATGTATATCTCAGTGGTACATGTGTGAGTAACTACATATGTGAAAGGCAGTATATATGTGTGTTGGAGTATATAAATGGCTATAAGTGAGAGTGTGTGATTGTGAGAGTGGCTGTATGGATGAGTGTGTACTTGTATCAGTGATTGTATAAGAGCGTAAGAATGTGCTAGTATTTGTATGAGTAAGTGAGCTGGTGTGTGTATAACTGTATAGGTGAGTAAATGGCAGTGTGATTAATTATTTGCATGACTGACTAGGTGTGTGAGTACCTCTATGGATGAGTGGCGGTGTGTGAGTGTTTATATAGGTGTATGAGTGCATATGATAGTCCTGTACTGAGTGACTAAGTATGAGTGACTGTACGGGTGAGTGAGTGGATGTGTGTGTAGACCTAAGAATCAGTGAGTGGGTATGTAGTTTTTGGTGTTGGAGTGTCTATGGTTTTGAGAATGGCAGTCTGTAATTTAGAGTGGGTGTATCAAAAGTTATATTAGGGTGTGAGAAGATGCATGAAATTATCACATGGATGATGTCATCAGTGATGTCATTTGAGATGTCATCAGTGATGTCATCAGTGATGTCACTGACCATGTCATGAGTGATGTAATATGTGACGTCATCAGCAGTGCATTGCGGGGCGCGAGTTATAGTTAGCTGAACTAACTATAACGGAGGAATTTCTATGGTTTTGTACGAGTGAAATGTCCAACTAACTATAACTGTCCCTAAAACCTATGGTTTTTTCAGTGAATTTCAAAGGTTTTTTAAATGCTAATTTCTAACTATAACGTGTCTGAAACCTATGGTTTTTTCAGTGAATTTCAAAGGTTTTTAAATGCCAATTTCTAACTATAACGTGCCTGAAACCTATGATTTTTAAGTGAATTTCAAAGGTTTTTTTAAATGCTAGTTTCTAACTATGCCTACAGAGGTAGGACATGTGAAGAAAGAAGAAAAAACGCACAGAAAGAAGCAAAAGATGTGCAGAAAGAACCAACAGAGGAGCAGAAAGAGGCCTTGTTGCAAAATCATCCTGTGCCCACAACTTTTTCAGACGGGTACTGGTGGTAACTGACTCTGAGTAACCAGAGCCAGTGCTATGCTAAAAGACACTTAGAATACAGTGAAAACCCCTACATACACTAGGGAACACTATGCGTTGGGGTACCCCTGTGATTAGCATGACCTCCTCTGCAAGTCCCTAGTACATAATAGGGCAGGGGGATTAAAACTACCTCTTAAAACGCGCTACAGGGCGCGTTTGCACAGTGGTGAAGGGAGGGGGGCCTGAGGTGACATGTGTGCAAACGCGCCCCGTGGCACGTTTTAAGTTTCGGGATTAAGTCCCCTTCAATCCTGAGTGTCCCTGGGGCCCAACTAGCCCCCCAGGTACCTACAGTTAGGACCACAGAGCTGAGTTGCAGAGAGGTGTTCCGAGGCCACGCACCTTTTTTCACCTCTCTGCAACGCAACTCTGTTGTGCTTACTGAAGGTACCTGGTGGGCTAGTTGGACTCCAGGGACCCTCAGGATTGAAGGGACTTAATCTCCCAACTTAAAACACGCCACGGGGCCTGTTTGCACACATGTCACCTGAAGCCCCGCCCCCTCCCTTCACCACTGTGCAAACGCGCCCCGTGGTGCGTTTTAAGTTGGGGGATTAGGTCACCTTGAATCCTGAGGGTCCCTGGGGCCTAACTAGCCCACTAGGTACTTCCAGTAAGCACCACAGGCCTGCGTTGCAACGCCTGTAACAAATTGTGCAGTTGTGTTTAGGTAGGGAAGAGGGTCGTGCTGGGGGTAGTGTTTTAGGGTTTAGGGTAGTGCAGTGGTGTTTGTGTAGTGTAGGGGGTCATGCTGGGGGTAGATTTAGGGTTTAGGGTAGTGCAGTGGTGTTTGGGTAGTGTAGGGAGTCGTGCTGGGGGAGTGTTTTAGGGTTTAGGGTAGTGCAGTGGTGTTTGGGTAGTGTAGGGGTTGTGCTGGGGGTAGTGTTTTAGGGTTTAGGGTAGTGCAGTGGTGTTTGGGTAGTGTAGGGGTCGTGCTGGGGGTAGTGATTTAGGGTAGTGCAGTGGTGTTTGGGTAGTGTAGGGGTACTGCTGGGGGTAGTGTTTTAGGGTTTAGGGTAGTGCAGTGGTGTTTGGGTAGTGTAGGGGTACTGCTGGGGTAGTTTTTAGGGTTTAGGGAAGTGCAGTGGTGTTTGTGTAGTGTAGGGGTAGTGTTTTAGGGTTTAGGGTAGTGCAGTGGTGTTTGTGTAGTGTACGAGGTCGTGTTTTAGGGTTTAGGGTAGTGCAGTGGTCTTTGGGTAGTGTAGGAGTCGTGCGGGGGTAGTGTTTTAGGGTTTAGGGTAGTGTAGGGGGTCATGCGGGGGTAGTGTTTTAGGGATTAGGATAGTGCATTGGTGTTTGGGTAGTGTAGGGGGTCATGCGGGGGTAGTGTTTTAGGGTTTAGGGCAGTGCAGTGGTGTTTGGGTAGTGTAGGGGGTCATGCTGGGGGAGTGTTTTAGGGTTTAGGGCAGTGCAGTGGTGTTCGGGTAGTGTAGGGGTTCGTGCTGGGGGAGTGTTTGAGGGTTTAGGGCAGTGCAGTGGTGTTTGGGTAGTGTAGGGGTCGTGCTGGGGGAGTGTTTTAGGGTTTAGGGCAGTGCAGTGGTGTTCGGGTAGTGTAGGGGGTCGTGCTGGGGGAGTGTTTTAGGGTTTAGGGCAGTGCAGTGGTGTTCGGGTAGTGTAGGGGGTCGTGCTGGGGGAGTGTTTGAGGGTTTAGGGCAGTGCAGTCGTGTTCGGGTAGTGTAGGGTGGTTGTGCTGGGGGTAGTATTTTAGGGTTTAGGGTAGTGCAGTGGTGTTCGGGTAGTGTAGGGGGTCGTGCTGGGGGTAGTGTTCTAGGGTTTAGGGCAGTGCAGTGGTGTTTGGGCAGTATAGGGGGTAATGCTGGGGGTGGTGTTTTAGGGTTTAGGGCAGTGCAGTGGTGTTCGGGCAGTGTAGGGGGTCGTGCTGGGGGTGGTAATTCAGGGTTTAGGGCAGTGCAGTGGTGTTCGGGCAGTGTAGGGCATGGTGTTTCAGGGTTTAGGGCAGTGCAGTGGTGTTCGGGCAGTGTAGGGGGTCATGCAGGGGGTGGTGTTTCAGGGTTTAGGGCAGTGGTGTTCGGGCAGTGTAGGGGGTTGTGCTGGGGGTGGTGTTTCAGGGTTTGGGGCAGTGCAGTGGTGTCTCGAGCAGTAAAGGGGTCGTGCTGGTGGTGGTGTTTCAGGGTTTAGGGCAGTGCAGTGGTGTTCGGGCAGTGTAGGGGCGGTGCAGGGGGTGGTGTTTCAGGGTTTAGGGCAGTGCAGTGGTGTTCGGGCAGTGTAGGGGTGGTGCAGGGGGTGGTGTTTCAGGGTTTAGGGCAGTGCAGTGGTGTTCGGGCAGTGTAGGGGGTCATGCAGGGGTGGTGTTTCAGTGTTTAGGGCAGTGCAGTGGTGTTCGGGCAGAGTAGGGGGTCGTGCTGGGGCTGGTGTTTCAGGGTTTAGGGCAGTACAGTGGTGTTCGGGCAGTGTAGGGGTCGTGCTGGGGCTGGTGTTTCAGGGTTTAGGGTAGTGCAGTGGTATTCGGGCAGTGTAGGGGGTCGTGCTGGGGCTGGTGTTTCAGGGTTTAGGGCAGTGCAGTGGTGTTTGGGCAGTGTAGGTGGTCGTGCTGGGGCTGGTGTTTCAGGGTTTAGGGCAGTGCAGTGGTGTTCGGGCAGTGTAGGGGGTCTTGCTGGGGCTGGTGTTTCAGGGTTTAGGGCAGTGCAGTGGTGTTCGGGCAGTGTAGGGGGTCGTGCTGGGGGTGGTGTTTCAGGGTTTAGGGCAGTGCAGTGGTGTTCGGGCAGTGTAGGGGGTCGTGCTGGGGCTGGTGTTTCAGGATTTAGGGCAGAGCAATGGTGTTCAGGCAGTGTAGGGGGTCTTGCTGGAGGTGATGTTTCAGGGTTTAGGGCAGTGCAGTGGTGTTCGTGCAGTGTAGGGGGTTTTGCTGGAGGTGGTGTTTCAGGGTTTAGGGCAGTGCAGTGGTGTTCGTACAGTGTAGGGGTGGTGTTTCAGGGTTTAGGGCAGTGGTGTTCAGGCAGTGTAGGGGGTCTTGCTGGGGTTGATGTTTCAGGGTTTAGGGCAGTGCAGTGGTGTTCGGGCAGTGTAGGGGGTCGTGCTGGGGGTTGTGTTTCAGGGTTTAGGGCAGTGCAGTGGTGTTCGGGCAGTGTAGGGTGTCGTGCTGAGGGGTGGTGTTTCAGGGTTTAGGGCAGTGCAGTGGTGTTCGGGCAGTGTAGGGGGTCGTGCAGGGGGTGGTGTTTCAGGGTTTAGGGCAGTGCAGTGGTGTTTGGGCAGTGTAGGGGGTGGTGTTTCAGGGTTTAGGGCAGTGCAGTGGTGTTCGGCCAGTGTAGGTGGTCTTGCTGGGGGTGGTGTTTCAGGCTTTAGTGCAGTGGTGTTCGGGCAGTGTAGGGGGTCTTGCTGGGGGTGGTGTTTCAGGGTTTAGGGCAGTGCAGTGGTGTTCGGGCAGTGTAGGGGGTCTTGCTGGGGCTGGTGTTTCAGGGTTTAGGGCAGTGCAGTGGTGTTCGGGCAGTGTAGGGTGTCGTGCTGGGGCTGGTGTTTGAGGGTTTAGGGTAGTGCAGTGGTGTTCGGGAAGTGTAGGGGGTCGTGCTGGGGCTGGTGTTTCAGGGTTTAGGGCAGTGCAGTGGTTTTCGGGCAGTGTAGGCGGTCGTGCTGGGGCTGGTGTTTCAGGGTTTAGGGCAGTGCAGTGGTGTTCGGGCAGTGTACGGGGTTGTGCTGGGGCTGGTGTTTCAGGGTTTAGGGCAGTGCAGTGGTGTTCGGGCAGTATAGGGGTCGTGCTGGGGGTGGTGTTTCAGGGTTTAGGGCAGTGCAGTGGTGTTCGGGCAGTGTAGGGGTCATGCTGGGGCTGGTGTTTCATGGTTTAGGGCAGTGCAGTGGTGTTTGGGCAGTGTAGGGGGTCGTGCTGGGGGTGGTGTTTCACGGTTTAGGGCAGTGCAGTGGTGTTCGGGCAGTGTAGGGGGTCTTGCTGGGGGTGGTGTTTCAGGGTTTAGGGCAGTGGTGTTCGGGCAGTGTAGGGGTCTTGCTGGGGGTGATGTTTCAGGGTTTAGGGCAGTGCAGTGGTGTTCGGGCAGTGTAGGGGGTCTTGCTGGGGGTAGTGTTTCGGGGTTTAGGGCAGTGCAGTGGTGTTCGTGCAGTGTAGGGGGTCGTGCTGGGGGTGGTGTTTCAGGGTTTAGGGCAGTGCAGTAGTGTTCGGGCAGTGTAGGGGATCGTGCAGGGGGTGGTGTTTCAGGGTTTAGGGCAGTGCAGTGGTGTTCGGGCAGTGTAGGGGGTCATGCTGGGGGTGGTGTTTTAGGGTTTAGGGCAGTGCAGTGGTGTTCGGGTAGTGTAGGGGTCGTGCTGGGGGAGTGTTTTAGGGTTTAGGGCAGTGCAGTGGTGTTTGGGTAGTGTAGGGGTCATGCTGGGGGAGTGTTTGAAAGTTTAGGGCAGTGCAGTCGTGTTCGGGTAGTGTAGGGTGGTTGTGCTGGGGGTAGTATTTTAGGGTTTAGGGTAGTGCAGTGGTGTTCGGATAGTGTAGGGGTCGTGCTGGGGGTAGTGTTCTAGGGTTTAGGGCAGTGCAGTGGTGTTTGGGCAGTGTAGGGGGTAATGCTGGGGGTGGTGTTTTAGGGTTTAGGGCAGTGCAGTGGTGTTCGGGCAGTGTAGGGGGTCGTGCTGGGGTGGTGTTTCAGGGTTTAGGGCAGTGCAGTGGTGTTCGGGCAGTGTAGGGTGTGGTGTTTCAGGGTTTAGGGCAGTGCAGTGGTGTTCGGGCAGTGTAGGGGGTCATGCAGGGGGTGGTGTTTCAGGGTTTAGGGCAGTGGTGTTCGGGCAGTGTAGGGGGTCGTGCTGGGGGTGGTGTTTCAGGGTTTGGGGCAGTGCAGTGGTGTTCGAGCAGTAAAGGGGTCGTCCTGGGGGTGGTGTTTCAGGGTTTAGGGCAGTGCAGTGGTGTTCGGGCAGTGTAGGGGGCGGTGCAGGGGGTGGTGTTTCAGGGTTTAGGGCAGTGCAGTGGTGTTCGGGCAGTGTAGGGGTGGTGCAGGGGTGGTGTTTCAGGGTTTAGGGCAGTGCAGTGGTGTTCGGGCAGTGTAGGGGTCATGGAGGGGGTGGTGTTTCAGGGTTTAGGGCAGTGCAGTGGTGTTCGGGCAGAGTAGGGGGTCGTGCTGGGGCTGGTGTTTCAGGGTTTAGGGCAGTACAGTGGTGTTCGGGCAGTGTAGGGGGTCGTGCTGGGGCTGGTGTTTCAGGGTTTAGGGCACTGCAGTGGTGTTCGGGCAGTGTAGGGGGTCGTGCTGGGGCTGGTGTTTCAGGGTTTAGGGCAGTGCAGTGGTGTTCGGGCAGTGTAGGTGGTCGTGCTGGGGCTGGTGTTTCAGGGTTTAGGGCAGTGCAGTGGTGTTCGGGCAGTGTAGGGGGTCATGCTGGGGCTGGTGTTTCAGGGTTTAGGGCAGTGCAGTGGTGTTCGGGCAGTGTAGGGGGTCTTGCTGGGGCTGGTGTTTCAGGGTTTAGGGCAGTGCAGTGATGTTCGGGCAGTGTAGGGGGTCGTGCTGGGGGTGGTGTTTCAGGGTTTAGGGCAGTGCAGTGGCGTTCGGGCAGTGTAGGGGGTCGTGCTGGGGCTAGTGTTTCAGGATTTAGGGCAGAGCAATGGTGTTCAGGCAGTGTAGGGGGTCTTGCTGGAGGTGGTGTTTCAGGGTTTAGGGCAGTGCAGTGGTGTTCGTGCAGTGTAGGGGGTTTTGCTGGAGGTGGTGTTTCAGGGTTTAGGGCAGTGCAGTGGTGTTCGTACAGTGTAGGGGGTGGTGTTTCAGGGTTTAGGGCAGTGGTGTTCAGGCAGTGTAGGGGGTCTTGCTGGGGTTGATGTTTCAGGGTTTAGGGCAGTGCAGTGGTGTTCGGGCAGTGTAGGGGGTCGTGCTGGGGGTTGTGTTTCAGGGTTTAGGGCAGTGCAGTGGTGTTCGTGCAGTGTAGGGTGTCGTGCTGAGGGGTGGTGTTTCAGGGTTTAGGGCAGTGCAGTGGTGTTTGGGCAGTGTAGGGGGTCGTGCAGGGGGTGCTGTTTCAGGGTTTAGGGCAGTGCAGTGGTGTTTGGGCAGTGTAGGGGGTCGTGCAGGGGGTGGTGTTTCAGGGTTTAGGGCAGTGCAGTGGTGTTCGGCCAGTGTAGGTGGTCTTGCTGGGGGTGGTGTTTCAGGCTTTAGTGCAGTGGTGTTCGGGCAGTGTAGGGGTCTTGCTGGGGGTGGTGTTTCAGGGTTTAGGGCAGTGCAGTGGTGTTCGGGCAGTGTAGGGGTCTTGCTGGGGCTGGTGTTTCAGGGTTTAGGGCAGTGCAGTGGTGTTCGGGCAGTGTAGGGGGTCGTGCTGGGGCTGGTGTTTGAGGGTTTAGGGTAGTGCAGTGGTGTTCGGGCAGTGTAGGGGTCGTGCTGGGGCTGGTGTTTCAGGGTTTAGGGCAGTGCAGTGGTTTTCGGGCAGTGTAGGCGGTCGTGCTGGGGGTGGTGTTTCAGGGTTTAGGGCAGTGCAGTGGTGTTCGGGCAGTGTAGGGGGTCACGCTGGGGGTGGTGTTTCAGGGTTTAGGGCAGTGCAGTGGTGTTCGGGCAGTGTAGGGGGTCTTGCTGGGGGTGGTGTTTCAGGGTTTAGGGCAGTGGTGTTCGGCCAGTGTAGGGGGTCTTGCTGGGGGTGATGTTTCAGGGTTTAGGGCAGTGCAGTGGTGTTCGGCCAGTGTAGGGGTCTTGCTGGGGGTAGTGTTTCGGGGTTTAGGGCAGTGCAGTGGTGTTCGTGCAGTGTAGGGGGTCGTGCTGGGGGTGGTGTTTCAGGGTTTAGGGCAGTGCAGTAGTGTTCGGGCAGTGTAGGGGATCGTGCAGGGGCGGTGTTTCAGGGTTTAGGGCAGTGCAGTGGTGTTCGGGCAGTGTAGGGGGTCGTGCTAGGGTTGGTGTTTCAGGGTTTAGGGCACTGCAGTGGTGTTAGGGCAGTGTAGGGGGTCGAGCAGGGGCTGGTGTTTCAGGGTTTAGGGCAGTGCAGTGGTGTTCGGGCAGTGTAGGGGGTCATGCTGGGGGTAGTGTTTTAGGGTTTAGGGTAGTGCAGTGGTGCTTGTGTAGTGTAGGGGGTCGTGCTGGGGGTAGTGTTTTAGGGTTTAGGGTAGTGCAGTGGTGTTTGTGTAGTGTAGGGGTCATGTTTTAGGGTAGTGCAGTGGTGTTTGGGTAGTGTAGGGGGTCGTGCTGGGGGTAGTGTTTTAGGATTTAGGTTAGTGCAGTGGTGTTTGGGTAGTGTACGGGGTCGTGCTGGGGGTAGTGTTTTAGGGTTTAAGGTAGTGCAGTGGTGTTTGTGTAGTGTAGGGGTCGTGCTGGGGTAGTGTTTTTGGGTTTAGGGTAGTGCAGTGGTGCTTGTGTAGTATAGGGGGTCGTGCTGGGGGTAGTGTTTTAGGGTTTAGGGTAGTGCAGTGGTGTTTGTGTAGTGTAGGGGTCGTGCTGGGGGTAGTGTTTTAGGATTTAGGTTAGTGCAGTGGTGTTGGGGTAGTGTTTTAGGGTTTAGGGTAGTGCAGTGGTGTTTGTGTAGTGTAGGGGGTCATGCTGGGGGTAGTGTTTTAGGGTTTAGGATAGTGCAGTGGTGCTTGTGTAGTATAGGGGGTCATGCTGGGGGTAGTGTTTTAGGGTTTATGGTAGTGCAGTGGTGTTTTTGCAGTGTAGGGGGGTCATTTTTTAAGATGCAACGCTCCAATACCTGACCAGTCTGCACTACATAAAACTGCAAAAAAACTAAAAATAAAAAGTGTTTTGCACACTTTTGTCATTGGGCTATATGTGGGCTACATCTGGGTAATATTTGTGCTACATTTGGGCTCTTTTTCACTGGTGGCCATCTTGGAAGACTTCTTTGTTATGAAGTTTCCTAATTTCCTCATTTACTGCAGTCTCCTCAGTAGGAAATGCTTTCAGTTTTTTACTTTGATTCCATCAAGAAGGCATTCAGATGTGTCACACATTTGCCATAAATTCAGAATGTTAGCACTCTAGTTGTTCATTAGATCACTGTAGTAAAGCTACTGCTCACCAAGGAGGTAACTGGAAGTCTACTGCTGGTATTGAAAGTGATTGTTTTAGTCTGCATGTCAGAATTTTCTAATGAAATAGAAGAGGATTTGAGATCTCACTTAAAACATGCACTAAATTTTCTTTTGCAGCACTAACCATAATTTCTATGGCAAAATGAACCCCCTCATTTTGTTCCTTTTTAAATTAAATGTTTTAAGTGTTACCAGTTTATTCCAATCAAGATGGCTTCAGGTGTGCCATACTTTTGTCATAAGTAAGACTGTTAGTGCTCTAGTTGTTCTTTAGAACACTCTGGGAAGCTGCAGTAGAACACAAAGGCATCAACTGACAGGCTGCTCCTGTTGAAATATAACAGGAAGATATTTGAGATCACACTTGAAACATGTCCTAATTTTTCTTTCCAGAGCACTAACCATAATTTCTATGACAAGATGAACCCCATCATTTTGTTCCTTTTTAAATTAAATGTTTTAAGTGTTACCAGTTTATTCCAATCAAGATGGCTTCAGGTGTGCCATACTTTTGTCTTAAGTAAGGCTGTTAGCACTCTAGTTGTTCTTTAGAACACTCTGGGAAGCTGCAGTAGAACACAAAGGAATCAACTGACAGTCTCTGCCCTTGTTGGATGTACATGTTTTACTGAGAATGTCAGACTTCATTCTCACATGACTGAGAAAGATAATGTGAATTTACAGAAAATATGCTCTCATTTTAGCTTCTGGAGCACCTTCCAAAACTGTATGGGACAAGCATGTGAAAATAGTTTTCTCTCAAACATGATTCATGATATCCCAGCAGAAGGTTTTTCACAGGGTAAAATCACCTTAGAACACACCACAATTCCTGAAATTAGTATGGTACCATCAACAAATGAATTCTAATGTAACTAAAGTCTGTTATCACCCTTTATAGTTCTCCTTTTGGTAACCCTCAAAATCTTCGATTCACTACAATGCATTTCAATGGGGTACTATCATTTATATTGGTCCCAAGATGGCTGCCAGCAATTCCAGGATGAAGTGCTGACAGCCAATCAGATCTCACGATGACATGTGTGGTGAGGCTCCGCCCAGATATATATGTGTTTTTACTTTTGATTTTCTCAGCAACTACTGAACGGATTTACACCATTTAACAAAAGGGTTCTTTCTGAACCAAGAACTACCTCTTTGCCAAATTTGGTGTAATTCCGTTCAGCAGTTCGGGCTGTAGCCTTGCATAAAGTTTCCTATGGAAAATTGATGTTTTTGACTCTTATTTTTTAATTTCTCCGCAACTACTGAATGGATTTACACCATTTAACAAAAGGGTTCTTTCTGAACCAAGAACTACCTCTTTGCCAAATTTTGTGTAATTCCGTTCAGCAGTTCAGGCTGTAGCCGTGGCTAAAGTTTCCTATGGGAAAATGAATGGGGAAAACACGTTTTGGGACCCCCTTTTTATCGGCCCCCGCTTGACGAATCACCCCGAAACGTTCAGGGTAGGAGCGGACCGGAGCGGGCCATAAAGTTTGAAAATTTCGTGAAGATTCGTCAACCTACGCAAGAGTTATTTCAAATAGAATGTTGCGGATTTGCTATGGAAAATAGGTCCTAACTATAACTATCTACTGGCGACCGCCAGTAGATAATATATATATATATATATATATATATACATATATATATATATATATATATATATATATGTGTGTACATTTCACTTAAAAAAAAACCCGAGGCTTTGTCAATGGAGGGAGGGGGGCCGCGCGGCCCCCCTCCTGGAGCCTGTAATGGCCCTGGGGACCACCACCCCCCAGGGCCGGCTCCTGCAGTGTCTCGCGGCTCCCGTCCTGTCATAGCAAACTGCTTTGGATATTGGAAGCTCTCGCTTCTAATATCCAAAGCAAATTGCTTTTCCACATGTGGAAAAGCAATGCCGGCTCCCAAGGGACGCGGGAGCCGGCGGGACTGTGGGGGATTGGGGACCCCCACAGTCCCCAACGGAGAGGAGCCAACCCCCGGGGGATGGGGTCCCCGGGGCAAGTAGTGGCTCGGGAGGGGCCACGCGGCCCCTTCCCCAAAATAAAAAATAAAAAAACAAAGGCCGGCCCCGGGGATGGGGTCCCCGGGGCCATAAGTGGCCTGAGGAGGGGGCAACGCAGCCCCCTCCAAAACAATAAAAATTAAAAAAAGGCCATGCCCCGGGGATGGGGTCCCCGGGGCCGATTAAGGCCTCGTGAGGGGGCCACGCGGCCCCCTTCCAAATTGTTTTTTTAATAAATAGGGGCAGGCCCTGGGGGATGGGGTCCCCAGGACCAATAAATTAGAAAAGAAGGGGGCCACACAGCCCCCTTCTTTAAAAAAAAAAAGAAAAACACCGGCATCGCGCCGGAGGCCACGCCCCTTCTTTCACCACTCTGCAAACGCGCCCCTGGCGCGTTTGCAGATGGGGAACGAATTCCCCTTGAATACTGGGGGTCCCTGAGGCCAACTAGCCCACCAGGAACCTCCAGTATGCGCCAGGGGCTGCGTTGCAGAGAGGTGTACAGAGGCCACGCCCCTTTTACACCTCTCTGCAACGCAGCTCTGTGGCGCTTTTAGAAGTACATGGTGGGCTAGTTGGACTCCAGGGACCCTCAGGATTGAAGGGGATTTCATTCCCCAACTTAAAACGCGCCACGGGGCGCGTTTGCACAGTGGTGAAGGGAGGGGCGGGGCTTCAGGTGACATGTGTGCAAATAGGCCCTGTGGCGCATTTTAAGATGGGGAATGAAATCCCTTCAATCCTGAGGGTCCCTGAGGCCAACTAGCCCACCAGGTACGTCCAGATAGCGCCACAGAGCTGCGTTGCAGAGAGGTGCAAAAGGGGCGTGGCCTCTGAACACCTCTCTGCAACGCAGCCTCCTGGCGCATACTGGAGGTACAGGGTGGGCTAGTTGGACCCCAGGGACCCTCATGATTCAAGGGGACTTAATCCCCCAACTTAAAACGCGCCATGGGGCGCGTTTGCACAGATGTCACCTCAGGCCCCGCCCCCTCCCTTCACCATTGTCCAAATATTCCTCTAAAATCAGCCGAACTACGAATTCCGATTTACTCACCTGTTATCATGAGAGACCTCAGTGCTGCATCTTTGAGCCCAGTACTGATCCTGAAAAGTAATTTTAACCGTACTTACCAGTAACTTGAATTTCCTTCCATAGGCTAACATTGACTGGTTTCACTTGGAAATTCTTCTAAGTGTGGAGTTTTGGAACTTTATAATATTCCTCTAAAATCAGCCAAAATACGAATTCCGATTTACTCACCTGTTATCAGGAGAGACCTCAGTGCTGCATCTTTCAGCCCAGTACTGATCCTGAAAAGTTATTTTAACCTTACTTACCAGTAACTTGAATTTCCTTCCATAGGCTAACATTGACTGGTTTCACTTGGAAATTCTTCTAAGTGTGGAGTTTTGGAACTTTATAATATTCCTCTAAAATCAGCCAAAATACGAATTCCGATTTACTCACCTGTTATCAGGAGAGACCTCAGTGCTGCATCTTTCAGCCCAGTACTGATCCTGAAAAGTAATTTTAACCGTACTTACCAGTAACTTGAATTTCCTTCCATAGGATATCATTGCCTGCTTTTGCTGAAAAAGTTTCTAAGTGTCGATTTTTGAAAAATACAAATATTCCTCTAAAATCAGCTGAACTACGAATTCCGATTTACTCACCTGTTATCAGGAGAGAACCCAATGCTGCATCTTTTAGCCCAGCACTGACCCTGAAAAGTAATTCTAACCGTACTTACCAGTAACTTGTATTTCCTTCCATAGGAATCCATTGTCTGGTCTTCAGCAGAAAAGTTTCAAAGTGTCGATTTTTGAAACATACAAATATTCCTCTAAAATCAGCAGAACTACGAATTCCGATTTACTCACCTGTTATCAGGAGAGACCTCAGTGCTGCATCTTTGAGCCCAGTACTGATCCTGAAAAGTAATTTTAACCGTACTTACCAGTAACTTGAATTTCCTTCCATAGGCTAACATTGACTGGTTTCACTTGGAAATTCTTCTAAGTGTGGAGTTTTGGAACTTTATAATATTCCTCTAAAATCAGCTGAACTACGAATTCCGATTTACTCACCTGTTATCAGGAGAGAACACAATGCTGCATCTTTTAGCCCAGCACTGACCCTGAAAAGTAATTCTAACCGTACTTACCAGTAACTTGTATTTCCTTCCATAGGAATCCAATGTCTGGTTTTCAGCAGAAAAGTTTCAAAGTGTCGATTTTTGAAACATACAAATATTCCTCTAAAATCAGCAGAACTACGAATTCCGATTTACTCACCTGTTATCAGGAGAGACCTCAGTGCTGCATCTTTGAGCCCAGTACTGATCCTGAAAAGTAATTTTAACCGTACTTACCAGTAACTTGAATTTCCTTCCATAGGCTAACATTGACTGGTTTCACTTGGAAATTCTTCTAAGTGTGGAGTTTTGGAACTTTATAATATTCCTCTAAAATCAGCTGAACTACGAATTCCGATTTACTCACCTGTTATCAGGAGAGAGCCCAGTGCTGCATCTTTTAGCCCAGCACTGACCCTGAAAAGTAATTCTAACCGTACTTACCAGTAACTTGTATTTCCTTCCATTGGAATCCATTGTCTAGTTTTCAGCAGAAAAGTTTCAAAGTGTCGATTTTCACAAACTACAAATATTCCTTAAAAATCGCCTGTATGACTTAAACGCATTCTTTCAACTGTTTACAGGAGATGCACCAGTGCTGGATACAGGATCCACCACTGAGTAAGAAAAAGTAACGATAACACTACACTACTTACCTGCTAAGTGAATTTCCTCCCATAGGATAACATTGGTGATTCTATGTGAAAAAGTTTCTAAGTGTCAACTTTTAAAATACAATAATATTCCTTAAAAATCACTACTGTAACCAAAACGCTTTTACTCAACTGTTTACAGGAGATGTCCCAGGACTGAATCTAGGATCCAGTCCTGTGGTTATAAAAGTAATCCATAAAGTAACTAATTGCATTTAACTAGAAATTCACATTGAGCTCAATGTTGCATTGTGTTTGAAATTGTGTTGCCCATTGCAACAACTGTAACTACTGTACTTAAAAGTCTATTGCCTATTTGCAAAGTATTTAAACTAAAGTAATTCATTCTGAGAAAGTATATTTTGTAATGTAATGTATAATGTAATTACAATGTAATTTAAAAAATAAAATATGTAAAAATAAATAGTTTAAAAAAATGTAGTAAATCAGTATCAAAAAAATAAATATAACAATTAATACATTTAAAAATTGGCATTTACAAAACCTTTGAAATTCACTGAAAAAACCATAGGTTTTAGGGGCGTTATAGTTAGAAATTAGCATTTAAAAAACCTTTGAAATTCACTTAAAAACCATAGGTTTCAGGCACGTTATAGTTAGAAATTAGCATTTAAAAAACCTTTGAAATTCACTGAAAAACCATAGGTTTCAGACACGTTATAGTTAGAAATTAGCATTTAAAAAACCTTTGAAATTCACTGAAAAAACCATAGGTTTTAGGGACAGTTATAGTTAGTTGGACATTTCACTCGTACAAAACCATAGAAATTCCCCGTTATAGTTAGTTCAGCTAACTATAACTCGCGCCCGCAATGCACTGCTGATGACGTCACATATTACATCACTCATGACATGGTCAGTGACATCACTGATGACATTACTGATGACATCTCAAATGACATCACTGATGACATCAACCACGTGATAATCTGATGCACCTCCTCACACCCTAATATAACCTTTGATACACCCACTCTAAATTACAGACTGCCATTCGCAAAACCATAGACACTCCAACACCAATAACTACATACCCACTCACTGATTCTTAGGTCTACACACACATCCACTCACTCACCCATACAGTCACTCATACTTACGGTCACTCAGTGCAGGACTATCATATGCACTCATACTCCTATATAGACACTCAAACACCGCCACTCATCCATAGAGGTACTCACACACCTAGTCAGTCATGCAAATAATTAAACACACTGCCATTTACTCACCTATACAGTTATACACACACCAGCTCACTTACTCATACAAATACTAGCACATTCTTACGCTCTTATACAATCACTGATACAAGCACACACTCATCCATACAGTCACTCTCACAATCACACACTCTCGCTTATAGCTATTTATATACTCCAACACACATATATACTGCCTTTCACATATGTAGTTACTCACACATGTACCACTGGGACATACATTCACTCACTAACACACTCTTACACACACTTACCCACCCATACAGCCTATCACAGATGCACTCTTGAAACCACCCACCCAGTAAATCACCCACTGACACATCTATGCACAGAGTCGCACACACCCTACCCACACAAACACTCAGGCACCCATACAGATACTCAGACAACCAATCAATAACTCATATAGACACTCATGTAGCTATTCACAAACCCATGCAGCCACTTACACAGCAACAGACAGACAGTTACAGACATTCACCCAGTTTAGTCACTAACCCTTGCATTCAGTAAGATACGTTTAATCACTCACTTATAGAGTCAGTCACGCACCTACTAAATCCTTCATCCACACACTTATACACCCACTCATTCTTCAATACACCTTTCCCTATATATTAAAAATATTTAAACTTTACAGAAACACAGTCACTGGATGATGTCATCAGTGATGTCATTTGAGATGTCATCAGTGATGTCATGTCATCAGTGATGTCACTGACCATGTCATGAGTGATGTAATATGTGACGTCATCAGCAGTGCATTGCGGGGCGTGAGTTATAGTTAGCTGAACTAACTATAACGGGGAATTTCTATGGTTTTGTACGAGTGAAATGTCCAACTAACTATAACTGTCCCTAAAACCTATGGTTTTTTCAGTGAATTTCAAAGGTTTTTTAAATGCTAATTTCTAACTATAACGTGTCTGAAACCTATGGTTTTTTCAGTGAATATATATATAATTATATATATATATATATATATGCAAAGAATTCGTCACAATAAAATGTAGAACAGACGAAGGCGAACCCAAATGATGGTGCAATTGTGATTTTATTTTCTGCCCAACACCACCGCTGCCATAACGCGTTTCAGCCCACGTGGGGCCTTGATCACATGACACTGTTGAGGGGGCGGTTACCACATTTAAAGTGCAAGTGAGTGACGTTTTTGCAGTACAACAACTGTTTTTCTTTGTTTCTAATTCATAGACATGGAAAAGTTACATATGTCAAAAGGCAAAGGGTATAGGGTCATTGGAAGTGCAAAACTAGAGCAAACATGATACAATATCATGAATTAACAGTACATTTGAATAAATAGATAAATATATAAATAAGTATTCAAAATAAGACTGTCCATCTCTGAATAAAACTAAACTATTAATCACGGATAAAATGATACTTAAAAAGTAAAACCAATGTAAAACTTTTTTTTCCTTTTTTCTCCATAAATAGTAGCATTATTCATAAGGCACATAAGTTTCATAATTGCACATATAATATACCCGTGAATTAAAGATGTTAAAAGGTTATATATATATCATCAATTGATACAGCTCCTATTTTAAAATTATTTTGTTAATCTATATATATATATATATATAGATAAACAAATTGCTAAATAATTTTAAAATAGGAGCTGTATCAATTGATGATGAAATATGAATGGATTGTAAATAATTTAACAATGAAATTGAATTGTAGTATATCTTTAAAAACTGAGGTGAAAAGTCTTGCTTTTCTGTCCATGAAAATGCTGCACGTAAAACGAATAGTACAGCGCGTACATGTTATGTGACCAAGGCCGTCTAGGCGGCCGAAATGCATAATATTGGAAGGCAAAATAAACTGAACTGAAGCAAACCGCATTCGTGTCTGCTCCGTTTCTGCTCAAAGGAAAGTGAACGCAGGATATATATATATATATATATATATATATATATATATATATATATATATATATATAGAGAGAGAGAGTGGAGAGAGTGGAGAGAGAGAGAGTGGAGAGAGAGAGAGTGGAGAGAGAGAGAGTGGAGAGAGAGAGAGTGGAGAGAGGGAGAGGAGAGAGAGAGTGGAGAGAGAGAGAGTGGAGAGAGAGTAGAGAGAGAGACTGACTGAGATACTGACTGACTTAGAGACTGACTGAGAGACTGACTGAGAGAGAGACTGAGAGAGAGACTGACTGACAGAAAGAGAGAGAGACTGACTGACAGAAAGAGAGAGACTGACTGACTGACTAAGAGAGAGAGACTGACTGACTGAGAGAGACTGACTGAGAGAGACTGACTGACAGAGACTGACTGGCTGACAGAGAGACTGACTGACTGACAGACAGGGACTGACAGAGAGAGAGAGAGAGACTGAGAGACTGACTTAGAGAGAGAGAGAGACTGACTGACCGACAGAGAGAGAGAGACTGACTGACCGACTGAGAGGGTGAAGACTGACAGAGAGAGACTGACTGACTGACTGACAGAGAGAGAGACTGACAGAGAGAGAGACTGACAGAGAGAGAGACTGACTGACACAGAGAGAGACAGACTGAGAGAGAGAGAGAGAGACTGACTGACCGACTGAGAGGGTGAAGACTGACAGAGAGAGAGAGACTGACTGACTGAGAGACTGACTGACTGAAAGAGAGACCGACTGACTAACAGAGAGACTGACTGACTGACAGAGAGGGAGAGAGACTGACTGAGAGAGAGAGAGAGGCTAACTGACAGAGAGAGAGAGACTGACCGTGAGTGAGAGATACTGACTGACTGACAGAGAGACTAACTGAATGACAGAGAGATAGAGAGAGACTAAGAGAGAGAGAGACTGACTGACAGAGAGAGAGAGAGACTGGCTGACCGACTTAGTGGGTGAAGACTGACACAGAGAGAGACTGACTGACTGACTGAGAGAGAGACTGACTGACTGACTGACAGAGAGACTGACTGACTGACAGAGAGAGAGAGAGACTGACTGACTGAGGGAGAGAGAGATTGACTGACAGAGAGACTGACTGAATGACAGAGAGAGGGAGAGAGACTGACTGACTGAGGGAGAGAGAGACTGACTGACTGAGAGACTTACTGACAGAGAGACTGACTGAATGACAGAGAGGGAGAGAGACTGACTGAGGGAGAGAGAGAGAGACTGACTGACTGAGAGACTGACTGACTGACTGAGAGAGAGAGAGACTGACTGAGAGAGACAGAGAGAGAGAGAGACTGACAGAGACAGAGACTGACTGACAGAGAGAGACTGACTGACAGAGAGACTGACTGATTGACAGAGAGAGACTGACTGACTGAGAGAGACTGACTGACTGACAGAGAGAGACAGAAAGAGAGAGACTGACTGAGAGGGAGACTGACTGACTGACAGAGAGACTGACTGACTGAGAGACTGACTCACTCAGAGAGACTGACTGAGACTGAAAGAGAGACTGACTGACTGACAGAGAGAGAGAGGGAGAGAGAGAGAGACTGACAGAGAGAGAGAGACTGACAGAGAGAGAGACTGACTAACTGAGAGAGACTGACTGACAGAGAGAAAGACTGACTGACAGAGAGAGACTGACTGACAGAGAGAGAGACTGACTGAGAGAGAGAGAGACTGACTGACAGAGACTGTGATGGAATTGGGGTCAAAATGAGTATGAAGCTATGCAATGCCTCTTAAGATTGCTATTGTCTGCTAATAAAAATGTAGAGAGAGAGACTGACTGACAGAGCGAGAGAGACTGACTGACAGAGAGAGACTGACTGACAGAGAGAGAGAGACTGTGATGGAACTGGGGTCAAAGTGTGTATGAAGCTAAGCAATGCCTCTTAAGATTGCTATTGTCTGCTAATAAAAATGTATTATCAAAATGTGCGTCTTTGTAGTTACATCTGCTTTGAAATACAGCATTGTCGCATTGTCTAATGTTTTGAAACGTGTTTGATTTTTTTTACTCTAGCCCCGCCCCCCCACTGACCCTGCCCCCCACTGACCCCACCCCTACCGGTGCAGCCCTCTGCCACAAACGACACTGTAATTTTGGCCCCCGACAGAAAGTTTGTGAGTACCCATGCTTTAGACACAGCTACAGCCCGAACTGCTGAACGGAATTACACCAAATTTGGCAAAGACGTAGCTCTTGGTTCAGAAAGCTCCCCTTGTCCAAAAGCAATGCTGGCTCCCGCAGGAGGCGGGGAGCCGGCATGGACCGCGGGGGCATTGGGGCTCCCCCCGTGGTCCCCAATGTGGGGCCAGGCCCCGGGGGATGGGGTTGCTGGGGCCAAAAGTGGCCTGGGAGGGGGGCCCCTCCCTTTTTAATTTATTATTATTTTTTTTTAAACGGAAGGCCGGCCCCGGGGGATGGGGTCCTCGGGGCCATAATTGCCCTCAGGAGGGGGGCCATTTGGCCCCCCTCCAAATTTAAAAAAAATAAATAAAGGCTGGCCAGGCCCCGGGGGATGGGGTCCCTCGAACCAAGAGAGGCCATGGGGAGAGGGGCCACGAAGCCCCCCTTCCAAAAATAAATTTTTGTGGGGCCCCGGCAGGTGGGGTCCCCGGGGCCGAAATAGGCCTGGGGAGGGGGGCTTTGCACCCCCCTCCTTTTCAATGAGAAAAAAAGAATGGAACAGGTCCCGGGGATGGGGTCCCCGGGGCCCAAAAGGCACAAGAGAAGGAGGGCCACACAGCCCCACTTCTTTAAAAAAAAAAAAGCCCAGCAACTCGCCGGAGGCCCCGCCCCCTCCCTGCACGACTCTGCAAACGCGCCTCCTGACACACTCTGCGTTGGGGGATTAAGTCCCCGTTGCTACTGAGGGTCCCTGTGGGCTAACTAGGCCACCAGGCACTTCCAGTAAGCCCCACACTATGGGATTGCTGAGAGGTGGTCCGAGGCCACGCCACTTTTTACACCACTCTGCAAATGCACCTCTTGGCACACTGCTGGTGGGGTGATGAGGTCCTCTTGTGCCCTCAGGACCTCAGGACTAAAGTGGACTTTATCCCCCGAGCAGAAGTGTGCCAAGAGGTGCGTTTGAAGAGTGATGTAAAAAGGGTGTGTGGCCTCAGACCACTCTCAGCAATCCAGCTGTGTGGGGCTTACTAGAGATACCAGGAGGGCTCGTTGGCCCCCAGGGACCCTCAGGAGGCAAGGGGACTTCATCCCCCAACCAAGAGCGTGCCAAGAAGTGCATTTACAGAGTGGGGGAGAAAGGGGTCGTGGCCTGTGTCCACCTCTCAGCAATCCCACTGTGTGCGGATTACTGGAGGTAACAGGTAGGCTTGTTGGCCCCTAAGGAACCCCAGCAGCGAAGGGGACTTCAATCCCCAGCCAAGAGTGCACCAGGGAGCGCGTTTGCAGAATGATGGGCAAAGGGGGCATGGCCTGCTATGAGAACCTACCAATGCTGCTGTGTGTGAATTACTGGAGGTAATAAGAGTGATGGTTGGCCCCCAAGGTTGTCTTTGGGGGCCAACAACCCCTCCTGTTACCTCCAGTAAGTCCCACACAGTGGGATTGCTATGAGGTCTTTGGAGGCAATGCTCCCCTTTCTCCACCACTCTACAAACATGCCTCCTGGAACACTACTGGTTGGGGGATGAAGTCCACTTTACTCTTGATGGACTTTGTGGGCCGAGAAGCCCTCCTGGTACCTCCTGTAAGTCCTACGCAGCAGAATTCCTGAGCACTGGTCGGATGCCCAGTCCCGTTTCTCCACCACTCTGCAAACGCGACTACCAGTTAAAGAAGCATTTGCAATGTAATAGGTCTTGCATTTGCAAGAGTTAGAGCTATTGGCGTTGTAAATGTAAAAGTTTTTTACTAATGTTTTTGGAGTGGAGTGGATGTAGGTTGTGTGTAGTGGAATTATGTGGTATATTGTGCAGTGAAATTATGTGGATAGAAAGTATGTGGTATTTAGTGTATAGGAATTATGTAGAGTGGGATTATGTGTTATGGAGAGTAATTATGTGGTATGGTAGTCTGTGTTGTGGAGTGGTAACCTCAGGTTTAGTCTTCCTCATTTCCATAGAAGCTAAACTATAAACTCAATGCGACAAAAAAAGAAGGAACCACTGAGGAGCACTTCTGGACCTAGTCAGAGATATGAGCAGGGCCACTGGAATTATGCGACTGTTTGGCTGCACCAACTTTCGCACAATTATACATTTTCCGCATTTGCCACATAATACATCATCTGCTGCATAATCTGCAGATATGAACAAAAAAAAACCTTGTTTCTAGCTTAAACGGCTAAAACATTACCCAAAATGCAGTGACAAGTGTTACAGCGTGGTGGAAGGCCCTTTGCAAACCTAGAATGGTCACCTGTTACTTATTGCTAAATGTGGGTGTTAAGTTGGTACTAATGGTGTGCAAACCACTCTTGCTTCTTCCTGTGCCTCTTTTGCCTCTTTCTGCATTTCTGTTGCTTCCTTCTGCATCTTTCTTTCTTTTCCTGCACTTCTCTTGCCTCTTTCTGCACATCTCTTCCACTTTCTGTACCTCTCTTGCCTCTTTCTGCACCTCTCTTGCCTCTTTCTGCACCTCACTTGCTTCTTTCTGCACCCCTCTTACCTCTTTCTGCACCCTTCTTTCCTCTTTCTGCACCTCTCTTGCCTCTTTCTACACCCCTGTTCCCTCTTTCTGTACCTCTCCTTTCTGTTTGTGCACCTCTCTTGCCTCTTTCTGCACTTCTCTTGCCTCTTTCTGCATCTCTGTTGCTTCTTTCTGCACTTCTCTTGCTTCTTTCTGCACCCCTCTTGCCTCTTTCTGCATCCTTTTTCCCTCTTTGTGCAACTCTCTTGCCACTTTCTGCACCTCTCTTCCCTCTTTCTGCACTCCTCTTGCCTCTTTGTGCACCTCTGTTCCTTCTTTCTGCACTTCTTTTATTTATTTATGCACCTCTCTTACTTCTTTCTGCACCACACGTGCATCTCTCTGCACACTTCTTCCCTCTTTCTGCACCTCTCTTGCCTCTTTCTGCACCCCTGTTCCCTCTTTCTGTACCTCTTCTGCCTCTTTCTGCACCTCTCTTGCCTCTTTCTGCACTTCTCTTCCCTCTTTCTGTACCTCTGTTGCTTCTTTCTGCCCTTCTCTTCCCTCTTTCTGTACCTCTCTTGCTTCTTTCTGCACCCATCCTCCCTCTTTCTGCACCTCTTTTGCCTCTTTCTGTATCTTGTTCCCTCTTTCTGCACCTCTCCTGCCTGTTTCTGCACCTCTCTTGCCTCTTTCTGCACCCTTCTTCCCTCTTTCTGCACCTCTCTTGCATCTTTATGCTCTCTTTCCTCTTTCTGTACCCCCTGCCTCTTTCTGCACCTCTGTTCCTTCTTTCTGCACTTCTTTTGTTTCTTTCTGCACCCCTCATGCCTCTTTCTGAACCCCTCTTCCCTCTTTCTGCACCCCTCTTGCCTCTTTCTGCAGCTCTGCTGCTTCTTTCTGCACTTCTCTTGCTTCTTTCTGCACCTCTCTGGCTTCTTTCTGCACCCCTTGTGCCTCTTTCTGCACTGCTCCTCCTTCTTTCTGCACCCCTCTTGCCTCTTTCTGCACCTCTGTTCCTTCTTTCTGCCCCTCTCTTGTTTCTTTCTCCTTCCCTCTTGCCCCTTTCTCCACCCCTCTTCCCCCTTTCTGCATGTCTGTTGCTTCTTTCTGAACTTCTCTTGCCTCTTTCTCCACCCCTCTTCCCTCTTTCTGCACCTCTGTTGTTTCTTTCTGCACTTCTCTTGCTTCTTTCTGTACCTCTCTTGCTTCTTTCTGCACCCCTTGTGCCACTTTCTACACCGCTCTTCCCTCTTTCTGCACCCCTCTTGCCTCTTTCTGCAGCTCTGTTGCTTCTTTCTGCACTTCTCTTGCTTCTTTCTGCACCTCTCTGACATCTTTGTGCACCCCTAGTGCCTCTTTCTGCACCTCTCTTCCCTCTTTCTGCACCCCTCCTGCCTCTTTCTACACCTCTTTTCCTTCTTTCTTCACTTCTTTTGTTTCTTTCTGCATCTCTCTTGCTTCTTTCTGCACCCCTCTTGCCTCTCTCTCCACTCCTCTTCCCCCTTTGTGCATGTCGGTTTCTTCTTTCTGCACTTCTTTTGCCTCTTTCTCCACCCCTCTTCCCTCTTTCTGCACCTCTGTTGAATCTTTCTGCACTTCTCTTGCTTCTTTCTGCACCTCTCTTGCTTCTTTCTGCACCCCTTGTGCTTCTTTCTGCACCGCTCTTCCCTCTTTCTGCACCCCTCTTGCCTCTTTCTGAACCTCTGTTCCTTCTTTCTGCACTTCTTTTGTTTCTTTCTGCACCTCTCTTGCTTCATTCTGCTTCCCTATTGCCTCTTTCTCCACCCCTCTTCCCCCTTTCTGTATCTCTGTTGCTTCTTTCTACACTTCTCTTGCCTCTTTCTACACCCCTCTTCCCTCTTTCTGCACCTCTGTTGCTTCTCTCTGCACTTCTCTTGCTTCATTCTGCACCTCTCTGGCTTCTTTCTACACCCCTTGTGCCTCTTTCTGCACCCCTCTTCCCTCTTCCTGCACCCCTCTTGCCTCTTTCTGCACCTCTGTTCCTTCTTTCTGCACTTCTTTTGTTTCTTTCTGCACCTCTCTTGCTTCTTTCTGCGCCCCTCTTGCCTCTTTCTCCACCCCTCTTACCCCTTTCTGCATCTCTGTTGCTTCTTTCTGCACTTCTCTTGTCTCTTTCTCCACCCCTCTTCCCTCTTTCTGCACCTCTCTTGCTTCTTTCTGCACCTCTCTTGCTTCTTTCTGCACCCCTCGTGCCTTTTTTGCACCCCTCTTCCCTCTTTCTGCACACTTCTTCCCTCTTTCTGCACCTCTGTTCCTTCTTTCTGCACTTCTTTTGTTTCTTTCTGCACCCCCTTGCCTCTTTCTGCACCCCTCTTCCATCTTTCTGCACCCCTCTGCCCTCTTTCTCCACCCCTCATCTTTCTTTCTGCTCCTCTGTTGCTTCTTTCTGTACTTCTCTTGCTTCTTTCTGCACATCTCTTGCTTCTTTCTGTATCCCCTGCCTCTGTCTGCACCTC
This sequence comes from Calotriton arnoldi, assembly GCA_963921515.1. Taxonomy (NCBI): domain Eukaryota; kingdom Metazoa; phylum Chordata; class Amphibia; order Caudata; family Salamandridae; genus Calotriton; species Calotriton arnoldi. The sequence continues at coordinate 1,196,326 of CAWUFW010005042.1, read as the reverse complement.
TGTTCCTTCTTTCTGCACTTCTTTTGTTTCCTTCTTCACCCCTCTTGCCTCTTCTCCATGCTTCTTCCCCCTTTCTGCATCTCTGTTGCTTCTTTCTGCACTTCTCTTGCCTCTTTCTCCACCCCTCTTCCCTCTTTCTGCACCTCTATTGCTTCTTTCTGCACTTCTCTTTCTTCTTTCAGCACCTCTCTTGATTCTTTCTACACCCCTCTTCCCTCTTTATGCACCTCTTTTGCCTGTTTCTGCAACTCTCTTGCCTCTTTCTGCACCTCTGTTGCTTCTTTCGGCACTTCTCTTGCCTCTTTCTGCACCCCTCTTGCCTCTTTCTGCACCTCTGTTGCTTGTTGCTGCACTTCTCTTGTTCTTTCTGCATCTCCCTTGCTTCTTTCTGCACCCCTCTTGCCTCGTTCTGCACCCTTCTTCCCTCTTTGTGCAACTCTCTTGCCTCTTTCTGCACCTCTTGCCTCTTTCTACACCCCTCTTGCCTTTTTCTGTACCTCTTTTGCTTCTTTCTGCACTTCTCTTGCCTCTTTCTGCACCCCTCTTGCCTCCTTTTTTACCTCTGTTGTTTCTTTCTGCACTGCTCTTGCTTCTTTCGGCACCTCTCTTGCAAATTTCTGCACCCCTCTTGCCTCCTTCTGCACCTCTGTTGGTTCTTTCTGCACTGCTCTTGCTTCTTTCTGCACCTCTTTCACCTGTTTCTGCAACTCTCTTGCCTGTTTCTGCACTTCTTTTGCCTCCCTCTGCACCTCTTTTGCTTCTTTCTGCACTTCTCTTGCCTCTTTCTGCACCGCTCTTGCCTCTTTCTACAACCCTCTTGCCTCTTTCTGCACTTCTCTTGCCTCCTTCTGCACCTCTGTTGCTTCTTTCTGCAAAGCTCTTGCCTCTTTCTGCACCCCTCTTGTCTGTTTGTGCACCTCTGTTGGTTCTTTCTGCACTGCTCTTGCTTCTTTATGCACCTCTTTTGCCTGTTTCTGCAACTCTCTTGCCTCTTTCTGCACTTCTCTTGCCTCATTCTGCACCTCTGTTGCTTCTTTCTGCTTTTCTCTTGCTTGTTTCTGCATCTTTCTTCCTCTTTATGCACTAGCATTGCCTCTTTCTGTGCTTCTCTTGCTTCTTTCTGCACCTTTCTTCCTCTTTCTGCACCTCTCTTGCCTCTTTCTACACCTTTCTTCTTCTTTCTGCACCTCTCTAGTTTCTTTCTGCACCTCTCTTGGTTCTCTCTGCACTTCTGTTGCCTCTTTGTGCACTTCTCGTGCGTCTTTCTGCACATTTCTTGCCTCTTTCTGTACTTCTCTTGCCTCTTTCTGCACATTTCTTACTCTTTCTGCACCTGTCTTGATTTTTCTGCACTTCTCTTGCCTCTTTCTGTACTTCTCTCACCTCTTTCTGTACTCAAATGGGAAGTGCAAGCTGTCAAGTTTAAAGGTCTACGTGCTCTCAGGACTGAGGTATATCTCTACTTGTACATGTATTCTTACATGTGTTATGCATCTGAAGATGGTAGCTTAAAAAGTGGGTAACTTCTCCTATAGGTGGGCAAATCTTCTCAGTTCTGCTCTGTCATTCGGTTGCACAGGCAGACATGTCTTATGTATATAGGTGTTATAGAGCCCCTTAAATATACTATTGAATACCCATGTACCCTATTTTGTGAGCAGAAAGAAATGCATACACCTTTTTGTACACAAATGTAACATGTCACTAGGTAAAAGCAGAGACACGCGCATTCATACCTTCACAAATTTGGTGAGACTTACAGCAGTGCTATGGTTAGGATTGCTGTTTTACATTTGGTAGGCCTAAGATTCTGAGCAGTCGATGAATAGTGAAACTTGAAGAGAAAAGTGAGGTTTAAGACATCTTGGGAGAAGGATTAGTGATTAAGCTACTGTGTATGAGTCTGTGGAAAGGTACAAAGTAGGTCTTTTTCTGCACCTCTTCTGCTTCTTTCTGCACTTCTCTTGCTTTTTTCTCCACCTTTCTTTCTCTTTCAGGACTTCTGTTGCCTCTTTCTGCATTTTTCTTGCTTCTTTCTGCACCTTTCTTCCTCTTTCTGCACATGTTCTACCTATGTAGGCATAATTAGAAATTAGCATTTAAAAAACCTTAGAAATTCATTGCAAAAACCACAGGTTTAAGGGACATTATAGTTAGGAATTAGCATTTAGAAAACCTTAGAAATTCACTGAAAAAACCACAGGTTTCAGGAACGTTATAGTTAGGCTGACATTTCACTCGTACAAAACCAGAGAAATTCGTCCGATATAGTTAGCTGAGCTAACTATAACTTGTGCCCCCGCAATGCACTGCTGATGACGTCACATATTACATCACTCATGACATGGTCAGTGACATCACTGATGACATCACTGATGACATCTCAAATGACATCACTGATGACATCACTGAGGACATCATCCACTTAATATCTGATGCACCTCCTCACACCCTAATATAACCTTTCATACACCCACTCTAAAATACAGACTATCATTCACGAAACCATAGACACACCAATACAGTTAGTACATACCCACTCACTGATTCATAGATCTACACACATCTACTCACTCAACCATACAGTCACTCATCAATACAGCCACTGATATATGCACTCATACACCTGTACAGACACTCACATACCGCCACTCACCCACAGAGATACTCACACACCTAGTCAGTCACCCAAAGACTGAATCACACTGCCATTTACTCACCTATACAGTTATACACACACCACTTCACTTATTCATATAGATACTAACACATACTTACTCTCTTATACAATCACTGACACAAGCACACACTCATCCATACAGCCACTCTCACAATCACTCTCACATATAGTCACTTATATACTCCAACACTCACATATACTGCCTTTCACATATGTAGTTACTCACACATGTACCATTGAGACATCCATTCACTCACCAACACAGCCATACACACACTCACTCACCTATACAGCCCCTTGCAGACATATTCATGAACCCATACACCTACTGAATCACCCACTCACAGAACCGTGGAGAGAGTCACACACCCCCCACCCACCCACACAGACACTCATGCACCCATACAGGTAATCAGACAACCAATCATTAGCCCATATAGACACTCATGTAGCTACTCACCAACCCATGCAGCCACTTACACAACAACTGACAGACTGATACAGATATTCACACATATTAGTCATTCACCCATGCATTCACTAAGGCACGTTTAATCACTCACTTATACAGTAAGTCACGCACCCACTAAATCATCCATTCAGACACTCATACACCCACTCATTCTTCAATAAACCTTGGCATGTATATATATAACATACTTAAACTTTTTAGAAACACTCAGTCACTCGATGATGTCATCAGTGATATCATCAGTGATGTCATGTGAGATGTCATCAGGGATGTCATTAATGATGTCACTGACCATGTCATAAGTGATGTAATATGTGATGTCATCAGCAGTGCATTACGGGGGTGCGAGTTATAGTTAGCTCAGCTAACTATAACAGCCAAATTTCTCTGGTTTTGTATGAGTGAAATGTCAAATGCAAAAACAACAATTGATGGACAGAATGCAGAACAATGTCATACATTCACCCCAGTATAGAGATCTGGGCCTAAATCTATCATTTTTTTGCTCACCATGCCATTCCAGTTTGAACCCAGCCATATGCAAATCAGTCTTGACCCTGTGCCCAATGGGAACAGTCCAGCCCGAACTGCCAGGCCAGGTTCTCCCTGGACTAGAAACAAGCATCCTAGGACCGGTTTCGGGGTTTCACCCCTCACCAGCCAGGATAGCTTGACTCCAGTGGCATGGAAAGCACGGAACCCACGTCTGGGCATACCCGTCCCACTCGGGGTGACAAATGCAAAAAGAACAATTGATGGACAGAATGCAGAACAATGTCATACATTCACCCCAGTACAGAGATCTGGGCCTAAATCCATCGTTTTTTTGCTCACCATGCCATTCCAGTTTGAACCCAGCCATATGCAAATCAGTCTTGACCCTGTGCCCAATGGGAACAGCCCAGCACGAACTGCCAGGCCAGGTTCTCCCTGGACTGGAAGCAAGCATCCTAGGACCGGTTTCGGGGTTTCACCCCTCATCAGCCAGGATAGCTTGACTCCAGTAGCCTAACTATAACGTCCCTAAAACCTGTGGTTTTTTCAGTGAATTTCTAAGGTTTTTTAAATGCTAATTCCTAACTATAAAGTCCCTAAAACCTCTGGTTTTTTTCAGTGAATATATATATATATATATATATATATATATATATATATATATATATATATATATATATATATATTTTTGTTTCTGCAATCCAAGTAAAGAGATCACTCAGAGTTCAGCTGACACCAGAAGTTGTTTATTTCAGGTTACGCGTTTCGCTTGTCAAGCAAGCTTGGTCACACAGTGCGTTCCAGGAAAAGACTGCATACATAGGCAGTGCAGAAAGTAAAGAAGGACCAAAATTATAAGGGTACATAACATGGTCAAAAGGGCATCCATTTTGTAGTGGACCCTCTGTGGTTGTATTCCATCATACTAGACTTGCATAATTGTTATTTCAAGCAAAAACAAAGATTCATAATAGTTTGTAGACTTTGTAAACCATTGTGAGCATCCTATTAACCAACTCTATTAATATATTAATATAGGAACACACGTATTGCATTATACTTATTATAAAATATACATTGAATTAGTGTGCATTCCAAAAGAAACCTGAAAGGGAAAAGGCAAATTAAACATGATTTGATCCCTGTAATTAAAAGCGCCTAATTGTAAGAAAAATTCTGTTCTCTTTTAGCGGCATAGTGCCTTAGTATTGTCCATTACAAAATAGTAAGATGTTTATTCAAAAGCACTAAATTTTGGACAAATCTATTCTCCAAGATTAGTTACAGGGTGGAACAAATAGTAGGAAGAAGTCAAATTCTTGCGGCACTGACCCAATATTGTCCAGTCTCTCATAATTACATGTTGGTAGGATGTTCTAATCAGAGATGAGTTATGTTCTGATAGTGCTTTTCAACCTGGAACAACCACTTGAACATTACATGCTGCATGGTCCCATGTGTATGTCATTTCTGGTAACACAACATAAACCCCCACAAGTTCTACAAGAACCAGGTGATTTCATTGAGATTAAAAATACACATCTAAAGAAAAACTAAATTCTATAATCAAGTAAGAGAAGTAACTCTTATCTGTCTGAATGGGCCCTCCACCATTGTGATAGACACGGAGAGAAATACCACGACCAATCCAACCGACAAAGACTCGAGGAAGAGGAAGGGGACGGGGCAGAGGACGAGGAAGAAACCAGGAAGAAACTGGAGAAGGAGGAAATTCCAATGACATAGGAAACAAAAGAGGCAGAGGACGTGCAAATCGGCTCGTGGGAACAAGCCAAGTGGGCCAGAAGAATCAGAAATGATGGAAGACGAAATGGTAAATAAAACTATCATAAATTTATCCTATAGACCTCTATCCATGTTCGAGAAACGCACGTTATGCCTAGGTCTCTCCTTTTGCCCTACAAACTCCTTCAACTATCCAGAAACTAGGGTGGACATGTTCAAATTTGTTAGAAAAGTCAAACTTAAGAAATGGCACAATATGCGAGGTACTCCTGAGAACAGCAACCCAGTGATTAACAAGGAGCAGAATACCATCCTCACCATTAAAGACAGAGAAACCCTCATAGCTATGCAGGATCTCTACCAAGAGGCAGGTAATGAGGAGGGTGAAGAAGATCTTAACATTAGAACTGACTGCCCGGCTAACACGAAATTCAAATCCAAATCGATATTTCTGCCACTTATGCCACATGATAATATCGATGCATTCCATGAGACAACTATTAAAGATCTTATCAAATTCCGAAAAAGGCGAAATAACAATAATCATTACACACCCACTAACTTTTCTAAAAAACAATGGCAATTTATCAACTCCCTGAATAAAGATGAAAACATCATAATCCGCCCCGCCGATAAAGGGGGGAACATTGTACTGTGGGAGAGAACGGCTTACATTACAGAAGCAACCAAACAACTGAGGGACACAAAATTTTATGATGAAATTGAGATGCAGGAGTACAATGACAGCATAGTCAAGGTATGGAATATACTAACTGAATATAAAGACAGAGGTATACTAAATTGGGACGAATTTTGCTATCTCAAATGTGATTATCCCAGAACGCCAATCTTCTATCTTCTGCCAAAGGTACACAAAGACCCCGGAGTACCTCCTGGCAGACCGATTGTATCTTCCATTGGATGTATAACTGAAAATATCTCTAAGTATATTGATCATTTCCTACATGTATATGTGGAAAAATTACCATCATATATCAGGGATACAAAAGACTTTTTAGAAAAAATTAAAGATCTAACATGGGAGGATGACTTCCAGATGGTCACTTTGGATGTGAATTCATTATACTCCATCATAGACCACTCATTGGGTATCCGCTGCTGCCAACAATTTCTCAGTACACGAGAAATATGTTATCTTGAACATACTGAAATGTTGTTAACACTCATGAAGTTTTGCCTGTTGAACAATATGTTTTCATTCAACAATACCATGTTTAAACAAGTCCTGGGTACCGCAATGGGGACTTGTTTCGCCCTAAGTTTTGCAAATCTCTTTTGGGGATATGGGAGGAGGAAATACTAAAGAAACTCAAACAAGACCAGACAGGGAACAAAGTTGTTAGATGGTATAGGTACATAGATGACCTTTTCGTAATATGGAATGGCAGCGAGGAAAGTGCAATAAACATGATTAAAGATCTCAATAGGAACACTTTTAATTTAACCCTTACCTATAACATCAGTAAACAACAGACTGAATTCCTAGATGTACTAGTAGAGATAAGGGAGAATAAAATACATACCAAACTCCACAGAAAATCAACAGCAGGCAACAGTCTTCTGCACGCTCTCAGCAGCCACCCAGAAACACTGAAATGGAGCATTCCGTATGGCGAGCTGTTGAGAGCGTGGAGAAACTGCAGCTCACAGGAGGCCTTTCTGATCGAGCAGGCTAGTATGTTACAAAGATTTCGAGAGAGAGGTTATCCCAATTGGGTACTCAAACGAGCTAAAGACAGGATTGACAGGATTGAAAGGGAGGAAACTCTGAAAGAAAAACCAACTACAGAGGAGGAGAATGCCACCAGGGTTATCCTTACATTCAACAAAGAATCGAAAGGAATTGCGAAAATACTAACACACAATTGGAATATCCTAAAAAGTGATCCTGTTATAGGACATACATTACAAGATAGACCACAGATCACATACAGAAAAGGAAAAACCTGAGGGATTTCTTAGTGAAAGGTGACATTACCAACAAAAATGTAAACACTAAAATTAATCTCCAAGGTTTTTTCCCCTGTGGACACTGCAAAGCCTGTAGAAACAGTTCCATGAGGAAAACATATCAGACACCCACAGGGGAAGTAAATATAAAGCAGTTCCTCACATGTGGCACAATTTTTACAATCTACATTTTGGAGTGCCCATGTAAGAAAAGATATGTGGGGAGTACGACTCTAGCTACCAAAAACGCGTGTTAGAACACATGAGAGCTATCACGAATAAAGACCCACACTATCCCGTGGCAAGACATTTTGCCGAGTACCATTTATCTAACAGTTACCTTCTGTCGTTCTTTGCAATAGAACAGATTGAACATACACTGAGAGGGGGTAATAGAGTCCTTCATTTGCGCAAAAAGGAATCATGGCACATTATCAACCTCCAAACTAAAAGTCCAGAAGGGCTCAACCAGGATGAAGAATTAAGTATTCACCTTTATGAGTAATTTTTGTACTTATTGCATGTATAACTGCCCGATCAGAATGTACAGAACGTTTGTGTATTGTTTTTTGTGTTTTGACAGAATTTTAATCCTGAACATAATAACACTCATGTTTTATTATCTTTTCTTTTCACAGGAGGAAAGGAAGGGGTAGAATCAGAGAAAACTCTTCCCTGCGACCATCCTATCACAATGGTGGAGGGCCCATTCAGACAGATAAGAGTTGCTTCTCTTACTTGATTATAGAATTTAGTTTTTCTTTAGATGTGTATTTTTAATCTCAATGAAATCACCTGGTTCTTGTAGAACTTGTGGGGGTTTATGTTGTGTTACCAGAAAAGACATACACATGGGACCATGCAGCATGTAATGTGCAAGTGGTTGTTCCAGGTTGAAAAGCACTAGCAGAACATAACTCATCTCTGATTAGAACATCATACCAACATGTAATTATGAGAGACTGGACAATATTGGGTCAGTGCCGCAAGAATTTGACTTCTTCCTACTATTTGTTCCACCCTGTAACTAATCTTGGAGAATAGATTTGTCCAAAATTTAGTGCTTTTGAATAAACATCTTACTATTTTGTAATGGACAATACTAAGGCACTATGCCACTAAAAAGAGAACAGAATTTGTCTTACAATTAGGCGCTTTTAATTACAGGGATCAAATCATGTTTAATTTGCCTTTTCCCTTTCAGGTTTCTTTTGGAATGCACACTAATTCAATGTATATTTTATAATAAGTATAATGCAATACGTGTGTTCCTATATTAATATATTAATCGAGTTGGTTAATAGGATGCTCACACTGGTTTACAAAGTCTACAAACTATTATGAATCTTTGTTTTTGCTTGAAATAACAATTATGCAAGTCTATTATGATGGAATACAACCACAGAGGGTCCACTACAAAATGGATGCCCTTTTGACCATGTTATGTACCCTTATAATTTTGGTCCTTCTTTACTTTTTGCACTGCCTATGTATGCAGTCTTTTCCTGGAACTCACTGTGTGACCAAGCTTGCTTGACAAGCGAAACGCGTAACCTGAAATAAACAACTTCTGGTGTCAGCTGAACTCTGAGTGATCGCTTTACTTGGATTGCAGAAACAAATTTCGTGGTTGGCATAGCTCCACCAACTCTGAGCGATCCTCTGCAAAGGGCGGGGGAAAACTGAAGGAGCCTCTATTGGTAAAACATATATATATATATATATATATATATATTATATATATATATATATATTCACTGAAAAAACCATAGGTTTCAGGGGCGTTATAGTTAGTTGGACATTTCACTCGTACAAAACCATAGAAATTCCCCCGTTATAGTTAGTTCAGCTAACTATAACTCACGCGCCCGCAATGCACTGCTGATGACGTCACATATTACATCACTCATGACATGGTCAGTGACATCACTCATGACATCACTGATGACATCTCAAATGACATCACTGATGACATCACTGATGACATCATCCTTGTGATAGAGTGGCAGACCTCCTCTCACCCTAATATAACCTTTGATACACACACTCAAAAATACAAACTAACATTTTCAAAACAATGGACATACCAATACCAGTTACAACACACCTATTCAGTAATTCCAAGATCTACACACACATCCACTCATTCACCAACAGTCCCTATACAGTCACTCATACATGTACTCACTCATCATATGTACTCATACACCTATACATCCTGTTACACACCGCCACTCATCCATAGAGTTACTCACACACATAGTCACAAATGCAAACAAAGTATCAAACATCCATTTACTTGCATATACAGTTATACACACACTACCACACTTACTTCTACAGAAACTTACACATACTTACTCTCTTAAACAATCACTTATAGAAACACCTACTTATTTGTACAGGAACTCTTCCAATCTCTCACTCTCACATATACTCACTTATATACACCAATACTCACATATACTAGTTTAAAACATATGTAGTTACTCATAAAGACACTATTGAGACAGTCATTCACTCACTAACACACCCATACACATACTCATCCACCTATACAGTCCTGCACACATGCTGTCTTCCAACACATACAAACAGTGAGTCACTCATTCATGCATCTATGCACTAAGTAATACCCCCACCGAACCATACAGACACTCAGACACTCATACTGATACTCAAAAACCAACTAATAACCCATATAGACACTCATGTAGCTAATCACCAACCCATGCAGCCACTTATACACAAAGTGAGAGACTGATACAGATATTTTCATATTTAAACATTACTCACTAACCCATGTATTCACTAAGATACACTTAGTCAGTTATACAATCAATTTTACAAAACAAAATCATCCATTTAGATACTTATATACCCATTTATTCTTCCATCGACCTTGAGATATACATATATAAAACATATTTAATTTTCAGAAAAACACACATTCACTGGATGATGTCATCAGTGATGTCATCAGTGATGTCATTTGAGATGTCATCAGTGATGTCATCAGTGATGTCACTGACCATGTCATGAGTGATGTAATATGTGACGTCATCAGCAGTGCATTGTGGATGCGACGAGTTATAGTTAGCTGAACTAACTATAACGGGGGAATTTCTATGGTTTTTTTACGAGTGAAATGTCCAACTAACTATAACGCCCCTGAAACCTATGGTTTTTTCAGTGAATTTCTAAGGTTTTTTAAATGCTAATTTCTAACTATAACGTGCCTGAAACCTATGGTTTTTTCAGTGAATTTCTAAGGTTTTTTAAATGCTAATTTCTAACTATAACGTGCCTGAAACCTATGGTTTTTTCAGTGAATATATATATATTTATTATACTATGTATACATGTGAAAAATGTCTCGGTCCCCTGTTTGCCTCGGTGGCACGGAAAAAATGGGTGGAACTGATGTCAGCACGCCGACGAGGTTCTCTTATGGCTCCGATGATGTCATACGGTGTCACGAGTGGAGCCGTGCTATTATGACGTCCTCGTTGACGTGGGAGAGCTAGGAAAGAATTTCCGTGGAATGCTGGTGCAGGGGATATTCACCTAAGTGTTCAGGCTAGTCCTTTGGGAGCAACTGTTTATGTTGCCACTCCAGAAACCGAAACCAGTGATCCGAGGGCAGAGGCCCTGCAGATGGCGCACGAGGTGGGGTGCCCAGTCGTGTGCACCGGCGGGGCAGCGAAGTGACAAGCACCACAACCCACAAAAAAGGTAACGAGGGCACTGAATAACACAGGATCTTCTCTTTGTATCTGGCAGGAACAACGAAGTTAAAATGCCCTAGTACCAAAATGTAGAATTAGTGCTACAACGGTCTTCAAGCGGACCTGCAATGCCGCTTCTGCCTCCCGTACCCTGGTGGTGGCACATGGGTCACGCGGTACGGTCATACTGCGGTGGGACGCACACTCGTTGACCTCTCGTGGCACTGCTCCACACTTCAGGGAGGACGCTTTCCATTAGCTATGTTTTCTGATGACATGTCGCGCCGGCCCCGTCCAACAACAGAACTCCTTTAGATCCAAACAGACTCTTCCACTCTCTCACCGGAAGTGAAACCAGGCCACGCGGACACTTTCACAATACAACAGCCGGGAATGCACTTTTCGGTAAAAAAACACATTCCTTCCTCCTAATTAATCAAATAAACATCTCACTGAAGAACAGGGGCCTGCTTCGATTGGTAAACAGCCGTTACAACGACTTTTTACTTTGTGATACCATTACAACGCATGCATTACCATGCATGCGTTGTACATCACGAAGTCATTACTACGCATTTTTTAGAACGCATGGTCATTTACCACGCATGCCTTTACAACGAATTTTGTTGTAAAGGTATGTATGGTAAATGACCATGCGTTCTAAAAACATGTAGACGATCCATGTTGTTGTAAGGAAACAGAGGCTGTTCCATTTCCTCACAACGACGTGCACCGCCCCTCAGAGACGACGTGAAGCAGGAACCACGAGGAGAGAGGAACCACGAGGAGTGAGAGGTAAGGGGGATTGGGCATGGGGTGGGGGTTTCTTTTCTAGGGTTTAGGGTAGTGCAGTAGTGTTTGGGTGGTGTAGGGTTCGTGCTGGAGGTAGTGTTTTAGGGTTTAGGGTAGTGCAGTGGTGTTTGGGTAGTGTAGGGGGTTGTGCTGGGGTAGTGTTTTAGGTTTAGGGTAGTGCAGTAGTGTAGGGGTCGTACTGGGGGTAGTGTTTTAGGCTTTAGGGTAGTGCAGTGGTGTATGGGTAGTGTAGGGGGTCGTGCTGGGTTAGTGTTTTAGGGTTTAGAGTAGTGCAGTGGTGTTTGAGTAGTGTAGGGGGTCATGCTGGTGGTAGTGTTTTAGGGTTTAGGGTAATGCGGTGGTGTTTGTGTAGTATAGGGGTCATGCTGGGGGTAGTGTTTTATAGTTTAGGGTAGTGCAGTGGTGTTTGGGTAGTGTAGGGGGTCGTGCTGGGGGTAGATTTAGGGTTTAGGGTAGTGCAGTGGTGTTTGGGTAGTATAGGGAGTCGTGCTGGGGTAGTGTTTTAGGGTTTAGGGTAGTGCAGTGGTGTTTGTGTAGTGTAGGGGGTCGTGCTGGGGGTAGTGTTTTAGGGTTTATGTTAGTGCAGTGGTGTTTGGGTAGTGTAGGGGTAGTGCTGGGGTAGTGTTTTAGGGTTTAGGGTAGTGCAGTGGTGTTTGTGTAGTGTAGGGGGTAGTGCTGGGGGTAGTGCTGGGGGTAGTGTTTTAAGGTTTAGGGTAGTGCAGTGGTGTTTGGGTAGTGTAGGGGTTCATGCTGGGGATAGTGTTTTAGGGTTTAGGGTATGGCAGTGGTGTTTGGGCAGTGTAGGGGGTCGTGCTGGGGGTCGATTTAGGGTTTAGGGTAGTGCAGTGGTGTTTGTGTTGTGAGGGGGTCGTGCTGGGGGTAGTGTTTTAGGGTTTAGAGTAATGCAGTGGTGTTTGTATAGTGTAGGGGGTTTAGGGTAGTGCAGTGGTGTTTGTGTAGTGTAGGGGGTCATGCTGGGGGTTGTGTTTTAGGGTTTAGGGTAGGGCAGTGGTGTTTGTGTAGTGTACGGGGACGTGTTTTAGGGTATAGGGTAGTGCAGTGGTGTTTGGGTAGTGTAGGGGGTCATGCTGGGGTTAGTGATTTAGGGTTTAGGGTAGTGCAGTGGTGTTTGGGTAGTGTAGGGGGTCGTGCTTGGGGTAGTGTTTTAGGGTTTAGGGTAGTGCAGTGGTGTTTGTGTAGTGTGGGAGGTCATGCTGGGGGTAGATTTAGGGTTTAGGGTAGTGCAGTGGTGTTTGTGTAGTGTAGGGGGTCATGCTGGGGGTAGTGTTTTAGGGTTTAGGGTAGTGCAATGGTGTTTGTGTAGTGTAGGGGTAGTGTTTTAGGGTTTAGGGTAGTGCAGTGGTGTTTGTGTACTGTAGGGGGTCGTGCTGGGTTCTAGTGTTTTAGGGTTTAGGGTAGTGCAGTGGTATTTGTGTAGTGTAGGGGTAGATTTAGGGTTTAGGGTAGTGCAGTGGTGTTTGGGTAGTGTAGGGGTCGTGCTGGGGGTAGTGTTTTTGAGTTTAGGGTAGTGCAGTTGTGTTTGGGTAGTGAAGGGGGTCGTGCTGGGGGTAGTGTTTTAGGGTTTAGGGTAGTGCAGTGGTGTTTGGGTAGTGTAGGGGTCAACCAACATGAATTTGTCCTTGTGTGATGTAACCAATGCTCATGTAAAGCACTCCAATACCTGACCAGTCTGCACTATATAAAACTGCAAAAAAACAAAAATAAAAAGTGTTTTGCACACTTCTGTCATTGGGCTATACGTGGGCTACCTCTGGGTGATATTTGTGCTACATTTGGGCTCTTTTTTCTCTGGTGGCCATCTTGGGAGACTTATTTGTTATGAAGTTTCCTAATTTCCTCATTTACTACAGTCTCCTCAGTAGGAAATGCTTTCAGTTTTTTACTTTGATTCCATCAAGAAGGCATTCAGATGTGTCACACATTTGCCATAAATTCAGAATGTTAGCACTCTAGTTGTTCATTAGATCACTGTAGTAAAGCTACTGCTCACCAAGGAGTTAACTGGAAGTCTACTGCTGGTATTGAAAGTGATTGTTTCAGTCTGCATGTCAGAATTTTCTAATGAAATAGAAGAGGATTTGCGATCTCACTTAAAACATGCACTAAATTTTCTTTTTGCAGCACTAACCATAATTTCTATGGCAAAATGAACCCCCTCATTTTGTTCCTTTTTAAATTAAATGTTTTAAGTGTTACCAGTTTATTCCAATCAAGATGGCTTCAGGTGTGCCATACTTTTGTCATAAGTAAGGCTGTTAGCACTCTAGTTGTTCTTTAGAACACTCTGGGAAGCTGCAGTAGAACACAAAGGCATCAACTGACAGGCTGCTCCTGTTGAAATATAACAGGAAGATATTTGAGATCTCACTTAAAACATGTCCTAATTTTTCTTTCTACAGTACTAACCATAATTTCTATGGCAAAATGAACCCCCTCATTTTGTTCCTTTTTAAATTAAATGTTTTAAGTGTTACCAGTTTATTCCAATCAAGATGGCTTCAGGTGTGCCATACTTTTGTCATAAGTAAGACTGTTAGCGCTCTAGTTGTTCTTTAGAACACTCTGGGAAGCTGCAGTAGAACACAAAGGCATCAACTGACAGGCTGCTCCTGTTGAAATATAACAGGAAGATATTTGAGATCACACTTGAAACATGTCCTAATTTTTCTTTCTACAGCACTAACCATAATTTCTATGACAAAATGAACCCCATCATTTTGTTCCTTTTTAAATTAAATGTTTTAAGTGTTACCAGTTTATTCCAATCAAGATGGCTTCAGGTGTGCCATACTTTTGTCATAAGTTAGACTGTCAGCGCTCTAGTTGTTCTTTAGAACACTCTGGGAAGCTGCAGTAGAACACAAAGGCATCAACTGACAGGCTGCTCCTGTTGAAATATAACAGGAAGATATTTGAGATCACACTTGAAACATGTCCTAATTTTTCTTTCCAGAGCACTAACTATGACAAGATGAACCCCATCATTTTGTTCCTTTTTAAATTAAGGGGCAGATTTACAATTAACTAATGCAGCACGGCGCAGCAAGTCATTTTGCTGCGCCGCGCTGCGTTAGTTTGGAAAGCACAGGGATGCGACATATTTACAAGAATATGTCGCATCCTTGTGCTTCCCCTGCGCTGGCGCACAAACTGCAGCCATGGCCGGCGCAGGCACCCTTGCACCATGGTGCAAGGATGCTCTGCGTCGTGGGAGATTGTTTTTGTGCAGGAAGGGAAACTTCCTGTACAAAAACAATCACTACAACCATTTTCTCTTTCAATGCGTGCTGCAGAATGCAGCACGCATTGAAAGAGGAAAACGAGGAGAAATGAAAACATTTCTCCTCGGTGCTGCTCCCTACGCCACCTCTAGGGTGGCGTAGCTTTCAAACGCATCTCCAGAGTTACGATTTCTCGGAAATCTGGAGATGTGTCTTAGTTCCATGGGTGTTGTGTGGGAACACCCACAGCAACACCCATGGAACGCCCTTCACCGCAAAGTGCTGCGTGTGAAGGGGTCGTATTTACAAGGAGAGGAAAAGTCACGCAGGGTGGCTTTTCCTCTCCTTGTAAATATGGAGCAGCCCCCTGCGCCACCAGTATGTCACAAAAAATGACGTACTGCTGGCGCAGGGGGCTTGTAAATCTGCCCCTAAATGTTTTAAGTGTTACCAGTTTATTCCAATCAAGATGGCTTCAGGTGTGCCATACTTTTGTCATAAGTAAAGCTGTTAGCACTCTAGTTGTTCTTTAGAACACTCTGGGAAGCTGCAGTAGAACACAAAGGAATCAACTGACAGTCTCTGCCCTTGTTGGATGTACATGTTTTACTGAGAATGTCAGACTTCATTCTCACATGACTGAGAAAGATAATGTGAATTTACAGAAAATATGCTCTCATTTTAGCTTCTGGAGCACCTTCCAAAACTGTATGGGACAAGCATGTGAAAATAGTTTTCTCTCAAACATGATTCATGATATCCCAGCAGAAGGTTTTTCACAGGGTAAAATCACCTTAGAACACACCACAATTCCTGAAATTAGTATGGTACCATCAACAAATGAATTCTAATGTAACTAAAGTCTGTTATCACCCTTTATAGTTCTCCTTTTGGTAACCCTCAAAATCTTCGATTCACTACAATGCATTTCAATGGGGTACTATCATTTATATTGGTCTCAAGATGGCTGCCAGCAATTCCAGGATGAAGTGCTGACAGCCAATCAGATCTCACGATGACATGTGTGGTTAGGCTCCGCCCAGATATATATGTGTTTTTACTTTTGATTTTCTCAGCAACTACTGAACGGATTTACACCATTTAACAAAAAGGGTTCTTTCTGAACCAAGAACTACCTCTTTGCCAAATTTGGTGTAATTCCGTTCAGCAGTTCGGGCTGTAGCCTTGCATAAAGTTTCCTATGGGAAATTGATTTTTTGACTCTTATTTTTTAATTTCTCCGCAACTACTGAACGGATTTACACCATTTAACAAAAGGGTTCTTTCTGAACCAAGAACTACCTCTTTGCCAAATTTGGTGTAATTCCGTTCAGCAGTTCGGGCTGTAGCCTTGCATAAAGTTTCCTATGGGAAATTGATTTTTTGACTCTTATTTTTTAATTTCTCCGCAACTACTGAACGGATTTACACCATTTAACAAAAAGGGTTCTTTCTGAACCAAGAACTACCTCTTTGCCAAATTTTGTGTAATTCCGTTCAGCAGTTCGGGCTGTAGCCGTGGCTAAAGTTTCCTACGGGAAAATGAATGGGGAAAACACGTTTGGGACCCCCTTTTTCTGGCCTCGCTGACTGAATCACCCCGAAACTTTCATGGTAGGAGCAGACCGGAGTGGGCCATACAGTTTGAAAATTTCGTGAAGATTCGTCAACCGACGCAAGAGTTATTTCAAATAGAATGTTGCGGATTTCCTATGGAAAATAGGTCCTAACTATAACTATCTACTGGCGACCGCCAGTAGATAATATATATATTTATATATATATATATATATATATATATATAGATAGATAGATAGATAGATAGATAGATAGATGTATTAGATCAATCCAAAGTAATACGCTCCCTGCATACAATTGAAAACATACCGCAAATGATGCTCCACAATTGCTTATTGAAATGTCATGTTCGCTATATATATATATATATGATCAAGACCACAGGCTAGTGGTCGAAACGCGTCATCATGACATGTTAAGGCAATAAACTATTCATTGTATCTTCAATTGGAGTCTGTGCCCTTGTTTGACCCGGGGAGGTTGTTCGTTGGGATCCTGGTTTCATATATATATATATATATATATATATATATATATATATATATATATATATATATATATATATATAACGTTAAAGTGATGTTATAGGCTATAGTTAGGTGAAAATGTCAGTTAAAACATGCCTTTTAAACATACAAAACCTCTGAAATTCAACAGTTATCTCAATGTCACTATAACTCATGACCTAAGGTAACTATAGTTACCCTAGGGAAAGAGTATATATATACATTTTCCCCATGCAATTTCTCAGAGAGGTTTTAAACATGACTACAGCCTGAACCGCTGAACTGAATTCCACCAAATTTGGTAGAAAGCCAAATCTTTTTTAATTTGGTGTAAATCTGTTCGGTAGTTTTGGAGTTATTAAAGTAAAAAGATTTATGTACATCTAGAATCATGGATTCACTGCAGCTTCACAACAGCGAATCCATGGAGCCACTTGCCAACAGCAATGCCATGACTGGCTAGCCGCAACCTGAGAGGAAAGTTGTGACTGCCATTTTTTGCATTGGGCTCAGTTAACAGGGGAGAAAATCTAATTTAAAAGTGATAGAAGGGATCAGGGTAGAGGTACCCCAACCTCATGGGATGGATAGGGAGGCCTGTGAGGGACTCCTCTTGGGCAAGATATTGTCCCAAAACTTTTTTTTTTTGCACATGAGTTCTGCAGATTTATTGTGGTGCTCAGTGCGATCCGCTGTGTGCTCCATGGTGGCTCTGCAGATCCAGACCCCAATAGAAGAAAACACATACACCCACTGTCAAATCCGCACACCTTTTCACACACTCACACACACACTCACTTACATACCCACACCACTTACACACTCATACAGCCACTCACAAACCCACATAACTACTCATACACCCACTCACAGACCCTCACAGCCACTGACACACCACTCAGACACCCACTCATTTATTCACTTACTCACACAACCACTTACACACCCACACAACCACTCATACACTCACTCACACACCCACACAGCCACTTGCACACCCACTCATAGATCCACAAAACCACTCAGACACCCACTCACAGACCTACACAGCCACTCGCAAACATACTCACATACCCAATTGCAAATCTACACAACCATTCACACACCCAAATACTCACTCACACAACCACTCACAAAACCACTCAAACACCCACTCACAGGCCCTCACAGCCACTGACACACCCACTCAATCACCCACCTAAACACCCACTCATACACCCACTCACATGCCTACAGCCACTCACACACCCACTCACAGACCTTCAAAATCACTCATACACCCACTCACACAGTCACTCACAAACACTCACACAGTCACTCACAAACTCTCACACACCCATGTACATACCCACACACCAACTCACACACCCATACAGCCATTCACAAACCCTCTCACAGACCCAGAAAACCACTCACACCCACTCACAGACCCACACAGCCACTCACACACCCACCCACTCACACACTCACCTACCCACTTACATACCCACACAACCACTCATGCAACCATATAGCCACTCTCACTCCCACTCACAGACCTACAAAACCACTCACACAGCCACTCATACACCTACTCACACAGCCACTCCCACATCCACTTACACACCCACTCACACACCCCTATAGCCACTCACACACCGACACAGTCACTCACACAGCCACTCACACACCCACACACAGGCAGTGAGACACATATAGAAATTGCAATAGCATATGTTTGTATTAAATATGTTGTTGTTTTAATATTGAATGTGTGCTTTTGGCTGGAATGGATCAGCGCACCCATAAAATGAATTTAAAAAAAGTAAGGCTTGGTGCATTGCATTTATAGTAAGACTACATAAGCTACCTTACCTTATTTTTTTATATATATATAATAAGAATGAATGTGTGAATAAAATATATTTATACACTTGTGAAAATGTATATTAGTAAATTGAACTTATGGGTCAAATTGTAGTACAATTTATTTAAATAGCGGTGAAATTCAATAAAAAAGCAAAGGTTACAGGGACGTTATAGTTAGGAAATAACATTTAAAAAACACAGAAATTCACTAAAAAACCAAAGGGTACAGGGGCATTATAGTTAGGAAATAAAATTAAAAGTCTTAGAAATTCTCTGAAAAAAACAAAGGTTACAGAGACATTATAATTAGGTTTAGATTTCACACACACAAATCTATAGAAATTCTGCAGTTATAGTTACCTGAGCTGACGATAACTTGCACCCCCTGCAATGCACTGCTTATGACTCCACCTATTACATCACTGATGACATGGTAAGTGTCATCACAGATGACATCACTGATGACATTATCCAGCAAAATAAACTTCAATATACTTCATAAAATACTATTGATTTTCTTTTTTTTAAAATAAGAAAAGGTGAACGACATACAAGAGAGCACTCACTGTAACCTTAACAACTACTACCCTCACTTATCACCCTGCAGAGAGTTCTCAGCAGATAGTCCTGTCTCTTCGTAACCACTACTCTAAATACTAAGGGGCATATTTATCATTATATCACGCAGCACAGCAATTCACCTTGCTGCACTACTCTTGCTTGATAAGGAAAGAGCAGGAATGCCCATTCCTACCTTTTCCCAGTGCTGGTGCAGAATGTGCCGCCTAGCACCAACGGAGGCACTCATGCACCATGGTGCAAGGGTGCCTGCATTGTTAGCAGGATTGTTTTTGTACAGGAAGAGACACCTTCCTGCACTAAAACAATCCCCTGAGGCATTTTCCTCTTTTTATGTGTGCTGCAGAATTCAGCATTCCTTGAAAAAGGAAAAACAAGGAGAAATAAACATATTTCTCCTTGTTATGCCTCACCTGAGGAGGTGTAGCAGTTCGGGTGCATTTTCAGGTCTACCACTTATGGTAAATCTGGGAATTCATCAAAATCTATGGGTTTTGCATGGGAACACCCACGCACCACCCATAGAACGCCTCCCTGGGGGAGAGTAACGCAACACAGCAATTTGGGTTGTGTTGCATTACTCTGGCTTTATCAAACCACTGAAGGCCATGCAAGGTGACACTGCGTGGCTTGATAAATTGCATCTCAAGGGTTGCATCACTTTTGTACCCCATTGCGTAGTGCAAAAGCGACGCAACCCTTTGACAAATATGGCCCTAATGACAAAAGTAAGACATCTAACCATACAGGCTAGTCTATTGCAAACCACAACAACACCATTCGTCAACCTGGAAAGAGGCTTTAGTGCAGACATCAGTTTTACACAAACCACTACAACACACACCCAGTAGAGAGGTCTTAGGGGACAGACCACTGTGTCACAAACCACAAATAAAATTATCTTCATCCTTGAGAAAGGTGTCAGCAGAGAGGTCAGTCTGTTGTAAACCACTTCTACAGTGAGCCATCAGGTCTTAGTGAACAGATGAATTTATTGCAAACTACTACTACTACACTCATTCATCACAAAGGAAAGAGGTCTACGCAAATTGGTCAGTATGTCGTAAACCACAACTATAGTCGGCCACCACTGTAGGGTGAAGTCTCAATGAACAGCATAGACTGGCGAGAAGCACTACCAAACACATACAGCAGCAGGGAACATGTGTCAGTGTAGAGGCTAGTTCACTCTTAAATAGTACATCCGCTTTAAAAAAGGGATTATAGTTCAGATGATATTAGTTAGAAACACTAACACTCATTAGTAGTAGAGAAAGAATACTAATTTAACTCATGCAGTAGCTCAGTATATATCTTTCAGTGTCAGAAAGTTTTATGATGCACTCATAGTCACCGGATGATGTCATGAGTGATGTAATTTGAGATGTCATCAGTGAAGTCACTGATCATGTCATGAGTGATGAAATATGTGAGGTCATAAACAGAGTTGCCGCTAGATGGCCGACAGGTGAGGAGCTCCGGCCGGGAGCTCCCCGGCTAGGGATTGCCTTTTTGGCTCTATCCCCCGGAATCATCCCCCCTCTGACCTTCTACACCCCGGGGGATTTATGTACTTTGCCCACTGAACTCTACAACTACCTCGATTAAATTTTAATCGCTATCTTCAACAACATCTGAGGATCATGATAACCTAACGACAGCGGAGCCCCAGCAACATGGCCGATGCCCGGAGGAGCTGTCTAAGTAGCTATAGAGGAGATTGGTTGTGGATCTCCCCCTCGGCCGTCACCTACCCTCTGGACTGGGGCACTGTTTCTCGTCTCCCCGTTAGTTCTCCTTTCTTCCCTCACCGTCTGATAAACTCAGAGGGTCTGCCGACTGCGACGGCTGGAATGCCAGAAACCGGTCCTAGGATGCTTGTTTCCGGTCCAGGGAAGACATGGCTTGGCAGTTCGGGCTGGACTGTTCCCATGAGGCACAGGGTCAGACTGATTTGCATATGGCCATGTCTGAACTGGGGTGGTGGAGTGAGCTAAAGAATGATGATGGATTAAACCCAGATCAGTTGACTGGGGGTGAGTGTTTGATTGGCTCAAACGTTCCGTCCATCATCCCCTTTTGTATCGGACTGCGGATTCTATTCATCACTGCCGATGCCTGGCTGATCTGACTTGGTAGCTATTGAGGAGATGGCTGGGGATCGCACCTCCGGCCGTCACCTGCCTTCCGGACCTGAACCACTGTTGCCTGACATTCCCGCTGCGCCTTTTCTGGGACTGCGGCTGGGACTCACGAGTCTTATTCCCCCGATGAATCAGCCTCGAGAATGCTGCGACGCTGCTGCCCTGTTCCACCGAGCTTGCTTTCCCTTTTCTTTTCTGAGTTGGTGCGCCCTCCTGACCCCTTAGCTGCCTTCATCTTCCGGGGCTGCTGCCTGGGCGCCCGCGCTGACTTCCCTTGACTTTGACGACCCGAGAGTGATCGCGACCTCCGGCCTTCCTTCCTCCAGATCTGGTGGCTGCCTTCCCCATTCAGCCCTGCTCCTGGGGTAGGTTTCCTTGTTGGCTTTTCGACCGGATTTTTGTTTGCTCGCAGTCCCGCCATTTTGTTGCGAGATTATTGGGGTTCATGACCTGGACCCTCCATCTTGCGGTTTCGATAGACTCCCAGATTGAGTCATGCCGCTGGTCAGCGCCTTTACCGTCAGATTGACCATTGCCTTAAGTCGACCCCCTCTTGAGACACCTACACCCCTCTCTTCTTGTTTGGTCACTGTTAGGCACCCTTTCGCACCCTCCTTCGGACCCGTTCCATCTCTAATTGCAACCCGATGCAGTGAGGGAGTCTGGCTTTGGATGCTGTTGATCACTGGTCCCCTACCGGTTTGTTGACTCGCTTACTCTTGACTTTTTGGTGTCCCCTGAAGTAATATACTCCATGGCCGGTCTGCCGAGACCTGATTCTGTATTCAAATCCCTTTACTATTCCCCCACTACCCTCTATGCTCCATTAGACTTGTTTTCTATGTTATTTATTACTCTAGTAACGGATGTAATTGTGTAACACGGTTTTTCTCTATGCTATGTTATGCTCTAGTAACTGATTTAATTTTGTAACACTGTTCCTTTCTAACGCTAACCTAGCGCTATATAAAACTCTTCAAATAAGATAAATAAAAATAAATAAACAGTGCATTGCAGGGGGAGTACGTTATAATTGGCTCAGGTAACTACTATAACTGCTGAATTACTCTGGCCCTGTAACATTTGTGTTTTTTCAGTGATTACATATATGAAAAAACACAAAGCTTATAGGGACGCTATAGTTAGGCTCAGATTTTACTCGTACAAAACCAGTGAAATTCAGCAGTTATAGTTACCTGAGCTTACTATAATTTACTCCCCTCGCAATGCACTGGTTATGACCTCACATATTACATCACTCACAACATGGTCAGTGACATCACTGATGACATCTCAAATTACATCACTGATGACATCATCCACTGAGTGTAAGAGTTTCAAAACAATTCCGAGACTTATATACTAAGCTACTGCATAAGTTAAATTACTATTCTTTCTGTACTAATAATAAGTGATACTATTTCGAAAATATGTCATCTGAGTGGATGTGTGGGTGTCTAAATCTGTGTGTCAATATGGAATTGTTGAAAAAACACACTTGCTTTGCCATTGCCAGGCCCAGGAGTTAGGATCATATGTACTTTGTAGAAATTGTGCTTCAACGGGGCACCCATATGTTTATATGTGTAAGTGCTTACTGTTGAGGTTTAATTTTCTGAAATGAGCATCAGGGCCACAAAGGCCCCAGGGACCCCATCCCCTGTTGCCAGCCACAATTTCATGGCCCTCCCCAGGCCGATTTTGGCCCCATGGACCCCATCCCCAGGGGCCCAAAATTAATTGAATGGGGAGGAGGGCCTTGTGGCCCCCCTTCCCTGGCTGATTTAGGCCCCAGGGATCCCATTACCCAGGGCCTGAATATCTGTCCCTGGGTGCCCTGGTCCAACCCAGTGTGGTTTGATAGGGACCATGGGGGAGCCTCAAGGCCCTCCCCACGGTCCCAGCCGGCCCCCGCCTCCTGCAGGAGCTGGCATTGCTCTTGCACACAGGGACCTGCTGGAAATGCAGATCCCTGCATGCCAGAGCAATACTTTCATCTCTTTCCCTGCCCGCATGTCTGCGGGCAGGGAAAGAGATGAAACCTTCACTTCCACTGCTCCCGATTGCTGGAAGCGCACTGTTTGCTTTTGCTTGGCGGGAGCTGTCACAGTTCCTGAAAAGCAAAAGCAAACAGCTATGTCCCGGGGATGGATACATGGGACTTAGCAGATCCCGGTCCTGTAGGGTGGCGGGCCCTAGGGCCATTGATGGCTCCAGCAGTGGGCCTGCGCCTCCCCTTCCTTCTGTTTAAACAGGCTGGCCCCGGGGATGTGGTGGTCCCTGTGGCTGTATATAGCCCAGGAGGGGGGCCGTGCAGCCACCTCCCTCTTTTCTAAAAACAAATTGGCCCCGAGGAGGTGGTGGTCCCTGAGGCTGTGGGTTTTGAGCCGCCCCCATTCAGTTTATTTACAGCCCCAGGGCTCGAGTGGGTCTGTGTGGACCCCCATCTATTTTTTAAGTTAAAGCCCTGGAAAAGTGGTGGTCCCCAGGGTCCGGGAGTGCACACCTCCCCACATTAATATAGATGAGAGCCCTAGAGAGATAGTGGTCCCTGGGGCATAAATAAGCCCTAGAAGGAGGGCCCCATGTGCCCCGTCCTTATTTATTTAAAAACACATACTACCGGGATCTGCCCCACCAAGGTTTCTTTTTTCATTCAAAGTGATATTCGTGAATATTTCGTGAAAATTGCAGTGAATTAAAAAACAAATGCTTTTTTGCCCTGGCAGGGTCCCTTTGGGACCCCAGCTCCAGAGCTAGAGGGTCAGGGTAATTCTACCCTGCACGCTTTTCTTTTTTTCTGCATTTGTGAGTCCCAAGATGGCTGCCAACACTTCCTGGTTGAAGCGTTGGCAGCCAATCAGAGCTCTGCAGATCTTTGCACGAGCTCCTCATTATTCGCAAAGGCTTCGCGACCCTTGAGATACAAATTTGGATTTCCCTTAATTTCACTCAAACTACTCATAGGTCTTACCCCGAATAACTGAAAGGGTGATCTGCGAACAAAAGCTATATTTCTGCCAAATTTGGTGTAGTTCTCTCCAAAGGTTCGGGCTGTTCAGAACACCTATGGGAAGTAAAATGGGAAACTCACATTTTTTTTAACCCCCCTTTTTCTCTGCCTCCCCTTGATGGATCTCCCCATAACTTTCCATGCACAACTAGAATCACTGGGGCACATTTCGTGATGATTCATGAAATGGCGCCAAAGATATAGGCAAGTCAAAAAGACACTCTTCCTATGGAAACATGGACCTAACTATAAATACATAATGGTGACTGCCAGTAGGTAAATATATATATATATATATATATATGAGTGGCATTTGATAAAGGCATACACGCCGAAACGCGTCATGCCAAATGCTTTAATAAAGGAACTCTCCTGCAATCCCCGCTGTGTCCCTACGGTTCCTTCTGGTGAAGAAATCTCTTTTGCGATGTTTTGCATGCTAGCCCTTGGCATGCTTGGGGGACCCGTCCATCAAGAGTCTGGAACAACATGGGCTAAGTTTGTGAAATGCTCCAAGGTATTGGAATGATTCCAGACCGCTGCATCTAAGGAAAGCAAGGCACCGCTGCAGCCGCAGTCCGTGATTCACGGGGAGGCTTGATCACAGCATCGTAGTCTCAGGACATGCTGGACTTGGGCTATGCGGCTGGACATTGGGGACAAAGGAGGAAGCTTTTATTTTAGCTGCAGCATTGTCTTTGCACCAACAGGAACTTTTAAACGCTCTTTTTGTTTTCATCTTCCAGCCCTCACTACGGGATGAAACCGAGGGAAGATACTTACCCAGCAAGCGAGTGAAGTGCTTTCTGGGAACTGTGGTTCGCCGATGCGGGCGGCTGTTAGTTTCTCCCAATCAACTCGGCTCAGCTGGACTGTAGCGATTAACGCGAGAGCGAGTGAACAATACAAAAGCCGGTTGGAGGCAAACCTCTGTTGATGAGTGGCATTTGATAAAGGCATACACGCCGAAACGCGTCATGCCAATTGCTTTAATAAAGGAACTCTCCGGCAATCCCTGCTGTGTCCCTACGGTTCCTTCTGGTGAAGAAATCTCTTTTGTGATATATATATATATATATCTGCTGAATTTTACTGGTTCTGTACAATTGAAACTTGAGCCCAACTATAACGTTCCTGCAACCTTTGTTTTTTTCAATGTATATATATATATTGTGTCAACGCTGGTTCAGAGTGCAACTCATTTTTGCAAGGGCAAAACTGGAGCGTATATTTTTTGCGGCGGCCCAGCCGTAGAGCTTGCACCACCCCGAGATGCTGAGGAGACCGCTGGTTCAAGATACACGGAACCAACTGTGGAGTGCCGGCGAGGATAAATAACGGACACTGCCTCACGAGGCCCATCTGGGGGCTTTCATTGTTTTAGGACAGTACGAGGTGCGATTATTAAAAACCGCATCTCCCATAGTGCTTTGGGTCTTGGAACCGGCCCATCTGGGGGCGTATTTTGGCACTTAATGGGAGGTGGTGTGGAGCACTCACCTGATCATCCAGCCTCTGAGGAAGAAGGACGTATTCCTTCGAAACGCATCAGGCGATGAAGGATGGGATGGCTGTTACCTGTATCGTGAGGGAGACAATGTTTTTACCTATTAAAGTCCTTGTGTCAACGCTGTTTCAGAGTGCAACTCATTTTTGCAAGGACAAAACTGGAGCATATATTTTTTGCGGTGGCCCAGCCGTAGAGCTTGCACCACCCCGAGATGCTGAGGTGGCCGCTGGTTCAAGATACACGGAACCAACTGCGGAGTGCCGGCGAGGAATAATAACGGACACTGCCTCACGAGGCCCATCTGGGGGCTTGCATTGTTTTAGGACAGTACGAGGTGCGATTATTAAAAACCGCATCTTCCATAGTGCTTGGGTCTTGGAACCGGCCCATCTGGGGGCGTATTTTGGCACTTAATGGGAGGTGGTGTGGAGCACTCACCTGATCATCCAGCCTCTGAGGAAGAAGGACGTATTCCTTCGAAACGCATCAGGCGATGAAGGATGGGACGGCTGTTACCTGTATCGTGAGGGAGACAATGTTTTTACCTATTAAAGGCCTTGTGTCAACGCTGGTTCAGAGTGCAACTCATTTTTGCAAGGGCAAAACTGGAGCGTATATTTTTTGCGGCGGCCCAGCCGTAGAGCCTGCACCACCCCGAGATGCTGAGGGGGCCGCTGGTTCAAGATACACGGAACCAACTGCGGAGTGCCGGCGAGGATTAATAACGGACACTGCCTCACGAGGCCCATCTGGAGGCTTTCATTGTTTTAGGACAGTACGAGGTGCGATTATTAAAAACCGCATCTCCCATAGTGCTTTGGGTCTTGGAACCGGCCCATCTGGGGGCGTATTTTGGCACTTAATGGGAGGTGGTGTGGAGCACTCACCTGATCATCCAGCCTCTGAGGAAGAAGGACGTATTCCTTCGAAACGCGTCAGGCGATGAAGGATGGGACGGCTGTTACCTGTATCGTGAGGGAGACGATGTTTTTACCTATTAAAGGCCTTGTGTCAACGCTGGTTCAGAGGGCAACTCATTTTTGCAAGGGCAAAACTGGAGCGTATATTTTTTGCGGCGGCCCAGCCGTAGAGCTTGCACCACCCCGAGATGCTGAGGGGGCCGCTGGTTCAAGATACACGGAACCAACTGCGCAGTGCCGGCGAGGATTAATAATGGACACTGCCTCACGAGGCCCATCTGGGGGCTTGCATTGTTTTAGGACAGTACGAGGTGCGATTATTAAAAACCGCATCTCCCATAGTGCTTTGGGTCTTGGAACCGGCCAACTTGGGGGCGTATTTTGGCACTCAAAACCCACGTTGGATAACCTCTTCTCTTAAATCTTTTAATCATATTGTCACTTTCTTGGATATACGAAAACTATTACCCAGTTCCTTACCTGTAGCACCACATTTGTAGTGTATGCCATAGAGTGCCCGTGCAACTTACACTATATTGGCAGTACAACGTTGATGGCAAAGAAAAGGATCCTAGAACATAAACGTGCCATTACCAACAGGGATCAAAAATACCCAGTAGCACGCCACTTTGAGGAGAAGCATTTTTCTGACTCTTCAGGAATGAAATACTTTATCAAAGAGCAAGTGAGAGTAGGACAAAGAGGGGGTGACAGAACTCTCGTTCTGCGACAAAGAGAATCGAGATACATAATAGACCTCCAGACAAGAGCACCAGGGGGTCTTAATCAGGACGAGGAAATGGCAATACATTTGAGGAGCCAATGAAAGATACAGGATAGTTTTTCTACCTGGGTAGCCTCCAGTCTTTTCTTGTTTCTTGTTTTTAGTCTCTTTTTCTAGTCTCCTTTGTTTAGTCCTTTTGGTCTTTTGAGTATGTTCCAACTTACTAGGTGTTTTCTACTGATATATAAGAGTCAAGACATTCTCCTGCAGCCCAGGATTCCCCATGTAATTTTAATCTTAGAAATGAACTGTAGATAGGGGCACTACTATGCCTATATTTCAAATATGAATGTTTTATTGTTTTATTATTTTCTTATTGTTTTCTTTGTTTCTTTGTTTATTTACAGGAGGGAAGGAAGGAACCCCAGTCTTTTCGGGTCACCTACCCTTCTCTTCAATTCACTTGGGACAACACGGCACCGGTACACCAGCATCAGTTTATATGATTTATAAGGACTATGATCAGAGGTGGTAAAATAGTTAGTTGCCATTCGATGCAAGAATTTGGGTTCCTCGTTATTAACCATAGATGGAGAATTACTGTTTTATTTTCTCCCATTGCTATAACTGAGCACTTTGCAATACACGACAGCATGGTCATAGACAAAGATGCCATGATTTATGTGTTTATACAGGTTTCACTTAGGGTATAGATCTGTGACGAAATTGGTATTAAGTATAAATAGAATATGTGTGGGTACTTTGCATATTAATTGATTTTCATTGCAGGTTCAAATAGGATTTGCTTATATAACACTGGCATATATATTAAGTACCATGCTATGGATATGCTATGTAATATCTGCAAGAGGTTACTAGAGACATTCTGATAATGTGTGTTTTTTGAGCCATGATCAATTTGGCTTTTGTGCCCTGACACGGAGCTAGGCATTATGCGAGGGAAGCTCAATATAATAATTTTTAGTTGAGTGGCAAGCAGGCAGGAGGAGGGCAACTAATAGTGGGATATAATATTATTAATGTATTCACGCATGTACATATCTTTCCATCGACGGATGGCGGTTGTTTTGGTTTACACAATGTCATGGATTTATTTGAGAAGTTAGTACAAAAAGCGATTATTTCAAAAATATTTACTTGTGAACCTAACACTATGCAATAGATTTGGCAACTATACCATGAGTAACTGTGACAGTTGAAAACGCAATGATGAAATGTACTCAGGTATGTTGTATGTTCCACTGGTTTTTGCACCAGGCAATAGATAATTCACGGATGTCACAAAATAATGTTGACATTGATGACATCGTGAAAAGAGAGTAGTATATGCTGTTACCGTTGGAAATGCATCTATTATATGTTATTTCTACCACTGAACCATGGCCGCCAAACTTTTGATGTTAGTCCTCTTTTGATGTCTAAACTTTGATGGTATTTAACACTTTTTTCTTTGTGTACTTTATTCACATGAGCAAGACTGCTAAAACAGTCGAAACGCGTAGTGATTAAACTGGGTTACATTCTATCTCTGACTACGTGTGTTTTCCTGAGAGCGCATCGATTTTGGACTGTGTGTATATATATATATATATATATATATATATATATATATATATATATATATATCATATATATATATTATCTACTGGCGGTCACCGGTAGATAGTTATAGTTAGGGCCTATTTTCCATAGGAAATCCACAACATTCTATTTGAAATACCTTTGGCGCCGGTTGACTAATCTTTGCGACATTTTCAAAACGTATGGCCCGCTCCGGTCCGCTCCTATCCTGAAAGTTTCAAGGTGATTCGGCAAGCGGGGGCCGAGAAAAAAGGGGGGTCCCAAAACGTGTTTTCCCCATGCAATTTTCCATAGGAACCTTTCATCGCAGCTACAGCCCGAACTGCTGAACGGAATTACACCAAATTTGGCAAAAAGGTAGCCCTTGGTTCAGAGTCGTGCCTTTTGGTTAAATGGTATAAATCCGTTCAGTAGTTCCTGAGAAATTTGAAAAAGAAAACACATATATATCTGGGCGGAGCCTAACCACACATGTCATCGTGAGATCTGATTGGCTGTCAGCACTTTATCCTGGAATTGCTGGCAGCCATCTTGGGACCAATATAAATGATAGTACCCCATTGAAATGCATTGTAGTGAATCGAAGATTTTGAGGGTTACCTAAAGGAGAACTATAAAGGGTGATAACAGACTTTAGTTACATTAGAATTCATTTGTTGATGGTACCATACTAATTTCAGGAATTGTGGTGTGTTCTAAGGTGATTTTACCCTGTGAAAAACCTTCTGCTGGGATATCATGAATCATGTTTGAGAGAAAACTATTTTCACATGCTTGTCCCATACAGTTTTGGAAGGTGCTCCAGAAGCTAAAATGAGAGCATATTTTCTGTAAATTCACATTATCTTTCTCAGTCATGTGAGAATGAAGTCTGACATTCTCAGTAAACCATGTACATCCAACAAGGGCAGAGACTGTCAGTTGATTCCTTTGTGTTCTACTGCAGCTTCCCAGAGTGTTCTAAAGAACAACTAGAGTGCTAACAGCCTTACTTATGACAAAAGTATGGCACACCTGAAGCCATCTTGATTGGAATAAACTGGTAACACTTAAAACATTTAATTTAAAAAGGAACAAAATGATGGGGTTCATTTTGTCATAGAAATTATGGTTAGTGCTGTAGAAAGAAAAATTAGGACATGTTTTAAGTGAGATCTCAAATATCTTCCTGTTATATTTCAACAGGAGCAGCCTGTCAGTTGATGCCTTTGTGTTCTACTGCAGCTTCCCAGAGTGTTCTAAAGAGCAACTAGAGCGCTAACAGTCTTACTTATGACAAAATTATGGCACACCTGAAGCCATCTTGATTGGAATAAACTGGTAACTCTTAAAACATTTAATTTAAAAAGGAATAAAATGAGGGGGTTCATTTTGTCATAGAAATTATGGTTAGTGCTGTAGAAAGAAAAATTAGGACATGTTTTAAGTGAGATCTCAAATCCTCTTCTATTTCATTAGAAAATTCTGACATGCAGACTGAAATAATCACTTTCAATACCAGCAGTAGACTTCCAGTTAACTCCCTGGTGAGCAGTAGCTTTACTACAGTGATCTAATGAACAAATACAGTGCTAACATTCTGAATTTATGGCAAATGTGTGACACATCTGAATGCCTTCTTGATGGAATCAAAGTAAAAACTGAAAGCATTTCCTACTGAGGAGACTGCAGTAAATGACGAAATTAGGAAACTTCATAACAAATAAGTCTCCCAAGATGGCCACCAGAGAAAAAAGAGCCCAAATGTAGCACAAATATCACCCAGATGTAGCCCACATATAGCCCAATGACAGAAGTGTGCAAAACACTTTTTATTTTTAGTTTTTCTGCAGTTTTATATAGTGCAAACTGGTCAGGTATTGGAGCGTTACATCTTACTTGGACCCCTTATTGCGTATTTTGCACGAAGTACATGAGATTGATCTTGCGAAACATTGAACTTTACGATTCTGTTAACCTGAAGTTGCTCTGAACCGGGCTTTGTAACACCCGTTTTTACCTACTGGTTTTAATTAATTCTCACTGTATTGTATTAGGAAAGAGGATTTACTGTTTTTATGTACACTTTTATGATCTATGTTTCTAAATCAGATCAAATAAAGTTTAATGTATTCTATGGCAGGACGGAGGCGAGGATTATGCATATCTTTCCTCACTTTATTTGCATATCAGTTCAAAGAAAACGTAACACAACAATCATTAAACAAAAGACTACACAACCCATGAACCATTAGGGGGGTAGTCTCCAAGGCAACTATAGTCTAATCATATCACAGTCCATCGTATATAATATCGTGACGTCCCTTCCGCTTCCTCTTTCTTCACTGCTCATCAGTTAAGTGCATTTCTTACATTCTTGGCTTAATCTGACGTTGTTGCTGTTTGTATAGCGGTTTCTTGTGCACGTTATTAGCATTATTGCCTTGGTATTGTTTCATATTCCCTGTGCAGCAGGCTCTTGCCCGAGCGCGTTCTCCCCCTCGCAGTTTCTCCCGCTGTGTGCTCTGCGCGCGGTGAGATCCTGTCAGGCGCGTCTGGTCCGAGCGAGGCAGCGCCGTCGAGCGCTCCCGCTGGTCTTTACACGCGTTTGGGAGTCCGGTCACTCCTTTAGTGTCCGCTTGATTCCCGACCAACCCTCGCCTAATTTTGACACCGCTACGCGGTGATTTCCCCACACGGCCACGGTAGTGACCAGCGCCACCTGGTGGTGGTAATTGGTATTGCGCCTCAGTCTATTCTTATAACAGCTTCGGGAAAGCCCAGCTGTTGGAGCACCGGCGAGGGGCTGTCTTAAGGATTTTAAGGGCATTTGTTCTGTGCTCACACCCTCTGCTATCATGTCTTCTCCAGAAGACCATTTTTACTCCTCCTACCAGGAAGTGGAGGAGGAATGGCCCCCAACTTCTCCCTCCAGCAGTGGACCAAGCCCTCTCTCTGGCTATTTCTAGGGCGCTGGCTCCTCTTAGGGATCAGGTTGATAAGCTGGCGAAAAGCATCCCTGGAGTGTTCAGTGACCCAGATCTGGTGGTGGCGGGTCCAAGTAGCTCCCAGATGGGGAATAAAAGGGCTGTTAAGCATAACGCGGGGCACTTGGAAGGATTTGATAAACTTACGGAGACCTTCCTCAAAAGTGCGCGACCGCTAAAACATGCACCCTGCCGGGAGGAGGAGGGGCCCAGAGAAAATTGCGACACTGTCACCACTATTGTAGACCCCGACGTCGGGTTTCCCTTAGAGGGAGAGGGTGTATCGGAGGACGATTTCTCCTCCGATGAGGATAAGGACTCGGGGCGTCCCTGGCGTCCAGAGTCCCACTCCTCTCAGTCCCCGGTTGGGGACGGGATCCACTCGGACATGTTTGAGCCTACCCAAATTTACCATCCTAGGTCGGCAGAGTGGACACCTGACGCCAAAGTGGCAGAGTATGTGGTGGGGAAAATCCATCAACCCCTTGAAAGGGAGGTCAGGAATAGGATGAGGGGAGAATGCCCCAGGCCCTCACTGAAGGGGAAGGTGGCACACACGCCTGAAATTGATGAGAAACTATGTACCTTTTTCTCCAAGTATATGAGGGATCCCAAGAAAGGAATTGATAGGTCTTGGACGTGGTAGGGCCCTTGACCCAAATTATTCAATTGACGAAGCGTTCCAAAGAGTCAGGATCCCCTCTGTCCACGGATATTGTGGCTGTTTGGGCGCACTACCCTAAACCCTAAAACACTACCCCCTCCACTACCCAAACACCACTGCACTACCCTAAACCGTAAAACACTACCCCCAGCAACACACCCTACACTACGCAAACATAACTGCACTACCCTAAACCCTAAAACACTACCACCAGCACGACTCCCTACACTACCCAAACACCACTGCACTACACTAACTCCTAAATATACCCCAGCATGACCTCCCACACTACACAAACACCACTGCACTACCCTAAACCCTAAAACACTACCCCCGGCACGACCCCCTACACTACCCAAACACCACTGCACTACCCTAAACCCTCAAACATTAACCCCAGCATGACCCCCTACACTACCCAAACACCACTGCACTACCCTATACCCTAAAACACGACCCCTACACTACACAAACACGACTGCACTACCCTAAACCCTAAAACACTACCCACAGCATGACCCCCTTCACTACACAAACACCACTGCACTGCCCTAAACCCTAAAACACTACCCCAGCACTACCCCCTACACAACCCAAACACCACTGCACTAACATAAACCCTAAAACACTACCCCAGCACAACCCCCTACACTACACAAACACCACTGCACTACCCTAATCCCTAAAACACTACCCCAGTACGACTCCCTACACTACCCAAACACCACTGCACTGCCCTAAACCCTAAATCTACCCCCAGCACGACCCCCTACACTACCCAAACACCACTGCACTACCCTAAACCCTAAAACACTACCCCCAGCATGACCCCCTACACTACACAAACACCACTGCACTACCCTAAACCCTAAAACACTACCCCAGCACGACCCCCTACACTACCCATACACCACTGCACTACCCTAAACCCTAAAACACTACCCCCAGCATGACCCCTACACTACTGCACTACCCTAAACCCTAAAACACTACCCCGCTCGACCCCCTACACTACCCAAACACCACTGCACTACCCTAAACCCTAAAACACTACCCCCAGCACGACCCCTACACCACCCAAACACCACTGCACTACCCTAAACCCTAGAAATGAAACCCCCACCCCATGCCCAATCCCCCTTACCTCTCACTCCTCATGGTTCCTCTCTCCTCGTGGTTCCTGCTTCACGTCATCTCTGAGGGGCGGTGCACGTCGTTGTGAGGAAACGGAACAGCCTCTGTTTCCTTACAACGACATTGATCGTCTACATGTTTTTAAGAACGCATGGTCATTTACCATACATACCTTTACAACAAAATTTGTTGTAGAGGCATACGTGGTAAATGACCATGCGTTCTAAAAAAATGCGTAGTAATGACTTTGTGATGTACAACGCATGCGTGGTAATGCATGCGTTGTAATGGTATCGCAAAGTAAAAAAGTCGTTGTAACGGCTGTTTACCGATCGAAGCTGGCCCCTGTTCTTCAGTGAGACGTTTATTTGATTAATTAGGTGGAAGGAATGTGGTTTTTTTACCGAAAAGTGCATTCCCGGCTGTTGTATTGTGAAAGTGTCCGCGTGGCCTGGTTTCACTTCCGGTGAGAGAGTGGAAGAGTCTGTTTGGATCTAAAGGAGTTCTGTTGTTGGACGGGGCCGGCGCGACATGTCATCAGAAAACATAGATAATGGAAAGCGTCCTCCCTGAAGTGTGGAGCAGTGCCATGAGAGGTCAACGAGTGTGCGTCCCACCGCAGTATGACCGTACCGCGTGACCCATGTGCCGCCTCCAGGGTACGGGAGGCAGAAGCGGCATCGCAGGTCCTCTTGAAGACCGTTGTAGCACTAATTCTACATTTTGGTACTAGGGCATTTTAACTTCGTTGTTCCTGCCAGATACAAAGAGAAGATCCTGTGTTATTCAGTGCCCTCGTTACCTTTTTTGTGGGTTGTGGTGCTTGTCACTTCGCTGCCCCGCCGGTGCACACGACTGGGCACCCCACCTCGTGTGCCATCTGCAGGGCCTCTGCCCTCGGATCACTGGTTTCGGTTTCTGGAGTGGCAACATAAACAGTTGCTCCCAAAGGACTAGCCTGAACACTTAGGTGAATATCCCCTGCACCAGCATTCCACGGAAATTCTTTCCTAGCTCTCCCACGTCAACGAGCACGGCTCCGCTCGCGACACCGTATGACGTCATCGGAGCCATAAGAGGACCTTGTCGGCGTGCTGACGTCAGTTCCACCCATTTTTCCATGCCACCGAGGCAAACAGGGGACAGAGACATTTTCACATGTATACATAGTATAATAAATATATATATATTCACTGAAAAAACCATAGGTTTCAGGCACGTTATAATTAGAAATTAGCATTTAAAAAACCTTAGAAATTCACTGAAAAAACCATAGGTTTCAGGCACGTTATAGTTAGAAATTAGCATTTAAAAAACCTTAGAAATTCACTGAAAAAACCATAGGTTTCAGGGGCGTTATAGTTAGTTGGACATTTCACTCGTACAAAACCATAGAAATTCCCCCGTTATAGTTAGTTCAGCTAACTATAACTCGCGTGCCCGTAATGCACTGCTGATGACATCACATATTACATCACTCATGACATGCTCAGTGACATCACTCATGACACCACTGATGACATCTCAAATGACATCACTGATGACATCACTGATGACATCATCCAGTAAATGTGTGTTTTTCTGAAAATTAAATATGTTTTATATATGTATATCTCAAGGTCGATGGAAGAATAAATGGGTATATAAGTGTCTAAATGGATGATTTTTTTGTAAAATTGATTGTATAACTGACTAAGTGTATCTTAGTGAATACATGGGTTAGTGAGTAATGTTTAAATATGAAAATATCTGTATCAGTCTCTCACTTTGTGTATAAGTGGCTGCATGGGTTGGTGAGTAGCTACATGAGTGTCTATATGGGTTATTAGTTGGTTTTTGAGTATCAGTATGAGTGTCTGAGTGTCTGTATGGTTCGGTGGGGGTATTACTTAGTGCATAGATGCATGAATGAGTGACTCACTGTTTGTATGTGTTTAAGACAGCATGTGTGCAGGAGTGTATAGGTGGATGAGTATGTGTATGGGTGTGTTAGTGAGTGAATGACTGTCTCAATAGTGTCTTTATGAGTAACTACATATGTTTTAAACTAGTATATGTGAGTATTGGTGTATATAAGTGAGTATAAGTGAGAGTGAGAGATTGGAAGAGTTCCTGTACAAATAAGTAGGTGTTTCTATAAGTGATTGTTTAAGAGAGTAAGTATGTGTAAGTTTCTGTAGAAGTAAGTGTGGTAGTGTGTGTATAACTGTATATGCAAGTAAATGGATGTTTGATACTTTGTTTGCATGTGTGACTATGTGTGAGTAACTCTATGGATGAGTGGCGTGTGTGTAACAGGATGTATAGGTGTATGAGTACATATGATGAGTGAGTACATGTATGAGTGACTGTATAGGGACTGTTGGTGAATGAGTGGATGTGTGTGTAGATCTTGGAATTACTGAATAGGTGTGTTGTAACTGGTATTGGTATGTCCATTGTTTTGAAAATGTTCGTTTGTATTTTTGAGTCTGTGTATCAATGGTTATATTAGGGTGAGAGGAGGTCTGCCACTCTATCACAAGGATGATGTCATCAGTGATGTCATCAGTGATGTCATTTGAGATGTCATCAGTGATGTCATGAGTGATGTCACTGACCATGTCATGAGTGATGTAATATGTGACGTCATCAGCAGTGCATTGCGGAGCGCATGAGTTATAGTTAGCTGAACTAACTATAACGGGGGAATTTCTATGGTTTTGTACGAGTGAAATGTCCAACTAACTATAACGCCCCTGAAACCTATGGTTTTTTCAGTGAATTTCTAAGGTTTTTTAAATGCTAATTTCTAACTATAACGTGCCTGAAACCTATGGTTTTTTCAGTGAATATATATATATATATGCTGAATTTTACTGGTTTTGTACAATTGAAACTTGAGCCCAACTATAACGTTCCTGCGACCTTTGTTTTTTTCAGTGTATATATATATATATATATTACCTACTGGCAGTCGCCAGTAGGTAGTTATAGTTAGGACCACGTTTCCATAGGAAAAGCAGTTTTTGATGTGCTTATAACTTTGGCGTCGCTTGACGAATCTTTATGAAATTTTCCAAAAAGTTCCTCTTTTCAGGTCAGCTCCTATTCTAAAAGTTTGGGTGGATTCATCAAGGGGGGGCTAAGAAAAAAGGGGGGTCCCAAAACATGTTTTCTCCATGCAATTTCCATAGGAAACTTTAGACAAGGCTACAGGTCAAACTGCTGAATGGAATTACGCCAAATTTGGCACAGAGAAAGGTCTTGGTCTAAAAAGCACGCTTTTGTTTAAATCGGGAAAATCCGTTCAGTAGTTTTAGAGAAATATCAAATTTTCCAGATATCAATATTTAAGAATTCTGATATCTGATTGGCTGAAGCGTTACGAGCACGAACTTGCGGCTCATTGGCTGCGAACTGTTGAAACTAGGAAGTGTTGGCAGCCATTTTGTGATTCAGTCCATCAGCTCACAACTCTCCCTCTGCAAGGCATCAGGTCCGTAGTTCTACCTCTGCGAGGCAACACTAAAAATATACCGCAGCTCTGTCTGTGCGAGATACCCCTTTCACGGTCCCTCTCCCCACATCACCAGCTCGCGGCTATGCCTTTAGAAGCCAGTCCGTTGGCTCGCAGCTCTGCGACTGCAAGCTGTGAGCCATTTTGTGACTCAGTCCGTCAGCTCGCATCTCTCCCTCTAAAAGGCATCGCATCCGTAATTCTACCTCTGCGAAGCAATACTGAAAATATCCCGCAGGTCTGTCTGTGCGAGATACTCCTTTTACGCTCCCTCTCCCCACATCATCAGCTCACGGCTATGCCTTTAGAAGGCAGTCCGTCGGGCCCGCAGCTCTACCTCTGTGAGCCACCTTGTTAGCTCGTACCTCTGTCTGTGCTAGGAGGCCCGTCGGCCCAGTATTCTCCCTCTGAAAGTTAGCCCATCGGGTTGCAGCTCGAAGGGCTCGCAGCTGAATCTCTGTGAGCCAGCCCGTTAACTGATAGCTGTGTGTCTGCTAGCAGGCCTGTTGGCCCGTTGGTCTCCCTCTGCGTGTCCAGCCACAGCTCTCCCTCTGCGAGCCAGTACGGTGCTGTGCTTTTGCGAGGCAACTGCTCGTAGGTCTCCCTCTGCGAGCTGAGCCCATGGGCCGCAGCTCTTCCTCTGCGAGCCTGCCCGACGGCCCGCAGGTGACACTCTGCGAGCCGAAATTGGGAATATAAGGCGGCTCTAAAAAGAGCCCTTGTGTTTATTATTTGGAGCT
This sequence comes from Calotriton arnoldi, assembly GCA_963921515.1. NCBI lineage: Eukaryota > Metazoa > Chordata > Amphibia > Caudata > Salamandridae > Calotriton > Calotriton arnoldi. Next base: position 1,157,752 of record CAWUFW010005042.1, on the reverse strand, counting down.
ACATGTAAGTGCGAATGCACAGCTTCAAGTTAATCAGGAAAACTCGGTTTCCCTTATCTGTGAAGTGTACTCCATCACTTCTGTAGATATCAGCCATATCAAAACGTACGTTGTTGTTGTAAATCGACCCCATTCTATGGTCTCTGAGGTATGCAGACACAGCTTTGTTGACATTCTTCCTAGATTTTTCAATCTTATGACAAAATTGGTTTGACCATTTCCACTTCTGTCTTTGGCATATATTGGAATATACAAAGACAGTTTGAGGCAAAAGTAACATCAATTGTCCAAAGGTGTCTTTCATAAGCATTTCCAAACCTACCCCAGTCAATGTGCCTAGGTCGTTACCACCACAGTGCACAATCATGAGATCAGGGTGTTGGAGATGCAAACAGGTTTTAACCAAAGGGAGCAATTGGTGCCACTTCAATCCTCTCTGTGCAAACCATTTAATGTGCACATTTTGTAAACCTAGGTCTAAGTCAATACGTCTCTGTTCTGCATACCTCTTGCACCAGAAAACATAGCTATGTCCTACAATCCACACTAGCATTTTTTGAAGGTATGGCTACAAGATATGGATAAATGTCTATAGCTCATGCAGTCTGTTCCTAGAATAAGAGATATGTTTAAACATGGGGAACTACTTTTTTTTTTACATACAAAACGTTAACCGATTGGGAGATGAAATGTATTGTGTCCTAAAAAGTAGGGTGTATATTAGTTTTGATAAAAAGCATCTTTGTGATTGGTTAATAAAAAAGCAGTTTATACGTGGAGTACATACTATAGGATGAAATTTGCTCAGCTCAACCACACCTGCTAATTGTATTTGGAAGGTGCAGTTCAAACTTGAAAGAATGGTGAACTTTTGACCTCCACGTGCCATTAAATGTTGAAAAAAATTTTGCAAAAAGAAATATCGGTAGGTTTAAAAAAATTATGAACTTTTAACCTGCACGTGTCGTAGAATGTTCTAGAAAGTGGTGATACAATACCTTGAACTTTTCACCTGTATGTGTCCTTAAAAAAACTGTTTATATGGAAAGTTCAAAAATAACCAATAAAGAGAGGTTTTGCAAACTAAAAAAAATAAGAAACTATTTTGATTTGTTCTTTATATGTATTTATGTGTGGAGCAACAGGGAAATTCTGCCATTACTGGTTCCATTCTTGATGAAAGTGGTGCATTAGATGTACTGTGTGACAAGAAAAGAATTGCATGCGTTTGTGACATTTGAAATCTGCATACCAACTACGAAGGTAAATTAGAAATTAAGAAGGTGTGTTATGTGTTTTGTAGTAGTGGTTAAGTATTTGAGACGATATTTTTAACTTTCAAAGTGAATGACAACAGATGCAATGGAGCCAACGATCATGCAGCTCGGACACCCAACACTGCTCCAACACCCCCGCCACCAGCCCCTGGTCCGCCATCCCCCCTCACCTCCCCCCCACACAAACAAATGTGACAGCAACCTTAGGAAATCTGGAACGTTACAAATTGGCTGATGTCGCACAATTATAGTAAAGAAGATGCATGTGAGGTTGGACAAATAAGAATCTCAGTCATCTATGGATTTACATATAAAACATTTTATTTAAACAAAACAACAAAATAAAAGTAGGTACAGGTATGGCGTGTCATCCCTCGACAATTTGTGAATCACAGCCTGCAAGACAAAAAGAAAGATAAGATTGTGCGTCATGCGTCCATGAAATGAGAGAGAGAGAAAGAGTGAGAGAGAGGAAGAGACAGAGAAAGAAAGAGTGAGAGAGAGGAAGACAGAGAAAGAGCGAAAGAGAGAGAGAGAGTAAGAGAGAGAGAAAGAGTGAGATACAAGGAAGAGAGAAAGAGAGAAACAGTGTGAGAGAGAGGTAGAGAGAGAGAGAAAGAGTGAGACAGAGAGGAAGAGAGAGAGAGAAAGAAAGAATGAGAGAGAGAGGAAAAGACATAGAAAGAGAGAAAGAGTGTGAGAGAGAGAAAGGAAGAGAAAGAGAGTGAGAGTGAGAGAGAGAGAAAGAGTGTGAGTGACAGAAAGGAAGAGATGGCGAGGGAGAGTGAGTGTTGACACTGTGGAGAAAATCCTCACAGCTCACCTTTCTGCCACCGGTGTGTCTCCAACCACGTGCCGGGACATAGTGCAGTCTTGAAGTTTAGTCATCTGAAACATAGTATAGAATCAGTAATGGCAGAGTACATACAACTGCACACGCCTAATTCTCTGTTTTGCCGCTGCGCACGCAGGCTGCTTCACCCCATCGACTCCCGCCGCCCAGAGGTGTCTGCCCACCTCTGAGCACCCAGGCTGCTGTACCCCATCTACTCTCACTGCCCATAGGTGTCTGCCCGCTGCTGTGCACCCAGGCTGGTGCACCCCATCCAGTCCCACTGCCCGGAGGTGACTGCCCGTTCCTGCGCACCCAGACTGCTGCATCCCATCCACTCCCACTGCCTAGAGGTGTCTGCCTGCTCCTGTGCACCCAGGCTGCTGCACCCCATCCACTCCCACTGGTCGGAGGTGTCTGCCCGCTCTTGTGCACGCAGGGTGCTGCACACTATCCACTCCCACCGCCCAGAGGTGACTGCTCACTGCTGCGGAAACAATCCTCTCTGCTCACCTTCTGCCACCGGCGTGTGTCTAAGAGGGTCCACCATGTGCCGAAGCAACCTCCTCAGGCGTTGCGTACACGCGGTCAAGCCGAGCATTCAAAGTGGGTTTTGATTGCAGGATGGCCACGCATCATCGCAGGCTGCACACGCGCTCAGCTCTGGTGGTACTAACTCAGTGGAACTGAAGTCATCGCCTCGTGGCGGGAGGTCCGTGTCGGGGGGGTCATCAATATATGAATCACAGCCTGCTAGACAAAAAGCAAGATAACATTGTGCGTCATGCGTCCATCAAAGGAGAGAGAGAGAGAAAGAGTGACAGAGAGGAAGAGAGAGAAAAAAAAAGAAACAGTGAGAGGTAGACAGAGAGAAAGAGTGAGAGAGAGAGGAAGAGAGAGAGAAACAGTGAGAGAGAGGAAGAGAGAGAGAAAGAGAGAAACAGTGTGAGAAAGAGGAAGAGAGAAACAGAGGAAGAGTGAGAGAGAGAGAAAGAGAGAGAGAGGTAGAGAAGTAGAGAGAGAGAGAGAAAGAGAGAAAGAAAAAACAGTGTGAGAGAGAGGAAGAGATAGAGTGAGAGAGAGAGGAAGAGAGAGAGAAAGAGTGTGAGGGAGAGAAAGGAAGAGATGGAGAGGGACAGTGAGTGCCCACACTGTGGACAAAACCCTCACAGCTCACCTTTCCGTCACCGGTGTGTCTCCAACCACGTGCCGGAAGATAGTGAAGCCCTCAAGCTTACTCATCTGAAACATAGGATGGAATCAGTAATGGCAGAGTACATACAACTGCACACGCCTAATTCTCTGTCCCGCCTTTGTGCATCCAGGCTGCTGCACCCCATCCACTTCCACTGCCCAGAGGTGTCTGCCCGCTGCTGCGCACCCAGGCTGCTGCACCCCATCCACTCCCACTGCCCGGAGGTGACTGTCCGCCGCTGCGCACCCAGGCTGCTGCACCCCATCCACTCCCACTGCCCGGAGGTCACTGCCCGCCGCTGCGCTAACAAGCCTCTCTGCTCACTTTTCGCAACCTGCGTGTAGAAAAGAGGGCCTACCACGTGCCGCTGCAAGCCCCAAGCCCGGGTCCTGCGGACACGGCACCCTGCATATCATGCAGCCCCGCTCCGCAGGCTACTAGGTCTCACATTTGGTGCTGGGTCTTGATTTCACCATGGCAGAGGACATACCAGTGCACTGGGCTTTTCATCGCAGGCTGCACACCCGCTCAGCCCTTGCGGTGCCACTAACTCTGTGACCAGCGAGGCGACGCCACGTGCCGGTAGGCCTGCGCTGTCTGATGGCTCAGGCCTACACTGCGGTCCAGCAGGGCACACAAAACCTGAGCTGTCCAGACCGCCGGGACGGTCCATCACCGCAGGCTGTACACCCACTCAGCAGTTACAGTACCCGTACCTCAGTGGACCGAAAGTCATCCGTCCCGTGCCGGTGTGCCTATGCCGGCCACAGTGCATCCGGTGCGAGCAACTCTGAAATGGTGTTGAGCACGTGCGCCCGGTCTTTTTTATTGGCAGGGTCACGTGTCCTGTGATGCCTGTGCTGGATGGGTGTGGTGTGGGTGTATACTAGCCGTGATGGAGTGGCTGTGGCGTACTGACAACTAGGGTGTGACCAGCAGATCACTGCAATGAAAATCTGGGCCATGTAGCGTTGTTGTCCTTCCCTGTAAGCGTAAGCGGAGTGGGCTGGCCTGGCGTATGCCAGTCCTGCGTGAGGCTGTGAAGAATGACTCCGGAGCTATGGGCGTGGCTCCGGTCTGGGCTGTATGAGGAATCAACTGATGCGGGTGTCCCTGTTGTAGTGCTGACGTCACCCGGGTCGCAAGCGCCAATGTGTCACTCTGTGAGCCAAGTCCCACAACATGGCCAACATGGAAGGTACGGGGAATCACTGACCCTACATTCATCCATAGTTCCACACATGAAAGATGGTGTACATGACACATCTGTGTGGAAATGAATGTTTATTGCACATTCAGTGGAGTGTTGCAGCTGTAGCAATACAGGGCCATGCAAAGTTCAAGTTTCAGTTTTTGGCACATGGAGGGCAGCCAATTAGAGCCAAGCTTGTGTTCGGGGTTAGGCTGCGCCAACATATGTACTTATACAATTACTCCGCCAATCTCCAAGCACTCATAAATTCACTATACACTCTCCTTGCAGTACTCTAATGATCCAGTCTCTATGTACGTACTTGTACAATGACCGAGAGAAAGTTACATAACCGAAGTTTTCCCCACTGCCAGAGGTAACATGATTGCATACCCTGTCCACAGCACAATGTAATGTGGTAGGGCCCAGGGGCGGCATCTTGCATACATAATGAACACACGGACACAGATAGATAGTGGAACTGGGTACGGGCACGTGCGCTCGACTCATTTTTATTACCAGGGTCACATGTCCAGTGACGTCTGTGCTGGATGCGTGTGGGGTGAATGTAAGCCAGCCCGCCGAGAATGGTTGGTGCTGGCAACAAGTACAACAGTAATCATTTGATCAGACACACAAATTCAATCATAAAGGGTCAATGATTTGTGCTGCACTAAGGTAGGGGCAACAGATGTGAAATAACACACACAAGATTGTATCGTAAAGGGTCCCTGACTTGTGGTACACTGAAGTAGGGGCAGCAGATGTGAAATTATGCACAAAACATTGTATCATAAAGGGTTCATGAGTTGTGCTGTACTGAGATAGGGGCATCAGAAGCATTCAGTGTGTGCGCAGCCAGCGATGATGCGTGGTGCAGGCGAGCCGCACTGGGAGCAATGTCTGTTGCCTACTGGACTGAGTCATCTGCAATCGTGACTCAATGTGAATTGTGAGCCCTGCTATCCGCAGTGTAGATCGAAGGCAGTAGTCAGCACAGACATCGAAGAATGCTTTTAGTCACTTCCTGTTTACAAAATTCGAGGACATAGAGTACAATTCTCTCTGCAATAAATAAATCATGTCTCAATTTAAATTGTGAGCTCTGCTAACCGCAGTGTAGGTGTATGGAACAAAAGATGAAACATTTATGGAATACACTGTCGAAATATGTAGGTTTCAGGGACGTTATAGTTAGTTGCCTACTGGACTCTGAAATTAATGAATGAAGACTGAATTTGAATTGTGAGCCCTGCTGAGCACAGTGTAGGCCGGAGGCAGCGGTCAGGAAGGGCCTACAGCCACGTGGCGTTGACTTGAGCTGCATACAGTTAGTGGTAGGTGTGGCGCTCAGCGTGTGCGCAGCCAGCGATGATGCAATGTCTCTTGCCTACTGGAATGCGTCATCTGCAATCGCGACTCGATCTGAATTGTGAGCCCTGCTGACCACAGTGTAGGCCGGAGGCAGTGGTCAGGAAGAGCCCAGAGCCACGTGGCGTTGACTTGAGCTGCATAGAGTTAGGGGTAGGTGTGGCGCTCAGTGTGTGCGCAGCCAGTGATCATGCAATGTCTGTTGCCTACTGGACTGCGTCATCTGCAATCGCGTCTCGATCTGAATTGTGAGCCCTGCTGACCGCAGTGTAGGCCGGAGGCAGTGGTCAGGAAGAGTCCACAGCCACGTGGCGTTGACTTGAGATGCATAGAGTTAGTGGTAGGTGTGGCGCTCAGCATGTGCGCAGCCAGCGATGATGCAATGTCTCTTGCCTACTGGACTGCGTCATCTGCAATCGCGACTCGATCTGAATTGTGAGCCCTGCTGACCGCAGTGTAGATCGAAGGCAGTAGTCAGCACAGAAATCAAGGAATGCTTTTTGTCACTTCCTCTTGACAAAATTCGAGGACATAGAGTACAATTATGTCTGCAATTAATAAATCAAGACTCAATTTGAATTGTGAGCTCTGCTGTCCGCAGTGTGGACTGCCATTCAGTGTTCCTTTGGACTTGCAAGATGAATTTGGTCATTGTACTAAAGCTATAACTGATATAAAACAAGTTCTTGAAGCAAGGATACTAAAAGGATATTATGTAGGTTTTAGGGACATAATACTTAGTTGCCTACTGGACTCTGCAATTAATGAATTAGGAGTTAATTTTAAATGTGAGCCCTGATGACCGCAGTGTAGGCCGGAGGCAGCGGTCAGCAAGGGCCTACAGCCACGTGGCGTTGAGATGAGCTGTACAGTTAGTGTCACCTGAAGCAACCACCGTGTGTGGAGCCTGTGATGATGCGTGGTCCGGGCGGGCCGCACTGGTAGCAATGTCTTTTGCCTAATGAATTCTGTCTTGATAAGTCCACATGGCGTTGACTTGTGGTGCACTGAGTTAGTGGCACCTGAAGCACTCAGTGTGTGCGCAGTCTGCGATGATGCGTGGTCCGGGCGGGCCGCAATGGGATCAATGTCTCTTCCCTACTGGAGTGCGTCATCTGCAATCGCGACTCGATCTGAATTGTGAGCCCTGCTGTCCGCAGTGTAGACCGAAGGCAGTAGTCTGTACAGACATAAGTCTGTGGTGCTCTGCTGCTGGGTTCGCAGCGGGCATGTGTCAAGGAGGCCGGCTGTCACAGCGGAGGCCTCGTGGGAGGGTGAGGGCTCCCGCCCTGGCAGACGCTTTGGCCTTCCCACAAGTAAACCACGCCCACAGCCCCAGCCTATTTATTCATACTTCTACGCTGGAGTGGCATACGTTGGACCAGCACACTCCGCTTCCGCTTCCAGGGGGGGACAACACAGCTACATGACCGAGATCTTCCCCACTGCCTGAGGTAACATGGTTGCGTCTATTGTCCACAAAACTACAAGCACCAGCAGTATATGTCCACATGGAGAGGTTTGTGCTCTGCATAGTGAGGTCTGTCCACCACATCACCGCTACACTTGGTATTGTGTGCATTTTTATTGATGGGTGACTTGCGTCCTTCACACATACTTGGTTGCCACATCTCCCAAGATTCAGCTATTGTGTGGCTGAAGGACCATGCCATTTTTGGAAGGTCTGCTGTGCTGTTCTGCGCTGCCTCGGTGGTAGTAGGGAGGGGGGTGGTCCGGGGGGAGGTCCTGAGGTGATGGCAGTGGGTGTTGTGGCCTCCTTGGGTGTCGGAGCTGCATGGTCAGTAGCTCTATGACATGTGTTGGTCTTCAGATGTGGTTCTGGGCTGGGCTCCCTTTCACACTGTAGGTAGTCGTCCTGCTTTACACCAGTAAAAGGCAGATGTTAAATTCCTACTGCTAACGCAGCTTATCGCCTGTTTTTGGATCGCACCCCAGATTTGGCTACTCGTTCAAAATATCGGGAAGTGGTGTTTTCGTGTTATTTTTGCACGGGAACGCCTACTGTGCATATTATTAGCGTTAGTTGTCGCTCTCATTTGTGGCGAATTCTTTTGCGGAAGCTATTGTTGGAAAACTGGCGATATTGGCTGTTTTCACTAGGTTGAGAATGGAATGATAAATTAAAATCACTGAAAATACCATAGGTTTAATTAATTTATTTATTTATTTAAGAGTTTTATAAAGCGCCGGAATCACTCCCGAAGGAGTATCTCTGCGCTAAGCGAACCTACGGGCAGGTGAAGACAGACTAAAATAGGGAGGCTTTAAGCAGTTTCCTGAAACGTAGATAGTCCGGGCATTGTCTGAGTTGAAGGGGGAGCTCATTCCAGTATGATGGGGCGAGGAGGGAAAAGTTTCCCCACCAAGTCTAGCTTTCCTAACCCTTGGAACCTGTAAAGAAGTTTACAGCTGGATCTCAGTGTCCTGTGCGGAGAATAGGGCTTCAGTTTGCACGAGATGTAAGAGGGACCCTTGTTATGGATGGCTCTATAGACTATGCAGCCAGTCTTAAATTTTATCCGCTTACGGACTGGTAGCCAATGAAGTCTGCGAAGCAGCGGCATAGAGGGGGTTCCAGGAGAAGAATTCGTGAGGAGCCGAGGCCGCAGTATTCTGGACCACCTGAAGTCTATCAAGGGAAGACTCGTTTGCGAAAAGCAAAAGAGCATTGCAGTAATCAAGGCGGCCCAGAATCATGGTTTGAATAAGACGTTTCCGTGTGTGATCCGGCAAAAATGGGAAGACTCGGCGTAGCATGCCCAACACATGGAAACAATTGCTAACGGTTCGGGAGACATGCTCCTTCAGAGTAAGAGCCTGATCAAGATAGATGCCCAGATTCTTAACTGACGTTTTGGGAATAGGAGGTGGCCCAAGAGCGGGCGGCCACCAGTTCGGAGACCAGAGTAGAGGGGCTTCTCCAAAAAGCATTATCTCGGTTTTCCCTGCATTCAGTTGGAGGAAATTTCTCCTCATCCAAGCTGATATAGCAGTCATTCCTTCGACGAATGATGACAGAGCATATGTTGAGGTTTTATCAAAAGTGAAAAGAAGCTGAGTGTCATCCGCATAGGAGATGGGCAAAAAACCATAACTCCTAAGTAAGTGAGCCAAGGGGGCAATATAGATGTTAAAAGCGTGGGGCTTAGACACGAGCCCTGTGGAACACCCTTGGTCAGTACCGAGGTCTTAGAGCGGAATAGGCCCAGGTTGACGGTCTGAGTTCGAGATGACAAAAAGCTAATCATCCACTGTAGGGCCGAACCCTGGAGTCCGATCTCCCTCAGTCTCATGAGCATAATCTGGTGAGATACAGTGTTGAATGCCGCAGAGAGATCCAATAGCACAAGTATGGTGGACTGGCCACTATCAAGATTCATTCTGATGTTGTCCGTGACTTCCAGTAGGGCCAGTTCTGTGCTATGATTCGGCCTAAAACCAGATTGCGAAGGGTCCAGGCGATTGTTGGTCTCGACAAAGGTAGAAAGATGTCGGTTAATATATTTTTCCAAGACTTTGCTCATATGAGGTAAGAGGGAGATGGGCTGAAGATTAGACAGGTCAGTCATAGAGGCCTTAGGATTTTTCCGAATTGGAATGACCTGTGCCGCCTTCCAGGTTTGAGGGAGATAGCCCTCTATCTAGGAGAGATTAAGAATGGCACTGACATAAGGAGAGAGTACATTTGCAAGGGGGGCGGCCACTTTTGCAGGGATAACATCTAATGGGGAGCCAGATTTGACTGATCGAAGTAAATCAGCCACCGTTTCATTAGTCATAAGCGGGAAATTTCTTAACATTTGTGAATCTGGAGCTAGGGAAACCTCAGGAAAAAGGGAGGAGGGAATAATGGGTAGTTTCTCGGTGGAAGCAATTTTATCGTATATTAGATCAACTTTATTGGTGAAATGCAGAGCAATACTGTCACATAAAGATTGTGAGGAAATCTCTGACTTTTCACACGCCCTCGGATTGGTGAAAGACTTTAGTATCTGAAATAGGGCTTTAGGCCTATTTTCAGCAGAGTTGAGTTGCTGGGCTATGAACTTTTTTCGTGCTCCTTTTATGCTACTGTGGTAGGAGGAGATAGCAGCCTTAAAAATTTCTTTATCTTTTAAATTGTAAGACCTGCGCCAACGCTTCTCCAAGTTTCTGCATTTACGTTTTTCTGTACGCAGCTCCGGGGTAAACCAGGGCTGAGTGCGTTTTGTGGCGCTGGACACGGGTCTGAGTGGCGCTATAATGAACATTATAATTAGAAATTATCATTTAAAAAACGTTTGAAATTCACTGAAAAAACCATAGGTTTCAGGCACGTTATAGTTAGAAATTAGCATTTCAAAAACCTTAGAAATTCACTAAAAAAACCATAGGTTTCAGGGACGTTATAGTTAGAAATTATCATTTAAAAAACCTTTGAAATTCACTGAAAAAACCATAGGTTTCAGGGACGTTATAGTTAGCTGGACATTTCACTCGTACAAAACCATAGAAATTCCACTGTTATAGTTAGTTCAGTTAACTATAATTCGCGCCCCCGCAATGCACTGCTGATCACATCACATATTACATCATTCATGACATGGTCAGTGACATCACTGATGACATCACTGATCACATCTCAAATGACATCACTGGCGGGCAGGAGTTGATACGATACCTCGTAAAAGCAGTTCAAGCTGAAACAGCTGGTGCCAGCACTACTCCCGCCACTTGTAGGAACGGGGTCTCTCTATGCGCCACTGGCAGACGCGAAGAATCCATGAACAAATCCCCTCCAGGCAAGCAAGGAGAAGAGGCCACTTCGGGGAAACCAAGGAAACCTTTATTAAAAACAGCGTGTGCATAATGCATTTCGGCCAAAATGGCCTCCCTCAGATGCGGCTGCTCCTTGGATATTGCTCCGCCCCCACCTTTATATATCCTGCAACGACCTCATTGGAGGAAAAGTTACTGACCCCTAGTCACATGGTCATACTGCCACTACAATCCATGGTAGACTTCATTACCCAGAAATCAATGTTTCTGGCTCGATGTTGCATGGGGAAAAGTAGCAGGAAAAAGGTGCGTTATGCAAGGACGGCACATCCAGGTACGATGTCGTCAGGGTCCCTTGGGTCCCCTTGACGTTCCAGCCTTGGGCGCAGGAATTTTGCCGGGCTCTGAGACGAAGTGACAGTGCACTCGAATCCTCGTGTAGTCACGAGCCACCACTGGTAGAAGCCCTTGCTCAGCCAGCCCCCAGGGCGGGCAGGAGTTGATCCGATACCTCGGAAAAGCAGTTCAAGCTGAAACAGCTGGTGCCAGCACTACTCCCGCCACTTGTAGGAACGGGGCCTCTCTATGTGCCACTGTCAGACGCGAAGAATCCATGAACAAATCCCCTCCAGGCAAGCAAGGAGAAGAGGCCACTTCGGGGAAACCAAGGAAACCTTTATTAAAAACAGCGTGTGCATAATGCATTTCGGCCAAAATGGCCTTCCTCAGATGCGGCTGCTCCTTGGATATAGCTCCGCCCCCACCTTAGGTTGCAGGGTCGTTATAGTTAGGCTCAAGTTTTAATTGTACAAAAACAGTAAAACAGGAAAATAAAGTTATATACATTGCCTACTGGCAGTCACCAGTAGGTAGTTATAGTTAGGACTATGTTTCCATAGGATGACTGTTATATATATATATATATATATATATATATATATATATATATATATATATATATATATATATTTATATATATATGAACAAGTCCCCTCCAGGCAAGCAAGGAGAAGAGGCCACTTCGGGGAAATCAAGGAAACCTTTATTAAAAACAGCGTGTGCATAATGCATTTCGGCCAAAATGGCCTTCCTCAGATGCGGCTGCTCCTTGGATATAGCTCCGCCCCCACCTTAGGTTGCAGGGTCGTTATAGTTAGGCTCAAGTTTCAATTGTACAAAAACAGTAAAACAGGAAAATAAAGTTATATACATTGCCTACTGGCAGTCACCAGTAGGTAGTTATAGTTAGGACTATTTTTTAAAATAAACTTTTGTTGCACGAGATTCTGAGAGCGCGTGTTATTGGCAATTTCGAAGAAGTTATTTGCCGGTTTGCACCACCGGCAGTCATCGCGCCACCGGTCTACGGGCAGAACTCCCAGGAGGGGCGTTTGTGGTTGTATATATATATATATTCACTGAAAAAACCATAGGTTTTAGGGACAGTTATAGTTACTTGGACATTGCACTCGTAAAAAACCCGTGAAATTCCCCGTTATAGTTAGTTCAGCTAACTATAACTCGCGCCCCGCAATGCACTGCTGATGACGTCACATATTACATCACTCATGACATGGTCAGTGACATCACTGATGACATCACTGATGACATCTCAAATGACATCACTGATGACATCATCCAGTGACTGTGTGTTTCTGTAAAGTTTAAATATTTTTAATATATATAGGAAAAGACGTATTGAAGAATGAGTGGGTGTGTAAGTGTCTGTATGGATGATTTAGTAGGTGCGTGACTGACTCTATAAGTGAGTGATTTAACGTATCTTACTGAATGCATGGGTTAGTGACTAAACTGGGTGAATGTCTGTATCCGTCTGTCTGTTGCTGTGTAAGTGGCTGCATGGGTTTGTGAATAGCTACATGAGTGTCTATATGAGTTATTGATTGGTTGTCTGAGTATCTGTATGGGTGCCTGAGTGTTTGTGTGGGTGGGGTGTGTGTGACTCTGTGCATAGATGTGTGAGTGGGTGATTCACTGGGTGGATGGTTTCAAGAGTGCATCTGTGATAGACTGTATGGGTGGGTAAGTGTGTGTAAGAGTGTGTTAGTGAGTGAATGTATGTCCCAGTGGTACATGTGTGAGTAACTACATATGTGAAAGGCAGTATATATGTGTGTTGGAGTATATAAATAGCTATAAGCGAGAGTGAGTGATTGTGATAGTGGCTGTATGGATGAGTGTGTGCTTGTATCAGTGATTGTATAAGAGCGTAACAATGTGCTAGTATTTGTATGATTAAGTGAGCTGGTGTGTGTATAACTGTATAGGTGAGTAAATGGCAGTGTGTTTAATTATTTGCATGACTGACTAGGTGTGTGAGTACCTCTATGGATGAGTGGCGGTGTTTGAGTGTCTATATAGGAGTAAGAGTGCATATGATAGTCCTGTACTGAGTGACCATAAGTATGAGTGACTGTACGGGTGAGTGAGTGGATGTGTGTGTGTAGACCTAAGAATCAGTGAGTGGGTATGTAGTTATTGGTGTTGGAGTGTCTATGGTTTTGCGAATGGCAGTCTGTAATTTAGAGTGGGTGTATCAAAGGTTATATTAGGGTGTGAGGAGGTGCAAAAGATTATCACGTGGATGATGTCATCAGTGATGTCATTTGAGATGTCATCAGTGATGTCATCAGTGATGTCACTGACCATGTCATGAGTGATGTAATATGTGACGTCATCAGCAGTGCATTGTGGGGCGCGAGTTATAGTTAGCTGAACTAACTATAACGGGGGAATTTCACGGGTTTTTACGAGTGCAATGTCCAAGTAACTATAACTGTCCCTAAAACCTATGGTTTTTTCAGTGAATTTCAAAGGTTTTTTAAATGCTAATTTGTAACTATAACGTGTCTGAAACCTATGGTTTTTTCAGTGAATTTCAAAGGTTTTTAAAATGCTAATTTCTAACTATAACGTGCCTGAAACCTACGGTTTTTTCAGTGAATTCCAAAGGTTTTGTAAATGACAATTTTTAAAAGTATTAATTGTTATATTAATTTTTTTCATACTGATTTACTACATATTTAGAAACAATTTTTTTTACATATTTTATTTTTTAAATTACATTGTAATTACATTATACATTACATTACAAAAATACTTTCTCAGAATGAATTACTTTAGTTTAAATACTTTGCACATAGGCAATAGACTTTTAAGTACAGTAGTTACAGTTGTTGCAATGGGCAAAACATTTTCAAACACAATGCAACATTCAGCTCAATGTGAATTTCTAGTTAAATGCAATTAGTTACTTTATGGATTACTTTTCTAACCACAGGACTGGATCCTAGATTCAGTCCTGGGACATCTCCTGTAAACAGTTGAGTAAAAGCGTTTTGGTTACAGTACTGATTTTTAAGGAATATTATTGTATTTTAAAAGTTGACACTTAGAAACTTTTTCTCATATAGTCACCAATGTTATCCTATGGAAGGAAATTCACTTAGCAGGTAAAAACTGTTATCGTTACTTTTTCTTACTCAGTGTTGGATCCTGGATCCAGCACTGGTGCATCTCCTGTAAACAGTTGAAAGAATGCGTTTAAGTCATACAGGCGATTTTTAAGGAATATTTGTAGTTTGTAAAAATCAACACTTTGAAACTTTTTGCTGAAAACCAGACAATGGATCCCTATGGAAGAAAATATAAGTTACTGGTAAGTACGGTTAAAATTACTTTTCAGGGTCAGTGCTGGGCTAAAAGATGCAGCACTGGGTTCTCTCCTGATAACAGGTGAGTAAATCGGAATTCGTATTTCGGCTGATTTTAGAGGAATATTTTAAAGTTCCAAAACTCCACACTTAGAAGAATTACCAAGTGAAACCAGTCAATGTTAGCCTATGGAAGGAAATTCAAGTTACTGGTAAGTACGGTTAGAATTACTTTTCAGGGTCAGTGCTGGGCTAAAAGGTGCAGCACTGGGTTTTCTCCTGATAACAGGTGAGTAAGTCGGAATTCGGATTTCGGCTGATTTTAGAGGAATATTTGTATGTTTCAAAAATCAACACTTAGAAACTTTTTCAGCAAAAAGCAGGCAATGATATCCTATGGAAGGAAATTCAAGTTACTGGTAAGTACGGTTAAAATTACTTTTCAGGATTAGTACTGGGCTGAAAGATGCAGCACTGAGGTCTCTCCTGATAACAGGTGAGTAAATCGGAATTCGTATTTCGGCTGATTTTAGATGAATATTTTAAAGTTCCAAAACTCCACACTTAGAAGAATTTCCAAGTGAAACCAGTCAATGTTAGCCTATGGAAGGAAATTCAAGTTACTGGTAAGTACGGTTAAAATTACTTTTCAGGACCAGTACTGGGCTGAAAGATACAGCACTGAGGTCTCTCCTTATAACAGGTGAGTAAATCGGAATTCGTATTTCGGCTGATTTTAGATGAATATTTTAAAGTTCCAAAACTCCACACTTAGAAGAATTTCCAAGTGAAACCAGTCAATGTTAGCCTATGGAAGGAAATTCAAGTTACTGGTAAGTACGGTTAAAATTACTTTTCAGGACCAGTACTGGGCTGAAAGATACAGCACTGAGGTCTCTCCTGATAACAGGTGAGTAAATCAGAATTCGTATTTCGGCTGATTTTAGAGGAATATTTGTATGTTTCAAAAATCAACACTTAGAAACTTTTTCAGCAAAAAGCAGGCAATGATATCCTATGCAAGGAAATTCAAGTTACTAGTAAGTACGGTTAAAATTACTTTTCAGGACCAGTACTGGGCTGAAAGATACAGCACTGAGGTCTCTCCTTATAACAGGTGAGTAAATCGGAATTCGTATTTCGGCTGATTTTAGAGGAATATTTGTATGTTTCAAAATCAACACTTAGAAACTTTTTCAGCAAAAAGTAGGCAATGATATCCTATGGAAGGAAATTCAAGTTACTGGTAAGTACGGTTAAAATTACTTTTCAGGACCAGTACTGGGCTGAAAGATGCAGCACTGAGGTCTCTCCTTATAACAGGTGAGTAAATCGGAATTCGTATTTTGGATGATTTTAGAAGAATATTTGCACAATGGTGAAGGAAGGGGCGGGGCCTGAGGTGACATCTGTGCAAACGCGCCCCGTGGCGCGTTTTAAGTTGGGGGATTAAGTCCCCTTGAATCCTGAGGGTCCCTAGGGGCCAACTAGCCCACCAGGAACCTCCAATATGCGCCAGGGGCTGCGTTGCAGAGACGTGTAGAGAGGCCACACCCCTTTACACCTCTCTGCAACGCAGCTCTGTGGCGCTTTCTGGATGTACCTGTTGGGCTAGTTGGCCCCAGGGACCCTCAGGATTGAAGGGGATTTAATTCCCCATCTTAAAACGCACCACGGGGCTGGTTTGCACACATGTC
The DNA here is from genome assembly GCA_963921515.1 of Calotriton arnoldi. Classification (NCBI taxonomy): domain Eukaryota; kingdom Metazoa; phylum Chordata; class Amphibia; order Caudata; family Salamandridae; genus Calotriton; species Calotriton arnoldi. The sequence goes on along the minus strand of CAWUFW010005042.1, from coordinate 1,141,735 downwards.
ACCTGAAGCCCCGCCCTCCCTTCACCACTGTGCAAACACGCCCGTGGCGCGTTTTTAAGTTGGGGGATTAAGTCCCCTTGAATCCTGAGGGTCCCCGGAGTCCAACTAGCCCACCATATACCTCCAAAAGCGCCACAGAGCTGCGTTGCAGAGAGGTGTAAAAGGGGCGTGGCCTCTGTACACCTCTCTGCAAGGCAGCTCCCTGGCGCATACTGGAGGTTCCTGGTGGGCTAGTTGGCCCCCAGGGACCCCCAGTATTCAAGGGGACGTTCCCTCTCTGCAAACGCGCCAGGGGGCGCGTTTGCAGAGTGGTGAAGGAAGGGGCGGGGCCTGCGGGCCCGATCGTTTTTTTTTTTTTTGTCGCCTGAAGGGGGCTGTGTGGCCCCCTTCCTTTTTCCTGTTTTTGGGCCCTGGGGACCCCATCCCCCAGGGCCTTACCCCTTTTTTTGTAATTACATTTTTTTTTTTTAAACGGGAAGGGGGCCTGTATTGGCCCCGGGGACACCATCCCCCGGGGCATGGCCTCTATTTTTAATTTTATTCTTTGGAGGGGGCTGTGTGGCCCCCTCCTCTGGCCATTTAAGGCCCCGGGGACCCCATCCCCGGGGCCGGCCATACCCTTTTTAATTTTTTTTAAACTTTGGGGAGGGGGGCTGCGTGGCCCCCTCCCGGGCCACTACTTGCCCCGGGGACCCCATCCCCCGGGCCTGGCCTCTCATTGGGGACTGTGGGGGTCCCCAAACCCCCACAGTCCCGCCGGCTCCCCGTGTCCTACGGGAGCCGGTACAGTGCTAGACATGGGGAGCAGCTAACATGCTGCTCCCCATGTGGAAAGCAGTCGGCTTTGGATATTGGAAGAGAGAGCAGGTTTCCTGCTCTCTCTTCCAATATCCAAGCAGCTTGCAATGACAGGACGGGAGCCGCGAGGCTCCCGTCCTGTCATTGCAAACAGCAGTGTCCCGGGGTAGGCACCCCGGGACACTGCAGGAGCCGGCCCTGGGGGTGGCGGTCCCCAGGGCCATCAAGGGCTCCAGGAGGGGGCCGCGCGGCCCCCTCCCTTAAGTTGCACAGCCCCGGGAGGTGGTGGTCCCCGGGCTCTGGGGGTCCGTAATGGACCCCCACATTTATTTTATAAGTGCCCCGGGGAGGTGGTGGTCCCCGGGCGTGTGGGGGCTGGAGCCCCCACACACCTTATTTAAATTAAAAAGAAGCCCCGGGGGTGGCGGTCCCCGGGGCTGCGGGAGGGCAGAAGAGCCCTCCCGCACCATTTTTCAATAAAGCCCCGGGGGTGGCGGTCCCCGGGGCTTGGGGGCCCTTTGAGGCCCCCCACACATAAAATTAACCCCCCACCATGCCCCCGGGACTTGCGCCACCCGGGGGCAAATACAATCGAAGCGCGGGAGACCGCGCTCCGATTTTTATTTTTCGGCAGGATTCGCGCACCCTGAGCGCATCCTGCCGATTTTTAAAAAATTTTTTTTTTTTTGCCCAGGGGGTCCTTGTGGGACCCCCTGAGCAAACCTAGGGGGTCAGGGTGTTTCTACCCTGCCCCCTTTGTGCGCTTTGCGCACTTGTTTCTGTCCCTCGGTTCTACCGAGGGATAAAATGGCTGCCAACACTTCCTGATTTGGAGTGTTGACAGCCAATTAGCATGCAGCTCGTGATCGGGAGGGTGCGCGAATCCGACGCGGCCATAGATATCACTATCTTTTTACTTTTGATTTTCTCAGCAACTACTGAACGGATTTACACCATTTAACAAAAAGGGTTCTTTCTGAACCAAGAACTACCTCTTTGCCAAATTTGGTGTAATTCCGTTCAGCAGTTCGGGCTGTAGCCGTGTCTAAAGTTTCCTATGGAAAATTGCATGGGGAAAACGCGTTTTGGGACCCCCTTTTTCTCGGCCCCCGCTTGACGAATCCCCCGAGACTTTCAGGGTAGGAGCGGACCGGAGCGGGCCATAAAGTTTGAAAATTTTGCGAAGATACGTCAACCGGCAAGAGAGTTATTTCAAATAGAATGTCGCGGATTTCCTATGGATAATAGGTTGTAACTATAACTATCTACTGGCGACCGCCAGTAGATAATATATATATATATATATATATTCCACCAAGTGCCCAGAAGCTTGAGGCCGCACACCGCTGCAGGTAGGTCAACAAACCTTTATTCAACAAACAGGCAACTTCCCATCCCGTATTCAGTCCCTGGCCTGACGCGTTTCAGAGAGTCAATCTCTTTCTTCAGAGGCGGCTTGAAAGAACCAGCAAGTCTCGTACACTGCCTCTCCCCTGCATGCTACTTAGCATAATTACCTTAATTGGCCTCCGGTGTGCCCCAATGTTGTTAGTCATTACAGTGCATGCTGGGATATTCAGTCAATTCGTACATTTAAGCCCTCCAGTGGGTTCTGGTTTTTCAAGCAAATCCGGGACAAATTAAGCAGCCCTCCATTGAGCCTCGGATGAGACTCTGCCTGCTTCAGTGAAAGTTTCCTGCTGCGCCAAACAAGAAGGGTGATTTCCCTCTCATGGACCCTTCCAATGTTTGTGGGTGGTGCGTTCCCTCTGCGGCCTGGAACCGCCGCATTACATATTCCACCAAGTGCCCAGAAGCTTGAGGCCGCACACCGCTGCAGGTAGGTCAACAAACCTTTATTCAACAAACAGGCAACTTCCCATCCCGTATTCAGTCCCTGGCCTGACGCATTTCAGAGAGTCAATCTCTTTCTTCAGAGGCGGCTTCAAAGAACCAGCAAGTCTCGTACACTGCCTCTCCCCTGCATGCTACTTAGCATAATTACTTTAATTGGCCTCCGGTGTGCCCCAATGTTGTTAGTCATTACAGTGCATGCTGGGATATGCAGTCAATTCGTACCTTTAAGCCCTCCAGTGGGTTCTGGTTTTTCAAGCAAATCCGGGACAAATTAAGCAGCCCTCCATTGAGCCTTGGATGAGACTCTGCCTGCTTCAGTGAAAGTTTCCTGCTGCGCCAAACAAGAAGGGTGATTTCCCTCTCATGGACCCTTCCAATGTTTGTGGGTGGTGCGTTCCCTCTGCGGCCTGGAACCGCCGCATTACATATTCCACCAAGTGCCCAGAAGCTTGAGGCCGCACACCGCTGCAGGTAGGTTAACAAACCTTTATTCAACAAACAGGCAACTTCCCATCCCGTATTCAGTCCCTGGCCTGACGCGTTTCAGAGAGTCAATCTCTTTCTTCAGAGGCGGCTTGAAAGAACCAGCAAGTCTCGTACACTGCCTCTCCCCTGCATGCTACTTAGCATAATTACTTTAATTGGCCTCCGGTGTGCCCCAATGTTGTTAGTCATTACAGTGCATGCTGGGATATGCAGTCAATTCGTACCTTTAAGCCCTCCAGTGGGTTCTGGTTTTTCAAGCAAATCCGGGACAAATTAAGCAGCCCTCCATTGAGCCTCGGATGAGACTCTGCCTGCTTCAGTGAAAGTTTCCTACTGCGCCAAACAAGAAGGGTGATTTCCCCTCTCATGGACCCTTCCAATGTTTGTGGGTGGTGCGTTCCCTCTGCGGCCTGGAACCGCCGCATTACATATTCCACCAAGTGCCCAGAAGCTTGAGGCCGCACACCGCTGCAGGTAGGTCAACAAACCTTTATTCAACAAACAGGCAACTTCCCATCCCGTATTCAGTCCCTGGCCTGACGCGTTTCAGAGAGTCAATCTCTTTCTTCAGAGGCGGCTTGAAAGAACCAGCAAGTCTCGTACACTGCCTCTCCCCTGCATGCTACTTAGCATAATTACTTTAATTGGACTTCGGTGTGCCCCAATGTTGTTAGTCATTACAGTGCATGCTGGGATATGCAGTCAATTCGTACCTTTAAGCCCTCCAGTGGGTTCTGGTTTTTCAAGCAAATCCGGGACAAATTAAGCAGCCCTCCATTGAGCCTCGGATGAGACTCTGCCTGCTTCAGTGAAAGTTTCCTACTGCGCCAAACAAGAAGGGTGATTTCCCTCTCATGGACCCTTCCAATGTTTGTGGGTGGTGCGTTCCCTCTACGGCCTGGAACCGCCGCATTACATATTCCACCAAGTGCCCAGAAGCTTGAGGCCGCACACCGCTGCAGGTAGGTCAACAAACCTTTATTCAACAAACAGGCAACTTCCCATCCCGTATTCAGTCCCTGGCCTGACGCGTTTCAGAGAGTCAATCTCTTTCTTCAGAGGCGGCTTGAAAGAACCAGCAAGTCTCGTACACTGCCTCTCCCCTGCATGCTACTTAGCATAATTACTTTAATTGGCCTCCGGTGTGCCCCAATGTTGTTAGTCATTACAGTGCATGCTGGGATATGCAGTCAATTCAGTACCTTTAAGCCCTCCAGTGGGTTCTGGTTTTTCAAGCAAATCCGGGACAAATTAAGCAGCCCTCCATTGAGCCTCGGATGAGACTCTGCCTGCTTCAGTGAAAGTTTCCTGCGGCGCCAAACAAGACGGGTGATTTCCCCTCTCATGGACCCTTCCAATGTTTGTGGGTGGTGCGTTCCCTCTGCGGCCTGGAACCGCCGCATTACATATTCCACCAAGTGCCCAGAAGCTTGAGGCCGCACACTGCTGCAGGTAGGACAACAAACCTTTATTCAACAAACAGGCAACTTCCCATCCCGTATTCAGACCCTGGCCTAACGCGTTTCAGAGAGTCAATCTCTTTCTTCAGAGGCGGCTTGAAAGAACCAGCAAGTCTCGTACACTGCCTCTCCCCTGCATGCTACTTAGCATAATTACTTTAATTGGCCTCCGGTGTGCCCCAATGTTGTTAGTCATTACAGTGCATGCTGGGATATGCAGTCAATTCGTACCTTTAAGCCCTCCAGTGGGTTCTGGTTTTTCAAGCAATTCGGGACAAATTAAGCAGCCCTCCATTGAGCCTCGGATGAGACTCTGCCTGCTTCAGTGAAAGTTTCCTGCTGCGCCAAACAAGAAGGGTGATTTCCCCTCTCATGGACCCTTCCAATGTTTGTGGGTGGTGCGTTCCCTCTGCGGCCTGGAACCGCCACATTACATATTCCACCAAGTGCCCAGAACGTCCCCTCTGCATTGGCGCTGAAGGTTCATGAATAAGGCATATTGTACCCTGTCTGGGGCCCACTGGAGGGCTAGTTTAATGTATCCTGGATTAGGCATGGGGACTGGACCCACTGGAGGGTTAAAAATGCCTAAAAAGACTACATTCCCAAGCATGCAGTGTTGAAAGTAAACGTGATGTCACGAGCACACCGGAGGCTAATTGAAATACATTTTGCATTGCAGAAGGAGTGTAGCGGCGGAGAATTCCTTCCCCATGTCGGCCTCTGAAGAGATGCACAAAAGCATTGAAACGCGTCAGGCCAAAGGATTGATTTTCCAGAGGGGAGCCAATATGCTTGAGAAATAAAGGCTTGTTACCTACCTTTTCAGCGGTGTGCGGCTTCATTTTCTGGGCAACTTTGGGACATGTTTACACGGCGGCCCCGGCCGTGGAAGCGATGCACCTCCTGCAAAGCAAAGAAAGGACCGGCCGGGGGGTAACGTCCCCTCTGCATCGGCGCTGAAGGTTCATGAATAAGGCATATTGTACCCTGTCTGGGGCCCACTGGAGGGCTAGTTTAATGTATCCTGGATTAGGCATGGGGACTGGACCCACTGGAGGGTTAAAAATGCCTAAAAAGACTACATTCCCCAGCATGCAGTGTTGAAAGTAAACGTGATGTCACGAGCACACCGGAGGCTAATTGAAATAAATTTTGCATTGCAGAAGGAGTGTAGCGGCGGAGAATTCCTTCCCCATGTCGGCCTCTGAAGAGATGCACAAAAGTATTGAAACGCGTCAGGCCAAAGGTTTGATTTTCCAGAGGGGAACCAATATGCTTGAGAAATAAAGGCTTGTTACCTACCTTTTCAGCGGTGTGCGGCTTCATTTTCTGGGCAACTTTGGGACATGTTTACACGGCGGCCCCGGCCGTGGAAGCGACGCACCTCCTGCAAAGCAAAGAAAGGACAGGCCGGGGGGTAACGTCCCCTCTGCATCTGCGCTGAAGGTTCATGAATAAGGCATATTGTACCCTGTCTGGGGCCCACTGGAGGGCTAGTTTAATGTATCCTGGATTAGGCATGGGGACTGGACCCACTGGAGGGTTAAAATGCCTAAAAAGACGACATTCCCCAGCATGCAGTGTTGAAAGTAAACGTGATGTCACGAGCCCACCGGAGGCTAATTGAAATAAATTTTGCATTGCAGAAGGAGTGTAGCGGCGGAGAATTCCTTCCCCATGTCGGCCTCTGAAGAGATGCACAAAAGCATTGAAACGCGTCAGGCCAAAGGATTGATTTTCCAGAGGGGAACCAATATGCTTGAGAAATAAAGGCTTGTTACCTACCTTTTCAGCGGTGTGCGGCTTCATTTTCTGGGCAACTTTGGGACATGTTTACACTGCGGCCCCGGCCGTGGAAGAGACGCACCTCCTGCAAAGCAAAGAAAGGACCGGCCGGGGGGTAACGTCCCCTCTGCATCGGCGCTGAAGGTTCATGAATAAGGCATATTGTACCCTGTCTGGGGCCCACTGGAGGGCTAGTTTAATGTATCCTGGATTAGGCATGGGGACTGGACCCACTGGAGGGTTAAAAATGCCTAAAAAGACTACATTCCCCAGCATGCAGTGTTGAAAGTAAACGTGATGTCACGAGCACACCGGAGGCTAATTGAAATAAATTTTGCATTGCAGAAGGAGTGTAGCGGTGGAGAATTCCTTCCCCATGTCGGCCTCTGAAGAGATGCACAAAAGCATTGAAACGCGTCAGGCCAAAGGATTGATTTTCCAGAGGGGAACCAATATGCTTGAGAAATAAAGGCTTGTTACCTACCTTTTCGGCGGTGTGCGGCTTCATTTTCTGGGCAACTTTGGGACATGTTTACACGGCGGCCCCGGCCGTGGAAGCGACGCGACCTCCTGCAAAGCAAAGAAAGGACCGGCCGGGGGGTAACGTCCCCTCTGCATCGGCGCTGAAGGTTCATGAATAAGGCATATTGTACCCTGTCTGGGGCCCACTGGAGGGCTAGTTTAATGTATCCTGGACTAGGCATGGGGACTGGACCCACTGGAGGGTTAAAAATGCCTAAAAAGACTACATTCCCCAGCATGCAGTGTTGAAAGTAAACTTGATGTCACAAGCACACCGGAGGCTAATTGAAATAAATTTTGCATTGCAGAAGGAGTGTAGCGGCGGAGAATTCCTTCCCCATGTCGGCCTCTGAAGAGATGCACAAAAGCATTGAAACGCGTCAGGCCAAAGGATTGATTTTCCAGAGGGGAACCAATATGCTTGAGAAATAAAGGCTTGTTACCTACCTTTTCAGCAGTGTGCGGCTTAATTTTCTTGGCAACTTTGGGACATGTTTACACGGCGGCCCCGGCCGTGGAAGCGACGCACCTCCTGCAAAGCAAAGAAAAGACCGGCCGGGGGGTAACGTCCCCTCTGCATCGGCGCTGAAGGTTCTGAATAAGGCATATTGTACCCTGTCTGGGGCCCACTGGAGGGCTAGTTTAATGTATCCTGGATTAGGCATGGGGACTGGACCCACTGGAGGGTTAAAAATGCCTAAAAAGACTACATTCCCCAGCATGCAGTGTTGAAAGTAAACGTGATGTCACGAGCACACCGGAGGCTAATTGAAATAAATTTTGCATTGCAGAAGGAGTGTAGCGGCGGAGAATTCCTTCCCCATGTCGGCCTCTGAAGAGATGCACAAAAGCATTGAAACGCGTCAGGCCAAAGGATTGATTTTCCAGAGGGGAACCAATATGCTTGAGAAATAAAGACTTGTTACCTACCTTTTCATCGGTGTGCGGCTTCATTTTCTGGGCAACTTTGGGACATATATATATATATATATATATATATATATATATATATATATATATATATATATATATATATATATATATATATATATATATATATATATATATATATATATATATATATATATATATATATAAAAAACACAAGTTGCCACAAGTGAGGATATCGCACACGAAGAGGTAGCGCACACAGCCACCGGCAGCAGGTTTCTCAGCCAGCCCTCCAGTCCTCACAGCGTGACTGCCAAACGCGTTTCGAGGATGTACTCCTCTTGATCACTGGCTCATTCCAATTAGACAGAGAAAATGGATTAAAGTGGAAACAGCTTTTATTGAATGTGCAGACCCGCCCATGTGGGCGTTAGCAAAACAGGGCATCATGGTCTTTGTAGTGCAGCCCATCGTCGCTATGTCCAAATTCCATACAAAACCCGATTGGGTACCGTTCTCCCACTTGGAAGGTTCACTAATACAATGTCATACCCCAGTGGGCATGAAGACTGAAAGGGCCGCTTCCAACCCTGCCAATATAAATCCAGCAGCTAGGCCCCCTTCATTCCAGGCAGCGCTCGTCACATCCGAGCGCCAAGGAACCGCAAAGCAGCGGCAGGACATCCCCGCGGCCAGGCCAGCCGCTAAATACAAAAAACACAAGTTGCCACAAGTGAGGATATCGCACACGAAGAGGTAGCGCACACAGCCACCGGCAGCAGGTTTCTCAGCCAGCCCTCCAGTCCTCACAGCGTGACTGCCAAACGCGTTTCGAGGATGTACTCCTCTTGATCACTGGCTCATTCCAATTAGACAGGGAAAACGGATTAAAGTGGAAACAGCTTTTATTGAATGTGCAGACCCGCCCATGTGGGCGTTAGCAAAACAGGGCATCATGGTCTTTGTAGTGCAGCCCATCGTCGCTATGTCCAAATTCCATACAAAACCTGATTTGGTACCGTTCTCCCACTTGGAATGTTCACTAATACAATGTCATACCCCAGTGGGCATGAAGACTGAAAGGGCCGCTTCCAACCCTGCCAATATAAAACCAGCAGCTAGGCCCCCTTCATTCCAGGCAGCGCTCGTCACATCCGAGCGCCAAGGAACCGCAAAGCAGCGGCAGGACATCCCCGCGGCCAGGCCAGCCGCTAAATACAAAAAACACAAGTTGCCACAAGTGAGGATATCGCACACGAAGAGGTAGCGCACGCAGCCACCGGCAGCAGGTTTCTCAGCCAGCCCTCCAGTCCTCACAGCGTGACTGCTCAAACGCGTTTCGAGGATGTACTCCTCTTGATCACTGGCTCATTCCAATTAGACAGGGAAAACGGATTAAAGTGGAAACAGCTTTTATTGAATGTGCAGACCCGCCCATGTGGGCGTTAGCAAAACAGGGCATCATGGTCTTTGTAGTGCAGCCCATCGTCGCTATGTCCAAATTCCATACAAAACCCGATTGGGTACCGTTCTCCCACTTGGAATGTTCACTAATACAATGTCATACCCCAGTGGGCATGAAGACTGAAAGGGCCGCTTACAACCCTGCCAATATAAAACCAGCAGCTAGGCCCCCTTCATTCCAGGCAGCGCTCGTCACACCCGAGCGCCAAGGAACCGCAAAGCAGCGGCAGGACATCCCCGCGGCCAGGCCAGCCGCTAAATACAAAAAACACAAGTTGCCACAAGTGAGGATATCGCACACGAAGAGGTAGCGCACACAGCCACCGGCAGCAGGTTTCTCAGCCAGCCCTCCAGTCCTCACAGCGTGACTGCCAAACGCGTTTCGAGGATGTACTCCTCTTGATCACTGGCTCATTCCAATTAGACAGGGAAAACGGATTAAAGTGGAAACAGCTTTTACTGAATGTGCAGACCCGCCCATGTGGGCGTTAGCAAAACAGGGCATCATGGTCTTTGTAGTGCAGCCCATCGTCGCTACGTCCAAATTCCATACAAAACCCGATTGGGTACCGTTCTCCCACTTGGAATGTTCACTAATACAATGTCATACCCCAGTGGGCATGAAGACTGAAAGGGCCGCTTCCAACCCTGCCAATATAAAACCCCCTCGTGAGTGACCTTCCAACAAGGCAACTTTTCAGAAGAATTTAATGCGGCAAGTCCGGTCGCGGAATGGTCCCGCCGCTGCGATTAGCGGATCTATGCTGCTCAGCATCTTGGGCAGTGAACAGAACGTGGGGGCCTGAGCCGTTGGTGTATATTGGCAGCATGGGGGCGCTGTATGACATTTCCTTCCACCCATTGGGGTAAGACATTGTTTAATCAATGTTGAATCAGAGGTGCCCACTGGGGTTTCAGCACGATCGAGTTTAGGCAATGGACTGCTAAGACCAGAATGCAACTTTGCCACACCCATGTGGGTGGGACTTGTTATTCCAATAAAGCATGTGCGTGTAATTAGCCTCTGCTCTTCATTGTTCAGCCAGTGATCAAGGGCGGGATGACGCCCGAAACGCGTTTGGCATGTAAAGGATGGATGTGCGGCAGGTCGTTCTGCTGCTACCGGCGGCAAGTGTGTGTAAACCCCCTCGTGAGTGACCTTCCAACAAGGCAACTTTTCAGAAGAATTTAATGCGGCTAGTCCGGTCGCAGAATGGTCCCGCCGCTGCGATTAGCGGATCTATGCTGCTCAGCATCTTGGGCAGTGAACAGAACGTGGGGGGCCTGAGCCGTTGGTATATATTGGCAGCATAGGGGCGCTGTATGACATTTCCTTCCACCCATTGGGGTAAGACATTGTTTAATCAACGTTGAATCAGAGGTGCCCACTGGGGTTTCAGCACGATCGAGTTTAGGCAATGGACTGCTAAGACCAGAATGCAACTTTGCCACACCCATGTGGGTGGGACTTGTTATTGCAATAAAGCATGTGCGTGTAATTAGCCTCTGCTCTTCGTTGTACAGCCAGTGATCAAGGGCGGGATGACGCCCGAAACGCGTTTGGCATGTAAAGGATGGATGTGCGGCAGGTCGTTGTGCTGCTACCGGCGGCAAGTGTGTGTAAACCCCCTCGTGAGTGACCTTCCAACAGGGCAACTTTTCGGAAGAATTTAATGAGGCTAGTCCGGTCGCGGAATGGTCCCGCCACTGCGATTAGCGGATCTATGCTGCTCAGCATCTTGGGCAGTGAACAGAACGTGGGGGGCCTGAGCCGTTGATATATATTGGCAGCATGGGGGCGCTGTATGACATTTCCTTCCACCCATTGGGGTAAGACATTGTTTAATCAACGTTGAATCAGAGGTGCCCACTGGGGTTTCAGCACGATCGAGTTTAGGCAATGGACTGCTAAGACCAGAATGCAACTTTGCCACACCCATGTGGGTGGGACTTGTTATTCCAATAAAGCATGTGCGTGTAATTAGCCTCTGCTCTTCGTTGTACAGCCAGTGATCAAGGGCGGGATGACGCCCCAAACGCGTTTGGCATGTAAAGGATGGATGTGGGCAGGTCGTTGTGCTGCTACCGGCGGCAAGTGTGTGTAAACCCCCTCGTGAGTGACCTTCCAACAAGGCAACTTTTCGGAAGAATATATATATAAATAAACAAATCCCCTCCAGGCAAGCAAGGAGAAGAGGCCACTTCGGGGAAATCAAGGAAACCTTTATTAAAAACAGCGTGTGCATAATGCATTTCGGCCAAAATGGCCTTCCTCAGATGCGGCTGCTCCTTGGATATAGCTCCGCCCCCACCTTTATATATCCTGCAACGACCTCATTGGAGGAAAAGTTACTGACCCCTAGTCACATGGTCATACTGCCACTACAATCCATGGTAGACTTCATTACCCAGAAATCAATGTTTATATATATGTTAGGAAAGCTTACGGCAAAACCAGCTCCTCTCCAGGCGGGGTCGGTGCGAGATCCAGGTGTGGGAGCCCGGTAGTAAGTCCACGAAATCCCGTGAGCAGTTCCCTCATCAAGAATAGACTCGCACACCAAGGTCAATGTATCCAAAATGTATTATTGGTGGCGCGTTTCGACCAGAGTGGTCTTTTTAACAAGCCAAACTTTCACCGTTCGTATCCACCATTTAAAGTGTATTTACACAAAACAAAGAACGGACCAACATGAACTGGTTCCACATGTAGATAGTGAAGACAGACTAACACGTTATTGTGGTTCACAATATAACATAAACGTTTGCATATTGCATGAGGTGAATCTCCGTTTCACGCACAGGTATGATCAGAATGAGATGGACTTCTTGGATGTCTGTGTAAAAATTGGGGGGGTATCATCTCTACCAACCTACATAGAAAAGCAACTGCAGGCAATAGTCTATTACACGTTAACAGCCACCATCCCTCCAAACTAAAGTGGAGCATCCCGTATGGAGAGCTAGTGAGGGCAAAACGTAACTGTAACACACAACAGGCTTATGAGAAAGAACAAAACGTAATGCTGGAGAGGTTCAGGATAAGAGGCTATCCCGAGAAAGTGTTGAGGGTAGCTAGAGAGAAGGCGGCCGCCCAAAATAGATCGGCCCTACTGGTAAAAAGACCTGATACTAAGAAAGGAGGCAATGATGTCATTTGAGATGTCATCAGTGATGTCACTGACCATGTCATGAGTGATGTAATATGTGAGATCATAAGCAGTGTATTGCAGGGGTACAAGTTACTGCTGAATTTCACTGGTTTTGTACGAGTGAAACCTGAGCCTAACCATAACATCCCTGCAACCTTTGGTTTTTTCAGTGAATTTCTAATTTTTTTAAATTCCATTTCCTAACTATAACATCTCTGTAACCTTTGGTTCTTCCAGTGAATTTCTAAGGTTTTTTAAATGCTAATTCCTAACTATAACGTCCCTGTAATCTTTATTTTTTTCAGTGAATTTCTATGGTGTTTTAGGTTGCAGAGTGGTGGAGATAGGGGGCGGGGCCTCCTAGCAGCTCACTGCAGTCCCACTGTGTGGGACTTACTGGAGGTAACAGGAGAGGTTCTTGGCCCCCAAGGACCCTCAGTATCCAATGGGACTTCATCCCCCCAACCAGTAGTGTGCCAGGAGGTGTGTTTGCAGATCAGTGAAGAAAGAGGGCAGGGCCTCCGTAGACCTCTCAGCAATCCTGCTGTGTGGGACTTACTGGAGGTAACAAGAGGGGTTCCTGGCCCCCAAGGACCCTCAATATCCAAGGAGACTTCATCCCCCAAGGACCCCCTCACCGCCAAATCCAACCTCCACGAAGGAATGAAGGCTGTCGCCGATTGGATAAAGATCAGCGGACTAAAGCTGAACACGGACAAGACCGAGGTCCTCATCCTCGCCTCCAACCCTTCAGCCTGGGACGACTCCTGGTGGCCGACGACACTGGGGGCAGCACCGACACCAACCAACCATGCTCGCAACCTGGGAATCATCCTCGACTCAACGCTCTCCATGACCAAGCAAGTCAACGCAGTCTCCTCCTCCTGTTTCAACACCCTCCGCATGCTCCGCAAGATCTACAGATGGATCCCGACAGATACAAGAAGAACAGTCACCCAGGCCCTCGTCAGTACCAGACTCGACTATGGAAACGCCCTCTATGCGGGAGCCCCGGCCAAGCCCATCAAACGACTGCAACACATTCAAAACGCCTCTGCACGCCTGATTCTCGACGCACCACGCCACAGCCACATCACCCCCCACCTGAGAAACCTGCACTGGCTCCCCGTCAACAAGAGGATCACCTTCAAACTCCTCATCCACGCACACAAGGCACTCCACAAGGCCGGCCCAGCCTACCTCAACAGACAACTCTCCTTCTACATCCCCAACCGACAGCTCCGCTCCACCGACCTCGCCCTCGCCAGCGTCCCTCGCATCCGAAGAACAACCACCGGCGGCAGATCTTTCTCCCACCTCGCCGCCAAGACCTGGAACACCCTCCCACTCAGCCTACGACAGACCCAAGACCTGCTGACCTTCAGGAGGCTACTCAAGACCTGGCTGTTCGACCAGTAGCACCCCCCCCTTTTTTTCCCCCAGCGCCTTGAGACCCTCGCGGGTAAGTAGTGCGCTCTACAAATATTTTGATTGATTGATTGAACTAGTATTACGCCAGGAGACATGTTTGCAGAGTGGTGGTGGGCGGCCTCCAACAATTTCTCAACAATCTCACTGTGTGGGACATACTTGAGGTAATAGGAGGGGTTGTTGGCCCCCAAGGACCCTCACCAGCCAAGGGGACTTCATCCCCCAACAAGACGTGCGATTTCCCCGGGCAGGCCGTTTTTTTAAAAAGTATATTTTTTCCGGACTGATTTCGACCCCAGGGACCCCATCCCCTGGGGCCAGGCCTTTTTGTAGTGGAGGAGGGAACGCGCGTCCCCCCGCCCTGGCTGATTTGGCCCCAGGGACCCCATCCCCCAGGGCCCAGCCTTTAAAAAATATATTATATAGGGGAGGGCACGGCCCCCCTTTCCGGGCCGACTGTGGCCTTGGTGACCCCATCGCTGGGGTCCGGCCTACTTGTAATAGGGAAGGGGGCTGAATAGCCCCCTCCCATGGCTGATTTTAGCCCCGATGGCCCCGTTCTCTGGGGCCTGGCAATTTACAAATTGGAGAGGGAGGCTGTGCGGCACCCCACCCCGGGGCAAATTCGGCCCCGGGGACCCCATCCCTTGGGGCCTGGCCATCTTTCTGCTTGGTGCCCCTAGGGACCGCGGGGAGAGCCTGAAGGTCCCTGTGGTTGCTGCTGGCTCCCCGCCTCCTGTGGGAATCGGCATTGCTTTCAGACATAGGGAGCTGCTGGAAAGGCAGCTTCCTCTGTCTGAAAGCAATTCTGCTCCGCTTCCAGCAAGCGAGAGCATTTTCAATGCTCTTGCTCACTGGAAGCGGAGCATTTGCTCTGGCTTGGTGGGACCAAGTAAAGTAAAGCTCCCACCAAGCCACAGAAAACAGCTATGTCCTGGGATGGAAATTTAGAGTGCCGCTGGTGTTGTGGGTGCTCTATACAGGAGCTACTTTCCACCTAAATTTGAGAACTTTCCAGAGTTCTCTGCTTCATTTTTCCATAGTTGATGCATCACTCTATGTCTGAAAGGGTATTGTTTCGACTTATACTGGGTGCTTCTTTGTGTCTGGACAAAGCTTTACCTCTCTGAAGAGCTCTAATGAGAGCGAAACACATGTCAGGGGTTTCTTTTATTCACTTCAGGATGGCTTGGTTGGTATTTTACCAATTTAAAGCTGTAATTCTGTGCCTGGAGTGGTAAAGGCTTTTGTCATTTTGGAGCTCGGCATGGATGGCACTGCGTTAGTCCTATGCTTAAACACTTTGCTGTAGAAATGCAAAAGACTTTGTCCCTTTCTATCTCGGCGTAGATGACACTGTGCTAATCCTATGCTTAAAGACTTTGATAGAAAAGCAGACATTTGAGGTGAGCAAATTTAGAGTGTCGCTGGTGTTGTGGGTGCTCTATACAGGAGCTGCTTTCCACCTAAATTTGAGAACTACGCAGTTCTCTGCTTCTTTTTTGGCATAATGCGTTACTTTATGCCCGAAAGGGTATTGTTTTAACTTATACTGGGTGCTCCCTTGTGTCTGGACAAAGCTATATCTCTGAAGAGTTCTAAAGAGAGTGAAACACGTGTCAGGGGTTGTTTTTATTAATTTCAGGTTAGCTTGGTTGGTATTTTACCAATTCAAAGCTGTCATACTGTACCTGGAGTGGTAAAAGGCATTTTCCTTTTACAGCTCGGCATGGATGGCACTGTGCTAGTCCTATGCTTGAAAACCTTGCTGTAGAAATGGCAAAGGTATTGTCCCTTTCTATCTCATTGTGGATGGTTCTGTGGTAAACCTATGCTTAAAGACTTTCAATCAATCAATCAATCAATCACAGAATTTGTAAAGCGCACTACTTACCCGTGAGGGTCTCAAGGCGCTAGGGAAAAAGAAAAGGGGGGTGCTGCTACTGGTCGAACAACCAGGTCTTGAGTAGCCTCCTGAAGGTCAACAGGTCTTGGGTCTGTCGTAGGCTTAGTGGAAGGGTGTTCCAGGTCTTGGCGGCGAGGTGGGAGAAGGATCTGCCGCCGGTGGTAGTTCTTCGAATGCGAGGGACGGTGGCGAGGGAGAGGTCGGCGGAGCGGAGTTGGCGGTTGGGGACGTAGAAGAGGAGTCGTCTGTTGAGGTAGGCTGGGCCAGTCTTGTGGAGTGCCTTGTGTGCGTGGATGAGGAGTTTGAAGGAGATTCTCCTGTCGACGGGGAGCCAGTGCAGGTTCCTCAGGTGGGGGTGATGTGGCTGTGGCGTGGTACAGCCACATAAAGACTTTGATAGAAAAGCAGACATTTGAGGTGAGCAAATTTAGAGTGTCCCTGGTGTTGAGGGTGCTCTATACAGGAGCTGCTTTTCACCTATATTTGAGAACTACCCAGAGTTCTCTGCCTCTTTTTTGCGCGTATATATATACCCACAAGTGTGTGTGTGTGTGCAGGTATAGTAAGGTCTGTGCCTTCATTGGAAAAGCATTTTTTGGTTTATTTTTGCTTATCAGTTACTTTAACTGTTTTTGTCAGTGAATTTCACAGGTTTTTAAAAATATATATTATGGTGTTATAAGCAAAGCTAACCATAACTTCACTTTAACCTTTGTTTATGTCAGTGAATTTCTCAGATGTGTTTGATCATATTCCACATGCAATGGAATTTTAGAACTGATCCTCTGATATGGCAAACCCACACTGCACATGGACTTTGGTTGTATGCAGCTGGGAATAGCTTCTCGATCACTTCCCAATCTGCTACAGGTAGCCAACTCTTGCAGTGCATGCCTTTAAGCCATATGAAGCAGAGGTTGGCTACAAAAAATGGCCTATGGCTAGCCCCTACACCTCACTCTCCACAAGTGGCCAACCCCTCTGTGCACAGCTTTAAGGGGCACACCATGATAATTACCTTCAAAACTGTCCAAATCTCCATGCAAGGACATACCCCTCTGCACATGGCATTCGGTCACGTGCACCATTGGTTCGTCACAGGACTGCCCCAACCTCAATGTTCTACCGATGGCCACTGGGCATTGGTTTCAGCCTTGTGTATTGGGGATTGACTGCAGGGCCTGGCCTCCACCCCAGCGCTGCGAACAACCCGCTACTAACAGCTAACCCATGCTGGACACAGCAGGGGTTGGCCGCAGGGCCAGGCCTCTGGCAAAGTCATGCCTGTGTAAACCCACCACATGCGGCCTGTTCCCCCTGCACGTGGCCTTTGCCTGTGTGCAGCATGGTTTGCATAACCTCCACTGCGCACATACTTCACATGCCTGCAGCAGAGGTTGACACTGGGCCTAGTGTCGGGTCAGAGCATGTGCCCATCCGACCATGGCTGGAAAATCGCATTGTGTTTTTCAATTGTTTTGTGTTTTTTTACGTTTTTATAATGGAACCCTGTTTTACTTTTTTGCTTTTTATGCTTAGAAGCTTTTTATGTTGAGGCAAGTTTCCACGAGTCTCAGTGGCCATATGCAGTAAATCTTATGATGGAGGCATCATTACAGTGGACATCCTGAAGTATTATGGTGCTTGTCACCTCCTTGTCACTAATGAATGGCTGTTTTGTTCCTACGCAGATCCATCATACATGATAGAAAGGTTGGCCCTGGCAGAGGTTTGCTCATTGCATTCTAGATATAGAGGAAAGCGTCCTAGGCACACTCCTGCATCCTCTGAATGTTGATCAGTTAATGGGGACACACTTTGTGCTATTCGGTCGAGTTACAATCTGACAGGAGAGACCCCTCTATTGGT
The DNA here is from genome assembly GCA_963921515.1 of Calotriton arnoldi. Lineage (NCBI taxonomy): Eukaryota > Metazoa > Chordata > Amphibia > Caudata > Salamandridae > Calotriton > Calotriton arnoldi. The sequence continues at coordinate 1,124,111 of CAWUFW010005042.1, read as the reverse complement.
CAGAAGGTGTCTTCTTGGGTGGTAGTGCTTCAAGATTTTTCCGAGTGGGACACTATTGGTATCCCATGGGTAAAGGAACTAGTACTCCAAGCTCAGGTATGTTTTTCAGAAGAACTCTATAGGACCCAATTGCTTAAATATTTGAAGCTGAGACATGAAATCTCCCGGTACTTGCAAGACTTAGACATTATCCCTGAATTCAACCTGCTAGAGGCAATACTTTCAACTTGTGCATTAGGGGATCAGGTGATAACTTAACTCTACAAATCAGATGCTAATCCAGATTTTAAAGTGACTTGAGAGTTGGATATAGGGGCCGTCAGAGGAAGAATGAAGGGACATTTTCGGCCCAGATTATCAATCATATTGCTCTAGATTTGCATCACAAAAATGATGCAAACCAGTGCAAAATGTTTTTGGGGGATTTACTTTCCAGTGCAATACTTATGTGTTAGAAAGTTGCCTGAAAGTAACACCAAGCAGTGCAAAGTGCTGCTTTGCATTACTAGGCGTCAATCGAGCATTCCATGTGTGGTACATGGGTGTTCCCATGCAACCACACATGGTTTTCAATACAAACCCTATCTACTAACAATAGTAGACTGGGTTTTGCACCAATAAATAATGCCATTTGAAAGCAGATGTTAAAAAGGGAAAATGCATTTATTTCTCCTAACTTTTCCCAATTTTCATGTGTGCTTCATTGTACAGCATACTTCCAAAGTGGGAAAAGTGTAAAAGTTTGTCTAGCCATAGTATTCTGTATAGGAAGGGCACCCTTGCAATACAAAATCACTATGCTAGACTTATGCAGACACCTTTGCACTATGGTATGTGTGTGTGCGGCGCTAGGCAGTCTAATTGTGCACCAGCGCTAGGGAGAGAGCAGGATAGTGCCATATCTCTGTAGATATGATGCTTTCCTGCTCTCTCCCTCTCACGCAACGCAGCGCAGCACAGCAACTTTCAGACATTCATTGTGGGTAAAGTGCTTGGAGAGCTTGTATCTCTTCCTCCTAAAATAACTCCACTTCACTCACTTGGATGCAACTGATACATTAAATGTATCCTTAATTTGGGCTCCCTAGTCGTGCAGCTAAATAGTGCTCAACATTGCAGGGCCTCGGATCCCAGGTATGAGCAGATGCAACATTCTGAAAAAGCATATCTGTGAAGCCTAGGAATAGACATATATTCAGAAAAAGATTTGATGTCAGATAGATGTGAGTGTTTTGTTGAAACTGTAGCAGTAATGTACCTGGTCAGCAAATGGGTGGGAAAATGGCGTGTTCTAGTTTGCCTTTACTGGTGCCAGCCATTGCCTTGTAATATGAAAAGGAAGGCACTATTTTTTGTATGTGTAACTTATCTTGTCTTTTCCATTGTAATGCATCAAGAGTATGAAAGTCTGTCATACAGACTGAAACATTTTCTTTTGAGCACAGAAATAGAGTAATTGTGTGAAAATAATCATGGACATATTGTACATAAACGCATTTTACTTAACGTTATATGTTTGATCAGAAAGTATAGGTTAATATATAACTGACTGAATTATGTATATCATTTTTAACTTCACTTGTATTAGTGTCATGTACTTTCAAGATGGCTAATTCATAAAATGTATTTCTTTCAGCCTTGATGAAGTGACACAACGCTAAAAGTAGCACATTATACTTGGGGAAATAGTATATTGATGGTGTATTCCATCTTCCAATGGAAAGTCTCCATTTCAGATATTTCTAATGGGAGGAGATACATTAGTGGCCTTCTCAGGTGACAGTTTAGTTATGGGCCTCGCTGTTCCTAAGCATCTCTCAATGTCCCTCCAGTGTGCTGTGCACTGCACTACAGGAGCAAGAGCTGACTCGCACCTTAATAACTTAGTAAATAAATGGCTCCATTCTCACATGGTGATCCCTCAGCGTCTTCTCAAGCATCCAGTTTAGCATTTCCACCCCTTGCCTCTTTGTGACTCTTGCTTATGAGACAAACACAGTTTGCATCTCACAAAACAGACCAAACACTATTTGTTGGGAAAAACTGTTGCAAGTTTATTCATACTTTACTTTATGCAATACACAGATAGGGCTAATTTATGGGTGATCCGAGGGTTCAGCACTGTTAAGGGATAACTGCTGACACCCATCCTGAAACCAATTTAGCTTCACTGGGAATCACAGTAAAGTAGCATTTGCCATCCTGTACCTTTGCATTTGGGTTGCGGCCCATCCAGTTTTGATTTGCTGCACCTGTACCACCACATAGCAAATTAAGGCCAACCCCCAGTTGGCAGGATTCCAACTGCCCCTTGCAGGATAACGGGGTCACCTTTGCGTTCTCATGGCCCCCTACGGACTAAGGATAACATAGTTTGCAGCCCCATATCCATATTTTTGGGTTCTTATTCGCTTTTTTGCATTATGGTAGGCCAGTTACTTAGCTTGCAATGCTGTAGAGCAGCTGGTTGTTCTTACTTCGTACAGTGCATACTGGGTGGGTGGTTAATTCCTCTGCTGCTGCATGAAAAAGCGGGAGCACGAATGTGTGCCCCCGTACATACCTCCAACCTAAGCCGGATCAGAAGTCATCCACCCGGGTTTGGGGGCTGGCCTCTTCTGTTGGCTGTGGCTAGCATGCTTAGTCAGGTGGCAACTATAAGGATTCTACTCCCAGGCAGTGGAGAAACACTAAGGGGCTGTCCCCTTTTATGTCCCCCTGCGGGCAATGTAGCCATCCATCTAGTGTTTCTACCCTATTGTCATTCTTACTTATGTGACAGGCACAGTTTCCATCTAAAAAAACAGACCAAAATCTATTTGTTGGGGGAAACTGTCACAAGCTCATTTAAACTTTGTGCAATACAGAGATAGGGTTAACTAACGGGCAATCTGAATGTTCAGTGCTGTTTAGGACTGACACCCATGCTAAAACCATACAAACCCACAGAGGATCCACGAATTAACAGTCTTGGTAACTCTAAAATTAACCTCTTCATGCACAGCCCAGAACATATTTTAAACGCTAATTTCTTGAAAACTGCTGAATGGATTTACACCAAACCAAGCAAAAGCACTTCCTTGAGTAAAGTTCGACTCCTATTTCCAGTTTAATGTAATTCCACTCAACTGTTTCTTCTGTATTGAGGATAAGAGAATCCTATGGGAGGTTAAATGGGAAATGCCACTTCTGGACTCCTTTTTTGGCACCCATCGGATGGATCTATGGGAAACTTTCCATGAAAATCCCAAAGTGGATCGAGTTTTTCATTAGAAAGTTTCATGCAGATATAGCATACAGTGCCAAAGATATCAGCAAAACAAAAATGCATTTTCAGTAAAATGTCTGTACTAACCATAACTATTCAGGAGTTCTTGACACTTAAGTAACGTATGGATGAATTGCCTGTAGTATGAGCCAGAATCTTGGTGCAATGACTGGGTTTTTGCGAGATTAGTATACAGGATATTAACACTAAATATTATACAGGCCTCTATATTGATATCACACACAGAGACATTTGAAAGTAATATTGTGGAGATTGCTGAATATTCATAATTCTTTCTGTTTCTTGAGCACATCTTTATAACTGCATATGCTGTTACATTAACTTAGCACTTCTGAAAGTGCTGTTTGATGATTACTCTTTCACATTACATACTTCACATTCAATATTGTTCACAGCGGTCTTGAGGGGAGAAATCATTTAGTACAATTTGTGAATATTATGCATGTTTGTGTTACTTATAGTGATATCGGGCTTAGGTAGCAATTCACCTTCTCCAAGTTTCCATGGCCATTAAAGATGTTCAAGTTTTTGTTCCAATATTTAGAATTAAGCATTCTTCCTTTCAATGGTTTATTACTGAAGCAAAGAAAAGATGCATCAAATGACAAGCTTCATTTTCCATAGTAACAGGCGAGTTTTATCTACTTGCTTTGTTTCTGGTAATGATTTTCGTCAATTATTTAGACACCACCCTTATATGTAACGAGTAAGTAATTATATATTCATAACCGGCATTTTATTCATTCTGTGCCTTAACTTTATTAACATGTGTGAAGCATTTAAATGTATTAATGAAATGTAATCATTGTAGGGATAAGATATGTATATATGTGTATACAAACGTTGTGAGAAAGTGCCTCTTTTGCATGGTTAGCCCCCCTTTTTGCCTGGTTTTGATGTGGTTTCAATTGTAGCGCAAAGGTTTCCTGCCAGCCAGGACCCCTGTACCAGTGCTTCATCCCCAAAAACAAATCCCCAATTGGTACTTCTACCACACTGTAAGTCCCTAGTAAATGGTACCCTGAGTACGTAGGGCCTGGGGGCTGAAGAGGGACCCCTGGGACCCCCTCACTGGGGTCATGCCCCTGCCCTTGCATTTTGCATGCCCCTGTGAGGGAGAAAATGACAAAGTTGACATGGCACCCTGCCTGGGTGCCATGCCAGCCAGCATTGCTTGAAGCCATAGGTAAGTCACCCCTCTAGCAGGCCTCACAGCCCTAAGACAGGGTGCACTATACCACAGGTGAGGGCCTATCTACATGAGCAGTTATGCTCCTATAATATGAGGGCCCATTCCTTAATAATGTAAGTGCCAGTGGAGCCATAGAGAGTACATGGACTGGAAACTCGACAACTCGAGTTCTCCAGCACCATGATGGCTTCACTGAATGCAGGCAGGAGTGTTTGGTATCAAACTGTTAAAAGCAAAACGACAATCGTGAACATTACCTGCGCCATCTTGTCTGGTGGAATTCTATGTGCACATAAGTTGCAGTCATTTTAATCTATCACAGCCATTTTGTACTCTGTTGGTCACCTTTGTTTCACCCTGCCCTTACTAGCATCCCTCTGACCCTCTGACCGACCTGGTACGTGTGCTGGGGGCTATAAACTCTATTTGCCGCAACAAACCTCAGCGCCACTTGCTGCCACAAACTCGTTTTTCCTCTCATCTCTGTTTTCAGGCAAACCTTTGGACACTCTACCCCTCACTGCACCTAGGCACCCCTAACAAGGACATGTACGTAAAGTATGGATTAGCCACGGTAGCTTATAGCAAACTATGGCATAAATACACTAGGAAGGACCGGGTAAATCAGTGGCCACTGACGGGATCTTTCGATCCCGCTAAAATAGAAACGTTAGAATTAGCTCTCCACAAAAAGAAAACTAGACCAGCCATGTTTGACAGTTTTGGTTTATGGCGAAAAGAGGCAGCTCAAAGAAAGAAAAGGGACGAAGCTAGACAAGATAAAGAAACGCGAAAATCAGCTTACCAAACCTGTAAAAGAGTAGAAGAAAAACTAAAAGAAAAGGAAATCGATAAAAAGGAACAGGAATCAAAAATATCAGGTCAATGCCCTGTTAGAACGCCCTCGACTCTTTACCCCAAGTTACCAGCAAAACAAAAGGTAGATGATGATTTATTGTTAGGTCCCCCAATCATATACATGCCACCCCCTTACGCCCCTACTCATCCCGTAGTACAACGCCAGGACCACCAAAGTATAGCCGGAGATGGCACGATCGCCTCAGTCTCCACCGCCTCTGCTCCCACCGAGTCACCCACACCAAATGCCTCATCAAAGGATACAGTAGTAGAGGTAGGATCAAAAGAAAAAGGAGCGCCCAGGGTCCCGCGATTAAGTAAAAATGAGCGAGCAGGCATTGATAAAATAGTTAAATCCCTCATAGATAGGAAGGAGACAGAAGAGTATGTAACTGACATATGCAACTCCTATGTTGAAAACCGCAAACGATACTTTATTGTACGTCTCTGTTACCACACTCTTACTGCATATGAAGAGAAGTACCAAGATGTAGGGCCCGAGCGGCTAGTGGCTCTCTATAGGAAGGTAGACACCGGAGATGAAGGCGACAACGATGTTACAGAACTCTTTTCATCCACACTGGAGGTATTCCGTCACCTCGTGGAACAAGGACGGATAGATAAGGACAGGACATCTAAGATAGCAGAACCCCCGGTGGAAAAACAAGATAGCATGATGCCGATAAAAGAAGCTGCCCCTTATTGGGTACCTCCTAGAGGACAAGGGACTCATGACGATATGAACCATGCAGACGCTAGAGGAAGGGTGGTCTACAATTGGGTGTATCAACCATGGGACAGACAGGACATTTTAACGTTCCGTAAATCTTTACCGGATTTACGAAAGAACCCCACCGCCTTTTACACCGAGCTAGGTACCGCTCTGGGATCAACAATAATGACACTTGCCGACATAGACTTGTTCTTCGGGTTATGTTTGCCAGCAGATGTGTGGAAACAGATTAGGAAAATAGACCATACCGAACTGCTTGGTCATACCTGGGAACAACTCAACACACTAGATAAACAGCGGAACCCTGGTCAAAAACCGGTTAAAGCAATATTGGACCTCCCTGACAAAATAGTGCAGAAAGTGAAAACGCTGATCCCAGAGAAAAAGATAGACTGGTCCATAGTAACCGCGTGCCGCCAGAAACCACAAGAGGATGTCTCAGAGTATTTCTCCAGATTTGAAACGGTGTTCTCCGATTACAGTGGACAAGACATGTCCACCGCAACCGGACACCACTTATTTGTGCAGAACTATGTCAAAGGACTACTGCCAGATGTATCCCAGAAATTACAAGCCAGCGAAAGTAGTTGGGCAGCATCTAAACCGGCGGCCATTCTCCAAATGGCCCAGTACTATGAGCATCAGAGAAACGAAAATGACAGGGCTACAGAAAGGAAAAAGAAGGACTTGAAGGAAAGGGTAATGGTAGCACAACTCCAGGGGGCGAATACAGGAAGGGAGCAATATAGGGAGGATACCAGCAGAATACCCCTAGAGTACAGCCACCTAGAAACAATTAATCGCCATCATATGTAGGACGCCAAGACCTAGGACAGGATCAATGTGCATTTTGCAAAGAATATGGACACTGGAAAACCCAATGCCCGGCTTTGTTAGGAGCTGGTAGGGGCAGAGGGGCGAGGGAAATAGCAAGTGGACAGAGAGGAAGAGGACGTGGGAGAGGGTACGCGAGTGAAGCAAGCGAGGAAAGGCCAGGAAGAGTGAACACATTCGACCATCCCAAACAGAATCAGTACCAACAGACAGATTATGACAATACGTACGACTTTGCATAGGACAGCCAGGGGCAAGGGAGGGATCCAGTCGAGCTCTATGTTGATCAGCAAGGCCCTTATGTTACCGCTGAGGTCCTGGGCACAAAGTCGCCATTTCTGGTAGACACGGGAGCAACACGTAGTGCACTATCCAAACGACTGATTCCAAGGGCACCCTTGTCAGGCTCACATGTGACCTCAATAGGATTTGACGGTACGCCCTCCACCAACCCTTTGTCCCGACCGATCCCTTTTAACCTTGACAACAATAGCGTCGAAACGACATTCCTCCTCTCTTCCAACACCCCAGACGCCATTATGGGTCTCGACCTTTTGAAACACTTTCATGCGACTATCAGATGCTCACCAGACAGAGTGCGTAGTCGTCCTGTATGACAACCCCCAGCGCCATAGAGAGAACCCTTCTCAGCACATGTTTCCCATCTCCGAGACTGACGCATCCCTACTGGACACTTTGCCATCACACTTATGGGCTAGGGCTGATTCAGACGTAGGACGAATGATGATTGACCCAGTACACGTAACAATACAACAGGACGCAACCCTACCGAAAGTACCGCAGTACAAAATATCGCCAGAGGGTGAGAAGGCACTGACAGAGATCATACACTCTTTGGTAGAGGCAGGGGTGGTAGAGGAAGTAGTGAGCAACGTTTGTAACAGTCCCATACTACCGATTGTAAAGAGACAGGGAGAGGGAGACGGAAAAGCCTACCGCTTCATCATTGACCTGCGGGAGATAAACAAAATCGTAGTGCCACAATACCCAGTAGTTTCCGACATCACGACAATTTTGACTTTAATCCCCACTGCCACCACCTTCACTGTAATTGACCTCAAAAACGCATTCTTTTCCATACCTCTACACAAGGACAGCCTCTATCTATTTGGATTCACCCTAAACTCCTGTTCGTACAGATTTTGCAGAGCACCTCAGGGGTACACTGAGAGCCCAAGCATCTATAGCCAGGCGCTTAAAAGACAGTTGGACGCCATACAATTGCCAGTTGGAGTGGCACTAATACAATATGTAGACGACATCCTTCTAGCAGCGGACAACATACCAATAGCCGTCACAGCCACCATCAAACTACTCCATTTTCTTGCTGAGAATGGTCACAAGGTCTCCCGAAAGAAATTGCAGTTCTGTAAATCACAAGTGACCTATTTGGGTCACCTGTTATCCAAAGAAGGGAGGAAACTCACGCCTGACAGGATCCAGACAATTCTAGACACCCCTGTCCCCAAAGATCAGAAACAAGTCCGCTCTTTGATAGGTCTCACTTCATTTTGCCGACAGTGGTTACCGAACTTTAGCCTCATTGTCAAACCCCTTCTCTCCCTCCTAGCTAAAGACATCCCCTCACCTCTCCCCTGGACCCCCGAATGCCAGTCAGCCTTTAAAGAACTACGCAATGCCCTTTGTTCAGCGCCTGTCCTAGGAACCCCGGATTACTCCAAACCATTCTTCCTCTACACGCACGAGAGGGAAGGATGTGCATTGTCTGTCCTAACACAATCAATTGGTCACAAACAACGCCCTTGTGCATATTTCTCTGCCACCCTCAATCCAGTAGCCAGAGCGCTGCCAGCGTGCCTGCGCGCTGTGGCAGCTGCAGCAGTATCGATACGCCAGAGCGAAGGAATAGTACTCTCCAATCCAGTCACTGTTTTAGTACCCCATGCAGTCGACACACTACTAAACCAGACCAAAACCCAACACTTGACTAGCGCCCGACTGACAGGATATGAGTTGACCCTGCTAGCACCGCACATTACCCTAAAGCGATGCACCACCCTCAATCCAGCCACACTGTTACCCCTACCCGAAAATGATCCTAGCGTGACTCCACTACACGACTGTGTGACACTAACCGATGAACAAACAAAGAGTAGAATAGATCTCAGAGACACCGCCTTTCTAGAACCAGATGGAGAACTATGGGTGGATGGTTCGTGCATCAAACTCCCCGACGGCACCACCTCAGCTGCATACGCTGTCACCACAGCCCGAGCCGTTCTGGAAACAGCCCGTATTCCCCAACGTTCAGACCAGGCTGCAGAACTCATTGCCCTCACACGAGCATGTATCTTAGCGACTGACACGACAGTTAACAAATACATCCGACAGCCAATATGCCTTCGGGGTGGTTCACTATTTTGGGATCTTATGGAAAGAAAGAGGGTTCCTGACTTCACACGGTACACCCATCCTGCATGGAGATTTAGTCTCCGCCTTGACGCAAGCAGTCCTCCTCCCCAAGAAGTTAGCAGTGATAAAATGCCAAGCACATAGGAAAGTGACTGATCTCATTGGACAGGGAAATGCACTAGCAGACGTTACTGCCCGAGCCACGGCAGGAGACAGAACTACGACACGAATGTATGTGACCAGGTCACAAGCTGAACGATGGACTGACGCTAGGACCACTGTAAGGGACATACAGACTACAGGCACACAAGACGAATTGACCGAGTGGGAAAAGGTGGGACTAAAAGACGAGGAAGATTGCTGGAGAACTAAAGACGGAAATAAATGGCTGTTACCCAATGCCTACCTCATCCCCATATTGACCATGGCACATTTACCAGCACACATAGGCTCCACCCCCATGATTGAACTAATCACCAGAGTATGGCATAACGTCAAGATACCAGAATTTGCAAAACGCCTAGTACAACAATGTATAGTCTGCCTACAACACAACCCAGGGAAGGGAACAGTAGTACCACGGGGAGGGTTTGGAGTCCCTGACCACCCCTTTGAAATCCTTCAAAAGGATTACATTCAACTAGAGAGAAGCCTTGGTCTAAAATATGTCCTGGTGGTTGTGTGCGCTTTTAGCAAATGGGTGGAGGCATATCCCACCCGCGACAATACAGCCTTAGCCACTGCAAAAGTATTGCTGAAAGAATTCTTCCCCCGATACGGCCTTTGCAGAATTTTATGGAGCGACAACGGCCCCCACTTCGTAGCTGAGGTGATACAGAACATACTGAGAGGGTTGGGGGTAAAACAAAAGTTCCATGCCGTCTTCCACCCCAATCAGCGGGCCTGGTAGAGAGACACAATGCAACGTTGAAACTAAAACTAGCCAAAATAGTTGCCACAACCGGGTTGAAATGGCCCGACGCCCTCCCATTGGCATTGTTATCGATGCGCTCCACCCCAACCAAACACCGACTGACCCCGTATGAGGTGGTCTTCGGCAGGCCTATGAGCATTTGGGCGGCACCAAGACCCACCTCCATTAACGATGTCCCGAACATATTAATGTCGGATTACTTGCATAAATTGACAAACGAGCTAACAATTATCCACCAACAGGTGCAGCAAGCCTTACCTGACGTATCCAGGGGCCCGGGACATGAAATAAAGCCAGGCGACCATGTATTGATTCGCAACTTCCAAAGAACGAAGAATCTGGAGCCTAGGTGGACGGGCCCCTGGCAAGTCCTGATCACCACCCGAACTGCCCTCCGAGTGGAAGGAAAACGAAACTGGCTGCACGCTCATCATTGCAAACGAGTCCCTCCAACCCTGGCAACCTGTGAAGGGGTGGAGGTGCAAGAGGAAGTACTCGCGAGAGACCGACCAGCTCTGAGTTGCTACCCACAAGAAGACACCCTCGAACTATCAGAATTTCCCGACCCCACGGTGCCATCCAGGAAAGGGTACAACCTAAGATTGACGAAAGGAGGGAGCTCCAACGACCAGGCCACTAACTAAGTCAAGGTCTCAGATCAGTAGCACAGTCAAACAACGCTACCAGGAAAGCGCCAGACAAAAGTCTGTGGTCCTAACAGTTGTTGAGCTCCTCGAAGATGATGGAAGAAACTGAACACCTGCAAAACCACCGCAAAGACACCAAGACTGCTAACCTGCACAGCACAAAGACATTTGCACTTGTAGCCGCATTTCTCACCTGTCTCCTGCTAATGGTCGCACTCTGGATCATTGAAGAGAATGCACCTGCATACAGAACATTGTCACCCACCATGCAACCAACCACCAAGAAAGAACACTACCTGGTATCACTACCGCCACATCTCCGAGAACGACGCAAAGAATTCTGGAATAATTCTTTCGTGCAGATGTTGCACCAGCACAATCTTGCCACCAATGCTACCAACTGTTGGGTCTGTGGGCTGTTACCACATGCCACTGAACATTCCATCCCTTTCATCCCTTCGCCCTTTTCTATTCACGGATCTTGCCTTGCCTGGATGATGCTCCTACAAGAAAGTTACAAAGACAATGCCACTTCCGACGGAATAATCGCCCAGTTCTACAACGAGTTCTGGCGAAACAAAACAGGAAGGACAGCCGCCCCCTTCTGCCCTCACACCTTCAATGCGACATTCCAGATTAATGTCCCCTCCAAAGAACGAGTGGAAATGCAAGTGTTCAATAATCCTAACAGAGCCACATTTTCCTACCTGAAGAAAAGAACTGCTGCAACACTGACTGTGGCCCTATCTGTGGTGAACGTCTCTGGCCTTGTATGCATTGAAGGCCGTGGGACTAAGAATGTGGGTCACAGCACCTGTAGCATTGTAAGGACTTTGAACACTGCCAACCCCCCAGCGCTTGTTGCATCACCCAATATGTACTTTGTTTGTGGAACCAAAGCCTACACCTGGCTCCCAAGAAACTGGGGGGGGCACGTGCTACATCGCCTTTGTTTTGCCACCAACCTACACAGCCCCTGCAGAGCATCATCGAGAAAAGCGTTCTAAAGACATTGATCAAGCAGACTCTGCCTCATCACAGTTCCTCGACGCAGCAAAAGGGCTCGTCCCGCTATGGGGTCCAATGGCAAACAGCCGAGCCATCAGACATCTGTCCCAAGCGGTAGAGACCGCCCTGAACTTCACTGCTGGCATCCTCACCAACAACACTGCTGAGCTCCAAGCGATCCGTCTGGTTACCCTGCAAAATCGCATGGTCCTGGACGTGGTACTAGCGGACCGTGGAGGAGCATGCCGCATCATCGGTGCCAGCTGCTGTGTATACATTCCTGATAATTCACCTTCTGTCTATGAAGCAATCGAACATCTCCATAGACTATCTTCAGAAATTCGTCAAGGATCAGAGACTTGGACAATTGGAAGTTGGCTTTGGGGCATCTTGAAGGAGTGGGGTTGGAAAATATCAATGATTCTCTTGGTCCCAGTATTGACAATATGTGGTTGTTGTTTGGGTAAACACTGTATACCACCTTTGTGTTCTCTTTGCATAACTACCTTGCACCCTAAGACTATGGACACTCAGCTAACAAAAATGAGAGTAATGTATGATCAAGAGATACAGGACATTATGGAGATCGAAATAGACTGACAAGCTGGCTAGTTATGTTCAAAGGGGCCACTGTTAAAAGCAAAACGACAATCGTGAACATTACCTGCGCCATCTTGTCTGGTGGAATTCTATGTGCACATAAGTTGCAGTCATTTTAATCTATCACAGCCATTTTGTACTCTGTTGGTCACCTTTGTTTCACTCCTGCCCTTACTAGCATCCCTCTGACCCTCTGACCGACCTGGTACGTGTGCTGGGGGCTATAAACTCTATTTGCCGCAACAAACCTCAGCGCCACTTGCTGCCACAAACTCGTTTTTCCTCTCATCTCTGTTTTCAGGCAAACCTTTGGACACTCTACCCCTCACTGCACCTAGTTACACAAACAGGTTCCAAACACCAAAAATACTCTTGCAACATGATTTATTGCACTGCAAACAGCAAGACTTGTTGTTACCAACAATGGGACCTGTTTTTATCAACAGAACGGACTCTTAGATCTGGCCGGTCTCACATGTTTTAGACCCTGAAGCAAGGTCCAGCTGCAAGATAAGATTGTCTGTTTGACCTGGGTGGGAAGAGAATTACTGTTGGGCTTGTGTGACAACCTGCCCGGGGCGGGGACCCCAAGCTTGTGTAACCATGTTGATGAAACCAATGCATTGTGTCAAACCTGTATAAAAGGAAGAGCCAAAGGAGTTATCAGCAGAACACCTCCCTCAGACATCCCGGTGTCTGCAGTTGACGTGATCTCCTCATGAGAAATAAACCTTTTTCTTGTCTTCCAGTTTCCAGCGCTTGCCTCATTATTTTGATAGCGAACCCAAAGTGAATTAGAGGTGGAACCCTGCACCGGGCAGCATTGAGGGTCTTAGAAGACTCGCTGCCTTTCACAAAACTACTACTCTCAATAACTCCACACTGATGCCAGTGTGGAATTTATTGTACCATGTACCCAAAGGGCACCTCAGGGATGCCCCCTAAAAACCTAGCAACCCTGGTGTGGTCTCTGACTGGCTGTAGGCAGCCAGCCACCACAAGACATTTTTCTGGACCCTTGCGTACGGAGCCCCTGCTCTCTGGGACCAGAAACAATGCACATCCTGGGCACAGGTGTCACACCACCTCCCCCAGGATGGGCCAGTGCTCGAAGAGGGAAGCTTCAAAGGCCTGCTGCCTTTGTAATGCGACCCCCAGCCTCTGCTACTAGCAGCAGATGGCAGCCCCTGGGTTACACCCCCACTTTGGGTGGGAAAACTTAAGAAGAATAGAAGGGGCACCCACCTCTGCCAATTTCACCCCTAAGGTGGGGGAGGTGAGGTGAGGTGAAGCACGTCTTTTAGTCCCCACCATCTTGAAGATGGGGGACCCCTCCAATCAGGACTAGATTTATGCCCCCTTCCACAGGAGGGTGGCATAATAGAGGGTGTCATCACCCCAGGTAAGGGGCCCATTAGCCCTACCTGCTACTCCCCTAAAACGCCTCCTACATTTAGTATTTAGGTGGCTCCCCGAGACCTAGAAACTAGATTTGACAGACCAAAGAAGAAGACAGAAGACAACCGCTGAAGGACCAGGAACTGATCCGCTGCAGGTAAAGCTCAGCAAGACCTCCACCACCTGCAACCAGTTTGGCCAGTGGACCTGCTGCTCTTCCAGAAAGCCTGCAAGGCCTCCAAGATATCGGGAGACCTTTCAACCTTCACCAAAGTGCCAAGAACCTCCCTTCAGACTAGAGACTCTAGTCCCCGGTGTCCGCCAGTACAAGAACGGCAGCAGTGAGGACCGACCTTTGTGTCAACGCGACTGACTGCTACAAATGAACTCCACAAATGCAGTAGTAGAGGACCGGCACTTGTATCAACTTGACTCTGTCCTGCCAGAAGAAGCATCCCAGCCGGATGGCCTACACAACCTCGAGGGATCCTCTCGGCCCAATGACCCAAGCTGTTCCCAGCTCCGTGCCCTCCTGTAAGTGGCCCTGGCAGCCCCCTCAGGTGCATCCTACACTGCCTGCCCAACCGCGACCTCTCTGTGATGGTCCGACAATTTCGGAAATCCTCCATCCGATCTACAGCAGCATGCTGCTGGCAACCGCCAATACCATCCTGCTTCCTTGGTCTCTGCAGACCGCAAGAGTAAATATAATTGCCAGTATCGAACGCCTCGGTGTAGATACTGATTCGCGCACATTCTGGGTGCCCCCAGTCCTCCCCAACTGACATTGCACTCAGTGTTGGTCTGAGACACCCGAAGACTGAACTAGAACTGTAAGTGGCACACTGCCTGTTACACCACCTAACTGTTTTCCTCCATAGGATAACATTGAACTGTTCTGAAATTGCACTGTCGACTTCTGACCTTGAAAAGTATTTTTAATTGAAAACGTACTTACCTGATTGCGAAGACCTTGGTCTTAAAATAAAGTACAAACATAGTATATATTTTTTTCCTAAAATTGGTCTGAATCTCCTTCTTGACTCACGTGTCCATTAGTGATCACTGTTGTGCAATAAATGTCTTACATGCCTAAGGCTGCTTGCCCACACTACCACTAATAGAGCACTTTGGATTTTACATTGAGCCCTGTACACTTTTGGGGAACCCCTCAATCAATCACTCAGTCAGGGTTGGTAAAGCGCAACTACTCACCTGTGAGGGTCTCAAGGCACTGGGAGGCAGCTCCATTGAGTGCTGGGGTCACCCGAAAAGCCAGGTCTTGAGGTCCTTCCTGAACTGGGGCAATGTGGGAGATTGCCGGAGGTGAAGGGAGAGGGTGTTCAATGCTTTGGCTGCGGGATAGGAGAAGGACTTTCCTCCCATTCTAGTTTTGCTGATTCGTGGGACTGTGGCCAGTGAGAGCTGGGCTGATTTGAGGTGTCTTTAGGATGCGTGGAAAGAGAGGCGGCTGTTGAGGTATGCGGGTCCGATGTTGTGAAGGGTCTTGTATGCGTGGGTGAGGAGTTTGAAGGTTATTCTTCTTTTGACTGGAAGCCAGTGGAGATCGCGGAGGTGTTGGGTGATGTAACTGCAATGGGGGATGTCAAGAATCAGTCTGGCTGCAGCGTTCTGGATAGTCTGGAGTTTGCGAAGGATTTTCTTGTTGATTCAGTCGTAGAGAGCGTTGCTGTAGTCCAGTCTACTGCTGATGAGTGCGTGCATGACAGTTTTTCTAGATTCGGTTGGGATCTATCTGAAGGTCTTTCGAAGCATGCGGAGGGTGTTGAAGCAGGTCAAGGAGACGGCTTGATCAGTCGGTTCATTGTGAGCGCTGAGTCTAGTATGATGCCGAGGTTTCGTGCGTGGTCCATCGGGGTGGGGGAATTTACGAGGACGGAGGGCCACCAGGAGTCGTTCCATGCGGAGAGGGTAGAGCCAAGGATGAGGACGTCTGTCTTTTCTGAGTTGAGTTTCAGGTAGTTGTTCTTCATCCAGGTGGTGAGGGCTTTCATCCCTTCATGGAAGTTGTGTCTGGTGATGTTGGGTTCGTTGGTGAGGAAGAGGATCAGCTGGGTGTCATCAGCATATGAGACGATGTTGAGCCCATGGTTGCTGACGATGGTTGCAAGGGGGGCCATGTAGATGTTAAAAAGGGTGGGGCTGAGGGAGAAGCCCTGGGGCACTCCACAGTTGGTCTCTGTTGGTTCTGAGAGGTAGGGAGGGAGTCTGACCCGCTGTGTTCTGCTGGTGAGGAAGGAGCCTGCCTGGACCCGGTGCAGGGTAAAACCACCTAGTGGTAATTCTATATACAGAGCCAGCTTCCTACAAACATTCAGATGAAACATGTAATGATGTACTTTACTCAAGTTTTACATTTATTCTTCCAGTTCCACATTTGTATGGACATTCATGTATTCGAGTTCATATTAAATGCTTAGCTAATTTACCCTGACTACAGTCCTCCATTGAAATGGGTTTTGCCTTGCCAGCATATTCGTTCTTTCTTTGCAGATGAATTATCATGATTCGCGTTAGTTAGAGAAAGGCTTATTGTTTGCATTAGACTGCCGATAGGGAGGCTTAGCGGAAAGAACTTGACAGTGAACATGGAGAATTAATGGTCGAAAGAGGCCTTCTGTTCATCATGTACCAGGACGTAAGATGTTCAAGTTTGATAACTGCAGTCCAATACGATGGGAAACAGGAGGAAAACGGCAGATGCTCTCTCGAGTAACGAGTTAGTTGGTTCCTGGTGGTGTGAAGGGAGATAAGGATGTTCTCGAATCTCCTGTTACATCAATTGGTGTTCTTACAGTTAGAAGGCAGAGATTCCCTTTAGACTTAGAGAGGTACAGACCTCTCCACTTGCATTATTCTTGCAAGTGTGAAGCTCTATGTTAAGCATTTATTTCCTTTTCCCAAGACTTCTAATTAAGTCTATTCATGCTGACACCTACTATGCTCCCTAAATAGAGACCCTAGGTAGATTATCCCATATCTGTTTAGAAGAGAGAAGGGAGGTTTCTTTATGGGACTCCTATTTGTTTCAATATGTTTCTTTACAGATGTGACTATCACAATTTTGTATCTCATGCTAGTGTGACTTAACTCACTGAGATATTTTAGCTTATCTGTTGTTTTGCTGTACTTACTGAACTTGTTCTTGGTTTGCTTACATACTGGATTGATTGGTAATCTAAAATAAATCCTTTTAACCTTATTTGGTGATTCCCAGTCCTTATTGTGAGTCACACTGGCTTCACAGGATAGAAATGTATTGTTGATGTCTTCTCCCTTACAGTGCTTGACATCAACCAACAAAGGTCCATACAACCAGTGGAGAAAAATCTTTGATGATCTTACTAAGAGATTGAGGTGTGAGTACCAGTGCACTGTCACCACTTTAAACCTAATATATTCAGGGAAGGGTTCTCAAATAAAGTATCAATGTCACGAGTTTAAAGCTTAGTCTTACAATTTCCTATAAAATGTGTTATAAATTTCCACAAGGCTACAGACCTAAGTTTACGTAAATAGCTTAATGTGTGTAAACACAAACCTAAACCGGTAGAATATGCAGCTGTTCAGGGGGTGGGATATCAGACAGTTTTCAAGTAGGGGTAAAGATTTGGTTCTTCACGTCTATTTCTTTTCCCACATGAAAAATACATTTTCATCTGCAGAAATCCCATCGTATTCACCACTTGAATATATGGAGGCAACTTTCACACTAAGGGGCAGATTTACAAGAACTGACGCATCTCTGCATATCAGCAGATATGCGTCAGTTAATTTGCGTCACGCAAAAAAAACCTTGCACCACCATGGATGCGTTTCATTTACAATGCAGCGCACCGTGGCGCAAGGATTGACAGATGCGTGACGCATCTGTCGGCATAAAGGTAACGCATTGCTGGCGTCATGTCGCAAGCGCGACACAACTCCAGCAATGCTCAGGGGCAGCCTATACTTATTGTGCTACGTCACTCCTTACGCCTGCTTCAAGCAGGCGTAAGGTCTACGAGGCTTTCTTGCGTGGGATCGCCCACCCTACATACATTATACCTGACGCAGGTATAATGTGACGCAGGGCTTTACAACGTGACGCATCTCCCTAGATGCGTCACATTGTAAATGTGTCGCAACGTGGCGCATTGTTTACGCTGCCGCTGCGTCACAAAAGTGACGCAACTGCGGCGTAAAAGTGTTGCAAGGGGCTTGTAAATCTGCCCCTAAATTTGAACATTGTCGTGGGTGTGCAATTTGAGTGCAATAAACCTTTGGGAATGTTGATATCTTCCCACAAAGTCGGGTCATTTTGGATGTTCAAAACATTTCCGATTGCCACCCCCATGCACTCTCTTGAAAAACTCTGGGGCATATTATCAAGAACGGCGTTAAAAATTATCGCCGGTTTAGCGGCAGAAAACTGCCGCTAAAGCGGCGATAATGGGCTTGATAATATGCCCTTGAGAATTCCGATAGAAGTCCATGTTCTGGTGTGAACATGGGCTTCTATTGGAATTCTCAAGGGCATATTATCAAGCCCATTATCGCCGGTTTAGCGGCAGTTTTCTGCCGCTAAACCGGCGATAATTTTAACGCCGTTCTTGATAATATGCCCCTTTGTGTTTCCATACCTAACTCAAAATTTTGTGACGGCTGTAAATCTGCCTTACTTTTAGAGTTGCTGTGATCCTATTCCACTGTGAGCATATATTCAGATTATGATTCGATGAATCAGGATCTGACACTTGCACAACAACATTTGATGGCAATTTACATAGAAAGTAAGTGAAACGTTGACCTATTAAGAGGCATAACGACAATTAATGTCTCTTCTTTTGTGAAACATCAAACACAGGATTAGCATTTTGCAATTTAAAGTATGTTCAATTAAGCAATTTGAGGGTCTCATGTACAAAGATTCAAAATAAGAAATTGTAAATTGTGACTGATCACGGTTTTGCTATTCGCAAATTCTTTTTTGCAATGTACTAAAAGGGATTCTGTAACAACAGTCACAATTTCTGCAGAGTGGATTTGCATTTTGTGAACCGGCCTATGTACTATGGGGCAGATTTACAATTAACTAACGCAGCACGGCGCAGCAAGTCATTTTGCTGCGCCGCGCTGCGTTAGTTTGGAAAGCACAGGGATGCGACATATTTACAAGAATATGTCGCATCCTTGTGCTCTCCCTGCGCTGGCGCACAAACTGCAGCTATAGGCTAGGCGCAGGCACCCTTGCACCATGGTGCAAGGATGCCTGCGTCGTGGGAGATTGTTTTGTGCAGGAAGGGGAACCTTCCTGTACAAAAACAATCACTACAACCATTTTCCTCTTTCAATGCGTGCTGCAGAATGCAGCACGCATTGAAAGAGGAAAAACGAGGAGAAATGAAAACATTTCTCCTCGGTGCGTCTCCCTACGCCACCTCTAGGGTGGCGTAGCTTAAACGCATCTCCAGAGTTACGATTTCTCGTAATTCTGGAGATGTGTCTTGTTCCATGGGTGCTGCGTGGGAACACCCACAGCAACACCCATGGAACGCCCCTTCACCGCAAAGTGCTGCGTGTGAAGGGGCCGTATTTAAGGAGAGGAAAAGTCACGCAGGGTGGCTTTTCCTCTCCTTGTAAATATGGAGCAGCCCCCTGCGCCACCAGTACGTCACAAAAAATGACGTACTGGTGGCGCAGGGGGCTTGTAAATCTGCCCCTAAGTATGTGTATGTGTCCCTAGATGCCGGCTGAGCTAGGGCCCAAAATCCACAGCCACCCAAATTGCAAAATAAAGGGTTGGTTTTCGGTGGAAAAAGGTGCTGTGTCCATGTTAGGTTTTAGGCCATTTCCTGTTGAGGGTACTAGACCTATCCACCCAAGTGAGGCACCATTTGTATCAGGAGACTTGGGGGAACGCTGAGTGGTAGGAAATTTGTGGTTCTCCAGAGATTTCAGAACTCTCTGTCACAGAAATGTGGGAAAAATGTGTGTTTTAGCCAAAGCTTGAGGATTGAAAAAGTTTCTGGTTAAAATGACCTGGTGAGAGACACACAAGTAATGCCACCCTGGACTCTGCCGGTGTCTAATTTTCAGGATTGGTAGGTTTCCCTAGGTATTGGCTCTGCTGGGGCCCAGAATCCACAGCTACCCAAATTGCAAAAAAGGGTAGGTTTTCAGTGGAAAATGGTGATGTTTCCATGTTGCATTTTAGGTCCTTTCCTGTTGCAGAAGCTAGGCCCGCCTACACCAGTGATGTTCATTTTTCTCGAGACACTTTAGGGAAAGCTGGGTGGTAGGAAATGTATGACTCCCAGCAGAACTTTCCATCAGAGAAATGTGAAAAAAAATTGTCTTTTTATGTGTAACAAATAAGACATTTTGCAAAATGAATCACATAATAATATGGGTACCCACAAATTCGGAGATGTACAAATTCTACTGCTTTACAATTCAGCATCTAGTATAAATTTCAGAAATACATAGATTTCTTTCATACCCATTTTTCACTATGACTCGGAAGTGGGGGTGGGTGGATTGTTTCATCCCTCCCGTGGAATTGGCAGACTTTTGGCAATTCTGCGTTACTCTTGTAACGTGGAATTCTGGCCGAATTCCGCTGATTTCTGCGTGGCATATTTTTTTCCCGCGAGGCTCCAAAAATGCGAGTTGTCAAGCACGAGCGAGATTTGGCGTCTCCAAGCGAGATTTTCTAACGCGGGCGGTCACAAGTGGTTGCAGTCAGTGGGCTGCCTATCAAGTAGATTTGCTGCTGCTAAGGTATATTTTTTATTAGAGCGGCAAGAAAATCAACTCGAATGGCCGCTCGCTCTTGCGCACAGGATGGTGCCATTTGTGCTGATTTTTCCGTGCTACCAGCACTAAATTGCAGTACGAGTAGCGCAACATGTATCATTTCCTCCCGCTGGCGAAACTCCACAGACTCTCACAGAGTTTTTATATAACTCCGCAGGATTCCGCTGAGTGAAACTCCGCGAATTTCCACCCACCCCTGCTCAGAAGATGAAAGTACGTTCAACTCCGTAGCACACGTGAAAATTAAATTTCCATAGAAAATGACAGCAGTAGCAATAGTATGTTCAGCACACAAATGTAAACAGATCATAGTAGTGTCTTCATTCTTTTATTCTTGTTGGTGGAATCTTCATATGGAGTTTTGTGAGCCAGATCAACAGCCAACACGTGTTTCGTCGCCTCAGTTATATACACATGCGACTTTTTCAAGGCTGAATAAAAATGTAAAGTACAGTCACTAATCTAGTATCACCATTATTCAAAATCTCTTTAGAAAATACTACGCAAGTCTCAACCGTGCTGTGACAATACGTGGGTAAATCCCTCTCATGCTACCAACGGATCATGCCATGTAAAACATGATCCTGATAGAATCTCACCGTGACATGTGAGATGGCATCATAAGAAATATGGTGATAATACAATATTACACACATCATCTAACCCCATGATTGTGTTATGTGCCAAATATCGCCCAATTTGTGACTATCACGCCATTAGTCTAGCACCAATGAATTGACAAGACAACCCCAACTCATGGCAAAAAAGGTTTATCAGTGAGTGCCAAGAAACACCCACAAGTGCATCTACAAAAGGAAAACATACCTTCACTGTCTTCAATTAGACTTACTATACATCATAAGATAAAAACAAAACCAAAAGGAATTTGTATAAGGATTGAACCTGAATATCTCTGCATTTTATGAAGCAGATATAACAGAATTAGACACATTCTTAGACTGGTGGTGTCTGATTTTCTTTCTTATAGTGATTTGACGCATATACTGAAGAGGGAGCGTCGTGATATTGGATCCTGCCTTTTAATTTTCCCCACGCCGGTGGTCCGTGTGGGTTGGAATTATCACCACACGATAAGTATGTACTTATGTGGTTTCTTAATTTTATGTAACATGAACCTGGCGTGTTTGATTGACTTCGAGAATGGAAACTTATACAAATTCCTTTTGGTTTTGGTTTTATCTTATGATGTATAGTAAGTCTAATAAAAGATAAAAGAATGAAGACACTACTATGATCTGTTTATATTTGTGTGCTGAACATACTATTGCTACTGCTGTCATTTTCTAAGGAAATTTAATTTTCACGTGTGCTAGGGAGTTGAACGTACTAGAGCTGTAGCTTGGGCCACAGGATTTGGGGAAGTAGGTGATTCTCTCCACCTTTTAGCACCGTAGTAAGATAGATAGGGCTAAAGACACTTAGTGAACATACCCCATGGGCGCCAGCATCCTATAACAATACCACCATCTCCTTTTGTGTTAGAAGATGAAAGTAAACCACCGAGCCATCAGATAAACACAGGTGTTGAAGGAACAAGAGCAGCAGAGGGATGATCAGAAATGACAATACAATCACTTTACAAGGAACAATAAAATGTATGCATAAATCTTTTTAAGTAATGTTTTTAAATAGTAATCATAAATATTAATTTTTTGACAGGATGAGGGTCAAAAAGGAAGAAGCAGTGCAAAGAAGTATAAATGTTCAACTGAAAATGTCAAGGGCTGTGGTGCAAAAGAACAGAGGTACAGGTAGCACCTCCCATGAGAAGCAGGTGCAATGGGGGCACCCATGTAAGAATCTGAAGCACACAGTTCCTCTACATAGGGAGCAAGGGTTCTGGAGTGCACCTCCCATAAGGGGCAGGGGCATAGAGGGACACCACACGTAGACAGACATTGGAAGCCATGATCAATTCCATGTCACGGTTTTCACAAAACAATAAAAGAAAGGACACAAAGAAGAGCTGCTAGAAATAAAAAAAAAGGGTACACAGGGAAATGGGGGAGGGTGGTAGTGAAAATGACAGTGATGGAGAAATTACCTTAGGGATACACACCAGGGTATAGAGGGTGTTGGTGAATTCCCACAGTGAAATGGCCGTAAATTGTTTCTACAGATTTACTATTTGGAAAAGGATCCATTGCGGATAGTTTCAATGTTCTGTACATGTACTGCAATTATTCTAATTGTGTGTTACACAGCCATTGCATGACTGTTGATTACATCATTTGCATATACTGTATACAGTCTGAACTTTGTACAGGAATGTGAACATCTTCAGAGTGTGTAGAGTTTATGCCTCTCTTTGCAACTCTGCAATATTATGGATGAAGGCCAGACATATCTGGGCCAGTTCCCAACAGCATTTATGAATATAGGACGTTTTACTCCAGGAGTACTCTTTCACATACTCTCATATGCCTTTGTGAATAGGCCCAGAACTGTCCAAATACCCTATTAGAAGACGTGCAAAGATGGCACAGTTCTTTCTATTTGTACTAAATGCATAAAATATTCGCCAAATATTTCCATTTTAAGAGCATGTGTAAGAGTACCTGAACAAGTACTACAGGAGTATGTAATCCAAAATCCTTTTCCGAAGAGACCCCATTATTTCTACAATTAAAATGGATTCAGACATTTTTGGCTCTACTCCTTTTTGGTCTTTCTTTCCATTCGTAGGTGCCTTTCCTTCTTGACTTGCTACACTGGCTACCTGTGCAAAGCATGTCATTTTAAAGCCTTTGCTTAGCTCACTGAGCCTTTCAAAACACTAGCCCCAATTACCTTC
Source organism: Calotriton arnoldi (assembly GCA_963921515.1). Lineage (NCBI taxonomy): Eukaryota > Metazoa > Chordata > Amphibia > Caudata > Salamandridae > Calotriton > Calotriton arnoldi. Next base: position 1,100,590 of record CAWUFW010005042.1, on the reverse strand, counting down.
AAATATGTTTCCAACACCATGCTCTACAACTCTCCTTCAGATCTTCCTCTCTTTATCTTCTTAGACTCCCCCAAACAGAACAAATGTGGTTGAGAGGCCACATTTTTTCCTATATAGCAATCAAATACTGAAATGATCTCCCCCTTATTCTTCGCTTTATAGCTGATAATTTTGCAAATTATCCAAAACATGGCTTTTTCCCACAGTCTGAAGTTAAGTCCTTTATCTTCGAAGTTTTCGATTTAGTGCATTCCGCCAAGGGCCAGGATACCCTGCTATCATGATCAGAAAGTTTGTTAAATTATTTCTAAAAAAGTATATTAGACTGTGTAAAATAGGTTTGGAACAGGCACGGTTCTGCAGAGTCTCATTTCTGGCACAAAAATCTCTTTCCTTGGTGCCAGATTCTCAAGAAAGACCTTCTAGGTTATAGGACACATGCATGTCCAGATTTGCCTTAGAAACACGCTGTGTACGGAAGGCCTTGGGCTATGGGAAAATGTGACATCAATGGGGCATTCTATATGGTGACATGTTAAAACAAAATGGAAGAGTAGGGCGTTCATATAAAGGAAGACAGAATGTCTTCTTATTGGTCTTTCAGAAGGTGATAGCAGAGGATTGGGCATGGTACCTGATTTAAGTGCCCTCTACTTTCTCATTTTAAGGGTGTGTTCCCAAGCCAACAATGGCATGCTGAGATTCACATGAGAAGGCCCTTGAACTGACATACCTTAGGGAAGGGTTTAGCATCCTTCAGACTCTTAACTCCAGGTCCTGTCCAGTGAAACCACCTCAGTGGAGCTCATCTTTCCATTTTGGAATTACAAAAATGTAGGTAAACACAGTGTGTATTTCTTAACAGCATTGTAATTTGTTACACAGATTTCCCTGAGCACTATGGGGAATTTTTATGGGAATGGTGGTGCAGGGCAGCGCAGCAAGTTACCTTGCTGAGCTGTTATGCATCACAGGGAAAAGGCAGTAATGCACTGTATTTATCTGATACAGTGCATTCCTGTTCTTTCCTCCTGCACTGGTGCCATTTTAGCAGCCTAGAGCTAACGCAGGCACCCTTGCACCATGGTGCAAGGGTGCCTGTGTTGTAGACAGGATTGTTTTTGTGCAAAAAGGTGTACCTTTCTGCAAAAAAACAACTCATAGAGGAGTTTTCCTCTTTCTCTGTGTGCTGCATAATGCAGCAGCACACATAGAAAGAGAAAAAAAACAAGGAGAAATACAGATATTTCTCTTCGTTACGCCTCCCATAGGGAGGCGTAGCATTTTGACGCATTCCCAGGTCTACCAGTAGTGGTAAATCTGGGAAGGTGCCAAAATCAATGTGTGGATGCGTGGGAACACAAACGTTCCACCGATGGAATGCCTCCCTGGGGCAAAGTAACGCAATGCAGCAAATTGCGCTGCATTTCATCAGTCTAGATTTATCAAGCCACACAAGGTGGCCTTGCGTGGCTTGAAAAATCTGATTTAGTAGTTGCGTCACCCTTGCGCCCCTTCGCGTGACGCAAGAGCGACGCAACTCAATGATAAATTTGCCCCTTACTGTAACGAGAGGTGTTCCACATAGGAAATGGGCAGGTTTAGTGTGAGTGGATTTTTCGCTTTACTTTATGCTGGCAAAATGATTTACCAAGTTAACACTCTTCTTAGACATCTGCAATGATATGAGGTAAAGGTAACATTGGTTACTCACAGCTCTTAGAAACAGCAGTAGCGTGGTAGAAAGTGTTCTCGAAACCACGTTATTTCCTCGCTATATATTCACTGGCATCATTAATATTATCTGGGGGGAAATATTTTTTCAAGATTCATATGTGACTTGGTCTGGTGTTACAGGGAATAGTAAAGTATACGAGATGGAGAGAGGACTGCATGTAGTTGAAAGCAGGTTGAAGGCAATAATGTAAACACACTTGTCAAATTGAAATATCACATTCTGAAATGCCTTTCTAAGTGCAGCTTCTCGGGAAGGAGGGAAATGTTCACATGTTATCAAAAATACATAATTGGTAAGTAACCGCCGCTTCCACTTACTGCCACCACCTCTGTGAGCATGTATATTAAAATCAATACATAAATGGGAAATAAAATGTTGTCTGCACTCACGAGGTGGAAAACAAGGTTGGAAATCTACATAATGCCGAGGAACAGCTCTCTAATTCCCGTCAGCTTTTATCATTCAATCAACGAGTTTGTATGCACCAAAATTTCATGCTAATTCCCCCCTAGCAACAGCTTTGCCCTATCAGGGCCCTCCACGCACAGTGCAGCTGCCAGCAAGCTATGAAAACGACTTAAGTAGGTCAGGCCTGTATTTCTAAAAATGTCACGGTCTAGTAACCCCACTGTCCCGTCTGTCTGCCCTGCCCCATAATAACCTCAATTGCCTGATGACACAATGACATACTACCCTGTTAGAAAGCAGTCAAATCATGCTGCATTTATTCTGCTGCGAGCGTCACTGCTGGAGGAAGGCTCCTTGGAGGGGCAGCATTAATCAGGCAGCCATTCATGTCCACTGGCACTCCACTCTGGAGATGGGTCTTGCATTAATGACCAGCTGTTTGAACTAACACAAACAAAATAATGTCCGCCCGCAGTTTGGGGCAACGAGTATGCTATTTTTTTTTTTTTTAAATCTAACAAAGGACATCAACTAAATACGAAACATAAATAACAGCTAAATACGAAACATGAATAACAGCTGATAGGACCATATCATTTTTGGGGCTTCTAACAATTAAGTAAAAATATTGTTATTTTTGTTTCACGCAATGGAAAATAGAGAGCTGTTAGCACGTACATGGCACGCGTCCCGCTCGCGCGGTTAATTTTTTATTCCTCGGCCGCGAGTTCAGAGGGCCTTGCGACGTGTCTGAAAGATGAGGTCCTGCAGTTAACAGAAAACGCAGTAGCGGCTCGTGTTGGGAGTGCTGCGGGGCGGGGGAGGAGCAGGGTGGGGGGTAGTAAACTACGGCATACGGCCGAACAGAGGTAAGTAAACAAATAAATAAATAAAACGAATTTCGTTGTGCGCGCTGCATCGCATTTGGCAATGCAGCGCTTGCAACGAAATTTGTTTTATTTATTTATTTGTTTACTTACCTCTGTTCGGCCGTATGCCGTAGTTTACTACCCCCCACCCTGCTCCTCCCCCGCCCCACCGTCCCGCAGCACTCCCACCACAAGCCGCTACTGAAAACGAAAACAGGACTTGTAGGGACGGTGCATGCATACAACGATTCAAACATGTAATGTTGTACCTTGAAAAGGTATTTATTCAATCTCCATATCACGCACCAACCTGCACTCTTTCTAACATTTGTAACTCCTCCATAGTTCGTGCTAATCTGCGGTACAGATGGGCCCTTAAATTCGGAAATCTTGCTTGTGGCACCCAGGGTCGGACTGGGCATCTAAGAGCAGCACTGGAAAAAAATTTCAAACCAGCACCGCTCCCTTCGTCTCCTCACACACTCTCTCTCTTTCCATCGATCCATTCTCTCTCTCCTTCTCTCCACCCTCTATGGTCACTTTCTCTCTACCTTTCCTCTCCCTCCCTCTTTCTGTCTCTCCTGCAGCCTTCCCCTGCCTGCTGCAATTAACCTCAAGAAGCTGAAGGAAGTGACAGAGGCCCCAGGAGAAACCTCCAAGGGCTCCAGCCCACTGGGGAAATGCCCCGTGGAATAAAATGCCTGTCTGTCCTGCTAACACTCGACCCTGTTGTTCCTCCATGCACGCCATCTGCCCCGCCCCTCAATCCTCATGCCCTCCTGTCCCTTCCCGAGCGCAGATGAAGTACCAAGCTGTGCTCAGGAAACAATGTGTGGGTCAGGTGGATCTCAGGACACAATAGGTCTCCTGGAAAGGCAATACAAAAAAAAACACATGTACATTGGTAATTGTGACGCAGATGAGTCAACTAGCTGTATTAATCTGTGCATGCCATTACTTTCCATAATCAGAAGAAGATGTAATGAGCTCGATAGCCAGGGTTGGTGGGAAAATCAATGTGGCAAAAGAGGGTGAGGTACGCTTCTCCTTTGGATAATCCAGGGACAGTGCCAAGGGCACCTCCGAGAGTGAGAAGAAACGTCAACTCTGGCACCCATCTAGGATGTATTTAAGATACATCAGTGCAACAAACTGAGGAGCCACTGCACCGTCTTTGATGTTTACGCCTTTACAGCAAGACTCCTGATCCTCAACATTCCATCCTTGACCCATCTTGTGAAGCAGAACATAAGTATCTTTGCATTTCAGTGTTATCACCAGCTATGGCAACTATCCTGCACTTTGACCAAAGAGCAGTGCTTAATTTGAACCAGTGGTCTCCGGTGCTCAGCACCAGCACTTAATTGTATACACCAGTGCTTGTGACAGTCTGTCACAAGGTAGCACAGTCTAGCTAGTTTAGAGATGACCACAACAACAGTTAATTAATAATTCAATATACATTAAAAATGATTATTACCTGCCGCCTATGCCATGCTTATAGCTTTGGGGACCTGGAATTGTCCAAATTGTCGCACTTGTGGAAGTGTGATGGATAGTATTAGTGTTGTTACTATCATTTGCAACATAGCAGGGGCAATCTGTGGTGCAAGCTGCAGTGGTCTACTGACAAGTGCCCTGGCACTTATACTTTTGACAAATTAAGCACTGCCAAAGAAACACCAAATCAAAGCAATAATGCCCATGTGAAGTTTCTGATTGTTTCCAACCTGTAACACCTCTTTCCAGAATTGCCCATGACCAAGTCACACGGAACAACTGAACTCCTTGGCTGCATTCTGTGGGTCAAAAGTTTCTGTGCATATAGTTAGTGAACTTAGCATAATTGATCTGGGCTAACCCAATGACCAGAGGTGAACTGGGATACCTCACTTAGCATGACGGGCCAGCTTGAGCACCCAACAGGATGGCCTATTCCTCATGCAGCTACGCAGTCTCCACATGTGCCGTACATGAGGTCCTGTGAGGGGTCAGCATGTGCTTACAAGTTGACTGGGGCTGAGGACTGTAGTACAGAAACATGTTTTATCTTTAGAGATGTTAACCACGAGGAATGTGAACACCCAAAATGAAGAAGGCCTAAGCCAGCAAGGACTGGCCCAAAAGCATGTAATGTAGCCAGACCATCAGGCTTTTTCCAGATTGAGTTAATGATCAGTGTGCACCTCCAAGTGATGCTTTCATTCTCGAAGTTCTGTTGGTTAAATACATTGTCACACAATAATAAGCCACATATATATCGCATGCACATATAAGTAAATGTATAGTATAAACAGATAACAATTACTGCATGCCTGGTGTCTGGTCTTTGACCTACCGATTGCAGTATGTGAAGACCTTACTTAGTCCATGGCTTTTCACAGGCTTCTATTGTCCCATGTGATTTTTAGATCTGGCTTTTGAGCCAGACTCTTCTGTTCCCCCAAAATTAATGCATAAAATACATACATACAGAGGCTTTTGGTCATCAAGCTTCATGTTTAATTGTCATTCACATTTTACCTACCATAGCATACTGCATGGGAAATGTGTCAGCTCCCTATACCCGTTGGATCCCTGAACTCTGAGTGGCTGAACAAACACTGTGCACATTGTTCACATCTAAAATACAACTGAATCAAAGTGCAGCAGCGGTCCGTGCAGGTAAGGGCGGTGGGGGTGGGTGGGGTTGATTTGGACAGACAACAAGGGAAAATTAATTATTTATTTAGCTTTCCCTCGTGGTTGTCTGTCGAATCTCCCGCCCCCCCACCGGCCCCACCGCTCTTACCTGCACGGGCCACTCCTGTCAAAGTGTGCAATTTTTTATTTATTTTTTATATTTCCTACAGATGCGCAGTGTAGGCTGTGCTTAAGGGTGCCTGGGCCAAAATTGCAAAATGGCTACTGAATTACAAGACTGTTTAATGCCAAGGCTGCATAGCCCTGATTTCACCTCTTGCTTCTTTAATACACGCCAGACACTCCCTGCCTTTTTGCATGACTCTCTCAGGCTCTTTTCATCACTGCTTTCTTTCTTTGTCACTGGTTTTTCTCTTTTGCTTCCTCCTTATTTTTCTGTGTGTTTTTCTCTCTCTTTCTCTGGGTCAAAGTCTGACTAGGAAAAATAAGTGCCAGTCCCCAAAAAAGAGTGCCAGCGGGCGCCATCTGGAACCATCGGCTCAAATTAAGCACTGGCTTCGGGTGTCCAGTTGGATGGTTGATACCTTTTCCATCTCCTTTGTGAAGTAGCTGTAATAAAGTGACACTGTAACTTTGTAGCTGCCTGCAATTTGAGTACTTCAATAGGTGGTGGTTTATTTACAAACAAAAATAAAATGCATTGCATAACTGGATTTTAAATTTGAAATTTTTATTGCAAGCAAATGGCAGCCATGTTTAAATTATAGCATATTTTCTTTTTTCTTTTTTGTGTCACATGCTTGCAATAAAAAAAATTATTACCATCTCAACCGCTTGCCAAGTCCAAACATATTGGCCTTGCCAGTGGTAATCAACCCTTACCTCGCAGCTAGCAGGCGCATACCATTACTGCATAGCGTTACTACGCTTGCGATGTTACAACGCGTACCATTAGTACGCAAGTTGTTACATCGCAAGTGTTGTTACAAAGCATGCGTTGTAATGGTATGCGCTATCCACATCGTTGTTTGGAAGGCCCTTCCGTTTCCAAACAACGACGTGCAGATCTGACGTCGCTGGAAGCTGGAGAAGAGAGGAACCACGGAGGAGAGAGAGGTAAGTGTAGTTTTTTGGGTCGTGCAGGGGGTAGTCTTTTAGGTTGTAGGGTTGTGTTTGAGTAGTGTAGAGTAGTGTATTTGAGTTTAGGGTAGTGTCGGGGGTCGTGAAGGGTAGTGTTGGGGAGTAGGGACAGGACTAGGGGTCGGGGGAGGGATGTGCATGGGGTAGTGTTTTAGGGTTTAGGGTAGTGTTGTAGTGTTTGTGTAGTGTAGGGTAGTGTTTTAGGGTTTAGGGTAGTGTAGGGGGTGTGCAGGGTAGTGTTTGAGTGTAGGGAGCGGATTGGGGAAGGGGGTAGTCTTTTAGGTTGTAGGGTTGTGTTTGAGTAGTGTAGAGTAGTGTATTTGAGTTTAGGGTAGTGTCGGGGGTCGTGAAGGGTAGTGTTGGGGAGTAGGGACAGGACTAGGGGTCGGGGGAGGGATGTGCAGGGGTAGTGTTTTAGAGTTTAGGGTAGTGTTGTAGTGTTTGTGTAGTGTAGGGTAGTTTTTTAGGGTTTAGGGTAGTGTAGGGGGGCGTGCAGGGTAGTGTTTGAGTGTAGGGAGTGGATTGGGGGAAGGGGGACAGACATGCAGGGGTTAGTGATTTAGGGTTTAGGGTAGTGATGTGGTGTTTGTGTAGTGTAGGGTAGTGTTTAAGGGTTTAGGGTAGTGTCGGAGGGGGGGTCGTGCAGGGTAGTGTTTGAGTGTAGGAACAGGAGTGGGGGAAGGTGAATGGTCGTGCAGGGGGTAGTCAATTAGGGTTTAGGGTAGTGGTGTGGTGTTTGTTTAGTGTAGTGTAGTGTTTTAGGGTTTAGGGTAGTGTCGGGGGGGTCGTGCAGGGTAGTGTTAGAGTTTAGGGACAGGACTGGTGGAAGGGGGATGGTTGTGTAGGGGGTAGTGTATTAGGGTTTAGGGTAGTGTAGTGTTGTTTAAGTAGTTTAAGTAGTGAAGGGTACTGTAGTGTTTGTGGGTTTTGGGTAGTGTTGTGTCACAGGGGATAGGTTACTATTACGATTATTTTATAGTTAATACGAGGAAAAAATACGATGTAGTGCTATGAGTAGTAAATCAATGCGGAGTTAAAGCATTTTTAGATCATTACTATGCAGTTGCGTTTTAAACGCAAGCGAAGTAAAAACGTGCGAAGTAATGGTAGTTCCTAAGTAAAAACATTGCAGTAAAAGCATGCGAAGTAATGTTTTGCTAAGAAACGTCATATATTCCTTGCCAGTGCTTGACACAGATGCTGCACGTTCACTTTTATTATCTAGAATGCGCTTTCTCCTCTAGTCAATATCTTAAATGTGAAATTCATGTTAACACCCTTACTGAAACCGTGTACCCTCCTCAAGGCATCTGAAAGTGCACTATATAAGTGATTTTAATTATTTCGGCACAAATTGATTTATTGGCAATCCTCATTAAGTACACATTTTTAAAATGTGAGGGAGAAGGAGGAATATAGTAGATGTCCAAATACACACGTAAAAGACAGACTGCCCATGCTTCTAAACACAACAGCACCCTAATCAGATCCTTTAAATACCAACAAAGTGCTGACGTGTATAATAAACCTTCTGCAATCTCTTAGGAAATGAGATGGCAACCAGTGCTTAATTTGTATAGGTGGTTGCAGATGGTGGCACAGGCACTAAGACTTTTGAGGCCAGAACTTATTTTTCAGCATTAGACTTTGACCCCAATCAAAGAGAAAGGAAGAATGGGGGGAAAAAGGAGAAAGATAAATATCAGAAAACAGTGACAAACGAAAACAACAGGGAGGAACAGCAACAAGGCCAATAGGTCTCACCAGTGCTCCCCCCCCCCCTTCATGAGGGTGGGGGAACATTGGCATCCTGTTGCCAGTGCAGCAAAACTGAAAAATAAAATGGTAATAAAATTAATTACCAATTTATTTTTCACTGCTCCCAGATGGAGCAGTGTTTGGGGGTGGGGCTGCTGCTGACCTGCAGCAAGGAGTGGTGCTCACTCCGCCAGTTTACGCTGCACAAGTCACTTTGGCCGGCTGTCTTGCGGCGGCCAGCCTGACGTGCGCACTAGAAATCACTCCACCCAGCTGTCTTAGACAGCTGGGTGGAGAGCAGGCACAGGCCCCCAGTGCCTGCTGGAGCATTGAGGCAGCCCGCTCCAGCCAATCCTGGCGCTGCTCTCATGCTGTTCATCTGCAGCATGAGAGTAACATCAGGCTTTTGAGAGGGGAGCTGGCTGAGGCTCCAGGAGGATGGCCGCTAACTAAAATCAAGAGGAGGAAGCGTTGTTAAGGTAAGTACGTTTTTTATTTTATTTTTACCTTTTTGGCCTACTGTGAGAAACTCACATTGTCTTCAGCCTTTATCCCAGAGCTCTCAGTCAGTGCCCCTTATAAAATTTGTTAATGAGCCATAATTGAGAGCTTTGGAATTTGAGCCTAAAGGCATTGTGATTTATTACGTTGCCTGCCAGTGAATTTGGCACTCGGCTCTACGAGCCTCCACTGTTGAAGGTCACCGCCTGCCACTGTATCTCACCTCTAAAAGGTGAGTACTGACCTACTGGCTTTGCCAATGCTCGTATGCATTGGTATTCCACCGCACTTTATTTTTAATTTGTAATTGACCCTTCTAAAATGCCTGTTTGTCATGTTTGAAGGGTTAATTAAATTGTTTTTTGAGTAAAAAAAATCAAAGATGGCCACCATGTGTGTGCATGTGTGTGAATGCACTGTGATGCACCAGTAGCCATTTTGGCATTTGTAATTTACTGTTTCAGCTTGATTGGCATCCATTTCTGAAACATAAATTACAAAATGCATGTGAGAGACAAAAAAAGAGGCACGCACTCTGGTAGCGCATTGCAGCTAAGGGGCCCTCGTAAAAGGTAAATAAATAAATGAACAAAAATCAGTGACATGGAGGGGCTGGGAGTTAATGGGAGCAATGGGCAAGCGAGGTGAGCAGCGAAGACCCTCAGGAAAAAAATGTAATTAAAAAAATTAAACAAAGGCCCGTAATTGGGACCCACTGCAAGCAGGGGCAAAAGCGTAGAGAGAATTTGGAGGCAAGGATAGTATGGAGAAAAAGCGGTTGAAGAGAAATCAACAAAAGAAGACATTCTCCCATGGAGTGCTAAAAGAAAACTAAAAAATAATTGGCAAAGCCAGTATGCTTCGCCTATAAAGCCTATTAGCTTTCCTGATGTTTTTAGGCGTGCTGTGCTGTGATGTCGCCCTAAGTGGGAAGGGTATGCCCAGACGTGGGTCCCGTGCTCACTACACCACTGGATTCATGCTAGCGTGGCTGGTGAAGGGTGATGCCCTGAAACCGGTCCCAGGATGCTTGTTTCCGGTCCAGGGAGGACCTGGCTTGGCAGTTCGGGCTGGACAGTTCCCACAAGGAACAGGGTCAAGACTGATCTGCATATGGCTGGGTCCAAACTGGGGTCGTGTGGTGAGCAAAAGGATGATGGATTTAACCCAGATCCTTGTGACTGGGGGTGAATGTTTGCATTGTCCAGCATTCCGTCCATCAATTGTTTCTTTTGCATGTGCAGCTTTACAGCACCTAATCAGCCTGACTAAAAAAAAAAAAAAGCAATGATGGGGCCACTGCATCATTTTGTAGGCGAAGGTAAATGTTCAACATGCATGCACGCACGCACCTGGAAAAGGGCACTTTTGTTTTACTGATTCAAGATGAATTTGTATAAAAAAGTAGCAAAAAAGCACTTTTAAAACGTAGTGTGGAAAAAAAATAATGGATCAGTGGGTGGCGGTGTGTGTTGGGTTGGGGAGGGGGCGAGGGTGAAGCAACATGGAGGGTGGGGGGAGAAGCAACACATCGTATAGGGGAGAAGCAACATGGAGGGCAGGGAGATGGAGAGAAGCAACAAGAGGGAGAGAACATGAGCAAGAGAGAGCAATTTGTAGTATGAGGGGCAGAAGCATACAAGAAAGAGAAGGCAACACGAGTGCGGTTGGGGGAGAAAAGCACATGGGAATGAGAGAGTGAGGGCTAACATCACACAAGGGAGACAGCAGCAAAACACATGCACTCTCATGGAGTGCTTAAACATAAAGAAACAAGTAGTTTGCTAAAAGCGAGCAGAGGAAGCACAGAAGCTAGCCACTCAATCTGATGGTAAAGAGGTTACACTCCACGGAGAGACAAACACAAGATACATAATAAAGCCATCAAATAGGAAGCAGCCAAATGAGAGTGAAAGGAAAGCCCACCAAAGGTAAGCAATAGGCGGACTTCAAGCCGCTCTCGGTTCTTGGTAAGCTCACAATATGTATTTTGCAACTAGACAGCTTATTCTGTCTGTCAGGCTCAACCTAAAAAGAGCCCTCTTAAGTCAGCAGCAGGAAACAACTCATCCAAGCAGAAGCAAAGTAAAACAGCAATGCTCCACTGGTGTGACAAAAACAAGAATGGTAATGAAATCCATTGAATAAGGAACAGAGAGTTAAGGTAGACGAGGAAGCCATCCAATCATGACCAATACAAAGAGACCTCTGTTTGTATTGTAGAAAAATGATCTTCAACCACAGTCTGCTAGAGCCAAAAGCAGTATCTGGGTGAGACCTAAAATGCATCTTTAAGAGTGTGATAAGCAGAGCAGGAAGTGTAGGGTGGTGGGAAAAAAAGGCATGAGGTGGAATTTAAACCAGACAACCTGGGTATTATGCAATCACTGCATTCAGTGGTGCCGGTGGAGGACTCCTAAAGAAACTTTGGCCCCACTGCACTTATGTATGTTACAAATAAAGCACACACCCAACCTTCCCCTCCAGCCAACCCTTCTTCATCGCTGTGAGATCCAGCTTTTGCCAGCTCTCCTTGCAGTTAGAGGCGGGAGGAGGGAGCACATGATCTGGGTGGCTGTGAATAATCGTATTGGACTGACACTTTGCATCTGCCCCTTCAGTGACCGCATATACCGCATGAAAAGGTCCTGATCGTCACATCTAGCAAGCTTTGAATTGCCTGTATCCACGATTTATTTGTAAACAAAGCGTTTGTGTTTATAGTTTTTGCGTACCTTTCTGCATCTCACTGCGCACTCCTATAGAACCTACATAGCTTGACCTCTGGACAACGCGGCAGTCCGTTCCCCATCCCCCACTTTGTAAGACTGTTGCAAAATTAGAATTGAGGTGCTTTCTACATTGCTGGGGGTCTGCCCTTCACTGTGCTGCTGCTCCGCAGAGGCAGCAAAGGCGTTTTCTATGGTAATTTAATCTGCGTTTTTCAAGACGTTTGCATTTTTCAGTCAGTGACGATGTGCCCTCTGACAAGTTGATAATTTTGCCTTCACTTATGCAAAATTGAGCACAGTGTGCCACAGTCTTATGCATGTAATCTATCGTAGCTTGATTTATGAACAGGGAAGCTCTATTAATCTGTTTGTCCTTGGCTGGGAGAGGCTTTCTGTCTCCAGCACGACTACCTCCCTTCTGCTCTGTCTGCCAAGCGTCGCGCGCGGTTATTCTTGGAAAGATAGAGTCGCTGACGTAACCATGATTCCACTGTAATTGCACGCTGTTGACATTTCGCCTATCTCTCCGCAGTTCTCAGGCTCCGCGAGTTAAAGCCTCTCGCCCTCCCCTTTGCTCGCAGCCCCCCTACTGGTTGGTGCCTTGCTTCAGTGATAAAGCATTGGACGGAGAGAGAGGGCGGCGGGAAAGTGTCACCCTCACAGACTTTTTTTTTTTACTTGTTGTTTATTCAGAAGAAAAACTGAGACCAGCATTAAACCTCATTTTTTTTGTCGGTGCAATGTTATCTATCGCCTTTGGAGGAATGCTTTTCAACAGCTGTGCACGTGTATTTTTAGACACACAGTGCAGCTTTTACCAGCAGCCATGGAAAGGCCAACTCGACCTCTTGCAAGACAGAAAACCTTGGGGTAGATGACAGATTTCTTCATCCATATTTCAGGACAGTGCGGAAAGTGGTCTTTTTTTTTTTTTTTTACATTAAAAGAAATAAACGAAACAGTATATTACAGTGTCAGCGTTCAGGCATTCAGACGTATTAGAGAAAATACTGTCTAGTGAGGGATGAATTAGCGGGCAAAACACAGTGACTAATGGGAGGATGCAAGAGTATTTTAATTTGCATGTTTAACAGAGACCATGTACCTGATGTCCTACTTGTTTTCAATGCATTAACATTAATGTGTTTCCTGACAAATCCCTTCCAGCTGCAAGCACTGTCTCTCTGCAGAGAAGCATGTAAATGGAATGCTTTCCTTGCGGAATACCAAAAGCGCCTGCCTCTGCTCCACCAGCGCAGTCACTCGCTTATTCTTCGAGCTGTGCATTTCTTCTCTCCTTGAATGATGCTTGCAGGATAAAGTAGAGCAGGATCAAAATGAACAAATCTGTTTGAGCGTGGACCTCTGAAGCTGGTGGCGGTTAGCAGTCGAGCAATCCAACCGGGGTGTAAGTCTCTGGATCCGACTGATCATAGCTGCATCTACGACGTTGAGCAGGCTACCATCGGTTCAGCAGCCCCGTCGTCTGATAGAGTTGGCAGACTGACTGAAGGGAACGCGCCGTCCTTCTTCCACGCCAGGTAGAAGAGTGAGTGCTTCAAGGAATTAATTCAGAGGAAAACCTGAGACCCAATCACAAAGCGTGCACTGACCAGTTAAACGTGTAGAGCGGAAGCCACAAACATAGACTGGCCGCAAGTAAGCAATCAAAAGAAGCTGGAGATGTTATGCTTAAATTAAAATGTTGCTTTTCATGTCTGCACATTGATATGTGTTTGGGTGCATGAGTGTGGGTGGGTGTGGGGATATGTGCTTACCTGCGCGTGTTCGTGTGAGTGCATGAACATTATAGAGCCCATCAGAATACCAGGGCTAATGTAGTACTTCAGAATGTTGGTGCAGCAACTGAGAACATGAGTATACTCACTGACTTCAAGGTAATGACCAGATCCCACTGCATGGTCTCTTTGTCCAGAGCTTCTTTTTAAAGACTGCCATCTTGTACCAGGACAAAAAGCATGCAGGACTTGGTTCTAGTGCCACTTGATCCTCTCCTCTCATTGCTTATCCTTTTTTCCAATGTGCTTGGATTTGTTTTCTTCTGGCTCTTATGTTGACAGAAGAACCAGCTCGAGCACAACACTGAAGAAAAACCTTGATGCATCGCAGCAAATTTACCAACACTAATCCTGGGGAAGAGAATTGTTACCGCTAAAGCCTCTGTCGCTCATTGGAGCACTGTTTCCCTCGTGCTGTTTCCTTGTAGATATGCAAACACACACTGCTCCTTGTTCAGTTCCAAATGTCTCGCCATCCTTATACTTATGTTTGACTTTCCATCGTTCTTCCTTAGCACCAGTCAGATTCTGAGAAAAAAGCAGATGTGTGACAGCATCTACTCTTACTCCCACCCTACAGGTGAACTAAGATAGCCAAAGAAGCGAACAATATTGCATTGATACAACACCTAGAGACGAGGTATGCCTCCAACTGCTACTGCATTTGGCACGCAGTGACGGATATGATAGAAGTAAACATTACAAAATGCTGTAGATAAAACATTTAAATGTTCGTTTTTTCAAGCTCATCTACTTTACCTTTGCTTCCCCTAAATTCCATATTTTCTTTTTTAACTGTGTTCCTTCAGGTTATCCATGCTGCTATCTGCCCGTACCGAGCCCGAATGCCGCTCTGTGCACTGTGCTGTGGAACCAGCACCATGTGGCGAGTCATGTCAGGAAACATGATTTGGTAGCCCTTGTGGTCAACCTATTTACAGAGGATATACCATAAATATTTGTATACATTTTAAGAAAAGGACATGCTCCCACTCTAGTGGCGGGAAATAATTTCCTTGTCTTCTTTTAATGCCTAGGCAGTACAGTCGCATAGCATTCAGAAGGCGCGTGGGATGCTGTTCCTCAGACATTAGCTGGATGGCAGCAATATTACTTCTTGGCAGCCTCATTCTGAGCTGATTCGACTCATGCGAATTCCTAAAAAGCATACGGCATGCCTTCATAGCGCAAACCGTCTTGAAAAACCAATTCCATTATCTTTCCCTTCAATCTGCTTCCAGCCCTGCATTCTGAATAATTTATTTTAGCCTAATAAGATATCTGCCGAGACTGTTCCTTCCTCCCCTGGTTAGTGCCACAGGCTATATGTGCTAAAGTGTAGAATGTGTCCCAGAGCAATGCTGAGGCAGGCTTCGGGTGGATGGGTAGGGGGAGGAGGAATTCATCATGCTCGCCACTGCCTGTTCCACAATACAAACCCTTCCTGCAAATATCATTAGCTGGCACAAGCAAAGAGGGTTTGCACTTTATTGAACATGACAGTGTGTTTATATGCATATAGGAACTGGAAATCGCTCTCTGCACTACAGAAAGTTGAGTTAACACTAACTACACTGTAGCAAAGAAAGGACATACTCTGCTTGCGTTGTGTGAGAATGGAAGAGGGGACGTGTAAGAAAATGTACTTTGATTGTTTTAGTGAGAATTTGCCCTCAATCTTTACATTGCTCTCTCCTGCTGCAATCAATACTCCCTTCCAGGCCTTCCCTGGACAGCCTTGCAAATCATCCATATTGCCTGTCAGTGGGGTGTCTGAGAGCATGGCATGTGTGGCAGTGGCGTAGCTAGGCACTCTGCCGCCCGTGGCGTCCCCTGCCTTCCTGCCTTTTGCCGCCGCGCTGAGGGGGGGGTGCTGCGGCCGCCGCCGCCCCCGAAACTCGTGCCGCCCGGGGCGCACCGCCCCCTCCGCCCCCCCTTGCTACGCCAGTGATGTGTGGGGTTTGCAGCAATATCTTGCAGGTCAGAAAATGTGATTGCCTGGAAAAAGCATGAACTAGGCTACAGTCAAAGAGTCCCCAGTTGTGGTGGAACAAAACCTCCCAACAGACAGAGTTAACCTAATGGGCCCAACTGACGAGCAAAAACATAATTCACGTTGAAACTCATGAAAAAATTGTGAAAACTGAACTTGCGGCAATGGTGAAGACCAAAAAAGGGGAAGTGCAACAATCATTCAAACAGGAGAAGCAAAGTACAGAGGCAATGATTTTGTGATTATAAGGCATGCACAGTAAATCAAGAACTATCACTGCTGGAAGGCTTGCCACCACCAGCCCCCATTGAATAATTCAAGAAGTGGACTGCACTTGTAGAAATGACCATAGATGGGAAGTGGTGCTGTTGCTACACATTCTATCCAGCAAGCGAGTATGAGATTCTATGCACCAACATGGCAAAAAGCACACAACCTCAACACCGCAACTTCCTGCAAGCTACAGTCCCTGGAGAGCACAGTGGAAACACAGTGGATTTGTGCGTATGACTTTTGGGTACCAGAAAGCTGCCTGCTGTCTCATCTATTGTGCATATTTGTGAACCAGTTCAAAAAAGTTACATCACAATGTTGAAGCACTGTGCATATGTATGTTGCAAGAACGTGATTAAATGCACAACTAGTGCAGGTGCATGCATGGGCCTGCTTGGGAGGCCAGTCATGTATATGATAGCAGACATGATGTATGGGTCAGAAAGCCATGGGACAAGGTACACACTGGGAACAGGAAGTGAATCACCCCACCTAGTTCAATAGAGGAGAAACAACATGACAAAATTGTGCACATGAGGTTCACACCACTTCCTACATATGAACAATCCAACTCCTGCTGATTCATGATACCTGACGCTGAATTGACACACTGTGATTTCACACACCCATATACAAAGCAGGGTAACAAATGGGAACAACTGCTGTGGCTGCAACAAGTAAACAGAATGCAATATGCAGCAAACTAGCAGGACATAAGCTAAAGGGTACTTTAGACTGACACACTGTGATTCCACATACCCATATACAAAGCAGGGTAACAAATGAGAACAACTGCTGTGGCTGCAACAAGTAAACAGAATGCAATATGCAGCAAACTAGCAGGACATAAGCTAAAGGATGCTGTATCCTATGAATGGATCTATCGGTGACGAACTGAAAACGGTCATACGCCTATGGCTACAATACAGGTTCTAATGACTATGTATGTGGTCAGTGCACTCCTGTTCAAGAAAACAACGAAACAGTGCTTTCCAATAGTTAAATAAATTGCGTGCTACCCAGTGAGAGGCAGCCAGCCTCGTAATACTAACGATACTTCTGGTGAATATTCACCCGTATACTGGATGCACAGCGTAATGATATGGGATCAACACTTTTGACTCTTAAATAACAAAAAGAAACCAGATCATACCATTGCTTTGTACAAAAATTCTGTATTGGCCATAAAACCCTGCAATCAGAACAGGTCTCACCATGTAATTACGGACCGCATAAATCAAAGATCTATACAATAACGTACAAAAAACTCAAATACATGTATAATTATGATTAGCATAACATATGCATATTACAACTCAATTACCCAGCCCAGCCCAATGCATTTCGGGATTATATTCATCCCTTCTTCAGGGGCCACTGTGAAAAAAACAGACATGTCATCAAAATCACATGTACAAGTGTTTAAAGAAACATTGTTATTCAAGCAACGCAATTGCCGCCCAGACGAGTAAAATAATGCCTAAACATGAATTTACGTTCGGCAATGCGAAAAGGAATAGATTGATATAATACTGCATGGCTAGGAAAATCGTGAAAACTGAGACTAAACTTATAGCGGTGCTAAAAAGAAATGGATTAACATAGTGCTGTGTTACTAGAAAAATTGTGAAAACTGTGGCTGAGCGAAAAGAAACTGTAAGTGATAACTGTTTGTTGCAAAAAATAATTATGGGAAAACGACGACTGTAACAAAATAAACACCCGCTGTGAATAGTGGTTTGTGTAGAAGGAAAACAATCAATAAACAAACGTAGTAAAAGTGCATAAAAGAACTCGCTGTGTCCACTATCAATGAAAACTCGCAAATGAAACACGTGACCATAATGATGAATCCACTGCATAATGTGACTACCCTCACTATTAACCAGTGAATGGTGAATCAGGAAAGTTATGAAAATGAACACTTACTATGAACTGTAGAGTCATAAGAACAACTATCTATGGAACTCAGAAGCGATAAAAACCGTATTGTTTGAGCTGTAAAAACAAATGAAAATCCACTATCAAATGCCTAAACTTTTTAGAAAGAAGTGGTAAAAAAAGTGATACAAGTAACATTAACCTAGTATTCTACTGTCGCGTTGACTGCATTTTCTTAACTCAATCTTGTAAACTACAGAAAAAAAGACTTCCATCTCTTGAATGCCTGAACTCTGCCACTTATCATGCTGACCTACTCCCCTACTCACCGGTGAGTAGGGGACTTTGGCGTGCTTTCTGTGGCACAGTTGTAATGAGGAGTTCCAAACATTTATGAGACTTTATGTCTTGTTTGTAGGAGCGGATATGTCGAGTGGATAACGGCTCGGTGGTTTGGTATTCGAGATCATTTCAGTGCAGATTCTTCATTAACAACTACCAGGGTAAGCAGCAGTTCGGGATTGAGTAGACGGCAGATTGAGT
Organism: Calotriton arnoldi; assembly: GCA_963921515.1. Lineage (NCBI taxonomy): Eukaryota > Metazoa > Chordata > Amphibia > Caudata > Salamandridae > Calotriton > Calotriton arnoldi. The sequence goes on along the minus strand of CAWUFW010005042.1, from coordinate 1,082,312 downwards.
CAGCATGATAAGTGGCAGAGTTCAGGCATTCAAGAGATGGAGTCTTTTTTTCTGTAGTTTACAAGATTGAGTTAAGAAAATGCAGTCAACGCGACAGTAGAATACTAGGTTAATGTTACTTGTATCACTTTTTTTACCACTTCTTTCTAAAAAGTTTAGGCATTTGATAGTGGATTTTCGTTTGTTTTTTACAGCTCAAACAATACGGTTTTTATCGCTTCTGAGTTCCATAGATAGTTGTTCTTATGACTCTACAGTTCATAGTAAGTGTTCATTTTCATAACTTTCCTGATTCACCATTCACTGGTTAATAGTGAGGGTAGTCACATTATGCAGTGGATTCATCATTATGGTCACGTGTTTCATTTGCGAGTTTTCATTGTTAGTGGACACAGCGAGTTCTTTTATGCACTTTTACTACGTTTGTTTATTGATTGTTTTCCTTCTACACAAACCACTATTCACAGCGGGTGTTTGTTTTGTTGCAGTCGTCGTTTTCCCATAATTATTTTTTGCAACAAACAGTTATCACTTACAGTTTCTTTTCGCTCAGCCACAGTTTTCACAATTTTTCTAGTAACACAGCACTATGTTAATCCATTTCTTTTTAGCACCGCTATAAGTTTAGTCTCAGTTTTCACGATTTTCCTAGCCATGCAGTATTATATCAATCTATTCCTTTTCGCATTGCCGAACGTAAATTCATGTTTAGGCATTATTTTACTCGTCTGGGCGCTAATTGCGTTGCTTGAATAACAATGTTTCTTTAAACACTTGTACATGTGATTTTGATGACATGTCTGTTTTTTTCACAGTGGCCCCTGAAGAAGGGATGAATATAATCCCGAAATGCATTGGGCTGGGCTGGGTAATTGAGTTGTAATATGCATATGTTATGCTAATCATAATTATACATGTATTTGAGTTTTTTTGTACGTTATTGTATAGATCTTTGATTTATGCGGTCAGTAATTACATGGTGAGACCTGTTCTGATTGCAGGGTTTTATGGCCAATACAGAATTTTTGAACAAAGCAATGGTATGATCTGGTTTCTTTTTGTTATTTAAGAGTCAAAAGTGTTGATCCCATATCATTACGCTGTGCATCCAGTATAATGGTGAATATTCACCAGAAGTATCGTTACAATACAGGTTCGCCACGCTGCATTCAATCAATCAATCAGAATTTATATAGCCCAGCTAATTACCCGATAGGGTATCCAGGCGCATACACATGTTCATTAGGAATGAACAAATAAGGGGACTATGATGGCATGTTACCGCTCAAACTGGAGAAAGATATCCAATCCGAATCGCAGTGATGAGCTTTTCACCCTAAATACACATGCATGCCTCCTGTATGTACAAAGTCGTAAAAACGCGCCAATCATAGATAACACCAACACCTGAACTGCACTTGGCACTCAGAATCCTCTGATAGGCTACTGGAAGAGAAGTTCCACACACAAAACAAGACACATACTTATTTATTTATTTATTTGAAGAGTTTTATATAGCGCTGGCTAGACCCGGAGGTATCAGAGCGCTTTACATGAAAATACAGTTTAGCATAGTTACATTAGTTACTGGAGCATAGCATAACATAGAAAAAAAAAAACAAGTCCCCATAGTGCATAGAAGGTAGTGGGGGAGAGGGGTAGAGTCAATGGGCTCGGAAGCGGATCAGATCTGGCAGACCGGCAAAGGAAGCAAATTACATCAGGGGGGCCACAAAAGTCAGAGTTAACGAGCCCACACACCGGTTGGGGTCACGTAGTCACAAAATCCAGTGCCAGATTCACTCACTGCGTCGGATCAGCTTGGCAACCGAGCGGGACCGCAGGAGGGGGCGAATAAGGGGGCCTCGCAGTGACCATTAATGACTGGAGGGGAGTAGGCGTCCCAAGGGGGGTCAACTTGAAGCAATGGCCAGGCAGGCGAAACAAGGAGTGGACCAGCGGCAAGCTGCAGTCGAGGAATCGATCGAAGCAGTCAAGATGGAGGACCCAGAATCACGATCACCAACAACCTCAGCACAAAATGGCGGGCCCACAGATCCACAGAAACCCAAACCAAGATCCGTGAGAAAAACCAACCTCAAGGCGCAGGACTGGATGGGGGAGGCAGCCACAGGATCGGGAGGAAGGAAGGCTGTAAATCGCTGATCTCGCTCTCTGGTAGCAGTATCCTGATCCAACATGCTGTGGAGACAGGGGAAATCGGCTCAGGCGCCCAGGCAACAGCCCTGGAAGAAGAAAGGCAGCCACGGGGTCAGGAGGGCGCGCTCACTCGGATTTGCAGTGGAAAGACAAGCTCGGGGTCAGGAAGGCGCGCTCACTCAGGTTTGCAGTGGAAGATAAGCTCAGGGGTACAGGGCGGCAGCGTCGCTGTAATCACGTTACTGCTTTGTCGGTGGTACAAGACTCGTGCTACCCAGCAGCAGACCCGGAAGGCGTTGCGGGATGCCAAGCAACCAAGGACGAGCCCAGAAGGTAGGTGACGGCCGGAGGGGTGATCCGCCAGCTCATCTCCTCTCAAAAACAACAGTTGATGGACAGAATGCAGAACAATGTCATACATTCACCCCAGTACAGAGATCTGGGCCTAAATCCATCGTTTTTTTGCTCACCATGCCATTCCAGTTTGAACCCAGCCATATGCAAATCAGTCTTGACCCTGTGCCTCATGGGAACAGTCCAGCCCGAACTGCCAAGCCAGGTCCTCCCTGGACTGGAAACAAGCATCCTAGGACCGGTTTCGGGGTTTCACCCCTCTTCAGCCAGGATAGCTTGACTCAGTGGCATGGAGAGCACGGGACCCACGTCTGGGCATACCCGTCTCACTCGGGGTGACAAATGCAAAAACAACAGTTGATGGACAGAATGCAGAACAATGTCATACATTCACCCCAGTACAGAGATCTGGGCCTAAATCCATCGTTTTTTTGCTCACCATGCCATTCCAGTTTGAACCCAGCCATATGCAAATCAGTCTTGACCCTGTGCCTCATGGGAACAGTCCAGCCCGAACTGCCAAGCCAGGTCCTCCCTGGACTGGAAACAAGCATCCTAGGACCGGTTTCGGGGTTTCAACCCTCTTCAGCCAGGATAGCTTGACTCCAGTGGCATGGAGAGCAGGGGACCCACGTCTGGGCATACCCGTCTCACTCGGGGTGACAAATGCAAAAACAACAGTTGATGGACAGAATGCAGAACAATGTCATACATTCACCCCAGTACAGAGATCTGGGCCTAAATCCATCGTTTTTTTGCTCACCATGCCATTCCAGTTTGAGCCCAGCCATATGCAAATCAGTCTTGACCCTGTGCCTCATGGGAACAGTCCAGCCCGAACTGCCAAGCCAGGTCCTCCCTGGACTGGAAACAAGCATCCTAGGACCGGTTTCGGGGTTTCACCCCTCTTCAGCCAGGATAGCTTGACTCCAGTGGCATGGAGAGCACGGGACCGACGTCTGGGCATACCCGTCTCACTCGGGGTGACAAATGCAAAAACAACAGTTGATGGACAGGGGTGGTGGAGTGAGCTAAAGAATGATGATGGATTAAACCCAGATCACTTGACTGGGGGTGAGTGTTTTATTTGCTCAAGCGCTCCGTCCATCATCCCTTTTGGTATCGCTTTGTTCGCCCTAAGTTGGCAGGGTATGCCCAGAGGTGGGTCCCTTGCTCACTTTGCCACTGGATTCAAGCTAGCCTGGCTGATGATGGCTGAATAGCCAGAAACTGGTCCCAGGATGCTTGTTTCCGGTCCAGGGAAGACATGGCTTGGCAGTTCGGGCTGGACTGTTCCCATGAGGCACAGGGTCAGACTGATTTGCATATGGCCATGTCTGAACTGGGGTGGTGAAGTGAGCTAAAGAATGATGATGGATTAAACCCAGATCACTTGACTGGGGGTGAGTGTTTTATTTGCTCAAGCGCTCCGTCCATTATCCCTTTTGGTATCGCTTTGTTCGCCCTAAGTTGGCAGGCTATGCCCAGACGTGGGTCCCTTGCTCACTTTGCCACTGGATTCAAGCTAGCCTGGCTGATGACGGCTAAATAGCCAGAAACCGGTCCCAGAATGCTTGTTTCCAGTCCAGGGAAGACATGGCTTGGCAGTTCGGGCTGGACTGTTCCCATGAGGCACAGGGTCAGACTGATTTGCATATGGCCATGTCTGAACTGGGGTGGTGGAGTGAGCTAAAGAATGATGATGGATTAAACCCAGATCACTTGACTGGGGGTGAGTGTTTTATTTGCTCAAGCGCTCCGTCCATCATCCCTTTTGGTATCGCTTTGTTCGCCCTAAGTTGGCAGGGTATGCCCAGAGGTGGGTCCCTTGCTCACTTTGCCACTGGATTCAAGCTAGCCTGGCTGATGACGGCTGAATAGCCAGAAACCGGTCCCAGGATGCTTGTTTCCGGTCCAGGGAAGACATTGCTTGGCAGTTCGGGCTGGACTGTTCCCATGAGGCACAGGGTCAGACTGATTGGCATATGGCCATGTCTGAACTGGGGTGGTGGAGTGAGCTAAAGAATGATGATGGATTAGACCCAGATCACTTGACTGGGGGTGAGTGTTTTATTTGCTCAAGCGCTCCGTCCATAATCCCTTTTGGTATCGCTTTGTTCGCCCTAAGTTGGCAGGGTATGCCCAGACATGGGTCCCTTGCTCGCTTTGCCACTGGATTCAAGCTAGCCTGGCTGATGACGGCTGAATAGCCAGAAACCGGTCCCAGGATGCTTGTTTCCGGTCCAGGGAAGACATGGCTTGGCAGTTCGGGCTGGACTGTTCCCATGAGGGACAGGGTCAGACTGATTTGCATATGGCCATGTCTGAACTGGGGTGGTGGAGTGAGCTAAAGAATGATGATGGATTAAACCCAGATCACTTGACTGGGGGTGAGTGTTTTATTTGCTCAAGCGCTCCGTCCATCATCCCTTTTGGTATCGCTTTGTTTCGCCCTAAGTTGGGAGGGTATGCCCAGACGTGGGTCCCTTGCTCACTTTGCCACTGGATTCAAGCTAGCCTGGCTGAGGACGACTGAATAGCCAGAAACCGGTCCCAGGATGCTTGTTTCCGGTCCAGGGAAGACATGGCTTGGCAGTTCGGGCTGGACTGTTCCCATGAGGCACAGGGTCAGACTGATTTGCATATGGCCATGTCTGAACTGGGGTGGTGGAGTGAGCTAAAGAATGATGATGGATTAAACCCAGATCACTTGACTGGGGGTGAGTGTTTTATTTGCTCAAGCGCTCCGTCCATCATCCCTTTTGGTATCGCTTTGTTCGCCCTAAGTTGGCAGGGTATGCCCAGACGTGGGTCCCTTTCTCACTTTGCCACTGGATTCAAGCTAGCCTGGCTGATGACGGCTGAATAGCCAGAAACCGGTCCCAGGATGCTTGTTTCTGGTCCAGGGAGGACATGGCTTGGCAGTTCGGGCTGGACTGTTCCCATGAGGCACAGGGTCAGACTGATTTGCATATGGCCATGTCTAAACTGGGGTGGTGGAGTGAGCTAAAGAATGATGATGGATTAAACCCAGATCACTTGACTGGGGGTGAGTGTTTTATTTGCTCAAGCGCTCCGTCCATCATCCCTTTTGGTATCGCTTTGTTCGCCCTAATTTGGCAGGGTATGCCCAGACGTGGGTCCCTTGCTCACTTTGCCACTGGATTCAAGCTAGCCTGGCTGATGACGGCTGAATAGCCAGAAACCGGTCCCAGGATGCTTGTTTCCGGTCCAGGGAAGACATGGCTTGGCAGTTCGGGCTGGACTGATCCCATGAGGCACAGGGTCAGACTGATTTGCATATGGCCATGTCTGAACTGGGGTGGTGGAGTGAGCTAAAGAATGATGATGGATTAAACCCAGATTACTTGACTGGGGGTGAGTGTTTTATTTGCTCAAGCGCTCCGTCCATCATCCCTTTTGGTATCGCTTTGTTCGCCCTAAGTTGGCAGGGTATGCCCAGACGTGGGTCCCTTGCTCACTTTGCCACTGGATTCAAGCTAGCCTGGCTGATGACGGCTGAATAACCAGAAACCGGTCCCAGGATGCTTGTTTCCGGTCCAGGGAAGACATGGCTTGGCAGTTCGGGCTGGACTGTTCCCATGAGGCACAGGGTCAGACTGATTTGCATATGGCCATGTCTGAACTGGGGTGGTGGAGTGAGCTAAAGAATGATGATGGATTAAACCCAGATCACTTGACTGGGGGTGAGTGTTTTATTTGCTCAAGCACTCCGTCCATCATCCCTTTTGGTATCGCTTTGTTCGCCCCTAAGTTGGCAGGGTATGCCCAGACGTGGGTCCCTTGCTCACTTTGCCACTGGATTCAAGCTAGCCTGGCTGATGACGGCTGAATAGCCAGAAACCGGTCCCAGGATGCTTGTTTCCGGTCCAGGGAAGACATGGCTTGGCAGTTCGGGCTGGACTGTTCCCATGAGGCACAGGGTCAGACTGATTTGCATATGGCCATGTCTGAACTGGGGTGGTGGAGTGAGCTAAAGAATGATGATGGATTACCCAGATCACTTGACTGGGGGTGAGTGTTTTATTTGCTCAAGCGCTCCGTCCATCATCCCTTTTGGTATCGCTTTGTTCGCCCTAAGTTGGCAGGGTATGCCCAGACGTGGGTCCCTTGCTCACTTTGCCACTGGATTCAAGCTAGCCTGGCTGATGACGGCTGAATAGCCAGAAACCGGTCCCAGGATGCTTGTTTCCGGTCCAGGGAAGACATGGCTTGGCAGTTCGGGCTGGGCTGTTCCCATGAGGCACAGGCTCAGACTGATTTGCATATGGCCATGTCTGAACTGGGGTGGTGGAGTGAGCTAAAGAATGATGATGGATTAAACCCAGATCACTTGACTGGGGGTGAGTGTTTTATTTGCTCAAGCGCTCCGTCCATCATCCCTTTTGGTATCGCTTTGTTCGCCCTAAGTTGGCAGGGTATGCCCAGACGTGGGTCCCTTGCTCACTTTGCCACTGGATTCAAGCTAGCCTGGCTGATGACGGCTGAATAGCCAGAAACCGGTCCCAGGATGCTTGTTTCCGGTCCAGGGAAGACATGGCTTGGCAGTTCGGGCTGGACTGTTCCCATGAGGCACAGGGTCAGACTGATTTGCATATGGCCATGTCTGAACTGGGGTGGTGGAGTGAGCTAAAGAATGATGATGGATTAAACCCAGATCACTTGACTGGGGGTGAGTGTTTTATTTGCTCAAGCGCTCCGTACATCATCCCTTTTGGTATCGCTTTGTTCGCCCTAAGTTGGCAGGGTATGCCCAGACATGGGTCCCTTGCTCACTTTGCCACTGGATTCAAGCTAGCCTGGCTTATGACGGCTGAATAGCCAGAAACCGGTCCCAGGATGCTTGTTTCCGGTCCAGGGAAGTCATGGCTTGGCAGTTCGGGCTGGACTGTTCCCATGAGGCACAGGGTCAGACTGATTTGCATATGGCCATGTCTGAACTGGGGTGGTGGAGTGAGCTAAAGAATGATGATGGATTAAACCCAGATCACTTGACTGGGGGTGAGTGTTTTATTTGCTCAAGCACTCCGTCCATCATCCCTTTTGGTATCGCTTTGTTCGCCCTAAGTTGGCAGGGTATGCCCAGACGTGGGTCCCTTGCTCACTTTGCCACTGGATTCAAGCTAGCCTGGCTGATGACGGCTGAATAGCCAGAAACCGGTCCCAGGATGCTTGTTTCCGGTCCAGGGAAGACATGGCTTGGCAGTTCGGGCTGGACTGTTCCCATGAGGCACAGGGTCAGACTGATTTGCATATGGCCATGTCTGAACTGGGGTGGTGGAGTGAGCTAAAGAATGATGATGGATTGAACCCAGATCACTTGACTGGGGGTGAGTGTTTTATTTGCTCAAGCGCTCCGTCCATCATCCCTTTTGGTATCGCTTAGCTGATCTCCTCTCAGCTGCGAAGGCAGCTCAACCGGAGCAACGGCCATGATGGAATTGGCTCCACTAGCTTCCATCGGGAAACTCTGAGGGTGAGTAGCAGGACAACGAAATTCGCTCGGGGTGGGAGGAAGCGCCGGAATGTAGTCCATAGATCCCCGGAGGTGCAGGTGTTAGAAGGGGTGAGAAATACCCGGGACAAATGCCAAAAGTAGTCCAAAGGCAATCCCCAGTTGGAAGAGCTCCCGGCCGGAGCTCCTCACCCGGCGGCCATCTTGAGCAGTGACAACGCATGTCCAAAGAGGTCAGCGGCAGCCGCTTTTGTGGCAAGTGGCAAAACAGAAGGCAGGGCACATCACTTTCATGCAGTGCTTTAAGACACAAATTGCCAGAACCAGCCAAAACCTGCCAACACAAGCAACCCACTCAGTGGCCACGGAGTGGCAAAGTGCTGGTCTTCTTGTGCCTGGTGGGACAGCAAAATAGGCAAGACATTAGAGGGATGGCACATCATACTCTGGGGTAATTACACATTGTACAAACTTCATAGCAGCATAGTCCCACGGTAAACAGGGCACAAAACAAAGCAAACACACACCACAAGATGCAGAACATGTAAAACACGATCAAGGGTGACTGACCTGAGTTCCCTGATGGTGCTACAAAGTTGGCCAGTCCTTCACAAAACACCATGTTGGGTCACTGACCAGAGCAACCTTGTCAACCACTGAGCACAAAGAAAGATGCAAATGAAAATCGTTTAGGAGGCCCGCCCATATCTCCTTGCAGCCCCCAGAGTCCTGCCACACTGCACGTGCAAACAAGGAATCCATACCTTTAACTGTATGTCTTACAAATCAAAAAAGGCACACTGAAGATGGTGCATTGATCCACATGGGCTGGTGGCAAATTCTGTAGTGCCACTTAACCGGAAGTTAAATAGGCCTGCAACCACTGCTCACAACATGACCGTGATACGCATCTTGACAGGAGCAGGTGTACGAACTTCCAGTGCCGCTTTTTCCATTCAGCCCGACGAGCGTGCCTTAGGCCTGAATGGCTCTTTTACATGAAGGGGAAGCTCCCATAAAGGAGCCGCGCAAGACGATGAGGGTGTGTACTGCTGCTAACACAAAGGGGTTAGGGGTTCGCTGACAAGATCCATACATCAGAGGGCAGGTTTCTGCCTTTCGATCCGTGCACCTGGCCTTGAGCCTGGGGCTAAAATAAACAGCAGTGATCAAAGGGCTCTGGTGGCAGCCTGTGTCTTCAGGGATTTCATAAACGAAGAGCACGGATAGATTAAAGCTGGTGTACGGTAGCTCCGTGAATGGCTTTTTGTTACCCGATCCGATGGGCATTTACCTCAAAGCTGTTGCATTTCCTGAGGCAATCTCACTGAGCAACCTGTCAACGCCGGAAGTATATACATGAACACCAAGCGTGTCTCAGCTGAAATGGGGACTGAAACTCAGTCTGACCGGGAAACATGTTTCCTCTGAATTTATAAAAGAATGAGGCGCTAAGGGAGCTTTGTAAGGCCTCTGAGCGCTATCGTGTGCAGTCAGACATTCACTCAATAAGACACACGAGTTGGGTCCTAGGCAGGTCTGTTCCATAAGAATCTCTTTATCAACTCCATTGAGAGTGAAAAGAGTGCTTGACTTGGGGGGAGGAAGTGACGATCATGCGCAATGTAGATAAGCCACGCCCGTACAGAATAGCGAGTGCCACTCTAGAAAAAGATTTGCAATTTTGTAAAGAATGAACTCCAGAGCCTTTCCTTGATAGCAAGAGGACAGTTCATATTCTATGCCCATTTGCAGCTAACTCCAGCCCTGGTGCCAACAACTGTGCTGGCACCCCGACTGGCATCAAAGCCACTAACTCGTCACAGACATATGCCCCTCGTTGGCAGTCCACACAGAGAGGTCACAGTTAAACTAACCAAGGTGTTTGAACCTCACTCTCTCAAACCTAGCGAGGATCCATGTGCCGTGGTGGACATTATAAGAAAGCGCGCAGTGCTGTGCAGGACTCTTCGTGGCCCTTCATTTAAACGCTAATATCACACAAAGGCGCACAATCTATTTAATTCAGAGCGGGGGTTACCACAAGATATTGTGCTAAAATTGTGTACTTTTGTGGAGAGACTTCAGATAGACGATTGTGTCCTTGGTGAAGATCACGTCCCTGGAAGTTCTAAGACAATTTGGCGACAGTGCGAGACTGCCAAGATGGTTGAAATCCTGCTTGAGAAACCCTATGAAGAGAAATGCAGTGGAATGTACTCTCTAGAACAAATATCTACTTCTAACGTCACCGAAGATCCTTTAGAAATGAAATACCTCCTGAGATCAGCACGGTTTCCCTCTCTCCACATGCACCTATACCACTGACGGCATGCCAAAGTAAGCGCCTTGTCCAGAATTGCATTATAGTTATGGCGGTGTGAGCCATTGTGTGAAGTGGTTCATGAGCTGGTACTCAATTGAGTGCCTGGTGAATCCGCTTGTAAGCACCTGTGTTCTATAGGCGACACACGGCTGTTGTGGGGCCTTGTAGGAGTGTGTTAGGATGCAGTGTAACTACTGCAGCTTAGGGCTCATGGAAAGCAGAATGATATACTTTCTGGTATTGCCTTTACCTATTTGAGAGCAGATTGTGTCTGGTGTTGCATTACCATAAGCCAGTGGTTCCCAAACTTTTTCAACCTGCGGCTCCCTTGACCTATTGGCCGCTGGCCACGGCTCCCTATTATGTTCCTTTTTTTTGACAGGTGGGGGGATGTATACCCAGCCTCAGGAGTCGTCCATTTTTCTCCCTGAAAATAATTGGGATGAAGTTGATGAAGGTATTATAATTTTAGGTGTGGGGCTCACTCCTGGAAACCAAATGGAGGAGGGATGGGCGGTGGACGAAATAAATAATTCTCATCTGCACCTTTTACGAGGTTGCTAGGTGTAAGATTGCAGCTATTATGTGTTTCATAATTTGTGGCAGTGAAGCACAATGGATATGTGTAGAATGAAGGGACACATGGCTGCACTTTACCAAACCAGGGGCACTCGGATCATGCGAGGGGACAGGGCAAAGCAGCCCTTAAATTTCTTGGATGCACTGGAAGACCTGGAATGTGCTCTGGGGGCTCTTTGGCATGCATTGGCTCCGACAGCTCTATGATTGGCACTGCCAGCCCAGAAATGTGCACTGGAAGCCCTGTGATATGGACTGACAGATCTGGAATGTGCATTGGCAGCATTATGGTGTGCACATGCAGCCCTGGAATCTGGTGCAGGCTTCTCCCTGCTGCCTTAATACTTAAAGTTTTACTGTTCTGAATATTGCGGCACTACTGTCCTGCTATCAGTGTCTCACCAATCCCTGTTTACTACACTGCACAATAAGCATTGTTACATCATTTCCACTGAGTTTACAGAGTTTACAGAGCAGGAAGCTTCGGAGAGTCGAAGATCGACTTCTATATTCATGTCAACACAGTGCTGCCTGCATCAAGGCCAACCCAGGACCAACAGATGCAGGATTGGAGAGGCTGATTTCAATGCTGGAACCTATATTATGATTCAATAAGTAAACTGCACTGTATTAATGAATGTACATTTCAATTTACGATGCTTCTGCAGCCCATTTGTTTTGCGTCAGTCTAGTCCGGGACGCACATAAAACCTGGCTTGTTCAAACAGGACATTCAAAGCAATGACATATATAAGAAAAAAATGTCCATGGACTATTGGGGTGACACTTTGCAAATTCTAACAAGAGGTTTAGTTCAAAACAATCTGTGGCGCACATGGGGAGGGAGGTGCTGGATGTGTCTGAGTGCACAAGACTATATTGAAAATTGAAAGGCAATCACTGTCCTTGCTCAGCCCCACTGTGTTTAAAATTTGCAAAATAGAAAATTATGAAAGCAAAGTACAATAGAGGCATGTGAGGAAATGGAGATCAATGAGCAGGGTGCTGGGGCCTGTAGCCAGAGGGCAGCACACACTACTTGGTCCGTGCAAGGAGGACATGGAAAAAACAAATAGCAAATGTCATGTTAATGACAATAGCAGCAGACATAGACAAGTATTGCGCTCATACCATAAATTAGGGAAGCAAATGCACACCATTAGCATTATAATCCAGGGTAAGTATTTCCAAAATGGCTATGACCCACAGGCTTTGCACAGCTCTTAACAGCAGGAACATTAACCAACTGAGATTTTTCTATAATATTTGTAAATTAAAGATCACTGCTAGTGGCCATGAGTTTTCACCTGCCTGCTGTTGCATGCAGTGCTGCACCAGAGATGGCTTCCAGGTGCTCTGAAATATTATTTTTCAAGGGGCCCGTTGTGTGTAAAAGCAGGTTGTCTGCAAATGTTTACTTTTAGCGCACAGAACATTTTATTTCCTCCTTCTTAAAGTACACCTCCGAGTCTCATTCCAGGCTCACTGACCTAAAGCCCGGCAGCCCCATCTACATGCCTGCAAACCTTGTGTGTCCCACCCAGGCCCCGTCCTCCTCCCCAGAAAGGCTCTGCCTGAACTGCTAATTAAGGTGCTGCAGCGCTTGCACTTTTCCGGCCTCCGGAACTCCAGCTTCTGAACTGCAAGAATAAACGTCCACTGATTACAAATCCCTGTCTGCAGCATCCTGATCTGCACCCCCGGTATTACCCTTATTGTCTGTTAGTTAGTGGTTTCCAAACTGTGTGCTTGGTGCACATCTTTTCGCGGTGCCCCTGACAAGTTTTGATGGCGCACTGGGGTGCCGTGGCGCACAGATTGGGAACCACTGCCATAAGCAATCGTAATGGGGTGTCAACAGGAATTGTTCTCTGCTGGAGAAGGTCTGCATGCGAGGCCCCGCTGGCACCATGCGAGATGTGGCAGATGTCAAAGAGTGGTACATGCTCTGGTTTAGGGTGAGGCACACATCTGCCATACAGGAGGCTGTCCAGATTAGGGCATCAAAGTGACAACATGGCAGCGGCGGGTCCTCCGCAATAGCGGAGGAGAGTCGCCCCACTGGCTCAGATCCAGCAGCTCAAAAATAAAACAATTTTTAGAATTGTTTTATATTTCAGCTGCTGGCTGAGCCAGCCTGTGGGGATGGGCCGGGCCATGGCAGATGGAGTGGAGTGATGTGCACTGCTAACTGTGTATGTCTGTTTGGCCGGCCGTCATAGGCCAGCCAGACACGCGCAGTTAGATTTCTCCAACCTAACTGTATTGCACAGCCGGGTTGGAAAAACAGCACAGACTCCCTTTACCTGAGAGAGCGTTAAAGAAGCCCTCTCAAGCCAATCCCCGCGTTGCTCTCATGCTACATGAGAGCAGTGCCGGAATTGCACAGGGAGTCTCTGATGCTGTCCCAGGGGCTGCTGGGACCAGGAAGCAGAGGAGCACCGAGGTGCGAGGCAGCAGAAGCAGCATCAGGTAAGTTTTATTTTTTTATTATCCCCCCACGTTTCCCTCCCGCGCTCCCCCAGCACCCCTCCACCCGCCCGAGACTGTTTATATGCATCAGCCGTCACTGCAACTTGGTGGTCGAAAAGTAGTCTTAGAACTGGAAGAAAAATGACAGGAATGTCACTGCCATGGTTTTACATGTAAAAGACACACAATTGATGGACGGAATGCAGAACAAATCAAAACATTCACCCCTAGTCAAGAGATCTGGTTTAAATCCATCATTCTTTTGCTCACCATGCCACCCCAGTTTAGACCTGGCCATATGCAAATCAGTCTTGACCCAGTGACTCATGGGAACAGTCCAGCCCGAACTGCCAAGCCAGGTCCTCCCTGGACCGAAACAAGCATCCTAGGAACGGTTTCGGGGCTTCACCCCTCATCAGCCAGGATAGCTTGAATCCAGTGGCACAGTGAGCCCGGGACCCACGTCTGGGCATACCCGGCGCACTTAGGGCGAGAAAGCAAAAGACACACAATTGATGAACGGAATGCAGAACAAATCAAAACATGCACCCCCAGTCAAGAGATCTGGTTTAAATCCATCATTCTTTTGCTCACCATGCCACCCCAGTTTAGACCTGGCCATATGCAAATCAGTCTTGACCCTGTGCCTCATCGGAACAGTCCAGCCCGAGCTGCCAAGCCAGGTCCTCCCTGGACCGGAAACAAGCATCCTAGGACCGGTTTCGGGGTTTCACCCCTCATCAGCCAGGATAGCTTGAATCCAGTGGCACAGTGAGCCCGGGACCCACGTCTGGGCATACCCAGCGCACTTAGGGCGAGGAAGCAAAAGACATACAATTGATGTACGGAATGCAGAACAAATCAAAACATTCTCCCCCAGTCAAGAGATCTGGTTTAAATCCATCATTCTTTTGCTCACCATGCCACCCCAGTTTAGAACTGGCCATATGCAAATCAGTCTTGACCCTGTGCCTAAATCCATCGGTTTTTTTGTTGTTCCCATGAGGGTATGTTTTGTGTGTCTTTTGCTTCCTCACCCTAAGTGTGCCGGGCATGCCCAGACATGGGTCCCGGGCTCACTGTGCCACTGGATTCAAGCTATCCTGGCTGATGAGGGGTGAAACCCCGTAACCGGTCCTAGGATGCTTGTTTCCGGTCCAGGGAGGACCTGGCCTGGCAGTTCGGGCTGGACTCTTCCCATGAGGCACAGGGTCAAGACTGATTTGCATATGGCTGGGTTCAAACTGGAATGGCATGGTGAGCAAAAAAAACTATGGATTTTGGCCCAGATCTCTATACTGGGGTGAATGTATGACATTGTTCTGCATTCTGTCCATCAATAGTTCTTTTTGCATTTGTCACTAGGCCTGGGCGGAAAACTACGCTACGCTCGCGTAGTTTGCGCAACTACGCGCTACGCGCATTGCACGTAGCACAGTGCAAAAACGCGTAGCGTAGCGGGCATTTTTTGCTTGCTCGCGGTCCTCAACGTCAAGTTGGCGACCGCGAGCGAGCAAAATGACATCCCGGCGAGACTTTTTCCTCGTTCGCGATCAGCAACATCAAGTTGCCGATGGCCAGCGTGGAAAATAAACCTCCCGGCGAGATTCTCAACGCGGGGAGGTCAGGTTTCTCATTGCGAGTGGTCGCGTATGCTTATGACCGCTCGCGATGAGAAACTACCAGTCTGCGTTGAGAAAACTGCCGCTCGAGTACAAATCTACTCGAGCGGCAGAAAACGACCGCTTGCACTGTGCAAGATGCCGTTTGCAATGATTGCACAGTGCGGACAAGCATCCGGCACTGTGCAATCATTGCGAACAGCATTTCCTACCGCACTACGCAGTTCGCGTAGTGCTACGCGTAGCTCGCGTAGTGCGAAGTGCACTTCACGAACTACGCCCAGGGTTATTTGTCACCCCGAGTGGGACGGGTATGCCAGACGTGGGTCCCGTGCTCTCCATGCCACTGGAGTCAAGCTATCCTGGCTGATGAGGGGTGAAACCCCGAAACTGGTCCTAGGATGCTTGTTTCCAGTCCAGGGAGGACCTGGCCTGGCAATTCGGGCTGGATTGTTCCCATGAGGCACAGGGTTAAGACTGATTTGCATATGGCTGGGTTCAAACTGGAATGGCATGGTGAGCAAAAAAAACGATGGATTTAGGCCCAGATCTCTGTACTGGGGTGAATGTATGACATTGTTCTGCATTCTATCCATCAATAGTTCTTTTTGCATGTGTCACCCAAAGTGGGATGGGTATGCCCAGACGTGGGTCCCGTGCTCTCCATGCCACTGGAGTCAAGCTATCCTGGCTGATGAGGGATGAAACCCCGAAACCGGTCCTAGGATGCTTGTTTCCAGTCCAGGGGGGACCTGGCCTGGCAGTTGGGGCTGGACTGTTCACATGAGGCACAGGGTCAAGGCTGATTTGCATATGGCTGGGTTCAAACTGGAATGGCATGGTGAGCAAAAAAAATGATGGATTTAGGCCCAGATCTCTGTACTGGGGTGAATGTATGACATTGTTCTGCATTCTGTCCATCAATAGTTCTTTTAGCATTTGTCACCCCGAGTGGGACGGGTATGCCCAGACGTGGGTCCCTTGCTCTCCATGCCACTGGAGTCAAGCTATCCTGGCTGATGAGGGGTGAAACCCTGAAACTGGTTCTAGGATGCTGCTTTCCAGTCCAGGGAGGACCTGGACTGGCAGTTCGGGCTGGACTGTTGCCATGAAGCACAGGGTCAAGACTGATTTGCATATGGCTGGGTTCAAACTGGAATGGCATGGTGAGCAAAAAAAACGATGGATTTAGGCCCAGATCTCTGTACTGGGGTGAATGTATGACATTGTTCTGCATTCTGTCCGTCAAAAGTTCTTTTTGCGATTTACATGTATGCACTTCTGCCCTGAGTTACCCAACTTTAAATCTCCACTGTATGTTGATATTTGTGTGACCACTGTGCTGGCAATCATCCATGTGCACTGGGAACTGGGTTTAGTGAATGACAATGAAGACCTATGGTGTAGGTCTGTGGTCTGGTGGTGCGCACCAAACAACTCTTGCTTGGATACACAACTGCTGTCTTCATACTCGTTGACAGAAGCTTGACAGCATAATTTTCAATCACAGATACAGGACTGGACGGTTTCCCCCTTCCCTTCACTGAGTGGCCGGATCCTTTTGCTACATACTATATGCCTCACTAGTTCATGCGTATGATCATAGGAGGATGATAGTGGTGTGAATGCTGAAGAAGATGAAGATTGGTGTTGGAGGAAGCCTGCCAGACTAGCATTATGAATTGCTGCCATTCCTGAGACTTTTGTAAAGCACCTGACTCTGAAGTATGGATGGATGGGAATATGGTTCCATTTAAAAGTGCATAAGTGACCATTGGCGGGTTCCTGCCTTTTAACCCTTCCTATTTTTTATTTTTTATTTTAAAGAACAAGAGCGACCCAAATGTCCTTGCGAACTGGGTGTTGCTAAAAAGCAAAAAACAATGTTCACAAGGAACTCATTTGTCAATAAATTACACACTCTGCAAGAAGGTATCACTTGCTAGAATCAATCAAAAATCCAACAAAAATGCACAATAAGACCTTATTTCAATTTAGTCACAGAAAAAGTATATATATACATAGATATCAAAAAGCCCACAGGGTAGTATATTAGTTCGTACTCACTTCAGCCGAAATGAGTCAGGTTTATTTTGCAATCACAATATTTATCAAACACAGTATTTCCAAAGTACAAATATTTACACTATAAACAAATGTGTGACTTAGTGAACCCCAGTGTAGTGACCATAACCTAACAGTAGTGAAAAACAAAAATGGGAGGGAGAAGAGAAAGTTATTGGTGGTGACAAGAGGAGGAGCTTTACACATAATAGTTAGGTAGATTGTGTTTGTTTTTCTTAAGCTCTCTCCTGGTTAAAAGTCGACGACCTTTCGACCCTCTCGTGATACGGGGTCTCTTCAGGACAGCAATTCTGGGGACTAATGGAGGGTGAGATTTAGAATTGATTGGAAGTGCAGTGTTAAAACTAAGTGGGCTTGAACATAGACAATGGTGTGCACACGCTTACCATTGTAGGTACAGGGTGTACCCGAGGTTGATGTCTTCTATACAACTGGCTATTATCAGGATATGATCTGTCAGGGATACATAGGTGGCTATTAGTGCATAAGCCAACTATAAGGGAGTGACTGTTGATCAAGGTGGTAAGTGATTGAGCTTACCCGATACAGAAGGGACTGGGTATATGTATTGCCCGTTCAAAAATGGAGGATGTGGGAAGGATGCCTGCTCCCAACCCCTTTTGGACCCAGAGTAAAGCTGGGGTCAGTTCGTGGAGACTCTGTTATCCTCCAAGGATCTATAATGATAGGAGGTATAATGGTATGTAACAAACACTGCGTAACATATGGGCAGTGCAAAACAGTATCAAGGCGGCAAAAACTCACCCGATAGAATTTCAAAGGTGAGCAAGTCAATTACTCAATTTCCGGCTGAACTGTGGGGTAAAAATGAGGCAGGGTAAGGATTGATTGTTTAATGCTAATGATCGACTCGCTCGTAATGAGGCAGGGGAGAATTTTTGAAGCCCGTCGCCACTCCATTTAGAAGTAAGTACGGGGAGGCGCTACCCCTTCCTTAGCGAGGTGCTGCTTAGCATGAAGCAACTCTCACTCTGCCTCATTACGAGCGAGTCGATAATTAGCATTAAACAATCAACCTGTAATTTGGTTTTCCCCTGTAGCATAATTGCAGTGGCCCTGCTCTAAAGGCCCACATTACATGTTTCCAGATAATTCTTATTTGGGAAGAAAGACGGATTTAGTCCCAAATCGTGATTTTTCAGCTTTGTGGTAAAACCTGCACCATCACGTTGTTTTCCAGATACATTTTGCCTGTGAGAAGCATGCAAATTTATCCAACAAAAAGTGCTCAGAAAGAAGGAAAAACCTTTAGAAATCACTATTCAAACTCAGATTCACACATTCAATGCTCATTCTGAGGAACTACATTTGTAATGATGAGTTATTACTGTACTTAATTATTATCATAGCCAGCAGATACTTTTGGATGCACCATCACATAATTTGTTTCGCATGTGCAGGGGCGTAACAAAGGCCCCTGCTGTCCATGCAGAGTCCCCAAGTCAGGGGCTCCCCAACCCTCCAGGGGGCCCGATTTCAGCCCAAGACTAATGAATATATGTGAGATATTGGAGACTCAGGGACACCTTTTCATACTCTACAGGGGAGGCATTATTTTGCGTTACACTACTGTATACACCGGCTCATAATGAGCCCCAAATTAAATTATGTGTGTCTTGAGCCTGCTAATGCCGCAAATATATGTATATAATGCACTACAAACAAAAACTTGTGGCATATGTTCATGTTTCGTATTCTTTTTCTATAACTGCGATTTGACTGAGAGACAATAGCAAAGTTTGTTTTGTGTACAGTGCTGTTTTCCATAAGAGAATAGGCTGATAGAAAAACTAGGAAGATAATTAAGATTCAGTGCAATCTAGCATGTGGTTTGAGAAAAAGAAAAATACTGACCAGCATTCTTAAACACTTGATGAGCCATGGAGAAGACAGTACAGCTGACCACAGGATGCCCTATAAGCCCGATAGGTACAGAGGTTCCATAGCTGCCAACTTTCCCGTTTTTGCCAGGGCAGTCCCGGCAAGTTGGAGACTGTCCCTGGTAATTCACTATCCTGGGACAGTCCCATCATTTCAGTAATGCCAAGTACCATGCATCTGTCCACGTTAGACTAACGCATTTCATTATGGTGCTCCACATTACTGCACTGAAACGCATTGTCACGCATATATGATGAATCTGCGTTATCGTGTCTGAATCGCTGCAGCCTGTGTGTGCAGATGGCAGTGCATTGCCCGTGGCCTCCGTGCGCTGCTCCCGCAGGCTTGGGGTGGTCACAGTTGAGCCATGCCTTGGCCTTCAGGCAGGCAGCTCACTGCTCTGCAATAATGTATCTATCTCATGATGAGATTCCCGTGCAGCGCAGCTGATTCAGACAGCCTGCTGCCTGAGTAGTGCTTCTTGAGACAGCCAGGCCCAGTCAGGTGGTAAGTCTAGCTGCCCAAGATGCTGCGGGGGGACTTCACGTCCTACTGGGGGAGATAAGTTGTGAGCAGGCCTCAGCTGGCTACTGGTTTGCCACGGGTGCCGCCGGCCACAATCATGGTGCTCAGGCACCAGCGCTGCTGCTGCTCGAACCAGCCTGGCCGGGCTTCCATGGACTGAAACGCCCAGAGAATGGGGAAACCTTGGGCCCTGAAACCGACCATCCCCAACCCTGCACTGTATGTGGCTTGGCCCGGAGGAAGCATGCCTGGGGCGCGGCCTGGAGACCTTGGAGTGGTGGAGGCGGACGGAGCCGAATGGGAAGGGAGCTGCCTGGAGCCTCAGAGGCCCTTGGGGATGGCTGGGCCTAGCGGTAGCCGCAGAGAAGGCAGTATAAACATTCCATTTGATTACCTTTATGCCAAACAGTAGGCTTTACATTCAGCTTGATTATTGGCTGCCATCGAGCGCGGCACTGTGGCTGATTATTATGGCCACCGACCATGGCGAAAATTCTATATTGCCGAGCCGACGGATCGAGCCTGCCGTCCCAGTCAAGGGGACGGTACTGAAAATGTTACAAGTATCCGGCCACCACAGTACATAAATACTATGATAGCCACACTTATACGCTTGCTTTATTCTTAATCTCTGCCATTTGTAATTTCTCTAAAACATGCATGTTTAGGATGTTCAGAATTATATTTAGGCAGCTGCTGGTATTCCTGCCATAGGCATGGTGCCAGCCTCTGTAGAAGTTAACTCCGCTTAGCACGATATTACATTACCTTTTGGAATAGGAATTTTCCCTTGTTTCTGGAATGTGCTGACTGCTGTGAACGGACCCGAAAATGATAGGTGTGGTGCCAGTGTCACTTTGTTCACTATAACCAGTGTGCAAGAGTTATGTGTGGGGTGAGGTGCTGTATGTATATATGAACTTTAAGCACATAGCTTATTTATAATTAGGGCTCCCGGTTTTCCGTTTAAACGGATTTTTACATATAAATACAGACGGAAAACACGTTTTCCTTTGTCTGTATTTATATGTAAAAACGGGAAAATACCAGCACATTTTGTGGCGCTGCCGTGCTCCAGCAGAGAGTTGCAAAACAGCAGGATGGTATGGTGATTGCTCACAGAGTAAGTATCGCCTCTGGTGTTATCAGTTTTTACAACAAAGCCTCGTTAGCAAGTGAATGGTCTTTTAAAGACCTGTGAAGTACTCGGGTGCGGCTGGCAGCTCAAAAACTGTGTCGGGCTGACACACACGACGTAGGGGGAAGTATTGTGAAACGGTCCAGCTGCATCTATAACGTCAAGCTTATCCCTCGACGCTACCTTAGCGAAGCAATAGAAGATGGCTTATTTCTATTATAAATGTTTGCACAATTGAAATTTGAGACTCATGTAAGCATGTGTGCATAACTTATTATCATCTTTAGTTTTGTTAATTTGTATTTAGGCAAAGAAATACATTTTATACGTTTTTCATATCGATATCATTCGAACCATAAGAACTTGAGTATTAAACATGTTAAACACAGCGTATGTGAAACCTTTCTATTTCTACAACTTTAAGCACACTTTTACAGTGCTTTTTCTATGTTTTCAATCTGACTCATTGTCATCCACTTAACGTGCAAAGTGCACATTCAATTTTGTGTGTTGTTTTGTTGTCATTTCCAGTTCTTATTGTCATTAAACTAGTTAACAGCATTTACCCTGTAACAATATGTATTTATAAACCACCACAGCTACAGGGCGTTGTGGCCCTGAAATTGACCACAATAACCATAGTTTAATAGCCATGTTTTCAGGCTCTTTGATGGTAACCGGAGCCGATAGGCTGCTGGATCAACCTCTGGTTTGGGTCAGCTCAGCATCACGCTTCTCAATTCCTAACATCGTAAGAGACAATTAAATAAGTAATTAATTATATTGTAACATAACATGAAATGACAACATAACATGGCTGTGTAAACCAAGTGAGATTTAAACACTCTAGATTATGCCTACTACCTAATGAAGCTGTGGGAAACCAGCTAACCAGCATTATTGAAAACAATCAAATAATCCTGAAGCCAAAGACAGAGCTGGAGACTCACAAGGGTCTGCCATGATGCATCAGGCAGTGAAACAGGCCAACTAAAATGGCATGGCAGCACTTTCTTCCGCCACGATCTACGCTCCAACTTTTCTGCTAGATTTCATCTTATATTGGAATCTCTGGCTAAGAAATGACATGTTTGCATATTTCAAATGCTTTGCTGACAGCCATATTCCAACAGTAAAGCTGGAAGGCAGGTTTGAGAAATTGCTGTTTTCTGTTATTTTAAGGAGAAAAGGGATTTTACAGCTCTCTTAAGGGTATATTTTTTTAATTATTGCAGCCCTCTGCCTCCAGGTAACAGCATTCAGAGGTTGCAAAACCACTTTTTACAGTCTTTGAATGTCTTGTAGGTGTTAGCTCAACAAACAAGCACTGGCAAAGCCAATACGCCTCGCCTAGACGAGAGCTATTGGCTTTGGCAATGTGTTTTAGCCATGTTGTACACCAGTGTGTCTGCTGTTCAGCATGGCTAAACATTAGTGGCGTGGAGTGGGGTGGGGTAGGATAGGATAGGGTAGATTGGTGTAGAGTGGAGTGGGTTAAATTGGAGTAGAGTGGAGTGAGGTATATTAGGGTACAGTGGAGTGGGGTAGATTGGGGTAGAGTAGGGTAGACTGGGGAAGATTGGAGTGGGGTAGAGTGGAGTGGGGTAGACGGGTAGAATGGAGTAGGATAGTGTGGAGTAGAGTTGAGTAGATTGGAGTGGGGTAGATTGGGGTGGGGTGGGGTGGATTGGGGTAGAGTGGACTGTGGTAGATTGGGTAGGCTGAGGTGGGGTAGATTGGGATAGATTGTAGTGAATTGGAGTGGGGTAAATTGGGGCAGGGTTAAGTAGACTGGGGTGGAGTGGGGGTAAAGTGGGGTAGACTGGAGTGGGGTTGGGGTAGAGTGGGGAAGATTGGAGTGGGGTACAGTGAAGTGGTTTATAATGGGGTAAAGTGGAGTGGGGTAGAGTGGAGTAGATTGGGGTGGGATAGATTGGGGTAGATTGTAGTGGAGGGGGGTAGATTGAATTGGGGTAGATTGGGGTAGACTGTAGCCCAATAGTTTAGGGTAGATTGGAGTGGAGTAGATTGAAGTGGGGTAGATTGAGGTAGAATGGAGTGAGTTAGAGTGGAGTAGATAGGAGTGGGGTAGATTGTAGTAGGGTGGAGTGAAGTAGAGTGGGGTAGATTTGAGTGCAGTAGATTGTGGTAGAGTGGGGTAAACTGAAGTAGGGTAGATTGGGGCAAAGTACAATGGAGTGAGGTACATTTGAGTGAAGTAGAGTGGCGTAGAATGGGATAGATTGGAGTGGGGTAGATTGGGGTAGATTGGAGTTCGGTAGAGTGGAGTGGCATTAAGATGGGTAGATTGAAGTGGGGTAGATTGGAGTGGGGTAGAATGGGGTAGATTGGAGTGTAGTGGCAAAAACTAAAATATTAATAACCATGGAATTATAAGGAAACAGTAAAGTGCAAGCCACCCTCACTGTGCAATCTGTGTCAGTTAGGGTATGGAAAATCCCAATATTTTTCCCAATTCAAAAATGATAGCATGCAGTTTAGAAAGCAGTGTTGGGCACAGACAGACATGCTTTTTCAGGCAGCATATTACTCTTGTCTAGTGCATAATTTGAATTGAGTTGCTTCCAGGTGTTTATAGTGGGGCACAATTGGGTTGTATCTGAAGGCAGTGTGAGGTTCTCTCAGTGGGGCAGTATGGTGTTCAGTGTGGGAGAGGATGTGGCACTCTGTGCCGATGACAGAAACTGCAAGGCTCTGAGACAAATGGCTTTTGATAGCACTTTGTCGTGTTTGGGACATTCTGCGAATGGCAAAGTTTTCAGATGAATGTATTGTGTTGACCAATAACAAACGAGTGCTTGTGTGCATTGTCAATTTAAATAAATGTTAAAAAATACTAGCTGCAGCGTCGTCTTTTACTTGTGGGAAAAATAAATGTGGATAAATACAGATAAAATGCCCAAAAAATAAATATGGATAAATACAGACGGAAATGGCAAAAAAATAAATACCATAAAACCGGGAGCCCTATTTATAATGCAAGTGACAATCCATGACAGTAATTTAAGTAGACGGCGTTAAATTATGCTAATTATCTGGATTGCGCAGAGTGGACGGAGCTTTGGGGCAGAGGGTTTGGTAAATTTTCAAGTAAGCAATTGATAGCTGTGCTGCAAAGAGTCCCTGGAAAAAAATTCAAATGTTGGCAACTATGAGGTTCACATCAAGAAACGTACATCTTTGTTGCTGGGCAAATGCAGGCTGCACCTGCAAGACAAATGAAAACACTGCCGTTAGTTTTCATCTGGTTGTCAGTAAAAACACCCTACCTTTACATATTCGTGCACGAGCGGGGACAAAGCTTCACTACCGCTTCCTGACTCACGTTTGTTGAGGCAGCGTCTTCTGTTTATTTGGTCGGGCCTGGGCTCGTTTCACCTCGGTTGCTTTCCAAGTTTCGCCCTGGCACTTTGCTTTGGGAGCGTCGCCCATTCGAGGCGGCAGGTCTGTGCGTTTGTTCACCTGTGAAAAGGTTTGGCCTTAGGCTTCAGCCTCACCGCCAGGAAGCCAGTTCCCCCAGTGCCAGTTATGTAAACAAAGACAGCGTGGCAGGCCTCCAAGTGTTACAGAAGGTCAGCAGGGCTCCGTCTGGATCCGATACCCGCGGCGCAGCATGAAGTCATATGACTCCCTGCTCCTTGCATCTTTCAGGCAGCCTGGCAGCCGCGAACATCATAAGCAGATTGGAGATGATGAGGCCCTGCCACGTGAAGAAAGAGCAGATTGTCATTATTCACCAGCGCGCAGCCAACGGTTTTCAAATCTAGTTCTGGAAACTTCGCTTTGCGGAGGGCAAAGCAGTTCACCAATCTGCTGCAGAAATGAGAGGACACGTCATCAGCGACCAATCTACAAGGCCCGTAAAGAAACAGAATTCTACCTCAACAGTGCTTAAAAGGAAGGTCTGGAGGTAAAAGAAACTCGTTTCATTATAGGGATGAAAGACGGAGGAAATGACGTCGTTTGAATTCAGAGGGCCTGAAAGCCAGCAAACGACGCAGGCAGTGCTGGAAATGAAAAAATATACTTTATGTGAAAGTAAACTTGTGGATCTATTAAATGGCCTCATAGAGATTTATACCCTCATTATGATTAGGGTATATTGGCCTGGGCAATAACACCAAGTCACAATTATGAGTCTTGGGGCACAGAATTATGAGGTACAAAAATTGCAGGCCTGATAATTCCAAGCCCGCAGACAACAGGCAGGAGCTGTCTGCAGAAACATTGCCCGGTCCCCGCACACTCCATACAGTAGTCTTGAGGTGATACAGTCAGGGCTGGAATGGGAACTCAAAGCATCCCTGGTAGATTTGTCGTACCAGCCCCCAGGGGGAGGGAGGAAGGGGCGCAAGGGTGACGCACTGCTGCTTTTGTTCTGGGGGCCCATATTGTACCACTATTGAAAAACCGACCCCCAGTAACAAAACCAGCCCCCACCCTTCCAGCCTCCCGAGGAAATGCCTGATGCCTGTTATGGCCAGTACAGTGATCCCCCTGGACAAGAACAAGCCTGCCCTGCAACCCCGACTCTGCTCCAATCACCATCAGCACGCCCGCTGACAATTTTCCCCTGCTCAGATCAGGTGGAAAATGCCAGTGTTTTTTTTTGTTGAAATAGGGAATTTATTTCCTGTAAAAGAACCCAGTAAATGCAAATCCAAGCAGTTATTCCATCATTTCAGGGGAAACACTCTTAATGGCCGGGCTTTGGTGTGGAGATTACGGCTGGAAATTTAAATTCTAGTGCCCTGGGATCTCAGCACCAAAGTCTCGCCAACTTATGATCAGGGCCTTTGAGCTAAGTGGTTGAGGCATCTGATGCAAAATTCTATGTATATTCAGCATATATCAGCAGGGTATAACTCTCTTGAGGTTAATGCATTTGCTGGAGATATCTCTGTGTTCTCACTAGTAACATATATCACACCATAAATTCAGCAGCGGCCGGCATAGGTAAGTGCGGTGGGCGCGGCGGGGGGGGAGTCGATAGACAACATAATAGGTACTATTTAATTATTTATTTATTTAACTAAACCTATTCCGTCGTCTGTCGACTACCTGCCCTCCCACCCCGCCCCACTGCGCTTACCTGTGCCGGCCCCGCTGCATAAATTAGCTTAGATGGTTAATGTGCCTGCTGCAAAGCATAGCGCGTATTTGTAGGTCATAGAGTGTTGTTTTATATAAGATAGCTTGGTGGGTTAATGTTTTTGTCGCAGAGATACTTATATTACCTGCGGGTTACAATCCTATTAAAAGAGCTCCAGTATGAAGCTTCTTGGAACAGCTTCATGTCACCTGCAATGCATGTTTGAAACCTTGAAGGTTTTAACACAGTCTTCCATTATTCAACAGGGATAAGGAGCAAATCAGGACTTATGGGGTATTTGAAGGGGAAGCAGCACACAAGGAAGAGAGCTAGAAAACACGTGCTCTCATTGTTTGCTGAATGAAAAGGAAAAAAAAGTGGTTCCCTTATTATGAGCAGTGGAAGGATAAAAGTCAGCCAGTCAAAAGGATCACAAAAAGTATGTGCTCAACTGTAAGAACAAATACTATAAGACTCAGACAGACCATAGAATAAGAAGTAAACAAAGGAGAGTGACAATGAAGCCAACAATGGTAGGCAACATGCGGGCTATAACTCCTCTATAAGTTTACAGTAGCTCTTTAGCACATGACTGGTTGCACTGTCTGGTAGGCTATTTTTAATTTACTTACACATGCACATAAAGACAAACTCGCATACAAGTCCCAAAGCATATAAAGTAAAAACACCTTTCTTTTATTGGACTGTGGGGTGTAGCTATTAGATTTCTAGCTGTGCTACATTTGGTCTTAAGCTATTCCCAGACAGGACAACACTTATACAAAAAGTATTTGATTGTCCATGAATCAAGACCTATATAGTCAGTTTTGCTGGAAAATAGTGCTCTTCTGATTCTCAAAGCACACTGAGTGTGTGAATGCCCAGGCATGTGCCCCACTGTCGACACACGACACTCAGACACAGGCAGGTCAATTTGCACGAGCCAGCCTGAAACCCAGGTCTGGCTTCAAAATAGCTGCTGGAGCTCGAATCTAGCCAGTTCCCCCTCTAGTCCAGCACTAGACTCAGGATGAACATGCCAAGGACTGAAGGGAAATGGCAAGCATCTAGAAGGGACTGGCCTAAAAAGACATTGTACAATTTCCCATTGGATCAGAAATGCAAACCCAGCTACTAGTGGGCAGTCCTCACTTTATTCAAACTTGTGCTTAAAAACGTAATAGAATCCATTGTAATTGAAAATTAAGGGTTGGCTACCATTTAAACTCGAAATTACCCTCATCACAAATTTGTAAAAAGTATTTATACCAATGCCTGAGTCAGTAGCTAAAATGTCATGTGCTATGCCAACCTTCCAGGAACACCAGCATGCAGAACATTTCACACTTACACTGTGGCATAGTTTGCATCTGCAAACATCATGAAAAGGGACAACACAGCAAATTCCAAGTATACTGCTGCCGGCCACTTTTTAGGATATGGCTTGACAGCACAGCTGTCTCTGGACAATTATGTGAGCAGCACTAGAGAGGAGCTTTGGCTTCGCCCATATGTTGGGACCCAGGAGTACATGTTTTGATTGGGCAGAAGTAGTGTGCTCTCACAAAAAAGTGCTTGTTCTCCAAGCCGCTGTAATCATTTTTTATATTTATCCAGCTGCTTAATCTTGAACTTTAAGGGGCACACACATGACATTGGAATGCTATTAAAGTGTCTTATATAAGGATAATGTATGTTGTTTTTCGCTGGTAGAAGTACAGATGGGAGGAGGGCAATCATTTACCTACATAAGTGTTTAGGCTGCCTTTACAATGCACCTGTCACTTGACCTTTTAACCTACACCAATTTCATTATACAGATGTTTGCTTCCCCACAAATATATTTCTACTTCCTTGATATTTACCTGTAATGCTTCACACTACCATACAAAATTCCTTTAAAGCAGGACCCATTGGCATTGCTAATGCTTGTTATTTTATTAATTGGGCTGAAGGCAATGAATTGCCAAAAACCTTTGAGACAGACCAATGAAATCCCTTCAGTACCCTCATTAGTGAAACATTAACAGTAATTTCTTGACAAGCTAACAGTCATGTCCTAGAAACTTTTTTCCAGTTACAGTGGTTCAAAATGGACGCTTTCCATCTTTCTTTTTCACTGTGAATCATTCTGAAAATAAGATGAAGAAGAAATGCACAATACTTCTTCTTTGGATGTCAGTATCTTTTTCTATTCCTGTTGCTGCTTAGTAATTGTCCATGTATGGCTCTCAGCTCTAATATCAGCTCAGTTAGTAATTGGTTGGTTTGGGAAGTAGTACATGCTATGGGTTGAGACTAAGGGCAGGAGGTACTCTGTTCTGCTAAATCCTCTCAGCATAGTCTTAGTCAACTTTGCGAAAATATTTTTAATCAAATGGTAGTGCATGCAACTTCAATAAATGAGGTTGTCACAACAAGCACCATACCTTGCCAGCTGTAATGCATAAGCACTCCTTTATACCACGCACCAGCACATGGCTCAAATGAATAGGGACTGGCAAAGACAATAGGTCAGGCATTCGCCACCAGCCTTTTGGCTTTGTCAATGTTTTTTTTGTAATAGTTTTTGCAAAACTGTATTGTTGGGAAAACTGCTGGGCCCTCATAAATCTTAAAAATAAATTGGTAAAAGCAAAAATATTTTTTGGTCTCAAAAACCCACATTACCACTGTAGTCCCTGCCATGTGTGGGAACTATTTTGTGTGTTGAAATGCTACTTGTGAAATGGCAGAATGCCTTCACTCTGAGTGAGATTAGCCAGTGCCTGAAGAGGGCGACCCACTGCAGCATGCTGTGTGCTACAGTGGGCAGAACATAAATGTGAATGACACAATAACAGACCAATGGATGAAGAGGATTGGGTGGACACTCCTACAAGTAAATAAGTTATACATATAATTTTAGTAAAACCAAAGGTCTAGGTGAACAGCAGACCTAAAAAGGGGAAGGTGGCTGACTATGATCTCTTACTTTTTTGAGACTTGACTAACTCCCTTTTCTGCTGTGTGTCTTGGGTATGTATCCACGTTAGCAAGGATGGGAATGAAGCTCCATAGCCTGATAAATGCCAAAAGCTACAGAAGGCTCACTGGGTACTACTCTGCACACACTCCATCGTCTGATATGCCACAGACCTAGTACACTTGCCATTGGGTCCTTTGCTAACCATACTTGGTGCTGCAGTGATCTTCCACTGGTTTCCTAATGCTGTGCTGCTAGTGAACACAGCCTCATATGACATAAAACTCCTACAACTGAGAGCACTTTTCCAAATTTGCAAACAAAGCTCAGGCACTCTAGCAAACCGTAGAGTGGCTCCTGATGAGACTAGAGCCAGCGCTATACCCACTAATCTCTCTGGTGCTGTGCAGTCAACTCACAGATTCCCACATGGCCAACTCACAATCCCTGATACAACCAAACACAGGCACTGTTGGTTCAGGTTCAGGTATACATCGGGCGGCCACTGCATAGCGCTCTCACTCTAATGACAACAGACATCGATCCTTCATTACATCGAAGGCTCTGTTTCCAGGAGCCACTGAGGAATACCATGTACCGACTGAGGCCCTGCAGCATTTATGTCATAGTAAGGTTATCTTGCTGTAGACCACACCAAAGTCCCTGCCCAACATCTGTCTCACTCCTCTCTTACTGCCAAGTGCCAGCTTTTCCACATTGAGGTGAGCGACCTGGATAACACCTAAACAATTTTGTAACTGCCGATACGTCCTCTCCCATTAAAGAAGCCTGCTCATGTATAGTGTTGCTTCAGCAAATGTGCATACTACACAACCTTCCTGGCATTAGGACCTGCACGCAGGCAGTGAAGTTATGCTTCAATCCTACAGTCCTTCAATCAAACTGCCACCTCACAAAGTTTCTCAGCATAGCAGAAAGGAGACTGACTCAGACATTAACTCAACTACCAGCTCCCTAAATCGACTGTATTGTCAACTTGACGCAGGTCCTGCTGCTGAACGTACTACACCTTTGTAAGTATAAACCAGCACAATTCCTCAGATCCAAGGAAGAGATTTAGCTATCGGGATAAAAAAAAGAATCAAAAACCCCAAACATTTGTTGCCTATTTTGCACTTCGACTAGCGTTTTCCACCCAGCAAGGACATTTAAGAAGGCTTCGATAAATATTCAGGTTGCCAACTGCTCTATTTTGTCTGATAGCCCATTCGAATTACAATCTTCTCCCAGCTGCCCAAAGGCCGCTGCATCCCAACCATCGGGGTTCCTAGGATGACATCATATGCTTACCATTAACACAAACGGGGAATAGGAAACGTGCTTTTAATATTGAATGTCACCAAATGCCGATTTTTCAAATCACAAAGGCACGAAAGGATCCGACTCAGCATATGAGCTATTCACACCTCTGTCACCTCCGCTTCTTTTGTATTTTCTATGACACCTTTTGTGCAGTCTGTGCCCAAATCATCTATGGCTGTCATCCACCAACCCTATGACATTTCATTCTGGCATGACTTTCACTCTCACTGACATTCTTGACAGCTCCTGTGAACAGGAAGTAGTATAGCCACAGACCACTGGCATTGCATTGTGTTCCTGCCACATGGCCCTCAAGTAGCAGGCTTTTTTGCCACTTTCAGGACAGCCTGATCCCAGCAGCGGCCTGTGCAGGTAAGAGCGGTAGGGCCGGGTTGGGAGGGGGGGGTTTTGACGGACGATGACAAGGGGAAATTAAAGAAATTATTAATTTTCCCTCGTCATCATCTGTCAAACACCTACCCCCCCCCCCCCGACCCGGCCCAACCGCTCTTATCTACGGGCCGCTGCTGCCTGATCCACACCTCCATAACATTTGGCAATGACCAATTGTTCCCAACCTTAGAGGCAAAAACCCTACCATAGTCACATCCCAGCAATCACTGTGGTGTGTGGCTCAATTTTCATCTATCTGCTGGCCCACACCTGAACACAACATATAAGACCATTGGCACACGCGACCACACCAGGTCAATGTGCTCACTGATGAAGCCAACGCCCGCACTTCACCACACTGGCCAGTCAACTCATGTCATCATCATTCAATTGTATTGTATTCTCCCTCACTAAAAATAACGATTGTAGCACGTAATGGCTCTGTATTATTTATAGTAGGCACATATTTTAAAAATAATAGTATTAATTGTCACATTAACGATCATGCATCCACAAGCAGAGTTGATACAGGGCCACCGAGGGACGTGTGCTAACGCATCAATCAAACCCCCAAAACACAGCACCTCAAACTTTGATTTATTTCTATTTTTTGTAATAAAAAGAAAAATTATTAATTCACAACAATGTCCTTCTCCTGCTTTAACCTTTCACGAAATTACGTCGAGTTCACGACGCTGCTCAATCCCACACAGAATCGGGGCAGTATTTGAATAGGGAATCAAAAAACATCTTTTACCAGAACGAGTAAAATTGACACATTTGTAATCACACGAGCCCCCAGGCCATGTGCAATCATCAGGGAGAATCGGCGTGATTGCCAGAAATATAGCACAGCTGCATTGTTGCAATCAAAACAAATGAAGGTGATTTTCTGATGGGCATTCTTCTGGAATATTCCATTTCAGTCTCAGGCGCGGCTAAATAACGCCTGAGGGAAAGGCAGCAGCTAACACCAGTTTCACGAACAGTCTACAAGGCGAGAGGTGTGTGTATCTCTGAGCGTAAAACATGCAAAATCATTTAGGGGTTGTTTTCAAGCGAGACTATTTTGTCTTTCTTTGCTGGAGCCCGATACTAACTGCACGGAGGAAATGCGCTCTGCTCAGGGAGCTGGTTGACAAAAAGCAAACTTATCCTATTCAGACGTAAGGGGAGCGCTCTTTAACTAGCAGCGAGGTAATGTACTTAGGGGCAGATTTACAAGCCCCTTGCGACACTTTTACGCCGCCGTTGCGTCACTTTTGTGACGCAGCGGCGTCGTAAACAATGTGCCACGTTGCAACACATTTACAACGTGACGCATCTAGGGAGATGCGTCACGTTGTAAAGCCCTGCGTCACATTATACCTGCGTCAGGTATAATGTATGCAGGGTGGGCGTTCCCACGCAAGAAAGCCTCGTAAAAGTGACGCAGTGAAATCTACAAGATTTCACTGAGTCACTTTTACGACACCACTGCGTCAAAACCTTACGCCTGCTTGAAGCAGGCGTAAGGAGTGACGCAGCACAATAAGTATAGGCAGCCGCTGAGCATTGCTGGAGTTGCGTCGCGCTTGCGACACAACTCCAGGAATGCGTTACCTTTACGCCGACAGATGCGTCAAAATCCTTGCGCCACGGTGGCGCACGGGTTTCTTTGCGTGACGCAAATTAACTGAAGCATCTCTGCTGATATGCAGAGATGCGTCAGTCCTTGTAAATCTGCCCCTTAGAATTAAAGCGTGCGTTCAACTTCAGAAGCTTATGGCGCTGAATAACATACGTTTATTGTTACCAAACTCGTTTTACCAACCACAGAAGGATGAAAAGTTGCGCGGACGCCACATGATTGAAAACTGTAATCATGGGGGTCAATAAAAAGATACTGGTCCACTGAGCCATCCTACTCAGGTTTGAATAAGATGGTAACACTGAACCATATATGCCAACAGACCCGATTCAGGCTGTAGACTCCCGATTTCTTAGGCCAAAAAACGGCTATATTTTAGAAATCTTCCACCTAACATTGCCTCTGTTTAAATGAAAGTGAATGAATGAATAATAAAATGTATAATCCGCTTAGCTACTCCTGGGAATGTCCGAACGCTAAGGGAAAATAACTTACAGACTCAGAGAGCCATGCCATGACATTAAAAAGCCATGTTTTAAGAAGTTTACTGAACTGAGGTTCCTTGCTGATGCTGCAGAGCTTCAATGGGAGATGATTCCAAGCTTATGCTGCCAAAAGGGAAAGGCGCCCCCCCCTTTCTTAATCTGGTTGATTTTGGGAATCACTGAAAGTAGAGTATCAGATGAATGTAGTACACGCTGGGGGCGATAGTGTGTAAACCTATCAATGAGGTATTGACAGGCAAAGCCATGAAACACTAGGGGTGGGAGGTAAACATTGCTCCACCAGTGGAGTTTGCGGAGTTTTGTCCTCTTTGCGCCCCCGCTTGGAGCGCAGTAAAAACTCCGCGTGGAGTTTTTTTTTATCATGCATGGCTCACCAACGTTAAGTTGACAAGCACGAGCGAGAGAAAAACGAGCGCTAAGACCTCCTCTGGGCAAGATTTCTTAATATGGGTGGTTGCAGCAGGTCGTTACCGCTGGCGTTGAGAAAGTTGCTGCTCGCATAGTGAAAGCTGCCACTTGAGTAGAAAATCTACTCGAGCAGGAGAAAGAAGCAGCGCCCTCTGGCGCGCTGTGTGGTGCCATTCTAGCTGATTTTACAGCGCGGAACAAGCTCACGGAATTAAAAATCAGCAGCAAAAGCAGCGTGACAGACTGGATTTCCGCCCCTTGCGGAACTCTGCGGAATCTTGCAGAGTTTTTAGGTAACTCCGCAGAATTCTGTGGAGTAAAACTCAGCAAGTTCTGCCCATCCCTATAAAACAGCCGATGTGCAAATACCAAAGTTTTACACAAAATCCTTTTCCTGATTTACAAACAGGGGAAAGCAGCAAGGTGATGAGAAATATGATTGCAGGGAGGAATTTTTAACAACAAGCGAGCAGGCATATTTTGTACAATCCGTAGCTGGTTGATTAGTGAGGCTGGTAAACCCAAGAAGAGAACATTTGTGTAGTCCAATCTCGAGGTAAGCAGAGCATGGACCACGGTTGTCCTAGAATGAAGCTGTAGGAGAAAAATACATTTTGTTAGTGAACAAAGCAGTGCAAAGAAAGAACTCAACACTGCGGCTCCCTGCAGCTGAAATGAGAGCTGGGGATCTAACTTGACTCCCAAATTCCTAGCCACTAAGGCAGGCGGTGGAGGATGTGGCATGGATACTGGACAACATTTCTCCCACCACAGATGGGGAAGACTTAAGCAGCAAAATCTCGGTCTTGTCAAAGGTCATTGTAGATTGCTGTCCCGCATCCAGTCCAGATCGAACCTGAGAAACAGTTTAAAGACTCCTGAGCGACAGGGACTTTGGGCATATTTATCAATGTGTTGCATCACCCTTGAGCAATGGGGGCGCAAGGGAGCTGCAACAGTAAAGTAAGATTTATCAAGCCACAAAAGGCCACCTTGCGAGGCTCAGCGTGGCTTGATAAACCTAGAGTAATGCAACGCATCACAAATCGCTGCGTTGCGTTACTCTGCCCCAGGGATGTGTTCCCATGCATCCACCCATGGATTTTGTCTCATCTCCAGATTTACCAACACTGGTAAACCTGGGAATGCTTCAAAATGCTGCGCCTCCCTAAGGGAGGTGCAATGAGGAGAAATATCTTTATTTTTCCTCCTTGGTTCCTTTTTCTAAGTGTGCAACATTCTGCAGCACACTTAGAAAGAGGAAAATACCTCTGAGGGCGTCGCAATACTGAAGTAAGATTTAACAAGCTACAAAAGGCCACCTTGTGTGGCCCTGCATGGTTTTATACATCTAGAGTAACACAAAGCAGTGCAAATCGCTGCATTGCGTTACTCTGTCCCAGGGAGGCATTCCATGTTTGAGCATTGGTGTTCCCATGCATCCACCCCTGGATTTTGGCTCATCCCCTGATTTACCAACATTCTGCAGCACACTTAGAAAGAGGAAAATACCTCTGAGGATTGTTTTTGTACAGGAAGGTGCCCCTTCCTACACAAAAACAATCCTGCCTACAATGCAGGCACCCTTGTACCAAGGACTTTAAGTGGGATGAAAAAAACTGAGGGGTCTCTCAAAGGGGCGTGGCCGATGTAATTAAGGGCATGCCTTAAAAACACCTACGCTAAAAATCTGTGTTTAGCATAGTGTGCCGCCCAACTGTTATTTTGCTGTTTCTGTCATTGCATCCAGAAATATGATACATCAAGTAACATTATAACTACAACAAGCCAGGACTATTGGCTTTGTCAATGGTTGTTAGTTGCATAAAATAAATAAGCAACAACAATGGCTTTGTTGTATATAATATTGAAAAGGCTTCAGTTCTGAAATGATGAGACTGAAAGAACTAAAACGAGTCTGTTTGAAGTTACATCAAAGGCTTTAAGCAGTGGTACTGCTGCAGAGTTGAGATTTTTTTTTCATTCCTGAGGGTGAGGGTAAAAATGGAGAGCCCGATAGGGACCCGTCTCGGCACCTGCTTTTAAGAACTGCCGGTGCGGCAGGACCCGGCCCACTTAAAGCCCTGCTTGTACCACATTGCAAAAGTGCCTGTGTTGGCGCTAGGCAGCCAAAAGGGTGCCAGCACAAGTAAAGGACAGGAATGCGCCTTATAGTGTTAAATATGGCTCTTTCCTGCCCTTTCACGCAGTGCAGCACAGCAAGGAGGCTTGTCCTCCATCTCCAATATCCATTTGTCTCTGTAGAAGGCCCATGTATCCTTTATATGAGGAATATACAGTGCCTCATTTTTTTTTCAACATCTGTCTCTTTCTAATTTCAGAATATTGACATGTATGCTGAGCAACTAATAAGTGGTGAAGAAAGCATACCATGGGGCGGAATGCCAGCAAGGAAAATAGACACTTCTATACCCTTGTTTTGGTACTGAAACACAATTATAAATGTGTGTGGGCCCTGGTGCCACTGCATCTGCTGCACTATAAACTCTCCCTCTCTCTATATATATATCTCTCTCTCCAATAATGGGTTGTACTTTGGATCACTTTACAAAGACCATTGCTGTGATTCCTGCTCTTCTTCATCAACTTTCGTTCGATTGGCCACATTAAAGAGCTATGTTATTTGTTGTTATGTTGTTATTTATTCTTGGTATAGCGTACAACTCATTCCCAAAGGAGTATCTCGGCGCTTGGCTGTTCAGAACTAGTGCATCATGAATGACATCTACAAGTATCTTCGGATCCTTCATAAGGATCAGGAATTAATTCCTCATGCTATGTGGTCGATTTTCTTTTCAATTATACTTCTCTCGTGATGCTTCAAGAATTAATAACTAAGACATGCAAGTGTGTGGCTTGGCTTTAGATTGAATTGCAAGACCGGAAAATGAAGGACTATATGATTTAAATGAAGACATTCAGCACAGGTACTCCTATATATAAATTAACTTAGATTGTATTAGCTTAATATGGAAATTTGGAAAAAGTTGTCCTCTTTCCAAGGAGAAAGGATCTTCTCTGTATAACCATTTTGGTTGCTTTTTAAATGTTATCAGTCAATTACCTGAAGATGGTGGATGAAAAAAATATGACTCCACCAAACCGGAAAGTTGGTCAGTAATAGTGTTAAGTAATCAGAGAACAATTGTATAGGAAAATGAAGGTTAAAGATGACCACTATACGTGCTTTGAAGGGAGTAATGATGATAACAATTGCATATTCAAGACAGGGTAACAAAGTATAACCGGGGTAATCAATGCTAATCTTTTATTTGGAACAAGGCACCCCCCCCCCCCTTTGTGGGGTGAGAGTGATAATGCGAAACGTTGGCATGTCTGCTAGTGAAAGCAGCGTGAGTTGTTGGGATCACTCCGGGGGATTGTAATGGTGGTGAGATGAAGCCAAGGTGAGAGGGCGTCAAACTGGTCTTGAGGCATGTTTTCTTAGAGACTGGTATAGCATTCTACAGGCATAAAGTTGGGTCTGGTATTTGCAAGCCTTAACAGTCAAGACACTTTGGGTGTTGAGTCAAGGTGCCACAAGAGATAGTAGGGGGAAGGTCATTTTTAGGTAAGGGTGGTTCTAAGGTGAAATGGGTAGAGTAACTGTAGAAGGCAGGATATGGAAAAAGGGCAGGGCCCGCTGAGGAGTGGGAAAGGGGAATTACCCAGGACACCAGTGTAGGAGAGTAGGATCTGCCTCTTATGGTTACTCCCACTTTTTGCTGGTGTATCACTGTTTTTCGACTTTAGTCTGGCTGGGGCCCTGCTATCCAGGACCCCAGCCTAGCTGCTTCCTCTCTAAATTGATTCCCTGTACCTTAAGTACACTTCAGATTGGATTCTGGGGTGCCCTTATAAGTCCCTAGTATATGGTATACTATGTACCCAGGGCAGAGGTACCCCAGAGGCCTACCAGGGGTTGAAGCATGTATTGTGCCACCCCTGGAAGGCCCTCCAAAATGACACCTCAGGACTGCTACTGCAGCCTGAGTAAGGTGGTGCATGCACCCCTTACAGAGATATAGGTTCACTATGTCTCACCTATCACTGCACATAGACACCTATCAGTCACCCCTATGGCAGGCCTTATCAATCCTGAAGGCAGGGTGCTTGGTTATATGTGAGAGGGTGCCCATGCATGAGCAGAGCCCCTCTGCAGCCCTCGGAATCTCCTATCCAGGGTTGTCTGTGGTGCAGCCTCACCATATACTCTTAAGTGCATTATAACCTTGCGGTAAAATGCTAACTTTGGACTGGCTGCACGGAAACATGTCGTGTTTGGTGTCAAACACCTTGGAATCCTACACCCCCCGCCAGTCCTGGCAGCGGGGGTAGAATTCCACCCTTCTAGAGGGAGAGACATGTCCCCACCGGTATACCCGGTAGAAACCTTAAAGAGCCCTGGCATCACAAAATGGATGCTGCAGCCACAGACACGAGTCTGGCCTCCTGCTGCTGACCGAAACTCCGGCAGGGGAGGCCTGGACAATAGGATTCCTGTCTCAGGGAGGTGTTACCACCTCCCAGACAGGCCTTAGTGGATTGGGGCTGGGTGGGTGCACTCCAAGAGTGCTTTGAAGTCCTGCACTGGGGGCACATTTGGTGTCCTCGTACATACCCCAGTTCAAACCGGTTGCAGGGGCTGCTAGCCCCTGCTCTGGCGCAAAACTGGACAAATGAAATGGGTGTAGCCACCCCTCTTTCCAAACCCTCCCATAGGTGGGTCCCCAGAGTTAATCCAACCCCTTTCCTTAGTATAAGTAAGGGAATCCTGGCAACAGGACTTTAGATATCCCTGGACGAAACTCTGTAGCTGAATCCTGGACCTTCGACGCTCTACATCAAGATTAGAGGACTGAAGAATCTCCCTTGGGGTCAAGGAGTGACTCCCTGCTTGGCAGGCACCAACAAAGCATCTGTCCGGTCTGCATCACTGAATCTCCCGCCGGACGCCGAAGTCTTTGCATCACCAGAGGTAGATTTCCAGACTTCCCCGAGGCTGCCCTGAGTCCCCAGCAAAGCTGAGGCACGTAGCTGTCGTGGGTAACGTGGAACCGTGACCCCTGGACACCGAGCACATTTGCAAGTGCACCAACTTCCTGACATTTCTCGAAGCCGTGCTTTAGGTTCCAAGTAGCCCTAGCCCCAAGCACCAACTGCAGCAAAGATCACTGGCCTACACTCCACAAGTGTCCCGTGGGCCAGCTCCAAGTGCGACTGCTTGAGGCTCCTTTGTGATCCCTAGTCCGTTAGCTAGAGGGTCCACACGAAGGCAACTCTTCATTTGCTTGGGGATTTCCTGGTTGCTCCAGAAGTGCCCTGACTTACCCTTGCTGGGTGAGTCCCTCAGACCTTGCTGGTCTGCACCGCAGCCTTTTCTTTGTTTCCCCATGACTTGCTTTTGCCAAGGCTTGTTGGGTCCAATCTGGTTGCTGACACCGCAGCACTCGACAGACTTTGTGGGCAGCTCAATTCCAGCTCCTGGTTGTCGTCGACACCTCCTGGACCTCGTGGCTGAAGAGTCAAGGCACCCGTCAACTCACCTGAAGCACCCGACATCTGAGGGCATTCGACTATCGTGCCCCTGGTCATTGGCTAGTGACCCAGACTCTGTCCCCTCTGCTTTCAGGTCTTCCTCTTCCTCGATCCAGGCTTGGATCGCACCGGACACTCTTCCTCTTCACGGCAACAGCACTTTCCAAGAGGTCACCATTGAAAACGACGACGATTCCCGACACCTTTTAACACGTATGCACCCGGATTCCCTGGGTGAGGTAACTCGAGCATTTCGGTTCTCACGTGGGTGTGGGCCCTAGAAACTCTTAAGTTTTAAGGGGTTAACTGGAAGTCCTCTCCGAAGTGTCCTTTTTCTTTTAAAATCCAACCGCGACTTTCCCCATAGAAGTTAACAGCGATTCGCGGCTGTGTTCTCACACTGCACGCGTCCCCCGTGGGTCCCCTGTGTCACTACCTTGGGTGGTTCCTTGGGGTCCAAGCACTTCTACAGGCTCTAGGCCTTGTGTCTAGCTCAGTCGTGGTTCTTATACCACTATTTTAGTATATGGTTTGGTACGCCCCTAGGGCTCAAACGTGTATTGTGCTAATAACTGCTGATATTTGCCTTGTAACTTATGTACTTCGAACTCTAGCCTCATAAAGAGACTAGAGGGGTGTGTTTAAGACTAAATACATATATTTTATATATATACCTGGTGTGGTCCTCTTTCATTTGGTCACTCAAGAGATTATAGACTGGTAAAACAAGCTGCTTTACATTCCTCCAAGACTTAGCCTGAAGGCTGCTCTCCATAGCTACCACTAGGATAGCTTTCAATAAAGGTTGTCTTTAACCTATCATCAATAAGGGGTTGTTTGGACTGGTACAGGGTGCCCACTACAACTAGTGGACAGCATATACCAGGCCAACTTCTCACAACCAGTGACTCTAGGGAACGGCAAGACAGAGAATAAGAACCAGTGAGGTCATTAAAGGTATAATTTTTGGGGCTGGTTGATCTCTCTCTTTGTTTATGGTTAATAACACTAGAATATGTGGATCATATTTAGATTTTTTTTTTACTACACAGTGGCGGTAAATAAGGATGTGGAGGGAAAAAGGATGTGAAGGAAAAGCTGATGCTTGAATGGCTACGGTTATTTCATATGAGGGGTTTAAACATGGGGTGCATTTCTGATGCTGTTTCAATTTAAGGAACTAGGAAACAGATTTAGGAACAGTTTTCAGAAATGCTTCCTTTCCTTACCGGATGAACCACAAATACAGATTGCACTGTCGCAGCAAACAGTATTCTCCATGTTGCACCATGGTATAGCTCCAATATATAATGCAATGGCTAGCACTAGGGTGTTGAGGGGGTAGAATGCCAGGTGGCAGAGAGGAGTGGACTGGGAGATGGAGCTATTGGACAAGGGTAGTCTCGCTCAATAGGAGGCACAGGCTGTTGCACTATAAATATCTGCATCTACAGATCTCCACACTGGGAGAATGAGGTCTTTTGGGCTAAATGTGGAAACAGACTGTTCTCACTACAGTCAGGTGGCGGCTGATTTTTTAGGTCGAGCCTAGCGGCAGCGTGCATGCACTGCTCGCTCTGCGAGGCATGCAGTAGTCGAGTATGCTGAGGAAGCATCGCCTTCCCTCCGCCCGTATTTTTGAGTGGCTGGTGTCATTGTCCTTGGGAAATGCTGGCTTCCGATTGATAATGAGGCTTGTTAGTCCCTCCTTGTTACCGCCCTGTCGCCATTTGTTACCTCCCATGAGGACTGGATCTTTTACTTGTGGTGTTACACGGTCTCCTTCATAAGTCGGTAAGCACTATTTTTTTTAAATGTATTTGCAGTGCGGTCCGCTTTCACTTTAACGACCGCGCTTGTTTATTTAATTAATTTGCCGCACAGGCCGAAAAGGAGCATTTCTACTCACTAATCTAACAAGCATTTGCATAGCAATAGGTCTCGCATTTTCGCGAGTTTGAGCTATTGACATTGCAAATAACAATGCCTTTTATTTTTGTTTTCGT
The DNA here is from genome assembly GCA_963921515.1 of Calotriton arnoldi. Lineage (NCBI taxonomy): Eukaryota > Metazoa > Chordata > Amphibia > Caudata > Salamandridae > Calotriton > Calotriton arnoldi. The sequence goes on along the minus strand of CAWUFW010005042.1, from coordinate 1,041,770 downwards.
TTTTAAAACATAAATAAAAGGCATTGTCATTTACAATGCCAATAGCTTAAACACGCGTAAATGCGAGACCTATTGCATTGCAAATGCTTGTTGTCCCTGGACTGGGTATGCTGGATATGTGAAAGACTGGGTGAAGGATTTGGAGTGTTGAAACAACATGGTGGACATTTATGTAACACTGCAGCTGCCTACATCAAGGCCCTAAGGACTTACAGAGACCCCTCTGCGGACACCTGCTTAGTGGAAGCAATGAGAGTGAATTGAGGTATGAGGAGTCAATTTGCGAGAAAGCGTACACAGATTAGTAGTAAGATGGAGAGGGGATGATAAAGAGGATGTTGCATTTAGATGGGAATTGGCTGAATACATATATTGCTCAAATGTCTTAGGAATAAAATAGGTATGTGTAGGGGGCTTGGAGGATTGATATTCTCTTATGTACAAGGTGTATTGCTTTCTCTTATTGTCATTTGCCATACAATTTTAGACAGAATTATTATGTCTTGGTACGTACACGTTAGTGTAAAGTTTATGTGTTATTGCGTAAGAAATGTATTCTGTCTTGCTAGTATTTATTATGAAAATTGCCAATAAGCAAAATAACAAAAGAAAGGCTGTTGAGGTAAGAAGCAGGCTCAGCTCTAGGGTAGTGCAACCAGTGCAGCAACACCTGTAGCTGACCTCTGCAAATGAAATGCATGCTAGAAAGGGGCCATGGAAAGATGAGTGGTACTGGTGGAGCATGGTAGTGAGAGAATTCATGAAGGAGGAGGTCTTTGGGGGGCACCAACAAAGATTGTCGCACTGGGCGCCACCAGCGCTAAAGGCAGCACAGGTAAGAAGTATCCTTTGAATGTAGGTTACAGGTCATTTTTAACAGTGCAATGGTGCAAATGTTACAGTGCTGGGCACCAGTCACTCTGATGCATGTTGTACAGTGAGGAAGGTTCAAGTTTGCAGTTCTCATTAATGCAGGGCACCTGTAACTCACATACATGGGGTATAAGGTATAGAACACAGTTTATGTGTGAGTGAGAAACCACTCACTCAGGTGCTTAGGGGTACACGGTAGAGCTCACAGTTCACAGTGCATCACTTTATAATGGTGAAGCTTATAAGCAACTCAGCCGGAGAACTCAAGAAAGTGAAACACATTCCTGAAGTTCCATGTGAACTTAATGCTGGCTTAATTATTTAGATGAGGAGTCCTCTAGATATATAAAACCATATTCTAAGAAAATAAGATCATTTTATAATTTGGACACAATCCTTTTCTTACATAAGAAAATTAGTGGCGAATAAAGCATTGTTCATAAGGATGTTAAAAAATAAATGGAAGACATTGTCCTAGATTATGATGATACTAAGGAAACAAATACATGACATAGGGTCTGTCTATTGGTTGCAGAATCCCATTGGAAATCTTTGCCCCAGACATCTGTGCACTCTCCCTTCTCTCCATGAGCTCAAGAGAGAATTCGTATGTCATCACTTGCCATAGATTACTGTCCCACTCACTACACACACCTTCAAATATGTACATTCCATGCCTGTATGTCTTATAGTTAGAAATGTTCATTTAGATGTGTCCTGCATGCATGTGTCTTTGACATTCATACAAAGGTTAAACATGATCAAATTCACAAACGCTCTTTTGGGTTTAAAGTTAAGTAATTTACCCTCATTGTTTTATATATTACCCTGCTTTCACATGCATGCAATATATTTCTGGTCTCACTCTTAGTGTAAATAAATAAATAAAAACACGCATCACTTGAAACCAAAGTGACTCCAAGGGCTTGCTAAATTGCCTCCTGTTTTTAAGTCTCAGGGACACAGAATACTTACAACCCTCCTGCTTTAAAGCTTGGGCTCTACTACTTGTGAGTCTGTCCTGCCAAGTGGTCCCACCTCAGTCCTGGACCCTTTAAAGGGAACCTAGGTGTTGGCTCTGCCGCATGGCCTCCGGAACCAACACTTGGGAACCAACACATCGCCACCACTGCAAGGAGAAGATCGACACTTAGCCTCTACAGCGTGGAGAAAACGGTGCATCGCATTCAGAACCGCCGCACCTCGGAACCAAAGCATCGTTCACGGAATCATCGCATCGCCGCCATTGCATGGAGAAATCCGGCGCATCACCCCAAGTGCGTGGGGATCACCGACGCATCGCTCGGCTGCAGCATGCATCCTTGTCGATGCAAACCAAGGATCAAGGTACTTTTGTTCAGTGGACCTAATTGGGTCCCTGTATCCGGCCCGTGCTCCATCGCGGTTGGCCTGAACTCTTGGCTTTGTCCTGGTCCGGCATGACCAATTAACTCTTTAGGCGTTTTATGCTTCTGAGCGCTATTTTCGCATTAATTCTTTACAAAATTCATATCTCAACTTCTACTGGTTAAATTGTTGTCATTTTGGTCTTGTTTTATTTATAAAATGATTCTCTATTTTTCTAATCTGGTGTTGAGTCTATTTGTGGTGCTTTTACTGTGTTACTGTTTGAAGTGTTGCACAAATACTTTGCACCTTACCTCTTCAGTTAAGCCTAACTGCGCTGTGCCAAGCTACCAGAGGGTGAGCACAGGATAATTTAAAGTGTGTTGTGACTTACCATGACTAGGATTGTGGTTTCTGCTTGGACAGGGTGCATACCTCTGCCAACCAGAAATGCAGGGGCCCATGTATGAGCTGGTTTGTGTCACGTTTGCTCCAGGCAATGTGGCACATGCGCTACTCAAACCTTAAATGCGATTTATGAAGCCACGCAAAATCACTTTGCATGGCCCTGAGAGGCTCCATAAATCTGGAGTAAAGCAACTCAGCACAAATAGCTGTGTTGCCTTACTCTGCGGCAAAGGAGGCATTCCATGGGCGTTGTTCTGTGTGTTCCCACACAACTCCCATGGTTTTTGGCTCATTCCCAGATTTACCAGAACTGGAAAACCTGGGAATGCGCCAAAAAGATACGCCTTCCTAGGAAAGGTGTAATGAGGAGAAATATCTTTATTTCTCCTTGCTACTTAAAGAGGAATATGTTTCTCAGGATTGTTTTTGTGCAGGGAGGTGTCCCTTCCTGCAAAAAAACAATCCTGCATGCACCACAGGCACCCTTGCACCATGGTAAAAGGGTGTCTGTGTTGGTGCTAGGCTGCCAAAATGGCACCAGCGCACAGGAAAAAAGCAGGAATGCACCGTATTGTCTTAAATATGGTGCATTCCTGCCCTTTCCCGTTCACACAGAGCAGCACATTAAGGTGACCTGCTGCACTGCACTGCGTGACAGTCTTGTAAATAGGCCCCCCAATTTCAAACAGGGCCAGATTTATCAAAATGTAACACAGCGCAGAAAGTCACCTTGCTGTGCTGCATACAGGGAAATGGCAGGAATGTGCTGTATTGTCACAATACAGAGCATTCCTGCTTTTTCTCAGTGCTTGTGCACAATGGGCTGCCTAGCGCCAATGCAGTCACTCTTGCATGATAGTGCAAGAGTGCCTGCGTTGTATGCAGGATTGTTTTTGTGCAGGAATGGGCACCTTCCTGCACAAAAACAATCCCCTGAGACATTTTCCTCTTTCTATGAGTGCTGCAGACTGCAGCATACATAGAAAGAGCAAAAAATGGGGAGAAAGGAAGATATTTCTCCTCATTACACCTCCCCTGGGAAGGCGTCGCATTTTTGCGCATTCCCAGGTCTACCAGTAATGGTAAATCTGGGAATGTGTCAAAATCCATGGGTTTTGCATCGAAGCAGCCATGCACCACCCATGGAACGCCTCCCTGGGGCAGAGCAACACAATGCAGCAATTTGTGCTGCGTTGCATTACTCTGGTATTAATAAATGATAAATGATAAATTGCATCTCATGGGTTGCGTCACTTTTGTTCCACGTTGTGTGGTGCGAAAGCAAGGCAAACCCTTGATAAATATGTCCCTCCATGTTGAACTTGACTATATCAGGAGCTGGATTTTATGCTATGAGCAAATGATGGCACGCAGAATGTAATAAGAACTCGTTCCCTTTTTTGCGCCAGATTACAATGTCAGAAAAAATGTGCCAGTGCTAAGAAGCATCGTCCATTTTTATCACCAATTGTTTTAGTGAGCAGTTCGTAAATTAGGACACTTCAGCATTCAAATCCTACATTGCATTTATGACTCTTTAAAGCTAATAGCCATACTTCCAATCTATGAGTTATACAGTTTTATGAGGCGGATGCTATGATGCTGGACTCCAAAAATAAACCTCTTTATTAGCACTGTTAAAAAACACATAATGAAGTCAAAGTAATTATCCCCATAAAATTCTACCATATAATGAACGATCTCGTGCATTTTGGTGAGTGTGTACTCTCTACCCTCTTTCCAAGATTTTTAGGGACAAGTATTGGCAGATTTAATAGGCCTGGCCTTATGTTTTTTGTAAATGTGCAATATGACAGTGACAAATATCCCAAAAATATTACAAAGTAGTGGGCCAGCAGCCCTGGCACTGAAGTGCACTTGATTTTTTTAGGTACCAATGAGGCAGATTTATCTAGGTCTTCCGCAGGCATGCAAAGTCTTGATAAAATACTTAGGGTCTCATGTACGAGGCCCTAGTGTCACTTTTTTGATGCTCCAGTAGAGCAATGTGCCGCAGCATATTTACAAGGCCATGCCAAGTCACTTTGCCTTGTAAATATGTGCCCCTTTCACGCAGAGCACTGCGGGATAGGGTTGTTCCATGGGAGTTGCTGTGGGTGTTCCCACAGAACACCTGTGGAATCTGAAGCATTCCCAGATTTACAAGGAATCGTTAACTAGGGAATGCGTCAGATTCTAACGCCACCCCAGTGGTGGCATTTTGCAGCACACATAGATGGAGGAAATCGCCTCCATTGATTGATTTTGTGCAGAAGGGTGTCCCTTCCGGCACAAAATCAATAATCCCCGCAACGCAGGCACCCTTGCAACATGACACAAGGGTGCCTGCGTTGGCGCTAGGCTGCTTTTTTAGTGCCATTGCAGGGGTCAGTACAGGAATACACTGTATTCTTGTTAATTCGGCGCCTTCCTGTACTTTTAGCATGACGAAGCACGGCACTGCAAAATTGCTTGCGGCACCACGCTGCACCATTCTATTGTAAATGAGGCCCTTACCATCCAGAGTGTTAGAAATGGGGTCTCTAGTAGGCAGAGGCTTGCATTCTGTCCAAGTAGGGACCACCACCCTAGTCAGGGTAAGTCAAATACACACCCTAAATTAACATGTGCTCACCCTCTGGTAGCTTGGTGCAGAGTAGTCAGGCTTAACTTAAGAGAGAATGTGAAAAGTATTTGTGTACCACATAAATTACAATAACTCAATGAAAACACCACAAAAAACTCCACCCAGGCTTAGAAAAATAGAGAATATTTATCTGCGTAAAACAAGACCAAAATGACAAAAATCTAATCGATAGAAGTCGAGATATGAATTTTTGAACTATTTATGCCACCACAATGCTTGAAAAATCACTAATGATTTTGTTTAGATTATCATTGCCATCACAGTGCTCACAAAGTCCCTACAGATGTTGTTTAAGTTATAGTTGCCACCACAGTACTCAAAAGAAGTTATTGATGATCTCACATGCAAGGCTGGTCGTTTAGACCAGGGTTCTCCAAAGTCGGTCCTGGAGGGTCGGATCCTTGCAAGATTTTTAAGATAACTACATTTATCTAAATGGGGATATGATAAAAATCTGGCATGGATCCGGCCATCCTGGACCGATTTTGGAGAACCCTGGTTTAGACCAATTCGATTTGGCAGTTACGGCCGTGTGTGTGGAGGTGTGGGGCGGTAGCAATCACCCCGTAGGCCGCACAACACTCAGTACCATTTGGGTGGAGATGCCGGCATTGTGAACTGGGGCTTCGCTGCACGGCGGTGGGCTCCGGTTGCACTGGCGGGACCCACGTCGTGGAGTCCACTTGGACGAGTGGAGAGCTGCAGCCATAGCATGGGTGTCGCGTTGGTGCTCGTCTCATAGGCGGCTGCTAGTCAGAAACAAAATGTGACCGACACTTGGGCAGAAAAATGGTTGAAAATGTTTACTGAAAACCCCTATATGTATGTATATTTGTGTGTATTTTTGTTGCAAATGCTTTGGGAAGCATGACGCTGGTGATACTGTTAAGGCTGTCTTTAGGCTAGACCTAAAGTCCAGACATAAGATTTCATCATTCCCGTCCATAAGAATTCTAGTAAGGGCAACCCGGCCTCTTGCGGACAGTTGATTTTTTGTTTGCAGGAAAAAATCCCCAATTTCTGCTGATTAAACTGGAAAATGGAGGCGATACACAACAGGTTCTCGGAAATTACGTAAGACAAAACGTGTTTCTTGCCTTTTAGTTGATCCAAACTGGGAGTCATTTTTGGTGTTAAATCAGTTAAAAGTGTCACACTCCGACAGGAAAAGCAGAATTTGAATAGTAGAGCTATTAGTGATTTGCACACTAAACACTGAGATATCAACAATTAGAAACTTCAAATAAATTTTTGTTATTCAAAATATGCTGATGCTTGTTACTGAGGGCATATTTTCCACCATTTTAATCTGAAGAACAAAGGGTGGGAAGTCTAATGACATACTTTGTACAAACAATTGAGCACAGCATGTAATCAGGCCCCAGAACTTAGGAAAATAGCAATCAATGTTGAAGAAGGAGCAGGGCTTTAAGTGGGATAAAAAAGTGGGGGTCACTAAAGGGGTGTGGCCTATGCAATTAAGGGCATGGCTTCAACACGTAAACTAAAGTTATGTGATTCCCATAGTGTGGCACCCCACTGGGATTTTGGTTTCTCTCTGAGCTCTTTGATATTCCATCTAGATATATAACAACTGGAATACACCTAAAGCCAGCCAGGAATATTGGCTTTGTTAACGGTTGTTAACTGTTAAAGATAAATAAGTAACAACAATCATTTGTTGTAAATAATTAACATTGAAAAAGTTTCAATTCTGAATAAAACAGTAGTGAGGACTGTGTAAGGGCTAGTGGTCGTCACTTCCATTATTATATTTACTCTATGTTAGACAAGTACACCCTTTTGTTCTCATCTTGTTCTTCTATATATCTTACACCTCATCTCTTTCCTCTCCAGCACCCTCTTTTCACTCTCTCCTGAATGCGTTTCATTGCAACTCTTTCATTTAGTCACCCCCCCAAACACACAACTCATCCACTCACCTGTAGCACTGCATTTTCTTTTACTTTTGCTGTGTTAATATTTTGATAATTGTGTACCTCCTTCACACACATTTGCACAGAATCACAATTGCAACTAGAATACATGGCCATTGCTCTGTGTGCTCTTTATAGAGGCCAAGGAAAGGATGATCATGTATTCTGAACACCTTTTTGACCCACTGATAGTCATTGCGAGAAACTTGCACTGCCTTCAGCATCAGCTCCTGAGTTATCAACTGCGGCCTATTATAAACACCTGGTGGCGACTCAGTTCAAAGTATGCACTATACAAGAGAAATATGCCACACGAAAAAAAAACAGAAACACAACATCTTGGAAATAGCCAACACACTTTTGGGAATGCAAGATTAAGAAAAATTTGAGAAATATAAATAGAAAGTAAATCACTAACATGCTTTACTTTAATGTTTTTCACATACATTGTAAAGTAAAGTTAAGGATATGAATATAGGGCCCAACAGGGACCCGTTTTAATGTACGTTTTTAATTACTATCGGGTCTGAAACCTGGAGGGACCCGGCCCACTTAAAGCCCTGGGAAGGAGTCCAGTCTAGTAAGAAAGTGATAAAAGCACAATCATTATTTTAATAGATTATAGGGTTCAAAGGTGAAAACATGAAAGTAGCCTGATTTGATTCAACATGCAAGCAAAATAATTGTGCACTTTGTTGAGAGTGGCTGTTTTCTGAACTAACTAACTTTGATGAGTTGTCAGTGGTATTATTTCATGAAGGTCATAGATGTGGTGGCAATGACATCACACAACCTTTGATCCTTTGTGACACCACTAGAAGTCACATCCTTTGATTCAGTAGATGAGCTATTGCACTTTTTTCGCAGAAAAAAATCTTTATTGAACACTGAAGACTGCATCATGATAATAAACATGGACGGATATTAGTAAGTACTACTAAAATTGGCTAATGGTAAATGTATGCCTATTATTAAAAGATAAAAATATAGCCGAATGAAGTTATATAGAACACTAAGGGGCCGATTCCGATCTCGGCCGGTAGTGCTCCGAATCGGATTCGGTTTTACCGGATCCGATCCGGAGCCCTATTTTCCGACCGAGTCGTACGCGCGTCCGGGCGAGCGAGTACGATGCGTATTCGCCGACCGACTCGTCCGGTCGACCCGACCGCTCCGACCGACTCGTACCCGGATCGTACCGCTCCGACCGACTCGCTCGGACCCGATTCGCACCGCGCAATGGAGACGCTTTCCGGCCGGGTAAGTACGATGCGCACCTCGACCGCTCCGACCGACTCGCGCCGTCCGACTCGAACTCGCTGTCGGAGCCGTACTTTGGGGGTCCGTGTCGGACCCCCTGTACGCGCACCCGTGCGAGGCGCACACAGGGGGGACCCATGGGTCCCCCTACCTGTGCGTGTACGCCGCGAGGCGCCGCGGCGCACTCGCTGTAGGGGCGCCCTTGTCCGCCTCGCACCCATTGAGGCAATGGGAGCCCGCGTACGCGTTGTACGACCGGCTCCCATTGAGTTCAATGGGAGTCCGACCGACTCGTGTCCGGTGGCATACGAATGCATCGGACTCGTTCGGTCGGACTGCACGGGTCCGATTCGGTCGGAAATCTCTCCGGGTCCGGCTCGGTCGGAGAGATTTCCGGCCCGAATCGGAATCGGCCCCTAAGCATCCCACTTTAGGTGCAGAATGGTAACTCAAGGATGGCAGTTGCTACATTTAGCTACCGCTAGAAGGCATCTCTCTCAGATATGTTATTACTGAGCATGCACTAAAGCATGCGATAACTGTTGTGATCTACATTTCAGACAACAATCGAAGTTTTTTCTCCCAAGAGCTAAAATGGTAAATAGGAAAATGATCATTCAATTGTAATAGTAAACAATTACTTTCTAGCACAGGATATGGCAGTAGGCCAAGGAGATGATGGAAAACAAGTTGACCGGAAATGGGCCAGAACCATTTTCAGAAGCATTGTCTGTATGTTTTCTATCCTTTGATAAATTGCTAACTTGTATCTATTTTCATAACCTTCCAAAATCTCATGGTCATGCGGGTTTGAATCATGTCTTTGAACTGCATGCACGTCACCCTTTATCTACCAAGTGAGACCTATTATATCCAACTTCTTCCATCCAAACACTCCAAAAGGGCGCCCAGGCACTGGTTGCAAATCGAAGTTTGCAGCTCATCGGTAATACCAAACGCTATACAAATTCTGCAGTACAATAAAATACAACCTCTGTGGACATGTATTCATTGTGTGTTTTAACGACCATACAATGCCATGCATGCACAAATGTTTGTGCATAGTGTAAATGCAGCTCTTACTCAGGACACAAGATCTGCATGCGCTAAGTAGCACTAGTATAATTTGTACACCAAAACATCTCAGAAGTAGTCCTTTTAAGCTGAAGTAATCTTTCAATTCTTAAAAACAGCTGCATTTTGGCATTTAAATTGTGAATTGGATGTCGAAATGTTACTCTTGTTCCAATTTAACATGGAAAGACACAGAGGGGAATATTTACAGTAAAATGTCGGAGCGTGGTGTTACTCCAAAAATGGTAATTCCACGCTGCGACATTTTTTAAATGCAGGGATGCGCCGTATTTACAAAAATATGGTGCACCCCATGCGTTTCCCCTAGCGCTGGTGCTAAAAAAGCTTCCTAGTGCCAGTGCAGGCACCCTTGCACCATGTTGCAGGAGTGCCTGTACTGCAGGGGCGATTGTTCACATAAACAATCTCAAAAGGCGATTTGCTGTTTCTATGTGTTCTGTAGAATGCAGCACACAGAGAAAGAGCAAAATACGAGGAGAAATGAATAATTTCTTCTCGTATCGCCATCCGGTATTAGTTTTGACGCTGCTCCATCCTTGTAAATATGGGGCAGCGTCAAAAAGCAATGGGTCTTGCAGCGGAAGGACCACTTCAACGCCCATTGCACACCTCTTTCACGCTAAGTGAAGCATGAAAAGGGACATTATTTGCAAGGCGGCGTTAAGTCCCGGTAAGGGGCTTAACGCTGCCTTGTAAATAAGGAGAAGGGGATATCGCCACCAGAATGTCACTTTTTAGGGACGTTCTGGTGGCGATATCCCCTTGTATATATGCCCCAAAGTTTAAAACAATACTTTTTTGGTTTTAAAATGTGCACCATAGAATAAGGTGCAAAAAGGAGTGGAGCACTAATTACTGCTGCAGAAGGTAATGCTTTGATTAATTACTGGTATTTCCTTTGCTCTGATTCTATTTTCGCATCCCACTCCTTTTGTCCCTTCATACTGTGTGCCTGGCTTCGAGTGCAGTCAACTGGGCTGCTTTCGTAGCTGTCTCAAGTGGTTTCTGGGTAGATGTAGTCTTCAGTTGCGTAATGAAGCTTATGGGGCCCCCTGCAAAGTACTTGGTGGCGTCCACCCTTCTGTTTCTTCTCTTTGTCCCTTCCCACCTATCCTCTGTTAGAGCTCTGGACTTGCTGAAGAGCATCATTCAGTACTGTAAACACCCAAATAAATAAAATAATAATAAATACAAATATTAACACAACAAATGTAGTCTCACAAATGCATGTATATGCTCTAACGACTATATATCCATATTGTATTGTATTGTAATTGCATTTGTATAGCGCTTACTACCCCTGACGAGGCGTCGAAGCGCTTTTTCAGCGAGTAGCACGCTACTCCGGGACCCATAGAGGATTAGTGTTGAATTAGTATAGTGAAACATGCAAGTAAATTCGGAGTAGCCTGCTACTCGCCAGAAAAGCGCTTCAACACCCCATCAGGGGTAACAGGCGCTATATGAATGCAAACCCCATCAGGGGTAACAGGCGCTATATGAATGCAAACCTTTCTTTCCCTTCTATCCCTCCGCTATCCTTCTCACTCCAAATAACTGACTAATATCCACCACTCAAATTACTTTCATATTTCACCATACTAATTCACCACTAATCCTTTATGGGTTTCCGGAGTAGTGTGCTACTCGCCAAAAAATAGCGATTCAACACCCATCCGGGTTAGAAGCGCTATATAAATACAAACCTTCTTTCCTCTTCTATCCTTCTGCTATCCTTCCGAATCCAAATAACTAACTAACATATCCACCACTTAAAATTTACTTGCATGTTTCACTATACTAATTCAACACTCATAGCAGTAGGATATGTTAATATAACTGAAATTGCTTGCTTCTGCCTCGCAAAAGCCTTACAATGGGTGCTTTTCATTTTCATTTATTGGCATGTGAACAAAATAGTATGCATATCAATTTAGAAAATGACTCATCTGGATCAAAATTTAAAACAAGCCCTGGCAAACCCAATAGGACTTGCCTTTGAAAGATGTTAATCAAACTTTTGGCTTTGCCAATGCTTCTTGCTGACGCTGAACAGACTCGGCAAAAGTTTAAAAAATACTTGTTGCAGATACTGAATAGCATTGGCAACAAGAAATAGAAAGACAAAATGGCGAGCCGCACCATCATGACGTTTGCGTGCGCAAGTATCACCATGCATGCGTAGGTGTGTGTCATGACACTACAGTTTCTGTTTTGATAATTTTTAATTTACTATTCCAAAAGGGCAGACACTGCTCTTGGAATGGTAAATTTAAAAAAAGTTCATATAAGCTCAAAACAAGGAAAGGAGTGGCCCAGCAGCAATTTGCAGTTGCTCGGTACTCCATAAAAGGAAGCCAAACAACAGGATTGGGGCAGGGGAGGAATGGAGAAGCTGGGTGGGGTGTATGGATTAAAAGCTGAGTGGGGCAAGGTGGGGTGGGGTAAACAAAAGACAAGCTTGGGAGAGAAACGCAGTGAGTGTAGGATGGGGATGTGAGGATTGAAGGAGCATAAGGGGGATAGAGGAAGAAAACGCCTAAGCTTCAATTAACTGCTGGAACAAAACGAAAAATACTTCCCTGCTGTCAGCTGTGGAAGCATACAAGTCATCCAAAGAAAAGGATGGTAAAGAAGCTATTGAATAAGAAGTAAGCAAATTATATTGACAAGAAAGTCAACCAATGAAAATCAATAGGCTGACCCCGAAGCCCACTGCATGTATCGGTATAGTACACAATATGGGGCACATGCATCAAAATAAGGAATTGCGATTCCTTAATAGCGATTTTTTAGAAATCTCTATTTAGGAATTGCAATTCCTTATGCATGTAGGAATCGCTAAAAAAATTGCGATTCCTACATATTCCTTAATTGCGAATTGCGATTCACGATTAAGGAATAGCTTCCCATTCATTCCTATGGGCCTAGAGGCCCATAGGAATGAATGGGAATTGCATGCGCAATTTGCGTGTACCCAATAGTTACTTGCAAATTGCGCATGCAATTTCAAGGGTGCAAGGGTGCCAAAAGGACACTCTGATGCACCCCTGAAATTGCCATGTGACTACATGTTGCGCACACACATGCCCCAAGGGCATGTGTGTGTGTAACATGGAACTTTGAAAAATGCACTTTAGTGCATTTTTCAAAGTTTTCGCAAATTACCATCAACTTGAAATTGATGGTAATTTGCGATCCCTGATTGCGAAATAGCCATTTAAAATTGCATCATGCATTCCATTCCCTAAATGCATTCTCAATTTAAGTAATCGCAAATTTTGCGATTACTTAAATTGCGAATTTGCATTTGGGTTGATGCATCCCAAATAAAAATATACCGGTCGCAAAGGGGCAGATTCTGCGAATCTGCCCCTTTGCGACCGGTATTTAGAATGATGCATGTGCCCCTATGTTTTTAAACATAAAACTGATATTGCATCATCTTTACATGCAAAGTCTGCAGACTTTAAAGTGATGTAGTTGATTACATGTTAAGCTGGGGAATCAGAGCACCTGAGTTCTGGCTCCATCTTCCCCACTTAACGAAAATAGGTGATGCTGTGCCAATCAGTTTTCGTCCTGGTCCTCAGTTCCTTCATCCGCTGAGTACTGGAAGCACACAGACGCAAACCAATTCACAGTGTGAAAACACTTTAGGTTTAGATGTTTCTAATGACATTGTTCCACAGACTGTTTGATATGACACTACGCAAACAGTTGAAAAGTGCCTGGAGTGCCTGCAAGATTCTATCAAAGCTATTTGAAATTGGCAGTATTATTTTTCTGTAACACTTCTGCATTTCTGCTCATTTTGAATGGCTATTTTGTATGCTGAGTGTCGCATGTAACAATACATCAGTATTTTTCTGATCATAATTAGAATTCTTCCTCCTCTATTGGCTGTGCGGGTCCATATTCATCACTCACCTTTCTTTGCATGGCTCATTTGATGTAATGAGTTTCCTTTGGGAATGAGAATTGCAATTTGTGGGCTCATCATGACGGCACAGTGAGCATGCTGCCCATGCCCGCACACCTGCACCCACTCCCTCCATGCCGGTGGTCTACACTAATAGATGGTGCTGCCATGTGAAAATTCTTAGAGCCCCAAGATTGGGTTTGTGTTCCTCTCTGAGAATTTACGCATCCTGGAGGTAGGGCTAGCTAGAATGTCAGAATTGTTTTATAGCGATGACATTATGCTTATAATAAAACCGGAGGAGGAAGTCCAGGCAAAAGCCTTCCAGATTTTTGATCTGTATGAGTCCTTCGGCGGCTATAAAATTAATAAAAGAAAAACCGAAATAATTTTGAGTGGATGTACATCGGGGATTTTACACCCGATATTCTTCTGTGTTTCAATCCGAACCCTAAGCGGTACTTAGGGGTCTATTTCTCGTCACACGTTTCGGATCTTTATGATCTGAATTTTGCCCCATTGCTACGAAAAGTTCAGGACTTATTCACACGTTGGAATTCTCTCCCTTTATCTATTTTAGGAAGGGTCGCTCTGATTAAAATGTCAGTGCTTCCATTGTTTAATTTCCTTTTCTCCACAATTCCGTGTGTTAGTGAATTCTTTTTTTTCGAGAATAGAGTCAATGTTTACATCGTTCCTGTGGGATAAGAAAATTCCCAGAATCGCACTTAGCACCTTATATGAGAATGTGGAAGATGGTGGCTTAGCTCTCCCCAATCTCAAGGAATATTATTTTGCATATTTTGCACAATACATGTCTTGATTTAAGCAGGGTTTACAGTCGGGTCTTTTTATTAACTTTTTATGAATTTAATATTTAAAGATAATCAGATCCATTGCCCATTATCAATATTTCGATCCCCAAAATTAGTTAGATATAAGTGTCTACATTGGTTTTTTCATAAACGCCAGGCTTTTTGTAGACGGTATTCTATTCCAATTATTAATGTTATAACCCCTTTAGCTGATCTTTTTGTTTCAGCAGGCATTAAAGATTCATTTTTAATTTCACAAAAGTGGTCGAAGGCTGGTTTTTTGAGGCTTTCCGACTTTCTTCGGTATGATAAATGGATAAGTGTAAGTGAAATGTCTCAATTAATCCCCGGTGATTTTCTCCTCCTGGGGTCATATAACACTCTTAGTAAATTCTTTGGCAATCTTGATCTGTTCCAGATCACAGCCCAGAAACAGTTAGTTTATGACTTGCTGGGAGACAGGGTAATGAAAAACCAGGGAGTGGGAAAAAAAGCTAGCCAGAATTAAAGGGGTAGATTTGGAGATTAAGGCTATAACAAAATGGGGTAAATATGAGGACCAGGAACTTACAGCAAATATGTGGACTATAATCAACAATTTAAATTTCACCTTACTCAGAGGGGCTAATTGGAGAAGGATGTTATATTTTAGCAAATGGCTATTGTACAGAACCCCGTCTTTGTGGCCAAGGCCTATCCCAATCAATCAGGGCAGTGTTTCCGATGCTACACTCATCCTGCCGCTAACTGGACTCATATAATATTACAGTGCCCTCGGATCCAGAAGTTCTGGAGCGATATTTTTGAGTATCTGACAACAGAATGTTCCATATCAATTAGTTTTAATGATCGACTGATATTGTGGGGTTACGATCCAGATTTGCAGGTATCTGAGAAGCTGATTGGAATTTTATATATTGGTATGGCTGTTGCCAGATCACTTTTACTTCAAAGATGGCGATCAGATTTAATTCCGTCTACAATTGAATGGGTTCGGAAAATGGGTCAGGTTAAGAGAAGTGAACGAATTTATGCTTTACGAACAGGGGGACTTAAGAAATTTGAGAAGATCTGGACAACATATTTTGATTCTGTTCTCTAAAGTCACCATATAATTTATCCTTCCCCTTTATTCTGTCCTCTCTTTTATGATATGGCATTTTTTATATGGATAGTACACTTTTGGTCATTGGATCCTTTTTGTTGGCGGCAATGGAGACATGTTTAGAGATTCTAGGTGTTTTTATTAAGATCCCCTGCTTATTTATCAATTATTAACGATTGGATCTGCTATGTATTGATCAATTGATGTTATTTATTATCCTTGTGAATGTTATGGATGAATTTTATAGGATGTATATTTGGATTTATTGTATTGTATTGCATATGGTTTTCAATAAAAAAATTAAAAAAAGAATTGTTTTATAGCAAAATTACTGTCTGGCATAATTTGGTGTCCTAAATATTTTTTACAAATATTGCTCTCTGTCAGGCTACCTTTTGGTTATTATATTCTGGTACCCTTCCCCATGCTATAGCAGGGTTTTGTAACGCTCTGGGCAGCCACAATATAAGTGTGTTTAGGCCCTACGACGTTTCTTCGGACAACTTAGACTGCAGCAGGCACAGGTGGGAAAGTGTGGACATAGTACTAAATCGTTCTGCCACGTATGTCATGTTGGTGCTTGCACATTGTGGTTTCTGGGGGGGGTGGGGAGGGAGGTGGGGGGGGGTTGACAGAATTCCCTACCCTCCCAAAATTTTCAGGCGGGTGGTAGGGTCCAGGGGCGAAGGGCTCTAGGATTGGACTTGGGGCATGCGGCGGGGTTTTCCATGACATTTAGTGATATGTCAGTTAGAGTAGGTGCCATTTTAGAATTTGGGTACACCCCGGCTGGTAAGGACTGTCCTTAGTTTTTTCCAGTTAGCTAGTTGGCTAGGATCTGTGACTGTTCTCAGTTGTCCAGTTAGCTATGTGGTTAGGAATTGTGCATTTCAGGTCCAGCTTGCCTTAGAGTAGGGTAGGTTGGTTGTCTAACGACTCGGCGATGTCCTTGCCTGACAGCGTCAAGAATGCCTTGCAGATGTTGCTGGAAGCCGGCAGGGACGAGTTATTGTCTGAAGGTGCCCTGCAGCAGGCAGGCAGCCCCGGTGTGGAGCACCCTAAGAGGGGGTCCACAGGAGGAGTGGCGCTGGCAGTTATGGCCTGCTCGCCTTCGTCCCACAAAGTTATCAAAGGTGCACTAAGATCAGGGTGGGCCCCTAGGAGGGGAGCGGCATGGCTGTCGCAGGCTGCAAAGCCCCTCAGGGCTGTTGTGGGCAGAAGGGGCCATCTGACTTTATTGGGGGGTCGAGGGATATGTTGGTCTTCCAACAGGGGGCAATGCTTGCGGGACTACTACAAATATCGGCATGAGTGCTCAAACTGGGGTGGGAAGCGCCCTCTCATGCAGTGTGGTCCCCAGGGGGGAACGTTTGGACAGCAGGCCGGCAATGCAGGACAGTGGACAGGTTCTAACAACCACAGCAGGGGTCAGAGTCCCATGAGAAAAGGCAAATACATCAGTTAAGTGGACAGGCTGCAATTGTGGCTTGGATTTGGATACGTACAGAGAAAGGGAGTTGTTGTTGGCAGGTTTTCAGTTTGGTTTTCGTCCATGCTACAGTGGTCCTGGGGTGAGACAGTGGGCGGATAACTTGCGATCAGTAAACGCGCAGGAGGCGTTGGTGTGGAGCAAGCTTTTGAAGGAGGTGAGGCAGGGAAGGAAATCATGACCAACTATTTAAATGTGTTTTTTTCATGGTAGGAGCTACGCAGTCCAGGGACTGCCAGGAGAGTTGTTGTTGTTTAGGAGTTGATGGCAGACATGGGTGTCTCATTGGCGCCTGAAAAAACAGTGGGTCCAGTGCAGGTGCTTACAGTTTTTGCTAGGTCACTTCATCCCTCCCACACCACCGCGTGCACCTCAAATTGGTGGTGAAGGAGGATCTGCACCTTTGGAGAACTTTACTCTGCAAATGCAATGGTATTCCCACGGAAGGTTTGGGGGAGCAGATGAAATGGTCAGTCAACCTGTTTCCTGGTGCAGTAGGCAGACATGGTTTTGGTATCTTTTGGCAGGGCCGGTGGTGTACAGAGGAATGGCCAGAGGTATAGAAGAGAGGGGGACAGAGCATTGCTTTCTTGGAGTTTTTCCCACTGGTGGTTGTAGTTAGTCAATGGAGCCACAACTTTGTAATCAAGACGGTTCTTTTCAATGTGAACAATATGTCTGTGGTGAGTATTGTCAACAGCCAATCCGAGTGGGACCCCAAGGTCTGGCAGTTGTTGCAGATTTTTGTGTTGGAGTGCTTGCGTGTGAACGTTAGTTATAAAGCACGTCATATTGCTGGAGTCAACAATGAGATCGCTGGCGCTCTTTCTCGTTTTCAGTGGACGAGGTGCCATGGGCTCGCACAATGGGCCTACGAGATGAAGACAGTGAGGCATGAGATGGCACGAACTGGTGCCTGGACTAAATTCTTTGGTGAAGTGCTGCCCCTGCCCCGACATCCTGATTGTGCACTTGGGGGAAAATGATTTAGTCAAATTAAAGGGATGGGCGCTTGTAAAGTATATGAAACAGGATTTACTGTGTTTAAAAGGATCTTGGTCTGGCACAACACTGATTTTAACAGAATTGATATCAAGAAGAGTTTGGTGAGGGGCTAAGAAACCTGGGGCAACCGACAGAGCTTGCAGAAAAGGTAACAGGGAGTTGAGGAAGTTTTGCAAAGCAGAAGGCTTAATATTCTTGGAACATTGCGATATTTAATGTGAGATGGAGTTTTTTAGAGATGACTGGGTATATCGGTCTATTTTTGGTACTGAGTTGTACTTGATGCTGATTCAGGGTGTTTTGGCAGAAATGCTTCATTTGCCAGTAGGGATGTAAGTTCATTTGAGCGGGGGGGGTGGTGCAGAAAACCTCAGGGGGTTTCTGGTGGCGGCTTGGTATTCAATTTAAAAGTTAGTGCAGGAAATGTTGGTCATGTTCAGACCCAAATGAAGTTTCGGAGGGGGGTGGAGTTTATGAATGGAATTAGATGCAGCGGCGTCACTAGGGTTGGTGTCACCCAGTGCGGTAACTTACCCCATGACACCATCACATGGGGTGACACCTTTCCCAAATGAGACTATTTAGTAAATAGTCTCATTTGGGAAAGGTGTCACCCCATGTGATGGTGTCACCCGGTGCGGTCCGCACCCCCCTAGTGACGCCACTGATGAGATGGCAACAGTAATGTAAGCATGAGATTTGGATGCAGAGAGTTTGAATGAGGAGAGTTGTGATTGGATTTTTGATAGGTTTCGTGGGGAAGGTTTGCTTAGGGGAGAGGCTTTTGGATAGTTATGAAGACGTATAGTGAGGCCACATTGATGTTAATATGTATGGTTTAGAGCCAAGGTTTTTTAAATAAAATTGAGCACCTGTTTTATTAAAGCAGCCTTTTTCACACTACTACATAGTCAGTCATTCTTGAAGACACCATCCCTCCCGATGAGGTTTTGGGGGGGGGGGGTTCTGGAATTTTCAGGTGGGTGGTAGTGTCCAGGGGCTCGGGGCTCTAGAATTGGCCTTGGGGCACGGGACAGGGTTTTCCATGACACTTAGTGATATATCAGTTAGAGTAGGGTGCCATTCTAGAATTTTGGGTACACCCCAGCTGGTAGGGGCTGTCCTTAGTTTTTCCTTACCCACCCTCCCTGATATTAGTTTAATCAGGCGGGTGTGTTTTTTGGAGGCTGGATTACGGACATGTTGCTGATGAGCAGGTGGGTGGCGGTTTGGTACACAACTTTCAAAGTTATTGCTGGAAATGTTGGTCATGTTCAGACCCAGTTGAAGTTTCGGGGGGAGATGGGAGTTTATGAATGGAATGAGATGGCAACAGTGATGTATGCACGAGATATGAATGCGGGGAGTTTGAATGAAGACAGTTGTGATTGGATATTTGTAGGTTTCGTGGGGAATGGTTGCTTAGGGGAGGGGCTTTTGGAAAGTTATGAAGATGTATAGTGAGGCCACATTGATCTTAGCATGTAAGGCTTAGAGTCAAGGTTTGTTTATAAAGTTGAGCACCTGTTTCATTAAAGCGGTCTTTTTCACACTACTACGTATTCAGTCGTTCTTGGAGACACCATCCTGCCCGCCGAAGTTTAATATGACTTTTAGGCCTATTCAATGTTCTTCGTAGAACAGTTGCAGACCAGTCGCGGTCGGTGGAGGAGTGCCGGCCGGGCGGTGACGTGGGGCGGGGAGGGGCAGGGTGGGGGTAGCAAGTATGGATTACGGACCTATACAGGTAAGTAAACATTTAAATCAATAAAACAGGTTTAGCAGCGCACTGCATCGCATTTGGCGATGCAGTGCGCGCAACGAAATTCGTTTCATTGATTTAAATGTTTACTTACCTGTATAGGTCCGTAATCCATACTTTGCTACCCCCCCACCCTGCCCCTCCCCCGCCCCACGTCACCGCCCGGCCGGCACTCCTCCACCGACCGCGACTGTTGCAGACTGAGGAAACCTAGATGAATGTGGGGAGGTGCTAGCGGGCAGGAGATGGTGGGGTGGGGGGGCAAGGAGAGAGAATAAGGGAGCCAGGTATAATTTTATATTATGACATACAAAGGGTGAGCAAAAGAGGGAATCTACCAAGCGCTCCCTCCACTCTTAACAAAAAAAAAAACCCTTGGCATTGCAGCCACGACTACTATATACTTTCTAAATTATGGGGTCCCGTAATTTACAAACTATGTAGTAGTCATGGTTGGTATGCCAAGGGTTTTTGTTAGGAATGATTATTTTATGTTAACTAAAATGACGCAGGCGTTTTCTACCTTTGCGGAGGCTACAGTTTAGACTCAGCCGTAAGCACTGGACGCAACTTCCTGCGCAGCGTCGAGCGTGCATCGCGCGACCCTCAACCCGACAGCACTCTTATTTACTTCTGTCACAATTTTATTGTCTTGCTTTATGATACGTTATCGCGGGCCCGTGTGTTCTACATGAAATCATAATAATGAAAAAAAAAAGGCCCTGCGGCTCTCGTTTAAAAATGCAGGTTGATCCTCACCGGCTTTCAAAAGCATTCCTGCAGCATGCTTCTAATTAAGATAAGGTTATCATTTTAAGTTATACCAGGAATGCAATTAGAGCTTCTACTGAGAACTGTAGCAATCAATTTTATACAAATTATTCAGACCCAGGAAGGTAGTATGTGGTTTTAATAGGACAAGTGAGCGAACCGTGGTTTATTAAAGATAATGTAGATCCAAATTGCACCTGAGCACAGCAGCCATAACCTATCATGGAGCAAGCGTCCACGCAGCCCGCGCT
Source organism: Calotriton arnoldi (assembly GCA_963921515.1). Taxonomy (NCBI): domain Eukaryota; kingdom Metazoa; phylum Chordata; class Amphibia; order Caudata; family Salamandridae; genus Calotriton; species Calotriton arnoldi. The sequence continues at coordinate 1,021,083 of CAWUFW010005042.1, read as the reverse complement.
AAAGCCTTTCATCAGCCAGGATTAAATCAAACACATTCGGTGTTTTCAATTATTCAATGACAATTATTGCTTTGATCCTGAAAGGATGGGCACTCGGAGCGTGGGCCCTTCGAACGGGTACCGGAGTGCATAGAGAAGAAAAAAAAATTCTAGCATTAGTAAATGTACAAGATAAGGGGAAAAAGGAAGAGAAAACTATAAACTAAGGCAGCGAGAGGGAAAAGACGTTTTAATGCAGCACACTGACACTTCTTCTCCCCGGTGCAGCCTCCAGCCGTAGATTTAATGGTTGGGGTGGGGGCAGGTGGGGGCTGATTATTATTCTCATTATTTTCACAAGCATGTGGAGGGGGTGATGAGGAGGGGGGGGTAGCCTTGTGAAGACATATACGATGAGTAATGTACACTAACGGAGCTCCCTCGGTCTAGCGGCAGAACTCTGTTTATTCAGTAGCTATGTGGATAGGTGAGATTTTTAGGGATATATTGGAAGCAATCACTGGCTCAAGAACTGGCCCAAAAGTACAATTTCGTTTTTTTTCTAATTACAAAATATGATGTCCTTCTATTGGGATTCTGGAAGAGAGAAAAAGGAGCGTTTTATTGCTTGGCTACACTTATATGGCGCCCACTACTCAAAGACAGTTGTTAATTTGTAAAACAATAAGTGCCAGGGCCGCGTCAGGAGAACATAGCAGCTTGCACCATCCATTGCCCCTGCCAGCGCTGCCAGTTACAGGACCAACACAACTACTTGCCATCACACTCCTACAAGTGTGACAATTCTTGCTATTCAGGACCCCGAAAGCTATAAGTTTGGCTTGGGTGGCATGTATTAATGATTGTTAATGTATATTAAATTAATAAACACCGATCATACCCAAATTTGGCATGCAGCGCCACCCGGTGGCAGACTGTCACAAGCACCATTGCTAAGTATTAAGTGCCGGCGCCAAGCACCGGACACCACCGGCTCAAATTAAGGACTGCTCACAAAGGTCTCTTAGCGCTGGTTTTTTGACTGCATACCCAAACAATCAAATCATCAGTTTCTGCCTGAAGACTGGGGGAGGGAAAAAGGTTCATGACGTATGTAGGGAAAAAGATCCCCAGAACCTCAGCTCTTGTACTGAAAAACAGTGGCTACCTCAAGAGCTAAAGTTAAACATAGGACTTTTTTTTGCTGGAAAGGATGCAGAGGTTGGAGAAGGAAAATGCACTTGATATGGTGATATGTTTGGGGTAATTTTTTGGGCGGGTTGGAGGATATAGCAGGTCACGTTCTGAGCATGGCGCAGTCTGTTCAGGAGGTATTTAGGTGATCCTACGTAGGGGGCTTTTACAATAATCCAAACAGATATTTGCACCAGTGCCCGCAACCAGAGCCTGATTATCAGCAGAGAGTAAGGGAAGAAGTGGCTTAATGCTGTTGTGCTACAGAAAGCGGCTTTTCACCACCACATTTACGTGTGGGAGAAGCGAGGTTTCAACATCCTAGACAAACCCAATCTTTCTTTTCTAAATAAATTTTGGTCATATCCAGTAGTCAAAGTGCATTAAGAAAAGTAAGATTACTGTGATGCTGTGTACAATGGGGGTGGGGTAAGTAAGTGTGGGGGTGGGGTCAAAGGCATGGTTAAAATAACAAAATATTCTGTAACTTTGTTCGGTCTTTCACCTTCAGGTATGTACATATAAAATAACACACAGCTTAAATGTCAAATACATGCAAATTAAGTTAATCAGTGGGAAATGCATACTTTATGAAACCTCTATTAGTTAATGTACTGCAGTGGTCTGTGTCTGGAACTAGAGAGCAATGGCATTAAAACCTGGTTGGAGCAGTGGAGAATAGTTAGTGGCGTAACACAGGCCCGGCAGCGTAGGGGCCTGTTTTACGCCCCTTTAAAAAGCACACAATTCATAGCTCAGCTGGTAACTCCTTTCCAATACCATTCAAAAATAATAAATCTGTGTCATCAGGAAGTGTCAAGTGATGCCATTAATTAGAGTCAATACCGGCTTCCAATCTCCTTTTACATTTTCAGATTAACAAGTTGTGCACATTTAAAAAAAATTCAGGCAGCAGGCACCTTCGAAAGAAGGCAGTATAGCTGTCTATCCCTTCCTCGGTTTCACAGCACAAGAGACTCCCTGCCTTACGCTTCAGCTGAGCATTTCAGCTCTCGGAATTAACTGGATGGTTATCTTTTCACAGAAAGTGAGGCAACTGTTCTCCTTAAATTTAAAAGGTATGGGCACATCGTGCCCCTCCGAACCCGCCTGCTGCAACCACTGGCCATATCCATTCTGTGGGAGATGCCAGGTGTAGAGACAGGTGATGGCACAGTAGAAGCATTTATATACCTAGCTGTGAGCCAGGTGCTTGGTTGGAAAAGTCTCTGCCTGTGATCCATCTCTGTTTTTCAGCCCTCCTGAGTGAACTTATTGCGCCTGAAGCTGGAAAGGCCTTAAGTACAAGAGGCGAAATTGATGTGGCAGCTGTGTCGGCTGCTTCAATTTGCAGCAAGTGCTCCCCAAGAATGTACGACAAATATGGAATCTCCTTCTCTCCTCCCCGTGTATAGAATTTGATTGCGACATGAAGAAGCAGACTTGTGCTGTCATTGGCAAGTCTGGCCCATCCCCATGCACCACGCTGTGTGTAGTCGACCAGATAGTGGGTTGACCTATGGCTCTCGAGAATCCTTGGACTTCCTGGCTATTGACAGGACCAGGGCTGTGAATGGACCTTCTGACATTGCATTGGAAAAATATGGGAGGGTGAGCAAGCCACAATGTTATAGGGATTACATTAACAATGGAAGGTAGGAAATAAGCGCTGAGGAAAGTGCTTTCCTCATCAATGCTCTGCTCAGGGCTACACACTTCACCATTGTGGGCAATTGAAGGGCGGGGGTTCCGAACTTCATGGGTTTGGGTATTACCTGATGTGAAGAGGACTGATCTTCCTGACTAGACCAGCTTTGATTGTTTTTACCTGATCTCTTCTACTTGCACCTGTTTTGTAGCCTTAGAGTGGGGGGGGGGGAGGTGTGAAGGGGGATGCGGCTTTTCAACATGAAAGACAAGAAGAAAAAGAACGATGTTTCTACCGTTTGTGGCCGCCGCATAAGGGAAAGGGTGAGGAAGGGAGAAAGAAGACTCCTCATACAGTGTTGAGCTGAACCAGTGTGAATAACTTTACTTAAATCTACTAATGCTCTTCTTGTTGACCATGATCAAATAATGATGAGCACTGATGAGGTGGTGTGTGTCATGTGTGTCTCTCTGGTGTGTGTCTCTTTCTTTTTATTACTGTGTAGTTTTTACTATACCATTTTTGTTTTATGTTATCTGTAATGATTTTAAGTAACCATACAATAAACATCAACTTGGTGTGTGTCATGGAGGAAAAGATAGGGGGTTTGTCAGGCTAATTTCATAAGATCCACAAGCAGTCAGCATCTTGGCAGCAGTTGGATGGCAAGGGCCTAGTGGCCAAGATTTCCCTGGAAGAGATGGCAGAATCTTGCAAACTATTCTAGTGGAAAGCCTGTCAGAGATGGAATAAAAATGTAAACTACAAAATATAACTTAAGAAGAGGTGGCCAGCTCACAGTGTTGGAGGTCCCTACTTCCCTTGCCGCAGACTCATTCACAGGAGCAATCGCACATATTGAAGAGCCTGTTGGGTACTTGTGAAGGGGCTGACTAAGTGCGGGTGTGCAAGGCCTGTAGACACCCCTCAGTAATGGTAAGAGAAAGTGATACAGTGAGCAGTACAGGGATGTTTGTAATAGATTTGTCAGAAAACCGTAAAAAAACACTTAGAGTAAGTAGTGTGCCTGCCAATGTGGGGACATATGAAAATAACTGCATTCTCTTATTTCCAGATTTATGCCAGGAGACACTGGATGAAAAGAGAACTGATGGCACTTAAGAAAGAATTATATGTGAAAGTAGTTTAAAAGGGGATGAAATAGGTTTTCTCACTAGCCAAGATAACCTGGTCATTCTTAATGGGCTGTGCAAAAGAGGGATAACTGTTTTTGGTGCTAAGTTTTGTTCTCTCTATCTGCGGGACTTTCGTCTCAGGGTGAGTTGCGGGGAATGGAGAGACAGAGTAGTGACTTCTTTGGGGATGGTCATCTGATAGGATTTTAGAACAAGAAGTCCTATTTTCTTCACAATGTAAGTTGTCTCTCCGCTCCCTCCTTTCTTTCCCATCTTATCTCCAAATGAACAGCTTGATAACCCCAGTGAGTAAATTGTAAATGTTGACCCAATATGTTAACATTAAGTGGAGTTATTCAAGCATTGTGGTTTGGGACTTTGAATAGTCTGAATGTCAATCTATTTTGCACTAGATTGGTTCTGTGCACCGCCTTTGATTGTAGGTCTGTATAATAAACAGATTTTAACCTATATGATACTTAAGGGTCCTAACGAATGCATTAAAGTCACAGAATTTCAGAAACCACCAGTCACACACTGAGTGCTCGATTACGAGTCTGGCGGTCCACGGAGTGCCAGACTAAAGGGGGCGCAGCGGTGGCGGTCTTCTGACGGCCCTATTACAATTAGGGTGATCGGACCGCCATTGCCCTGCCCCAGCCGCCAGGGAACCGCCATTCCCTGGCAGTGGTGTGGGGGTGTAGAGGCAGCAATATGCTTGGCGGGACCGTTTGGTCCCACCAACCATTTTTCAAGTTTCCTCTTCTCCAGGGTTTTCATGGCGGTTCCTCCTCTATGAAAACCATGGCAGAGAGAAAACAAAGGAGGCCCTACAGGGCCCCCTGTTGTCTCTGGGCCATGGGGTGCATGCAGAGAGGCACAATGCGTGTCCCCCTGTGTGCATGCCCCCAGTTCCTGCACAGCATGAATTTTACAGTCCACGCCGTGCAGGAACTGTTTTTGGCATTCCCATTGCAGTGCCCCTTTTCTGAGGCACCGCTGTGGTAACGTAAAACAAAAAGCCTGCAAGACACGAGAAACACTCATAAACTGGTGGGCGGCCTGACCATGGGTTTGGCAGTACGTCAGCGGTGCTCACCCGGCACAGCACCGCCAAACTCATAATCAGGCCCTTAATGTTCATCCTGTGATGAGATATCCTCGTATTTTAGTTAGCTTAGCAGCAGATGCGGATCACATTACAGTGATTTCTAAGTATACACTTTAAATTTTTTCTTGCCGTATGTATCAAGCATTTTTCACACTTGTAATGTATATGCACATTTAGGGGCATGTTTATGAGAGGGTTGCGTCACGTTTGCACCACGTAACGTGGTACATGCGTGACGCAAATCTCTAAGTCAGATTTTTTAAGCCACGCAAAGCCACTTTGTGTGGCTTTGCGTGGTTCCAAAAATCTGGAGTAACACAATACAGGGCAAATCGCTGCGTTGTGTTACTCTTCCCTAGGAAGGTATTCCATGAGCTTTGCGTGGGTTTTACCATGCAACTCTCAAGGTTTTTGATGCATTCCCAGATTTACAAGACTTTGTAAACCTTGGAATACGCCAAAAAGATATGCCTCCCCAGGAAAGGTGTAACAAAGAGAAATGGGGCCGATTCACAGAACTAATCTGAGATAAAATCTTAAACTTACTACTTTTGGTATTCACAGAAGGCATTTAGTGGTAGTAAAGTTAGGAGTCCTAACTTTACTACTACTAAATGCCTTCTGTGCAGGGGAAAAAGTCAGGCATGCACCGTATTCCTTAAATACGCCGCATTCCTACCATTTCGCCGTGCAGCGCAGCAAGGTGATTTGCTGCACTGTACCATGCCACTTTCCCATTAATTTGCCCCTTAGTGTAATATTATACCTCTTTTAGACACAGTATTTGCAAAGGTAATAACATTTTAAAAATGTTTGTATCACTGGATTTGACAGACTTGCAGATGGATATTTGGCAGATTGAGTTAATGTGTTTGCCACAAATACGTTCTTGTTAGATTGATGATAGTCATAGGCGTCATCTATTGTTGATGAACTGCCACTAGTAATTCATCCATGAGGCTGGAATTAAACCAATAACAACTATTTCTCTCACCTTCAATACCCTCTATTATTTTCAGTTTACTGAAAAAACTACTGGTAGCATTGCATAGAATGAACCTGATTACAAACAATTGCTATCAAAGGACGTTGACTTATTCTTGTAGTACTCCAGGCCATTGCCAGATTGATGCCCAGTGAAACAATCTTTGTTGTTATCCCCTTCTCAAAAACCTCATTCTCCACAAATTTCCTCACTACCATGCTTCACCAGTACCCCTCTTCTCTCCATAGTCCCTCTCTCACATGTATTTCATTTTTATAGTGTTACACATATCAGTGCAGGGTGTCAGAGCACTTTACATCACACATACCTTATACAGAGCCAATGAATCATGTGTGTAAATCAGTCTGTAGGAAATGTTACATAAGAAAATGAGGATTACAAGGTGTAGGATTCACTTGTCACCGATACTAGTAGGTAGTATATTTTAAGAGTGTTTGGTCTGGAGAAGCTCAAACTCAGGATACCACAGTAGTTGGGGTTGGTTTTACAAATAAGAATGTATTTCACTCATATGAACCCTTTTTAGCAACATTAGGATATTGAAAGACTGGGGAAAACATAACATTCTAATATATATCATGCAATTTCCATGCAGCTCTTTGATGGCAGTTCATAGCTCACTGTGCTATATTAGGGCTGTAACTTACGAACTGCAAACTAACAAAAGGATCTCTAGAAAAAAGGCAGAAATCCACTGAGCTACTACAAAATACAGTTCGGTGATTTGTGTGATACACTTTCTTTGCAGCAGGCATATTAACCCTCTGCACTACTTGAGTGGAAATTGCCACTAGACAAAAGGCCTCTCTCCAGCAGGGACATTCATCCCCAGAGTTATCTTGGCATTTTTATTGCTGCCTGAAACCTGCAGGACACAGGAGGAACTCTGCAGCAGTTGCCTTTCAAACTTGAGTTATTTCTAAACATGGTGCCCCCTCGAGGTTGCACCGCCCTAGAACCCTCCTCTCTTCTGGCTTACTCCTGAATTTCAAGAGTAAGCAAGACTACTACTGCATTACTCCTCAAATTCAGAAGTAAGCTGGAGGCCTACTAGAGTAAATTACAGATACTCGTAGCAAAATCTTTGTGAATCAGACCCACAGTGTTCATGACTGTAAAGAAGGAAGCACCTCTGTGAACCAACTGCTTGGGCTCCTTATGTCTAAATTTACCTCAGGCTACAATCTAGACTACTTTGCCAAGATACTAAATGTAGCAAGAATGGAGGGGTGGCTAGCTACGCTACTGTGTATGAGTCCTGGACTTCATGAGTAAAACTGCAGTCTGATGCATAGAGGCTGTGCAAAAATAATTCCCACGGATTGCTACCTCAGAAATTACTTTTTCAAGCATATTACATAGACTTTTTATTATATTTGACTTCTTTCTGACTCTTCTTCTATTTTACGCCACTTCGACTTTTTCACCTGAGGCTCTCTCTTCCTTCACCCATGTTATTTTTATTTATTTTTTTTACTTCTTTTTTTACATTCTGGATGTAACCCTTCTACCCATTTCTCCTTTGCCTATCCATTCTTTTTTCTTTTTCACTCTGTCCTTCACTGTCTTCCTTGGGTATGCATTTCTGTCTTTTCCTTCTTCTCTTCTTTTCTCTTTTTTTCCCTTTTCCTCCCTTGTCCATTTTTTCTTGTGAGGGAATTCCCTTCAATCTCTCTTTCTCCCTCTTCTATCCCATTTTTGTTTCCTGTTCCCTGATCCCTTCATTCCCTCCTTTTCCAGATTTTCGATTTTTTTTGTTGAATTTTATGTCCTGCTGATATTGCAGCTATAATAAGCAGCCTGTTCTTTCACTCTGGTTGCCTTGTGTTATGGGCACTACTTCCTGGATCCTCTTTGAGCAGATCAAGACCGTAAACAATATCCCTTGGAGAATCTTCCCTCAGAAAAATGAATTTCAGAAAAGCAAAAACTCCTCAATCAGTGGCGTAACACAGGCCCCCGCAGCCCCAGCGGTGCGGGGGGGCCCCCGAGCTGCAGGGGGCCCCCTCAGCACAGTACTCAGGCCTGAGAGCTATGGATTAAATCCAGAGAGGGGGTCCCTCCATGTACCTTTCATGGGGGCCCCCTCAACTTTCGTTACCTAACTGTCCTTAATGGTTACTCATGAATTCTAGGGGTAGGCGATAAATTGGTGTAAATTGGTGTAAAGTCGGACGGCAGCCAGCACCACAAAAGGGAGCACAGCCCAGGGCCACAACCGAAGGGCAGCAGAGGCCATGGAGCCACACATCATGCAGCCCGGACACCCAAGAGGGCCACAACACCCACCCCCACCACCCCAGGACCCCATCCCACACCTGGAACACCCCCCCCGGACCAACACAGACGCAGCGCAGACAAAGACAGCGGAACCCCAGGAAACGTACCAGCCGCACAGACCCAACATCTGGCAATGTCACCTTCCACTCCAAGCTGATCGGGACAACCAACCTACACATCCTGACCATCATCGCCTAACAGGCCTACTTCAACAACACAGCGGACAACCAACATCCCACCCCACACAAAGCTGATGGCGTGGCTGCACCTGTTGGCCCTTGAGACCCTCCATCCAACACCCGCCAGAGTCGGAGGAGTCCCACAGCCAGCCACATCCAAGTCCCCCACACCTGTCCTGGACATCACCCTGGTACCCCAGTCCCCAAACATACAACACAATGCGCAGGATCCGCTGGAGACCAAGCAAGGACCATACGCCATAGCAGGATGCACGCACGTGTTGGGGGCAACACACAGCACACATGTACTACCTGTGCCCCCTGGTGACACAGCACACAATCACCGCAACAGGAAGCACACGTCTCACACCAATGTGCAGGCAACAACAGAACACCGTGGAACACCCAACAATGTCGCCTTCAAATACACAGCCAGTGTGCATGATACCTTCATCCTCCGACAGTCCATCATCAACCAGCGTTCCCAGGATGGCAACAAGGGAAATGTACAGCCCCTTGGCAATATACAAATGAACACCACACACACCTCAACACCATAACCATGCAACTCACAACTCTGGCAATGCACACATCACAAAATCTCATACAACAGGCACAACAATATGCCCACCCACCAGACACGACAGAACAACTTACAATGTCCACATGGGCAAGCCCTGAAAATGAGCCTGCAATGGCATGGCACCTCAGCCACATACTAGCCAAATGTGGGGAGAGGTGGCAACCAGGCATGTGTGAAGGATGCAGTAGAACCATGATTGGGAAAGTACACAATGCCAACAGTGCCGGAGATGTGCTGGACACCTCGCAGTATGCAGAACACACCCATATCCATGGCGACATACACCGCTTGCGTATGGAGTGTAGTGGACAGTGGACGCCACCATGTCACCACAGCCAGTGGGGGACCTCGCGGAAATGTTGCCTGTTACACGCCCCCCCAGGCGTCACCTGAGTGGGATGGCCCGGCGTACGCCACTCCAGCTTAGGGGTGTGAATAAAAACCACGTAGGCCTGGGCGTGGTCCACTTCCGGAAAGACCCACGTCTCTGCCAGGGCGGCGCCTCCCACCTCGCCACGAGGCCGACGCCATCCTCGTGAGTGGAGTTGCCTGAGATGCTGTGCGCCTGCCGGACCCCGGCACGCTGGTCCACGAACCCGTCAGGCCAGCCCCTGCGCAGCCAGGCCACACTGATCACCTTCCGACACCGGCGTGTGTCAAGGAGGGCCCACCATGTGCCGGCGCAAGCCACAAGCCCGAGGCCCGAGACCTTGGCAGCCACCTCAGGCCATCACGGCTGCCACAACACTGGCCCGCTTTATTCCTTTTTCGTTGACGTACTCCACTGCCGCCCCCGGCCTACTCTTCGGACCAGTAGGTCCCACATGTGGAACTGTGTCTTGAGTCATGAATGGCAGTAACCCCATATCCCGGCCAGTGGCCACAGCACCAGACCCCCCAGTTCAGTGAGGCATAGTTCCATATGGGCATCTTGCGACACGTGGTGCCACTAACCCTGTTCAACGCCAGCCTGCTACACGTGGTGCCACTAACCCTGTTCAACGCCAGGCTGCTACACGTGGTGCCACTGAACCTGAACTACGCAGGCCGGTGGGGCCATCCAACCTATGCCGGCGACATTCGGTGAATGGGCCGTGCTGACCGCTGCCTCAGGCCTGCACCACGGTCAGGTAGGTCACACATTTGGAACTGAGTCTTGATTACACCATGGCAGTGAACATTATTTAAGGCAGAGAACTATTCACCATACACCCTTTGATGTGGTGGCAACAAGTCTGTGCATGGCATCACAACCACACGTGTCTGTGGGCCTACGCGGACCACTGCCCTCGGCCTACGATGCGCTCGAGTGGGATCCCAGATTTAGAACTGAACATCGGTAATTCAAAAGGCTGAATACATGTCGTCGCACGCACGGAGGGGCGTAAGAGGATGACGCGTTGCAGGCCGGAGGGAACAGGATCATCGTCACGGAGGTGATTGAACACTACCGACAACTGCCACTGTGTCACTAACTCTGTGCCTCGCGAGCCAACGACACGTGGCTGTGGGCCACTGCTGACCGCTGCCTCCGGCCTACACTGCGGTCCAGTAGGTCACAGCGCCTTTATTTGGCATTCTTGGAGTTCACATCTGTGTACAGGCATCATCGCAGACTGCAAACCCTCCCAGCACCTGTGCCACTGAGTTTGTTCCCCGACATTCATGGACACTCACTGGTCGTACATTGGGGGCATTGGAGTCTATGGACTAGGGGCTAGTTTACATCCTCATGTAGCTGATCCCGAATTGTTGGTAAAAATGAGGGTTGCGCTTTCCACTCCTCCATTTGCTGCTTCCAGATAACATCAGACCTTCCGCATCATGCCCTGGAGGACACCTTCCACTGTCCCCCGAAACCCTCCGCAACATACACCTCGGACATTGATGGGGACCCGCTCAGGTCGCATGGCCCATCTGACTGCACCGCAAGTCACCGTCCCGTGGCTGGGTGCCTGTGCCGGCCGCAGTGCATCCGGGGCCACTAACTCTGTGCTGGTCAGGCCTGGGACCCCTTCTTCTGAGACATTGAATGACCTCTGTAGCGATGGTCTTGGGGTCATCAAAGCCATGTGTCTGTGGCCCTGCACTGTCCGCCTCCTCCGGCCCCAACTGCGGGCCACCAGGGCCCACACATGGCATCGAGTCTTGACCAGCCCGGACGTCGCATCACCGCAGGAGGCACACGCCACCACCGCAAGGACCACCTTCAACCGCCATCTGCCAGAGTCGAAAGGGTGGTCCTGACAGACCTACGGAGTTGCCCAGACCTGTCGTGGATGCCATCATCGGCCTGCTGCCCTGCTCAGCACTCCAGGTGCCAGTGACTCAGTGCACCGCAAGCCATTGTCCGTTACTGATTGAGTTTTGTGCTGTTGTGAGGTTGCGCAGCAATGCCACTTCATGCAGTGGGGAAGACCTGGGACCATGAGGAGGAAGATGTGTCAAGTGTGCGGACGGGAGAAGGCACAGACAATGGGAGGGCAGGTGGCAGCAGCCCCAAGGCAGGAATGCAGACTGGTGGCGGTAGTCAAGCTACACACCCGGATCTGATACTGGGTATTGCGCTGTGGACTGCGGACGCAACTGTCATCTCAGGCAGTGTGGGAGACCTGGGACATTGAGGAGGAAGTTGATGCAGGTGTACCACACCCCACTGCATCTGCATCAGGACTAACCCAAAGGGACACAATCCTAGCAATTCCTTCACATGAGCGCGCTCTTCTCTAGTGCCCCTATCTCAGTGCACTGCAACTCACGGAACGTCCAGACTGAATATTGGGTGACCTCTGTCCTTACTCCGGATCCCTCCATGTTGCTCTGCATTTGACTCTGTTATGCTGGTGTTTTCTGTTTCCATTACACTGGTGTCCACTTTTCAGGTTGTTGCCAGCACCAAGCACTCCGTGCGGGCTGGCTTATACTCACCCCACACACATCCAGCACAGGCGTCCCTGTACATGTGGCCCTGCCAATGAAGGGGCCGGGCACACGTGCCCATAGCCAGTTCAACATGATATGTGCATGTGTCTCTGTGGAGGTGTGGGTCTCCTTTGTGGGGTGTAGGTGGTCCCTGAAGGGTATTGGACACCCACGTATGTGTTCTACTTCGCATTCCATGGGTTAGGCAACACCCTCACCTGTTGGGCCACCTCCTTTTGGCGTTCGGCCACCTGGCATTGGGGTGTCATGTGTGGGTGGGTGACATGTTGTGAGGCAGCCATGATTGCGGGTGCTTCATGCTGTGTGGTCTGTTGCAGAGTCTGGGTTCTCCTCTGAGTAGCTTGTCTGCCCTGGTCCTGGTGGTGGGTTGTGTGGGATGTCCATGGGCTGTTGTAGGGCGTCGGGGTCGGGGGTGTGGTGTTGGTCTCGGGCATCACTGATGGGTTGTCTGTTCTGACCTGCTGGAGGTGTTGTTTGTCCCTCTGCATTGTGAAGGGGAGGTGCATGTTGGCATTGTGTTGGCGCCTTGTTCTTGTCGACATGCAGACTGTGTGACAATGTACATTGGGACTGTTTGGGCGGTGGTGGCTATTTGAGTTGGGACAGTGTACATTTGGCCTACATGGCTGATGTGGGGTTGTAGGGGTAGATGTGCATCTCACAGTTCCCTGCTCTGTCCAATGTGATTGTTCTGTTTCTGCGCCTGGGTGGACCCAGTTGTGTCCCCTGTTCTGCAGTGTGGGTGTTGCACTTTGTGCCACATTGTCATGGTTTGTGCTGTGATTGCTATGTGTGTGTGCTGCAGTGTGCTACGGGGATGGGGGACATGTCCCTGGGTAATTGTGGATGTGCAGTGTGCTACACCTCATTGTGCATGTGTGGCATTGTGCCCATCACCCCCCGTTCCCCAGTCCCTGTTGGATCCTCACCCTGTTGTTGTTGTGTCAGGTCCTGTCGAGCTGTGTCCGTACTCCCTACTCCTTGCACCCTCTCCACACTGTTGACTGTGCCCTGGCTTTCCTCCTGCTCCTCCTGTGTCTCTGGACTGCCACCTCCTGTCGCCATTGCTGCCTTCCTGTTGGCAGCGGGTTTGTACCTGGTTTAGGTTGTCACGTCCTGGCGGAGCCTCTTGGCCTCCTGGATTGGCCTCCTGGGCTCTGCGACTGCGTTCCAGGCGGTCTGCTTGTGGGTCATTTGCTGGCAGTGTTCTGTCGCCTCCGTGGCCTTGGTCTTGTTTTCCTGCGGTCTGCACCCCGTCTTCCTCTCCATTTTCTCCTTGGCCTTCCCCGAGCCACTTGTTCCTTGCTGGTGGTCTGTGGGGGTTGTGGGGTTCGCGTTGCCCTCTGCGCTGGGTCAGGGTGCATGGATGTTGCTACGTGCTTTGGCTTGTTTCTGGTGTGTTGTGCCTGTGGTTTTTATGGTGCAATTGCCCACCAGACGCGTGGGAGTTGGAGGCCTGAGGCTGCTTTTCGCAGCTTTTTGTACTGCGATTGGCCTCATCGCATGATTTCTCGCGTTCGCGTTTTGCATTTTTTGGGCGTGGTGTTGATTTACACGCTGGCATTTGACACGTTATCTGGTGACTATCGCATGCTACTGCCTTGTTGTGAATTCCACGTTGACACAGGGTTATTTTCCCGTGATAGGCTGCGTTATTGAAAGTTGCGTTACGCTACTCTTGCGGTAGTTATCACACGTTCTTGTGAATATACCCCTGAGCATTTTGAAAATCAATACCATAAGAGCGGTTCCTTCTTACGCTCAGGCTTTCACCCTGTGTCCTTGAGGTACACCCATAAAGTATATATTTACACTAAACATAAGTAGCATCTGGAGGGATTGTCTGTGGTTGGCCAATATTTTTATGATGAAGATCAGATAGAAAGCTAGACAAATTTGGCAATGTAATTATATAGCACTAACTGTACCCTTAACATTAAGAGGGCTGGGAAGTTGATCATGTTCTTCTGGTCCCCAGAGAGTAGTGGCCATGCAGCACAAAGTATACGATCCGTATGCAAATTCACTGCAGTGAATATGATGCCACCCATCTCCTGAACACCACAGTATACATGCACATAAGCCTCATTCCGAATTACCTGTGTTTTGAGTGTGCACACAGGCCCCACTGTTCCAGACCAGGAGTAATGCATGCTCGCACCAAAATGATACACTTCGTTTCTCCCAAGGTCTCTGCTTAAGGCTTAAGGTTGCGGCTACAAAGGATTGAATCTAATATCCAGATAACAGGTTCCAATCCCATTTAAATATTTTTCTAGGTAAAGTACCAGTTGCCTGGTTGCAACCTGCAAGTTACAGGTTCAACACCCTGTAAAATAGATCAGTGGGTAATGTAATACCTGTAGTGAAGAGATTCACATGTAGCAATAAGATAACAGCTTCAATTTCCTGTAAATTGGCTCAGAGGATTAAGCTACACTACAGTAATTTCTGCATAAACTGTATGCCATGTCATGTGTTCCAATCCTTGCATGATAGTTTGGTAGGCTAAGGTCCCATTACCTGCAGTTTTCAATATCTGGAAAATAACTCAGGAGGACGAGTACCTGCTGCAGAGAAATTTGTAACCTGCATGGCACATGTTACAATTCTATTAATATTGCTTTGTTGGTTATTGCACCTGCCACAGAGATTTTTGTTTAACACGTCAGTCACTGTTGAATCAACATAGTGACTTTCAGTGCTCTTCTCATTTTTAGGTCCGACATTAGCTAAGACCTTTTGACTTTACTAAAATTATGCATATAATTTACTTACCTACTTGTAGTAAACCCTCTTCTTCTATTGGTCTGCTATCATTGACATTTATCTTCTGTCCACTATAGCAAATAAAATGGGGCAATGGGTCAGCCCGCTCAGGCCATTGGCTAACTTCAGTGTGAGTGACAACATTCTGCTCTTTGACAAGAAGTACGTAAACCCAAATAGATGTTCTCTTCAGTGCCGCCAGCTACTTTGGCAATGTGTGCTTTTTGAGAACAAAAAATATTTTTGCTTTTCGTCAATGCTTTTTTAAATTGGAGAGGGCCCAGCAGTTTCCCCAACAATAACGTTTACAAAAACCACAACAATAAAACAATCATTGGCAAAGCCCAAAGACTGGCAGCCAATGCCAGAACTATTGACTTTGCCACTACTGGCTTTTACTAGCATTGATAAAAGAAATACAGACCAACCCAGTAAAACACTGGCAGGGTGGCAACTCTACTCCCAGCGTATCAATGCATCTGCCCTAATTGGTTCTTCAAAGCCAAGCCCTCTGTCCTAAACTGTAACCCTTGCCCACTACCAGCTCTCCTAATGATACAGCAGTCACAATGTATAACTAAAGGGTTCTCTATGGGCCTGTAGTGTGCTGCATAATTCTGGGTACCCAATTCATGTGAGGCAGCCATCGTCCCACGTGACTTTTCGATTTCACTGTGATGCCCCTGTCATCAAAATATGAACAAGTAAAAATTGTCTGCCACTACCAGACGGGAATCTCTCCCCTACTTTGTTTCATTGTTTGGACTGTCAACACTGGAAGAGCTTTGGTGAAAACTTGAAACGAAGCGCAGTGTCTGGGAACACATTACTCACAAAAGTCCTCTTCAAAGTGCTATAGTCCAGTAAGCGCTCTGCCCATAGACACACAAAACACAGCCTGGGGCAGCGAAGCTCTTTTATTTTGCACTGCAAGTTCTGACACAGAACTGGGACTAGTAGACAGAATAAACGCGCTCCCGTCTACCATCTCTCACTTGAACTTTCCACACTGCAAGGTCTCTAATTGAGTTGGTGATCCTGTCTCGAGATTTTTTTCTGCTGAGTGTGCTGCAGCTCATCTGTCTGCTGTCGGAATGACCTACTGTACATGTCAGGAGCTGTTCACAGCTCATACTGTATGACCTTTTCATCCTTAATGATGCCTCTGTTAATAATTGGATTGTTTCTTGTTTCCATCTGACAGCCGACTGAACATTTTTCCAGCTCCTGGAAGTCACACTTTTTAACTCCTAAGGAGCGTTTGATGTATATTCTAGATAGTGTAGCATGGGACCCATTCTGATGGGGCTGGTCATTGAACATTGACCGGCCCTATCAGAATGGGACCCATCCATGCTACTAATCATTCTAAATTACCAAGCCGGGGTAGGGAATAAATCCTGGATCCTGGATTACTGGGTCCAATTCCAAGCATTTTACTAGATTCAGGGCTCATTTACGCCAACGTGTTTCTCTTGATTTTAGCAGGAGGAAAATGTGTGTGCGGAAACACGTTTCATTTTCCGTGGGGCATTCCGTCACTCAGTAAAACTTGGACAGAGAAGGACAGTATTCCCTAACCCCTCTGGGGCTACCTCTCCACTCAACTCAAAAAGGCCCTCAAAGGGTTGCTAGGAATATTCTTGGTGAGTTCCCAAAACCCAGTATTACTGTTACCAGGTGCTCCAGTAATTCCTTGAAGGGTGAAATTACAGGGATTAAGAAGTGGTAATCCATGTTTCCGCGCCCCTTCATGCTACACAGGCGTTTTGGCTGCTTTGAGCACTCAAAACCCCAGTGTGTAGCACCACACTTTTACTCCCAATGGGGCTGTTATTGGCTGTGACTGCCCCCATCGTGTTAACAGGCGCACTCCAAATGAGGCATTGAGGGGTAGATTTACTAAGATTTTACGCCGTGTTTGCGTCACAAAAGTCTTATTTTTCCAATTTACACTCCAGAGCTAAACTTATTTAGCACTGGAAATAACATGAAAGTAACCTGATCCAGCGCATAGAGCTGTTTCGCATTACTTGGCGCCAAGGGGGCGTACCTTGGGTGGTGCATGGGTGTTCCCATGCAACCACCCAAGGTTTCTGACGAGAAACCCAATCTACTAAACAAAGAAGACAGGATGTAGTATCAGAAAACAGCGCCCTTTTAAAGTAGGTGCAAGGAAGGAGAAATGCTTTCATTTCTCCTTTCTTTTCCGACTTTGTACGTGTGCTGCGCTGTACAGCCCACCTATAAAGTCAGAAAAGGGTTGAAGTTAGTCTATGCATGGTATTTTGTACTGGCTGGGTACTCTTTCACTACAAAACCTATGCTAGACTCAAGGAGACACCCTTGCACCATGGCGCAAAGGTGTCTCAGCGCTCTCCTCCTCTCTCCTTCTCATGCAGCACAGTGCAGCATTTACGGCTGCTGCACTGCGCTGCATGAGAACTCAGTAAATCTGTCCCAAAGGGTTTCAAAACTCCATTTCAAGCACGACGCTTGGCGCATTGGGATGTATTTCCTTTTGTTGGGAGTTATAAAGTTAGTTTCAATGCTCACTGTATAATTGAACTAAACATTATGATAGGGGAAATATACATGTAGTTAGCTAATAGAAAGTAACTTATTAAATAGGAGGCAACTAAAGTTTGCAAGAAATATCATCCCTAAGTTAAAAAAAGATGTAAGGAAAGGTGGTCGACTTACATGGGCTTCAAGATACATGTTTTGTACAGTGCTCTACAATACAATTTCCAAACTGCTCAACTGCAAAACTTTCTGTTGGGCTAGTATTGTAGAGAGAAGAGTAGAGCCCGTGTGCACCTCTGATAGTGTCCATGTCAGTTTGTTTGGGAGCTTGTGGGGGTCAACTGTCCAGAAGCCTGGTTTTTCCTTGAATGCCCTGACGAGAAGGCGGCTGTGAGCCTTCCTTGTTAAAGCCAGGACCCTCTGGTCCATTGGGACTGACACAAAAGCAGTATCTGGAATACAACAAGTGGGAGCCCATATTGCCCTCACAGATCTTCTTAATCTTGATGGCATTGGGGTCATAATTATGCACAGATGGTAATGGTAAGGTCATTTCTTGCTCAGCCAGAGGATACCCATAGGAGATGGTTTGTAACTCCATGAAAATGGTATGATACACCCCCCCGGGAAGCTCTCCTAGCCCTGAGAGACAGAGAAATAACCTTACCAATAACAAGTGTGCTTACGTGTGACCGCAGTGCCAAAAGGATCAAGAAACTCTTTAGATCCCAATGGAAACTATTATCGGGTCTCAATGTTCCAGACTCCTTGTTTTCGTTCAAAAAAGGTAAAAACATTAGGCAGCATCTGATGCATGCAGCAAGGAAAACAACATGAGATGATCTATTACATTTACTGGGTTTACCATATTTGCAGACAGGGCCAGCTTTAGGGCTATGCGACCAGTGCAGCCACACCTGGTGCTGACTTTGTTGGGGGGGGGGGAGGTTGTGTTTAAAAATACCTTTTGGTTTAAAAGCACATGAAATTCATTGTGTCTAACAGTTTTCAGGCAACAATAAAAATGTCAAGATAACTATGGTGATTAATGTTCCTACGGATGAGAGATCGGAGTTTTGTCTAGTGGCAGTTTGACTCATCATAAAGTGGCAGGGAGGGTTAATGTACCTGCTGCAAAGAATGTGTACCATGCAGATCATAGAACTGAGTGTGAGTGAACTGTGAGTAGCACTAAAATGAAATGTATTTCAGAGAGAGACTATGGAGGGATGAGGGGCACTGTTGGAGAGTGGTAATGAGGGAATTCATGGAGAAGGAGGTCATGGGGGGGGCACCAAAAAAGACTGTTGCACTGGGCGCCACCAGCACTAAACCCGGTCCTGTTTCCAGGGTCGTTACAGGTGCGGTGGCTGCACCACCTATCAATTTACAATTAATTCAAAAGAACCTAACATTAATGGGACTTCTGTCATTCAGAAACAGCTTTCCAATTGTAATACCAGAAATGTAGTGCATCTCATGCCCGTGTGATAGGTTTTATATTGGTCAAACCAGCCAACCAGTCAAAAATCGTATCATGCAGCATAGATCTAGGGTACAATGTAAGACTCAAGGGACCCAATGGAACAACATTTCGAGATCCAATATCACTATAAAAATGAGATAAAATTGTCTGTGATTTGGGTGGCCATGACTGATGTAAGTGTGGGGTTCCATGGAAAATACCCTCCTGAGAATGCAAGCTAGATTCATTAAAAGATGTAAAATTGCTGACAATGGGCTGAATGAAAACGAAAATGATGAAATATGGATCTTACTTCATTTATAATGTCACTTTTGCAGGCAGATTGGCTTCTGATAAAATGCAAAAACTTCTGTTCATACAGTAAATGGCCTATCTATAACACATGCTTAAGTGAGTGAGCATTAAAGTCTATATAATGCACAGGTATATAGTATGGATCAAGATGTAACATAATGCGTGAGATAGGTGTAGATATTTCTTTGTTATACTGCAGATTGATTTAGTAATTAACCGTCAATTTGATTTGTCAATATTAGGATGCTTCTTTTTGGAAATATTGGAAAAAGCAAAAAAGACACATCTGTATATACCACCCACAGTTTTGGTCCTGTGGATAACAACTCACTTTCACTTTTTACATACTTTGAGAACAGGTGTTGTCCAGTTTTTCAGTCTGATGGTCTCCAATCTTGGTGCCTTAGACCTCTTCAATATGGCACACTTTTGTGTGCGGTCATGTGCACCTCGTGCAGACTCGCTTTCTCCCTAAGCACTCTAGGATAAAGTTAGGACAAGCTTGATCCCTTGGCCTCTGAACAGGGGTGAGGATGTCCTTTTAAGATGGCACCTGTGGATGGCACAGTCAGTTGACGTGATGTAAAACGCAAGTCCCGCTCTCCAAATAAGGAGGGGAGTAACATCAAGCCTGGATATTGATACAATCGATGCTTGAACATTACGCTGTAAGGGTTGATCTAATTGAATTTTCTGATGGGCCCCTCTGACATAAGCGAGTTCTCTGTTTTCAGCCAGCATAGGTGAGAAGGCTTTCACCTTTCCCTGCCATTGTCCATCCACCTTCTTACTTGTCTGCTTTTGATTCCGTAAATTGATGTGCAGCACAACATCCTTCCTGCTCTGGAAGGGACATACCCACTGGCAACAGGTACCGATGATTTAGTGGGAGCATTGACTCCTTCTCCCGGATTGACCCGCCGCATGCACGCATGGTTTGTAAGTGGTTCACCAGGAGTTTCCCTAAGGATTTTTCAGTGTTTGTTGGATGAGGAGCACTGTAAATGGACACCTTGATAGCTTTGTACAGAATAGCTGGTCTCATTGTAGATACAGTTCTATTGGTGCGCGGGCTGAGACTTCCTCCCGGGAGGCTTTTGCATGCTTTTGTGCATACATTGTCCCATGGGTTTTGGAGGCTGTTGTCGGCAGTCACACCAGCATTTTGAACACAGAAGTTGTATACTCTGGACATGGACAGGAGGTAATATTTCCATGAACTAGATTTCATAGTATTGGAGCACTTTATAGATATTTGGCATGTTTTGTAAATGTCATTTTAGCTCTATGGGAACATTGGTGATGTTATTCTTTGTTTTCATTTTAATAAATGTATAGGCACTTGACCTTGTTGTTGTCCTAAGGAAGCCTTTATACATAGGCCAAACGCGTTGACATCTGATCATAGGAGCACAACAACATACTCTTAGAAATATAAAGCATATATGTCAGGAGGATATTATATCATTATATTTGGCTGTTCATGTACCTTCAGGACAGGTTGCCATGTGCAACCAATAGGCTGGATCACATGGCTTAAATAGGAAAGTGAACGCTTTGGCATCAAGTGATTGAGCAACAAAGATAAAGTTTTTTTGCACTCTTTATTGCAAGATGAATTTTTGATTATAGTTTGATTAAATAAATAAATTTTCTAGAATGGATCGTGGAACATGCTGTAATCATATAATATACGTAAATGTTAAAATGCTTTGATGTATGGATGCAAGAGGATGTGCGCAACACAATTTGAAATAATACTCTTGGCTGAATTATGTTGCCTATCCAATAAGATGATATGATTGAACAAATTATTTGTGAATTTATGCCTACAGAGAACACCTTTCTTGCAAAAATGTAGTACCTGGCAGAAGAGTGTGGAGGCAGAGCTTGTAGGCAGCTGGTGTCTACAAAGAGAAGAAGGGCTTGTCAGAGAGTCCCACCAGGATGGCTATGAAGCAAAAGATTCTGGCCAGTGTATGGATTACTAGACATTTAGAAACACATGCAATAAGCCCTATGGAGGAAGTGAGAGGACAAATGACAGCCCTATGGGGCTTTCAGCACCTGCTCTGTGACACCTACAAGGCGCATGTAGCACCAGGCCACATAGTTTAGGCAGTTAGGGATTCACTCTACAGACTTGGCAACACTGGGACCTTGCTTTGCAGGGGCACCCTGTACCTGGTACATCATACATAACTATAACACATTTAGACATCGGATTACTGCATCGCACCTTTAGCACTCTCCAAGACTAAGAGGAAAAATAAGCAGTGGCGAGCAGGCATTTTACCCCACAGAGTACCACATATGGATTTTATTTTTAATTTTAATAAACAATTGCATCCACAATATAAGGCATATTTAGAGCCAAGGCACTATTAATTATCCAAACGTGGGGCAAAGATACTTAAGGAACATGTGCTACAAAACAAGGTCTGCCCTTTGCAAGCTGATGCAACAGTTACAATGTTTTAATTTTTTATTGCAATCCTACACAACAAACCAAAGAAAAATAACATACCACTGCCTACACATAGTAACCATGTGCTTGCAATAAAAACTATAATACAAAAAATATATATAACCATTGCATATAATTTTAGCAGAACTGTATTTGTGCTTTCTAGCAGATAGGTATCATTAGAACAGGTGTAGAAACCGTTTTAGCTTTGATGTACTTTACAGGAAAATGCAAAGAAAAGGTATGATTAGCTTTGAATGATCGTAACCTGAAGGCATAGTTTAAACCCACAAGGATGACTACAAATTTAAAAAAAGATAAAGACTGGAATGAAAACAAACAGTATTGGTGAAATAAAGTACTGGCAAACCAGCTTTTGCACTGAGACAGACTTCTTTTTAAGGCAGAAGTGCATATGTGATCAGATAAAATGCTGGGACGCATACTGCAAGAGAACCAATCACTGAAACAAGCTATCCATTTCCCCATGTTATATACTGTGGTGGGCAGAAGCAAAATGTGACTCAGAATCATAGTGGAAGGGACCAGTGAATGAAAAGGCCCGACCCAAAGCCCCTATATATATATATATATAGGATTAAGAATTCACCGCACTCCAGGAGATTAGATTTCCTCAATTCAAATTTATTTTCATGAGTGCAAATCTCACTGCAACCACCACCAATGCGTTTCCACCAAAAGGTCTTGCTCACGCTAACGTGAGTCCATCATCACTTTCTCTCTTTATACTGTCTCCCATGTTAGCCCGTCATGAGGCATTCTGGGATTCGTAGTTCATCTCTAAATAGTTACAAGGACAGTCTTTTTTGTATCATTCTTTGTTATTCTTATATACTTTCTCGCTTTCGGTCGCATATTGCCACAGGCTCAGTTCATCTTTTTGAGGGTCTTATCGCTATTTCTGTCCAGTTATCTTTTACACGATCACACACAAATACACTCTTTATTTTTTGTGTATCGGGCTCAGTGCCCAGTCTCCATTGGGTTCTTCTTTACTTATCGCATTTTACTGATTGCATTAGCTCAGTGCTCAAGTATGAATTTAGACCTCGATCATTAATTAGGGTTATTATCAATCGTTATAAGGCTTCGTGACTATTTCCAGATTCCTTGGGTCCTCTTTTCATTACTGTTCTCCTTTTCCCCTCTTCTCCGTTCTCCTTTTCCCCTCTTCTCTGTCCCGCATTCCTCTTTAGGTTTTTTGCTTAGTGCATCAGTCCCTTGAGGGAGGACTGATTGTAGTTTCTCTTCGTGTGATGTTCGTGTTTTTATTATTCTTCTCCCTTTGCTTTCTTCTTGTTCATTGTGTTTTCTGCCAGAGATGGTCAATTATAAATGGATATACAATTCTTCATCTCCATTTAAACTGTGAGGAGTCTTTGTTTTGAATCTAATAATCAATCTTAATTTAAGTCGTCTCAATTTCAGAGTTCTATTGCCCCCTCTATCATTTTTAGGGACTGTCGTTATCCCAAAATACTTGATATCAAGCCAGTTCTTGTTTGGGTGAGTACGCAGATGTTTAGCAATTGCATAGTTCATGTCTTCATTCTGGATCGCTCATATGTGTTCTAGGATTCTTTTCTTTAAGGGGCCCGTTGTACTTCCTATGTATCTCAATCCACAGGTACACTCGATAACATAAACCACGTACGTGGATTCGCACGTGATTTTTTCATTGATGATGAAAGTTCACCCTTTGAAATCCTGAATCTCCTTTACTTTTTTTCCAATTCTACATGCTTTGCACTTCCCGCAATGAAAGAAGCCCAGTTGTCGTTTCTGTAACCAATTGTTAGTTTTGTTCATGGTAAAGTGACTTTTGACCAGCTTGTCTTTGAGCGAGGGGACTTTTCGATATGTTACACTAGGTCTCATATCTATTTTTTTCCCCAATGTCCGGATCCTTCTTGAGGATATTCCAATATTTGTTCAGGATATTGACAATTGTGTTATTTTCTTTGCTGTATGTAAGTATCACTCTTATGACCTTGTCCTCCTTTTTCTTTTTTCCACTATATTTATTGATAAGAGTGGTAACTCGTGCCAAGGATCTTGCCTGTTCCTGTCCTTGTTTAATGTCTCCGTATTTATAGCCTCTCTGTAGGAATCTTTTTTCAGTTTCTTGAAACGTTTTCTCCATTGCAGTGTCATCTGAACAATTGCGTCTCATCCTTATAAATTCCCCATATGGGATACTTTTCTTTAGTTGATGTGGATGAAAGCTTGATCCATGTAGGATACTATTTGTTGATGTTGGTTTTCTGTATACCTTAGTTTGGATTTGCTTATTTTCTATATACACTGTTACATCCAGGAATTGTATCTCCTTTATGCTGATGTTGTGGGTAAATTTCAATCCCACTGTGTTGTTTTCAGAATCTCAAAGTATTTAATAAATTCTTCTGTGGTCCCATTCCATATTAGGAACAGATCATCTATGAACCTGAGCCACAGTGCTATTTTTGCTGTATGTCTTTCATTCTCCTCTATCCTGGCTATGAATATTTCCCACCAACCCATTGTAAGGTTGGAGTAACTTGGAGAAAAGGAAACCCCCATGGCTGTCCGACACGTCTGGGAGTATATCTGATGATTAAAAAGGAAAATAGTATTCCTTAGACAAAGCTCAATCATGTCTATCAGCATTTTTGTATGTTTCAGTTCTTAGATATTTCTTTGTTTGAGGAAATAGCTGATTGCATTCAGGCCTACTTCATGACTGATCGATGTATACAGAGATACCACATCAATGGTTACAAGACGGAATCCTTCCTGCCACCCTGTGTTCGATAATATTCTCAAGAAGTCACCTGTGTCCTTGATATACGAGCTCAGGTTCATTACCATATATATCTATATATATATGTGTTTGTGTGTGTGTGTATTTCTTTTAATATTTTCTTATTATACGAAGCTGGAAAGAAGCTAAAGTTGTTTCTAGACTAGTCTAGAAGAAGCAGTCAGCAAGAAGAAAAGTAGAAACGACTGATAGAGATTTGAACACTAAAGGGAAACCCAATATGTATTTTTAATTTAAAATAACTTTTCGAGATGCTCCTTGGGCCATCATCTAAAGAGGGGATGTGCATCTCACAACCTAGCACTAGATTCTGACCTGATTTCCCATGCATTTTGTTGCAAAGGTTGCAACTTTAGTCTTTTGCATAGCATCTGTTTGCTTATATCATTGAAATAGTATGCTCAGTTTTAATGAAACAATGGGAAACACTTTGTTCTTAGCAAAAATCTGTAGTGCATAACAAGGGTTTATTCACCTTATTGTAGCATTTGTGTCAGTCTATACCGACACTGTGCTACAGAGGTTCATTAAGACACTCCAGGGATTTCTCCTCTACCGTGTGGGTAGACTCTTCTGGCTTTTAAGGCATTTAGATTAGGGGTTTACAAAGCATTCGTTGCAAGAGCAACGTCCCTCATAGATCCTGATTACTGGACATCCTCCCTCATTACTGGACATCCTCTGGTTTTCCACGTTTACTTTTTAGCTTAATTTTTGTCCCCGAACTGGTAATATTTTCGTATTCTGACTAGATGGCGCTGAATTCTGAATGTGACTTTTTCTTGCAAACTAAAGTGCTTATTTACAAGCCTTTGCGCCGCCGGTGCGCCACTTTTAATATGGGAAAAAGTGGCGTCCCGGCGGCGCAAGGGGCTTGTAAAGAAGCCCCTCCATTTGAACTGGTTTTCAATTCAACATTGAAAACGAATTGATGTTAGTGATCTTTTTTTCTAGAATCAGCCTAAAAGGGATGTGACTGTCCCAATTCAGGAGTAATCACAATGGTTACGAACAGAAACTTTGCCTTGTGCGTAACATACTGGAGACATCTCTGTGAACACCAAAATAATAAATACTTCTTGGCTTCATTGCTTACACCTGACACTTGAGAACTAGTTTGATTTTGAGTTTTTGTGTGAAATTGCCTCAGCTTGTTCAAAGAACCAATATGTGATGTGTGAGGTGGGGTGACTACTAGAAGTGGTGATACATAGAAAAAGCAAAATCCTTCGAATTACTCCCTTCCTGCACATAAACAATCAATAATGGCGATTTGCATTTTTCTTTGTGTGCTGCATTATGCAGCACACATAGAAGTAGCAAATCACCACTATTTAATGATTGCTTATGAGCAGGAATTGAATAATCAATGGCATTTTGCCCTTTCTATGTGTGCTGTAGCACACATAGAAAAAGCAAAAACGAGGGGAAATAAAAGCATTTCTCCTTGTTGCGCCATTCAAATGCCTGTTATTGCATGGCGTTAGGTTTGGGCACAGCCTCAGATTTACACCATCTTGTAAATCTGCGGCAGCATCAAAAAACAATGGGTGTTGCGGTGCCACGCCCACAGCAACACCCACTTTCATGCAGATACCTGCGTGAAAGGGTAGCATATGTACAAAGGCTTAACACCACTTTGTGGATATGGTGCGCGCATTGCGCCACCAGAACGTCAAAGAAAGTGACGTTCTGGTGGTGCAATCACCTTGTAAATATGCCCCTAAATGCCTTAACCGTAAAAAGAATAGTATTGGAACTGGGCAGAAATCGGTTATGAAAAGCAGCGTAACCGAGTACCACTAAAAAAGGTAGTGGCTCTCAGTTTCCCTTAGTGTCTACCCACTTTGCCCTCTGTCATTGATTCTTTAACTGTGCCAGGTTGGCACAATTTATAATTTAATCTACCTAGCAAAACTTGTCAGATTAATCCTTTGCAGAGCAACGAAAAATGGGAATTTCCAAGCATTCATCAGAAATACCTACTAAAATCAGTACATAGCACTAGTGTCTTACACTGACTGGAATGGGCAGACGTAGTTTGATAAAATCAACAATAAATGAACAGCTTCGCAGAACTGTTCTGTCCTGCATTCTTGGTAAAAAATGGAAATATATCAGACGTGTATTATTGTTATTATTATTAGTAGTGGTATTATTGTTATGATTATCGATATTTTGTGATTTTCTACAGCGGAACATGGTTCAAGGGAGGTAAATTGCCTTAGGGCAGAGCCTGACGTGCAAGTCAGCATAAAACATCAATGCCTTGGCAAAAGAGAACAGAGCAAAAAAAAGGTCATAGTAAGCAAATATCGAGAAAAAAACATGGCAGGAGAATAAATTATGGTACAGAATGGAAGAGAGGGAATGGGTGCAGGAGGAGAGATCAGTACAAGAAAAGATGTAACAAAAATGAAAAAGTCACATGTACGTGAGGGATTTGGAGACACCCTCTGAACAGAGGAATAACTAAAAATGTATACCAGAGAGCAGATATCACTCATGTAAAGCAAACCGTAGAACTCCGTTACAGGTAGGAGAAGAGGACGAGAGACAAAAATATGTATGGCAGTTGGATGAGGAGATATATAAGGTTGGGAAGAACGTAGCGTTGTTGAGGAAAAATCATTGAGGGTTAAGAATGAAGAGAGGACAAGCAGGGATCGGGAAGACAAGAAGACACAAGGACAGGATTCAGGAATGAGGAAACAGGAACAATTATAAAAGTAGGTAAAACCTGTTGAACCAACCTAAAGATGCAAGTAAAGAAGCGAGAAAAAAAAGGCAGTGGGATAAAATGTAATTAACAGTCAAGCTGTTCACAAATGCCAAAAGCAGGTGTGCATAATGCAGAGCTATGAACGTTCAAAAAGGTTTGCCCTTAAATTGTAAGGTGTTGTGTGTGACAATGAATTCATAGCTGCAGTAATTATGCCACCCCGATTGTATGTTATTTATTTATTGTATGTTATTTTTTTTTTTTATTACTTTTTTTTTTTTTTATTTCAACATGTTTTATTAATTTATTTTATACAAGAACATATTAGCAATTCTGTTACAGGGTTAGCGTAGTTTGTACCAAGTGCAGCTTGTACATCAGTATATTGAGACGTTATGTCACGTTTGTTTAGCTAACCCCACCTGACGATACTTAGAGAAAAAGAGAAAGAGGCAGGTAGAAAAAGGCAGAGAAACAAGGGGGAAAGAAGAGGTAGGAGACAGGCAAGAGAGAGTTACATTTCTTAACAATTACATATGACATTCTGTGGGGATGTTGGCACCCATGTAGCCCGGTGTTGGTGGGGCTCCCCCCTTGCGGCCGGCCCGAGAGGGCGACATTGGTTGAGACCAGTTTAGTACGTTTGTCTGGGTGGTGCGTTCATAGGGGGTACCAGGTTGTGTACCGCCGGTATCTTATTTTCACGGAGGTTCATAAGAGTCTAGGTACGTGTCAAGAGATTTCCACATCTTTCTGGATGCCGGTTTCCAGGGTGAATTCTGCAGTGCAATGTTGTCCGCACCTCTGAGATGGGTGATCCAGTTGAACCAGCCTTTGTTAGAAGTTTTACTTGTGTCTTTCCAATTGGCGAGGACCATTTTCAGTGCTGTTGTCAGTAGTAGGTCTAGTAGGTGTTTATCGGGTTCAGATCTCAAGTCTGTGCACATAAATGCCATGGTAAGGGTGGAAAATTCTTTTGTTAGCGTATAGTCAAACAAACCATTTATAAACACAAAGATTTTCTCCCAGAATGATTTGAGTGCTGGGCAGTGAAAGATAAGGTGTGCTAAATCCCCGGTTTCCTTGTTACAGTTCCAACATAACGCGTCATCCCTGAGGCCTGATGAGAATAAACGGACCGGGGTCCAAAAAGCCTTGTCTATTAGCCAAAATTTTGTTTGTGAGAGCACCGGGGAGATCTTATTACGTGAGGCCGAGCTCCATAGTGTGGCCCATTCTTGTTCGTTATGTGTGACTTTTGTTTGTTTATCCCAATAGGCAACCGTCTTATCATTAAGTTTAGAGGATTTTGGGCGGAGGAGTTTGTAGAGCTGTGAGACCTGGTGCCCCACTTTATTAATGTTCGACACAAACCGGGAGATTGATGGTTGTGAGGCGGATAATTTGGTTTTTGACAGGCCCGTTCTAATTTTTTAAAAATTATAGAATTCAATGTCAGCTAGGTTATATCTTGACTTGAGGTCTGTGAATGTAATAGGGTATGTTTCGTTTTCTAGTTGGTAAGGGTAGTGGATACCTTTCTCAATCCATACATCGAAGGCTAGGCTTTTCCCTTTATACAAAATCTTGCTATTGGCCCATAGTGACTCCATTTTAGAACCTTTGATGCTATTCTCCAGCTTCTTATCTACCTTTAGCAGCACGATTTTTGTATTTTTAAAGATGGACTTGGAGGTGTGGGGGTATCTATTTGCTGTTAATAGAGCCAGGGGGCTTAGGTTATTCAGGATGGCCCTCTCTACCTGTAGCCATACCGGCGTGTAGTCGGTGGGCGGTGGTATCCAGTATGAGCCTTGTTTTGCCAGAAAAGCTAGCTGGAATATTCTGAAGTCCGCTAGATTAACCCCTCCTTGACTTTTATCCAGTCTTAATTTTTTGATACTTATCCGTGCTTTCTTCCCTCGCCAAAGGAATTTAGAGATCAGGATGTCAACTTTGCAGTGGAAATCATCTGGGAGGAGGAGCGGGAGCATACTGATCAGATAGTTAATCATTGGGGTGATCATCATTTTAATAGTTTCGATTCTGCCCCACCACGTTATGAATTTTGGAGACCAGGAGTCCAGGAGTTTCTTAATCTTTTCTAGTAGTAGTTTCTCATTCTGATGTAGCGTGTCAATTAAGCTGCTACCAAAATCTATACCTAGGTATTTGATATATCCTATTTGCCAGGCTAAGCCCGACCCCCCCAGGGTGTCTCTCGTGCAGTGAATATTTAGTGGTTTGCACTCTGACTTGTCTCTGTTTAGTTTATACCCTGAGAACCCGGAATATTTTGCTATTGTCTCCATCAGGGCCTCAATTGATGTCTTTGGTTGTTCATTTACTATTAGTATGTCATCTGCATAGGCAGCTAATTTTACTTCAACGCCATTGATATCGATCCCTCTTATGTTCGTATTTAATTTGATATCTTGGATAAGGGGTTCCAGTGCAAGTAAGAATAATGAAGGGGATAGTGGACATCCCTGTCTAGTGCCTTGTTGCAGTGTAAAAGGTTCAGAGAGAGACCCATTAACGATGATACGGGATGATGGTTCCCCGTAGAGAGCCATAACCATCCGTATGTATCCCGCCCCTAAGTTGAACGATTGCATGCAGCGTTCCAGGAAAGCCCAGGAAACTCTATCGAAGGCCTTCTCCGCATCTAATGTGATAGCTACTGCCGGTTCAGATTTCGTGGCCGCATGTTCTAATATGTGGCAGAGAAGTCGGGTGTTGTCATTAGACATTCGAGTACGTAGGAAACCAACCTGGGAGTTGCTTATTAGTTTGGGGAGAAAAGAGTTGAGTCTGACTGCCAGTATTTTAGCATATATTTTGCAGTCCACGTTGATAAGGGATATGGGTCTGTAGTTTTTTGAATCAGTTGGTCTTCCCCCTCCTTTGGAATGACTATAATGTTAGCTTCTGACATGGTTTGTGATACTGCCCCCCTAGACGCTGAGTGGGTAAAAACTTGTTTCATGGTTGGTTTCAGCTGATCTAAGAAGGTCTTGTAGAAAGCGGCTGTAAACCCGTCCGGCCCGGGGGCTTTACTTTCTTTCAGTGATTTGACTGCCATTTCAATTTCGGTATAGTTAATTTCTTGACCTAGCCTAAGTGTATCCTCGGTGCTTAGTTGCGGTAACCCGAGTCTATCGAGGTATTTTGTACACTCCTCTAAATTAAGGTTCTGTTCGTTTTTGTAAAGTTCTTGATAGAACTCTTGAAAGGTCTTTAGGATGTCCTTGTGTCTTGTGTGTGTTTGGTTCTTAGAGTCTGTGATGGAAGAGATGGCAAACTGGTTGCGTTTGTGTTTGAGGTAGGAGGCAAGGAGTTTCCCTGCTTTATTGGCTTCGCAAAGGTTAAGGGCTTTGTATTTATTAATCCACAGTCCCGCCCTCTCACTCAGTATTTTGTTGTATTCGTACTTATTTTGTGTTAATTTTACGAGGATCTTGCTATCATGTAGGGCCCTTGCATGGGCCATTTCTAAACTCTTGATCTCCTGCTCAAGCTGTGTTAGTCTCAGATTTGTACTCTTGTTTATTTTTGTCTTTATTTCAATTATTGTTCCTCTGATGGTTGCCTTCAGGGCATCCCAGAGTGTGGTAGTGCTAGTCTCCGGGGAGTTGTTGTGTTTGAGGTAGTCTGTTATGGCCTCCTCAATCTTTTTTTTGTTCGCAGGGTCTGCAAGTACATCACTATTAAAACGCCATCTCCGCAGGACGGCTTCATTGTGACACCCGCTCAGTTTTAGGCTAATACATGAGTGATCTGATACTAGTCTTGGTGCTATGTCTGAGTGTTCGATTAGACGTGTGTGAGATCCAGAGATTAGTATATAGTCTATCCTGGTGTAAGATTTGTGAGGGTTGGAGTAGAATGTGTAGTCTCTAGTGTCCGGGTGTTGGAGGCGCCATGCATCCTTTAGGTTAAATTTGGAGCAGATATTCTGGAGTACAGCATGCGAGTTCGTAGGGTGATATTGACAGGAGGATTGTCTGTCCGTTATGTGGTCCAATGGGATGTTAAAATCCCCTGCTACCACCATGAGGTCGCTTTGGAGGAAGCTATCTAGCATGCCTGACACCTCAGACCAAAAGGATGGGTCGTCCGCTTTGGGCCCGTATATGTTTGCTACGTGGATTAGCTCCTCCCCCCTTCTTAAATGTGTCACCAGCAGTCTTCCTTCGCTATCGTGGGACTGTGAGTTTATTGTAATGTTGGATCTTTTGGATATCAGTGTCATTACCCCACGTTTCTTTTGTCGGCGGGCGAGCAAGCTATCTGCGAGATCCAGTTACCTCTCACCAGTTTGGCATCCTCCAGGGATAGTTTGGTCTCCTGTAGTAGGATTATATCGCCTTTGGTTTTAGCTAGGTAGTCTATAATCTTCCGGCGCTTAATCGGGTGGTTAAGACCTTTGACATTGAGGGACACTATGTTGAGCCTCCGTTCTATGTACACAATTCACAAAATCGCTATCTCGGAATTTGGCAATGAAGGGCGGGAATGTTTGCCCTACCACCCTACTCCCAAGGTTCAGTATGTCTACATCCCCCAGGCGTTCTGCAAGCAATGTAAATGTCGTCCCCGGGTACACATGTATGCCAGGGCTCCCAGAAATGTTGGTTAACAAGGCCTGCCATATACAGTTTGTAGAGAAAAAGGAGGTGAAAAAGGAAAGGAAGATAGAGAATATAGAAAGCCAAGATCTGAGAAACCCTAGTGCGGTTTCCCCCCCCCTCCACTCCTCCCTACCACCCCTCCCGCCCCTCCCCCCCACTGAAAAAACTCATATGTCGGAGGTGCGACGGCAGGATCGTCGTCCCGCCTCTCGGAGAATAACTGTCGGGTAGGTTGTTTCACTGAAATCCCTATGAGTTCCTACTAGGTATGCAGCCACTCCATGCGTTTTAGGCCCATATCTCGACACCTCACACATACAGCGTGTTGGAGCAGAGTACATAAACAGTATTAAAGTCTATAAAGGATACGATGGGCCGGCGTCGTGGCGTGTCTGTCGGCCTGAGAACGCTACCGAGGCAGATATTGCTTGAGTTAGTGAGGTATATAGCGGTTGCAGATCCCATCTTATCATACTGTGCAAGGTGAGGTAGATAGTGAGGTAGATAGTGGTTATGTTATTGATTCCTTCTTAAGATTCGATACAA
Organism: Calotriton arnoldi; assembly: GCA_963921515.1. Taxonomy (NCBI): domain Eukaryota; kingdom Metazoa; phylum Chordata; class Amphibia; order Caudata; family Salamandridae; genus Calotriton; species Calotriton arnoldi. The sequence continues at coordinate 988,756 of CAWUFW010005042.1, read as the reverse complement.
GAGCTTGGCCCTGCCAGTGAGGTAGAGTGAGGTATTTATTTATTATGGTATGTTATTTGACATTTACTGAGCACGCATACACACAAAAAGATTTCATGGTGCTAAGAGAAGGGCGTATAATAACTCTCACTCCATCACAAGCAATTCTTGCAGGAAAAAAACAGTTTCGAAGACGTGTCCTAAATTTACAAATCTCAAATGTGGAGCGTATGTTCCAAAGAGTTATTCAAAGGGCAGTGGGTGAAATTGAGAAACTTCAATCTCATTGTTTTTGAAGTGGGGATCAACAAGACGGTGGAGAGATCTAAGAGGATGCATGTGTCACCTGATACAGTTGCATATGATGCAAATAATCAGTAAGTGGAGTAATAATACACTATGGGGTGTGTGGTGGCAGCTTGTGGAGTTCCCTAGCTCTTGTCCTGTTCCTGTCATTTTTGCTCACCAGGAAGTTTCAAGACCTCATATGGTTTCACCCTTGCAAATTCTATTTTAATGGCTATTCAATCTAGCCTGAATTCTAAGTAATCCTTGAATTTGAGAGATGTTCCAACTGTCCTTTATTGGTGTTACATGTGTCAGACATGTTACCAGATACCCAATACAATACATGCAACAGTGCAGATCGATGTGTTACCATTCTGCCTCTTCGTATGTGGAACCTGCTTCTTTTTGTATAACGCGTTACATAACCTACAAGACAAATCCCATCCGTAATCACTCAACTCGACAAGCTTCCTTTATGTTGACGTCGTTTGCTGGAATAGCCTTGCCCTTTTTCATGTGTGGTACAACCACTTTTAGGGGACGAAATAGAACATATGGTATTACCACCATCTCATTTTCACATATTTAATAAAGGGAAAATGAACCCATTTAACCTATCACTGAGAAAATGCATTAGATAAATTCTAAGTCATTTCGAAAAGCAATGTGCCTGTTTCAGACCGCCACCTATCAGTGCCTTACAAAAAGTAATCAACACGTTTCCACCCTCAGAAGAAGGCATTCATTGTTGAAATCAAAACAAAACACGCATATAGAAAGCATTATGGCCTTCTTATATGGGGTTCACATGCCTAAAATTCAGTTGCTTATGTTATACATATTTGTTTATATCAGCCCTAGTGGTTCATAGCACAACTAGATTGATTTATTTATTAAACAATTTGGATGTGACTTAGTGTACTTTGTGCCTTTGTGCACTGGTCTGTATATAATACCATTTGTTTGTGGTGTTAGTATGTTGGTCACTACATAGGTAAACTATTGGTGCATATATATAATGGCCATTGGTCTGTGTGAGAAACCTTATTGTTTAAGGTGTGTGGTTTACCTCAAATTGGTTTATGTTCTCAATATACTAATTGATATCAACACTACATTAATGTGTCGGTTAAGAGCATTGATGTATATAAACTAAATACTGGTGTGCAGACATAACACAATAGTGTGTGCACAATGAATTTGTTTCTATGCATAGTCTACTGATTTGCATTCATAATTTATGGATCACATGCATAGTGTGATTTGCGTGCATATCTTACTGTTGTGCATGCATAAACCATATGCACACATGTAAACTATTGGTTTATATGCATATTTCAGTCTGCATTCGTAATTTACTGCCTGTAAAGCACACTGGTTTTCAAGTACCTCATCATGATCTCCATGAGTAACACACAGGTGTACATGTTTAATGCTCTGATTCATAAACCTAATGTATTGGTTCACTCTTGCATCATACTGCTTTGTACAAATAAAATATTATTTTAAATGTACAACCCATTGGTTCGAAAGCATTGTATTCTAATTTTGCATGCAAGCAATAGTGGTTGCAAACATAACCTTTTGGTTTGCATTTAGACCATACTGATTTGCATGTGTAAACTATTGGCAAAATAGCCCATGAATAGCAAATTGGTTTGAAGTACAATTCTCTTCTCTGTGTAAAACAATTATTTTTCTATGGATCTCCTGCGGATTTGTGTGCACAATATAAAGGTAAATATGTTTTGTATGCCCATTTCCTACTATTTGTTTTTTTCCCCAATCACACTGGTTAATCACCAGCAAACACCTTGGTTTGAATGAGGTTTACAATGAATTGTGTGAATGGTACACAGGTACGCATGCGCAACACAAAGGTTTCGCTTGCTCTATCCTAAGGTTTGACGGAGTAGATTTTGGGGGATGGAGAAAATTACAGGGGCCACAAAGTGTCTGGGAGCTGGAGGCACATTTTTCACGCCTTGAAAGAAGCAATTTCCTGTGAACCACTTGCAGTTAGTGTCCAGAGAGAAATGCTTTAGATCGTTTGCTTACTTATAACTGCACAATTATGTTTTTTTAAAGAAATGTACATTTTAATTTGTTTTGGTTTACACAATAGAATTGTGCTTTAGCAGACCGCAAAATATGCAGCATTTAAACATTATTTTGAAGAGTGCGCTGCATGTTCATAATGTTTTGTGTAGTATTGAATCGAGATGAGTGAACGTGAAGTAACACTTACACATTCCAAGGGCCCGATTCACAAAGTTAAACTTAGTCTAAGTTTACGACTTTGGGAATTCACAAAGGCCATTTACGAGTACAATTGTTATGTCCGCACATACGAACAGATGTGTTTGTGAATACAGCATCTTCAACAGGCGTCCCTACATCTTTTTCTTCGTGCATGCCTCAGTGAAGGAACAGTGGCTTTGGAGAAGACAGCCCTTATTAGGGAGGCCCCAGCACTCCCAGAGGTTGGCTTTTGTTCTCTGGTCTGTGGTGGGGGTCCCCAGTTTCAATGCTTAGAAGGCAGAGTCAGCACAAGCCTGTTGTGCTCCTCTGGTAGCAGTTGCTGGAGTAGGCATACTGGGTGGATGTCGGTTATCTGGTATGGATCATGTTGTTTAAACATAGAAACAGTTGGGGAGGCCAAGAAACCTTCGAGCATTCTGAAGTCAAGTTTGGTTACTCTTCTGTAATCTGCTCTTTCAGGACACCCTGCTGTTCTTTTCTGTTCTCGAGAAGTCAGCTCCTGTAAGGCAGACATTCTTCTGCCTCTTCTCAACAGGTCAGACAGGCTCCCGGGCCACAGAAAGGACCACAGCTCTTCCAGCAAGATGCTCAGACTTCAGGTGGCAGTCCAGTAGACACCAGCTCTGGATCTCAGCAGTTCTCCGAGTGCTCTGTGGAGCACTCCCGCCCGTGGTCTGAGAAGAACATGGAATTAGAACCAAGTGGGGTGGTTTGGTCCTGCATTTTAGACAGAGGATGTTGATACCACTGTCAGTGACCAGGAATGGATTTGGGGTGGTTACTGTTCATATTTCAAGTTTTTTCTGCAGCACAGACACAGTCTTTGTAAATGATGATGGCGAAAATGCTGGCTCTAGGCAGGCAAACCCAAAACATGAGTACAATCACATATAAAACCTCTGCACCTGGTTGTCATCAGCCCTCCTGAAGTAGCACTCAGAGATAGCCAAAAAGGGTAGGCCCTGCCTAGAAGCTTCCCTCGTTCTAGCAATAGAATCTTCTGAATCACTCCCATTCCCTCACCGTTAACCCAACTGGTAGGGCTCAGGAAAGACTAATCAGCAATCCCCTGCTAGAAAGGTTACCATAGAATTTATAAAAGCAGCCCTGTCTCCATCCTCTCACTCTTCAGTGTCTAGGGTTACACCCTTCATTTCAAGAATGCAGGAACTACACTTCAGTTGTCTGAGAGACTTACCACCAACGTTAATCTTGTTTGAGTCCCACTGGTCCTGGCTATTGCACATTCATAACCACATTGAATCCTACTACTATGCATGCTTTCCACACACACAACAGCAAGAACATGGGATGTAAGCGCACGTTTCCGGGAGTCTCGTGCAAGTTTAATTTTGCATGAGTGGAGCCAATTCACACTCAATCAATCAATCATTCATATAGCGCGGCAAATCACCCAAGAGGGTCTCAATCACGCTCCTTTTGAATCAGAGATAAAGGAAATTTCAGTGCTAGAATAATAAAAATGGTATGCTGCCACCACTGCTTAATCTTTACGATCCAGAACATGTACAATTAGTCCCATGTCAGCAAGTGGGGACACTGGTTTGCTCCTCCTGGTCTCTGAACCAGGTGCTGCACCTCAGAGTCAAAGGACAGGCCTAGGCCCAGCATGCACACTGATTTAGCATGTGAGTTGGGCCACAGAAAGTCAGAATACCATATATTTCCTGCAGTCAGTCCCACATTGGGTTATCTCTAAGGCAACCAGGACACAAGGAATAATTTTTGGTCAAACAAATTTATAGGAAAGAGAGGTGAGTCACACTTCCTGTATGTAGTATGGCTTTTTCTGGCCTCTACTAAACATTTGTATTTTAGATCTCTTTGTGGAGAAAATTTGGGGATTCACCTCTCACCCTACAACCTAGGGAATCAGAGACGTATTAATTTCAAGGAATCGTGTTTATTCTATAACTGAGGAATTAGCAGCACCTATACACCATGATATAATATCTGGCTCTTTTAAAAACCCACACCCAGCTATCACAGATATCACTTTATCAAAATGAGACCACATGTGTGGGTGGCCATACTGCAGAGGAGATGAAGAGACAAAACCTGAATTCATGTGTTGAGAATTTTAGATGCACGGTCTGTTCAAATTTGTGGTATGCCTGCATGAGTAGTCCCTGAATTCTCGCAGCACCCACGAAAGTCTACCATCTCTGGACAGGTGCTCTAAGTTCCCCAGCTATAGAAAATAAATGATTTTTGTAGTTAGTGTGTCACACCTCCTCTATAGTTAGGGTATGAGATGAAGCCCCTGAATTGCTCCACCAGGGAAGCTAAAAGGCACATGATGGGTAGAGCTCACAAGTAGAGGATGGGGTCTAACGGCTAGTGTGGTTGGCCTCGAAGCTGGGGAACCGGATTCGAGTCTCGGCAGGGATGCTCAACCTCCTGTGATTGTGGACAAATCACTTAATCTCCCTGTGCCTAACAAAATGAATGTGTCCATCTGTAACGAAACTGGTGCTCATGTAAAGCGCTCCAATACCTTCAGATTGAGTTTGCGCTATATAAAACTCTAAAAAAAAGTGCCACACCCACCATATGTCACAAAGCCTGACTCTCCTCTCTATTTCTATTTATTTCAATTGATCAAAAATGTTTCTTCATATCCAGGCTGCTTTAGAGGTAATACAAGGATGTACAGATTGGGTATGACAAATGTATATGCTACCTTTTTAGGTCGAGCCTCGAGTAGCGCGCAAGCGCTGCTAGGCGAAGACTTTATGTAAGGGGGTTTGAAAAGCTGACCAGCCGCTCGTGCGTCGTGGCCTTTTTCGGGCGGTTACGCGCGCCGCAGACATGTGTTTCCCATTATCGTGCCCAGACGCGGGCGCGATAATTGGAAACACATGCCGGGAAAAGGCCATGATGCACGAGCGTCTGGTCAGCTGAGCAGGCTGCCGCGCTCGCTCGCCCCCGCTCCTCCGTTTCGATTCCGTGCTTGTTTTTAATGTTATATCTGTATTCTGACCCTTGCATGAACACTACGAGTACTTAGAAAGTGTCGTGCATTAGAGCTTTATGGACGGTGGTCTCCACAGAGGGCTTCTGATGCCAACAGAGCTCATGGCCAGGGGGCGGGGGGGAAGTGGTGTCCTGCTTAAATAATTTACGTGCGAGCTACTGAATGTCAAATGCTCTCCCGTGCAGAGAATTCCCACCATGAATCCGCAACTTTTAGAACGTTTTATAGGTCTAGGTAGTGAAGGCAGAGGGTTTAGGAAAGCGTTGTCTGTGAGGATAATAAGAATAACCTGCTTTTATTTAGCGCCCCGTATCTTTTTTGTTTCTCTGCACTGTGAACAACAGACCTGCCTATTACACATTTTTAAGGTACTCAGTTTACTGGCCTCGGAAGGATATACGGCTGAGAAGGCCTTGCTGTATTCGAATCCGTGACGTGTAGGTTACAGCATGCAACTCACTGAGCCATCTAGCTGGCTGACGCATTAACACGACGTTCAAAAATTTCCGTGTAAGCAGCAGGCATTTGCCGCACAGCTACAGTGACCAACGGAGGCCAATCAGGGCCAGGCAACTGGATGAAGGTCATAACCGGTCTTCGAGTCGAGGTACTGGGCACAGGTGTCTCAGAAGGCCCCAGAGGAAGGTTGCTCAATAGGAACCCAGGGGGCTCCGAGGATGGAGCAGCGATAGATGCGCCTACAGCCTGCCAGTAAATAAACATTATTCTTTCACACTCCGCCCACAAACAGATGGACAAGAGGGAACCACACACCAAGCTGTTCGAGCTCACTTTATCGATCACATATTAAAATAAATGAGGGCATTGAGCACTTGTTGCAGAGAATTGCGTGTAATATGCTGGCCACAAGCTAAATAGTCCTAAAATAGCTCGGAGGGTTAATATGCCTCATGCAGAGCATGGCAAGTAACCTGCAGGTCACATGTTTGTATTCTGTTACGACAGCTCAGTGGGTCAGGGCACATGCTGCTCAGATCCTTCTAAAAACTACTAGTCATATATTCCAATTGTGGAAAAACAGCGCATCGAGAAACGTGCCCAGTGCCAGCAGCTGCAGGCAACGTACAAGACGGAAGAGTGAATCTTCCAGGTGGTCACTCAGTCGTTCATTCTTCTAAGGTTAATAAATGAGACTACTGCGTGGGCTAGTATTTCCATTAATATTCAGTGAAAACCCACTTTAGTTTGCATGGCCTGTTATAAAACAATGCATTATTAGCGTAAAGCCTTTTACTCTACATAATTTGCATAAATACAGGGTACTTTTTAGATCTACACCCCCAGGTACACAGGATGAAACACTTCCATGTCCTGGTCTACCTCTGTCAACTTATGTCATCAAACACACATTGAATCTCTATTTCCCCTAATGGTCTGCGGAGTCTGGAGGAGAGTGCGGACACTGGTTGCACGCTCTCTCTCTCAGGGCCCAATTCACAAACTGCATTTTGCAGTACATTAGCAAGTAAGGACTACTACTGCAGGACTTTTTTGTCTCCACCTCCATCTCTCCTATCTTTTCTGTGGGGAAATTCTCACATGTAAATTTAGTACTTAGTAAATGTGAGAGGGACCAGGGGAGAGTGACTGAAAAAAGAGGTGTACATACTAGCAAGAGGGAGGGGTTTAGAGAGGGGTTTGGGGAGGGACAGGCACCCACCCACAAATGCCTAAGCCCACTGCTATCCACAAACCGCACTTCTAAAGTTACTACAGACAACAAGCATTGGCATAGCCAATAGGTCTCGCCTTTGGGACCTTATAAGTGTTTAGCCATGCAACGGTTGATGTTGTTGCACCAAGGATATTGTGCTGCATAACTAAATACTTATAAGGTCCCAAAAGCGAGACCTATTGGCTATGCCAATGCTTGTTTAACAAAGGGCCTGATTCACAGAACTAACTTACGTCAAAAACGTAAAGTTAGTACTTTTTGGTATTCACAGAATACACTTACTCATTTTGGTATTCACAGAAGTTAGTAGTCCTAACTTTAGGACTCCTAAATGCCTTCTGTGAATACCGAAAGTCTTAAAGTTAGGATTTTTCTCAGTTTAGGAGTAGTAAAGTTAGGACTCCTAACTTTAGGACTCCTAAATGCCTTCTGTGAATACCGAAAGTCTTAATGTTAGGATTTTTCTCAGTTTAGGAGTAGTAAAGTTAGGAACTTTACTACTCCTAAACTGAGAAAAATCCTAACTTTAAGACTTTCGGTATTCACAGAAGGCATTTAGGAGTCCTAAAGTTAGGACTACTAACTTTACTACTCCTAAACTGAGAAAATCCTAACTTTAAGACTTTCGGTATTCACAGAAGGCATTTAGGAGTCCTAAAGTTAGGACTACTAACTTCTGTGAATACCAAATGAGTAAGTGTATTCTGTGAATACCACAATGAGTAAGTGTATTCTGTGAATACCAAATAGTCCTAACTTTACGTTTTTGGCGTAAGTTAGTTCTGTGAATCAGGCCCAATGTGTCTCCAAAAAGTAATCTTGCTCTATGATGGCCTTAGAAACCCCAATCTGTGAGTTGGAATCCTGCCAAATGTGCCCTGGTGCCCCTCACAAAATGTTGCTAGCTCAGGCATAGTGGTCCTGCAGCAGTGCCCATGCAGAAATCCTTTTGAGAGCAGTATAATTGAAAAGGGGAGTGTCACCTCTGTTCAATAGTGCATTACAGGACTCGATGTGCCTGAAATGTTATAATCTTGGCAGCTTCCTATGGTGCAGATAGGTGGCTAAAATACCTAGTGGGGTCTCCACTCCCAAGGGAGCGGGGACACTGGGGGATAACCACCCAATTTTCCAACCCTGGGTAGGGGAAACACTGTGGCATATGACATATTCATTTGGGTGTGTCTGGGTGTGGTTAATAAAGTTCATGACGCAGTGCGCTCTGAAGAAAAAAGACATGCACTACAGAGCTCTGTGTGTGGTGTAGTAATTTGCATGCTACCGGGTTGGGGAGGATGCCACAACTGCCGATGAGATAGGGGATCTGTAACCCGAAGAAACTAGAGTGCTCTCCCTGAGGTCCAGCAAACTGCTAGTGCGAGAATATGTTGAGGTCCAGCAAACTGCTTGTGTGTGCCACGTGCACCTCAGTCGAAGGGAAGCAGTTGACGGTCGACATATGTGGAGTCAAAGCGCCACTCCAGCCAGTACAAGACTTTTAAAGAAGGTAAAGGCCCTATGGAAGGTTCAATCAGAGTCAGCCTGGAACCTGCTGGTAAGGCTGAAAGAAGAGATACTGCGCTGCAGCATAACACAGAGCCAGCATACATAGAGTATGATAGCGCTGAAGGCAGCGACAACCAGGTAAATATAGGCACAGAAGGCTGTGATAGCCAGGTGCCAAAATTCTTTTTTAAACGTGCCAAAAGCAGAAGCATCCAGGCGCCAAGAAATGCAAGAAGCAGTGAAAATCTGGTACGATGCAGAACATTGAGAACAGTGATGACCATGTACATGAAACAAAACAGTTACTCACCACTAAAGATGAAAAAGAGGCCATACGGCATCAGATCGGCCACAACGATAGTGATGCAAGCATGCCGCTGGGGCTTAGACATGATATGAATGGAGTCAGTCCAAGAGGGCAGTCGACAGTGCTTGAGAGGGTCCTACTCTTAACATCAGTGAGGTCCACAACTGGCTATGACGTTGCCGTCTTCCTAAACTGCCGCTTCCATTTGATACTGCCAAAAAGCACAATCTTGGTGTCAGATGTACTGCATGGATTGAAACATTGAATGATTTTATCGATGCACTAGAAAAAAAAAGATGAAAAAAAGATCATCAGATGCTTAAAGAACCTTGCAGGTGTCGGAGTGAAAGAAGTGAGAAAGAAATTACCACAAGCTGATGAATAATCTTAACGTCAGATTAAGGTGGCATTAGGAATCAAGTTCAATCCAATGCCGATATTCGAATATGAAAGATACACATTCAACCAAGCCAGACAGCAAGCTGGAGAACCAATGGATGAGTTTTCTGAGAGGCATGAGGCACTCATCAAACATTGCAATGTATGTGATTTCAATGAACAAGAAGTGATCCATCTCAGATCATTAATGGATGCCTTTTCGACTCTTTCAGACGACGTATGCTGCGCAAGACACTCAGTCTGGAAAAAGTGCTCATGGCTCCGACAGCAGAAGAACGTGCAGATCGACAAGCTGCTAATATAGATGCTGCAGTAGCCCAGAGTGAATAAGCATTGAACATGAAAAGTAAGCAGAGACACAAGGTTGAGGGCCATAAAGAAACGTCTCCAAAGACAAAGAAATTGTGTTTCTGATGCCGAATCTCCATTCAGCATGAAGGTAAATGTCCCGCCATTGGACAAACATGCAAAGGCTGCGGGAAAGAAAACCTTTTCATAACAGTTTGCAAAGCAAAAGATAAACCAACTGGGTCACATTGAGAAGAGAAAATGGCTACCAGAAAGTTCCAGAAGATCAAACAGTCACATCAATTGAGGCAAGTGGAAACTAAACGAGGTCGATCATCATCAAATTCATCTTCCAAAAGCTCTTCAACATTATTGTCGAGCGACTGTGAAGAAGATGGCTGTGTGATGATATTGTTGACTGGTGAACAACATGAGCACGTGGGTTTGGCTTCATGCAGAGAAGAGTCCAAGTCCAAGCGAGATCGCCACGTGAAACAACCACGTTCCCTTGGACATTGTCAAAAGATCACACTAAAGGTGAATGGTTGTTCCATACCTTTCATTATCGACAGTGGTGCATCGATAAACATCATGCCGGCAGAGAAGTACAATGAACTGTCGGCAGTGATCCGTCTCACACCTTTGAAGACAAAGCTATACACATGGGCAGCCTCTATGCCATTGCAAAGTCAAAGATAATTTTTATCAACCATGCGACACAAGAATACGAAAGTACACGCACCAATTCATGTTCTTCAAGGTACTTCGTCACATGCATGTTTACCCAGTTTCAGTGCACCTGCTGACATGGGTTTGATTCCCATCAACAATAACATAAATGCACATGCAGACATAGTAAGTCAGTTCCTGTCATTCCTGTCATTGTTTCATGGACTAGGAAAGCTTTAGATAACGAAAGTGCTACTTCATATCAATGAGGACATTTGTCTTGTCACTTAATGACATTGTCAGATTGCTTTTCACTTGCAGGAAGCTGTTGAGAAAGAACTGCAAATGCTGTGAAAGCATGGTATCATTGAACGCTCTACTGGTCTGACACCATGGGTTTCACTTATAGTGGTAGTGCCCAAAAACGGACAATGGAGGTGCCGTGCGCATATGTGTCAACATGCACCAAGCTAACAAGGAAACTGAGAGAGAACGACATCCAGGTCAGCACATTGCTGACATAATTACACTGCTGAATGGTGACAAAGTCTTTTCCTGCCTTGATCTGAAGAAGGGATATCATCAACTCGAACTAGAGGAAAATTGCAGGTACATTACTACCTTTTTGAACCATATTGGTTTGTTCAGATATAAAAGACTAAGGGCCTGATTTAGATCTTGGTTACTCCATCACAACGTTGATGGATATCTGTCTGACTAAATATAAATCCCATAGGATATAATGGGATTTACTTTTCGTCAGACGGGGTAGCCATCACCGTTGTGACAGAGTAACCCGTCCGCCAAGATCTAAATCAGGCCCTAAGTCTTGGGGTATTGTTAGCTGCAGAACTCTGTCAGGATGTCATTCGCCGCATAATACAGCCTGTCATGCATGCTTTTAATTATAGTGATGATATACTGGCATTTGGGGCCACTCAAAAGGAATATGACAAAGTCCTTACACAAGTATGCCATTTGCTTCCTGGTGCCGGTCTCACTTTGAACGCAGAAAAGTGTGAATTTCACAAAATAAAACTCAATTTCTTTGGGCGTATTTTCTCTGAAAAGGGGTGACACAAGATCCAGCTAAAGTACATGCCTTGTTATGCCCTACTCCACCACAAGATGTGACCATGTTGCGATCCTTCTTTGTAATGGCCAGTTACTGGGCCAGGTACATTTGTGATTTTGCCACAGTCAGTGCCCCTTTGAGAGACTTGTCAAAAAGAAGGCTGTGTTCAGTGGTCACCTAATGCGGTCAAAGCTTTCAGAAAATCAAACATGCAATTGAGAACGCTACTGAAATGGCCTATTTTGATCCAAAACTTCATACTGAGATTGTAGTAGATGCCAGCCGATTGGGGTTGGGTGCGATCTTTGCCCAGCACAGTGGACATGACAACGCTCAAAAGGCACATTGTGGCTTATGCAAGCAGGAGTCTGTCGCAGACTGAACCTGCTTATTCCCAACCTGAGAAAGAAAGTCTATGTGTAGTGTGGGCTTGTGAACACTTCCATGTGTTTCTATACGGAAAGCACTTCACCATTGTCACTGACCACCATGCGTTGCTCACAATTTTTGGGAAGCCACAAAGCCCCATTGCATCGAGAGGTGGGGGTTGCGACTGCAAAAGTATGATTACACTATTGTGCATAGGCCAGGGAAAGAACAAAATCCTGCTGACTACTTTTTATCAGTGCCAGTGCATTGTCACAGTACAATGTCTAACCCGGCTGAGTCCTATGTTAAATTCATAGTCAAGTCAAGCATACCTGCAGCTCTGTTGGTGGAACAAAATCTTGCTGCTACAAATACAGAACGTGATCTGCTTATTCTCAAAGACATCATTGCCCATCTATCCTGGAAGAAACACACTTGACCTTTTACGGATGACTTTGAATACCAAAAATTCAGAAATGTGAGTGAGGAATCCTGTCACTCAAGAAGACATTATATTAAGAGGTTTAGAATTGTCATTTCAGAGTGTCTGCGACAAAAACTCATTGAACTAGCCCACGAGGGTCATTGTGGCATTGTCGCCACCAAGAGAGCTCTTCGAAACCGAGTGTGGTTTCCTCACCTTTATGAAAGAGTTGAAAGAGATTTAAAGGCCTGCAGTTTGTGCAGCTGCTTATCTCCCAAATCGATGCAACATCCATTAGTTATTTCTGACCTTCTGAGGCAGGGGGAGAGAGAATCTCCGTAGATTTCTTTGGACCCCTTAACAATGGACATCATCTCATGACAGTTGCCGATGAGTAGTTACGATTTCCCCTTGTGGAAGACTTGTCATCAACCACAAATGACAAAGTCATTGGGACATTAAATTAAATTTTTGCAACATGGGGTGTCCCTTCATTCTCAAGTCTGACAATGTCCCACCGTTCAACAGCCGAGAATGTAAAGATTTTCTCACTAACATGAATGTTAAACATCAGGAGAGTACCCCTCTCTGGCCACAGACCAATGGTGTTGTCGAACGCTTCATGGACACCCTAAAGAGTGTAGTTTAGCACGCTCCGCTAGAAGGAAGGGATCTCAAATCGGCTCTATGTTCAGTCCTTCATGCTTATGGACCAACTCCCCATTACAATACAGGTGAAAGCCTGTCACCTTGATGTTTGGGAGAGCCATGGGAACCAAATTTTTGCAATGGACTTCTCACAGGTTGACAGATGGGGACGAGATCTGTGCAACGGATTCCTTGCACAAGTCCCGAATGAAGACCTGTGCTGATAATCACCGATGTGCTCGGGACACGGTTTTCAAGGAAGTAGACCAGGTCCTGGTCAAGCAAAAACGGAAACACAAGTCTGATGCTGCGTTTGATGCTGAACCTCTGAGGGTTTTGATGAGAAAAGGACATATGGTGACCGCTCAATGTCTTGGAAAGTCCATCACAAGAGACTTGTCACACTTCAAGCACCTGCCTCGATGTTCATCAGCTCCAGGTATCCGAAGTGAGACCTACCCAACTCCTACCCCTATCTCTGCATACCCAGTACCCAAGGGAGGCCCTGCTCCTCCACCTCATCAACTTAACCCGACTAGGTCTGGTAGACTGGTTCAAGGACCTCGATGACTCATTGAGTAACTGGGATGTATATATGTAATATTTGTACTTTTCATTTAACAGAGGGGGCAGTGTTGTGTCTTGTAAATATGAATAGAGGGACCCTTCTGGTCCCTGATGGACTCCGTAGGAGAATGGCGTAATCGTTTGGGTGTGTCCTGATGTGGTTAATAAAGTTCATGGTGCAGTGCGTACAGTTAATGGTTGCACTCTGAAGAATAAAGATGTGCACTACAGAGCTCCGTGTGTGGCGTAGTCATTTTCATGCTGCTGGCCTGGGGAGGACGCTACAGTGCTTGTTTCAAGGACACATTCATTTTTTATCCAAAGCTCAATCTTGCTATCTTTATAGATCAAGCTTTACATAGAAGACTATACATGATTACACAAATCCTCCTAAGTAGCATCGAAGTAATACCCCCCTTGAGAAAAAGACACCTTTCAAGCACAAAATACCTTTTGCGCTGGATACCCATGTAAGACGTGTGTTGTTTAGCATCACTTTGTGTGTCTTTGTACTGGCTCAAAGTCTTTGTAAATCTGGGCCTAAATTTCAAAACCTAATTGTTTAATTCTTGTTAGTAAAAAATCCAAAGTATTTACCTCTAGAAGTTAATGCAACTGCTTCACAGAAAAATACTTCTCCCAGAACATGAGGAAACTTAGGGGCATATTAGCAAGAACGGCGTTAAAATTATCGCCGCTTTAGCGGCAGGAAACTGCCGCTAAAGCGGCGATAATGGGCTTGATAATATGCCCTTGAGAATACCAATAGAAGCCCATGTTCTGCTGTGATCCTGGGCTTCTATTGGAATTCTCAAGGGCATATTATCAAGCCCATTATCGCCGCTTTAGCGGCAGTTTCCTGCCGCTAAAGCGGCGATAATTTTAACGCCGTTCTTGCTAATATGCCCCTGAGTGTCCAGCTCCAAGACACCATGTGACACTTTGATTGTCTCCGCCCCAGCCAGAATCTGCTGCATCATACCACAGAGTAGTGCAAGCAAACCAATATATCATTCACACGCATCTTTGTATACCCCATGCTAATCCAGGTATTTGCTGTTGATGAACCAGTGTGATTGGTAAGCAAAGCAAAGCAAATGGTAGAACATGGACATATAAAACATCTGTTTCTTTATATGGTGCTCATAGAGCAGTAAGTGATACTTAGAAACTACTGGATTGTATATACATACATGAAAATTGTGTGTGCAAAACTATGTGTTATTTATGGAATCCGCACTATTATGCATGTCTACCAATATTCTGTGCATGCATGTCTGTGTGATGCACATCTGATATGCAGATTATGCATACAACCAGTATATCATGTATATGAACCAGAACGTTAAACATGTGCACCAGTACGTTACTCATGCCAACCAGTACTATATACATGCAATCAAGTGTGTATACGCATGACCTAATGAGACATTACTTTCAATCTTGCGTGCGTCCAGGGTAGGCAGTAATGAGTGGGGCATAGCATTGAAATCCATTCTGGAAATTCTGCCATGTGCTCGAATAAAAAGTGTATTCTCTGAAAGTGTGATGCAGTACTCTCCATGTCTTGTGGTTTGTTGCCTGCCTTGTTATGTTGGCCTAGGCCTAGCTGCCATGCTGCTTTTCTTTGCGCACGTTACATTGAGCCAGGGCTCCCTCGCCCTTTGCTCTTGCTAAGTTCTTTTGCGCTGTCTGCATTTTCTGTCTTTCACCTTTTCTCTTGTTCGATTTGGGCTCAGACTGCACAACATGTACAAGGTCACATAACAATGTATTTCGGTTCTTCCTGATATGGCCAGTCTCGCGCACCCAGACATAACATTAGGCGCAAATGCCATGAAACTTGGTGTGCCTTTAATACTGCAGTTTTACTGGCGCTTAACACACTTGGAGGAATCCTTTCCAGGGAGAAGAGCTGTGATTGTCTGCTGATGTAGTTCTGCATCTAGAGACCGAGGTATGAGGGTTCGCTAGTCAAAGCCCAGAGGTCTTCTATTTTTATAATAAACTATCTTACTGCACGGGGAGGGTGGTAATGTTATTTAGACATTTATCCACTGAGTTATGAAATGCTTTCCCCGTTTGTATTCTATGGAATTGTAACCATGCTGCTTATATTAGTCATATGCATTATGCTATTAGTGCTGACACGTGTACTGTACCTAAGAGCACGTAAGTTGAAATAAATATTTTAATCTACCCTGTGTCTCTTCATACGCGCATTGTGGACAAGTACGAGTGAGTGACGAAAGAGTGTTCTTGCTTCTGCGAGTCCTGAGATAAAGATACCGTGTTCTGGGTTGTCCAATCATTGGTGCTTTGGTACTAATGGGATGCTAAGCTAGTTGGGTTGGGGTTTTGGGTGCTACGGTATATGGTAGGCAAACCACTGTATTCCGGGGTCCTATTATCCTGTGCATAGCTCTGTGTATGTGCAGAAACCCTATGACATGGCGCGGCCATCGTGGGGCAGCTTATCTGCGAGATGCTTGAGTAGTACTTGTGCTTGTCCACAAAACCCTCACGTACGCTTCCGGAGGCGTAAGTGACGGTGATACCTCCTATATTGAACGTTTTATAGGTTCTTTCAAGCTTGAAGTTATTAAAAAAGGTTACATAAATAACCCATTTTGTGCTCCCTGTTAGGTTGTCGAATACAATTGTTTAGTTATGGCTGGTGTGGCGATAGCTGCACATAGCCGAGGACCACTCCGAGAACACCTAGGTGTATACGGAGTGCCCGATGCTGGGGTCGAGTTGGTCTTTGTGGTTCAAGCCGATCCGGCTTATCACTTTGAAGTGTTTTACACTTGGATCACTTTTGAGGCGGTGGATGCAGGTGATAAGCTGTTTCATGAATATAAACCCACCGCTATTCCTGCTGCCTATCGACCCTATACTAATCTTGAAGTGCCTCTCACGGCTTGGCAGCACCGTATTTGGTTTAATGGCGCCCTCCCACAACCAACTACCGCAGTTCGTTTAGGCCCCTTATCCATTGAGGGGGCCACTTGGCCTGTATTGGCCGGGTATACCCCGCATCCAAATTATCTGGCATTACCGATTGCGGATCTGCGCACTATGCATACCGAACTGGTGCGAGTGCATCGAGCTTTAGTGACATACGTTACAGGTAGCCTCCATGGAGCTGCTCCTGTAGTCGCTGGCCAACCAGCTGTTGCAGCTGGAGTGACCATAAGTCCTGTCATGGTAAATTCTGTGATGGGCAAACGTCCACAAAATAAGGACGATTATCCTTACTGGCTTGCAGAAAAGTTCGATCAGATAGAAGCGGTGTTTCCACATACATCCCCGGTGGATAAACACCGCATCCTTACGATAAGTTTGCCAAAAGACTTAATCCCCGATTTGACATCATGTGAAAACTGGGGTAAGGTATTCGCAGCAGTTTATTCAAAATGTTTTGGTACTCCTTCCATGACGGTTCTACCCTCTGTAATTAAAAAAGTACAGGACGAACATGGCCCTGAAGCGGCTGTGGAATTAGGGATGAGACTAGTGGGAGTGTTTGATGTAGTAGCTGAACTGATCCTTGGAAATGTCAAGGGCGATGCTATGAACTTTCAAGTAGCGAATGCTTTGGCTTTGGTCCCAGAGTTGGACAGGCCTCGCGAATTACCGAAAATTATAGCCCGGGCTTATAAAACAATTGGAAGAAATAGCCTAGGCAACAAGCCTTTTGTAAAAATGCAAACTCAATCGCAACCACAAATTACACAAACAAAAAGTACATCTGAGAAAGATGATAGACCAGTCTTCACTAAAAAGAGTTGGAGACAGAAAAAACAGGGTAAGCAACAAAAGAAGCCGGGGTCGAGAGGCGCTTCCCCAGTTTCGGTTTCTTCTGAACGTACTTATGATTTACGTGATAGGTCGAGAATTAAATCACCAGAAAGGTTTCAGAGCTCTGATACGCGTTCTCCTCGTTCTTCACAGGCCCAGACGTCGTCACAGGCTGGTGGAGGAGGACGGCAAGATAGAGGAAGGGGCCGAGAGGCTCCCCAGGAGCGAGACCAACCTCGACAACAAGTCAGAGGGAAAGCAGAAGACTTTCACCTTTCTCGACCGCAATTTCAGAAGAAAAAGTTGCCGCTGTAACAGCGAAATATGCCACAGACCGTGAGAACGAGACT
Organism: Calotriton arnoldi; assembly: GCA_963921515.1. Taxonomy (NCBI): domain Eukaryota; kingdom Metazoa; phylum Chordata; class Amphibia; order Caudata; family Salamandridae; genus Calotriton; species Calotriton arnoldi. The sequence continues at coordinate 971,127 of CAWUFW010005042.1, read as the reverse complement.
CCTGAATTGGACGTGGGCAGTGACCCTCCTAGACAGCGCCGCGGAAGTTACCATAGTGCGGGAGGCGCTACGTCCTCATATGGAGGCGACAGCAACTGAAACATTTGTTACTGTAGAGACAGCTGACACCAGAGTGGCACCCCTGACAGACTTTACAACATAGTCATCCAAATTGAAGGTGATATACCGCGTGAAATAACAGGGATTTTTTGGGAAAATCTAACCTCTTCATATGACATTTTGTTAGCAGAGGTGGATTGGCCACCCCCATTCGTTCTCGCTGCACATGAAGGAGAGGAGGTAATCCTTCCAAGCTTTTCACGGCATGTCCCAAAAGACAAAGCTGAAGCACTTGCAGCTGAGTGGGCTGTGTACCTGGCTCCAGCGTTATACCGCAACCATGTGGGATGGGATGTAGAATCACCTCCCCATGCAATACCTTTGCGGTCACTACCGCAGCCACAACCCCAATATCCCATCAAACGGCAGGCAAAAGGCCCCGTCTCCGAAATTCTGACACAGTTGGAATATCAGGGAGTAATCGAACCATGCGTATCACCTATGAACAATCCCCTATTCGTGGTTTCTAAACCCGATGGATCGTACCGCTTAGTTTTGGATTACCGGCATTTAAATTCTCATTGTCGGAACTTTGCGGTGCAGAATACACACAGTTCTGCGCTTGTAGACAGTCTTGTTCGTAGAAAATACAAAACGACACTTGACCTTTCAAACGGTTTCTACACGCACAACTTAGCCCCGGAGAGTGGTCAATGGACCGCATTCACATCCGGTGGTAAATTATTCCAGTTCCGGCGTTTACCCATGGGCTACAAAATAGTCCGGGTGTATTCGCCGCCCGTGTTGTCTCTTTGCTAGACAGCATAGACCAAGATGCATGTTCGTACGTTTATGACATTTATCTGACGGACGACGAATTATTTCCGCATCTGTCCCGTGTGGACCGCATTATTCTTGAATTTGCGGAGCAGGGTTACAAATTTTACTTTGCTAAGTCACACATTGCTGAATTTACCGTATTGTTCTTGGGCTATGAGCTCAATAACGAAGGTAAGGGCTTAGCCCCCCATTTCTTGGAAAAGTGTGCACATCTGTGCCCCCCAAATACTCTGAAGAAACTTCAGTCTTTGCTGGGTTTTCTGAATTTCGGGCGTACTTACATTCCCGAATATGCCCAGCGTATCAAGCCTTTGTATGCTTTGATACAACCTACTTATTCAAGGTCTTGCTGGCTGCCTGAGCATACCTTGATTCTGCAGTCTTTGCAGACAGACCTATTGGAGTCTAAATATCTTTTGACTCGTGATAACCACACAAACCTGGTGATTAGAATAATTCCGGGGCGGTGGGATTCACGTACTTAACCTTTAATGAAGGTGATACAGTACCCATCGCATACAAGTCGCATCTGTACACTTCCGCTGAATTGCGCTTTACATCTGTCGAAAAAGTTCTAACTGCAGTGCAAATGGCGATTCTAAAAGAACGCGCACTGGCACAGGGAAAGCGAATTCTGGTGGTAACACCCTGTCCTGCCCTAGAGGCAGTAACAAAGGCAAGTGTACCGAACTCAAAAGCAATGCATCCCCGTTGGATACAATGGGCTACATCCTTGACGTCATCAGACGTCACCTTTGTTTTCGATTCTTCTCTTCAGACTCAGGAGTTCTTACAGTATGAATTCGTTCATCCTCCTCCTCTGTTTATATTGCCGCTTGAGGATTACAAATGTGTGATCTACACAGATGGTTCGGCGCAACCGGCCACTGGGTCCAAGCACGCTTATTCAGCTGCATGTGCTATTGTTGCGGGTTCCTTTGTAAATGGAACGTTCAAATCCTCTGTAGTGCACACTCGCACACTTGGAGATAGTACCGCACAATTGGCCGAGCTGCATGCATTGCTACTTGCGCTTGAGTTCGCTTCTCAGGATGAGACCACTCTTATTGTATGTGATTCCTTCTACTGTGTACAGTCTTACAATGACAATCTGTTTTTCTGGTCGAAAAATGACTACAAGGACGCAAAAGGGAGCACAATTAAGCATAAAATGCTTTGGGTTCGAGTGGCAGAATTGCAACAACGTCTGCCCCTCACACAGGTGGTTCACACCTTAGGCCATCAGCGGGTGGGCGCACACGCTATTGGTAACGATCTGGCAGATGAAGCTGCCCGTTCGGCAGTAGTCACGTGTTCAGTAGCAGCGGTTACCAGGTCCATGTCTAAAATTGACTCTGTTATTCTAGCAGCTATTGCTGCAACAAAGGAAGGTGTTAATTACCCTACAGGTTTTCCTTCCAAGTATTCTTACAAGTTAAGTCCCGAACAGGTTCCTTATGTAACAATACCTGACGTTGGAGATCGGCTGATCCCCAACGCGGACCGCAGGAGTGCCTTGATATCAGCTGCACACGAAGGCATGGCTTCTGCTCATGCAGGTGTGTCAGCTACAGTTTCCATCTTGCAGCAGCGTTATTGGTGGCGTGGATTGTATAAAGACACCCGTGCTTTTGTGCTTTCCTGCGACGTTTGTCAACAGATTAAGCCTTCCACGGTAACACGCCCTCCACAGACCCCGCTCTGCATTGCTAACAGACCCTTTGGGTGTGTTTACTTGGATCACTGCGGTCCATTCTCATCAGACACTGCCTATAAATACATCTTAGTAGCAGTGGACTCGTGCACACGGTTCCTCTGGGTCTGGCCACAACGTAGTGCTGACGCTCGAAATGTAATCAGGGATTTGCGTGTCTTTGTGGGAATTTTCGCATGCGGCACCTTCCATTCGGACCAAGGTCCGGCGTTTGCCTCTAGGGCTTACAAGGATGCAATGGCTTCGCTTGGGGTGCGGGTGAAATTTTCGTCTCCGTATAGGCCTGAGGGCAACTCTATCGTTGAGCGAATGAACCGTGACTTAAAGCAATCCTTAACAGCTAGAGTTATAGGTACTGGCAGGAACTGGCTGGCCCACTTGTATACCGTTCAGCGTGCACTTAATAATCTCCCTAGAAGACCTCTGGGTGGGCGGACCCCATACGAAATGCTCTTTGGCATAAGAATGTTTGTGCCTGACCTTGAGGGTCCAGACATCGCGGCGCAATCCGCCAAGTTTGATGTAGATAATCATTCTGCTATGTTACAGGACTTACAAGAAGCCCGAGACAAACTTGCAACTACACATTTGCCTTCAGCCACAGATCCTGCGTTGCAGATTCCGGTAGCTCGGCTGGCTTCCAAAGGTTGGAGAACTGGTTCGAGAGAAGGTTGAAAACAAAAAGAATTCGGCCCCTCTTTTCGTGCACCGGTTCCAGTTCTGGGCTTGAAGGGAACACGTACAGTCATTTTACCACCGCTTCCTGGTCGCAAGGAGAACAGATACATCTCAGTGGAAAATGTCAAGCTACAGCGCCTGGCCGATCCTGAATAGTGTCACACCAGCGGTCTCTTGTCCTGCCATTTATCGGACATATGTTCGTGGCCCATCTACACGAACGGTCGCTGATGCTGTAATTGAGATGGTTGATTTGCCTGAATCCTCTCCTTTGCCTGAAACTATAATTGATCCCCAACTCTCCACCAACATCGACGAGGACGAGTATACCTATCCTACATCTGAATCGGTGGCGCATCAACCAACAACGCCACTTGGCCCGACTCGTTATTCCTTTGATTCGGATTCCACCTCTTCAAAAGTCCCATCCAAGTTCAGTATTTTTGTATCCTGGTTTAGAGACAATTTTTGATTCCACCCTGGACATACATCTGGTTGGTACTTTTCTTGATTTTTTTGTTCATGTCCATTGGCTTTGTCACTGTGTTTTTTCTACTAATCAATGGTCACTATTTACCTGAACGCTCTGCTGTAGACTATGTTTCTGGAACTTTGGCTCCTCATTCCTCGTCTCACATCATGAAGCGTGACCACACATTTGTGAACATTTCAGCTTTTCCAGTTGCTGATGGCATCGTATGGGATACAGTGAACTATCAAATCCATGGTCCGACGGAAATTATTAATGTACCTAATGTCCTTCGTGTTTCAATGGGTGATGTAGTAAAAAATAACATTCATTCTGATGATTGGGATGTGCATACCGTTGAAGCATTGTTTGCCGATTTAAAATATTATGCATCTTTTAATGCTGAAGATTTATATATGAATTCTGCGAATTATGCCGATTTGTATTGTTACCAACATTGGGGTAATCATTTTCTCCATAAGCCAAGTGCCCTGCGTAGTTCTGTTAACTACACCCAATGGGAACATTGTCCAAACCCCTTGCCAGGTAGCTCACAAACTCTTCGAAATAAGTTTACCTATTTTACTGATTTTAATCGGTCAAACCCCTCATCCTACTATTTTAGACTCAATACCACGTCAACTCAGAAAATTATGTTAACACACACCAAATTGCTTTATTCGGGTTCCTTTTTAAGTGCCCTAGCAGTGGGTGGTTATGAGTACTGGGAGGCTACAGTAGATTTGAAATCTATTTGGGGCTCCAAGCCATGGCAGGTACAAGGAACAGAGGCATTGCACCGTGCTTGCCTTATCCCTACCCAAATTTTGTTCCTAAATGATTCTATTTATCAGACTACGTGTTGGGGCTTAGCTACCACTAAACAATTAAACACGCCCTCAATTCCATCCCTGTCGAGTTTTCCCAATGATAGCTCACGTCTTAACCTGTCCCTGGCGACCCTACAGGCTCTGTTACAGAATAATTCGTTTAATGTTTCCGAAATCGATCTGTCACCCTGGTTGGTATGGCCTATATCATCTAATGCATGCCAAATGCGTTTTCACGACTCAGGCACTGGCTACACACAGGATAGGCCTGATCCGAGATTTACTGCTTCTCGTACTGTCACTACATATTCTGTTGGTAAATTATGCAAACAATGGCTGCAACATTCGTCCCTTGATTCTGTTAAACAACATTTGTCCCTCCTTTCAGGCAATATTGATCTGTCCGACTTTGTTTTGGGACCTCGTGGTCCCCGACCTAGAGATTCATTTATGAAACGTATAATGAACTCTGGAAGCTGTCACAAATTGAAGCTGCTTCCGTCTTCGGGAAATAGATCAAGCAAATTTGGAAAAGGTGCTTGCTGTTGTTGACAATAGGATTAATACCCTGTCTTCTCGCATTTACACTTTAGAGAATATTGTGTCCTCTGTTGTTGATATTGTACAAGATGATGTTTCTGTGTTATATCATGGTCAGAATCAATTGCGCTCAGTTATGCAGTTTGCATGGACTTTACAAACGCTCAAGTTAGGTAAAGTTCCTTGGCATTTTTGAACACCTCTGCCTTGTTTCTACCTTTTAATTTAACTGACAAACAGCAATTCATGTCCATGAAAGATGCAACTTACACTTTATTACATATCGAAAAGATGGATCCTTTGCCGTTCTCTGTTGCAGAACTCGATTCTGCTGTGTGGCTAGTTCATGGGGTTATCGCTTTACCTTTTTCCTTGTTTGAATTTGACTCATGCATGAAACATTATCCTGTGGGCCGTTACCAGCCCTTGGGCAGTGCTTTCCTGCATGAACTCTGGTCCTTGCCTTTCATGTATAAATGCCTTCGGGACGGCAAGGAAGTTTTTCTCACGGGGAGTCCTGCGACTCGACTATGGGTCATTCGCTATTTGTAAACACATTAAATTGCATGGCTCATGTAGCGTTTCCGCTCCTAATCTTGCTTGTGTGCTGAAAGGTATTCCTGCTCCTGTTATTTCTCCTACTTTCACTCTCCTTTCCAATGGTAGTTATTTACTTTTAAATAACGAAAACTGTTGTGGCCTGCAGGCTGGCATTCCTTACATTGTAACAGTTTCGCACAGGGTTGTCTGCTGCAAAAATTTGCTTTTTCCTCCCCTCATGGCAAGGTTGATATCTCTATTTGGCCTTCCATCCCTACCATGGAGGCAGATTTCAATAGACTGAGCAGAATAAAGGCACTATTATTGAACGAGGAAGTTATGCTCACGTCCGCCCGGGAGACATTCATTCTCCAGGTGGCGAGTACCCACAGTGAAATACAGGCCCTTTTGAACACTAATCTCCCCCAACATTTTGGGGAGTTAATTCATCGTATTTTTAACGCATCTAACACTGAGGGTCTGGTACACTTTTTTAAGGTCGTGGGGTCTGGTTTGGTGTCCTCCTTCCAAACTATTTTTGGTGTCATCCCGGCATTTATTCATTCTATTTTTTCCAGCGTCTTTGGCGGTTTCCCGTTGATCATCGCTTTGGCGGCTGGTGTCCTGCTATTAATTTGTTTTCTGCGCAATGGCTGCTCCCCGATGGGACCTGCTCGATCCGGACCGCCTCCAGCTGCTCCGTGAGCGCCTTTTGGCTGGTTTTGGTGTCTTGCCATTGGCGACACTGAGTGTGTCATATACTCTTTCTTTTCGCTTTGCGTATTTCACTTGCGTGCAACCTGTAATGACTTGTGTCCGCTGTCCTTTCACCTGGACTTTGGATTATTGCCTCTCCAATTCGTCATTGTCTGTTCCGGATTTTGTTCAGTTGATGGGTCCCTTAGAGGCCCATGAGCAGGACTGTTCCGTTGCCGGCTGTATGGCGCGTGCGGCTGCACTGGGGATTTTGGCGCAATGGGATATCTGGGCGGCTGCCCAGGATCTCCTACATCAAAGCTGTTTCGATTATCACGCAAGTTGTCCCGCATTGCTTTTGGATGCTCCCTCTGCTGAGGAGCATTCCTGCTCTTTTGATCTCATGGATTGGATGGCATCTATGTTTTTTGACGATTCCAATGATGTCCTCTTGGAGGGTATGGCTTTTTTTCTGCACTTACACTTTCATGGATTGACTTGTCCTCCGCCGTTTGGGCGCTCCTTGTGCTCTACTGGATTTTTTTTTTTTTTATTGATTTTTTTTTTTTTGAGTCCATTAGTCTGCATAGCATGTACCAAATTCTGCTTTGACTCATGATCGATCCTCCCAATCTATTAATTAACCGGTCTAATGTGTGTCCAGAAGTTCTCTTTATTTAGCAGTGGCACGTACCCTACCTAACTTTTTTCTTGTAGCCACACGAAGAAGTCGACCGTGTTCACATTTGGCCCACTGCCAGTTGATTGTCATGTTAGTAGCACAATCCTTGCTGTATTACCTTTCTGTACTTTGTGTGTCCTTAGAAGCCATTTTCTTGCTAATCTGTACGAAAAATATGTTAGGTTTTTCTATTATCAGGAGATTGCACACCTAGCCCATTTGCAACTTGTCCTCTTCATAGGCTTACATGTGTTTTGGAAGCATGCAAGACCTGGGTTCTTGATGGGAAGAAAGTTTAACATTTTGTTTCTCACGATGTAGCAGCCAAACTCATAACCGCTGAGGGAGAATATCTTCATGTTTACCACCTTTCCTCCTCTCCCCTCTTCTCCTCCCTCCAAGACTTTTTGTCAGGCCTTCCCCTTGACATTAAAAGGGTACTGGTCATGAACGTCAATTCACCAAAATGTCTGGGGTAGTGGAAGTGACTTCACATGCCCTTTGACCTTCAGTTTCACCCACACACATGCTTACACATACACACACAATCACACTTACCCACGCACTCTCTCAGGTAAACACACTTTCACCAACAAGGAAGCACACAATATATATTTTAAAGGATTTTGTTACTTACCTCAGCTGTCAGAGAAGGTCATATTCCAGCTAACTGAACTAAGTGTTTTATTACACTAATGTTGAAAAATGGAATATTATTCAATATTAGTGTGATAAAAAAATTGACAGAAAACAAAAAGCGTGGAGCTCCAACCGACCTCCATAGGGACAAGCGGCCACTGGGTTCCCGGCACTGATTTTGTCACCTCCAGGGGTCGCAAAGGCAGTGCTAGGGGTCACAAGGAGCAAGCCAGGGGTCGCAGCTGTGACTTTTGGCGACCCCTAAATGACATCGATAACACTGGTGCGGCAGTTTTAATTGATCACTGAAGAAACCCACCCACTAACTTTTGTTTGGTTGAGCACATAAACTACATAGTGTATGCAACAAAAGCTCTTCTTTCATCCTCCACCTCATCCTCCAATGATTAATATCTCTAACACATCTGCTAACTGTGCTCTGCTGGCTCACATTTTAACCCTCTTGGGCCCTTTGGAGCCATTACGTATAACAAAGGATTTCCCAACAATACTAGGGAATGCTGGATGGCAAACAACTGGAAGTGAACAGCTCCCAGGAATCATAGAAACTCGCCCTTTGCCTACATACCTAACAATCCTTCAGTTCTGTTCCTGAAATATTTGAGGCTCACAAACCTTGTCAGCCAACAATGAAGTAGCTAAGGGCATTAGCAAGAACAACATCATTTGCCTCAAAGAAACATGGCAATTAACTGAGCCTACATGGCCAGACAACCTTGAATTCTTTGCCCCAGCCGAACCATCCCCAAAAGACGGTCATCCCTCAGGGAGGGTCTTAATTCTTATTCAGAAAGCCCTGGCAACAAAAGTAGTGGTATTGACCAGCAAACTTGGAGCTTACATATTCACAAAGCTAGTATTGCCCATCAAACAAAACCCTAGGGAAAAGTTGCGAAATCATCATTGGTTGCATCTACATTAATCCAGAACAACCAAAGAAAAGAACAGCAGTGGCCGAAGTCATAAACATCATCAAAACCTTAAGACGCCAATATCTGGAGTCCATGTGGCTACTTGCTAGAGAGTTCAATATATTTCTGTTAGACTCCGCAGAGCCATCGATTTGGGTGCAAGAGGAAGACGCAACTTGGTCCATTCCTCAACTCACTCTGGGCAAAATCAAGAAGGACTCCACAGGGAAGAGGTTTGCTACCCTCCTCAATCAATTAGGTCTTAGAACCTTAAATGGCAGAAGCACTCTTGACAATCCTCCAGCCTGCACATTTACCTCACAAAACAGTTCATCCTTAATAGGATTGGATGTCCGCTGAGAACCTTTACAAAGTGATCCGCTTTGAGGTGATTCCTGACCTGACCAGTGATCATGCAATGCTAGTCTGCTCTCCCTCCATGAGCATGTCTAGTTGGCCCATGGCTGAGGTGATAGGCAACCAAGAAGAGTTCAGCTCTCTCCGCAGAATTAATTGCAGCTCCGACCTCTTAACCGAAACAGTTGAGGCTCTAAAGAAACTCCTCATGGCAGACCTTCCTCGCCAGGTCTCATCACCGTCACAATGGTACTCCATAACAGCAAAGCTGTTAAACCAATTTTGTCCACTCACCCAAGCATCATGTCTGCCTCGGAAATGCCATTCTCCGCACTCGTCAATGGAATTTAGAATGTTCAAATGGAAGCTGAACAGTCGCCTGAGAAGAAAACGGACCATTAATAACCCAGGCGCTCTCACTGAAGAAATAAGGAAAATAAGAAAGGCGTATAGATCAAAGCTATGGGAACTGAGAAAACTGGAAGAAGAAAAACAGTGGGTAGCGATATACAAGGCCTCAAAGTTACAAAACTCTTGCAAATTCTGGAGGCTGGTACAGCAGAGGTCCAACGGGAACAACATGAAAACACAGCCCTCCATATCAGCAGCTAAGTTGGTAAATTATGTCACGAGCTTATATGTTACATATACAGAAAGCCCTCCAGAGGAGATCTGGGCTCAGGGTACTGGGTACTGGGTCCCCCCGAGGGCACCTGGGTTCAATGGGAGATTAAGCAAAACAACATGGACAAACTGCGATCAGTCATCACCTCCCTTCGCCCCGCAGGAGTCCATGGGCGCATTGGACTGCCAGCCGGCATATTCTAAGCTGCACAAGAAGAATGGCTCAATATCCTATGCCCGCAAATCCAGCAATGCTCAATAACATATACAGAGCCAGACAGCTGGAGGGGATCCATCCTATCCCCAATACACAAAAAAGAGCCAACTATCCAACTAGCTGACAAATAGCCTTGCTTGATGTAGACCGTAAATGTGAAGCACTAAATTCAGAGCTTGAAGAATGGGCTACAGCCAAAGCATTAATACCGATGAAACAGTCAGGCTTTAGACAAGGCTGCAGCACAGAGGGCAACTTGGTGATTGTCTATTCCCTGATTGAGGCAGCAAATAAAAAACAAGCGCCAACACTATATAAAGCCTTTATTGATTGCTCTACAGTCTTTGATAAAGTAGACCGATCAAGGCTTTGGTGGATGCTCTAAAGCTGGGGCATCCCGTCACCACTGTTGCGAGCCATCATGAGCCTATACGCTAATACCTGGATGAGAGTCAAGATTTCCTCCAATAAATTGACCCAAAAGATCCGGACTAATCAGAGGCTGCAACAGGGATGCATATTAGATTCCCTAATATTTAACCTTTATTTAGCTAAACAACGCACTTGCCGGTTTGAATGTATTACCACCCGTATTTGCAGGCTCACATCTACAATTTCTGCAATATGCAGATGATACTATCTTATTTGATCTTACCGCTGTTGGTCTCCAAAGATCGCTGAATGCCTTGTCATGCGACTGTTATGAAAATAAGATCTCTATTAATGCTTTGAAGACAAAAATAATGGTGTATGGGAGGAAGAAAGTCAGGAGAACAAAATTCACCTTGGATCAGGCAAATATTGACCGTGTATCCACCTTTAAATATCTGGGTGTCTACTTCAGCCAGCGTGGCTCACGCTATGCACAGCTTGAGGCGATGAAAGGAATGTCGGCTGAAATGATCATCAGTTTTCAGAAATTACTAAAACAAATGAGAGGGCCTGACATGTCTGCCATTTGTAGAGTCATTGATTCCAAGTTCATCGCAATATTGTCATTTGGCTCCCTAATTTTTAAAGATAGCCTCAACCCTTGGGTGAAAAAGGCCCAGTGCCGCTTCTATAGAAGACTGTTTCTGCTGCCGGATGCCACTCCATCTTCACAAATTTGCCTAGAATTCAACTTAAGGAAGCAAGTGATCGTGGGGAAATCAAGATTCCTAAATTATTACCTCAAGCTTAAGGCTGTCCCACCTGGCTCGCTGAGGGGACGTACATGGTCAAGCATGCAGAATAGCAAACTGGCTTGGTTAGCATATGCAACAAATTCAATCAACGCTGTGAGCGCCCAAGAAATTATCGATCTGAACCTTCCACCAAAATTATGCGCCACACTGCTCACAAAAAATGCAAGGCTGACATCCACAGACGATGATTGGCAGAAATTATCCATAAAGGCCCATGCAACCATGTACACTCCTTTCTATCAGTCCAATGGAAGGCTTCCTAACTAGCTTTTCCCAGGAGTCTCAAGCTGAAAAAGGTCCTAATCAGGTTAAGATGTGGCATTATACCCTTAAAAGCCTATAAATATAGACAAATGAACAGCACAGAGGCTTTGAACTGTAGGCTGTGCAACTACAAACTTGAATCATTGTTGCATGTAGTCTCTGTGTGCAAAAAACTGAATGACCTTAGGTGTTATTTTTTAATTCCTGTAGTTCGCATCTTAGAAATGAGGCAATGTCGAAATGCAATAGCAACATGCTTAAGCTGGACTCATGTTCAGCTAACCATAAGATTTTTTAATTCCTGAAGGATGCCTACAAAGTTATGGGCAAGAACGCCCCACCTGCTCCTAACTTTGGCTCTCCTACAGGACACACTGCACCGTTTTCTATATTTTTGCATTTTTTAATAGTTTTAGGTTTACTATCTGGATTGCTGGTCAAAAAAGGGAAGGTCTAACGCGATAACTCCAGCCAACACAATGCACTTTCTGATCGCACAATATGGAGAGTTGCGGGCCCCTTTGCCCAGTAGTGGCTCCTGGAGGGAGTGCTGCGGGGCGGTGGGGCGGGGCGGGGGAGGGGCAGGGTGGGGGGTAGTAAACTCCGGCTTACGGCCGAACTGATTTAAGTACATAAATAAATAAAACAAATTACATTGCGCGCCTGCATCGCCGATTGCGATGCAGCGCGCGCAATGTAATTCGTTTTATTTATTTATTTATGTACTTAAATCAGTTCGGCCGTATTCGGAGTTTATTACCCCCCACCCTGTCCCTCCCCCGCCCCACTGCCCCGCAGCTCTCCCTCCAGGAGCCGCTACTGCCTTTGCCCATTGAATCAATTTTAGAAACAGTTCTTATCATGTCTTAGACTAAGAATGAAGTTTGTGTTTACCTTGCTCACTTTTCACGTTGAATTAACTTTTAGATGAAGCTTTTTATCAAGCTTCAATTTAAGAATATTGTAAACTAAAAATGAGGTTTGTGTTTATCTTGCTCCTTTTGCACATTGGATACAATTCTTAGATGAAGTGTCATGTTGCAATTTAAGAACGTTTTAAACTAATAACAAAGTTTTTGTTTACCTTGCGTTTACACGTTGAATCAACTTTTAGACAAAGGGGCATATTTACAAGCCCCTTGCGCCACTTTTGCGCCGCCGTTGCGTCACTTCTGTGACGCAGCGGCGGCGTAAAGCCAGCGCCATGCTGCGGGTATTTACAACGTGACGCATCTAGGGAGATGCGTCACGTTGTAAGCCTCTGTGCCACATGAAACCTGCGTCAGGTTTCATGTGGGCGTTCTGGTGCAGGGGGGGGCGTTCCGGCGCAGGAACGCCTCGGAAAAGTGGCTGAGTGAAATCTACAAGATTTCACTCAGTCACTTTTCCGACCCCGCTGTGTCAAAACCTTGCGCCTGCTTGAAGCAGGCGTAAGGCTTGGACGCACCATGTTAGACATGGGCATGGTTGGCACAGTGCTGGAGTTGCGTCGCGTTCGCGACACAACTCCAGCACTGCGCTAACGTTACGGCAGCAGATGCGACACGCATCTGCATTTCCTTGCGCCATGATGCGCCGCATTGTAAATGCGGCGCATTCGTGGTGGCGCAAGGATTGAGATGCGTGTCGCACGTTTCCTGGCGCATCCCTGCTGATTTGCAGGGATGCGCCAGGAAACGTAAGTATGCCCCAATGTATTTATCATGTTGCAATTTAAGAATGAAGCCTATATGATAGGTCTAGTTAGCACATTGCACTTTATGCTCCTCGTGAACTAAGTCTGAGTTTACTCTCCTCATTTTGTACACTGAATCAACTTTTAGATGAAGTATTTATTATGTTTCAATCGAAGAATGAAGTCTGTGCGGTAGTTTTTAGTTAACACAATGCGCTTTATGTGCCCACAACATGAAGAGTGACAGGCCCCTTCTTTTTCTTCTTTTTTGCACATGGAATTAATTTAAAAAGCAGTGTTCATTAGGTCCATACTTAAGAAGGAAGTTCGCGTTTAGCTTGTTTATTTTGCACCTTCTACCAACCTCAGATGAAATGTTTGTTTTGTCTCTTCTCAAGAAAGAAGCTTGTGTTTTCCAGCTCTTGCTAGCCTTATGTACTTTGCACTCTTAAATAATGTATATTGTTTGATTACCCCCACGCAAGGAATTCATATTTGATTAAATGTTTATCAAGCCTTTTTTTTATTATGAAACCTGCCTGTACTCTGTAATTTTGTGTTATAATTGTTATGGTTTTAATTAACTAAACAATAAAATTTACCTTACCTTCCTTAATGTTCTGGTTCCTGGCTGGCCCCTTCTACTTCTGTTGGTCCTTCCAACTGTCTGCTACCTGCATACCTTGCCCAAGCTCACCAAATGTCTCGAGTGCTGACCAGTTCCACCCAGTGCACCTCCTTGGGCCTGTTCCTATCCAGGCATGTTCCATCTCACTTGATGCAGCCTCTCCCTCCTCAACCACGTCACTCTTTTCTGCTGTGTGCAGGCTCACTCTCTTCATTTTTGTTAATGCTAGCCAATCGTATATTGTGTTATTTTTCTATAACCTGAATCCAAATCTCCCTGTGTCAGCCATAAGACATCAACTGAATCTCTCAGGCTATCAATGCTTGTTTCTAAGTTGGTGTTTTTACTTCAGTAGGTCTGCAGCTTATCTTGTATGGCGTGGATTCTGCTGTTTGTTACCACATTACGTAGGGTGTGTTGCTTTTTTCAAAAGCCCAACCTTGATGCTCGTAACCCTAGTAACTACAGACACATATCTCGGCTTCCTTTTCCTGCAAAGATGGTGGAAAAAGCCATGAACATTGAGCTTTCATAGTTTATCCAAAATCATGAGTTAGTGGATCCGTCACAATTTGGCTTTAGAAGGTAGCATAGTACCGAGCTCGCACTGATTACTGCCACAGAACATATCAGAATAACACTAGATAATGGAGGCAACGCTGCCTTGATCCTGTTGGACCCCTCAGCAGCGTTTGACACAGTGAACCATATAATAAAACGCCTTTTTTCATTAGGCAGTAGAGATAAGGCCCTTAAGCTTCTCCAATCTTTTCTTTCAGATAGAGAGAAATTTGTAGTACTAGATGGCATCAGAGCCTCTCCTTTTGCATTACCTTGTGGGGTACCCCAAGGGTCAGCTCTTAGTCCTACCCTTTTTAACCTGTACGTAACACCTTTAGCACAATTGGTTAAAAACTGTTGTTTCACAGTAGTTCTTATGCTGATGACACCCAAATTGTGGTGCCTGTCATGGAAAATCCAAAGAGGACTGCCATCTGTTTCCATGAATGTATGCAACAGATTGGAAGATGGATGTCAAACAACTCTCTGAAATTAAACTCAGACAAAACCGAGGTTCTGCTTTTTGGTTAATCAGACATTTTTCTGGTCCACAACCTGGTGGCCCCAGGAACTGTGAGTTCTCCCGACTCCTGTCGCTAAAGTGAAAAATTTTGGAGTTCACTCCTGCACAAAAACAATCACTACAGGCATTTTCCTCTTTCAATGCGTGCTGTAGAATGCAGTATGCATTGAAAGAGGAAAAAACGAGGAGAAATTAAAACATTTCTTCTCGTTGCGCCTCGCTACGCCACCTCTAGGGTGGCGTAGCATTCAGACGCATCTCCAGATTTACGATTTCTCGTAAATCTGGAGATGTGTCTTATTCCATGGGTGTTGCGTGGGAACACCCACAGCAACACCCATGGAACGCCCCTTCAACGCAAAGTCCTGCGTTTGAAGGGGCCGTATTTACAAGGAGAGGAAAAGTCACGCAGGGTGGCTTTTCCTGTCCTTGTAAATATGAAGGAGCCCCCTGCGCCACCAGTACGTCATGAAAAGTGACGTACTGGTGGCGCAGGGGGCTTGTAAATCTGCCCCAATGTGTTTTGACATTTTAAATCCCAAAAACAGTGTCATTCACAACGACATTACGTGCCACTTTTGCGAAGTGATTCCCTTTGAAAAATCTATTTTTAGTAGGTTTGATGGCTTGAGATTCCACCATCATCAACAGTGGTGCTGGAACACAGTTCGGGTGGAGGTGTTGGCCATTGGCATCATCTCACTAGAATCAAAGGGGCTGTTAATGAGCAAGCGAGTGTGAAACAAAATGGTCTCTACTGCTACTTTATGAAGCACATGTTCCTATATGTATGGTTAATACGTGGTTTGCACGTGGTTTAGCAGTGTAGCCATTTAGAAGGAGCACATTGCACCCTTACAATAAATGGATAGCCACATCATAGCTTGTAGGGCAATCAAGTCTTAAATGCTTCGCACAGCTCACAATGGTCTGTTTTTAAAAACATATATGTTTAGAAGCATGATCCCGGATAGGATCGACCAGCTCACAATGGTCTGTTTTTAAAAACATATATGTTTAGAAGCATGATCCCAGATAGGATCGACCAGCTCACAATGGTCTGTTTTTAAAAACATATATGTTTAGAAGCATGATCCCGGATAGGATCGACCAGCTCACAATGGTCTGTTTTTGAAAACATATATGTTTACAAAGCATGATCCCGGATAGAATCGACCAGCTCACAATGGTCTGTTTTTAAAAACATATATGTTTAGAAGCATGATCCCGGATAGAATCGGCCAGCTCACAATGGTCTGTTTTTAAAAACATATATGTTTACAAAGCATGATCCCAGATAGAAATAAGAAACACTGCAGAAACGTGCCCATATGATAGACAAAATCATCTCGATCTCAAACATTGCTTCACATCAGAAGTAACACCCATCCTAACTACATGCCTGGAGAAGTAGAGAAGTAAAGGCCAAACAGAAGACTCTGTAATGGATGCAAAATGGAAAAAAAACAAATATTGGTTCAAGAGAATACCCACAGAACACTGGGTCCAATAAACTGGCCAGCCTTTGAATGCTGTGGAAGGAAAAATGTCCTCATCATAGTTTTCTGCTGAAATGAAAACTATGGTATGAAACTATTTACATTATACATCTTACAGGTCCCTAACGGTTACCCGCAATCATTAGTAAGTAATGGAGAATAATTCCACTTGAGATAGGATGTTGTTTTAAGGTTCTTCCTGTTTCTTTCTCTAATTAGTCCCTATGAAATTGCTAGATACAGTATGCAAGTGTATTTTTCCCTTTGGCTGAGATCTGTACAGCTGCTTTAATCTTGATAATATGCTGTGCCGCTCATCCCTCTGCTCTTGGTAATATGGAGATACGTTCAGAGCTCTGTTCTTTCAATGACCTACCATCCCACAATCATCTATTATTTACAATACTCAGAATCATTTAGACCTATGTTATTAATATTATACAGACTCATCACTCAAAGATCTGTTCTTGAAAATAGCTCTTCCTAACAGCCAGAGTTGCATAGAAGCCCTGCTCTGGGTAGCACAAAGCTGCTCATATTTCTACACCTGATAATGCAGACTTAGGGCCTCAATATGATTTGCACAATACTGGTAGGGTACAAACTCTGCACCCATAATTAAAGCTACAGTGTGGTCGAAATCCAACAGGACCGTCCAATTATCAGTTAAACCCCTTGGAATGGGGAATATCTGTCACACCCCAGTTTTACAGGATGAAAAACTGCATAGAAGTCTCACTTCCATGGGGGTTTAATGCTTCCATTTACCAACTGCTCCAAGTAGGTGGTAAATTGGAGCAGGAGCATTTAGAGTGTGGGGGGGGGTAGGGAAAGGCAGGGTTTGGGGAGGGAAGGGGAATAAGTATCCTAGCATGCTTTCCCTTGCTAGAAATGGAGGTCAGACAGGGCCATGAGATGAGGCCTGGCTGATGTTGCAGCCAAAGCCTAAAGCAATTTTACAGGCTGCTTTTTCCGGCCAGTAAAATCAGGTCGAATGTTCCCAAACCGGCACTTAATTTGAGCCTGTGATTGCAGGTTGGGCCCATCAGCACTTATTTTTGGGCACCAGCACTTATTTTTCCTCATCAGACTTTGACCCCCAACAAGTGAGAGAAAAACACAAAAGGGGGAAAGAAGGAGTAAGAGAAAGATGGAAAAAGTATGACAAAGTGAGAAAGAAGGGACTAAAAAGGAAGTGCAGTAGTTAGTTTGAGGGGCAGAGAGTGTCTGTTGATTAATTAAAGATGCATATGCATGAGGAGGAATTAAGACTACACAGCCTTGATACTCAGCACCTGCAGCAGCTGAGAAATGTTTGGTCCTTGGCACTTATTATTTTACAAATTAGGCACTGTTCCACACCCAGGAAAACTAGGTGCGGAAACACTGGCCAGTTGGTGATGGGCTGAGCAGTATTCCATAAGAGAATTCCATTCAGCCTAACTCATAATTAGTGCCTTAATGTGCATAAAATAGATCTGAAATCCTTTTTTGATAATAGAGTCCTCAGGCAGTTCTCCAGATAATTTTTTTTTTGTTTGTTTTATTTATTGGTGGTCAGTCATAGCATACAGATATTCATTAGAGATATACAATTGCTGTGCAAAAATTACAATCTTGGTTACATTACGTTGTTGTGATTCCCTCTTTCATGTCCTCTGAAGTCCCATATTCACACATTTCAATAGATGTATGGGTGTGCAACATCTGGTCTGTGCAGCCATCTCCTGTATCCCCGGTCTTTCCAGCACATACCCACTCATAATACATTTATATAAACATTCATCACAATTTAAATGCGATTGACTTATTTAATTATGCATTTTGGTCGTCTGTTTGTAGTGACTGGAGGTATTGCACCAGTGGGTCCCAGAAGTCTTTTGGTCTGGAGGCTAGAGGTATGTCTTCTGCGTATGTGTCTAATTTCTCCCTACAGTAGGTCATATCTGTGAGCCAGTCTTTACTCCGTGGTAGCCATTTGCTACCCCATCGTAGTGCTATGCGCCGCTTAGCCAGTAACAGCGCTACCGCCAGGAATTTACGTCGTCTGGCCTGCTTGATTTTATGTATACCCAGTAAGCTAACTAGTGGTGTGTTAGGTATCTGTTCGGAAAGCATGGTAGTGAGGCTATTTGTTACTTCTTGCCAATAGTGTTGAAGTCGTGGTCACGCCCATGCCATGTGCAAGAAGTCGGCACCATTTGCGCCGCATCTATGACATCGATCATCGGTTCTAAGACCATAACCATATAATTGCGTCGGTGTATATTATACCTGGTCTATAAATTTAAAATGGATGATGCGCAAATTACAATTGGACGTGAGTAATTGCATTTGTGTACAGCTGTATTCCCAATCCTCTTTGGTAATAGTGCTACCAAGTGTGAATTCCCATCTATCCAGAGCTTTGTCCTGTTCTCTAATTTGTTCACGTTGAGCTGCCTTGTAAAGAGCTGTTACTAGCCGTTGACGTGTTGGTGCTGTCAGGAGTATCTGAAGTGCATTATGTGTCTGCGGTTCGTCCGGAAATGTGGGATATACAGTTCCTTCACTGCCAATCTTAACCTTAAGTATGCAAATATCTTTAAAGGGGTGTGATGTGCACTCAAGGAGGGTGCTGTTTGTGATATAAATTGACCTTGTGGGAATATGTTACCCATGGTATGGAATCCCATTTCCTCTAATAGTGTCATCATTTTCTTTTCCTGAGACACGGTTATCCGTGGGTGATTATTCAAGGGGAGTGCCAGTGCATACATGGGTAACTTATGTGCTCTCTTTGCTAGCGTATGCCACGCCATTGACGTGCAGAAAACTGGATTTATTTCAGCTCTCGGTGTGGTCTGTCTGGGTTCCGATATATAGGCGATCAGGGGGGTCGGGCTCACACTATCATATTCCACTGCTATATGCGGGATATGGGCATGAGGATGTATCCAATAGTGCGCATGCTGTGCTTGTGCACAATAGTAATAAAGTTGTAGGTCTGGGGCTCCAAAACCGCCCTGTGCTTATGGTCTGGTCAAAGCTGCCCATCCCACCCGGGCTTTCTTACCCGCCCATGTCAAGCGTAGCATAGCCGCACGTAGTGTGTTAAAAAGGTGTTGGGTAGGTCTCACCGGTACATTCATAAATAGGTAAAGAAATCTAGGGAGTATTATGATTTTCTGTATGGCTATCCTGTCAGCCAACGACAGAGGTAACCTGATCCACCTATCTATTTGTTCATTTACTTTGGTTAATGCTCTACCATAGTTTTCGCGGATGACCACCTCCGGATTTCTGTGAAGCCAATCACCCAGATACTTCACTGGTTCCGTCTGCCATTGAAGGGGGTAATCTATTTGAGGCTGCATCGTAGCAGGGGTGAGTGGGATCAATACAGATTTCGTCCAATTGATATTGAGACCTGCGTAATGTTCGAATCTTATGTATTCTCTGATAAGTTTATTCAAGTTATCTGCTGGGTGACGCACATAGAGGACCATATCGTCTGCATATAAAGATATACTGTCTGGGCGGAGATGGAATTGTAGCGCGGTATCCGCGTGTCTCTGTCTAATCATACAGGCTAGAGGTTCTAATGCCAATGTAAATAGTAGTGGGGAGAGCGGGCAGCCCTGCCTCGTCCCCTTGCTGATGTTAATCGGATCTGAGGTGTTTCCGTTTACTCTGATCCGGGCGCGAGGTTCCGTGTATAGCAGCGTTATCCAGCGTAGAAACGGTTCGGGGAACCCCATTCTACGCAGTACGGCAAACATAAACTGCCATTCCACTGAGTCAAATGCCTTCGCCGCGTCCAATAAGGCTGCAGCTGCCGGCAGATCTGGGTGTAGCTTATGGAACATAGTAAAAATTGTCCGTATGTTCTGTGTAGTTGACCTAGTGGGTATGAAATCTGATTGGTCCGGTAGAACCAACTTGTGCATCAACGGCTGTAACCTCAGTGCTATAATCTTAGTTAGTATTTTGGCATCGATATTAATCAATGACAGGGGGGCGATACGACTCACAGTTTGTGGGATCTTTATCTGGTTTAAGCAGTGTTACCAGTAGTGCTTCCCTTAACGAAGATGGTAGAATCCCGTCCTCATAGGCTTCATCATACATAGCCGCTAGATGAGGGATTAAAAGATCTTTATATTTTATGTAAAATTCCCCGGCAGACCGTCAATTCCAGGGGCCTTGTTATTTGGAAGAGAATTGATGGCTTCTCGTAGCTCATCCTCTGTAATTGGATGACAGAAGAACTCACGGTGCTCATCGGACAGCCATGCTAGTGCAATGTTATCTAGATACTGATTTATCTCTGAGGGGAGTAAACGCTTGTCTGTGGAGTATAATTTTGTGTAATAATCTTAAAAGCAACACAGGATAGATCAGGTATCAAAGTGGGGGACGTCTTGTGCATCCTTAATATGCGTGATATAAAACATGGTGCGTGTCTGGCGTATTCTGCTAGACAGTGCACGACCTGGGCATCCCCCCTCGCCATTGTTGCAGGCTGTGTACTTGCGTGATAAGTATCTCACCTCACTTTCAGCAAAGTCCTGATAGGACTCCAATTTAGTCTTAATTTCTGCCAGTATCCCAGGGTTCATTGTGTGCATGTATTCTGTTTCCAGTTGTTGTATGTCTTTTTCTGCCTTGAATAACTATTGTTGGATATCTTTCAATATACCTGCATGTTTGCCTATGCAGAAGCCCCGGATTGTTACTTTGAAGGCTTCCCACAGTGTTTTAGAGCTGTCCACCGATTCCACATTGCGCTCAAAATAGTCAGTTATGGCCTGCCGCAGTTCGGTCCGAAACACCTGATCCTGTAGTGCGCTGTGCTGAAAGCGCCAGGTGAACTGTCTAGGGGTATGTGTGGGTAGTGCGAGCTCTAAACGGACTGGAGCATGATCCGAGAGGGTTTTCGGCATGTGTTCTATCGATGTTGTCCATGCACTAATGTCATTCGTAGCTATCCAAAAGTCTATTCTAGACCATGTGTTATGCGTTGTGGATATGCATGTACCTTCTCTATGACCTATGGTGCCTCATGCGCCAGATATCCAACATCTCAAACTCCTCAATGCCGTCTCTAAGCACCTTAGCTGCTTGTTTCCCATAAGTGTCATTGCAGGTGGATATGTCCTTCAAGGGGTCTATGCAAGTATTGAAGTCCCCTCCCCAGAGGATCGTCGTTGGTGGTAAGGTGCGTAGTTTAGCCCATATCTGCACACAAAAAAACAGGTCATCTATGTTCGGCCCATATGTATTTACTAAAGTCAATGTCGTCCCCCCAAAATTGCTTTGGATTATTATATACCTCCCCTGATCATCAGTGGTCGAGTAGAGTAAAGTAAACGGCGTACCCCGCTTAACTAGAAGCAGAACTCCCCGAGCATAGGTGGAATAGGAAGAGGCTATACGGTAAGCTGCCCATCTCCTGCCCACATGACCTTCCGTTGAACCTGTAAGGTGAGTTTCTTGGAGACATGCTACATCTATTTTATGTCTGTCTAGATAAGCAAAAACTTTACGTATTTTCTGCGGGTTTTTCAGACCTCTGACGTTCCATGTCAGGAGTGTTAGGGTTCTGGTGGCTCGGGTCTCAGCTCTCTTCTTGTATTAAAGCACATATCTGAATTTGTAAGCATTGTAATATCTCAGTGCATAGTTTGCTTTGTGACTTCGTAGCTACAGAACTGACCTTTTCTTTTGAATTCCCTATTTCCCTCCCCCCTCCCACTTCACCATCCCAAGCATGGTAAAGACATTCCCAAAATAAACTGCTCCCACACCCCCTTTCCCCAACTTGTTACCCAAATGAAGACAACCTTGGTGTGGTGCACACATGTGGGCAGGAGTTGCCAACCGTGAACCCTGGTGGGATATCACACAGGGGGTCGCTACAGTAAAGCAGCTGTGCACATCCAGATCTGCTAGAAAAACAAATTATTCATGTATGCCCATTCCCACATTCTATTGCAGAACCACTTTGTAAACACATTTAGTCTGTAATACTTTCGGCTGGCATTTCAGTCACAGTTAGTCCCATATATTATCAAGACAGTGTCACTTATCTGCGCCCTGGACTCGCTTCTATACGGATGTAGACTATCACAGTCCTGTAATTCCGCATCCATGTGGAGAAACAGAGTCTCATTCATCAACATCCGACGTTCGGTCTTGATCATCCAGTCTGCCTCTTGGTGATTTCCTCCTTGGGGTCTGGGATCCTTTCTTTTTCAAATACTGGAGCACCTCCTTAGGATCATTGCAAATCGTCGTTTTGCCCGCCACAGTGATTTTCAGTCGAGCCGGGTACATCATCGCATATGGAATATTTTGATCCCTGAGTTTCTTTTTTACCTCCCAAAAAGTTTTCCGAGCCTCTTGAACCTGCGGCGTGAAATCAGGGTATATGGAGATCTCCATTCCATCATGGTTCAATTGTCCCGACTCGCGGGCCTTGCGGAGCGCCGCGTCACGATCCCTATAATTAGGCTTTCCTGTTTTCAGTTTCTATTTTTGGTAAATTCTGGTGGGGTTTTTTCAGTGTTTTCAATACCTTAAAAAAATCAGTGGTTATCAGTGGTTACACATTTTCACGCCATTAAAAACAACAGAAGCAGTGTTTTTCCGGTGTTTATGGAATGTTTTGCTTTTAATTATTGCTTGCTTTCTGCACTGATAGTGTATAGACAGTGTGTGTACAGGGTTTATCAGGTCCAAATACAGTTTTATAAATCAAACTTATTGTAGTACACCATACAATACTTTATTAGTTAGTCTTTGGTCATGCGCACTTGCTCTTTCCTTCCCATGTAAATGTTTATCTGTGAAAAGGCCCTCTCAACATTGGCACTTCTAAGGGGCAACGCCAAAACAGCCAGTACACAATTTGCTAACTCTGGCCAATGACATAGTTTTCCATGCCAATACTGGTGCATCTGAAGATTGTGATTCTCTAGGACATGTTCTGCAACATATGCATTGAATTGGGCGCATATGTCCTCAGTTATTGAAGCGGTCAAAAATGAAGCAGCACTTTTCAAAGTGTGGAGAAAATTCAGAAGGGATCTAGAACTTGTGCAGAGTACCTCAGTGAGGCTTCATTAACTTCAAATGCCATGGTTGGTGAAGGAATATTTCTATGCATCATTGCAAGCCATTTCCCATACACTGTAAAATAACATTTCCTGAATTGCTCCTCAACATTTCTTTGCTTACCAAGTGGCAAGAATTCTAACATGGAGCATGTTGCAGTGCCAAAGTCACCAAAAGGGTCGACCAGCCTAATCTCAAAAAGATGTTTCACCTCTACACCAATTACGCTAAACATTGGTAGACAAGGGTGTTCTCATACTCTAGTATTTTGATTATGTCCACTACAACAGTCATACACAAACACGCTGTGCGTGTAGTGATTTTAAATCGTGCGCTGTGCCTAACTCTGTGTTACGTGTTGTCTGTGTCTATTGTCCCCAGGTACATTACTGAACTAACAGTGTGGCGAGGACTGACCCCTAGCCCTGAAGAAATTGCCGGAAATCTCTCAAAAGGCAATGAAACATGTTGGCTTTCCATAAGAACTGATGGAGTGCGACAGTATGTCCAGTTTTTAAATTGAGCAGACACACGGCAGTGATTAAAAGTTGATGGTTGTGCCAGTGGTTATTTAGCTCGTTTTTAGTTTGTGAAAGCAAAAAAGAGTAAACATTTTTTCTTGCTTTGACAGTAGGGGGTCAGGATTGGGTGGCACACGGAAGTTTTTCCAAGTGCGTGGTTTACCTTTTCACACTTTCAACTTATTTGTGCACTTTTTTCACACTATTTCTTTATGGTTTTGGAGGCTGCCAATGATGAAAACCGGAGCACACTGGTGAGAACCTACCAGCAGCTCCCATGGTGGTGTTGCCGTGAGGTGCCTTCATTACCTTCACATATTTTTCTTTGTTGTGATTTGCACATTAAAGTTTTGGTGTGAAATATATAGGTCCATCTGTGTACTGGGGTCTGACACGTAACAATTTTTAAACTAGGGATAGGAGCACCTAGAGTGTACAGCATTAGATAGCTGGTACTTAAATATTAGAGCCAAGATATGGCTTTAGGTATGCTCACGAAGAATGTCCCATTTTAGAGCAGGTCATTTTTTGTGATTATAAGCAGTGCCAAAGTCACCAAAAGGGTCGACCAGCCTAATCTCAAAAAGATGTTTCACATCTACACCAATTACTCTAAACATTAGTAGACAAGGGTGTTTTCATACTCTAGTATTTTGATTATGTCCACTACAACAGTCATGTTTTTCTGTAAAAACCTAAGCATGCAGTAGACTGTACTTTTTTCACATCACTATCAATATGTGACCAAAGATCATCACATTTCTTGCCTTTGGCATCATCACTGAGCAAAAATTCTGTTAACGGTCGCCACATGGATAATACCTCTAGGACTGAGAACCACCGGCTACGTGACACAGTTAGGATGAATCTTTCTTTGATGCCACACAAAGAACAAAATGAGAAATATTTGCATTTTAGTTCCTGGGCAGAACAAAACAGTGCACTAGAATGGACCACAAAGTCAATAGCATTCTTCATTAACTCTGAAAATTGTAAAGATGCTTTCAGCATACCATCTAGCAAGTGACAAGGGACTCTTACAGGGAAGCACTTCAGGTCAGGTATTGATTTTGATAGGTCATCATACAACTTTTTCATATACGTAGCTGAATTACTGCAAATACAAACAATATCACTCCAATCTATATTGAACTTGGTAGGAACTTTTTGCAGCAGCATTCCAAGTGACATTGCGTTCCATGTTTACCAAACATCTGGTGTCATGATTTCACCACTATATCAGATGCTGGGTGACAACACTCTTTTCACATATACCTGTCACTACACATTGCATTGAATGTTTAAAGCCTGGGGTGTTTGGCAATTCACCTACAATCAATACTGACTCACTTGAAAAGGGTGCTGATGTATCAAAGAATTTCACCCATTCTCTGTCTGTGGGTAAATGTGATGGTACATATTGGGAAAGATTCTTATGAAACCAGCCAATTTACCTATCAGTGAAATCAAATGTAGCCAAAATATCAAATATGATTTTGATATATCCTGATTCTCTACAGTTTAAAAAATAAATAAATTAGACCTAAAACATGCTTCTAATGAAGGCATCTTTAGACCAAAGACCACACAACTGAAAAAGGCAGAAGGAAGAAGAAACAATATTTTAGTGACATCCCTAAACAACAAAACTCAAGCAGAATCATGTTAGCCCAGTCTTTCTTGCTGCTGCCTTGTATAACAAAGTTACATTGTATTGGGCCCTTCAGGAAGAAATAACAAAAGACTCTTTCACTCATCTTTTCCTTCCTTTGAATGGCACTTAGTTTGTGGTTGCGAAGGTGTTTTTTCAGTGTTTATATGTTTACACTGGTGATGGCTATTTTCCTTTCGGTGGGGTTTTATCAGTTATTATAGGTTTAAACCTAAAACCAGATAGCCTACCTATAATTTAGCACTCTCGCTATGATCGGCCTCGGTCTGGCCCCGGGTGGTGGTGGGGGGCCCAGGGATCTGGACGCCCGTTCTATGATAAACACTTCGGAGAATGTGTCTGCCCAGCAGGGTGATCAGTAGAGTTTCGATGTAGCGCTCCATATTGCCCGTGGGGGTTGACTCTGCCACTCCCATAAGGCGCAGGTTATTTTGACGAAAGCGCGCTTCCAGGTCTTCAGATTTCATGGCCAGTGTCTTCAGGATTTTGTCCATTTTCCCTTGTTGATCCACCAGTTGTTGCTGCGTATCTTCCGCATCCGATATCCTTCTTTCGGCCATGTCTATTTTTTCTGCATGCTTGTCCAGCCGTTCAGACATACGGTCCACTCGGTATGTCAGCGCATCGATCTTACCATCAATGTTAGAAAGGGAGGCCTGTATGGAAGTGAACATAGCATGACGTTCTCCTCCAATTTCAGTGCTCACGGCTGTTGTGACAGGTGCCTCCGTCGGCTGGTTTTCCGCACGCGTGTCAGGCATCTTTTTTGGTTGTTCAAAATGGATCTTTGGTTGTGTTTTGTCTGGTTTTCCCATGACGCAGGCCAGCAGGACTGATCAGTGACTCGTATCCGCCGTGCACGGAGATGTCGCGCCGCCCTATGGTCGTGGAGAGAGACTTCCGCAGCACACGCAGCAGGGGTGGGGGGTGGTCAAAGGATCAGCACTCCAAACTGTCTCCCCGCGGATGTCCAAAGCCTCAGCAGTGACGTGGGTTAGCGCAGTTTACACCCAATGTAGCCGTGTGGGAGACGCGGCTCACTCGATTCCTGGAGGGAAGGGGCCAGGGCTGTGCTTTGAGATGCGCGATGAGTCTAGTCGTCTCACCTCCGATCGTGAAGCCCTGTGGAATGCGGTCGCAATTATAGAGCCCCAGCTCGGCCCGTACCATGTACCCAGGTCTCATGGGCGGTATCCCAGCTGTACAGTATTAACTAGCGGTGACGGGCGCTTTGCTCTGCAGAAGATTTCAGTGCCTCTTCATAAGTGGGCCATCATACAAGCTATGTCTCCGTGGCAGGGACTTACTAGGCACTTGTTGCCAGTATCAACCGCACCTCAGTATTTCCTCCACTTCCCCTTTAGAGATCCCGGTGCTGACAGCCGACCTGCTGCGACCTATGAGCCACCTACTGGTCTCGCACGTGGCTTGGCCTCCCCTT
Organism: Calotriton arnoldi; assembly: GCA_963921515.1. Lineage (NCBI taxonomy): Eukaryota > Metazoa > Chordata > Amphibia > Caudata > Salamandridae > Calotriton > Calotriton arnoldi. Next base: position 944,240 of record CAWUFW010005042.1, on the reverse strand, counting down.
GTAGTGGATAATACTGCGCCACAGCGGCTGTTTTCCCGCCGGCGCGCTCTCCGTGTTGTCTTGGGGAAGGGGAGGTCACCTGTACTCCGTCAACGCTTCCCAGTTATTACAGGGGTAATCTTGACCCTCCCCAGCTGTGTTTTCGGTGGCTTCAATGCTCCCTTAGCACGAGCAGTGGTGGGATGTCATATTTCCCCCTGCGCTTAGGTCATTATAAATAATGACTCACAGTTCGCTGCCCACAACGTCAGGCCCCCACTAGACAGGGTTATGCGTCTCTTTCAATCCACTGCGGCACAGCCTCCCGATCTCCACTATTAGTGCGGGCGCGCTTTAGGCCGCTCTCACCTCCCACACGGTGATGTCGGCTGGGCTGCCCTTGCCGTCAGGTGTCCACAGGCCCCGTACCGAGCCAATCCAGCTCCGCCCGAATTCACCGCATCGGCGGTTGGAACTGCTCACGGCAGCAGTCCCGTCTTGTGCAGCTAGGCAGACACTCCGCGGCCTCATTCACACGGCCCCCTCCTCAGTGCGCGGCTCGGCTGGCTGACTCCCGTTCACGCCCTCTGCTCCGGCAGTGTCTCGATCTCGTGGTCCCGGGCCGTTTTTTTCAATTAGGCTTCGTTTATGGTGGCTTAACCAAGCTTACCAGGGTGCCTTAGACTTCCGGTGATATTTCCGGCATTGTTATATAATTTTACAGATCAGTGATGTAGGATTAATGAAGGATTATTCCAGCGACCGAAGGAGCTCGCTCAGAAGGCGGCCATCTCCTGGTGTGGCTAGCTCCGCCCCCCAGTTCTCCAGATAATACTTTAGCTCACGTACAGATCTGCCTGGAAAATGATGTGGTTTTAATTGTAGTGCACATGGTCCCTGGCAACCAGATTCCCTGTGCCAGTGCTTCTTCCCTAAAACTGCACCACGACTGGCAACTTCAGCCCCCTGTAAGTCCCTAGTAAATGGTACCCATGGTATTTAGGGCATGGGAACTGAAGAGGGTCCCCTAGGGACCCTTCACCAAGACTGTGTCACTTCCACTGCAGCTTGCATGCCTTGGTGCGGTGCAAAACGACAAAGATGACATGGCACTCTGCCTGTGTGCCATGCCAACCAGCACTGCCTGAGGTATAGGTAAGTCACCCCTCTAGCAGGCCTTACAAGTCCTAAGGCAGGATGCACTGTATCTCAGGTGTGGGCATATCTGCATGAGCGGATACACCCCTACAATATTTAAGTCTATTCCTCAATATTGTAAGTACCAAGGAAGCCATAGAGAGTACATATGCTGGAAACTCGACAACTCGAGTTCCCCAGCACCATGATGGCTTCACTGAACCCAGGAGTGTTTGGTACCAAACAACTGCACTTACTAAACCCACACTGATACCAGTGTTGGATTTATTAAAACATGTACTCAGAGGGCACCTCAGAAGTGACCCATGAAAACCTACTAACCCTGGTTTGGCCTCTGATTGACTTTAGTTAGCCTGCCACCAAAAGGCATGTTTCTGGACCCCTGGGCTCTGCTCTCTGTGGTCAGAAACAAAGCACATCCTGGGAGGAGATGTAACCCTCACTTTTGGCGGGAGAACCGGTGTGAAAACTTAGGAAGAATAGGAGGTGTGCCCCCCTTTGCCAACTCCACCACTCAGGTGCTGGAGGCGAAGTAACGCACATTTTTCAGTGCCAAACATTTTGAAGATGGTGGGACTTATCCAATCAGGGCTAGGGCTAGGGCTATGTCCCTTCCCACAGGAGGGTGGCATAATAGTGGGTGTAGACACCCCAGGTAAGGAACCCATTGATCCCTACCTGTTACTCCCCTGTAATGCCCCTAAAGCCAGTATTTAGGTGGATACCCAGACCCTGAAATCAGATCTATGATGACCTAAGAAGCCCGGACACCAAAGATCCGCACCAGCATGAGAGAAGAAGAAGGACCAGTGACTGACTCTGCGCCAGCCCAGCTGGCATGTCTGCTGATTTTTGCTTCTGCTATAAAAAGATGACTCGTCCTGCAGGCCCAGCAACCTCCAGAGCCCTAGGAGGACTGCCTGCCTTTGATAAAGACTCTAAATCTCTCGTGGACAGTGGACCTGTCCAGAAGAAACCATCGACAAAGAAAAGAACTCTGCCCTGAGGAACCACAAACTCACCTCCGGATCCACCTCTGCACCCGACGCCCACGGCCATGTTCAAATAGGCCACAGGTCCTGTGAAGGTTCCCTAGCGCTTCTGAGCACGAGTCCATAATGGGCTGACCCTTGACGGACTCCACCTCGACGTCTGCAGCCTCAACTCGAAGACTCCCCCTGACCGCAATCTGCACAGTAAGCTGTTTTCCGATGCTTAAGGACACCCCTGCACCCAAAGCCCCTGGGCCTTGGGGATCCTGACCGATGGTGTCCCTACGTCACCTAGCATCTCTACTTACCTGGGCAGCTGTGGCTTTTCTCCGTGGCCTCCTGGCCTGAGCCTGCAGCCTTTCTTCAACCTCAACCTGCCCCACTGAATTGCATTGAGCGCCCGATGCTATTTTGGCACTCTGCACCCGGCCGATCCTGTGCTGCTGAATTTGGTGCTGCCTTGTGGCCCCCCTTGTACTTACCTTAACTCCAGGAGACCGACCCCTGACACCGCTTCACTCACCTGGTAGCAGCGCTCCTTCAAGAACCCCCAGTCTCTATAGGTTAACATTGAGCACCGACTCCGAATCTGACCTCTGCACCCAGCTGCCCCTGTGTCGCAGGTGGTGCAGTTGTGGTGCCAATCTGTACCTTGCCTGGTGTTGAACTGAAACCGCGAAGACTGGAACTGTAAGTCTTGTACTTACCTGAGTAACCGCATTCTTGTTTTCCACCATAGGTTAACTTTGCAAACCTTGAAAGTTGCACTAAGTGTCCACTTTTTAAAGTCTTAAGTATTTTTCCTGAAAAACGTACTTACCTTTTTGAGAACATCTTGGTCTTAAAATAAATCTTGAAAGAAGCTTATTTTTCTAACATTAGTGTGGATCTTCTTTTTGAGTCCTATGTCGTTTATTGGTCACTGTGTGCATAACAAATGTCATACACTCCTCTGTGTTCGGCCTAAGGCTGCTTGCCCACACTGCCACAAATAGAGCACTTTGGGTTTACATTGAGACCTGTACACTTCTGGGGGAATCTCTGGACTCTGTGCATGATATAACCACTTAGTGGTATACCATATACAGAGCCAGCTTCCTACAAAGGGACTGACAGAGCGTTGACCGCCCATGCTGGAGGACACCACCCCTCTGAGCAAAGCACTGCTAACATTGCATTCTGCTGAGATGCGAACATGTCTATCCATGGGGTCCCCAAGGGACTGCAAATTTGATTCAATTCCAGGGCAGACAGGTGATACGTCACTGAGAACGGCAGATTGCTTATCGAGATGTCCATTCTGAAATTTGTCTGACCCTGAATATAAACTGCTCGAACAGCCAAAATGTGTTTTTCCTCCCAGGCAAACATCTGAGCCACCATAGAATTTAGACTGTCGCTCTTGGTTCTACCCTGATGGTTCAGATAACAATGGGCTATGTGGCTGTCGGTTCTGACCACCTAATTGGAACCCTCCAAAGGACAAGAATAAGCCTGCAGCACAATCCACACTGCTGCTAGCTCCCTCTAGTAGGAGGATTGCAAGCTCTCCTACTGTTGCGTAAGTTACGACTTTGGCATTACTCTACAGGGTATGCTTTCCCAACTACGGGTGCCAAAGTTGAACTTTGTTCACTGTACCAGCAGTGAATGTGAAAGACAAGTAATTCTAGCCCCAGAAAAAAAACTATTCAATGTGAAATTGACATAGAAGTATTGCTTTTGGGTTGCTAACAATCCCATAAAGGGATTGAGGCACCCTGAAAACAGAAATAAACCTTATTTCATTATTCACAGTATCACAGCCACTGTACTAAGAAGAATGAACACTTTTAACTTAAAAGTATTTATTACTACTGGAACAATCTGTTTCTTAGTACATCTAAAACAACTACAGAGAATATTGTAAAAACAGCAAGAAGGCGCATTATAAATAACAAAAATAAAATGAAAATTTCCAGCATTATTAGAATGTCATTTAAAATGTTGTCTAGAAGCTAACACCCTAACGTCGTCTTCTGTGTGCTATACTGTGTGAGCATGGAAGGTAGAGCAACTTGCAGACTAGAGTTTCTTAGGGAGAAGTGACGCACTGCAAACCTTGTTGACAGCAAAGGCTGTCTTTATCAGCGGAGTCGTGAAGTCAGTGTTCCCCATCAAGGGCAAACACACACTGCGATTGCAGTCAGTTGGTCTTCCTCTGAGACTCAGCGTTATCAGCTTCAGGCTTCAGGCAAGCTGTAGCATCTGCAAAGTGCGCCGGCACTAGACAAGACCATCTCTGTCAGAATCTCAGGTGATATTCTGGGCGAAGGACCTCTCCTTACAAGTGGTCGTTCTTATGTACTAACATTTATCAGAAGTTGGAATTTCTGGCATAAGTTTCAGAATGTCTGACATAGATTATGTGCAGCAAGGTACGCGTCCTGGACATTTCCTTATAAACATATAAGGTAAAAGGACGTCAATTCAGACTAAACTATTTTGGTTATATGTATGTATGTATTCTTAATCATCCTTGACCTCGTGAAAAGTAGACATTTGACCCAGACAAATGTCGCACTGACTAATCGAATGGCTTGACGCTTTCACAGTTCTTAGAAAGATAAGGTCAGGTGACATCTGAGTTGAATGGCAGACATACCAATGATTCTGCATAAATCAGGAAAGATGGCGACTCCCATAGTGTGAGAGAGGGAATATGGTGACCTCCTCTAGTCAAGAAGTAGTAGGGGCCTACATTGGATGGAGTTGGACCTTAGGGACTTTATATCAATCCTGGAGCCATTTGCCCTTTCTCTCCGGGTCTCCTAGAGTTGCCCTCACCCCCCAAACCCACAGGCTGGCATCTGTGGTCAACTGTAATGGGGGAGGAGGGCAAAGAGGAATTCCCTTAGAAAGACTGTTCTCCTCCAACCACCAGTCTAATGCCTCCCAGATCTGACTGGTGACCAGTAAGATGAATTCGAAATTCTGAGAACTTGGCGACCAGTGGTGAAGCAGATGGTTTACTAGTGGCTTTAAGTGGCAAGGTGCCCAGGCAACCACTGCAGTTGTTGCTGCTATCAGTCCCTCTATCTTCAGCCAACCTCTGGCTGACATGGCTGGTTGGCCCAAAAGATGAGATATGGTGGACTGAATTGTTGTGATCCTGGACTGAGGTAAGAAGAGGTAAACCCCATAGTGGTGTTGAACTAGGCTCCGATAAATGTCTTGATCTTTGTGAGCTAAACAAATTACTTTTGAAAGTTAATCAAGAATCACGGTCTCTGCAATGCTTCAGTTACCATGTGCACATCGTCCTGCACCTTAGGAAGAGAAGAAGCAGACAATCATCAAGAAATGGGAATAATGAATATCCTTTCAATTGGAGGTGTGCAACAACAGGTGCTAGTACCTTCAGGAAGTCTCTTAGAAATGTCATCAAACCAAATGGCAGAGCTTGAAATTGGAAATTTTACGTTCCAACTGCAGATCGTGGAAACTTCTGACTCTCCTGATGGATGAGGATGTGGAAGTACACATCTTGTAAATCCATTGTTGCTAAGAAGTCGCCTTCCGCTATCAGTGGCATGACTTGTTTAATGGTTTGAAATTTAGAAGAGGTCGATATTTCCCATCTGGCTTTGGCACCAGGAAAAGAGTAGAATAAAACCCTTCCATTCCGTGATGTTCTGGAACTGGTATAAAAGCTTCTTTATTTAGTAATGCTTGTATACCCAGGAGAACTGAGTGTTTTTGAGTTCCTCTTTTAGTAATAGAGTAGCTACAAACTGCTTGTGTGAAGGTTTGTGTAGGAACAGGATTATATATGTAGTTTTGATGATTTTGAGTACTCACTTGTCTGTGATCCATTCCTGCCACTGATGGTAGAATACTCACAATCTTGCCGCACGTTGGCATAATCATTTCTGTGACTGTCCTGTATCCTGTGGGGTAACAGGTTGAGTCTTGTTGGCAAGCACAGCCACCCGCCCATGTGCTCGGCCACAAAAGGGACGTTTCTCCTGACTGTTGAATGGTTGATTTTTTTTATCAGTTGAGTTAAACGGATGCAGGATCTTCTTTTCTTCTGCTGCATTCAGGACCATTCCATTCAGTTCAGCTCAAAAGAACCGATGTCCTGTGAATGGAAGCTTCTGGATGAGTGACTTCTGAGTGTCTAGCTTCCAGGATTTTATCCAAAAGAGGAGACACCCAGCAATGGCTGCCCCTGCAGAGGATGTGGCAACCCTCAAGTTGTCACATGACACATCTCATAAAAATTTCAATAGCAGTTCCATGTGTACTAGAAGAGAGGCTGGGTCCTCATTCGCCTGGAGTCAGTCAAATAATTTTTGAAAGTCTTTAAGAAGAACTTGTGTGGCAAAAGCCACATGGGAACTTTCTCTGATTGCAAAGTTGGACATTGCATACGACCTCTTAAAGGCAGCCTATACCTTCCTATCCACAACATTTGAATGTGTAGCATCTTTAGAAGCCAGATTTGATGTTGATGCCATTGATTCTGATATAGTGTTCACCTTGGGGGCACGAGGGAAGTCATCCTCAAAACCTTGAAGCACATATCTTTTACTAAAATAATGGGGATGGAAGCTTTGCAGGTGTCCTGCCATTCTTTTAATATCATGTGTTTGAGGACATCATGTAGGATTAAATCATCAACTTGTACCCCACTATATTGTGAGTAGAATCCTTCTTCCTACTGTAGTTTCTCCTCAAACCCTAGAGCATCTCGGATATGCTTCAGGAGGTCCTGCATCGGAGGACCATGAACATATTTACCCTTCGTATCAGCATCCTGGTTCTCCTCATCTTCTTCCCTCTGTCATTTTGCTTGGGCCTCCTCTAAAGCAGAATACAGTACTTCTTTAATTAAACACTGAAAGTCAAATCTCGAGATCTGGAGGACCTCTTTTTCCAGTGCAGGATCCAACTATGCTGTTTTTCTATTGCTTTCCTTGCTGCCATTGCGCCCCAAAAATCTGAAACACTGCAAGGGAACAGAAAAACAGGCGTGCTATTGCATCATTTTTCATAGGTTGAACAATTATGTAAAATTTCTCTCCTGCAAGACTTCAAGAAATAAATCACCGGTGTCTCCCCATGCCCATCTGGTTAAAGAACAGCGGTGCGGAGTCAGAATACTGACACAACTTCCAAACCAGCCTGGCCACCTACGCATTGCAAGCTCCACAGCCCACCCAGCACATGTGCGGGGTGTGCATTAGTGGCCGGTTTCAAATGCCAACACCCAGCTTTATAACTGCCATATTGCACTGCAATCTACCAAACAATGCAACAGTAAGCATAGAAGTAAGAACATACACAAAATAAATATACAATAGGAAAAGCTATAGCAGGCTTGCCTCTGTTGGAAGACAAGAGAAGATACAGGAGGTGGGGTAATGAGAGGGATGTTTTTCTACCTTGTTGCATGTAGAAAGAGAAAAAATGCATGGAAACCTGGGATTGCATCCAACAGAATGTAGACACTGTGTCTGGAGGTGGGACACCTCATTACATCAGGATTGGGATGAGGAGGACGAGATAAGAGAGTAATGGATTATTCCCAGTCAGTGTGCCTGCTCCTTAATCCACTCCAGCCAGGCGAGTTTCCCTTCCGGGTCTCTGACCATTTACCTTGAAATTCCCCCTATCTATGTTGATGCCCGTAGATTTTCTGGTGTGTAAATGATGCAGTTTATTACATCGTACAAAAATGCTGGATCATAAATCATCATGAGACATTGTTCATTGTTTTGAACCATGAATTACACATAATATCACCATCATAATTGTGGATCAAATCATGTCATTTGTGTTTATTATTCTGCCTTGCTGTACCCTCATTATCCAGCTGACAGCACTATCTACCAGGGCCCATTGTTGTCAAGCCCCATGCCTTCTGGGGTTCCTCTTGCTAACGATGTCCGGCGTTAGTGGCCCTCTGGCTGTGCCTGGGCTGTAAACACTGGGTCCGTCTGGCGCTGACCCTTAGCTCCTACCGCCGAGAGTCCGTGCCAAGAGGCAACCCAAAGACCCTGTTCAAGCGACTCTTCTTCCTGCCTGCTATGTTATTAGTGCCATTCACTGATGCTGTCTCCTTGCGTCCTCCTCTCCCTTTCTTTGCTGACACCTCTGTGACTGTGACGCCCACATTTTAGCTGTAGGTGGAACGACGATTCAGGCAACAGTGCCTGCTAATTGCCGCTTCTGGCTTTGTGCGCATCAAGGCTCCTGCCCTGCCGCCCTATTTGTTACTTTAAACCACACCAGCCTATACGGTGTGTGCTTTTCCAGGCTCCTGCCCCTACAGGTTCCTGCCTGTGGAGTGGGTTAGTTGTGGCCTCCTCTAGGGTCTGCTTTGCTTCCCAGGCCCTCACTTTAACCCATCCCAGCCGGGTCAGATTCCCTTCCGGCTCCCTGGCCATTTACCTTGCATTTCCCCCTATCTATTAGGATGCCCATAGACTTTATGGTGTGTAAATGGACACAGTTTATTACATCATAAAAAAATAAAAAACCGCTGGGTCATAAATCATCACAAGACATCGGCCATTGTTACCCATAATATCACAATCATTGAATTACTGCGGATCAAATCATAAGCTATTTGTGTTTATTATTTGCTCCTTTTTATTTATTTCTATGTTTATTATTTGCTCCTCATCCAGTTAGTCCTTCATCGGGCTGACAGCAATATATACCACGGCCCATTGTTGTCAAGCGTCGCAGTTTCTAGGCTTCTGCTTGCTAGCGATGTCCGGCGTTCGAGGACCTTTGGCCATGCCTGAGCTTCATGGCCGTGTCCGCCTAGCGCTGACCCTTTGCTGGCACTTAGCTCCTGCTGCCGAGAGTCCGTGCCTTGAGGCATCCCAAGGACGCTGTTTGAACGGCTCTTCTTCCTGCCTGCTATGTTATCATTGGCATTCACTGATGCTGTCTTCCCAATGCTGCTAGCATTTTGACTACAGCTAGCAGCTCCCCCCTTCTTCTGCCTGCCTGCCCCTTAAGAGAAACCTAGCCTCTTGAGGGCCCCTACTTGTTCAACAGGAACTTGTCCATCCCTACTCCCTATAAATGGATCTTATCATCCGCATAGTTGAAATGAAGTCTGAGGTTAATGAGGCTGTGCTTGATGTATTCGCAGCCCATGCCTTTGCAGAACTTGCCCATTGATATGTTCAACTTCTGTTTGGATCTTTCCACCACGGCATGAACCTGGGCCCCCCTCCACTTCAACCATAATATGACTTCCGACCACGCTGGAGGGTCGGACCAGCCTGGTGATGGCAGTGAGATCTGCCTTCGTGGCTTCTAGAAGGCTCAACCGTCCAAACTCTAAGAGGCCGTTGATGCCCAGGTGTATAAGCATCGCAACTAGCTTGCCTCGAGTCTGTAGGACTCTGTGCACCGTAGGCAATAGGTGAGCCCATTTCATCCCTGGTTTCTCATAGACAGCAAGTCGGTGTTGCGCAAGCATACACCTTTGTAATTCTTCCGCTGGGCTGCCCATCACCCTGCCCTTGCAATGTAAGAGTGGCCCATCATCCAGACAGATTTCCTCTTTTCCAGGGGGCCTGTGGCAGGAAGAAAGGGTTTTCCTATAGTTGCACTCTGGTCTGATGTAGTCCCTGAAAATCCAAGATTTCCACCTGCCAATGTGTTTGATGGAGTCCTCCCCCATGTCGTGCATGGCTGCGGTCGTAGCTGCCCTTACGCGAAAGGAATGTGACACAAATTGCCCGGCTGGAATGCCTGATATCTGCAGACTTTTTCGCAGCACTGCAGTAAACTGAAACTTGCTGAGATATGTCCCGTCTTGGTGCACAAACTGTGGGGTGCCCCCCTGCGGTCATTCTTTCAGATAGGTTCTCGTTAAGCAGACTGGGCAGGCCTCATGGTCTGCGATGCATTCAATGTTTGTGAGCTTCCCTTTACCCTCCTGGTTGGTCTTAGACTGTCTCAACCTCACTACCATGTGCTCCTGCCCCATGTAGACATACTCCAGCTGCAGGTATGCATTTCCTGGCTCGCTGACTCGTAGGCCATGAAAAAGGCTACTGTGAAGGCTGCCTGGAACAGGTTTAGCTCCCCGTCTGTTGTGCAGATGTCTGCTAATGCCCTTAACAGCGAACCCATCTTGCCCTTACTCGCTCCTGGGGTTTCTGATGCGGTTGCTTGGCTGACCTCTACACACGCCACCTGCCATGATGTGTGCTTCCTTGTGAGGCATGGGAAGCACGTTGCTCTTCCAGCGATGTCATGTGTTTCTGTGTGCAGCTTGGCTCCTGCCACCGAAATCGCATTGTTTTGTTGGCGAAGCAGGTGGGCTGCTGTGATGCCCGGTGCCTCTGATATGGTGCCCTGTTTCTTTGTGCGCTCGGCTCCTGCTGGCAAAATTGCGGCACTCTGTTGGCGATGCTGCTGGGCTGCTGTGAGGCCCGGTGACTCTGATCAGCTCAGGGGCAGTGGTTGCCGCAAGCTCCTGGCCAGCCGCCCTCATGCCAAGCTTCCGGGTCAACAGCAGCGTGGTGGGCCCTGAAGAATGCTGTATATCGCTGATGGCAAAGCTGTAACTCCGGGCTCAACTGCTGCAATCCAGGCCCGGCAACAGTGCCTGCTACTTACTACTTCTGGCATTTATGGGCGTCAAGGCTCTGGCACTGCCGCCCTATTGCTTACTTTAAACCACACTGGCCAATGCAATAAGTGCTTTTCTAGGCTTCCACCCCTATAGGTTTCTGACCTCGGGAAGGGTCAGTTGTGATCCCCTCTAGGATCCGCTTCGCTTCCCGGGCCCGAACTTTTTCAGGATGCATGTGCTATCTACACGTCATTTGTACACTTGATGAATCAGCGTGCATGACAGGAAATCCTTTGCATGTGTGTTGCATTTGCATTTCTTAGTTATCATAGAATATGGAACACAGCATGTTGTGAGGGGGAATTCTGGTAGGAATTCTGAGAGCGGCAGTTGCTGCTGGTCGAGGAGGCTGGAGGACGCACTTATGGACACATGAATAAAGAAGTTCCTGTTTACCTTCCCGTGTCCTGGATTTAATACTGGCGATGAGTGGCTGGTCCTCCAACACTCCTGTGATCCTTGTGGGTGTTGTGGAACAATAGGGAGAATTCTCTACACGCTCCGTGTTTGCTGGCACCCGGCGCTGGATTTTGTCAACTGACGTGGCTGTGTTGTCCTTGCTTCGGACCATCGTGAGTTTCGTTGTGGCAGTAAGTTGTTTTTTATCAATACGCTGCAGAAGTGGCTGACGAACGACACAGCGCGAGCACAGCACGAGCATCGGCTCGAGAGGAGCCGGGGGGCGCGATTACGTCATTGCCGTAACGTTGCCTGACTTCCGCCTGACTTCAAGATGGCAGTGTAATAACGCGGGCAACGAACGCATATCAGCTGCCTTCAGCTTTAAAGCCCAGCTGATTTTGCAACACGCTCCAGTGCCTATTTGCTTAGAGACATGGGACATCGGTCCGTCTCTGTTACCGATTGGGATCATTTGAAGTAAGGTACTTTGTTATTGCTAATTTTAAACGTATTGTGCCACAACTATTCTAGCAAGCAGCAACTACAGAACCCACAAAGGCATGGCCACTCTAGATTCCATAGCACCCCCTCCTGCATTTTTACCATCTCCTGGCGATCCAGTAATGTTGTTGGAAGATTGGCAAGAAGTTTTTTTAACTTATTTAGATGCCATTGGTGGTGATGTATTTGTACCCAAACGCAAATTGGCTATTCTTAAACATAATTTGGGGGCAGAAGGAAGAAAGGTTTTGAAATTATTGCCGATTCCGACCCGTGAGATAAGGGAGCAAGACAATGAAGCAGATGAGGAAGAGGATGATGAGGAATTTGCCCAAGCCCTTTGGAAAGCAATTATAAACCAAAGGTAAATATCGTTGTGGAGCGCCATAAATTATTTTCTAGAGAGCAGATAAAAGGGGAGTCTGTGGAGCAATACATTGCTGTATTGAGAACGTTGGCTTCTACATGTAAATTCCGTGACTTACGAGATGAGATTATAAGGGATCAGTTGGCAAATAAAACGAATAATATGAAAATTCAGGAAAAACTACTTAACATGAAGGAACCTTCATTGGAAAAAGCTATTTTGGCAGCAAAAAGAGTGGAGAATACCACCCTGAATGTGAAAGAATTGAAACAAGATGTTGACAAATGTGGAGAGTTGAGAACTATAAATGTTGTGCAAAAATTGAACATAAAATCCACTAGATCACATGACGAGGAGATGTCGTCACACAAGCAGGGTTTTAAAAATAGCAAGAAATCTGCTACTAAATGTTTTCAGGTGTGGTAGTCAAAAACATGTTACTTCCTTTACCAACTGTCCAGCGATTACTGTCAGATGTTATAAATGTAGACGCTTAGATCATTTCGCTTGTGCATGTAAGTGGAAGGGTAGACAAAGCATAAGTGTTGTTCACAAAGCTGAAGAAGCGGAATCTGAGGATGATGAGGTGTTTGTTATTGAGGAAGCATCAGTGAATGCTTTGGGTGATTTTTATCATCCGCCTAAATGTAATGTGCTTATGTGTGGGAGAGTTGTAGGTGTGTGGGCAGATTCATGCTCCCTGTACACGATCATTGACCTTACAACGTACAAAAGCTTAGGGCATTCTGGTTTAGCGGTTACTGAAGTTAACCCGGTGGGTTATTGTGGAAAGAAATTTCCTATGTTGGGGTGTTTTTCCACAGATATTCGTTTTAAAGAGAGAACTGTACAATCCACTGTGTATGTTGTCAGTGAAGGGAAGAATCTTTTGGGTTGGTCTAACCAACGGTTGCTTGGTATTATTTTAGACCCAAACCACCCAGAACAAGTTTTGTTCACCAACCCTGTTGAACACAAGAGCAACTGTAAGTGGAAAGATGATTTTCCAAATGTTTTTGCAACAAAGTTGGGTTGTTTACAGGGATTCTGTCATAAGATAATCTTAAAAGAAGATGCCAAACCAGTTATCCACAAGGTAAGAAGTGTACCTATCACTATGAGGTCTGCTTTGAAGAATGAATTGAATCGGTTGCAAATGGAAGGTATTATAGAGCAAGTAGAATCTGCTGATTGGGTAAGTCCGATTGTTTTGTTTAAAAAATCGGATGGGGGGTCCAGATGTGTGTGGATCTTCGCGACTTAAACAAATCCATTTGGGTGGATCAGTACCCCTTCCTAATATTAATGAATTGTTAGCGACCGTAGGCCATGCCAAAGTATTTTTGACTTTGGATTTATCACAAGCGTACCATCAAATTAAGTTGCATCAAACCTCCAAGCCCTTAACTGCGTTCATTACGCCAGAAGGTTTATATAGATTTGTACGTATGCCATTTGGTTTGGCTTCTGCTTCAGCAGTTTTCCAAAGAATTATGCAAAAGTTATTTGTTGATGAAACTAATGTAAAACATTTTCAAGATAATATCTTGGTATGGGGGAAGGATGAACAAGAACATGGGGGCATATTATCAACAACCGGCGATAAATATCGCTAAGCGCACTTAGCGCTAGGATATTTATCGCCGGCTATCGATTAATTTTATCGCTGAGATAGCGTGCTATTAGCAACGCTTATCTCAGAATCGATAAAATTCCTGGCGCAAGCTGCCAAATGTCCGAATATTGCTGGAAATCCAGCGATAATCGCTCGACATTTGGCGATAGCTTGTTGATAGGGCTGGGCATACTTAACCATGATATCCACCTTCCATTGGATATCATGGCTAAGTCAAACTAAAAGCATGCGTAAGGAAAGTAGCGTTAACCAAGGTTAGCGCTACTTTTCTCATCGCTATGCTTGTTGGGGATTCCCTTGATAATTGGAGAAATGTCGGTTAACGACATTTCTCCAGTTATTTTGGGACGGAACGCCCACTTTGCATCTCATTAGAGATGCAAGGATGGGCGTTATGGAAAAGGGCGATAGGGCAAGGATTCACGCGATAGCGTGACCTTGCTAATACAGCGATAAAATTATCGCCGTTTTTCGTCTGAAAACAGACGCTAAAGCGGCGATAATTTCTTATCGCCGGCTTGATAATATGCCCCATGATGTTATGGTATGGAAAGTGTTGACAAAATTAAATGCTGCCAATTTGACTGTAAGTTTGAACAAATGTAAATTTGCAGTAAAACAGGTGGAATATTTGTGTCATACTATTTCAGAGAATGGTGTTAGCCCGAAAATGAAAATAGTAGAAGCAATAAAGAATGCTCCAGCACCGGTCAATAAAGATCAACTCAGATCGTTCTTGGGAATGTCAGAATATTACGCTAAATTCATTGATCATTTCACTGATATTGCTAAAGATTTGAGAGATTTGTTAAAAAAGAATGCTAAATTTAATTGGACACTTTCTTGTGCACATGCCTTTAAAAAAATTAAGGACTGTATTGTTAATGCTGTCAATTTGAAACCATTGGATGTGAATGATCAATCCATTTTGGTGACTGATGCCAGTTTGTATGGTCTAGGTGCAGTTCTTATGCAGAGGAAGGACGGTAAAGAACGAGTTGTGGCTTTTGCTTCCGCAACGCTGAAGGGGGCAGAAGCAACCTACAGTGTCATTGAAAAAGAAGCCCTAGCATGTTGGTGGGCGATCAAGCATTTCAAGAATTCCATATGGGGCCGTTCATTTGAGTTAAGGAGGGATCATAAACCTTTAATTGATTTGTTTTCTACCAAGGGTGCAGGAAAAGCCACGCCAAGATTAGGCAAGTGGTTGTATTATTTGCAAGAATTTTCATTTCAGATAAAATATGTTTCTGGCCATACTAACGTCAATGCTGATTGTTTGTCACATTTACCGTTGTGTTGGTGAAGAAATACAAGAAGGTCGTAAAGAGGATGAGGATATTGTGGTTGCTACTTTGTCTGAGTGTGGAAAAGGTGCCATTCTAGCAGATGAGTGGTTAGCTAAGATTTCCTCTGATAGTGTTATGAAGACCATTAAGGAGTGTTTGTCTGTGGGTTGGCCTAGGGACAAGGAGAAGATGGATTTGTTGGATGAGTACAAACAAATTTGGGATGAACTGACTTGGTTGGATGGTAAATTGTATAGGGGTGAGAGGTTGGTAGTCCCTGAAGAGCTAAGGGATCGGGTGGTGGATTTGTTACACAATGGTCATGGTGGCATGTCTGGGATGAAAAGAAAGGCGAGCGCGCATTTCTGGTGGCCAAGCATGGACCGTATGATTGAGAGGAGAGTGATGATTGCCATGTGTTAGGAGTGATAAAACTCATAAATCCCAAGGGACACCGTTTACCCCTGTGAAGATTCCCGATGGGCCATGGAAGAAGCTGGGTATGGATATTTGTGGTCCGTTTGTTATGAAAGGATGTGTAGGTAAGTATGCTTTGGTGTTAATGGATTATTTTTCTAGTGGCCTGAGGTTAAGTTTGTTAGTTGCATGAATACCGATGCTGTGGTGGAGTTTTTAACTGAAGTGTTTATGCGTGAAGGATGGCCGAAGGAGATAGTTACTGACAATGGTCCCCAGTTTGTGTCTAGTCAGATGATGGAGCTTTTGAAGGTTAATGGAGCTGTGCATCATCGTATAGCACTATATCATCCTAGGGAGAATGGTTTGATTGAGAGGTTTAATTGTGTTTTGGTGGAATGTATGCAATTTATTGTGTGTAGTAATTTGGACTGGAAGAAAGAGGTGCAGAAAATATTGTGGAACTGTAGAATAACTCCTCATTCTGCCATGGGTGTCGCACCATTTTGTTTGTTAAAAGGTAGAAATCCACACTCACTGGTGATCCAGCGGTATACTAACAACAGATACTCCGCTACCATATACTCACCTGGGCCCATAAACACAACACACTCTGAATCAAGTAGACCACTGGGGTTTAGTTTATAATTTTCATATTTCAGGATTAGTTATTTCTTATTCCTAACTAACCTTTCACTGATCAAAAAGTTCTTTCCTCTGGTCGATGGACCATTAGTTGAACTAATTGATGGTGATAATGAACATAACTCTTAACTGTTCTTTAATTAAAGAAAATAACTACAGACTCGGGAAGTTTTAAAATCTTTATCTAAATTAAACAAATGTGAACCATCTCAAAATTTCAGCACAAACACCCTCATTCATAAGAGTGTAAATTCAATCGAATAATCATTTAACAAAACACTTCAGACTCATGCAATAACTATGCTCAGAAAAGAGAGGATATAGAGAAACGAACATCTACAAACGGATAAGAAATAATAATTACCAAGGATGGTGTGAAGACCAATCCCCTGTCCAAAGGGCTGGTAAGGGTCCCCCGAGATAGATCAGGAGACAAAGACTTCAGGACAGGAATCAGGACAGGATACTTAACCTCTCTAAATACCGACGACTGCGTAGCACCCCTCTCTGACACTCTCTTCCTCCTCGAGATTCTTCCGCGATCTTCTTATCTAACCCAATTAAATTAGGATAGAAGGTTCTGCATTCGGTTTCTTCATCAGCATCTCACAGCGTCTCTCCCAGCATCAGCACCACCCACAGCACCGACAGCATCCCGAGCTCTCTCTTCTCTTCTCTAACTAACTAACTAAAGCTACCTCAATTGTACCTTTCGTTCATCATGTACCACCCACTAAAGTTTCAATATCGTAAAAATACGAAATCTAATTGGTCAGGCAAGGGGGATGATCATCACACCATGCTTACATATTACTTTTATTCTATCAATCCATTGTTCACAAAACCATCCCCTTAAACTTTATTCATTTCTTTCGTTCCCATACATATCCAAACTTTATTAGCAACATTTATTTCAAAATCATGAATAAGAGTCTTCTTGGCTGAACTCTTCACCCTCCGTTCTCAGGGCACATCACTCTCGTCCTTGGACGACTGTCAAATCCTCGGTCATCCTTCCGGGTTAACTTTCTTGTGGGCCTGCGCAAAAATCATGTGACTCAGCTTACTTTGGTCATTCACGAGAGGCCCAAATGCGCACTAATAATAAAGTCAAAAAGACAAATGTTACTTTCACAAATAAATGGTCTCACTGTATACCACCCATCTCTACTCTAACCCTCTTTACTTATTAATACTTTCCTCGCATTAGCATTAGTAAAATAGCTGGTTTTCATTTTGGCTAAGCAGATGCCATGCACGTGAGTCTTCAAGACTCCATTTTAATGCCTTCTGCACATGCGCTAGAATTTCCCTCCAAGCGTTACCTTGTCATACTGCGTAGATGCAGTTGACGCATGCGCGGTAAAGATTTCCCCGTTTAAAGCTGTATTAGTCTGTATTCATTGTTATTTACATTAGTACACACATAAGTAAGCTTCGCTAACCCGCGTGTTTCTGTGGTGCGTGTTATTATTTACAAGACACGGTTAGTAATTTGTTAGCAAGTTAAACGAGAGAATTACTTTCGAGCAAGTCTCTTTCTTTACGAGTCCTTGCTCCATCACTGGTATATCCAGGCTGGATGTGCAAAGGGAAAGAAGTGACCTATGATGCTGAGGTTGCAAAGGACAAGGTGAAGGAGAGGGTTGAAAAGTACCAACAAGGATATCAGCTGCGGCATGGAAGATTTACAAATTGCAAAAATGCATCTTTAAGACGGGCGATTGGGTCCGGTATAGGAAAGGAAGGTTGGGTAGAAAGGGAGAGTCAGTGTGGTCTGCCCCATGCAGAGTGTTTAGAGTGTGGGGTAATACTGTGGAGTTGGAAGGTGGTAATGTGTGGAATGCCAGGAAATTAACAAAGTGCAATGATGCTGAAGTGGTGGGTAGACACTGAAGCCCACGTCATTGGCCACTTCAGATGTTATTCCATATTTATATGAGTACATAGTTTTGCTTGTTTATGTCACAATTGTATTTCAAGATGTTATTCCAGCAATTCTAGCAAGCAGCAACTACAGAACCCACAAAGGCATGGCCACTCTAGATGCCATAGCACTTTGTATATAGCCTTGTTTATTATTGTTTACTAAAGAGAGGAGGTATGTTGCATTTGCATTTCTTAGTTACCATAGAATATGGAACACAGCATGTTGTGAGGGGGAATTCTGTTAGGAATTCTGAGAGCGGCAGTTGCTGCTGGTCGAGGAGGCTGGAGGACGCACTTATGGACACATGAATAAAGAAGTTCCTGTTTACCTTCCCGTGTCCTGGATTTAATAATGTGCATACACAGATTGACACAATAAACACTGTGCCCATTTTATATTAATGCTAAATGGAAGTGTGTATAATCATTCGTCTCGCTAAGTTGCAGAAAAGGCCCGTTCATTCACATCCAATAGCACTTGTTAATCAGGTGCAGCACTGCCTCCCCTTCCCTCCCCCCTCACGAGTGGCAGCTCACCCAATTTTCCAGCCAGAATATCCTGTGAGTAAAATCACTTTCATCTTGGGCTGCAAATAGATCTTAGGTCCGGCCCCCACCCTTTGCCCAACCAACCTCTAAGGCACATGACACCATGCAATGCTAACCCGAGCCAGGCCATATACTCCATTCCCTCTACCACCTTCCGCAACCCATTCACCCACTCGCAGATCCCCCTTCTCCTTTTACCACCTCCTCAGAGCCACAGGCCTGCACCGATATTCCCCATTTAGTGGGTATTAACTCATAATAGCTGCGGATATGCCAGTCAGAATAATATATTTCAGCCACTCGGCATCTGTGTACTTAAATCCGCCCTACTCATAATCAGGACCCTGATGCGTTCAGTGAACTCTCTCCAGGCAGTGCAGATGCTAGTTTAATCCGCATTAGTTTAGTGTTTTTTTGTGTTCAAAATATTTTATTGAATTTTCAGGTAATAAACATACAGGACAAAAAAAATGAAATAGTACAATAAAAGTACCTAAAATGCATATATGAAATTTAACAACCATAGTAAACTTAGAATAGATACAGTCTAATATAGTCTATTATTGTAATAAATTAAAACAGGAGGGAGGGAGAACAGAGATAATATACAGACGTTATTAATAAGTCTAAAATAGAACTACTGTCTATCAAAAGATATAGAGACTATTAATAAATACTAAACTTAAGGAGAAAAACATGCTAAGAAGATAAATATTTATCAACAGGTTTCCAGAATAAATGAAAAGAATCACAATTGTGAATAACACCATTCAAAGATAAATGAGCTCCTCTTCTTGTAAAAATAACCCACGACCACCATGCATGAACAGATAGTGATGAAACATCTTTCCAGCAAGAAGTAATGGACTTTAAGGCAGCTGATAATAAAAAATTAAAAAGTTTACATTCTAAGTCCATTAATTTATGAGAAAGAACAACAGATTTACAAATTATCAGGTTAAATGTCAAATCATCTTGAATATTAAGTATGTGTTTTATAACATCCCAAACTTCAGTCCAAAATTTGACAATAAGAGGGCATTCAAAAAGCAAATGTTTTAACGAACCAGTGTGCAAATTACAATGCCAACATATAGGGGATGGAAGGAGTTTAGCTTGAAACAGTCTTAAAGGCGACCATAAACAATTATATAAAATATATGAGTTTGTTTGATAGAGCGATACAGGTAGCCATCCTGAAATACTATCTAACCAAATAGTTTTCCATATTTCATAGGATAATGATAAAGAAAGCTCATTATTCCAATAGGTCAATAACATATTAATATTGTCACCTTTAAATGTAATCATCTTTTTATACAATCTAGAAACACCATGTGGTAAGGTGGAAAGTGTTTGAATATAAATCAATAAATCCGATTTAGCATTAAGAGGTATAGAATGAGGAAATGAATCCAAAATCGAATTACATAAACATTCATATTTGAATAAATCAGTAGAAGGTAAGTTAAATTTTTCCTGCAGAACATCAAAAGTTATAAAAGTATTATTATAATAAATATCTTTGAGATAAAAAATACCACTTTTAATCCATGAATGCCAAAATCTAACATTTTTAGTGAGTTTTATGTTTGAATTATACCACAACGACATGTCTTCAGTAATAGACATTCGTGATTGGAAAATGAAATCAAAATCATGTAATATTAACTTAGTAGATTTCAGAATAACAGATCTATTAAAAAATATTGACCTATTAGACATAGTTAATAAAGAAGGTAAGGGGAACGGATCTATTAAGCTTTTTTCTATAGAAAGCCATGCAGGGGGTTATTCAACTGAGAATGATTAAACCAAAGAGAGCTTTGCTTTAAAATAAAGGCTTTATGATAACAAAAAAAATCCGGTAAACCAAAACCTCCATTACATTTAGGCAGTTTTAATTTTTATAACTGATACGAGGAGCTTTATTGCACCATAAAAACTTGGATAGAAGCCGATCTATATCTTTATAAAACTTCATAGGAAATTGGGTAGGAATCATGGAGAGGGAGTAAAAAGTTTTGGTGCTATAGTCATTTTTATGGAGTCCATTCTCCCCACCACGAAAGATGAAGTGGAGACCATTTAGATATTTTATCTTTAATATAACTTAGAATAGACTCACAATTTAATGAAATTGTAGATTTTATAGTAGTTGAGAATGAAATACCTAAATATTAAATTTTTTCTCTTTGCCAAATTATATCTTTCATGGGTAACATATCTGGGGTACAATGAATATTTATCGGAAAGAATTCAGTTTTATTAGTATTTAATTTGTAACCAGAAAGTATGGAATATGATGAAATAATCTCAAATAAAGGGGGAAGTGAAGAGATAGGATTACTAATAAATAAAAGTACATCATCTGCATATGCCAGTGTTTTAATACCATTAATATCGTTACAATTCCTAATTGACACAAGCAAAGGCTCAATCACAAGAAGAAATAGGAGCGGGGAGAGGGGGCAACCTTGTCTGGTACCTCTAAAAAGAGAAAATTGGTTAGAGATTTGACCATTAATAAATAACCGGGCTGTCGGTGCAAAATACAAAGCAGTTATCATACGAATAAATATATCACCAAAATTAAATGCAACTAAAGTATGGAATAAAAACTGCCAATGAACTTTATCGAAGACTTTTTCAGCATCCAGAGCTAACACTCCTATTGGGATAGATAATTTAAAACCTTGTTCGATAACATGTAATAATGTTCTTGTATTATTTGCAGAATGTCTATTTTTCATAAACCCAGATTGATCTGGATGAATAATAAAATCTAAAACAGATGTTAACCTGGTAGCAAGTATTTTAGCGTATAATTTACAATCTTGATTTAATAAAGAAATAGGGCGATAATTTGAGACTAGTGTAGGATCTTTATTGGGTTTGGGTAACACAACAATTAACGCCTCAGTAAAAGAGCCTTTAATAGTCCCTGTAGTGCTAAAAAAGGTAAATAATTTAAATAAATAAGGAATAAGTTGTATTTGAAATTCTTTATAAAATTCAGCTGGAATGCCATCAGGACCAGGTGATTTCTTTTGTTTGAGAGATTTAATAGCTACTCGAATTTCATCCTCAGTAATGGGCAGGTCCAATTTATTTTTATCTAAATGAGAAATTTTGGGTAAGTCACAAGTAGACAAAAAAGAATCAATTAAAGAAGAATCATTAGAACTAGGTTGATTATATAAATTAGTATAATAATTTAAAAATTCCTTAACAATATCATTGTGTGATATGGCAATTTTCCCATTGGGACCATGAATCGAATTTATTTGGGCTTTATCTTTTTTTATACGTAAATAATTAGCTAAAAGCCGACCAGACCTATTAGCATTAAAACAAAATTTTGCTTTGGATTTGGAAAGTTGAATACCAGCTCTTCTACTAAGAATGGAATTAAATTCATATCTGAGTTTTTGCAACTTAAATTTATATTTAGGATCGTTAGAAGTGATAAAAAACCTCTCAACTTCTGAAATTTGTTTATCCAACTCTTTAATTCGTATATTATAAGTTTTATTCTCATATGCCATGAGAGAGATAGAAGCGTCTCTAACATAAGCTTTAAAGGCGTCCCATCTATTCACAAGGGAAGTGGAACCTTCTGAGTTAAGCTGAAAGTAATCCTGTATAGCTGTTAATATTTTCGGTTTGTTTTGTTCATTAAGAATAATATCAGTATTCATTCGCCATATAAATTGTACGTTATAATTTGTATTAACTTGCAAAACAAAAGACACGAGAGCATGATCTGATATGTCAATATTGCCAATGTTAGGAGAAACCACAGAATTAAGGAGCTGCCTGGAAATTAATAAATAATCAAGTCTAGAGTGTGAATTATGAGGATTGGAAAAAAAGTGAACACTTTATCCGTAGGGAAATGTAATCGCCAAATATCGATTAATTTTGTAACTCTAAGGAAAGTTCTAAAAGTTAAAAAAGCTTTTGGAGGTCTAAACTTAGTGAAGGATGATCTATCCAATAAAGGATCAGAAATAAGGTTAAAATCTCCTCCAACTATAAGAGGAACGTTGCCTAACTTGAGTACTTCAGTAGTTAAATTAGACCAAAACAAAGGATCATCAGCAGTTGGACCATAAACATTAATCAAATACATAACAGAATCATAAATTTTAACTTTGACTATAACATATCTACCTTCTAAGTCTGATGTTTTACTTAAAATTTGACAATGTAATCTTTTAGCAAAAAGAATAGCAACACCATTCTTTCTCCCGTTAGCAGGAGAAGAGACAATAGTATCTACCCATTATTTTTTCATATAATCCAATATTTTGTCGTCAATATGTGTTTCCTGAATAAAACAAATATCTGCTTTACAGCCTCTGAAATAGTTTAGTATCTTTGTACGTTTTACCGGATGTCTCAAACCTTTAACATTTAAAGAAGTAATTTTAATATTATGAATATTAGCCATAGTAGAATAGAGAGGAAGAGGAAAAAAGATTGAAGAAGAGGAGTAAACATTGAAGAAAAATACAGAGAATAGTAGTTCTAGTATAATATACAAGGAATAGGAGGAAAAAGAACAGAAACAGACAAACAGAAAAAAGACGACCACACATAAACATTAATACGAAATTTGAGACGCACACGCGCTTTACAAGCATGACCAAACCGTTGGAGCCCATCGTGTAAAGAGCTAGAAAAATTAGTCAGAAGTACATATGAAAACAATTTTCAAATTGCAGAGTCATGCGTATCCATAGAATGTGGTGAGAGCTGTGAGTGCTGTTCCAGGAATAATTTTAAGTTTTCTGGACGTTGGAAGGACTTAGAAAAATTATCTTTCCAGATTCTCATTGTTGATGGATCAAATAAGCCGTATTTAAATCCAAGACTTCTCAAGTGAGGGCGACAATCAGTAAATTCTTTACGAATCTTGACAGTCTCTTTGGCAAAGTCTTGGTGAATAAATATTCTATTGCCATTAACTATTAAAGATGGAATTTCCCGTGCTGCTTTCCTTATCATGACCAAATGATGGTGACGCAGTACCTTAAAAATCATTTGTCTTGGCTTAGTATGTTGAGGATTGCGATGGGATGGAATCCTATGCGCTTTATCAATTTCAAATTTTTCCGGGAATTTGACATTTAAAAGGCCAGGTAACAAATTTTCCAGGTATAATCTGCAATTAGAGCCTTCAACCTCCTCTGGTAAATTAAAAATACGCAAATTATATTGCCTGTTATGATTTTCCATATCCAGAAGAAGGGTAGACATAGGGGAAATTTTTGCCACAAGTGGTGTAAAAGCGTCAATTTTTACTTTATTGTCTTGTATTTTAATTGTATTATCCGATACTTTCATCGACATGCTGGCCATATCTTTACGTAAGTTTTTAATTTCGGACGCAATAGTATCAGTATTTGCACGCAAAGCATGAATCTCGTCAAGAATTAAAGCCAAAGATGGCTCACTGGATTCCACCACTTTAGATTTTACTGGAGGAGGGAAATCTGATTTTTCCTCTTATTATTAGGATTTTGTAGATTTTTATTCTCCATTTTCAAATGAAAAAATGAACAGGAGTAATTAAGAATAATGAAGCAAGTATAAATTAAAAGTACCGAAATTGCTTCTCTGTAAAAGCTGGTGCAGCAGCTAAACCAGACTGTGGGAGTGGTTAGGCCAAAGCCAGGCCCTTTCTTGAGAAGACGCTCCGCCCCCCTGAGAGGAATCTGGGCAGTACCTGAATGCAGAGCTCGAGGCTGGAGCAGGCTGAAGCAGGAGGCAGAAATCATGCACTTCTGACGGTCCAAGGAGGAAAAAACAGCATCCACAGCATCAGGTAGGGTTTCAGCAGTCTGCTACCGTCATTTCTAGCAATTTCTGACTGGAAATGCTGATTTCGTCGATAAAAACGGGCTCCTTAAACACGGAGCTCACCGGGAGGCGGCCATCTTGTTTTCGCGCTTTCGCGCGTCTCACATTAGTTTAGTGTTAACCTCATGTTTCTCAACTTTACACCATTTCTGCATATCTGCAAGCATTTACATTCTGGTACTGCATGGGCATTGGCCAGTTCATTGACATGCAGCCACATAGATTATCACCATGCACACCAGGGAGGGCATGAGGGCTGGGCCTTCTATCATGCCCTTAACAGCATCCTGGGGTTTACAGTTACATACCATGTTTATATACCAGATTGTCTATTTTGTATGTTTCATGGAAGTGCACTCTATGGCTCTTGTGTTTGTCTTCCTCATTGCACTTCATGCTATTTCATGCTTTTTCTGTTACTTCAACACAAGTTACAAGTGTGTAAAGTGCACATGTGGATATCTGTATATGTTCCTCACGCACATTATACAAGCACTAAGGAGCTCTGGCATATTTGCACACAAACCATACATAATCTGCTTTGTTTCTTTGGGAATAGGTAAAACTTGCATAAGTATGGTGTTA
The DNA here is from genome assembly GCA_963921515.1 of Calotriton arnoldi. NCBI lineage: Eukaryota > Metazoa > Chordata > Amphibia > Caudata > Salamandridae > Calotriton > Calotriton arnoldi. The sequence goes on along the minus strand of CAWUFW010005042.1, from coordinate 919,273 downwards.
AGTACAAATGCATTTTTACACAATCCTTGAAAGCACACAGGGGCATATTTATGAGAAAATGTCAGAGAGCGGAGCTGCGCCAAATTTGGCAGCGCCACGCTACGACATTTTCAAAACACAGAAATGCGTCATGTTCACAAGAATACGGCACACCTCTGTTTTATTTTATCTAGCGCTGGTGCCAAATTTAGCTGCCTAGCGCCAACGCAGGTACCCTTCCACGGTGCCTGCGCTGCCGGGAATGATTGTTTATGTGCAGGAAGGTCCCCTTCCTATGCGTAAACAAACACTAATGGAGATGTGTTATTTCTATATGTGCTGCAGAATGCACCACACATAGAAGTAGCAAATCGTCACTGTTAAATGATTGTTTATGTGCAGGAAGGGGCAGGAAGGAGCACAATACAAGTGGCTGAAATGTGCTACACAAATGTACGTGACATAAAATAACACAACATCATATCAGGGCTACATGAATCATACAGTTCTGCAGCTGCTGAGTTTTATGCAAAATGATGTGTTTAGCACGCATGCCACATAATCCACCATCTGTAGACTTTAACAAAAAGTTGGCAGCTTAAACCAATCAACAGTTACTAAAAAAAGTGCCACTTGCGGTGGCACTCTGTGGCAGACCATTTACAAAGGCTGCTTGGCCACCTTTCAATTGTTGGCTCTAGTGTTTCAGAAGTTAACGTGGCTCCATTGAGGTGAAACTTTTGCCCAATCAAAATTGTTGTTTATTAGTGAAATGATACTGACAGAGATGGGCCACAATGAGCTGTCTAATCTGCCTTTCCTAATACGCCTTTCCAATTCCCGTGGCGCTGCCTAACATAGCATCTGAAGTAGGTATGGGGCGTTGTTTATTATTTAGGCTTCTAGGAAGTGCTGGGACTTTAGGTTTATGTCTTCCAATTGTGGCCTGTAAACTCAACACTCTCAAGCAATGAATGACAGAACTGCAAATGCGCAGCAATTCTCTTCAGCTATTTGGAGCCCTCATTGATTTCTACTGCCTGCATCTGCAGCATTAGCACGCAAGGATGAAGAAAAGCCACGAGAAAGTCTTTGCAATTATTTTATGACTGTCTAAATGCCATATAGGCAATCCTGAGACGTACAGAAAGCATCATCAGTGTAACCCGCAGGAACAAGTGTGTTAGCTCATCTTTACAGATCCATGAATCACTCCTATGAAAGCCAGGGCCTTCTTTCAGCAAAGATAATGTATATCCCTGGAACTATTGCACTGCAGGCGGAATCATTAAAGAAGGATAAACTGGGATTTATGACCTTTGTTTAGGACAGCGGGGCATTATTTGAGCCATAAAGTCGCAATGAGAGTGGTCAAACCGGAGCAGCCATTAAAGGTTTATAATTAGCATCCATCACTGTGACACTGCTGCGGACACCTTTATCTCTGTGAGTACACCACTCAAACATGTCTGCCCTGGGATGTCTATTGTTGGGCAGATAGACGTGGAGTGCGCCCCTGCAGAGGGCAATTACATGTCTGTCATTTCCAAATGCAACAGAAAATAAGCATTGACAATGCCAATTGTTTTGGTTCCTGTACAGTGGAAAGTTTATTTTTTTAACAAGATTCACTAACATAACACCGGCACAGCATGCGAGGCGTGGGATAAGGTTTCCTAACACAAGTATTACCCACAAGGCAAATGGCAACAGTGTAAGGTTTCACAGATGGGAGCAGTGGATGCTTTTTCACACACACTACAACAGGTACAGCATGTGCAGCAGCAGTGGAGGAATCAAAAACTGCACACTTCTAATGCATCACAAGTAAATGTGTCACTCACTGTCTGTGTGTATGTGTGTGTGTGGATGAGAAGGTGCATGTGTGGGTGTGCGCCTGTGTGGTAACTTGTTATAATCGTCTGACGATATGTGGTGTGTGTGTTTGTATGTGTGTGGGTGTGATTGAGAGGGTGCATGTGTGGGCGTGCGCCTGTGTGGTAACTTGTTATAATTGTCTGATGATATGTGGTGTGTGTGTGTGTGTGTGTGGGTGTGTATGAGAAGGTGCATGTGTGGGTGTGTGCCTCTGTGGTGTGATAACTTGTTATAATTGTCTGACGATATGTGATGTGTGTGTGGGTGTGTTTGAGAAGGTGCATGTGTGGATGTGCTCCTGTGTGGTGTGGTAACTTGTTATAATTGTCTGACGATATGTGGTAATGAATGTGTTGATGTGAGGTGAACAGAAGAGGGTAAGGTGGGGGCGCGGAGAGAGACAACAGTAGAAGCATGAGGTGGAAAAGGAGGGTGGGATGGAAGAGGTGGTTTAGAGGTACAAAGGGGGGGTGAGGGTAAGAGGAGGACGAAGGGTATGACGATGGTGAGATGGAGAGAACTTGATGAGATAAAGAAGTGATGGTAAGGTGTAGGTAGGATGGTGAGGTAGAAACAAGGGTGGTGGAGCGAGAGGTTCGTGGATATTCTGCTGGTTACAAGTTTAATTGGGCAAACTATAATTTAGGCGGGTAATTTGCTTGCTGCAGACCAAACGTGTAACCTGAAGGCCACAGGTTTGTGTCTTATTATGAAAGCTCATTGTGTTAATCTGTTTATTGCAGGCATTCTAGTGTAAACTGAAGTTCACAAGTTCCAATACAGCTGAAATAGAAATGTGCCTGATGTAAACAACCACATGTAGCATAAGTTCCTATCACTGTAGGCATTCAACCAGTCTTTCGTTCTTCTAAATGTGTCCTGTTGTATTTAGTAGTCATTAAAACCATTTATTAAGGGAAAAACATTTCAGTTTGTGTTAAGTGCTGTATAAATATACATTAGAGTGCAATTACACATATAAAACTCCATTCATTTTTTACATACACAGCAGAAGTAAACCGAATTACATTCAGTACACACAGAGCTTGAGAAAGTTTAACACCATCAGGCGTTGGTTTATCTCTGCACAACTTTTTGAGTCAAATGCAAAGTGTATCCATGTTTCCCTAGATGATCTGCCATGTCTAGAGCCACTTTCTGACTGTGCTGCCTTGAAGCGAGACATTTGGAGGTGGGCTGCTTCGTGGAGCGAAAATAGAGGCTTCTGATAGGCACTCCTAGTAGCAGATTCCTCACTCTCTGAATATTCCCCAAGGGTCACACTGGATCCAGAAACGTTTCAGCAGTACCTTGTGCAGCCCTGCACTGTCACTGTTCTGCTCCAGAAATGACATGTGGAGCCCATAAAGGCACATGTCTGCACGCTGATGTCAGTTCCTTTCTTTCTGCGCCAACAGATGTGGATTCGGAGCTCCCTTCATGTCTCTCTGAGACGATTACCTAAAAAATGTCTTCAGCGTGCAAAGGATGTCAGGGCAGGTTTTAAGACTGTCACTCACAAACTACAACAGATGTCTGTGACAGATTCCCACAAGGTGTGACTGGAGTCGAGCCATGACTCCAAAGCCTGCAGCGATGGCATGCAGATGAACCCGAAGGCCATCAGAGACTGTGAGGCAAAACTTTACATCGCCAAACATAAGAAGACTCCTTACCGGGATCATTCCAAGTCGTGATCCGTATCCAAACTTCATTCTTGCTCCTGTTCCCAGAGCCACTCAAGAAGTCAGTCTTCGTGCAGTCCAAATCGTCAGATAGGTCCAAAAAGTAAGACAAAGAAACACAAGAAATCAAAGTGGAATTTCGCTCCCTCACTCCACTCACATTCACCTGAGTAGGCATGAGGGTGGCGCCATACTTCTCGATCTCGCTCCTCCAGTTGGCCGATTTTGGACTCGATCCAGCAGCTGGTTGCAGCACAACCCGAGTCTCCGGGGCTGACAGCCATGCCATACCAGATTGAAGAGTTCATGCTGTGGCTCTTCAGATCCAAGCCAACTCCTTCTGGTGCACCTTCTGACTCCAAGGAGCTGAGAGGCCTCCCATCTGGAGTACCTCCTGCAGGTCTACCCTTGGCATCCTTTGCTAGCCTTGGTTACTTTAATGCCTATGCCGACTCCATTAACACTGAAGGAGGAGGTACAAGTAGCTCTCCCCCACGCCGAGTGGATGCCAGTCCAACCTTGATGAAAGTGGCGCCTGATTCAACCTAAGGCTCCACTTCCCCTACTTAATTTTACTCCTCCACCACGGAGACAACACACTGTGCATTCCCTTTTTGGGATCGACTCTGATAATGATTATGACCCAGGTGACGAGTTTGCTCATCCCTACCAGGATGAAAATTGGTATGAGGACTTGCAGGAGGTTAGGGACCTCGATATCTCATGGAAACAGGCCTCCTCTCACCCACTGAGTCAGCCAAGAAGGAATCCACTTCCTATGCCATGGTGATGCATAGCGCAGCCAGAGTGCTTGACCTCCAGCTTCTAACTTGGAGGTCAAAACCGATCAATCAATCAATCAGTCAATTAATGACATTTGTAAAGCGCTTGGCTGTCTCATCTGAGGCATTCTGGTGCTCAACGCAGGGACTGAAGAATGAATCCCGGACAATCCTATCTAAATTTGGTTGAAGAGACAAGCTTTTATTTATTTCCTAAAACAATGCTTGGACTCTACCATGCATAGTTTAATGGGAAAGGTCTTCCAAAGCTTAGCCATCAGTACCGTGTAAGACATGCCACCCCGGTGAACTTTAGCAAACCTGGGAATGTGCATGAGTCAGAGGTGGTTAGATCTCAAACATCTCTCCTGTTGGTACAGGCCTAGTCAATTACTCAGGTAATATGGGCCTTGGCCTTCAAGGGCTCTGAACTCCAATGTAAGGACTTTAAATGTAAATCTTTTTGCAACAGGCACCCAATGAAGCTGCTTGAGATGGGGCGAGATGTGTTGGCGGAAAAGGACCTGCTGAATCAGCCTGGCAGTAGCATTTTGTATGATCTGCAGTCTATGGATCAGGAAAGCAGGATGGCCCAAATTGAGGCTGTTAACATAATCCAGCTGCGATGTCACATGTGCATGGATAACAGTTTTTCTAGACTCTTCTGGAATCAGGTGTAACAGCTTCCTAACTGATCTAAGCTTCAGAAAGCAGATTGACTAAATCTGTCTGATCTGAGTGGCGAAGGAGAGGTCGGAATCAAACAGGATCCCTTAGTTTCTACCCAACAAGGATGGCACTGGGGGTGGATGAAGTTCATCGGGCCACCGGAGGTTTGTGGTGGGGCCTTCTGGCTGAAGAATACAGCCTCTGTTTTCTCCATGCACTGTTTTAAGAAGTTGGAATCCATCCAGTTGACTATGCCTTTTAAGCACTCTTTAAATTTGAGAAAGGCCGCTTCTGACTGCTCTTGAAACGAGAACAGCAGTTGTGTATCATCTGGGTAGGAGACTACCTTCACTCCCCAGGTTTCAATAACTGTGTCCCAAGGGGCCAGGTGGAGATTGAAAAGCAGTGGGCTGAGTGCAGAGCCCTGAGGCACCCCACAGACCAGGTGTTTGGGAGAGGAAGACAAAGGGTGAAGGAAAACCCACTGGAAAACGCTCTTCCAGGAACGATCGGATCCAGGACATAACAGTGCCCTGCAAGCTAAGCATGCTTAATCTATTCAACAAAGTGGTGTGTGGCACTGTGTCAATCGCTGCCGACAAGTCTAACAATACCACCATGGAAGAGGCCCCATTACGCAGTTTCCCTTAGGGGCTCCGATACTTCTAATAAAGCCGTCTCCGTGCTGTATCCAGCACAACAGCCAGATTGAATATCGTGAAGCAGACCATTTGCTTCAATGAAGGAAGAAAGTTGGAGATTTATAAACTTTTCCAAGATCTTTGCAGGAGCAGGTAGCAGTGAGATGGGCCTAAAGTTGCTGAGCACACTAGGCCCACATTGGGTTTCTTTAGGAGCGGCAAAAGGAAAGCCTGTTTCCAAATCCTAGGAAAGATACAAGGATCTCAGAGAGGCATTCCAAATTCTCTGGAAGGAGAAGTTCAAAATGATTACCCTCACCCAGGTCTTTTCTGCCCTCGACCCTGGAGACTGGACAGGACCTGCAGGATGCCCAGTTCCATCATCCCATCCTGCTGGCCCACTGGCCCACTGGCACTACCTTCGGTTTGTGGTGGGACAGGTCAATTTTCTGTTTGCAGTACTACCATTTGCTCTGACCACTGCCCTTCAGGTGTTCACAAATTTGAAGTTGCAGGACACTGCAAAAGACCTGCAGTGGTGTTTACTGGGCCAAGGTTGGTTAAGCGTCAGACTGCTCTCCCTTCCCCACCCAGAGCTGACAGTGGTGACTGATGCTTCGCTTCTGGGTTGGGGCAGTCATCTGGGAGAAGTGAAGATTAGAGGCCTTTGGTCTCCGCTGGAGTCCTTGCTTCATATCAACCTTCTAGAGCTGAGAGCCATCCGCTTGGCATTGAAAGCCTTCCTTCCATCCACCATGGGGAGCCTGGTAAAGAGGCTCATGGTCAACATCACTGCCATGTAGTACTGCCACAAACAGGGCGCGCCCGATCATGCACCCTGTGCCTAGAGACTTGTGCCTCTGGACTTTGCTGGACTGCCAAGGGATCTTTCTAGTGGCGAACCATCTGGGAGGCTCTTTGAATACCAGGACAGAGGTACTCAACCATCGAATCACGAGTGGCAAGTTTATCCGGAGGTGGCACAAGGTCTCTTCCACTCATGGGGAGAACCTTGGCTCGATTTGTTCAGCACTGCTGAGAAAGCGCAATGTTAACACTTCTACGCATTGGAGCTTCTTTTTTTTAATAACTAGTTTTAGTGATTTTCCAACATTACAATTACAACATGGTTATGCAACCCAAACACAGTTGCCTAACACCCCTCACCCCTTGAGGTCACCGGCTGAATTACTCTACACATCACTAACCCAACCATTCCAAATTTTATCAGATTTTTTTGGGCATCCTCTCCCATTATAAACCACATTTTCCTGCGCGTAGCAAATATTAATTTCTCTTTCCCAGTCTCTCACTGTTGGTATCTCTGAGGAGTCCCATTTGCATGCCACTTCTCTCTTGACCAGAAGGAAACCTAGATTAAATAGTAGTCGCTGGTAGGTAGAAGCTTAGGATGCGTTCCATTTCTCCAGCAATACTAGTTTGGCCCTTGGGTCCACCCTCCAACCTATGGGTCACCCCCTTCCAGTACTCACGGAGAGTCGGACAATCCCACAATTTATGAAGGAACGTACCCCTCTGTCTGCATCCCTGCAAACACTTTTCACCCAGTACTCTACCCAGTTTGTATAAGAGGACCCTGGTATAGTACATCCTATGTAAAATCTTGAGCTGCATGAACCTGTAGCCGGCCAGTCTTGGGAACTGCAGTCCATCTTCCCAATCCTCCTCCTCCAGTTCTCCCACATCTCTCTGCCATCTACTTCTCAGAGGTTCTAAGTGGTGAGAGAAATCGCTTTGGTAAGCATTGGCCCATCCAATAATCTAAACTCCAGTGGAGAGGTCTCCATTATGTCCTCGTCCGGTGCGATACACGCCGTTAGCACAAACCTCAATTGGAGGTGCTTAAACACTTGGGTGGGCGCCATCTCATATTCCACCCAGAGGTGGTCAAATGGTACCAACCCATTTGCATCCCATACCTCCATTAGTGTGCTGATCCCCATCTCGTCACACTTTCGAAACCCATGCAGATTCAACACCTCCCTCAATCGTGTGCCCAGCCACAGTGGGGTCATCGGGGTAAGGCGCCTATCCCTTCCCATTTCTCTATTGAGGCCATGCCAAGTCACCACGACCGTCCTCACCACTGGGGGGCATCCTCAGCCACTTTCCCGCCATAGAGAGCATGTAAGTATCCTTTCCCTCCTATCGCCTCTCTGTCCAAACGCATACACCCAGCCGTTAACCACACTTATCTGTGCTGCCTCATAGTAGCACCTAACATTAGGTAGCGCTCTGCCTCCTGCATATGTGGAGCACTGAAGAGTGGCAAGCAATATCCTCGGGGTGCCCCCTCCCACAACAACCCCCGCAGCAATGTGTTGACTGCCTTATAAAAAACCTTTTGGATGTGGGACGGGGTATTCTGTAATGTATATGTGAATTGGGGCAGGGCCACCATTTTAAACAGCGCCGCTCTACCTGTCAAGGATAAAGGTAGTGCTTCCCAGTGTCTCACATCTACCGCCAGTCTCCGGAGCAGTGGTGCAAGATTATCATCATAGTGAGAATCTGCTTCCCTGGTATCCATATTCCCAGAAATTTGAAATGTCCCCTTTCAACCCTGGTGACATGAAATGAAATTAAATGAAATGTGATACTTATAAAGCGCAAACTGTCACTCCGAAAGGAGCCTCCTGGCGCTGTACAGATAACAAACTTAGCAATGGAGAATGGAGACCTAGATGAAGGCTAGACAGAGTTCGTCTGATGCTCCATAAATCCAGGTCTTTAGGGCCTTCCTAAACTGCATTTCAGATTCTATCGATCTCAATTTGTTTGGCATGAGATTCCAGGCCTTTGCACCTAACACAGTTGCAGATTTCCCTCCCGCGTTTTAAGTTTAAAACCAGGCGGTTTGAGTAGGTTTGCGGACGAGGATCTAAGTGTCCTTGTTGTAGTATATGGTGTGAATCGAGTGGAAAGATATACTGGCCCCAGTCGGCGGGTCGCTCTGAAGGTGGTGACAAGAAGTTTGAATAGAATTCTCTTGTGTAGCGGGAGCCAGTGAAGAGTTTTCAGCGCTGCTGAGGCTGAGGCCCTACGGGGAAGTTTTCACACCAATCTGGCTGCTGCGTGCTGCACTACCTGCAGCCTCTTCAGGGTTGATTTATTAACCCCTGCCAGGAGGCTATTACAGTAATCTAGACGCGAAAGTATCAGCACCACCGCAACTGTTTTCCTCGCTGAGAGCGGAATCAAATCAAAGAAGTTTTTCAAGGTTTTAATTAGACCAAAGCAGGTCCCCGCCACCTTAAGTGCATGGGGTTTAAAGGAAAGGGAGGAGTCAAACCAAACCCCCAGATTTTTGGCCACCTCCACAGTGGATGGGGGGGCTGCTACATCCTCCGGCCACCAAACCTTGGGTTGAAAGGGATTATTTTTTCCTATCGGCAGAATTTCTGTCTTATCCGTGTTACATCAGAGGTGATTGTTTTTCATCCATTTGATGACCTCCGTAAGACAGGATTTGAAGTTTTCTTCTGCTTCCGTGGAGTGTTTATCAAGGGACAGGATCAGCTGCGTATCGTCAGCATAAGATGTTGTCTCGATCCCATAAGACGAAATGAGGGAGATAAGCGGAGCCATGTATATATTGAATAAAAGTGGGCTAAGTGAGGAGCCCTGTGGGACTCCTGTCGTATTGGCGTGTTCTGAAGAGAGGAAGGGGCCAAGAGAGACTGCTTGTCTCCGATTAATGTAATGTAATGTAATGTAATGTAAGGACTATTTATAGAGCGCACTGTGACCCGTCGGGTATCCTGGCTCTGAGAGACGGAAGAGAGCCTGTGATAAGGAGTAGGAGGCATCAAACTCTGGGGAAGAGCCAGGTCTTCAATTTCTTCCTGAAAGGCATAAAATCTGTCATCTGTCGCAGCTCCGTGGGTAGGCTATTCCAAAGTCTTGCAGCAGCGACGCTGAAAGCTTGCCCCCCCAGTTTAGCTCTCTTAACCCTTGGCACTTTCACCCAGTTAGCAGAGGAAGGTCTGAGGCAACGTGCAATGCCTTAAACACAACACAAAGGGATTTAAAATGAACCCTCTGCAGGATTGGAAGCCAATGAAGGTCCATCAGAGCCTGAGAGGAGGAGGACTGATGAGGTCTCGTCAAGGCCAAGTTAGCTGCTATATTCTGGATTCTCTGCAGTCTCCCCATTAAATATTTAGGAGACTCCAATAGCAAAGCATTACAGTAATCAATCCTACTCAGGATGACGCTCCTTACTACCAGAGCACGAGTATGTGCCGGGAGCATGGGGAGTACTTTTTTAAGAACTCTGATAAGGGAGTAGCAACTCCCAACCGTTTTGTTGACTTGATTTTCCAGAGTCAACTCATCATTAAAGCAAATTCCCAGGTTACGAACAGATTTAGAGGGTTCCAGCGGGGCATCAGCAGTAGTCGGCCACATATTGGCTGGGAGAGGATGTGGTACTCTTCCACCTGCAATATAAAGAAACTCTGTTTTATCTGCATTAAATTGCAGGGAATTATTTCGCAGCCAATGTACCACACTCTGCATACATGCATGAAAGTTATCCACAGAAAGTGACTGTTCTCTATCCCAAGAGAGAATAAGCTGGGTGTCATCCGCATAATTTACAAGACCTATACCGTAAGATTTAATGACATCCACCAAGGGACGCATATAGGCGTTGAAAAGAATAGGGCTGATAGCAGAGCCTTGCGGTACACCATGATGTATCTTAGTAAACTTGGATTGAAAAGGGGGAGGGCCACAGCCTGACATCTGTCAGACAGATATGAATGCAGCCATTTCAGGGCCAAGCCCACTACCCCCACTCCTTCCAATCGTTCCAGGAGAACCTTGTGATTGACTGTGTCGAATGCGGCGGACAGATCCAACAGGATCAGTATAGTAGATTGACCCATGTCCGCACGCAAACGAAGGTCATCCAACACAGTCAGCAAGGCAGTCTCAGTCCCATGTTCTGGGCGGAAGCCGAGGTGTCTGGCATCCAGTAAATTATTTACCTCCAGAAACTGGGACAGTGCCCTGCTTACAAGGCGCTCCATGATCTTAACCGGATATGGGAGGAGCGAGATAGGTCTGTAGTTTTTAAACAAGCTGGGTCAAGTGACGTTTTTTTAATAAAGGGGTTACAACTGCTTGCTTCCAGCAGGGGGACCATTCCGCTACCCAGGGACTGATCACACAGCTGCTTTAGCATAGGGAACAGCTCAGGGCCTAATGCCTTCCAGATCCTGTGGGGGAGAGGGTCCAGTGATGAGCCCGAGGAAATTCCTAAGGCTAACCGAGTGAAATCCTCCAGCGTGGGAATTTCAAAGTGATCTAGAAAAGGTCCCTGATCAGACACTTCATTCATTCCCTTCCAGTCCTCCTTTCTGTCAGGTAGCAGACTACTAGCCCCATCAACTGTACTATCTCCTTCCATCCCTTTAATAATCTTACAGATCTTCTCTTAAAAAAAAACAGCCAAGCTGTCACAGAGTTCCTGTGTTGGGGGAGTCTTGTTTTTTGTGCAATCGGGGGTGGTGATGTCATTTATTATTCTATAAACACTTTTGGAGCTATTAGGTGCCTTCAGAATTGCATTTGCGAAAAATTCCGCTTTAGCCGAGGCAGTATATTTCTTATAATGGAGAATTTTCTCCTTCCACTCAGCTTTAGCCGTATCAAAGTATCCCCTCCTCCATCGCCGTTCTGCTTGCTTACAGCCAAGTTTTAGCTTTCTTAATTCAGCATTATACCAAGGAGCAGAGGGTTTGCCTACTTTTTCACTAGCTTTTGTGGAACAAGCTGATCAAGTTGATCATTGATCAGAAGACAAAAGGTGGTATAATTTTCATCCACCTGTTTCTCGGGGTCGAAAGATTCTTCTAGGTGGAATACAGGGGTGGTACTAACTTTCCTCAGGAGACCTTTCCAGTCCCTACTAAGGAGACATCTAGTCTCCTTCACAATTGCCAGGCTGTTCTGCTTAACGTTAAGTACATCAAATTGAACTAAATGATGATCGGACCAGCCCATCGGCAAAACATTTCCCACTTCCACTGAGTCTTTCCCCGCAAAAACAAGGTCCAACACATGTCCTCCTATATGAGTAGGTTCCATCACCCTTTGAGGGAGCTGTAAATCCATACAGGATTGTAAGAGATTGTTATACCCAGGGTCCATGCTCCCATTGGCCCATAGGTTAAAGTCTCCTAATATTAATAATCTGGCATGTGAGAGAGCCATGTTACTAAAAACATCAATCATATTTTTTTGTTGCAGGAGACTGGCCGTTCCTGGAGGCCTATAACAGATAATACCAGTCAGTACATGTTTCCCCTGGTCCTTTAGTGCAAAGCCCAACAGTTCAGCCCCTTCAACCTCATCAATATCTATAGGGGAAAAGTTCCATACCTCCTTAAATATGATTCCCAGCCCTCCACCTCTACCGCTTGGGCGTGGCTTATGAAAAGCTTTATAGCCCTGAGGGCAGGCCAAACCCAGCTCTAGGTCAGACCCGGGATGAGTCCAAGTCTCGGTCATCACCAGGGCATCTAAATCATGTAGCTCTAATAACAACTGTATCTCCGTGTAGTGTTTACACAGGGATCTAACATTGAGCAGACCACATTTTAGAGAGTCCCCTTTCATGAAGTCAGCCACTGGCCCAGCCGTGTCTCTCAATGTGAACTCCCCATAGGCACCACCCTGCACCCCTATTGCTCGCAATGAGGCACTCGAGTACCTATAGGCAATGTTATCTGGTAGATTTCTCCTACCTTCAGCATAGTGGCTGGCGCTGTGCGTTGCCGGTGCGCGGACGGGCGCAGACGGGCTTGCCTTTGGCACGCCTTCGGCGCGCCGGCAGCGCGCCCGCTGCGCGATCGCTCCAGCGCAATGTTTTATAGGCCGTGGCGCGGGGATAGGCAACTAGAATGCTAACCCCTATGGATACCGCAGCCCGCTGGGGCGTGTCAGGAAGTATCAGCGCGCACCAACAGTGAGCCAGATACAATAGTATCCGCTTCTTTTTACAACTCCTTAGTGTGATTTTAAAAACAATAACAGATTCAAATTCACAATTCCTTAATATTAAAAGAATAAAAACGGAGTTCACATACGCGCTAAGAACATGATTTTTACAATGTACGCCAGTATGCGACCGCGTCCTTACACGGGCAAAAGATTGTCACGTCTCAGTGTTTCCACGCTGCGCGATCGCTCCAGCGCAATGTTTTATAGGCCGTGGCGCGGGATAGGCAACTAGAATGCTAACCCCTATGGATACCGCAGCCCGCTGGGGCGTGTCAGGAAGTATCAGCGTGCACCAACAGTGAGCCAGCTACAATAGTATCCGCTTCTTTTACAACTTCTTAGTGTGATTTTAAAAACAATAACAGATTCAAATTCACAATTCCTTAATATTAAAAGAATAAAAACGGAGTTCACATACGCGCTAAGAACATGATTTTTACAATGTACGCCAGTATGCGACCTCGTCCTTACACGGGCAAGAGATTGTCACGTCTCAGTGTTTCCACGCTGCGCGATCGCTCCAGCGCAATGTTTTATAGGGCGTGGCGCGGGGATAGGCAACTAGAATGCTAACCCCTATGGATACCGCAGCCCGCTGGGGCGTGTCAGGAAGTATCAGCGTGCACCAACAGTGAGCCAGCTACAATAGTATCCGCTTCTTTTTACAACTCCTTAGTGTGATTTTAAAAACAATAACAGATTCAAATTCACAATTCCTTAATATTAAAAGAATAAAAACGGAGTTCACATACGCGCTAAGAACATGATTTTTACAATGTACGCCAGTATGCGACCGCGTCCTTACACGGGCAAGAGATTGTCACGTCTCAGTGTCCAGGCCAGTGCCGTGTCGGAAATGCCGCTAGATTTTAGTCTGGCCAAGAGTATATCATGGGAGATGGTATCAAAGGCGGCAGACAAATCAAGAAGGATCAGCACTGCCTTCCTGCCATTATCTGTGATGAACTTCAGAGTGTCTGATATCTCTAGAAGTGCCGATTCTGTCGAATGTTTAGGGCGAAAGCCGGATTGTCGAGGGTGGAAAATCTGAGATGTTTCACAGAAATTAGAGAGCTCCTTATATACCATTCTTTCAGTAATTTTACCCAGAATGGGCAGTAGGGATATAGGCCAAAGATTGGAAAAATTGGAAGGGTCCATATTTTGTTTTTTCTTTAGTGGCTTCACTATAGCAAGTTTCCACTCGTCGGGCACTATGCCGGAGGAAAGAGAGGAGTTAACAATGTCATTAATCACTGGATTTACTATATCCATGATTTGATGTAATATCGGCGGGGGGCACGCATCCAGTGGTGAACCTGATTTACACGCTAATATAGCTGCGTGTGTATGTGAGAGCGTAACAGTTTGGAAAGCATGAAGGGTGGGCCTATTATGCCTATGGGCCAATTCCTGTTCGTTGATGAGTTCTTGTGTACTTGGAGTTCCAAAATCCTTCTGGATATTCTTAATCTTATCCTCGAAATAAGTTGCAATATCATTGCAAAGAATTTGAGAGGAAAGAATTTCTGCGTGTAAGGCTTTGGGGTCAATAAAGGATTTTACGATGGAAAATATCTCTTTTTGATTTTGCTTCGCCATGGCTATTCTGTTAAAAAAATAATCTTTTTTTGCTAATTTGATAGCTGAATAATATTGTTTCCTTTGAGTTTTAAAAATATGCAAATTGGCTTCCTCATAACCCCTTCTCCATCTACGTTCTAGTTGTTTACAATGAAGATGCTGCTTCGCCAGATCTTTTGTAAACCATGGGTCATTGTGTGCTTTTATTTTGCCCCTTGCAGTAGTGTGCTTGGTTAGAATTAATTCCTCACTTATAGCCGTCATCCAAGTGTGGAAACGGTAGGAATCCTCTACTGGCTGGCCAGTAAAAACTGGCATATTTTTTTGGGCAATTATGGGCAGATTGGGGTTAGTAGCTAGCAGGTGCCATTTACGCCTGGGCGCCGCCATAGGACTATTCATGGCTGCCTGTACAGTCTTGGGAATTAAGATGGTCAGGGGGATAAAAGAATGGTCTGACCAAGCCTGCGGGGTAGGTGCCTCTATCCGAAGTGAGGTGAAATTGGAGCAGACTCCGTCCAATGTATGAAGTGAGGTGAAATTGGAGCAGACTCCGTCCAATGTATGTCCTGCCTTGTGTGTCGGCGCCCTAACCAGTTGATTCAGGCCAAGAGGAGTAATTGTTTCCAAAAAAGTGGTGACCCCTGGGTCGTTACTGCATTCTAAGTGCAGATTTATATCTCCGAGCATAGTAAAATTGGCGTATCTAAGCAGAGCGTGACTGAGTGTTTCCCCTAATGAGTTGAGAAAGGCACTGCTATTGCCAGGAGGGCGATAGATCAAAGCCCCCGAGAAAGAGAAGGATCCATTTATGGCACAGCAGAAGCCAAGGCTTTCTGCTCCCTTAAGCGCGTGTAGGTTAAAATTTTTCCATTGTAGTGAGTCTCTGTGAATAATGGCCAGCCCTCCTCCCCTAATGACCTCTCTGTCCTTCCTACAGATCGTATAGTTAGGGGGCAAGGCAGTTGCAATATCTGGGTTGCAATCTTCTTTTAGCCAAGTGTCAGTTATACATAGAAAGTCTCATTCTTTTTCTATGATTAGTTCTCTAATATGAAGTGCTTGTTTAACTAGGGAACGTGCATTGATTAATACCCCCTTTATCAAAGCCTGATGGTTAACTACCTTGTTTTTTTTACCATTGTGTGTTTGATTTCAGTGAGTCGTAACTGTGCTCGGCATTCCCAGCATGTTACAGGGCCTCTGATTTTGTCCTCATCCATGTAGTGTCCACACTTATTTTTATTATTTAAATTCGTTAATGAAGTCGGCTGGAATACCTTATCTGATTGAAAACCAGCAGCATAGCTGGCGCTGGACGCAATCCGAACGCGGACGGGTGCAGACGGGCTTGCCTTTGGCACGCCTTTGGCGCGCCACCGGCGCGCACGTTGCGCGCGTCCGCTGCGCGTCCACTGCGCGTCGGCGCCATTCTTGGCTTTTAAACAGTGAGGCCGGTCTGCTTATGGAGAGACTAGACCGTCTCCCTCACAAGATGGCGTCTGTTAGTTGTGCTGGCGGAAGTGAGGGGGAATCTAGCGTTAATGCTCCCTCCACACAATCAGCAAAAGCTGTGGTGGAACGGGGAGCTAACGCGGGCAGTGAAACGAGAGAAGTTGGCAAGGTGAGAGCAAAGTTTTCAATTTAGACACTGAAGTTAAGAGTATGATTTAAATCAAAAACTAGTGGCATACAAAAAGGAAAAACAGTAAATTTACACGGCGCAGTGCTATTTAAAAGTTCAGAGAACAATGACAGACAATTTAAAACAGCGTGCCAGGCTCCTAAAACCTGCTAACAGGAGTGGAAGATGCCACATTAGCCTATACGCAATGGCTTGGCACAACCTGTAACCTCATAGCCCCCGAAAAAAAGTGGTCTCCCAAACGGGCCCAACCCTCAGCTCCCTGGTATTCTGAGGAACTTAGAGCCCAAAAACTAACATGCAAGCAATTAGAACGGGCTTGGCGGAAAAGGTATGCATGCACCGACAAGGAATTATATAAAAACACTCTCAACATCAACAAACAGTCACTACTGGAAGCTAAAAAAAACTTCTTCACCTTGCAAATAGCTTTAGCTAAGTCCAACTCGAAAGAACTTTTTAAAACTCTTAAGAAACTTGCTACCCCCAATGCCCCAAAGAGTCAGAGCAGTTCGGAACTTTGTGATAAACTAGCCGACTTCTTTAAACAAAAAGTAGAAATCATCTTTTCTTCGTTTACCCAAACCAACAGGGCACAGGGGATGCCGTCTATGGACAGAATGGAAAGTCCTGGCCATTCACCGGTTTTAGAACACTTTACACCCCTGGGGATATCAGAAACGATTAAACTTCTGAATTCCGTTCGCTCTGGAGCCCCCACCGATCCATTTCCTGCACGAGTTATTAAACAAATTCCAGATATCATTGGAATTGCACTCACACCCTTGTTGAATACAATTTTCAGTTCAGGCATATTCCCCAAAACGTGGAAGAAGGCCTCTGTTCTTCCCTTGTTGAAGAAACAAACTTTGGATCCTAAGGATCCCAACAACTATAGGCCAATCTCACGGCTTCCTTTCCCTGCTAACATTTTAGAAAAGGCCATGAACATTCAACTTAGTGCGTTCCTTCAGTCCAGTAACTCCTTAGACCCATCCCAATATGGGTTTAGAGCAGACCACAGTACAGAGTCTGCTCTAATAAAATCCACGGAGGAAATCAGAGAAGCCTTGGATAAGGGTGGTAGTGCTGTACTGATCCTGCTGGATCTGTCTGCGGCCTTCGACACGGTCCATCATAAAGTCTTGATGGACCGGTTATCCGATATAGGGATAGAAGGCCGAGCATGGAAACGTTTGCAATCGTTTCTATGGGACAGATCACAGATGGTGGATCTCGATGGCAATATGTCTAAACCATTCTCCCTTCCATGCGGGGTGCCACAGGGTTCGTCGCTTAGTCCGACGCTTTTCAATATCTATGTGGCACCCCTGGCAGAAGTTATTAGATCCTTTGGCTTCCAGCTCACTTCATACGCTGACGACTCTCAAATAGTGTTGTCTTTGACGGTGGGGGTGGAAAAAGAAACGGGGGCACGCTTCCACAACTGTATGGGTGCTATTTCTGGTTGGATGTCCTCCAATTGTCTAAAACTTAATTCCAGCAAGACTGAGGTCATAAAGTTTGGCAATAATCCACGTGTGTGGACACCAGAATGGTGGCCGAAGGCTCTTGGATCCTGCCCCTTACCTACTAGGAAGGCAAAAAACCTAGGGGTATTAGTGGATAACAAACTCACCATGGGGGATCAAATAAGTAAGGTGATCTCGGCCTGCTTTTTAGCCCTCAGAATCATAAGAAAAATTAAGTTTTTTCTTACTGAAAACAGCCTAAAGACAGTAGTAACAGTTCTAATAATGTCGCGTCTTGACTACTGCAATGGCCTATATCTTAACGCCCAAAAGCAACACATTAATTGGCTCCAACTCACCCAAAATGCTGCGGCCAGATTGTTGTCAGGAATCCCGAAATTTGTCTCAGTAAAGGAGGAACTAAGGCAACTTCATTGGCTTCCGGTCAACAAAGAGTACGCTTTAAGGCTCTTTGCACTATCTTTAAAGCTATCAACGGAACAGGATCTGACTTCCTTGTGCGTAAATTCCAATGGTATGTGCCTGGTAGAAGGTTACGCTCCTCTGGATCTAAACAAATCCTTGTCCCCTTATTTAAAAAGTCAACTGGGGAGGCAGGAGCTTTATCACTGGCGCCTCTCGGGCATGGAATGAGGTTCCCTTTCATCTCAGGAATGCTCCGGATCTCCTCTCCTTCAGGAAGGGGTTGAAGACTTGGCTCTTCTCCCAGTAGAACAATTTTTCACGTCTCCCCAGTAGGCAGTGCTTAGCGCCAGGACACCCCAGGGTAACCGTGCGCTCTATAAGTGCGATTAACATAACATAACATAACATCTATTGCGCGTCGGCGCCATTCCCCGCTTTTAAACAGTGAGGCCGGTCTGCTTATGGAGAGACTAGACCGTCTCCCTCACAAGATGGCGTCCGTTAGTTGTGCTGGCGGAAGTGAGGGGGAATCTAGTGTTAATGCTCCCTCCACACAATCAGCAAAAGCTGTGGTGGAACAGGGAGCTAACGTGGGCAGTGAAACGAGAGAACTTGGCAAGGTGAGAGCAAAGTTTTCAATTTAGACACTCAAGTTAAGAGTATGATTTAAATAAAAAATTAGTGGCATACAAAAAGGAAAAACAGTAAATTTACACGGCGCAGTGCTAATTAAAACATGGGAGGTTGTGTCTCCCTATCCAAATTCTCATTGGTAAGATCAAGGATTTCCCTCAATTAATTTGCAGCCCAAAATACTTCCTGTAAATTGCAAACATTTTGCCCATCCGTCCCAGTGTCTTATCAGGGTCGGCAAGGTAGAGTAGCACGTTATCTGTATAGAGTGAGATATGATCCTCCCATGGCGGATCCCACCACGACCCTTCAATCTGCACATCAATTCACACTCACTCAGCTAGCAGTACCAGTGTCAACGCAAATAGCATCAGTGACAGCAGGCAGCCCTGCCGTGTTGCTCTCCTAATCGGGAAATCCGGAGAGAGGATCCCATTCACCTTAAACAGCGCTCAAGGTTTCGTGTAGAGTAGATGGACCCAGGCCAGAAATTTCAGCCCAAACATCATCTTCTCCAGGACTGCAAACAGATAGGGCCACTCCACTGAGTCGAAGGCTTTATGGGCATCTAGGGAGGCCACAGCCAGCGGTACCATAACTTCCCTAGCTGCTGCAATATTGTTCTGGTACCTCCTAAGGTTAAGTCTAGCAGATCTCAGGGGGAATAACCCCATTCTGGGTTGGGTGAACCCAGTCCAGGATCACTCCCCACAATCTGTTCGCTAAGACGATTGATTTACGCATCAATGTTTAGGAGGGAGATGGGCCTGTAAGAAATCCATTGGTCCAGAGGTTCCCCCGGCTTCAGGATAGGAATCACTGTTGCCATTCTCAAGTCCTGGGGTAGTTCCCCTTTTCATGTGCTTCTACATACATTTTATGCAGCTGGGGGTACGATTTTAGTGGATAATCATCTCAAGAGCTCCACCAGGAGTCCATTCGGTCGCAGTGCCTTCCCAGTCTGCAACTGCAAGAGCGCTGTTCGAATCTCACCTTCCATCAAATCCTCTTCTAGCCCCATTGCCTTCGCTCTCTCTAGTTTCCTACAGGGACAATCCCTGACAAATTCTCTCCTCTTCAATCCCTGCTTTATTGGATTCCTGGAGTAAAATTCTTGTAGTTATTCTGCCATGACCCCACCTATGTTCTCGCTGCCCGCACCCTGTCACCAAGGCCCACTAATTCAGTAATGTGCGATCTCTCCTTTTCTCTCACTGCTAGCCATGCCAAGAGCTTGCCCGCCTTGCTAACTACTTCAATTGACCACCTCTGTTGAGCAGAGCACATCTGTCTCACCTCATTGGCCACCATGGCGTGGTATTCTTCCCATTTACCCACCAACTGCTGGCTCAGTTCTTTCTTAGGGCTTTGGGTCTGCCTATTCTCCAAAAGTCAGATATCTTTCTCCAGTTCTAAGCTTTCTCACTCCTGCTTCCGTATGTCCCTCCACCTCTCCTGAAATGATTTCTCCCCTTACTGTAACTTTATAGGCCTCCCACCGGGTGGCTGTGATACTTGCTTCCTCCCTCTTTCCCAGGAAGTATAAATCGGTGGCTCCAGTGAGTCGTGAAACCTCCATAGGAAAAGACAGTCCCCAGGTCACCATTCACCACTCCCCCACCCTTCTTGATCGCGTGGTACTCAAAGTAATTCTTTGGGGGGAGCTGTCCGATATTCCTCTCACCTTAAAGGTCACCTCTGTGAATCTAGAGAGCAGCACGGCGGGTGGGAAGAAAGAATCTATTCTGAAATGTGTGTTATGCACCCCCGAGTAGTAGGAGTACCCCCTATCTTGGCCAGTTAGGGATCTCCAACCATCCTCCAGTTTCCCCCCATGGGCTTGCTGTACCGGCCAAATGTATGTCCGGTCTAACTGTCGGTCCATGATCATATTAAAATCGCCCCCAATGAGGGTTGTGGCTTGTGAGATCTCCACTATAATGCGGCTCAGTACTTAAAGCATTTCCATCTGGAGACCTGTGGGGACATATACATTAATCATCATTAACGTTTCACCCTCCCGGTCCCCAGTACTATTACATAGTGTCCCAGGGTATCTGTCCACACATTAGTCATTCTTGACCAATGTTGCCACCGCTATGGACCCCGTGGTAAATCCTGCATGCCCCATCACATTATATTTCCCTTGCCCTAGTGCTAGCACATGATTTCCTCTTATATGTGTCTCTTGTAGGAATATTACATAAGTGAAGTATTGTGTGAGCACCTTAGCCACCAGCCCATGCTTGATTTTATGCCCCAACCCATTGACATTCCAGGTCAGCAACGTTAACGTATATGCATGTATTCCTTCTGGGAATGTTTAAGCCATCCCCTCGTGTCAACCCTCTTCAAGCTCGGTTGCCTCCCCATCTATATCTCCCTAATCCAAAACATGACAAACTTTCAACGTTTCTCCAGCTCCCGCCCCACCCTACCTTACAGTGTGCGGTCTTACAACTGGCCACCCCCCAATTCACAGTACGTCATTTGCCCCAACAGCATCAAACATTTTTCAAACCTCATTGTTCACCAAAGTTCTGGAGACCGCAGTGACGAGGCGAGGTCTCTGATGCATAGTAAAAATTCTTCCCTATTCCGGTCGTCCACATCTTTTGTTCTCTTATCCCATCAGAAGCCTCGGCCGGCCTCAAATTATTTCCCCTAAAGTCATTGGCGTTACCACAGGTGGAGGCGGTACCCCTTCAGAGGTCTCCAACTTTTCCTCACTCGAGTCCTCCACATTGCCCCATAGAGCTTCCCACCTGGTGCCCAAGTGTTTGCTCCATTGCCGATGCAGCGCCTCCACCACTTTTGCTCTTTCAATCTCTGCCTGATCCCAGGTCAGCCCATCTTCCTGTGGCATTGCGTGTCTTCCTGCCATTCCAATGCGGATGGGTCTTACTGCTGCCCCTTGGGGGGGTTTGATATCCTTGGTGTTCCAGCCACTCCAATGTCTCCGCTGGCGTGGAGAAGAAACGTACTTCGCCATCGAATGTGACATGGAGTCTAGCAAGAAAAAGCAATGCATATTGTTTATCTAAGGTTTTGAGGTGCCTCTTAACAGCCATGAATGTCTCTATTTGTTTTTGTACCATCATGGATAAATATTAACTGTGGCCCCTCTATCTTCCAGGGTCTGTGTATTCGAACCCTTTGCAGGATCACATTTCTGTCTCTATAGTT
The DNA here is from genome assembly GCA_963921515.1 of Calotriton arnoldi. NCBI lineage: Eukaryota > Metazoa > Chordata > Amphibia > Caudata > Salamandridae > Calotriton > Calotriton arnoldi. Next base: position 897,661 of record CAWUFW010005042.1, on the reverse strand, counting down.
CAGGATTCTTGCCGCCACCGCCCTAGGTGGGTTCCCCACATGAACCATTTGGATATTTTTCCCTCCAGGACCACTATCTCAAGCCAAACCTCCAGAAACAACTGTATTGATGGTCCTTCCATTCTCTCTGGGAGGCCCACCACCCTGACGTGGATCGTTTGGGAGTGGCCTTCTGCATCATTGTTCTCCCCCTGCAGCACTGACAGTTCTTTTTTGAGCTTCGAAATACGTACATCATGTTCCACTACTGTCGGTTGCATTTGCGTAAGAATTGACTCCGTCTCTGTCACTCTGTTGACCAATTTCCTGTGGTCTTCTCTAAGGAACTTCATATCATGGGCCACCATTTCAATTGTACGTTCTAGTGAATCTTTAGTGTCTTTGATAGCCGCCAGGATATTTGCCGTGTGGGATTCCAGCCCTTTCTCTGCTGGTGGTGGTGGCTATTGAGCCATACGTGTCTTCCCCCTTCCGCAGCTGTACCGGTTTGTTGCACACCATCATTGCCCCTTATCTCCTCCCGGGGCTGGGTATGGAAGTCCCTGCTCTCCACTGTTCTGGGGACACTGTCAGGCAGAGTTTACTAATCATATGGTCTGGCCTCGCCATCGCACTAGAGGGAGGGCGCTCTCAGGGCCTCCTCTGATGGGGCCACAGGCTGTCTGCGAGGTTACAACCTGCCATCACCTACCCTACAGCTGTTTCCCAGGCATGTGCATTCCTCACCTATTTGATGCATGTGGAGTATTCAAAAGGATAGGAATCTGCGTCTAGATAGAGTCTTCCAGGAAGAGTGTTTTTGAAGGTAAGTAACTTGCTCTATATTCCACCCATAAGCCCTGCAAGCTATTGGGAGACAGGCATTGGTGCTGGAAAGAGGGTGCAGGCCATGAGCAAAAATGGGGTGGGTGGGGACATATGGATGTAGGTGACACATGTCAAGCACTGTTGGAAAAAACATAGAAGAGAGGAAGAAATAAAAAAAGCAGCAAGATCCATGCTAGTGTTCCATGTCTTGCCTACAGGCCTTCCCCTAAAAGCTGTTTAACGACCGATCACATAAAAGCTTATCCTGGCCAAATCACCACATCCAAGAGGCATAGCCTATGCTTCCAAACGCACAGACTCACTTTCCAAGATCGCAAAGCCTCATTTAAAATAAAATAAAAAAAGAGGATGAAAGTGCCTCATCTCCAAGAAAAAGACATTTCTCCTACACTTTTAATGGAAACACTTTTTCTTTAAGAGTGTAAGGATATTTGAGCTAATAAAGAATTTGTGATGAATTCACTAACTACTTTATGATGAAAATCACAGTTCTTCACATCTACAGTAGAATACCTTTGCTCTGCTGCCGCTCAAATTCCACTGTGACAAATCAGAACAATTATTGACAAAGCATATACATTTGGCTTTTGTATAGTGCAAGAAGACAGATGAAAAGAACATATGGGTATTTATTCATGTGTAGAGAATGTATGTATACAGATCAACACATCTTTAAATACTGTACACCCATTGCACATGGACTAACAAACATACAGGCATCAGAATACATGGACCAGTAGACAAACACAGTCATCTGTAACGGGTATGGGGTGATGTGGCTCAGTGCAGTGCAGGGTAATTTTCAGCAAGAGGTACAAAGTGCAGTTTAGCAACGGAAGACAGGGTGATTTGCACCATGGAGCGGGGTGTAAAAGGTATATGTAGAGTGGGATGACCAGAGTTCACCTTAGAGGAGCATAGGGTGGTCAGGGGAAGAGCAATATGCAGCAATGAGGTACAGCGATGATTACAAAGCGGCACAACATTTTGAAATACCCTATAGTAAGTGTGACACTGTCAGTCCTGTGTGTTTTTTGTCCATCAGCATTTTAAGCCTATAGTTGTAATGGTAAACGCAAAACTACAAGTCCCAAAATGCAAAGTTCAATTGGCTGAAAATAACAATGCCTGAAGTTCTTCCACGACATGGGCTATGCAGCAGTTCTGAAAATGTATGAAAGGCTGGAAAAAATATATATTTCCTCTTAATAACATATTTATTTTGTCTTTAAAGTATTCTCAGCTTTTTTGGTGTCCCTCATTTTGTCTACTACTTAATATTTTCAACGACTTTAGCATACTATGCTCCTCTAAAATGTCACTCAAGATGCAAAAGATCCCATGCAATAAATCATTGGAATAGGACAAGTGAACAATAACACAAGTTTGATGAACGAACATTGTTGCCTTCAAGCAATAAATTGTCTGACTCTAATGAAGTCTGTAAAGACAGGATTTATTTTCTTCCAACCCCAAACAAATTCAAACAGCGAATGCTATTAAAACATCACAGTGCCTGACTCAAATGAAAGCCGTGCTTATACGATTTGTTTCCATAAATCCCAAACAATTGAAAACAGTATATGGAATCAAGAGAAATACAGAGAAGTAGCAAAAAAAGTAAATCCCTGATACTGGCAGCTCAGCCAATCAAACGTCAGGAATTCTTGACTCTTTGCCTTTATAAAAGTAAATCGGACTCAACAACAAAGAATAAATAGAATGACATGAGCATGAGCAAGCGTTGCGAAAGAACAAAGACCCAAATTATGATGTCGGTCGGACGAGCGTCCAACCAACATCGTAGCGGAAACAGGACCGCTCGACAAGTAGGCGGCAGTCCCGCTTCCACTATTATGATGCAACCTCCTTCACGGTGGTCCGAAAGTGTATATTTTCTATTGAGGCTTGTGCTGCGGGTTGCAGCACCATCCTAAATAAAAAATATACACATTTAAAACATGCATGCACTGTGTGGCAGGCACCATGCGGTACCTGCCACATAGTGGAAGGATGTTTGGGGGGGCGGTGCCCCCCAGGCCCCATAGCGGAGGCCGCGGAGGGACGAGGGCCCCCAAAGTCCGTTCCCGTCTGCCTTTCTTTATATTCTCCACAGACCATCATACTGCAGTCTAAACTTGTCCCTGAACCCTGTCAATAGCAGTACTGTGTCTCCATCTTTGTCATAATAGTTTAGCCAGTGTCACAATCTCTCCAGTTTGACCAGAGTTTGAGCCCTTACCCCTGGGTCTTTGAGCCCTCTTTATTTCCCGCTCTCAGGCTGCTGTTGTTGAGACCAACCTTGCGTATAATGTGTCCCTCTCCCCTTATTGCCTCCAACATTCTGTAAGCAGGTGTAGCGCTCCACACTTGGAGAACTCGTGATTGAACTTGCAGTATTCGCCGCCGCAAAATCCCCCACTGAATGCCCAGTAATCTTCTCCTTGTGCTCCCATTCATCTACCCTCTGCTCCCACCCCACTTTGAATGGGACACTCTTGAGAGGGCTGGTGCAGTACTGGTAAACCACTAGCTGTAAAAATAATTGGCCCTGATCTAGTCAGTGCCATTGTGTGTAACTGTAAGCCATTGTCCAATTCTTCCCACTTCACTTTCGGGTCCTCTGCCAAGCTTGCCCTGAACTCCTTGTCTTATCTCACCCAGGCATACCTTCTAAATGTGATGTGTGCCTTCCTGATAATATCCATTTATTTGAACAGTGCCATGCACCGCTCCGGATACTTTTTACAATATATGCTTACATCTATCAAGAAAGTGGCTGTCCTATTGTCTATTGTCGAGGCCTCTTGGCCAGCTCATACTCCTCCTCGTTAGAACCCTCTTTCGCCCGCACTTTCCTATGAAGGAGCTTGAACGCCTCCATGTAATTGTAATTGTAATTGCATTTATATAACGCTAATTACCCCTGACGAGGCGCCAAATCGCTTTTCGGCGAGTAGCACACTACTCCGGAACCCAAAAATAATTAGGGGTAGGTTAGTATAGGGAAATATTTAATTTGAGCAGTGGACATGCGACTCTGTCAGTTTGATTGAATAGGATAATGGAGGGAAGAGTCTAGAAGGTATTATTTGGGAGATCATAGTAGCAAGAACCCTGACGAGGCGTCAAAGTGCTTTTTGGCGAAAAGCACGCTGCTCTGGAACTAAAAGAAGATTAGTGGTGGGTTAGTGCAGGGAAATATGTTAAATTGTGTGGTATACATGTGAGTCTGTTAGTTGGATTGAATAGGATAATGGAGGGATAGAAGAGGGAAGAGTCTAGAAAGTGTTATTTAGGAGATTGTAGTAGTAAGATGATGAGGCTCTGGATGAAAAAAAGAGAGATGGAGGAAGAACAAGCCTCTAGAAAGGAATTAGGGAAATCATAGTAGTAAAATGAGGTTTGGGATACATGACGGAAGAATTCAGAAAGGATTGCTTGGGAGATCATAGTAGTAAAATAAGGTGTTGTGTGAGCCAAGCAGGGATAGAGGGAGAAGAGCATTCACCTTTCCAAATCCGCTCTTTTTTTGCGGCCATATGTTGTGCCTCGTATGGCTTCGTAATCCCCATGTATGGGAACTTCTTCAGCTTCTACCCTATCACCTGTCGCGCAAACCTAAATCCCCAGTTTTGTCTTTTTGTTATGCTGTCTCCCCATCTTTTTAATCTTTCCCAGTACTTTGTCGGTCCCTACCCCCATATCTATCACAATTTTGACCTCGTTTCCCAGCACATTGTCTGTCTCCAGTCCCACATTAACCACATATGTCCCTTTTTGTAAACGTGAACAGAAACCTCCTACTTTATCATCCTCTTCTCCCCCAACGCCTTTTAACACGATTGTAGGCTTTCTCTGCCCTACAATCTTGCCTGGCTCTAAGGTCAGCACCCACACTGAAGCCTGCTGCATCGCCCCCGGTTGTCTGCACCATCTGGGCTTTGTTGGCACCCACTGCCTTCGCCTGAGCCTTCACCCGTAACACACTTATCTCCTCCTGTTTAATGGTACCCTCCTTTTCGCACTCTGTCCCCTTTGTCTGCCCACCACTGCCATTCTTCCTCCTCAGCCCCACACTCTTTCACCAGTTCACCTTCCTCCAGTTCCTCCTCTTCATAATAAAGCACTGTCTCATATCTTTCACTGCTCCATTCAAACTCTATGCGGCTAGGGCCAGCAATCTCTCCATCCATGGCATCCAACATCTAGTCATTGTTCCTGCCCCAGTTTTTAGCTCCACACTAGACTCTCCCGAGTCTCTGTATCACATAGATGCTCCCACAAGCAAAAGCATGTGCTGGGTATTACTACCTCCTTCACTTCCTACTGGTCTTCCTCTTGCACCCATGCCCACCTACCTTTTCCCACTAACACCTCTCTAGCCCAGTTATCCTTCTCTGCAAACCCCTTGGGGAAAAAGGCATAATCCTCTGTACCTGCGGCACCCAAATTCTGTACCCCCATGCCCTTCTGCAGCTCCTGCCCTCCTTCTTGCCTTTTTCTATCACACACCATAAGGGGTTTCCCTGGCCACCGCCTGGCCTCCTACACTCCCACTTCTGGCTGCTGCCTCCCCCGCCTTAGACCTTCCTCAGTCCCCCATTGCCCTCATCCCCACTCCATTCTAACATGGACGCCACTTTGGTAGAGGATTTCAATCCTCGCGACAGCCCTTCTGACTTACGCCTTCCTCCATCTGCTTGTCTGCCTCCATCATCCCCCATCCCCTCATGGTCCCCTCTGCAGGTGTCAGCACCCCGTTCTAGCCCATCACTGGTGCCACTCTCTGCTGGAGTGCCCATGCGGCACTCGCCACTCTGCCCCTCCCTCCACCTCTCCTGTGCTATGCCCACTTAGTGCCATACCTTCAAACATAGTCCTGGACTAGCCTGCTGCCCTGGGGCCATCAGGCTGAGCATCAGGCCCACTCTGCCAAAGATCGTAAATCCTTCCCCTGCTCCCTTTCTTGTCAGATTGCCACGCCCACCCTGACTCCTGCTGCAGGCCGGCAAAGCCTGCGCTGCCACCAGGGCCGGACGGGCCTTAGCGGGCACCGGGCGTTTCCCCGGTGGGCTGCCAAGGTGGGGGCCGTTTTTGTTACCAGGGTCGGTTTTGCAGCATAGCTGCAATATCGGCCCCCTGTCACAAAAGCAGCTGCAGTGTTTTCCACGGGCACCACCCCCACACCCACCCTGCAGCCAGTCCGACTCAATTGTCAAGGCCGGTTTGCATTCCCAGTCTGGCCCTGGTTGCCACTCTTCCTTTGGCTGCTCCCCCTGGGGCCAAAGCAACCTCCTGACCATGGTGCACAGTCAGGAACAAACCCACACTGCCCCTACCACACCTCTGCCACCTTACTCACTAGAGGAGCATGGCCCCCGCTTGCTTCCTTTCCATCTTGACTAAGTGCTAATAAATCCTCGCGCCCGGCTTCTCTCAGAAGACAGATCGCTTCCTTCACCTTATTTTCCTGCATCTTCCCTCCACTAGCCTACGTTGCTCACATAATACAAAACAAATGCTGGCACTGCTCTGTTCTCTGCCACTGTGTCACCTTTTCTTTTAGGAATACCGTGGCTGGGAACTAACGGCTCCCAAGATGCCTCTGCCCCCATCTAGACCCTTTGTCTGACCAATCAGGGAGCAGTCCCTCCAGACTCATCCATTTGCCCAACGCCCATGGGCCTACTTCCCAGTTCTTGGATGCCTCCCCAAGCCTCTAATTTCGCACTTTTGCACATGCCTATAACCGGAAGCATCACTTTGAGTGCAGTGGCGGCTCCTCTGCAATGACGCATTTCGCAGCTTGTACAGGTAGGGGCGAGGCATCGGAGGGTGGAGGAGGAGTGCTTGTGCACTCCCTAAGTGCTCATGTGTGTTTGGCCGGCCCTCTCAGGCTGACCAAAACACACATGCGCACTTAGGTTTCTCCAGCTGGGCTGCATTCAGCAGCCGGGCTGGAGAAACCCCACAGACTCCCTGAGCATGGTGTCTTTCCTGCCTGCTCAGGCCAATCCCCGTGCAGCTCTGAAGCACATGGATCGGCTAGGAGTCTGTCCCAGGGGCTGCTGGGACCCAGGAAGAGGCCAGCAGGAGCGACGCGATGCGGGAGGCGGCCAGCGGCATCAGGTAATTTTTTTTATTTATTATTATTAACATGCCCCCCTATATCCCCCTATCCCCCCGCTCCCGCTCCCCTGGCCCACCACCCTGTGTTAATGGCGGCCACTACTGTTTGATTGATCAGGACATTTTCTCTTGCTTGCTGCAACTGTAGCCCGTCGGTCCCTGCCTCTCTTCCTTCGCACTTGCAGCATCCTAGCACATTTCATTTGTAGGAACCAGAACTTTAATCACTTATGACACTGACCACGTGAGATATTCGAAAAGGAAGCCATTTGAAGTAGAAAATGACAGGAAAACTGTCTAAACATTTAGACATAAATAAGCACAATTAACACAAATTATCCCTTTCCTGTGTTTTATACAACTGAACTCTAATTTCCACCTGGTCTATCTTGATACAAGAAATTAAAAATAGCCCATTTTGTTCGAAGAGCAACCGCACCTGTCTGCAATTTAGGGAAAAGGAACTGTAAAGCCAGCTGCGTAATGTCTGATAGTAGCTCTTGTGAACAGAGGTTTAGCTGGAGCTTCAAAGTACATAGGAATCTCACTTTCAATTAGAAAAATAATTCAGCTAATTGAGTTAATCAGGGAGAATGTCTGCATGGGGATTTCAGACACAGAATGATGGCGGCGTTCTGTTTTGCTGACTTGGCGCTCCGTTCACCAATCCTCCCAATTCATCACGTTTTACTAGCACTTAGACAAACCTAAATATCAGAGGTGTGGCTAATTACACTGTTTAGGGTCCACAATATTTCAAACAGTGGTTTTGCCATTTTAAAAGCGTAGTCAAATTATAATTAATTAGAAAAACGCAGTAATTTGGCAATGGAAGATGGCAATTAGCCTCAGGCAACATTAGTCGGGTTCTCCTCCTCAATATTTTGACTTCAATATTAAGTGAATTAAAAAATATAGGTCAGTCTGTCCCTAATGAAAATGTCACATCTTTTGGTGTGCTAATTCATTTACAAAGATCAGGTCTATAGTTAGGAGCGGGGGCAGTGAGACGTGCACAGCCGTTAAAGCTCTGTGGATTGTATTAAGACAATGGGTACTTCTGAAGCTGCTTGGCCAAAGGTCAGTGACAATAGGATTTTTCTTTATACTTCCAAGTCCTCATGCACATAGGTTAATGTATACTTTTGTGTAAGTTTACAATTATTTGCCATTCACAAAGGCATTTTACGAGTAGTATCTTTACGACTGCAGAGTTTCCACAAATAAAAAGATATGGCTGTCCTGTCTGTTTATGAGCAGAGACTCCTCATTCGTCATGGCTGCCAAGGTTTCAGATTATTACGTGTGACATTTCCATAATTTCAGTGTAATTATGAGTGACATTTCAACGACTATGAGTGACACTTTCTTATGCAGCCGGGGTTACTGTTGCTCAATGCACATACTTTGTATAACAATGGGATACAGTGCAGACTTGTGTGTTAAGCGCATCCTGTTAGAAAACAACTTACGCCAGTCTTCTGTCATCAGACAACACTTTCTTGTAATGTAGTCCTTCCAATATGGACTCTGGATCTCTGCTGACCGCAGATGATGTCACTGCCGCCGAGGTCCTTGTTGTCCTGTACTGACAGTAATCCTGGTTCACACCTGCAAAGGTAACAGTCCGTGACTTTTGGGTTCTTTGATGACTCTTCCTTCCTCCAATAGGTGTAAGGGTTTCAGACTTCCAAATACCCTCATGGCCCTGTCTCTCTTTTGTTGAGGAAGACGATCCTGATCATAAGTGGTTGCGGGAGTCATTTGTCTCCCGTTGTGGGGCCAGTTTCCCTGACCTCAGGCAGCACTGCCAAGTACCACGCATGAGGCGTTAGACTAACGCATTTCAGTGTGGTGGTCCGCATCACCGCACTGAAATGCAATGTCACGCATTATAGCACCTTAGCTGTCAAGCACCGGAGGCTGCTACAATAATGCACCATACAGCTGCAGTGGCAGCTCGGTGCATGCTGCTCCCAGCAGACTTGGGGGCTCAGTCTCAGCTGCTAGAGCTCAGCCTGCACAGTGCTACAATGTTACAATGTAAAACTGTTAAAATGCTGACATGCCACAAGTCGTTTTTTCGAAGTCCCGATAGCGACATACTTACAAGTGGCATATTGCTAATTCCCCGACAATAGACTTTAAGTGTGCATAACTTGGAGTGTGCACAGAAATGATTAAAGTGTAATCTCCCCCAGTTTTGCATGGGTTATTTGGGTTACTTCTATTCCTATACTTTAGTGCACATCCCAATGTTAATAGGTTTTGGTTTTGACCAGCTTCCTGGCGCATTCCAGGGTTTTTGGGACTTTGAAGAAAGGACTTGCGGCACATCAACATTTTAACTGTGTTACATTCTAGCACTGTGCAGGCTGAGCTCTAGAAGCTGAACCAGGGCCCACAGCCTGCCAGGAGCAGTGCGCACCGAGCTGCCACTGCAGCTGTATGGTGCATTATTATAGCAGCCTCTGGCACTTTCAGCTGCGTGGCGTTGCATTTCAGTGCGGTGATGCAGACCACCACACTGAAATGCGTTAGTCTAACGCCTGATGTGTGTTACTTGGCAGTGATGCCTGAGGTCAGGGAAGCAAATGACTTCCGCAACCACCAACGATCAGGATCGTCTTCATCAACAAGAGAGTCTGAAACCCTTAAAACTATCAGAAGAAGAAAGAGTCATGAAGGAAACCAAGTCAGGGACTGTTACCTTTGCAGGTGGGAGCCAGGATTCTGGTCAGTACAGGGTGACAAGGGCGTTGATGGCAGTGACATCATCTAGGGTCGGTAGAGATGAGTTAGTCTAACACCTGATGTATGGTACTTGGCAGGGCTGAGTTATAAAGATACTAATTGTGAAATAACTTTGTGAATAGAACGTAGTCGTAAACTTGCACAAAAGTGTAAGTTTACTTTTGTGAATCAGGCCCCCAGTGTTGTTATTTTGCCTGTGCTACCTAATGCATTGAGAGTCCGTGGACAACGGCCTGTGATGTGTGAAATCACCTCAGTCATGATTCGCCTTCGCCCCTGAGTGCCATAGTGTTCGTTAACTCTCTGAGATTTCCAGAAAGGAAAACTGATACCTAAAAAGATGTATTCGTCAACAATATTTTTTTAACAGTGAAGTCAATTGCCTCGCCAGAGGTTCAAAATGTTGACCTCTTTGGAGCCCCACAGAATCTCTGATGGAAGCTGGGGGCGCTGGCCTAAGCTAATTTACGATTTGAACCTCAAAATAATACATAAAAATACAGAAACACGTATACAGAAATGATAAAATATTTTATTTAATTCACAAACGAAAAAATACATAACCAGAAATATTCATTTTAATGGGAAGGTTAGAGCTTTTAAAAATTTTGTTTAATTTCTAAAAATGTCCCAGACTCTAGCCTGTCACTTTCTCATTTTTGGTCCTAACGTATACTCCCCTTTTTGTTGACGCATACCAATGCTTCAACTGTTGGCACCTGTTGTTTATATTAGATTCGTTTTTTGTGCTTGCACTGCTCCCTGTAATCAAGAGTAGGATAACAATATAATAATTAGCATCCTATTTCAAATTCCTTCACATTTGTAGAGCATTTTTAAAATAAAAAATTTTACATTTTGTGTTTTTTACTTATATACACTTTAATCTTCTAATAATATTCAATATTCTAAACAGTTGCAGACTCTCTGAGTAGGTGTCACGGACTCCCAGGCAGGGATGCTGGGGCAAATTTCAGAATGGGTGTGCTGTCTTCAGGGTTACATGGCTGAAGTCAAAGGGATTATGAAAACTTCAAGCATCACATGAAGATTAAGTATAGCAAGCAAGTGATGCCCATTGAAAAGGATAGTGGTAAAGGTGTAGTAAGTAGCTGGTGGTGCATTTTGGAGCACATTGTCGCAAATAAGTTACTAAAGCATGGTGTGGCAGCACACTGTCGTCTACAGACAGCACATTTTCCATTGACATGATCACAAAATTTGCACTTACATGCAGTTTTACTGATAAAACCATAGCTCATAAATGATAATGTGTTAAAAACGTGTTTCAACATATATTTAATATTTGTGCATCACCAAATAAAGTGTCTTGATTTGTTTAGAACCTATTAAAATCTTTGTATCCATCACACTTCAGAACTACAAAAAAAGTGCTTCATTTGTGCTTTCTAACTGCTGATTTATTTTGAAATATTTTTACAGTTCGTTCACAGGTATTTAGATTTTGTTGTGTGTTAGAAAGAAACCAACGTCCCTAAGGCATTCCTTTCCCACTCCCTATTTCCCAGCAAGATTGGCAGATAGTTCATTTTACAAAATGCTCTAAATTTGCAGTTAAGGAAAAGTAAACACCAATCACCATGTTAAAAGAATAAGCAGCAATTTGTCAGAAGATATAACCTGTGACTTTGAATGCACGGCAAATGTGTCAAGACAAAAACAAAATTTAACAGCATCTTTCTACTCATTCGCCCTTGGAACTCCAGCATAGTTATTCTGGGGTGCTTCAGCACCCCCTGCAATTTTACTTCCAGCCCGATGCTCCTAGGGGTCTGCTGATCAAAGATTAACAACCATAGGCATATACCCTCTCGTAGTGAGGGAGATCAAAAATCACTTGGGGTCTGTACCGCTGAATAGCTTCAACTGTCAAGTACCTACCTACAAGTGCAGAGTAGTACATTTTGCTACTCAGTGGAGCAACTTCCTTTTAAATCGCACAGTGCATGATGAGATATACATATTAATGCTAACTTTCTTCTGACACAAATACAGGTAACCAAACCGTAGAACTGAAATGCTTTTGAATGAAAGATGAACCTCTATAATTTATTCTTTGCTCCCAGACTGATGGAGCCAGGACTCCCTTGCCACAAGGGGTCGATTAAAGTGTCCCCAGGCACCACCTCCCTAGTTCCCAAACAGCTTCTTGCACCTTTGTCCATTCCCATGTCTCAAGGCGCTGGCCAGTTAAGGTTGACAGCCTGGGTTTGTCTTACAGTGTGTAAGGACTCCTGCTCCTATTCACTTGTGCGATCTTTCAACCTCACCCATAAGCATATATACACAAACACACAAAACACCTCAGTTTATGAAATCCCACTTACTCTGACCTCATTTTACAACATATCACACCAATATTCTTGCCCTTCCATAGCATGGCTATCCTCCTGAGAGGCTTTAGTGTCTTGTCAGTCATAGAAAGCGCTGGTGGTAGCAAATTATAAACTGTCTTGCACTCCACATGGTGGACAAGACCCTGTATACTGCAAGGATCCCTCTGCACCAGATCTCAAGCAGCACCCATAGTATGCAGGCATGAAGGCTATGTGCTAGAGGACAGACAACTCTCCTTCATTTAGAGCATCCGGTCTACAAGCAAAGAACATTTGGTACCGTCAGGAGTATCTATGATTCTGCCCCGTCTCTAGCCAGCATGGAATGGAAGCAGAGACGAGCAATTTATGGGACCCAGTGCTGCAGCATTGGGGCAAGGAGAGCTTCAGGATAGCAGTGGGGCAGCGTGGCATGGCCCATGTGGAAGGCAGTCAACTGCAACAACAAAAAGGTGATGAATGGAATGCTTGAATTGCTTGAATTGTTTCCAGCCTCTATCTGGAAAGGAGACACGGTCTCTGGTGCAGGCTGGTGCCCAAAGGTACAGACTCTTGGGCTGGGAGACACAGACCCTGCAGCAGTTTATCACAGAGGACAGATTCACAGCCATGGCCTCTGGGGCAGGAGTTCATGTCCATGGACACTGAGTATAGATTCATAACAATGGATACCAGAACTGTCATTTAAAGGCACTGGGTCAAGAATTCATAAAGACAGCAAGGAGCTTCATATATATCAACTGGGACAGGGATTCACTTACACTGTGGCCAGGATGCAAATACAGTGGGCCCGGAAGAAACTGCCAAGGGTAAATGTCTCATTACAAACTATCTTTGCCACAAGCAGCTATACATCTAAACAATGGATTGACTTTGCCTTGATGGTGCTTTCAAGTGTGATGCAGGGGATTGCAATAACTCTGATTGGATAATGGTATTGCCAGATACCCTAGAACAAGTCTCATCATTGATAATGAAGATCTGTAAATTCAACAAAGTGTTTGCTGATGAGCTTTTCTATTTTGTTCTACATTTAAAATAAGTATATAAAATGAATTTACATTATCTGTCATAAAAATATTGAAGCTATTTATTTTTCCTTTACTTAACCATCAAGAGACTCCACAGCTGGGCGGGGATCTCTGCATTATAAAGTAGGGGGAAAAATACAAATCATGGGGACACTATATGGTGAGCTCAGGGGTCAGTGAGCACAGTGAGGCGAACTGCTGCAGCAACTGGCAACAGCCCCTCTGTTGCTTCTCTGTCAAAGCTAACACTGCTCCCTCCACTGAGCCATCTTGCTCACTTTCCCCCTCCTCTCCAGCATCAATCACCATGATTATGTTTATCTCATACATCACAAAGTGCGGCTTTGTGGGGTTAACGTGTAGGACACTCAAAGGGTTCCTGAGAGTCTGCAGGTCCACAAGATAGGTGACCACACTTTTATTTACTTTCACCCTGTAGGGCACTGTTCACTGGTCCTGCCGTGCTCAGGGCTTCACAGGTTCCATTGGCCCACACTTTAGTCAGGTCGATACGCTACTAGAGTTGCCTTCTGGTTGTACCATTGCATGATCACCTCCTGGCTGGCTTCTAAGTTTAGATTGGCCTTTTTGATGTATTCCCCAATGTTGGATCCGAGGGCTAACATTCACTCAACTACATCATGTGAGGACTTCCTAGGAGCTTTCTCCCACCTTTCTTTCACAAGAATGAGAGGTGTTCTCACAGGGTGGCCAAACAGAAGTTCAAATAGGCTAAAGCTCACTACCTTCTGTGGAACCTCACTGTAGGCAAACAGTAGGCATTCCCACTTACTCTTAAGGGATTGGGGAATCCCATAATCATGCCCTTGAGTGTTCTATTGAACCTTTCAACAAGCACATTGGTCAGGAAGTGATGGGGTTTGGAGAACTTGTAGGCAACCCCACAATCGTCCCATATGGAATTCATGTACGTCAACATAAAGTTAGGCTCATGTTAAAAGCCACTTCCTTGGGAAATGCCACTAGGGTAAAGATTCCCATCAGTGTCCTAGCCACCCTGGGAGCAGTCACCATTATGGGGTTTATAGCCTCAGGCATGATCCGCCACACCGGTATAGGCCTTTCCCCTAGGGCGATCTTAGGGTATAAAGGACCAACAATCTACCTGTTTTGGAGGGGAGCTCTGCACTTCCCTTCTGACTTGCCACTGGCTTGACAAGTTAGGTAGGACCAGCAGAATGCACCTACCTTTGTTTGCTTCTGAGGTCAGTAAAAGTGGATGATTTGGCAGTCAAATGTTTTAGCCTGCCCCAGATGTCCTACCAAGTGGATATTGTGAGCCAGCTCTAATAAGAAGGCCCGGTAGCACTGGGGAACCACCAACACTCTGGTTGACCCAGGCTTAGGGAAGTTAGTCTCACTACACAGGAGGCCATCCTCCCAATAAATGTGGTGATCACCAGTAGTGTTTCCATTTTCCTGGCAAAGATTCTTAAGAGTGAGGTAATCTTTCTTTGTCTTGCAGAACTGGCCTGGGATGGTCCTCCTGCAGTTTTCTACCCTGCAATTCAATCAATTCACCCAGGGTAGATACCTCTTCCCCTATAGGTAATTGGCCCTCCTGCTCACGGTTGGTCTACTCCCGGACCATGGGAATTTTAGGGGCTGGTTTCCCAAGTTCCTTTGACCCTCTCTTTTTGGCGGGAACTTGGGCCACTGTTTCAGGCTCCAGCTCCTCTTGACTCCTCTTGACTCCAATGCGAGGCTGCCATAGACCGCCTGGTCAACAGCACCCATTCAGGTTGTCCCAACATCCCTGCATGGGCCTTGAGCTCTACCTCTTTCCAGATGGTATGCTCCAGGTTATTCCAAAGCACAGACTCTACAGGTATGGCAGGGTAATCAGCTACCTTCAAAGAACCAGAGACCCCACCCCACTCCAGGGAAGACCTTGCCACAGGATGATGACTGTCCTGATTGTAAGCATTCACCACACAGTGGAGTAAGTTGGGAAGGATCTGTTCTACAGACACCAGCTGACATCACCGCAAAACACTCAATTGAGGATTTGAGATGGGTGATTTTGGAAACCCTAGAACATGTAGACACAAATGCTGAAAGAAACTTACTACAAAAAGCACAGCCATGGGTCTACTGTCTAAGTACAGCCCATAAAGGACTCAATGAAATCATTCCTTGGACATTAGTAATTTGAAATGGGTGCCTGTCTTGATTATATACTTCCCTGGTAATTCATAAGACTTGAAAAATGCACCCCTCTGCCTGAAGAAAACACTGTTTAACAACATTAGTGCATATCGCCCATATTACGAAAAGTGATACTTACATTTAATCACCATCAAATTCATGAATACTTTTTAAGATCAAAAGGTTCCATTACACCTTTTTAGAACTGAGTGTTCACACGGAAGTACAATCTTAATGACTCTTAACAAATATATAAGTTGGTCACTGTTGTAGATACCCCAGGGGTACCAATGAACATCTACCTCCGTTTTAAGATCAGATAATATCATTCTAAGTCCCCCGGGGACATGATCAAACTGCTCTAAATCCCCTGGGATCATGATTGAAATACTGCTCCCGACTTTTTGTTTCACCGATTGAGAACTCCTGGCTGAACACCGCTATAAAACCTGACAGCTTACCCCACTTGCTATAAGATGCAGGCTGGAGAGGACGCTTTACGGTGAGAAAACTGTAGGGCGAAAGTATTGGGGGATACTACAACTGGAGGGTGACATTCCGAATGTCTCCACAACAGGCTGAGCAACTTTTAAACCACTAGCACTACCTTTAAATATTTATAATCCTCCAATTTCCATTTCTCCATTATTTAAATATTTTCTCCCTCCTACGAAAGGAATACTAATACCGTGCCTCTGCCCAGACCTATGGGGACCTTCCAAAACAAATAATAAGGTACGCCGCAGAAGCCTTTCAATATGGCATTCTGCCAGTTTCCAAAGAGGCATGAATAGAAATTCTTTATTACTTCACTCACTTAAAAAAACAACGTAAATGACATTACGGCCATGGGTTCTTTTTATCTTTACTGTTCGTTTTCAAAACACTGTCTATGTTTACATCTACCTAGACTTAAACTCTTTACAATTTCGAAATACAGTGAGATCTTCACAGCATGAGTTGTCCAAAATTTGTATTGTGGAGGCTCTGATACAAAAAGCTCCCTAAATCAAGCTCCATCCTAGTATGGAGCACATGAGCAATTATTACATTTGCACATATAGGCGAACAACCCCAATAGGGTGAAAGATGTTCGCATCTAAATGGAGCGAAAGTACACCTTTATAGAAATCTTTGGGTGCATGTATTATTTGAAATATGGGACAACACCAGTACTATATTCTAATATATAACACATTGTTTTCTTTGTCTTTTTGCCTCATTTTAGGATAGGGCAAAGAGTCCCATATGACTAAAAAAGAAGAAAATAACTTCAAAAATCAAAGGGAAAGTGTCCCATTTGATTTAATTTAACTGTACGAAGCGATCCTATAAATAACCTTAGGGCCCGTGTGAAAGTCAATAACCCATAGGGAGCAAAGTTGGCTGAAACATGTTGACCTGGCTCTTCCAGAGATAGATGTGAGAGACACCTAATACCACTCTTTTAACATCTCGTATTCTTTTAATCATACCACTGCCTTTGATCTTCCTATTAAAATGTGTCATTTTTAAAGGTAGGAGGTATATTTAAGCCTTTTCTCCTCACATTGTGGATCCCACATGGTCTCAGATTCAAGAGACAAATCCTCCTGGTAGAGGAAAAGACCCAATGATGTAACAATCAGTGGCTAGGTATGCCAACGGGAGACATGCCTTTGGCAGAACAACACTGTTGAGTGTCTTACAACAATTTTGGTGTTACCCCCTCCTGTTTCAACACAACTCTCCACTCCTTTTGGTTGTATATGTTCATTTTAGGGAAGTTGAGTGGAACTTTTACTTCGCCCTCCCTCTTTTGATTATTGAGACATCCGACAGTATCCATGCTGACTTTTGTGTCTCGCAGAGCCCCTACCCTCTTCCCATTGAAAGAAAGCTGCTGCTTTTACTTCTTAGTGTTATCAGGCTTGTGGACTGTGGGTTCCATCTCCTCACTGAGGAACACTAATGTAACCTCTGTCCACCCCACTGCTCCCACTGAGGCAGCTTCTTCACCTAGCCCTACATTGGCAACCCAGAGAGACTGACCACCTGTGTGAGTCTCCCTCGGACATAAAGAGTCTCCCTTTATATGTCTTCTCTGTAGACAGCCATAACAGCAGGCCAGGTATTATGGCACGTGGGCTACTTCCCACCAAAACACCCTTCTGCTCAGAAGTGGTATGCAAATGCTTCCCCTTAAAATCTGTTTGGAGCCCTTTAGAGAACTTCTTTGTATTATCCTTGCTCCCCCCTCCTTCTGCGGGTTGGGACCCAAACCACCTTTCTTGTGGTCCACCCCATGGTTCTTTGACAGTCTGATGTTGATCAGAGGTCTGCTTCCTTCCCAAGCTCCAAAGGAATAGTGAGCTTACAGTCTATCAGATGCTGATGCAATTCTGAAACACAATTACTCAAGGTGTGCTCCTGCATAACCAAATTATACAGCCCATCATAATCCATTACTTTACCTTCCTTCCCTCAACTTCCCAGTGCCTAAAGGACAAGTCCACAAAATCATTTTATCTGTGTTGGGGAATGCAACTCCCACATTGCCCCTGCCACTTGGAGACTGGGGAGGAGCATCAGAGCGCTTAAAGAGCCTCAACATCTCATGCAATGCGAGACGTCATATCTGTGTTGCTTCTAGTCATCAGTGGGGACTGCAACTCCGATATTGCTCCCGTCACTTGGAGACTGGGGAGGAGCATCGGATCGCTTAAAGTGCATCAACATCTCCCGCAGCGCAGGATGTCGTATCTATGTTGCTGCTAGTCATCAGTAGGGACTGCAACTCTCACATTGCCCCTGTCACTTGGAGACTGGGGAGAAGCATGAAAGCGCTCAAAGTGTGTCAACATCTAACGCAATGCGGGACGTGCCCGGGCTGTGCCCCACGAAGACTGGGCCAAAACAAGGCCAGTCTTAGCCCACCTGAGCCAGGAAGAAGCAGGGCAGGGCCACCCCCGTAACGTTTAACATCTTATTGCTGGGAGATCTTGCCAGAATGGCCAGGAAGATTGTTATAACCCCCACTAATGAACAGTGACCAGGGGGCTGAAATGGTAAGGATTTTAATATCTTCTTTATCCCCCCCCGCTTGTGACCTTTTTTTAGAAAGGTAATGTTGACAATTTGAATCTCTAATTTGGGACTCCGAGGGATGATTGTCATTTGTTAAAAAGAAGAGGTAGCAGAAGCTCCCTAAAGATTGAAGCGGATATTAGTTTCTATACGGGTCCAAGAAGGATCATATGCAATTAACTGATAATTGTCTGGATCTTGACGGGGACTGATGAAGAACTGCTCTCTAAGGCACTTTGTGCAGGGAGGGGTTTCTTATTCGTGTGCTTCAGATGTGTGAGTAGCGATGGGGAAAAGGAAAGCCTGGGGAAGCCCGCGAGGGTTGTGAATAACAAGGAGCTGGTCTAGCATACCCCAGAAAATTATACAATAGATTAAATCGACAACCTCATTGAAGAGGTGGAATCCATTTTGAATAAGGGGAAATAACTGATTGCCCAGATTCAGGCCTGAATGTTGTAGATATTTTCAAAAGATGGAATAAATCTGGGTTATTGAGCAGGCTCCCTCAACCTTCTAACAAATGCCAGACTCTGAAGTTTTGCCAAGGTGTTGATAACAAGAAGGAGAGAGCTCAGTCTGATAATGTAATACATAAGGTGGTGCAGGAGCATGATGAGACAAATGAGTGTAAAGAAACTAATAGCCACATCATTACTGAGATAATTTGCATGCATAGATATTGTCCCCTGATAATTTCTGAGATTTCAAGAAGCTCCCCTATTAGGGACGAAGTAAAAAGCCCAACAAGGAATATTTCAAACATGATTGTAATAAAGTCCTAAAGGAGATAACTGCTCAGATGAGAGATAAAATTAGGCAACTACGCTATCAGGTTGAATTATTAACAAACAGAATTGACAGAATTCGGTTAACTCAGATGGGGCGAGGATTGGAGGACAAAATGCGGAGGAGTGGCCCTGAGTTGAAATGTAGATGTGGGGTGGATGGGGAGGTTCTCTACAGAAGTATTAGCCCAGAAAGGCTCAATATTTTGAACATTCGACCTAGGGTTCCTAGTCTCAGCCAGTAGGGCACAGACCATCAAAGAAGGGAGGGAAATTACACCCCAGATTCACCATACAGACCTTCTAGGTGTATCAAGTATGGCAGAAAGCATCAGAGGTGGGAACAAAGATACACTCCCACTACACTACTGGGGCCGCCTGTGTATACCAAGCATGGTGGAGATTACCAGAAGTGGGCACACAAGAATAACAACAAGGTGCCCCACTATTGACATAATAAGAGAAATAAAACATTTAGAGGGGGAGGGGGGACAAATAATAAGGTCAAGACCCAAAGAGCTAGTGGTAAAGAGCTGTACATGGTTACCCCTGGGAGTTAAGGAGGACAACGAATCACTAAAGAGCAAAGTGATCCATTGGATAAACACCATAGGCATTGTTATTCAATAGTAAGATCTGATCCTCTTGCCATTAAGCGTTGTTCCTTGTCAACGAGCATTTTGATTACCTAGCCTTGGAACTGATCAAAGAAGAATATGTGAATGGGCTGGTGAACTTGGATCAGCACACTTCTCCCACAAAGAGTTCCCTGATACAGTTGAAATACAATCCTTCTATAAATAAGTACTTAGCTGGGAGTGCGAAGATCTACAGGCCATTGATAAAAGGGCAATTTCCACAATACGGACAACACTCACTAATGTAGATCTCTTTGAGATCAATTAACTTAATGAAGGGTGTCCAATATCCAGTGGAGAGGGGATGCAGGGGGAGATGAATTCAATTAACTCCACTCTGGAAGGGGATGATACGCAAGTAGATATGAACTGGAATAACATTAGGAGCAGCTAGGCCAAACCACTTCTCCTATACAGATTTTTGATGCTATGCCGCAGACTAAGCTGTTTTCCCGCAATGTGGCAGGACTAAAATCTAGATTGAATGATCCAGAGTGGGGGGACTTTATTGACAAATTCCATGTTTGTGTGTTTCAGGAAACAAGGGCATTGTATCCAAATCTACAGATCAGGATTTATAAATTACAGCATAGAAGCAAAACCTTCTGCAGCAGACCATCCATCGGATGGTCTACCAATTTGAATAAAGATATCCCTAGCTTGTAAAATCAAACTGTTGAATCTTAAGACCACTGATATATTGAGGCTATATATCAATTCGTCAATTGGGTCATTCACAATAAGATTATTTAATATATATAACCACTTTCTTAGGCAACATTTTGAGTCACTGACTCTAATGATTCTTGACGACTACCTGGAACAATCAAATACTATAGCCATCTTATTCTGGCAGTGGACTTTAATGTAACCTTTGAACCACTAGACATTATTTGAACTCTTATGAAGGAGGTAGATGAGGAAAGGTGTATTCCAAGGTTAAGGATTCTTCCTCTAAAGAAATGGTCAAAGGCTGCATTACAAGTTGCATCTCTAACATTATCACATGGCTTGTGTGCGTGTACTGGTCGTACACCATCAGACATGGCGGCCATTTTTACCTTCAAGAAGCCAATGTCCAGAAGCAGAACTGATTATGTCCTACTTGACTTGCACTTATGGCCCAATTTACAAGACATGAAGGTTGTCAATAGAAATGATAGTGATCACAAGGCCCTATCGTTGGTATTGAGGAAAATCATTTTGTTAATCTGTCAACAAATGAGCCTATCAGTTAAAGTGCCAATTTTCTAATCTAATAATAAAAGACAGATTAATTGGCCCACTGTACTGTCTAATGTGGATACACTGGTTCATATTTATATATTAGTTATTGATGCTTTATGTTTGATCAGTGACCCAGTCCAGAAAGAATTCTCTGTTATAAATACTTTCAAGAAATTACTTGAATCAATAAGGGTCTATTTTTATAGAAGTTTAAAGGTGAAACCATATAAAGAGAAAGACACTTTTTTTATGATAAACACCGTAGACAGGCCAAACAAATACTAATGGCGGCTATAAAAAATGGTAATAGAGATTCTATAGTCGAGGGGAGGGAACAATTTAAAAGTGTGCAGTTTATAGCCAGGAAAAATTGGGAGGAAGGGAATTGGCAAGAAATGGCTAGAGCCGCAATCAGGAAAGATGGCAGAGCCTTCTGGCATATACCTGCACACGGAACATCCCATGCGGCAAGGGGTGAAGAGTTTTATATTCAACCTCACATCTGGGTACAACACTTCACCAATCTTTACTCAGATCAGACCAAGAGTGAGAGTGCCGATGTTGAGCAGAATTATCCAAATATAGCCCAGGGCTTGAGTGTGAGTGTGCTCCTCCAATTTATTTTTCCATGGAAGAGACCTTTTCAGAAATTCATAATATAAAATGGAGAAAGCTCAAGGGTTGGATAAGATACCAGGAGATATTTACCACTCTGAGCCAGTTGTGTGGGGTTTTTCATTGAATGTTATATCTAATGCCATAGCCAGTGGGCAGAGATACCATAAACATGGGGAGGTGCAGAAATAATTCCAATATATAAAAAAGGAGGCAAAGATAATCTGGCTAATTATAGATCGATTAGCCTGTTAGATAACCCCCAAAAATATTCAGTAGGAAGTTGTTTGTAAAGACTCAAACCTGGATGGAAGAACTCATGTGTAGTTGCACCTACAGGCAGGTTTCAGGTCACATATGAGCACCATAGACCAGGTGTTTTGTTTTACCTTAATCCTTTGAAAAACAGTAGTATTAAACAAAGGCCACATGTATGTAGTATTTGTCTACCTGAGAGCAGCCTTTGATCTGATACCCAGGGGAAATTATGGGATGCACTCAAGGACATGGGGATACCAATTATGGTGCTTGACATAACGATACTCTTGTACAGTAATAATTATGCACAAGTGAGATAGGGAAGGGAAGACAAATTGACGGACCGCAGTAGCATCAAAAGGGGAGTCCGCAGGGCTGTGTGTTAGCACTTACCCTGTTTACACTTTATATAAAAGGGGTAATTGAGACAATCTATGATTGCAAGGGGACCGTCCAAAATTGGCAGACTAAAGAATCCCGGCCCTACTGTTCGCAGATGATACATTATTATTTTAAAAAACCCCTATGGGTTTGCAGAACCTACTTGATCGGTTCTCAACCTCCTAAGAACAGTTTGGCTTGGAAATGAATGTCAGTAAAACTAAATTAATGTCCTTTTACCCATACAGGTCTTTTCGAGGGAAAGAAAAGTGGGGATTTACAAATCTGCAGCAAGTTAAGGACTTTGATTATTTGGGAGTGAGGATCGCAAATACATTATCATGGCTTCCTAAATATTGAAGAGCCAAATGACTCTGCAGTATGCAGGGACGGTGGTCAAGAAGATATTAAATAGGTCTAAATTCCATCTAATAATGCCTTCACTGGAGATTTATCTTGCAAGAGGGCTTGATGAGGCACTTTATGGTGCAGAGATTTGGGGCATAGATCAAACCAAGGGCTTGGTGAAAACGGAGAACAGATTTATACAATCGATACTCATGTTGACCCAAAGTGCTCCACTTATGCCGATGCACCTAGATCTGGGTTTAAAGAATATAGCACGTCACAACCTTCAAACCATTGACATACTTGATAATACTCTGGTCTAGCAAATATCTGATCCCTCTCAAACAAGCATTTGCAGATTTAAAAACATTAGATAAGCATGGCTAAATAACCTGGTTTAAACATTTCAAGACCCGGCTGTATAAACTGGGTTTACATATAGCCTGGAATAATCCAGAGCAGATTACCACGGAGATGTTGGGCCTCTTAGAAATGAGATACTGGATGCCTGAGCAAGAAGGATGGTTGCTGGAGCCAGTATCTGGTACATTGACTGGGAAATGTCTCGATTATATGTGTGATTCGAAAATTTGAAATGTTCTTGGATCGTATAGAACCACCCCAAGCGAGATCAATTTAAAAAAAATGTAGATATGGGATTCTATCTGTGAACACATTTACCAGTCAATGGTGCAAGTGTACCACTTCAAAAACATGCACTGTATGTAAAGCAAGCACTGAGTCTGAAGAGCATTTGTTGTTCTTTTGCCCCATTTACCAAATGTTTAGGAAGACGTGGATAATTCATGTTTGTCGTTTAATGTGCATAAGACGCCTTGCAGATGCCACTCGTATTATAAGAACTGATAATACTGAGCAAGTTGTGTTTTTTGTTTTAAAAATATTTATTGTATGCCTGGCAAATAAGATGTGGATTTCTTGAAGTATGCTGGTTTTTTAATACAATAGATGAAATAAGTATATGTATTTGTATTTTTATGATTTTATGAGATAATATTAAGGAATGGTGTGCTCTATTTTTAAGAATGTTTTATTGTTTTTATGATTTTATGTATGTTCTATACAGGGGTTTCCCCCATAATAAATAAATACATAAATAATAAACTCTACAAAATCTTCCCAAGGCTGGTGTGACTGTTCCTGTGCATCCCTGAACCTCAGGTGAAACTTTTCCTGCTGTGCTGGGATGATATCCTCACACTCCTCTGAGGCAATTTGTGCTTGGCAGGCCTCTTCCCAGGCTCTGAGGGCTTTCTCATAGTCCCTCTTCTTAGCATTCAAGCTCCTCTTGAGCTTCTCCTCCTTGCAGAGGGCCTTCATTGCAGACAAGGAAAGGTCGACAGGGCTTTCTGTTTGACCTCCAAGTTCCCAAAAGATGTAATGGGCAAAAATGGAGTGCAAGAGTGAATTTAGAAAGAAATCAAAATGACCCAATAAAAAGCAAAAACCAAGTGAAAATCCAAAAAGTCAATTATTGCTTTCAAATGTGAAATGGATTTTTAATTTCAACTTAAATCAATGTGTGGCACTGCAAAACACAAGTTCTGGATTCCACCGCTAAGTACGAATGCAACAAAGTGGATTATTGATTGGGGTGGACAGTCGCCTACCTGAAGAAATAATAACACTAACTTGTCAGGGTGAACCCTAAAAGTCACTAAATTAACCTGAGCCCAAACCCATGCTAGCTCTGGTATTGAGCAGACATTCTTAAATTGAGCACTGAGTAAAGTATTTATGCAGTACTAAAACAGTAATAAGTAATACAGACAAAACACTGAATAATAAAAATCCTAACTGAATTAGA
This sequence comes from Calotriton arnoldi, assembly GCA_963921515.1. NCBI lineage: Eukaryota > Metazoa > Chordata > Amphibia > Caudata > Salamandridae > Calotriton > Calotriton arnoldi. Next base: position 873,241 of record CAWUFW010005042.1, on the reverse strand, counting down.
AACACAGAGTAAATTTTATTAAAAATAATGCCACCAAAATAGCAATAATCCAACTTGGGGAATCAGAGATATGAATTTTTAAAGATGTAAGTGAAAACAGCAGCAAAAAGCATTAAGCACCAATTATAGCCCATGGAAGCGGAAGAATGGGACCAATGTGGAATTTCAGGCTGACTGTAATGGCGCATGGGTTGATACACCAAGCGGACTCGCTCTGGTCAAAGATTTTACCTTCTGACTTAGGGCCCAATTTAGATCTTGGCGGACGGGTTACTCTGTCCCAATGGTGATCGATATCCCATCCACCGAAATATGAATCCCATTATATGCTCTAGGATTGATATTTCGGCGGATGGGATATCCATCACCATTGTGACAGAGTAACCTGTCCCCAAGATCTAAATCAGGCCTTTAGTCTTTTTCATGGAGCTCAAAAGCGAGGAAAGCCTGAAGCTGTATCTGACGAAGTTGCATCAAAATCGAATACCTTTGCAGCTAGGTCTCACTGATCCTTTGGAAGTGTTTTAAGTTAAAAAAAAATCGAAGTCCCTACTTTTCAGGGATTGAGGAGCAGCACCTCTGGGCCACTGCTAACGGTCCCAGGACCTCAGGTACAGCATTTAGGGGCAAGGACTCACTCCAGCAGAGGCAACCAGCAGAGTCCAGTACAGGTCCAGTGGTACTGGTCAACTGGTAACTTCAGGAAAAAGGGCTCTTGCAGCATGCTGTGTCCCTGTAGCCCCACAGGAGGTCAGCCAACTGACCCTTCATGTCCAGGTTTAATCATTCAAGGGGGCTCTCAGGATACAGCAAGCAGGTTCTAGTCCTCTTCTGATCTTCTGCAGATCCAGACTGAAAATGTTCTAAGGATGTTTCCTTGGGGTACCACATTTATGGTGTGCACAATTGCACTTCTGAAATTGAGCATGAAGAATATCAACAAACAGGAATACCAAGTAGGAATATCGAGGGACCAAATATCAAAAGGTAAGTGTATATAGAGAAGTATAGATTCACTATTCCTAACGCCACATTTACGCACCTTGAAGATACATATACCACGTAGGTGCATATATGTGGAGTTAGGTATTGAAAATCTAGACTTACAAGTCGATATTTTATTTTTCAATAATTTGCACTCAATATTTAGTAGCCTCAATATTCTGATTTCGATATTCACTATGCACACCGGTTTACATTAGCCAGTGGGTGGGAGTGACTCCTGGTCCCTCCCTAGGCAATGGAGTAAAAGTACTCAGGGGTAACTCTACCCACTTTTTCAGCAATTCCTGTTTGCCCTACCGCTAACAATCCAACAGTGCACCTTACTTCTAAAATCCAAAATTTGAGAACCCTGCTTCTCTTGTGCAGATCCCTTGTATCCATCCAGAGGTGTGGCCACAGGAAATGACCTGTCCTCTACCCTCTGTCTACTCCAAACTGATTCTGGGGGTGGCTTCCCTCCCATTGAGTTGGAAGCAAGCCTGGCTAATAATGTGGGCATGGGGAACAAAAACTTTCCACCTATCTGTTCTCTTGTTACACTAATCTGTGAATGGGTAGGCTTCATCGCTGTACATTTCAATTTAATAAAGTTCCTGCAATCTCCCCAGCTGTCCTTCCTGAGCTGATAGGAATCACATGCCCCATACCCAGCCCATCCTGTACCAGGACAATGCCATTTGTTTGCTCTGAGGGCAGTTTACACGCCACATTTAGGCCAAGTACTGACTGGTCATCTCCTGGAGAGATAATGCAAATTAGCCCCCAGGAGCTTCATGCAGGCAAAAGGTAACTTTCTAAAAGATCCTGGGTGCATTTCTAACTCCTCAATCAGGGGTAAGACAAATCAACCTTATTTAAAGGGTGGTTATGTGCACTTTACTGCAGTTTAGCAGGGTTAAGGTGCACAGAGTTCTATTGCCAGCAAACCAGAAAGGCACAAATTGGATGGAAATCGTGCCAAAGATGGCAATTTCCTACAGTGCATATGACAGGATAGTTGTACAACTCAAATCTAGCTAGACAGCAACAGATTGTTGAGTAGGTCACCTGTTCTATCGCTGAGGATTTCCCAATGGCAGGGTCCTGTGGGTGTCAGGGAATACTTCTTGTGACTTTTGATCCACACCTCTGTAAGTATGTTCAGGATATTGTGTGGGTCATATTTTTAGTGATTGTCTCTTCCATACATTACAGTCTACATGGGTGTTGGATCCTTGTATCTGCATCTCTGCCACACTATCTGTATATCTCTGACCCAGTGCCTCTTATCCATGACCCAGTGACCATTGAAGGAGCCGGGTTCCATGTTCTAAACTTACTCCGTAACCCCTGGCCGTTGGCTGTTTGTTGTCTGCTTGTAAGTGTGGAGGGGGAGAAATCATTAGCCAATTACACATTACCATTACAATAGCCCATGTCATCAAAGGAACACAGACTCCAGATCCAACATTTATTGAATTTATTACAAGGTAAAGAAAAGTTGGACATACAAACACTTCAAGACGAGTGTATAAAAATACATTGGCACTAATCCAAATTCAAGGGCGAAATTTAGGTGGTGCAACATGCACAGGACAAACAATTCCAAAATCAGAACGCAGAAAATAACTGAACCAACATCAATAACCCCCTTCATTGGCGGTTCATGAGTGAAAAGCATTGATCTATCCCTACATTACCACTAAGGTGGCATCATTACTTAGCATTTCCCAGGCAAGTTCTCAAAAGGTGTCAGCACGTGAAGGTTTTCTGAGAAGTACACTAACTTTAAATGGGTCAAGTAGCATAAAGCTACGGAGCTCATTCTAAGATGCTCCCTCGTCCCCAGACATGGCAGAAGTCCCTGGACTCTGTCCCTAACCCCAATAGAAGAATCGATTCATACTGTCCCATCAGGCCTTGTGACATCACCCCATCCACTCAAGCGATGCTCCCAGGCCTTTGCTCGATGACCTTGATTCCCAGGCTCTCTCTGGTGAGAAAGAAAGCCATCCCACATTATCATCATCACAGTCCAAATGTTTTTTCTCCTCCCTAAGCCTAACTTCTAAAACAAAGGCGTTTTTCTAATTAACAAGGATGAATTCCTACACCTGCAACAGAAACGTGAGAAAGACAAATTCCACTTACACATGAATTCGAATAGCAACGTTTAACATGAGAGCGAACAGGGAGAAATACACGTTAGGCCTACCAAATCTGACCAACATAAGAACAATACATAATCTTTAGAAAGCACACGCATATATAAATTATTAACTTAGGTACACTACATAGGAACATTAATATTGGAAATACTTGCTAGTTATGAATGCACATTTACACGTTGAGATTTCATTTAGAGAATTCTCAATCTGTCTTGATCTATTATTGTTCCCAGCAAAAGGATGACACAATTCACAGCTATTATGATTGGCTTCAAGACTTAACCAAGAAATCCTTTTCCAAAATTTGCAAACCAACTTCCAATCTTTCCAAATCCCTTACCAACTTTATCCCAAACTCCCTCTGTAGCCAAATCATGTGTCTCATGGTGTATCTCAGTTATATTACTTATATACTTCCTCAGATCCTTACTAAGGTCTGGGATATAAGTATAGCACTGTTGAACCCTCAGCATTTTACAGACTCCGCCTTCTTTTGCTAACAATACGTCTAAAGCAAGACAGTTTTGCATCACCATAGCTCTTATCGAGACCGTCTCTCCATCGACGAGTAACAAAGACCGAGCTGTATTTGCTCACAACTTATCCACAATAGTTGACAACTTTCTAATCTTTGTATCATTCAGAACCACTCCCAAACTCGGTATCATTGCTCCAAACACATCTCCAACAATCTCTACTGCACTCGTACCACGTCTCTCTCTATGAGGCAGTTCCCTTTCCAAAGGTCTTAAATCCTCCATGTGTAATATCTTGGGAAACACAACAGCCACATAACATGTGCCATACCATTTCAGTGGCAATCGGACATACACATTTCTTCCACACACAAAGTAGACATTCGGCACCACTTGTACCGCATCCTGTAGGAATTTCTTTGCGGTGGCTTCAATTGTGAAAATGTGATCACTTACACTATATCCCACGAAAATCTTATCATAATATGTCTGTACCTGTCTGATGCAAAGCTTTCCTCGCTGCTCCAAATCTAGCGCTATTAGACCATAACTTCCTTTAGCCTTATGTACTAACTCTTCTTTGGTCCACTCAAATTGTCCCTCTCTATTGTCAAGTTTAACTGCTAATTGCCTATATCTATTTTCTACTTGATCCACAAATTTCTTTTCTATTTCAGTCAACATGCAGGTCAAATTATGTCTATGAGCATAAGCCATATCTAATATGACTGTAGGTATGAAATACTTCCCCATTCTCTCTTCTTGCTTGTAATAATCATACTTGTTCAAATGCTTATAAGCTGGAACCTCTGAATGCTCTACATCATAATTTGAAAAATAATACTCATAATGTCCCTTGCCATAAAATATGCTAAGCAATACTCTACAAGTGATACCATACATCAGGGGTAAGTGGTGGTACCTGATACCCTACTCAACTGACGCTGGTAATTGCATACGCACATAACAATCTCTCACATCCATCATATTCACATACTCGTACAACAACTTTGCATAAGCATTCAACGTATATTCACCTTTAGACAAATCTACGTGCAATAAGCGACTAGTTTGATTAATCAGAGCCCTATCAACTCCTAATGTACCCTCTTTTGTGCCAGAAGTGGAAGGTGTGGATGTCCCTTGTACTCCCACCCCATCAGCTTCTGCTTCGTGTGAACCTATAACAGATACAATAACGACTACTGCTATAACTATAATTACTCCTACTATAAGTGTGCCTATTACACACTTTGTTCTACGGTTCGAATTTCCAGACTCCATCTTCAATCGAGTTTGAATTGTGACTTGTAAGAGGATCAAATCAAAGTTTTTTCTCCGATTCTCACTTGTTGCACAACAAAGTCCATGCACAGTTCCTTGATGTCACGTAAATAGTTCGTATTCTGTTCACCATACAATTATTTACACAGTTGAATGACTTCCCTAGCCCTCTTTTCTTCTTCTACGGAAAGATCCCTAATTTTATTCTTCTTCCACTCAGGCCTAGGTTATCTTCTTTCAAACAACTTATTTACAGTTGACAGTTTAATTTACAACCATTATGAGATCACAGCCAATTTCCTCAATGACACGCTGTAAAAGTTCCATGCGAAATGCTGCAATCTCCTGAGCTGGTGGCTGATACCCAAAGGTCGGAAACTAAAGATCTTCTAGGATCAGACTTCGCAAGCCACTCAGTCTAGGAGGATCTGGTACAGTCAATGTCAAAACTCCATTAGCTTCTACTCCAGGGACCAACAGTTCGATCTCAATTATCAGCACTGATGTTCCGCGCCTCACTCGTCCGGATCTCAGTCTCCTGGACCTCACTGCTCCCGTCATCTGTGATCAGATACGTCCACTCTGGGGCAGCGAATCTCTGGCATGGTACTCTTGCCCTCCTCGACCTTCTCAAGTTCCCTTGTGCTTGCTCTGTGTCACTCTGTTCTGATTCAGACGTTTCAGATATGGGAGCAAGGTCTCTTTCAGGTGCAAGTCTCAAGTTCTGCCTTCTCTGCATCACCGGCCACGATTCTCTAGCTGCTTCAGTTCTCCTCTGCAGCACTCAACCATTCCACACACCAGTCTCTTCAGCTGAGTCTGACTCTATACCAGTCGCAACGTTACCATCTCTCTCAGAGTCTGTACCTGGGCCTTGTGTAGCGTGACCCTCCTCAGCTCGACATGGTGGGTAACCAGCCTCCTCAGGAACCCCCACAGTTTGGCTCGCCATCTCCAGTAGCCTTGCAACCACTGCTGCATTTTCTTCAAGGAGAGGAGCTTTTTCTTCTGAGGGTCTTGGAACTCTGCGGGTATGGGAGGTGTGAATCCAGTTCAGCAAACCTCCACACTTCACAGCAGTGTTCATTACCAAAATCACCTGGTACGGACCTCGCCAACGCACATCAAGACAGCTCTCCCTCACATGCTTCCAGACTAAGACCCAGTCCCCCGGACACAGGTCATGGCAGAGGTCCTTCGACGTCGGCGCAGTTGTATCCTCAACCTGGTGAGACATAGAACGGACCACGTCAGCCAGTCCTTTACAATAATCAAGGATCAAGTCATTGGTGATGTTTATCAATGCTGTAGATGGCACCGCGGGCAAGTGCATCGCCCTCCCCATCAATATCTCATGTGGTGAGAGTCCTGTTCTCCTTTCTGGAATGCTATGCAAGCTCATCAGCACCAAGGTTGGTGCATCAGGCAATTCAGAGATGTCGAAGAGCACACTTTCGCCATTCTCATCTTGAGAGTCCCATTGATCTGCTCCACCATACCAAATGCCTCCGGCCTATAGCTACTGTGCAGTCTCTGATCAACTTGTAAGGCAGTGCACAACAGCTTCATGATCTCGCTGTGGAAATGCGTTCCTCTCTCCGACTCCAATGAAGTTGGAAATCCAAAGCACAGAATTAGCTCCCTGAGTAACAATTTCGCCACTGTGAGACCATCACACCTTCTAGTTGGATATGCCTCAACCCATCATGAAAAGACACACACCACAACCAAGATGTACCTTAGCCCATTGCACCTAGGCATCTCTATGAAGTCAAGTTGGATTCTATTGAAAGGACCCCCGACTTCCCAATGTGACTCAATGCAACCACAGTTTTCTTTCCAGCATTCATCTGTTGACATGTAACACATCTGTGGCACACTGCTTCAGCAAACACACGAAACCTTGGGTTAAACCACGTTTGTCTGAACACTCGCACCATGACATCTCTCCCAGTGTGAACAGCTCCATGAATCTGCCTCACCATAGGGCTCAGTAAACAATCCAGCATCAGTGCTCTACCATCGTTTGAAACCCATATACCATCTTCTCTTTTCTCACACCCTGCTTTGATCCAACCAGCTTCTTCTTGGTCCGACACTTTTCCCTGCAGACGCTTGACCTCATCCCAAGTGTCTGCTATGGCTAACCTCATGCTGAGCTCGGTTCTTTCTGTGCTCTCTCTTGAATAATCCCCATTGAAAATCCAAGCATGTGCGGCACAAAAACTTGCAACTTTATCTGCATACCTGTTACCCACCGTGATTAAATCCTCCCTCTTCCCATGGGCAGCACATTTCACTACGGCCATTCCTCTGACCGCTGTAAGGCTTCCAACAGTTGTCTCACATATTCCCCATTTCTGATAGGAGATCCTGATGACGTTAAGAACCCCCTCTGTGACCATAGCTGTCTGAAGTCATGAACTACACCAAATCCATACTGGCTATCTGTATAGATGGTGCCTCGGATTTGATCAGAAACAAGATATGCACGTGTCAAAGCAATGATTTCAGCCACTTGTGCGGAGTGTACTCCCTGTAAACAAGCAGCTTCCACAACTCCAGAAATAGTTCAGACAGCAAACGCTGCTCTCAAATAACCCTCATTGTCTCTTAAACATGAACCATCGACAAAAAAGGCAGAGGTTCATCGACAATGTCGGGTCTCGGTTTGGTACAAAGTTCAGACACATCCAGACAGTCATGGTCCTCACAATCTTCCCCTTCGACATTTGGAATAGGCATCAAAGTAGCGGGGTTTAACACAAAACATCTTTTCAAGGTGGCGTTCTCTGAGGCCAGGAAAACTTGTTCATAGCGTGTAAGCCTGTTATTGGTCAAATGCTGTGTTTTGGTTCTCGTCATCAGGAGCTCAATTGAGTGTGGAACATAGACAGTAAGAGGATGACCCATTGTAGGAAAGTAGGATCTGCTTCTTATGGTTACCCCCACTTTTTGATTATCTCACTGTTTTGGACTAGTCTGACTGGGATCCTGCTACCCAGGACCCCAGTCTATCTGCTTTCTCCCTTAAATTGCTATGTATGTACTTTAGGTACACTCCAGATTGGATACTGAGGTGCCCTTATAAGTCCCTAGTATATGGTACACCATGTACCCAGGGCATAGGTACCCCAGAGGCCTCCCATGGGCTGAAGTATGTATTATGCCACCCATGAGAGGCCATTCAGAATGACACACCATGTCTGCTACAGCAGCCTGTGTAAGCTGGTGCTTGCACCACTTACTTAGATATAGGTTCACTATATCTAGCTAAATCACTACACTTAAAAACCTATCAGTCACCCCTATGGCAGGCCTTATCAATCCTGAAGGCAGGGTGCTGGGTTTTACGTGAGAGGGTGCCCCTGCATGAGCAAAGCCCCTCTGCAGCCTTCGGAGACCCTTCTCCGGGGTTGTCAGTGATGCAGCCAGACATATAGGTTAAGTTGCATTATAACCTCGCGGTAAATGCTAACTTTAAAACGGCTGCTTAGAAACATGTCGTGTTTGGTGTCAAACACCTTGGAATCATACCTCCACACCAGTAACTGGTGTGGGAGGTATGATTCCACCCTTCTGAAACCACTACTGTGGGTCACCGGTCTACCCGGTACCAGCTTTCTCGACCCGGGCAGCACAAAATGGACGCTGCCAGCCACAGACACAACTCTGCTCTCCTGCTGCTGAGCCAAGCTCGAGCAGAGGAAGGCATGACAATAGGCATCCTGTCACAGGGAAGTGTGACCACCTCCCAGACAGGGTTTAGTGTAATGGGGCTGGGTGGGTGCACTCTGAGAGTGCCAGAAAGTCTGCGCTGAGGGCACATTTGGTGTCCCTGTGCATAGTCTAGCTCAAACAAGTTCTGGGAGCCATTGGTTCCTGCTCTGGCATGAAACTGGACAAAGGACATGGGTGTAGCCACCCCTCTGTCCTGCCCCTCCCCTAGGAGGGTCCCCAGAATCTTTCCAACCCTTTCCCGTGGGTATAAAGTGGGATACCTGGCTACAGGACTTTAGATTTTACCTGGACAAGATTCTGCTAAGAAGAAACCAAGTACTTCGACTGTCTGCACGATGCTGGACGACTGAAGAATCTCCCTTGGAGTAAAGGAGTTACTCCCCTTCAGTAGCAGGCACCTAAGCGCATCTGACCGGCTTGCATGTACAGAGCTCCTGTGGACTCCGAAGATTTCAGCAACACAGGAGGTGGGTTCACAAAGGTCCCTGAGGTTGATCTGACCTCTCAGTGATTCTGAGACCAGTATCCCTTGTGGGGACCATGCAACCCGAACCCCTGTGCACCACGTACATTTGCACAAGCATATGCTTGTTGGCAATCCCTGAGCTAGTGCTTTGGACTCCATGTAGTCCTGACCCCAAGCAGCATTTGCTCCAAAGATATCTGGCCTCCACTCACTGAGTGCTCTGTGGGCTGGTGCTTTGTAAATTTGCTCGAGGTCTCCTCACGATCCCTGGTCCATTGGCCTGTGGGTCCTGGCGAGAGTCACCTTGTTTGTTCTTGGGCTTCCCTGGTTGCTCCAGACGTGCCCTGTTAGAAATGGGATCTCTAGTTGGCAAGGGCTTGCACCTTTGTCCAAGTAGGGACCCTTCTTCCTAGTCAGGGTAAGGGTGTTACACTCGTGAAGTAACCCCTGCTCACCCTCGTGGTAGCTTGGCACGAGCAGTCAGGCTTAATTCAGAGGCAGTGTGTAAAGCATTTGCACATAACCAACAGTAATACAGTGTAAGCACTACAAACGGACACCACACCAGTTTAGAAAAATAACCAATATTTTATATACTCAAGACAAGACCAATTCCGACAAAAATCCACAATACTATACTTTAAAAATGAATACTTGATAAGGTAACTTCTTCTTTGCAGGAATAGTCCAAAAACAAAGTTCGTACGAGTCGGTAGCTCCGTCCGAGTCTACCGCGATGCTGAAAACACCAGAGTCTAACAGTTCCAGCCGACCGCGTCGATACGGGCCAGCAGAGTCGTGAACAGACTCGGTCACAGTACCTTTCTCGTTGTGGCTGGTACGGAGTGTACGAGCCGGTCGGCGTTCGTCGCGGTTGCGGTGGAAGACGGAGCGGTGCAAGGTGCGGTGTCCCTCGATAAGGTGCAGGCAGCAGCTCGATGAGCGTCGTGCAGACGGAGTCGGTGAGTCCAAGGCGTGCGATGCAGGGTGAGACGATGCTCGATGCGGTGCTGACAGGTTGCGATGCAGGCGACCTAGCCGGAGTGCGGGAGCTGGCGTCGGACAGCGGTGCGAGTCGGAGCGGTGCGTCGCAGACGTGCGAGCGGTGCCCCAAATGCGGTGCGGTCACGACTCTTGAGCCAGTTGCAGCGACCGCGTCGGTCGGGTCCGGTTGGTTCAGTGAAGCGATGCGATGCGAACTGCGGTGCCCACAGGTCACGGTGCAAGCAGCGGCTCGATGTTGGCGGCGTCGGACGTCGCCCACGGTGAGACCAGGGTTGCGATGCGAAGCGGGGCGATGCGGTCTGCGGTGCAAACAGGTCACCGGCCAGGGATGGATTCGGTTGACGGAGTCGGTTGCAGTTCCCTTCCTCTGTGGCAACTGAAACAGCGTTCCAGAAGCGGTACCCAGAGGCTTGTGAAGTCTTTGCAGTCCCTGAGACTTCTTAACAGGAGGCCAGCTCGGTTCCAGGCCCTTGGAGATACTCAGCACAAGTTTGTAGAAAGTTCCTTCCTTTCACTGCCCAAGGCAGAAGCAGCAGCTGCAGGCCAACCCAACAAAGCAACAACACAGCAAAGGGGCAGTACTCCTCCTGGCAGTTCTTCCAGCTCTTCGTCTTGGCAGGTTCCTTGATTCCAGCGAGATCTAAATTCATGGGGTCAGGGCCCCAATATTTATATCCAAATTCCTTTGTTCTCTGAAGGCAGAGAGGCCTTTGCCTAGTCCAAACCAGTTCTGGAGCACTTTGTTGACAAGTCTCCGTCCCTTCTTTCAGTGAGTGGGCCAGGGACATCAGACGCACCACAGGAGGTGGAGCCAGCATTGTGGAGGGAAGGCACTGTCCTATTCAGGGCCCAGGTGCGACCCCTCCCACCCATCTACATGTAGATCTTTCTATTCAGCCCTGTGCTGACTCACCCTGTCTCCTGGCATCCCCCAGCCCCTGTCACTCACATTCCAGACAAGGAATACACAACCTCGCAGAGGCAGGCTTGGATGGTTAGACAAGAAAATACCCACTTTCTAAAAGTGGTATTTTCAAACACAGAATGTTAAAACCAACTTCACTAAAAGCTGCATTTTATCATTCTGAGTCCAGGCATACTAAACTCGAATTTCTACCATGTTCCCGGGGTCAGTTAGGATTATAAGCTGTAATAATCAAAACTGCCCGTTCTGGCCTAGGGGAACAGGTAGCCTTGCAATAGTGAAAAACGAACTAGGCTGTAATTCACTATCAGGACATGCCGCACACACCCGGGCATGTCCTACCTTTCGCATACACCGCACCCTGCCCACAGGGGTACCTTGGGCCTACCTTAGGGGTGACTAACATGTAGCAAAGGGAAGGTTTTAGGGACTTGCAAGTGTGTGCACTTGCCAAGTCGACATGGCAGCCCCAGGCTGCGCACAGGCTCTGCGATGGCAGGCCCGAGTTACACTTTACGGGCTGTTTGCGTGGGTGGCACAATCCAGTGCTGCAGCCCACCAACAGCATTTGGTCTATAGGCCCTGGCACTCGCAGTGCACTTTACAAGGGACTGACAGATAAACCAAATAGGCCAATCATGGAAACACCAATCCATAACACATTTTATACAGGAGCAATTGCGCTTTCCCACTGGACAGCAGTGAGGAAAGTGCGCAGAATCATTACACCAGCAAAAACAGAGTCAAAACCGGGAGGTCAGAAAGCAAAAAGTCAGGGGAAACACGCCAAAAGATGCCAAGTCTAACACATGTCCCCTCCAGCTGAAAGTAGGGAGAACTACCCAACCCCATTGGAGTTCTCTTCACTAAGGCGGAAGAACCTGGACAGACCATCTGCGTTGGCGTGTTCTGTACCAGGACGGTGTTCCACCGTAAAGTCCATTCCCTGTAGGGAGATGGACCACCTCAGCAGTTTTGGATTCTCACCCCTCATTTGCATCAACCATCTGAGGGGCCGGTGGTCTGTCTGAACCCGGAAGTGAGTCCCAAACAGGTATGGTCTCAACTTCTTCAGTGCCCAGACAACAGCAAAAGCTTTCATTTCTATGGCACTCCACCTCTGTTCCCTGGGAAGTAGTCTCCTGCTAAGGAAGACTACAGGCTGATCCAGGCCCTCTTCGTTCAGTTGTGAGAGCACCGCTCCCACACCATGCTCTGAAGCGTCAGTCTGCACGACAAATTCTTTGGAGAAGTCAGGTGCCTTGAGCACGGGCGCCGTGCACATGGCTGCCTTCAGGGCATCAAAAGCTTTCTGGCAGGACTCAGTCCAGATCACTTTCCTGGGCTGCCTCTTAGAGGTCAGCTCTGTTAAGGGGACAACGATGGTGCCATAGCCCTTAACAAATCTCCTATAGTAACCGGTGAGACCTAAGAAGGCTCTCACCTCTGTTTGGGTCTTGGGGGGTTCCCAAGCCAGAATGGTGTCAATCTTGGGTTGTAGGGGCGCCACCTGGCCGCTTCCTACCTGGTGTCCCAAGTACACCACCGAACCCTGCCCGATCTGGCACTTACTGGCCTTGATCGTGAGGCCTGCACCTTGCAGAGCCCTCAACACTTTCTCAAGGTGCTATAAATGTTCTTCCCAGCTGGAACTGAACACAGCAATGTCATCCAGGTAGGCGGCACTGAAATCCTCCAGCCCAGCCAACACCTGATTGACCAACCTCTGAAAGGTGGCAGGGGCATTCTTCAACCCAAAGGGCATCACCCGGAATTGGTAATGACCTTCTGGGGTTGAGAATGCTGATCTCTCCTTGGCCCCATCGGTTAAGGCAATCTGCCAGTACCCAGACGTCAAATCAAACGTGCTGAGGAACCGGGCAGCTCCCAACCGATCAATGAGCTCATCAGCTCTGGGGATGGGGTGCGCGTCAGTCCTGGTGACGGCATTGAGCCCACGGTAGTCCACACAAAACCGGAGTTCTGGAGTGGCACCGGGCGCCGCAGCCTTTGGGACCAAGACCACTGGGCTGGCCCAAGGACTGTGGGAGGGCTCAATCACCCCTAACGCCAACATCTTAGAGACCTCCTCCTTGATGCTGGCTCTGACCCGGTCAGTCAACCTGTAAATCTTGTGCTTCACAGGAGGGCTGTCACCGGTGTCCACGTCATGGGTACACCAGTGAGTAACACCGGGGTCAGAGAGAACAGTGGGGCGAACTGTCCCAACAACTGGCGACAGTCCCCCTGCTGCTCCTGAGTCAGAGTAGGGAGAGGATCACACCCTCTACTGACCCATCATGCTCCTTGGTAGACAGGAGGTCAGGGAGAGGCTCACTCTCCTCTTCCACCCCATCATCTGTCGTCAAGAGCATACTCACTTCGGACCTCTCGAAGTGGGGCTTGAGGCTGTTCACGTGAAGGACCCTCAAAGGGTTCCTTGGAGCCTGCAAATCCACCAGGTAGGTGACGTCACTTTTGCGCTCCTTTACCTCATATGGCCCAGTCCACTTGTCCTGCAAGGCACAAGGTGCCACTGGGGCCATGACCCACACTTTCTGCCCAGGTTGAAATTCGACCAGAGTGGCATTCTGGTCATACCATCTCTTCATTTCTTCCTGGCTTGCTTCTAGGTTCGCCTGAGCGAGTTTCCTGAAGCGGGCAGTTTGGTTTCTAAAGGCCAGCATGTAGCTAAATACATCCTGGGGAGTTTTCCTGGGAGCTGCCTCCCAGCCTTCCTTTACCAAACTCAGAGGTCCTCTGACAGGGTGGCCATACAGGAGCTCAAAGGAGCTGTACCCGAGAGACTTCTGAGGCACCTCCCTGTATGCAAAGAGTAGGCATGGCAAGAGGACGTCCCACTTACGCCTCATGGGTTCTGTTAGACCCTTGATCATGCCTTTCAAGGTCTGGTTGAATCTCTCCACCAGACCGTTTCCTTGTGGGTGGTAAGGAGTGGTGAACTTGTAGGTCACACCACACTCCTTCCACAGGGATGTCATATACTTCGATATGAAATTGGTCCCCCTATCAGAAACCACCTCTCTGGGGAATCCCACACGGGAAAAGATCCCCATTAACGCCCGGCCCACCACTGGCGCCGTCATTGTCCTGAGAGGGATTGCCTCCGGGTACCGGGTGGCATGGTCCACCAAGACCAGGATGTACCTGTTGCCCATGGCTGTCTTGGGATCCAGTGGCCCCACAATATCCATCCCTACCCTTTCGAAGGGTGTTCCAACAACAGGAAAAGGTTGGAGAGGAGCTTTGACCTTCCTCCCACTCTTACCACTTGCCTGGCAAGTTTGGCAAGACCTACAGTGTGCATCTGACTGCCTTCGCATTTGGGGCCAAAAGAAGTGGGTGACAAGCCTGTCAAAGGTCTTGTCCTGCCCCAAATGTCCTGCCAAAGGCACGTCATGAGCCAGACCCAGTAGGAAGGTCCTGAAGCGCTGGGGTACCACCAGCACACGGGCTGACCCAGGCTCAGCAACCTTAGGCTCACTGTATAGGAGACCACTCTCCCAGTAGATCAGATGTGACCCGGACTGATTACCAGCTGCCTGGTCTGCAGCCTGCCGCCGCAGACCCTCCAGAGTAGGGCACTCGTTCTGCTCCCTGCAGAACTCCTCCCTGGTGGGACCCCCTTCTTGCTGCCAATGGGTCAGCTCAGAGATGTCTCCCAGTTCGGCTACCTGCTCCCCTGTAGGCACCGGGGCGTCCCCCTCGAGGTCCGCCTCCTCCCGGTCCGTGGGAACTTCGGGGGCCGGTTTCCCGCGCCCCTGCCCTTTCTCTTGGCAGGGACTTGGGCCACTGTTTCAGGCTCCAAGTCCTCTTGATCACCCTTTCTGGCTGCCATTGACCGAGTAGACACGCATGCCCACTCCGGCAACCCAAGCATCTCCAAGTGAGACCTGAGCTCAACCTCCTTCCATGAGGACTGCTCCAGGTCGTTTCCTAGCAGACAATCTACAGGCATGGTAGGGCTCACAACCACCCTCAAGGGACCTGAGACCCCCCCATTCAAAGGGAACCTGCGCCACCATACACTGGCGCTCAGAGTTGTCGACAGCAACTACTTGGTGGAATGCTCCTGGGACTACTTGCTTCTCAGACACCAGGTGACACCGGACTGAGGTCACACTGGCTCCAGTGTCTCTGAGAGCCTCTACCCGGTTCCCATTAATGGTCACCCAGGTGCTATATTTCTTTGTGTTAGGGGGCACCTGGTTTCCTGGGACCATCTCACTGTCCCCTAGTGAGACAAGGGTCATTTCTGCGGGATCCCCACCCTCCTGTGGGCACCCCTCCTCCCCAAGCGCTACACTAGCCAACACTTTGGACTGTCCACCGGTGGGTGGCTGTGTCCCCTTCGGGCACTTGGGGTCCCCCTTAAAGTGACCTACCTGGTCACATGCATAACACTTGCGGGGGCCGGTCTCAACAGGCTTCCCTGTAGAGACCCCTTTCTTCTTATCACAGGGGGCTGGGAACCTTTACCCTGGGTACTAGTTTGGGGCCCTTTAGAGAACTCCTGTGCTTTACCCTTGTCCCCCCACCTTTCTGCTGGGGACCCTGCCCACCTTTGGCTGAGTCTCCCCCAAACGCTTTCTTGTGGACCCTGGTACTCACCCAGCGGTCCGCTTCCATAGCAAGCTTCCTGGGGTCAGTTAGCTTACTATCAACTAGGTGCTGGCGCAGATCTGCAAAACATAGACTAGACAAGTGCTCCCATGCAATCAAGTTGTAGAGCCCCTGAAAATCTGTTACACTACTGCCCTTCACCCAACCATCCAGAGACCTGCAGAACACATCCACACATTCCAACCAAGTGTTGGCATCAGACTTCTTACTGGACCTGAACTGATCCCTGTACTTTTCAGGAGTAAGACCATACTTCGTGAGAAGGGCATCCTTCATGTCAGCATAGGTGAGGTGATACCCCTTACCCAAAGCTATCAGAGCATCCCTTGCTTCTTCAGGGAAAAGTGGCCACAATCCTGCTCCCCAATTCTCCTCAGGGACCCCATTCATGTGTATGGCTGCCTCATAACCCTGAAACCACCTTTGTATGTCATCCCCCTTCTTGAACTCCTTGCCTACGTTCTTGGGAATGTGCACAATCCTGTCTGCCTTTCTGGACGAATTGCTGCCACCATCTGAGCCTGACTTACTCCTAAGTTCTAGCTCCTTCAGCTCTCTCTCATGCTCTAAGAGCATCTTCCTCTCCTCTATGGCCAATCTCTTCTCCTCCCGCTCACTCTCCAGCCTGAGCTTCTGCAGCTCAAACTGCCTTGCCTCCCGCCTGTCCTCCAGCTCCTCTGGGGACAGACTGCTGCTGCCTGACCTGGCGGGTTCCCCCTACCCAAAAGCATATCCACCCTGGAAATAGGCTCCTCCACCTCCTCACTGAGATTACCAGGCTGCCCACTGGCATGTCTGGCTGCTACCCAGGCCCTCAGTGCCTTCTGTAGCTCCTCCTTCCTTGTGAGGCCTTTAATTTGGACTTTCAGGTTTTTACAAATCGCTCGTAGTTCCTTTACGGCGTAGGTTTCCAACCTATCCTCCTCAAAGATAATTTCCAGAGATGCAACGGATGATGCAGCTGTGTCAGGCATGACAAAAGTAGTGAGTTGAAAACTGGCAAGATCAAAAATAGGCCAAAAGAAAAAGAACCAGTATGTGGTACGTAATGGTCTGCGATATGGTAGTAGTGCACACCAATCACTGTAAGTTAAGTGCAAACACAAGTCCTATCCTCACCGCTGACAACCAATGTTAGAAATGGGATCTCTAGTTGGCAAAGGCTTGCACCTTTGTCCAAGTAGGGACCCTTCTTCCTAGTCAGGGTAAGGGTGTTACACTCGTGAAGTAACCTCTGCTCACCCTCGTGGTAGCTTGGCACGAGCAGTCAGGCTTAATTCAGAGGCAGTGTGTAAAGCATTTGCACATAACCAACAGTAATACAGTGTAAGCACTACAAACGGACACCAATCCAGTTTAGAAAAATAACCAATATTTTATATACTCAAGACAAGACCAATTCCGACAAAAATCCACAATACTATACTTTAAAAACGAATACTTGATAAGGTAACTTCTTCTTTGCAGGAATAGTCCAAAAACAAAGTTCGTACGAGTCGGTAGCTCCGTCCGAGTCTACCGCGATGCTGAAAACCCCAGAGTCTAACAGTTCCAGCCGACCGCGTCGATACGGGCCAGCAGAGTCGTGAACAGACTCGGTCACAGTACCTTTCTCGTTGTGGCTGGTACGGAGTGTACGAGCCGGTCGGCGTTTGTCGCGGTTGCGGTGCAAGACTGAGCGGTGCAAGGTGCGGTGTCCCTCGATGCGGTGCAGGCAGCGGCTCGATGAGCGTCGTGCAGACGGAGTCGGTGAGTCCAAGGCGTGCGATGCAGGGTGAGACGATGCTCGATGCGGTGCTGACAGGTTGCGATGCAGGCGACCTAGCCGGAGTGCGGGAGCTGGCGTCGGACAGCGGTGCGAGTCGGAGCGGTGCGTCGCAGACGTGCGAGCGGTGCCCCAAATGCGGTGCGGTCACGACTCTTGAGCCAGTTGCAGCGACCGCGTCGGTCGGGTCCGGTTGGTTCAGTGAAGCGATGCGATGCGAACTGCGGTGCCCACAGGTCACGGTGCAAGCAGCGGCTCGATGTTGGCGGCGTCGGACATCGCCCACGGTGAGACCAGGGTTGCGATGCGAAGCGGGGCGATGCGGTCTGCGGTGCAAACAGGTCACCGGCCAGGGATGGATTCGGTTGACGGAGTCGGTTGCAGTTCCCTTCCTCTGTGGCAACTGAAACAGCGTTCCAGAAGCGGTACCCAGAGGCTTGTGAAGTCTTTGCAGTCCCTGAGACTTCTTAACAGGAGGCCAGCTCGGTTCCAGGCCCTTGGAGATACTCAGCACAAGTTTGTAGAAAGTTCCTTCCTTTCACTGCCCAAGGCAGAAGCAGCAGCTGCAGGCCAACCCAACAAAGCAACAACACAGCAAAGGGGCAGTACTCCTCCTGGCAGTTCTTCCAGCTCTTCGTCTTGGCAGGTTCCTTGATTCCAGCGAGATCTAAATTCATGGGGTCAGGGCCCCAATATTTATATCCCAAATTCCTTTGTTCTCTGAAGGCAGAGAGGCCTTTGCCTAGTCCAAACCAGTTCTGGAGCACTTTGTTGACAAGTCTCCGTCCCTTCTTTCAGTGAGTGGGCCAGGGACATCAGACGCACCACAGGAGGTGGAGCCAGCATTGTGGAGGGAAGGCACTGTCCTATTCAGGGCCCAGGTGCGACCCCTCCCACCCATCTACATGTAGATCTTGCTATTCAGCCCTGTGCTGACTCACCCTGTCTCCTGGCATCCCCCAGCCCCTGTCACTCACATTCCAGACAAGGAATACACAATCTCGCAGAGGCAGGCTTGGATGGTTAGACAAGAAAATACCCACTTTCTAAAAGTGGTATTTTCAAACACAGAATGTTAAAACCAACTTCACTAAAAGCTGCATTTTATTATTCTGAGTCCAGGCATACTAAACTCGAATTTCTACCATGTTCCCGGGGTCAGTTAGGATTATAAGCTGTAATAATCAAAACTGCCCGTTCTGGCCTAGGGGGAACAGGTAGCCTTGCAATAGTGAAAAACGAACTAGGCTGTAATTCACTATCAGGACATGCCGCACACACCCGGGCATGTCCTACCTTTCGCATACACCGCACCCTGCCCACAGGGGTACCTTGGGCCTACCTTAGGGGTGACTAACATGTAGCAAAGGGAAGGTTTTAGGGACTTGCAAGTGTGTGCACTTGCCAAGTCGACATGGCAGCCCCAGGCTGCGCACAGGCTCTGCGATGGCAGGCCCGAGTTACACTTTACGGGCTGTTTGCGTGGGTGGCACAATCCAGTGCTGCAGCCCACCAACAGCATTTGGTCTATAGGCCCTGGCACTCGCAGTGCACTTTACAAGGGACTGACAGATAAACCAAATAGGCCAATCATGGAAACACCAATCCATAACACATTTTATACAGGAGCACTTGCGCTTTCCCACTGGACAGCAGTGAGGAAAGTGCGCAGAATCATTCCACCAGCAAAAACAGAGTCAAAACCAAGAGGTCAGAAAGCAAAAAGTCAGGGGAAACACGCCAAAAGATGCCAAGTCTAACATGCCCTGACTCCCCATTGCTTGGAGAGTCCCCTGGACCTTGCTGGTCCACACCTTAACCTGTTTGTCCTTCCTGCATGGGTTGCATTTGCCAAGACTTGTTGGTGCTCCAGCCAGACACCGACCCCTCAGCACTCAACATCCTTTGTGGCACAGCTCACCTCCGGGTCCTGGTCATCCTCGATGTCTGCTGGTCCTCGTGGCTGCAGAGTCAAGCATCCTTTCTTCACACCTGAAGCACCCGACATCGGTGGGCATTCGACTACCGAGCCCCTGGTCACCTGAAGTGACCCAGACTCTGTCCCCTCTGCTTTCAGGTTTCTCTCACCTAGAATCCAGGCTTGGATTCCACTGGACACTCTTCGCCTTCCGGGCAGCAGTACTTCTTCGCAGCTCTCCATTGAAAACGACGAAGGTTTCCGACACCACTTGACCCCTATGCACCCGGCTCCTCTGGGACAGGTAAAACGGGTACCTCAGTACTCGCTGGTGTGTTGGCTCTAGAAACTCTTATTTCCAAAGGGTTTGCTTGAAGTCCTCGTAGAAGTGTCCTTAAACTGTAACTTTACAACCGCGACTTTCCCATAGAGTTGCACGGAGCACGCGGTCGTGTTTCCTCACTGCACCCGTCCTCCGTGCGCGCCCTGTGTCACTAGATAAGAAAAAAGAGAGGGACCCCTTAAACAAAACCAGGGGAATAGGGTACTACTGGAAGGTAGAAAAGATTATCCCTTGGCAGAGAGTTCAATGAGATCGCTTAGTG
Organism: Calotriton arnoldi; assembly: GCA_963921515.1. Classification (NCBI taxonomy): domain Eukaryota; kingdom Metazoa; phylum Chordata; class Amphibia; order Caudata; family Salamandridae; genus Calotriton; species Calotriton arnoldi. The sequence continues at coordinate 853,260 of CAWUFW010005042.1, read as the reverse complement.
CAATGCTTACGTGCACACAAAATAGAATTTCTTATCATGTCACCCCTGCGTTGCACCAACTCGCCACAACTCATACAGCCCATATGGTAGAGCCTAATGGTTACATAAATGACATAAATGTATTAAGAATAAAAATTATTTTATTATATTTAAAACATCCCATAAATCACTATATCATTAAAAAAAACCATACATATCACAAAGGTACAAATTAAAATTCATATACATATAACATTCATTACACCAACACCAATACTAGAGAGAAACACAAAGACAATACACTTTGTCATAAAAAAAGCACATCTGAAAGGAACACTTCTCTCGCTTCTCCTGGATACATTGTATTGTCTTTTGTCTGCAGGATAAGCTTGTTCCACAGATTATGCAACAACAGCGTCTAGAACCTCTTATGTTCCAAAGGGTTTGCTCCAAGTCCTCGTAGAAGTGTCTTTAAACTGTAACTTTACAACCGCGACTTTCCCATAGAGTTGCACGGAGCACGCGGTCGTGTTTCCTCACTGCACCCGTCCTCCATGGGTGCCCTGTGTCACTGCCTTGTGTGGTTCCTTGGGGTCCCAGCGATTCCACATGCTCTAGGCCCTGTGTCTAGTCAGGTCGTGATTGTTATACCATTTTTTAGTATATGGTTCGGTCTCCCCTGGAGTCCGCTGTGTATTGTGCTACTTACGAATGTTCTATTGATTCAGTATTGTGTGCTTTGTGTTCTAATCTCGTGTAGAGATTAGTAGAGAGTGTTATATTAATAAAAACATATTTTTATATCACTACTGTGTGGTTCTCCTTTCATTTAGTCATCCAGGAGGTGATACTCTGGTAAAACAAGCTGCTTTACATTCCTTCAAGATTAAGCCTGAAGGCTGCTCTCCACAGCTGCCACTAGGTTAGCTTTCTAAAGGTTATCTTTGACCTCATACATCATAAGGGTCGTGTGGACTGGTACAGGGTGCCCACTTTAATTAGTAGACAGCATATACCAGGCCACCTTCTCACATTGGTGTGCAACGGTTGGGATTCAAGCTTGCTATTGTCTTACCAGATAAATCTCATTGAGTGAATAACTGAAAACCACTAAGTATTAGGCACATATAATACATCAAGATTTGAATAAGTAAGTTCTACTGAACTTGGAGTTGGGTAAGTCAAGGGTCTAGCACACCCTTTCTCCAACTCAAGAGAGTTTAGTCTCCACTAGGTTAGGTTGGTGCCTACACCACATAACACTAGTATGTCTTCTAAAGGAGAAGCCAGTGGCTCTCTGCCAACTAGGTACAATGGCCTCTCATTCCAGGAATTGAAAGCCATGTGTGTGTCTAGGAAGCTGAGGACAGGGAGAGGTGCAAACACCCAACGTCTCATTGAGATTTTGCTCTTGGATGACCTTAGGAAGACCCCAGGGTCTGATGAGGTAGATAGAGTGGGTGGGGCAGGGAATGAGGAAAGGCCAGGAAGTGAAACCTTCTTTGACCTGGACTCAAACCCTGGCCAGGAGAATCAAGATGATTCTAACCTGGGCAACATAGAGCTTCCTTCAGGTGGGGGAGAAGGCCCCAGTGACCCTCTCTTTACTCCACCAGGATGAGTACAGAGTTTACCTAGGAGATCTAGATCTCCCTCTGTAGAATCTCAGGTCTCAGGAACTTCTGTAGGGACTTCCATATCAAATAAGAGGGAATCCTCTTATGAGAGACAGTGCCAACTTCTGGAGCTTGAGAAAATCAAGCTTAGGCTCAAGAAGGAGCAGTTGGTCCTAGACAGGGAATCCCTAGAGCTCCAGGGAGCTGCAAAGAGATTGGGACTAGAGTCCCATGGTGGCAGCAACAGTGTCCCTAAGGTTAAGGAGTATACTCATGATCATAGGAACCTGAACAAGATAGTCCCTCCCTACCAAAGTGGGGATGACATCCACAAATGGATAACTGCACTAGAGAGGGCCTGTAAGGTACAGAGGGTCCCTCAAGAACAGTGGGCAGCTATCTTGTGGCTCTCCTTTGCTGACAAAGGTAGAGATAAGCTCCTCACTGTTAGAGAAGAGGATGCTGACAATTATTAAGTCCTGAAGAGTGCTCTCATTGATGGGTTTGGCTTAACCACTGAACAGTGACACCCAGAAGACACAGACTCAGGACTGGGTAGACTTTGTAGATTGTGCTACTAAGGCTCTGGAAGGCTGGTTACTTGGCAGTAAAGTGAATGATTTTAAGGAATTGTACAATTTAATTATGAGGGAGCAGATCCTTAATAATTGCCAAAACCAGTTGTTCCATCAGTACTTGGTTGATTCTGATCTGACCTCTCCCCAAGAATTGGGTAAGAGGGCAGACAAATGGGTCAGGACCAGGGTGAAGCAGAAAACTCAGAATCAAGGTGGTGACCAAAAGAAGCAAGATGCTAAAACTCCAGATAAGGGTGGGGAGAAGGGTAAAGACCAGAAGTCTTCACAAAGGCCCCAAAAACCTGCATCTGGTGGGGGAGTCACAATCTAACAAGGGTAATGGCAAAAGGAAACCTTGTTGTCATATCTGTAAAGAGAAGACCCATTGGACAAAGGATGCCAATTGTCCAAGGGCCAAGGATTCCACTCCTACCACCACTGCCCCTAAGGCAACTGTCCCCCCTAGCCCAGTCTCAAGTGGTGGTACACAGAACAAGGGAATAGTAGGGTTAACCTTGGGATCTGAGATGGATTCTGGCCTAGTCAGAATTCCAACTCAGGCTGTTTTGGTCTGTGATGGAGGCATGGATATTGCCTCCTTATTTGTCAGTCCCAGTAACCTGGGCAAGTACAGGCAACAGCCTTTAATCAATGTTAAGGAGGCCATGGCATACAGGGACCCAGGTGCAAGTGTCACAATGGTGACAAAAGATCTTGTGGGCCCTGACCAGATCATACTTGGTGAGATGTACCAAATGACCAATGCAAGCAATGTCAGGACAGACCATTCCTTGGCAGTTGTGAATTTCACCTGGGGAGGGGTAACTGGCCCTAAGAAGGTTGTGGTTAGCTCAGACCTCCCTGTGGAATGCTTGTTGGGCAATGATTTAGAAACTTCAGCTTGGGCTGAAGTGGAACTCAGGACACATGCAGAAATGTTGGGCATCCCTGCAGATGTGTTTGCCATGACTAGGTCACAGGCAACAATGTCTTCCACTGAACAGGCCCTGGATCCTATAATGATGGACCAGGTGCCTTCCAAGAGAAGGAGCAGTAGGGGTAAGGCAGTGTCTTCCCCTCTGCCTCAGAGTGAGGATCAGTCTCCTGAGGGAGATGATCTCAGTCCCTTTGAAGGAACTGTCTCAGAGGAACTTGAACATGACCAGGTTGTTCTTGGGGACAGGGGGCCCTTCCAGGGCAGAGCTGAGCCAGGAGCAACTGAACTGCCCCTCTCTTGCACCCCTCAGACAGCAAGCTGCTCCTGAGGCTGCTGGGAGTGCCAGTGGGTCCCACAGGATCTACTGGGATGATGGACTTCTATATTCAGAGGGTAGAGACCCCAAGCCTGGTGCTAACAGGAGGTTGGTTATACCTCTGAAGTTTAGAGGCTTTCTATTAACACTGACACATGACATCCCATTAGCAGGACACTTAGGCCAAAGCAAGACCTGGGACAGACTTGTCCCTCACTTTCACTGGCCTCACATGTCAGAAGACACAAAGGAGTTTTGTCGCTCCTGTATCACTTGCCAAGCCAGTGGTAAGGCAGGTGGTACTACAAAGGCCCCCTGATACCACTACCTGTGGTGGGGGTTCCCTTTGGGAGGGTTGGGATTGACATTGTTGGTCCCATGGATCCTCCAACTGCATCTGGACACAGGTTCCTACTAGTGGTGGTGGACCATGCCACTAGGTATCCAGAAGCAATACCCCTTAGGACCACCACAGCTCCTGCTGTGGCCAGGGCCCTCCTGGGAATCTTTTCCAGGGTGAGTTTCCCTAAGGAGGTGGTATCAGACAGAGATGCACAATTTATGTCTGGTTATCTTAATGCTATGTGGAAGGAGGGTGGAGTGAATTACAAATTCACCACATCCTATCACCCACAATGCAATGGGTTAGTTGAGAGATTCAACAAAACCCTCAAGGGCATGATAAAAGGTCTCCCTGACAAGCTCAGGCGTAGATGGGATATCCTTTTGCCCTGCCTTCTCTTTGCCTACAGAGAGGTTCCTCAGAAGAGGGTTGGCTACAGCCCTTTTGAACATCTGTTTGGACATCCAGTTAGGGGTCCCTTATGTTTGGTTAAGGAGGGATGGGAGTTACCTCTCAAACCACCTAAACAGGACATAGTGACTATATCTATCTAAATCACTACACTTAAAAACCTATCAGTCACCCCTATGGCAGGCCTTATCAATCCTGTAGGCAGGGTGCTGGGTTTTACGTGCGAGGGTGCCCCTGCATGAGCGGAGCCCCTCTGCAGCCTTCGGAGACCCTTCTCCGGGGTTGTCAGTGATGCAGCCAGACATATAGGTTAAGTTGCATTATAACCTCACGGTAAATGCTAACTTTAAAACCACTGCTTAGAAACATGTTGTGTTTGGTGTCAAACACCTTGGAATCATACCTCCACACCAGTAACTGGTGTGGGAGGTATGATTCCACCCTTCAGCAACCACTACTGTGGGTCTACGGTCTACCCGGTACCAGCTTTCTCGTCCCGGCCAGCACAAAATGGACGCTGCCAGCCACAGACATGATTCTGCTCTCCTGCTGCTGAGCCAAGCTCGAGCAGAGGAAGGCATGACAATAGGCATCCTGTCCCAGGGAGATGTGACAACCTCCCAGACAGGGTTTAGTGTATTGGGGCTGGGTGGGTGCACTCTGAGAGTGCCAGAAAGTCTGCACTGCTGGCACATTTGGTGTCCCTGTGCATAGTCCAGCTCAAACCAGTTCTGGGAGCTATTGTCTCCTGCTCTGGTGCGAAACTGGACAAAGGACATGGGTGTAGCCACCCCTCTGTCCTGCCCCTCCCCTAGGAGGGTCCCCAGAATCTTTCCAACCCTTTCCCGTGGGTATAAAGTGGGATACCTGGCTACAGGACTTTAGATTTTACCTGGACAATTTTATTTATTTTTATTTTATTTGAAAAGTTTTATATAGCGCTGGCTAGACCCAAAGGTATCAGAGCGCTTTACATGAGGAAGAACATTGTTTCAGAACATAGTTACAAAGTTACATCTGTTGCTGGAGCATAGTTACATGAGTTACATGAGTCACAAAAGCATAGCATAAACATAGGGGGGAGGGGGTAGGAAATACAACGGGGAGACGAGGAAAAACAGTGTCCGACTTCCGGCTGGGTAGGTGACGGCCGAGGGGTGAACCAGAGCCAAACTCCTCTATAGCTGCATAGGAGAGCTCCACCGGTCATCGGCCAAAGGTTGCTCGGGCACCGCAGTACATACAGAAGGTTCTAGATTCCGCCTAGGGGGGCATCGTCAAAAAGTTCCATCACGGGCGCCGGTCATGGCGAGGCTCTTGCCTGAACTTGATATGTGGCGTTTGAAGTGCCATTCTCAGGGCCGGTGGAGGTCTTGCAGTCAGAGATAACCTGCTGGGGCTTCCGCTGCTTTCTCCTGGACATCTCCCACCCGTGGGTGTCGGCTCTCGTCGCACCCAGTTTGCCCCCCTGATGCAGTGGGAGCTACCTGAGGCATCAGGTCATGTTCAGTGTGCTCCCCACCTATCAATATAGGCCCCCCGCATCGGCGCCCTCCCGTCAGAATCCGCCCAAGGCTATATGGCTGAAAAGGGATGGGGATTAACAATAAGCGTCTATCCGGTACAATTTGTGCCTGCAATGGAAGACCCCTTGAGGTAATACTGTTACATGGCGGCCATCTTAAGGTCAGGCAGTGGCTATGTGCTCCTGTGTATCACTGATCCTGAGCCTTCATTCCCAACTGTCCACGACAAACCAGGGAGCCTTAATTCAGTTCTCCGTACCCTCATGGGACTACAAGGAAGCCTCCTGCCCTCCTCCTCTGTGAAGGGATGTCGCCCGCCATTTTGGGGTCAGGCGGGCCGAGATATTTGTATTCCTCCTTTACGGTGGCCAAGTTGTAGGTATCCCCTGCGCTCCGTAGGAATATGCCCAGCGCTGGTGAGTCCAGGGGGCCCCAGAAGCCAACTCACTCCTCCGGGGACAAATTTGATTCAACGGTCGCCGGGCCAACCAGTGCTCGCGGCTCCTACAGCTCCCTATTTAGAGATTAGTGGTATTTCCCTGGCGGGCGCCACTTTGAGGTCAGGCGCGGCGTGTCCCTCATTAAAGAACTAGCAAAGTTTGTATGTGGTTTTAATTCAGGCACCCTCCGGTCCTCTGAAACTCCCATTTAGATCGCCAGATGCATTCTCCGCTCCCCCACTCACCGTCCCTGCAGCGAGTCAGCTAAGATTCTGCTAAGAAGAAACCAAGTACTTCGAATGTCTGCACGATGCTGGACGACTGAAGAATCTCCCTTGGAGTAAAGGAGTTACTCCCCTGCAGTAGCAGGCACCTAAGCGCATCTGACCGGCTTGCATCTCCAGAGCTCCTGCAGACTCCGAAGATTTCAGCAACACAGGAGGTGGGTTCTCGAAGGTCCTTGAGATTGATCTGACCTCTCAGTGATTCTGAGACCAGTATCCCTCGTGGGGACCGTTCAACCCGAACCCCTGTGCACCACGTACATTTGCACAAGCATATGCTTGTTGGCAATCCCTGAGCTTGTGCTTTGGACTCCGTGTAGTCCTCACCCCGAGCAAAATTTGCACCAAAGATATCCGGCCTCCACTCACCGAGTGCTCTGTGGGCTGGTGCTTTGTAAATTTGCTCGAGGTCTCCTCGCGATCCCTGGTCCGTTGGCCTGTGGGTCCTGGCGAGGGTCACCTTGTTTGTTCTTGGGCTTCCCTGGTTGCCCCAGACGTGCCCTGACTCCCCATTGCTTGGAGAGTCCCCTGGCCTTGCTGGTCCACACCGTAACCTGTTTGTCCTGCCTGCATGGGTTGCATTTGCCAAGGCTTGTTGGTGCTCCAGCCAGACACCAACCCCTCAGCACTCGACATCGTTTGTGGGACAGCTCACCTCCAGGTCCTGGTCATCCTCGACGTCTCCTGGTACTCGTGGCTGCAGAGTCAAACATCCTTCACACCTGAAGCACCCGACATCAGTGGGCATTCGACTACCGAGCCCCTGGTCACCTGAAGTGACCCAGACTCTGTCCCATCTGCTTTCAGGTTCCTCTCACCTAGAATCCAGGCTTGGATTCCACCGGACACTCTTCGCTTGCCGGGCAGCAGTACTTCTTCGCAACTCTCCATTGAAAACGACGAAGGTTTCCGACACCACTTGACCCCTATGCACCCGGCTCCTCTGGGATAGGTAACACGGGTACCTCGGTACTCACTGGTGTGTTGGTTCTAGAACCTCTTATGTTCCAAAGGGTTTGCTCCAAGTCCTCGTAGAAGTGTCTTTAAACTGTAACTTTACAACCGCGACTTTCCCATAGAGTTGCACGGAGCACGCAGTCGTGTTTCCTCACTGCATCCGTCCTCCATGGGTGCCCTGTGTCACTGCCTTGGGTAGTTCCTTGGGTCCCATCGATTCTACATGCTCTAGGCCCTGTGTCTAGTCAAGTGATTGTTATACCATTTTTTTAGTATATGGTTCGGTCTCCCCCTGGAGCCCGCTGTGTATTGTGCTACTTACGAATGTTCTATTGATTCAGTATTGTGTGCTTTGTGTTCTAATCTCATGTAGAGATTAGTAGAGAGTGTTATATTAATAAATACATATTTTTATATCACTACTGTGTGGTTCTCCTTTCATTTAGTCATTCAGGAGGTGATACTCTGGTAAAACAAGCTGCTTTACATTCCTTCAAGATTAAGCCTGAAGGCTGCTCTCCACAGCTACCACTAGGGTAGCTTTCTAAAGGTTATCTTTGACCTCATACATCATAAGGGTCGTGTGGACTGGTACAGGGTGCCCACTTTAATTAGTGGACAGCATATACCAGGCCACCTTCTCACACCCATTACAATACTTTCACATCTTTCAATGCTGACACCAGTTTCAGCAACAGATCCGAGACATCCGGGCAATGCTGAAGCTACAGGATCTAATGTGGCTGAGAAGTAGGCTACTGGTCTACGGACACCTCCATGTGTCTGGGTGAGTACGGACAGTGCACAACCCTCCCTCTCACAGCAGAACAGTGAAAACGCTTTATTGTGATCAAGCATTCCCAGGGTTGGAGCGTGGCACAGGCTTTCTCTCAGCTGCAAGAGGGCGACCAATTTGTCGTTATCCCATGGTACTGGATCGCTCACATCCTTGTGCGTCAATCTTTGCAAAGGCTTCACTTTCGAAGAAAAGTTGGGAATCCACTGTCCGCAATAGCCAACCATTCCCAGGAACATCCTGACTTCCTATTGAGTGGTAGTCGGATTCATTTTCATGATCGCCTCAATACGGTCTGGTGACACCTTTCTCTTGCCTTTCTCAATGCGGTGACCCAAATACTGGACTTCAGGCAAACTGAAGTTTGCTCGGGAACACCTTGTCTCCATTTTCTGCCAGGTGGTTTAACAGAACAATGGTATCAACTCTACAAGCTTCCTCGGTCTCTGAATCAATCAGGAGATAATCGATATACTGCACGGGTACAGTACTCTGTGGCAGCACTAAACTCTCAAGGTTCTTCTTTAAGATCGGATTAAAGATGGATGGACTCTCAGTATACCCTTATGGGATATGACACCATGTTAACACATGGTTGTCCAGCCGGAAAGCAAATAAAAATTGGCTTTCCTCATGCAAGGGTATCGAAAAGAACGCTTGGCACAAGTCAATCACAGTAAACCTTTCTCTTCGCAAGGAATTTGGAATAAGATCACGGATGGATTCGGTACCACAGGACAACATGGAATCACAATCGCATTGATCTTTCTCAAGTCCTGAACAATCCTGTACTTCCCACTCAGCTTCTACAACCCCATTATAGGTGAATTGCACGGACTTCCCATGATCTCCTTTAGGAAGCCCTGAGCAATCATGGACTCAATCACAGGTGTAATCCCTGCCACCGTTTCCGGGGTCAGGTTGTACTGAGGCGTTCTTGGGAATTCAGCATTTGGCTTAATTTGTATCTGGACCGGCTCAACCCCTCGAATCAGACCTATCTTTTCTCTGGTAAAATCCCACACCACTGGAGACACAGTGTCTCTCAAGTCATATGGCAGGTCATCCACTGTTAGCACGGGGAACATCGCCACACAGAGATTCTGGTTCGCCAGTTTGAATGCAATTTAATCATCATTAGTCTGCTATTCAATTCCCTTGGGCATGCAATAGATGGTACAGTTCAGTTTACACAAAAGCCAACTCCTACAACTTGGATCAATTGTCCAGAGAGGGGTAGGTTTGTGACTACTGCGGATCTCACAGTAGAACGGCTAGCACCAGTATCAATCAAGAATGTAATGGGATGACTAACAACATCTGCCTCCACATACGGTCCCCTCTGGTCTAACTCCAAGACTGCTCCAAGGGTACAGTCTTCCTCCCGCCTCAGGCACCGTCATTGTAGCAGGTCAGGGTCGAACTCATCTAGAGTCTCGATGAAGGGCATTTGATGGTAACGCTCGATTACCCTGTGAAATTCTCGGGCATTTGTTGCGAAACCTGTACTAACTGATTCGAACCCACACCCCCTCCCCCCCATTGACAGATCTAGGTCTTGTCACAGTATTTATAACATCAGGCACTTGCACCACTTCCTCATCTTGAAACTGATTTGTGGGATTTGCTCGACACTCGTGCTTCCAATGCCTGATTTTGTGACAATAATGACAAGCAGTGGTTCTCTTTAGAGTACAAATGTCCATTCCTGACTTGGGATCTGTTCCTCTTCTTTTTCCCTGTCCTGTGTGGGTTGATACATTCTGGGTCGAATAGGACACGTTACAACGCAAACATTTACAACGCATGCCTTTACAACGTGGTTTTTACATCGCAACATCCATTACAACGCATGCCATCACAACGCATTTTTAGTAACTACATTTACAACGCATTCCATTACAACGCATACCACTACAATGCATACCATTACAACGCATAATACTTTTAGGGCAACAGTAGGGTAAGTGTTGGATAGTGTAGGGGTAAAAATTACTATTCCCACTCCAGTGAGTGCAACAGTAGGGTAAGTGTTGGATAGTGTAGGGGTAATGCGTTGTAATGGCATGCGTTGTAGTGACATGCGTTGTAATGGCATGCGTTGTAGTGACAAGCCTTGTAATGGCTGCATTGTAATGGCATGCGATGTAAAGGCAGTTGCGTTGTAATGACTGCGTTGTAAATGGAGTGCGTTGTAATGACTGCGTTGTAATGGTTGTTTCCCTTCTGACTATTTTCCTGCTTCCGACCTAAAGTTCCTCCATTCGTCTGTGCTTGTTCGACCCTATCGGCGTTTCTCATCTGGACCAACATTAATTTGTCCTTCATTTTGCTGTGCTTGGAATCCACTTCATTGCTACAATATCTGGCATATCGTAAGATCTCATCCACTGACTTGTTTTGCCAGCAGATCAAATACTACTGAATCATAAAGCTAATTTCTGGTCTCAGTCCTAGTACAAACTTGGAAACAAACTGTCCCATATCCTTAGGGTCTAAAGTATCCAACCCACTATACTGCTTGAAGGCTTGCAAAAGCCTTTCATAATAGGCATGTACTGACTCTTTAGGCTCTTGGGTGGTTCAATCCATCTTAACCCAATCAATATCTTGTGGGGCAATTTTAGACTGTAACAAAGTGATTACCTGCTCAGACTTTTTCATGACCAAAGGTGAAGGACCATGTGTTATGGGATCTCTGCCTGGTTCAGAAGATGGCCAATCAATAGCAATTTTACAAGTAGACCATAAATCACTAGGAACCACAATTTCAAACAGTGTATTCAAATCAATCCACAATACTTTTGAAATCTTTACCAGGGGCCTGATTCACAGAACTAACTTACGTCAAAAACGTAAAGTTAGTACTTTTTGGTATTCACAGAATACACTTACTCATTTTGGTATTCACAGAATGAACTTACTCATTTCGGTATTCACAGAAGTTAGTAGTCCTAACTTTAGGACTCCTAAATGCCTTCTGTGAATACCGAAAGTCTTAAAGTTAGGATTTTTCTCAGTTTAGTAGTAGTAAAGTTAGGACTCCTAACTTTAGGACTCCTAAATGCCTTCTGTGAATACCGAAAGTCTTAAAGTTAGGATTTTTCTCAGTTTAGGAGTAGTAAAGTTAGGACTCCTAATTTTACTACTCCTAAACTGAGAATAATCCTAACTTTAAGACTTTCGGTATTCACAGAAGGCATTTAGGAGTCCTAAAGTTAGGACTACTAACTTCTGTGAATACCGAAATGAGTAAGTTCATTCTGTGAATACCAAAATGAGTAAGTGTATTCTGTGAATACCAAAAAGTACTAACTTTACGTTTTTGACGTAAGTTAGTTCTGTGAATCAGGCCCAAAGTGATCAAATTGCTTGTACCATTCAGCAGGTTTTTCCCTCAGCCGAGGAAAATCATTTGTAAATGATGCCAAATCACCCCTGCTCCAAGGCACTTGCACATACCCTCCACTCGGTACCTCTCGCAATGGGTAAGCCTCTACTCCTGCTGTCTCCCCTCCTGGAGGCAAAGTATCCCCTATCCCTTTTTTGACACTCTTTTTCTTTGACCATCTTTTTTCCCACTTGTCAAGCATGCTCCATGCGCGGATCCCTATGACCAACTCCTAAATGTGTGTCTTCAAACCCGTGACTCCTTTCTCTTCTAATCCCTGATCACTGTAATTTAATCCGTGGCTTCCCTGTAACATTTTCATTTTTGACAAATCCGCATCATACTTCTGGGCCAATTCTGTCAATTTCTCATGTGCTCGCCTTGCCTTACGAGTAACGTCCTTCACCACAAATAACAACTCATCCTGCTCGTAAAGTTATATCCTCTCCAAAGGCAAACTTCCACTAATTATCTCATCTGCTTCCGCTTTCAGCCTTACTACATCTAACAATTTAGCCTTTACTACAGCCTTGATGGTTCCCTGACTCGACACACTATTCTGTCCTTCCCTCTCAATACTCTGATTCCTCTGTCGATTTTCAGGTGTTGCAGTCTGCAAGACATGTTGATCTCCCGAAGCTCCCTGACTCGCAACTACCTCTGGTATCCTCCCAATTGGTCCTCTAACTGGAGCTTCCCACAATCTCAAATCTGAATTGGAATTTGCCAGTGACACTGATCGTATTGTACTAGACCCAACATGCACCCTTGATGGGTCCGCGGTTGCTGGTAATGGAGTACTAGCTTCTACAGGCACCAAAAATGGACCATTCCCATCCATTGTTACATTTGGGCTGACCCTCTCTGCTAGTCCTGTCTGTGGCTGACTGCTACGTTCCCCTAAACTCAGCGATATGTAGTATCTGTGATAACACAGACACTACAGATCCAATGGTGACCGGTACCGTAAGGGCTTCCGGTAACCGTATAGCAGCGTTGACTCCACTTGTCTCTGCACATCCAAGCGCTGGCATCCCTGTTTCTTCTGACCCAGATGAAGTCTTTCCCACTACTCTCGCTCTAAGGCCTGTCTGTGGCACTACCATTCTTTCCATGCTCACTGCATTTGCCAGTTCTCGCCTTCCTCCTTCTGAATGTGGATTGTATGGTGGAGGATGCTCTGCTAATAGTCTGTCTAATAAGCTATCATCGGTATCACGCCCATCATCTCTATTCCTGCTCCGAGCATCTCCTTAGTTCACTAATAGAGGGTACAATCTTTCTCCCTCAGTGGTGTCTACTTTCCACCTCTTCAACTGTGTATCCCATCGCACATCCTGGAATGCCTTCATTGCTTTTTTCATCCTTCCCTGACATTTTTCCCTGTTCTTTGCCTGAGCTGCTCGCATCCACACATCTAAAGCCTCAAACTGTGTTGGTCTAGGTGGGGGCCGTAATGAAGACATCACCCCCCTCAACTGGTACAATACCTCCAATCGAAATGAACCATAAGAGGAAAAGCCAAATCTCCCTCCTTCTCAGTAATCTTGTGCTAATTTTGAAGCAAGACTATAGTATGGAGACCTACATTCGTTGCCATATAATGTGCTGAAGTATCCTTGGGCGGTGCTTCCTCACCCACTTGTGTTACCACTCCCCTATCTCCCCTACAAAGGTCTCGTAATACCTTAAAGCATCGCATGATTAAACCAAAATTCTTTCCGCTAACAAAATGTCCTCACTCCGACTTCCTGATGAGAACCAGCCAATCCCAGCGTGGCGTTACACCAACCGACCTATCGCAGCGCGGCACACTCTGACGTCACCTTTTCCCCCTCACAGCAGTTCACCCTCCTTCACAATCTCACTATACGCATTCACTCTCCCAAGTAATTGTCTGCCCTACTAAAAGATCGATAGAATTCAATCACTCAAGAACATTTATGAATTGTGACCCTCGATCTGCGCTGGCCACTTGAATCGCTGTAGTCCACCCTTGCGCACGAGGCTTTCCACCCGATTCTAAAAAATTCACTCACACAAAGTTCCCTGTCTCAGGCAGGTTGTCGATAGCGCTTCACGGCTTCCCAACAAACCAATGACCAGACAATTACAACAAATCGGTGTCTTCTAAACCACAAATATCTATCCCGGGATCTTAGGCTACTCTTGAGCCCAATAACTATAACAAACAAAACTCTTGGACTGCGCGCGTCCGGTCCCAAACCACATTCACTCGACTCTCATCCCAACTCCGCAGGACATCACACAATGAATTCATCACCACAATCTAACACACGACGGATCCCTATTCATACTCACTCCACTGTTCACCGCTGTTTTTGACGCACCGTCAATCTCCGTTGGTCTTCGCCAAAGTCCGCCGTTCTCCGCTCTCGGTCATTGGGCTCTTTTCTGGGGCTCTATGAGTTTAAATCTTTTTTAGAATTTTCTAGCTTCTCCCCTCACTTCAAGAGACAACTATTCTACACTGCTACCAACTGAAGGAGTCGGGTTCCATGTTCTAGACTTACTCCGGAACCCCTGGCTGATGGCTCTTTGTAGTCTGCGTGTAAGTGTGGAAGGGAGAGAAATCATTAGCCAATTATACATTACCATTAAAATAGCCCATGTCATCAAAGGAACACAGACTCCGGATCCAAAGTTTAGTGAATTTATTACAAGGCCAAGAAAAGTTGGATATACAAACACCTCAAGACAAGGGTATAAAAATACATTGGTACTAATACAAATACAAATCTACGGGTGAAAATTAGGCAGTGCAACATGCACAGGACAAACAGTTCCAAAATAAGAATGCAGAAAATAACTGAACCGACATCAATAACCAAGTTCATAAGCGGTTCGTGAGTGAAAAGCATTGATCTGTCCCTACACTACCACTAACGTGACCTCCTGTTAGAACCGGGGTCGCCGATTCCCCTCACGCTGGGCAAGGTCAGCAGGTGGAAGGTGTTCCTCATCTATCTTAGCACAGCAGTGCCTCAGCCCAGTCAGTACCAGTAGTGTAGGTCTCCCTCCTAGGCTCCTCCTCTTCACTCCCATCCGTCACCATCAGGAGAGTAAGTTCTGACCGCTCCTGGTGTGGCTTAAGGCGGTTGATGTGGAACACCCTGTGGGGTTGTCGGGGGGTCTTGAGGTCTACTACATAAGTGGTCTGGCCTCTTCTCTCCAAAATTTCGTATGGTCCAGTCCACCGGTCCTGGAGGGCGCTAAGCTCTCCGGGCTCCATGACCCACACCTTCTGTCCAGCATCCAATTCCACCGTCCGAGCATTCCGGTCGTACCATTCCTTCATGACGGCTTGACTAGCCTCCAGATTGTCTGAGGCTTCCTTCCACAGCTTGGCCATCTGGCTGCGGAATGCCAGCATGTAGCTGACCACATCACGGGGGAGCTTCTTAGAAGACTTCTCCCACCCCTCCTTCACGAGACTGAGGGGCCCCCTAATGGGGTGGCCATAGAGCAGCTCAAAGGGGCTGAAACCGACCCCCTTCGGCGGCACCTCTCGGTAGGAGAAGAGCAGACAGGGTAAGAGGACGTCCCACTTCCTTCTCAAGTCCTCTGGCAGGCTTCGGATCATCCCCTTCAGGGTCTTGTTGAAGCGCTCCACGAGCCCGTTAGTCTGGGGGTGGTAAGGTGTGGAGAACCTGTAGGTCACTCCGCACTCCTTCCACATGGCCTGCATGTAGGCCGACATGAAATTCGTGCCCCTATCTGACACCACGACCTTGGGGAATCCCACTCGGGTAAAAATCCCCATCAAGGCCCGCGCCACCACAGGTGCGGTGATGGTCCTCAGAAGGATTGCCTCTGGGTACCGGGTGGCGTGGTCCACCAACACCAAGATGAACCTATGTCCCGAAGAAGTCGGCGGGTCCATTGGCCCGACAATGTCAATTCCTACCCGCTCAAAAGGGGTACCGACAACCGGGAGCGGTTCCAGAGGGACCTTCAACTTAGTCCCTGACTTGCCACTCGCCTGACAAGTCACACAGGTCTTACAAAAGGTGTCAGAGGTAACTCTCATCCTGGGCCAATAAAAATGTGGGACCAATCGAGCAAATGTCTTATCCTGGCCCAGGTGTCCTGCCAGTGGTATCTCGTGTGCCAATTCCAGCAGGAAGGTTCGGTAGCATTGGGGGACCACTAAGGCCCTTGATGACCCATGCACCGGAGCCTTAGGCTCACTGTAGAGGAGACCATCCTCCCAGTAGACATGGTAGTTACCGGTCTCTGTACCAGTTGCTTGGGCTTGGGCCTGCTGCCGCATGCCTTCAAGCGTTGGGCACTCTCTTTGCGCCCAACAGAATTCCTCCCGGGTAGGCCCTCCTTCCACCTGCCACACTGCAGGGGTCGGCAAGTCCCCCACGGGAACAACATCCACCTCAGCGGACTCCGGGGTCACCTCCGCGAGCTCCCCATCCATCTCGCCGGGTGCATCTTCGGAGATGTCCTCTTGTCCAGCAGTGGGCTGGGCCATTGTTTCAGGCTCCAACCCGGGTTGAGTTCCTTGCCGGGCAGCCATGGACCACGTGACCACGCAAGTCCACCCTGGTAATCCCAGCATCTCAGCGTGGGCGTTGAACTCCACCTCCTTCCAGGCAGTATGTTCCAAATCGTTTCCGAGTAGACAGTCAACTGGCATGGCTCACCGCAACTCTCAACAGGCCTGAGACTCCTCCCCACTCAAAGGGAACTTGGGCCACGGGGTAATGACCCAGGCTATTATCAGCCATGACAACCGGGTGGAATACTTCAGGAATCACCTGCTCTGGGGACACCAGCTGACGTCTTACCATCGTCATGCTGGCACCCGTGTCCCTCAGAGCCTCCACCTCCTCCCCGTTCACCAGGACCCTCTGCCGGTACTTGGCAGTGTTCGAGGGTACCTGAACCCATGGGATCATCTCTCTATCCCCCAGGGAAACTAAGGTCAAGCCTGTCCACTCACCTCCCCTACCTAGGGACAACTCCTCCCCAAGCGCTACACTGGCCAGCCCGGGGCTCTTACTTCCTGTGGGGGCTGGGGTCCTCTTGCGACACTGGGGATCCCCCTTGTAGTGTCCAACCTCCCCGCACTCGTAGCACCGGACAGTTCTGGGCTGCTGACTCTTGTCAGGGTAAGTAGGTTTCTGGAATCCAGATTGGGGTGGGGAACCTACCCCTCTCCCATGCAGTCTATTTGGGGGCCTTTAAAGAACTCCTTCTTTTTATCTCCCCCCTCTCTCTTCTGGGGAAAACCCTGTCCACCTTTCGGGGGTCTCCCCGGATCCCTTGTGGGACACCCGAGTGCTAACCCAGGTATCCGCCTCCTCCGCAAGTTCCCGAGGATCGGTCAGCTTGCGGTCCACCAGGTGTTGGCGCAGCTCTGGAAAACTCTTATCAAGAAGGTGCTCCTTTAAAAACAGATGGTACAGCCCTTCATAGTCACTCACCTCGCTGCCACGCACCCAACCCTCCAATGCCTTACGGGCATAATCAAAAAAATCCACCCAGTTCTGTGTGGGAAGCTTGTGGCTGTTGCAGAATTTCTAGCGATACTTCTCTGGAGTGAGGCCAAACTTTTTAAGCAGTGCCTCTTTCATGACAGGGTAATTTGTCTGATCACCTTTGTCTAAAGTCAAGAGTGTGTCCCTTGCCAACGGAGGTATGTACCTATACAGGCCTCCCCCCCAGTACTTCTCAGGCACCCCATGGGCTACCAAAGACACCTCATACGCCGCCAACCACTTATCAATGTCATCCCCCACACTGAAACTTTCCATTACCTCCTTAGGTAGGTAAAACTTAGGCTCTCGTGGAGCCTCAGCGGGTACGCTGCCACCATTCAAGTTGCCCTGCGCCCCCATCTGCAATGCTCGGCGCGCTAATTCTTTCAGGCTAAGCTCATGCAAAAGCTTCTTCTCTTCCATGGCTAGCCTTGCCTGTTCTCGCTCCTTGTCCATCCTAGCGAGTTCTAGCCTCAATTGCCTCTCCTCCCTCCTGTCCTCGTACTCCTCCACAGACACACTGCTCGCTGACACACTACTGCCTGCCCTGGAACGTCTCCCTGGCAACACATTCTCACTGATGTCTATGTGCAGTAGGTCTAGCTCTCCTGGAGCATCCAGCTCCCCCTGTTCCTCGACCACTCTCCCTCCCGGGTGGGCCAATACCCATGCCCTCAAGACTTTCTGAAGCTCCTCTCTCTTGGCGCCTCGCTTGACGGGCACCCCCATCCCCTGACAGAACTCCCTCAGCTGCGCCACCGTATACATTTCAAGGTTGGCCAGCTCAAACTCCATCCTGACAGGTGGGGCCCCAGACAACTTAAGGGAAAAACTACTAGGACGTAGGCAACAGGTTAACACAGGAGTCTGTACAGTCAGGCAGTGAAGAGCGAATTGTTAGGCTTGCTTACAAATAGGTGTCCAATTGCGGCGCACACTGAATCCCTGTAGGGTGCTGCACAAGCACAAGTCCTTATCCCACCGCTGAACACCAATGTTAGAACCGGGGTCGCCGATTCCGACACAGTAGCTTGGCGCGAGGCAGGAAGGTACCCGAAGGCAATGTGTTAAGCAGTTGTGCAGCACACACTCACACTGACTCAGTAATGCGCAACAATAAAGGAGACACCACACCAGGCTTTTGTATAAAAACAAGATCCTTTATCTAATTTAAATCAGCAGTTGATGAGGCAGATAATCTTAGGATAACATTCAATTCATTTCACAGTAGAACTTGAGGAACTTATCCAAGTGCATAAAAAGCATTAAACCTTCCTATAAGGGAAGAGACATTAGCAACATGCATCTGAAAGCAGGTAATTCTGTAGGTAATGCAGGACGGCAATTAGCATAAACAACAGCCTAATCAGGCCCATTCAATTAACCAAAAATAAGATGCAGGTAAACATTCAACATATGACCATTTGAATCAAAGCAGTGACTTTAACTGAAGTGGAAGATCAGGCTTCAGCATATAACCACGGTTAAACATGCATTACATCAAGGTACATTTCAATTCAAAGGTGACCTTACAGCCGGTAGGTATGTATCACTGGTGACATTCCCCTCCGTAATATCCCTTTAGCAGGTGGGCAGGCCTAAGCTTTCTCACAGGGTCCAGCCTCGTGCACAGAGGAGGCAGTCAATATGGCAGAATGAGGGCGACTGCTCCTCCCAATGCACTCAGGGCGATATGCGGGGAAACTCTTCCAAGGTGAGGCCTCCGTGAAGCGTGTACTCCCCCTCCCAGGCCTCCCGGGCTCACCTTACAGTCCCGGTGCTGGTGTAGGCCGGACACGACGCCAGCCGCCTTCTCCCCGGTCAGCCCGCTCCTGACTGCGCGTGGGGCTTCGACCGGGAGAGGCGGAGGAGTGCCCTGATGTGGTGGCGGTAGGGGTTGTAGGCCTCAATGCGGAGGAGGGGGCGGCCAGAACATGCAGAGCGGTAGAGGGGGGCTCCCGTGTGCAGCGGAGCCCCTCCGGCGACAACAGCTCGAGTCTCGGGCCTCTGGGGAAGGCAGACGGCAGGAGCCAATCCTAGCGCGGCTCCCGGGGGCGCGGCCTAGGACGCGGCCGGCGCTCCTGTTGCTTAGCGACCGGGGACCACGTGGGAGGCCCAACGCGGCCTCGGTGCAATTCCCGGCTCCTCTCCTGCGGCGCCTGGGTCGCGGCGGTGATCCTGGCCCAGCGCTTCTCTTTACAGGGCACAGAGGCCGCAGCGGTGAGTTTCTGGGCAGTGCGCTTCGGTTGCACTAAGCGCGGGGGCCGCGGCGGTGATTGTGGCACAGCGCTTCTTCTCTCTTGAGCGCGGGCCCGCGGCGGTGATTTTGGCACAGCGCTTCTTGGCACACAGCGCTCAGGAGGCACAGCGCTTTACAGTTCACAGCGCTTCTTGGCACACAGCGCTCAGGGGGCACAGCGCTTACCGGTCACAGCGCGTTTGGGTTACAGGGCACAGCGCTAGGGCGGCATACAGCGCTTCTGGATACAGGGCTCAGCGCTTTACCTGGTGATCCCCAGCAGCATGTGCAGGTTACAGGGTTGCAGTTGCAGTTTCTTGGTTTCAGGCTTAGATGTAGGTATTTGAGTTGCAGTTAATTCAGTTGCAGTTACTTGAGGGGAAGGGGGGTTGAGTTGGTGGGCACAAGAGGCAGGTAGGTGCCCTGCAGGCACACTGGAGGTAGTTCCCTGGGTCCCCTCATGCTGGGCAAGGTCAGCAGGTGGAAGGTGTTCCTCATCTATCTTAGCACAGCAGTGACTCAGCCCGGTCAGTACCAGTAGTGTAGGTCTCCCTCCTAGGCCCAACAGCCTGTACTCCGGCAGAGGTTCCCCCAGGTCCAGTGGTGCCCCAACTGACTAACTAGGTTTCCCTCCAAACCTCTTATATCCCTAGGTCAGGTGACGCTCCTGAAAGGCGGCAAAACATAACTCCTCCCTGGGCTGGAAGGTTCTAGAAGCTTCCCTCATGTCTATCTATGAGGCCCAGAGGCGGGACGGCATGGATACAGTAACATTATGTCCCAGCCTGATCCTGACTACTAGTATGTGGTTGTGCAATGGCCACTCCGCAGTAGCAGGGGCCTGTGGCAGCCATCTTATTAGGAGAGAGCACCTGCGCCTCAGCACTGTTTGGCAGTGGTAAGGCGCCCAGAGACCTAGGTCCAACAAAACGTTAGTGGCAAAAATGAGGCGCAAAGAGAATAAACGGGGTAAGACCACCCTAGGGCTGACAGGTCTAACACATCCCTACTTAGCATTTCCCAGTCAAGTTCTCAAAAGGTGTCAGCACGTGAAGGCTTCCTAAGAAGTACACTCACATTGAATGGGTCAAGTAGCATAAAGCTACGGAGCTCATTCTAAGATGCTCCCTCTTCCCCAGACATGGCAGAAGTCCCTGGATTCTGTCCGTAACCCCAATAGAAGAATCGATTTATACTGTCCCATCTGGCCTTGCGACATCACCCCATCCACTCCTCGTAGGTAATTTTCCATCCAGCAGCGATGCTCCCAGGCCTTCGCTCGATGACCTTGATTCCCCGGCTCTCTCCGGTGAGAAAGAACACCAACCCACATAATCAGCATCGCTGTCCAAATGTATCTTCTCCTCCCTAAGCCTAACTCCTAAAACAAAGGCGTTATTCTAATTAACAAGGATGAATTCCTCCACCTGCAACAGAAACATGAGAAAGACAAATTCCACTTACACATGAAATCTAACAGCAACGTTTAACATGAGAGCGAACAGGGAGAAATACACGTTAGGCCTACCAAATCTGGCCAACATAAGAACAATACATAAGCTTTAGAAAGCACAGGCATATAAATCATTAACTTCGACACACTACATAAGCACATTAATATTGGAAATAGTCGCTAGTTATGAATGCACATTTACACATTGAGATTTCATCTAAGCACGGATAACTACAACATTAATTCTTCGTTTTACATGAAAAATTCCTAACACTTCACCTTGTACGTTATTACAGTACACAATCTAATGACCAAATGTTAACACAACAAAGGATTACATGTGGGTGCGAACTACTCATGATTACAATGCACCCCTCAAAATGAAAGAGCAGAATCGTGCTCTATCACCATGCATCCCTGTCGTAAATGTCCATGGCTCCCTGCCCATGTGTCTCTTTATTTCAGTTTCAGAGGAAAGAGCTGAATACATCTCTTTAAAGAACATTACATCACAACACAGTAAAAGTTCACTTTCGCTCTCAGAAACCATCTATCTCTCCAGTCTCACAATGACAATATCCTTGTCTTTGACCCTGTCCATGGCTCTACTGCCCTTCGACTAGGTATGCGCTATACAAATATCACATAAATGCACACATTTATACATACACACAGAGTGAGTGTCTTAACTAGAAGAAAAGCAATAAAATAGGTAGATATGAGAATGCTACATTAAAACTATGAGCCACCAGTCAGCAAAAAATGCAGTCAATCCCTTCCCTGTCAGCTGCCTCAAGTAAAGGTCCCAAGCATAATGCTGAGCATAGAGCACTGGTCAAGGGAACAAACCAAAACCTCCCTTTTAAAATGGAAATACAAGCATTGGTGTTCTGTAACACAACCTGTTAGCCAATATTATATGGACGAAAGTTCCATTGTTATGTTTTCTACTTTGCATACTTTTGAATTTTTTGGAAAGACAGAAAATGTTTTATGAACCACATTTATTAATATGCTATAGACCATGAATATTTAATAAATGTATCAATAAGTAAACATACATTTGTGAATGGATGCCAGAGTAAATACATATGGTGATTCACCTGTACAAATTTGGCAACATCAGTCAAAATATAGGGGTTAATCAGAGGAAGGGGGATAAAACCAAAGCTGGGTGTTCTAGAGAGACCTATTTTGGAAAAACATTATATCATGTAATAGCCAGAATTCTTAATGTTATTGGTGAGTTTGATCGAGCTGGGCTTTTATATAATGCTCAAGTGACATCACATTGAATGTTGTGGATATACAGTAGGGGTACCGCTATGTTTGCTGAACATGCACATTTCCACAGTGCGTATCTTGAAAAAGACAAAGGGGCCGATTTAATTGCTAATAGGTCAGGAACTTCATTGCAATGGCTACGAAGTTCCTTCCCCTCCAACAGTGGTCTGCCCTCCTAATTGTGGATGGACCATAGGTTTGACTATGGTGGTGACTACTCCATCACCTTTGTACACAACCTTCTCCGATGGCCCGATGGAGTAAGGGCCATCAGAGATTTGGCTATATGTACGTCCGCCCAATTAGGGTGGACATATAGCCGCCTTTACTGTCTGTCACTACCAGGCAAATCCTGGCAGTACGGGACAGTGAAAAACAAAAACTTTTCCCCTTGCCATGAGAGATGGCTCACATTGCAAGGGGGGCATCATCTTCCGCTTCAGGGTTTTCTTTTTAAAAATAAAATATAAACCAGTTTGGTGCAAGGCACCATCATGTTGACGGAGCACTGCACCAAACTGTGAAAAGCATTGACAAGCACTGTGGTGATGATGATTCTTGGCAATGCTTTAGAAATGACCGCCAGCATGGCGGTCATTTATTAATTAGGTGGGCGGCACCTCCTTCAGGGCAATGGAGCCTCCCACCGAAATTTAAATTGGCCCCTAAGTGCCAGGGCCCAAAGAATTACTGGAAGCATGAGTCTGGCACTATCAAAGATTGGGGTGCCTAATACCAAGTCTACATGGTCTTGATTCCAATTCATGCCTCGTTCATCCCCCACCAGAAACTCCTTGGGGAATATTACCAAGAAATGGCGATAACTATCGCTAACCTAGGTTAGCGCTAGTTTTCCTATCGCCGTCGATACCTGCAAGTTATCGCCCTGTTAGCGACGTATTAGCAACGTTTTGCTAACAGGTGATAGCTTCAGGGATCAGCGGCAAAAACCGCCGCTAACATTAGCGCGATGGCGTTAATGAAACCGGCGATAGTGGGTGGAATCCAGCGATAAGCCCTTAGCGATAGAAAAAGTCACGCTAACCCGCAAGTTTGGACTCAGCCTATCTGTCCACCTCCAATATAAAAGATGCACAAAAAAAAAGGAAAAATGCAGATTTGAGCAGCCAGGGCACAGTGCAGCACACATCAACAACCCCCTCAAGCCACCGAACATCCTGGTTGACCAGGATGAGATCCTGGTTCCCACGCAGGACCTGCGTCTGGTTCCTGGATCCCTCGCTGGACCTGCGACTGGTTCCTGGATCCCTCGCTGGACCTGCGTCTGGTTCCTGGATCCCTCGCTGGACCTGCGTCTGGTTCCTGGATCCCTCGCTGGACCTGCGTCTGTGGCCTGGAGTGGGATGTGGAGTAGCTGTGGAGTCGATGAGCCGTGGCAGGAGACATTGATGTGCGACGATCGCCCGTACCTGGTGGTGAAGTCTGGCAAGTCACATGGAGACACGTTGCTGACCTGTGTGAGAAGCCCGCCTTGCGCACCTTGGTGCAGTCAATGGTAGAGGTGATCCTGCGCACCAACATAGTGAGGTCCGCTTCGCATACTATGATCCACCACTACACCGGGGTGCACGGAGGGGATTACCAACGGTGGGTGCCGTCTCCCTGCATCACAGGACGGATGATGTTGGGCTGGCCGGACGCTCTGGAGGGTGAGGCCCCTGTGCTACGCCGAACTTGTGTGGACTGAGCGCTGCAACTACACGCTTAAGGGAGCCCTGCTGCATCAACTGCATCGGGTGGTCCACCAGCGGACTACGCAGTGACTGCTGTACCCAGCCCAGTGAAAGCACACCTGGCTCAGGCTCCTGCTGGCTGAGTCACAGATTTGGAGAGAGTGCAGTGGATTGCGCCACGGGGTCAATGTCCAGGTAAGGAGAAGGTGGGACGCGTAGCGCAGGAGGGCCGGGAGGGAGTCGCTCATGCCTATCACACGTAAATGACGCACCCCCAGTGGCGGCTCTATTGTTATGTTGGAAGAGCGTTGCCCCACCACCTCAAGCAGTGCAGAAGAGGAACAATCATCACATGATGATAACTCAATCAATCAATCACTCAGGGGAATTGTAAGTGCACCACTCACCCGTGAGGGTCGCAAGGCACTGAGGGGTGGGAGGCCGCAGATCTGTTAGCCGAAGAGCCAGGTCTTGAGGGTCTTCCTGAAGGTGTTCAGGGAGGGGGCACCTCTGATGTTTGCCGGTAGCTCGTTCCAGGTATTGGATGCAATGTGGGAGAAGGATCTTCCACCTGCTCTGGCCCTGTGGATGCGCTGGGTTCGGACAGTGCGAGGTTGGAAGATCGGATGTCTCATTTGTGTACGTGGAAGTTGATTCTGTCGTTGAGATATTTGGTTACGTTGTTGTGTAGGCATTTGTAGGCGTGAGTGAGAATTTTGAAGGTGACTCTCTTCACCAAGACAGAGTCTACGTAGGTGTTGGCTGATGTGTTAGTGCCGGGGGATGCCGAGGACAAGTCTGGCGGCGGTGTACTGTAATGTCGGTAGTTTGCGGAGTAGGGACTTGTAAATGGTGGCATAGAGTGTGTTTCCATAGTCCAGTCTGCTGGTGATGAGTGCATGGTTGACTGTCTTCCTTGACTCTGGGGGTATCCATTTGAAGGTCTTGCGGAGGATGCAGAGGGTGTTGAAGCAGCTGGAGGTGACGGCGTAGACCTGTCTGTTCATGGTGAGGGATGGGTTGAGTACGATGCCGAGGTTTCTGGCGTGGTCCGAGGGGGTAGGTGGGCTTCCGAGGGCAAAGGCCAACAGGTGTTGTCCCATGCTGAAGGTGTGGTTCCAAGGACAAGGACTTCTGTCTTCTCAGTGTTGAGCTTCAGGCAGCTGTTGGTCATCCAGACTGCAATGTCCTGCATTCCTTTCTGGAAGTTGAGTCTGGCGGTGGTGGGGTCTTTGGTGAGGGAGAGGATGAGCTGGGTGTCATCAGCGTAGGATACGATGTTGAGGACATGCTGTCGGACAATGGCGTCGAGGGTGCCATGTAGATGTTGAAGAGGGTCGGGCTCAGAGATGAACCCTCTGGGACTCCGCAGGTGATTTACATGGGATCGGTGAGGAAGGTTGGCAGTCTGATCCTTTGGCTTCTTCCGGGGAGGAATGATCGGATCCAGTCGAGGCCTGTTTCTTGTATGCCTCCGTCGTGTAGTCTGGTGACTAGTGTGTGGTGGGAGACGGTGTTGAAGGCCGCTGAAAGGACGAGTATGATGAGGGCTGCGGAGTGGCCTTGGTCCAGGAGTGTGCGGATGTCGTCTGTGGCAGCGAGTAGGATGGCCTTATTGCTGTGGTTGGTTCGTAATCCGGATTGGGACGGGTCGAGGATGGCGTTGTCATCAATGAATCGTGTCAGTTCCCTGTTGACTGTTTACTCTGCAACTTTGGCTGTGAAGGGGAGGAGCGAGATGGGCTGGTAGTTCTTGAGGTCGGTGGGGTCAGCTGTGGTCTTTTTGAGAAGAGGCCAGACTTCTGCACGCTTTCAGTCGTCTGGGGAGGTGCCTGTTTTGAAGGTGGTGTTGATGGTGCGTTGCAGTTCGTGTGTGATGGCGGCCGTGGCTCTGAGGTAGATGTGGGAGGGCATGGGTTGGTGGGGGCCCACGAGTGGATGCCTTTCATGGTTGAGGCTGTGTCTTCGGCTGTGACTGGCGTCCAGGTGGAGATGGTGGGCTGGCTGCTGTGTCCGGGGCCCGGGGTGTCTGTAGACGAGGGTTCCTCAGAGTGTGGAGTTGTGGCTGGTCTGGATCTGGAAGTGCAGATGTTCGGCGGAGGGGAAGGTTTCCCTGGAGGTGGTGAGGTAGAGGGTGCTCTTGTGGGCAATGGCGAGGCACCCTCCCGGGTGGTTGGTGCGGTCCTTCCTCTGGATCTTGTATCTGTCCGGGATGGCGGTGTTGATGTCGGGGGCGGAGGAGGTGTTGTCCAGGTGTCCGTGAAGAAGGCGATGTCGGGCGAGAGAGAGTCGAGTAGGTTCCAGATTTCCACACCGTGTTTGTGCACGGAGCACCCGTTGAGGAGGATGCATCCTTGGGTGTTGCCGGTGCTGGCGTCGGCTGTGTTGGAGTCTGGGTGGTGGTTAAGCTCTGGCGGCAGTGGAGGCAGGAGAACTGGCCGGGGGTCGTGTTTGCCGATGCCTGTTGTCAGTCTCTGACTTTCCCGGGGGGTGAGCGTGTGGAGGGTGGCTGTGCTGTAGCAGTGGGTGGCCCGTGATCCAGGCTTCCTGGCGCTGGTCGCGGTTGGGTTGCAGACGTGCACAGACGGGCTTGTCTTAGGCGCGCCTTCTGCGCACCAGCGGCGCGTGTCCGCTGCGCAATCGCGCAGCGTCCGCCATTAAGTAGGGGAGGGTGGAGGAACGATCAGCTGGGAGGCGGGAATGTGCGAGGACAGGGGTTCGGGGCCGCAGGGGCAGCACCGGCGGGAAGCGGGTAGTGCGGGCACAGAGAAGCCAATAAAACAGTTAAAAAAGGGAAATACAAGGGATAAATAACTGATGTAATCATGCTATGTATCCTCAGGGGGTGGGCGGGTGGGTAGGACTGCTCCAAACACGGAGCAGGGAATGTGCGGATTGGCATGCACACTCAAGTGCGCAATGACTGTTTGGTCGGCCCACCCAGGCCGCCCAATGCAGACATGCGCACTTCTCTGCTCGCAATGCAGGCTGCATTACAGCCTGCATGGAGTACATGCCCACCCCTCCGGCCCCTGGCTGCATGACTTGTCCCGTTGCCAATTAACAATCCCACCGCCGCATCGCAGCGTTGTGATTGGCTCAGGGGAGGGAGCCTGGCTGCCTACTTCCTTTTCCTGGAGGCAGACGCAGGAGAGCAGGAGCTATGAAGTGTGGCTCAATGTTAGAGCGGCAGACCCTGATGCAGAGATCTGGCACGGGACCAGGGTTCAATTCCCGCCTCAGCGGGTATTGGGCTCAACTTCCTTGGACCTGATAATTCTCGCCTCGGTGCCTATTCTAATCATGGGTCCAACTCTGGGCAATAGCTTGCTTAATCTCCACAACGGCCCCACCAGTGCTGGGATGCCTGGCTTCACCTTGGGGGTGCCCAGGAGTGGACATTTCACAGGGAAAAGCCAGGAAGGGTTCCACAGCGGTATGCGTTCAGCGCCAGGATGCCTCAGGGTAGCAGTGCGCTTTACAAGTACAAATTCATTTCATTCATGAAGACACGGGACACGGCTTAGAGGTAAGACTTCCCTCAATACATTTTTAACAACACACTCTCACACACACATCCCCGCGTCCACGCACCATCCAGTGTTCTTTACAGGGTTTACCACCTCACAGCTGTCCAGACACCCCCCGCACTTCTCAATGGTGGCCGCTGTACGCCCATGCACAGCGGGCGTACCACTTGTGTGCCAAAGGCACATACGTAGTTGCGATGCATGCCATAACATCGCATTCCATTCCAATACATACTAATACTAGGCACATTGCAACAGTAGAGTAGGTGTTGCATAGCAGAGACATGAAGATCACTGTTCCCAATACAGTGAGTGCGACCCACAAATAACCTTTGCACAACTAACCCAACCGTGAACCCTGGAATTCCTTTCTGAACCCCCAAAAGACACCCAAAAGATCACATTTGAGACAAATGCACCCCCCAAATTTCTCTTTATTTTGTCACAAAACACACCCAGGATTTAGAAATTTGACCCCAAAAAAACACCTAAAAATTCCAAACTTTACCCCACAAAACACCCCATTTTTCATATTTTACCCCAAAAAACACCCCATTTTTCATATTTTACCCCAAGAAATAGTCCAATTTTCATTTTTTACATCCAAAACCCATACACACCTGAAGAAGTTTAAATTACCCCATTACTGACCTCACAATCCATTGTAATCAAATGCGATGTTAAGGGACCCGCGTTGTCGGAGTTGCGTTGTTAACGATGTACTGCCTGCATTGTAATGGTCGTCTCCCGTGACAAAGGCAACACATAAGCTACACCGTTTGCATCCGTCTGCCCCTGGACCGTGCTCAGCACCAAGGTGCATTCCTCTTGGACACTCCACCGCTACGACACCAGCACCCTCCTCGCCATCAACCCTGGACGCCACCTCGCCTGCCAGGGCAAACCTCTGCTCCGTAACGGACACCGCCTTCACCATCACTGACGGATGCAGTATCACCCGCAAGGAGCACCCCGACCATCAAGGAGGAGGCATTGCCGTCACCTACAGAGGCACACTCCGACTGACCACGCACTCTAATGTGCCAAGGGTGACCATGGACCACGGCAACTCCCAGATCCGGACCAAGCCCAAGAACATCCTCTATGGCACCCTCATGTGCAGGTCCCCCGGGCCATGGCCCCCCATTCTACAATCCCATTGTAGACATCATTGCATCCCAGGTTCTCCCATCCACCGATGACATCCAACTCAGTGAACTCAAGTTCCACCTGGGCAACCCCGGTGAACAGAGCACCACGCCCTCCTGTCACCGACATCAGACGCAAGCAGCAAGTCACCTCAACAGGCCACATAGCAGGACACACGGTCGAGCACGTCACCTCTGCCAGCGGGTACTTCAACTACAGCCACAACACCGGACTCTCCTGGCACTACCATCATTGGATGAACGACGTCTTCACCTTGCCCACCGGATGCCAGCGCCGTCATCGCACCCCGTCGCAGCAGGATCAAGGCCACCGCAGAACGTCTGGTCAACTGCCTCCGCACCAACACTCCACCAATATTTCCAAACGATGACACCGCAGTGCGCAACCACCACTGATGGATCTCCAACATCGCCGACATTCGGGCACCCCTCATGAACGGCACTGCGTCAGTACCTTCCGCCTGCCTGATAACAGGTGTGAGGGTGACGCAGTGCCATAGGGATAGGCTGGCCCTATGCATTGCTGGAGTTGCGTCATGGTTGTGACACAACTGCAGCAATGCGTGACTTTAGCGCAGACAGATACGTCAGGATTCCTGATGTATCTGTCATTACTTGCGTCATGGAGCGCTGTCCAGTGAGTACAGCGCATCCATGCAGTTGCAAGGAGGGCGTAATGAGAAGTGTTGCTACGCTGTCTTGTCGCAGCGCAGCAACACTTTTCATGAGTGGGGCACAGGAATGCACACTAACTCATTGATAGTGCGCATTCCTGCACTGTATTTTTGTCGCAGGGCAGCGCTGCAACATTGCTTGCAGCGCTGTCCAGCACCAATAACATGCATACATGTGGGCCCAAGACTTGTCCCCATTTTTAAGACCAGCTATTTTTTGGTCTTAAGTTCCTGCAGCTAACGGGCCTTAGCGCGACTTTTTTTTATCGTTTTGCGGGCCCGGCCCATCCTTGATAATATGGCGCAGTGGTGTTAGCGTGAGTTTTCCTGTAATTTTGAGATGGAATGCCTACCTTGCATGTCATTAGCGATAAATATCGCTGGCATGCAAGGCGATAGAAAAACCGGCTGCTATCGCCGGAAAGCTGTCGCTAACGCCTGTTAGTGACAGCTTGTTAATAGGGCGTTAAAAAAATACTGCGTTAGCGGCAAGGAAGTGCCGCTAACGCGGCAATAAATGGCTTGATAATATGCCCCCTTGTCTCTTTTTCTTACTCTTAAAAGTTATTTTTCATTCCTGCTTTTGCTCTATGTCACTGTTTTTCTGTCATTCTCTTTCCCCTTTTTTTTCACTTGCTCTGGATCAAAGCTTGTTAAGAAAAGTAAGTGCCGGTCCCCAAAAATGAGTACCGATGGGCCCCATCTGCAACCACTGGCTCAAATTAAGCCCTGCATTTCCATTAAATGAAATAGCATTAACTGGAAGCTGTTTTAGGATTAAACTTGCATCAGCCTGAAACTTCACAGATTTTAATGAAGCTGAGTAAAATGAAAAGTGAGAGATAAACAGAGATTATGTGAACCTATTTTCTTAGCCATGACTCAAGTTCTTAATGAGAGGTGGGATTTTACTGACAATCTGCTGGAGAGGTGGTGAATGATCTTTAAGGGTGATGCAAGAAGGTGATGTCTTCTTGTTATAATTAGGAGTGACTGAGTATGTGAGTAATAGAAAAGTAAATGAGGCACGTGTGTAGCCTAGTGAAGTCAGCAGTGCTGAGGTGAGTTGAGGTCACCAGTGCACACATCTGCTTCTAGGACATGCATTAAGAAATGGTGCAGGCATTGAGGAAATACTTATAATACATGGAACTCTGCAATCCCTTTCATAAAAATCCAACTCTAATTTCTTTTATCATAGGCGACTTGTGATGCACCCAGTCTCCTATTATAAAGAAATGACGTACGCACTCCATTGTAATAACTTAGTACAGTTGAATTCTGACATCACAATGCCTGCTGCCAGAGTCAGCAGCCAAGGGGAAGGCAGGTCAGTTCAAAGAGCATAATTAAAGCTTCTGTTTAAAGAACGAAAACGAAACATGGCTTTTCCTTCTTTTGTTCTATTTTTCTAGCTGTACAGTGGGAAGCGGAAAGGAGATATTTATGGCAACCTAATTTTTTTCCACTCCTTAAATTATTGTATCAAAGTTAGCTTCTCTCTGCAAGCTTCTACACATTCTGAACTACTACGCCTTTTTTTTAAAAACTGACTCGTATTAAACTGACTCTATCTTTTCGCAACAAATGTCCAGTGGCAGCTCCTCCGCTATGACGGAGGAGCGTCGCCCCACTGCTTTTAAGCAGTGCGAAGCAGAAACATACAATTATAATAACTTTCAGTTATTATCATTTTATGCTGCTTCGTGCTGCTTTGCGGGCGGGTAGGTGGGTTGGGCTGCTCTGCTCTCGGAGCAGGGGAGGAGTGGTTTGCACACTCCTAAGTGCGCAGTGACTGTTTGGACAGCCCTTTATAGTCATGCGCACTTTCCTTGTTCTCCATGCAGGCTGCATTACAGCCTGCATGGAGAACATACCCAGGCCCCCATTCCCTGGCTGAGCGTCAAACCAGGATGCTCAAAACCAATCACAATGCTGCATTGCAGCGTTGTGATTGGTCAGTGGGGCCTGCTTCCTGTTCCTCGAGTTCCACAGAGAGAACAGGAGCAGAGACGCGGGACCCGGCGGCAAAGTAAATTTATTTATTTTTATATTTGCACCATGCGCGACCCCCCCTGCCTGCGACCCCCCCACGCGATACCCGCCCCGCCACCCGAGGGCCATGCCGGCCGCCACTGCAAATATCTAACAGCTTTTTTGATGTGTTGAACCCGACGAACGCGACTGTGACCTGATGTGACCAGCCATCATCAGATCACCCCTCCTCACTGAGCAGGTACGTGGAGGTGGATGGGCCCTTGCTTATTCTGTGTTTGTGTGTAATTCGCTGATTCTGGTGTGTGTGCGAGTGTGTTTTTCAGATTCTGGGGGATGGGTATGTGTGTATCTTCACCCTAGCCTGACATTAGCAAAGTGCGTTTCCCCTTGGTAGTGTCTGTCATCTACTTTTTACAGGGTTTTTGTATTTATTATCCTTTAAAAGTCCTTTGAATATGTATTTTTGAAATGTTACTACCCATTTGCAACTTTATATTACATGTGAGGCACTCTAATGCCCTTGGCCCATCTCCGTTGCTTATAAAGCCGCAAAAAATAAAAATAAGTTAGTGCTTAGTAGCCTGGAAGGCACTTGCTAGCGTACTTACCAGAGCAACTGACTCTAGTCCAATGCGGGCACCGAAACAAGCCCTGCCGCATGCCCATTAAAGCACCATTTTGTAGTGCAACAGGTCATCTCAAGGCGCTGCCTGGCCACTCTCAGTATATCACGCCTGCAAGGGACATGTCTTTAAGTCATGAGGCACTATAGCGAGATCGTCCAGGTGTCCCTTTGCATGCAGCACTGTAGTTGCAAAGTTGGACTGGGAGTATTTAGAATTTATTTTTAGCGCTATGTTATCAAAGTCTCTGATACGAATGAAGCCACCTGAGCAAGAATGGTTCTAAGCAACTGGTTCTGACCAGAGGAGAGGATGAGCTCCAGGGTGTTGGCCAGTAAGTGAAGCTGTGCTGGTGTGTTCGACAATGAATGAGAGTGTGCACAGGATCAAACTGTTTAGTAAAGTGAGAAGTCAGAATTAGAACTGAGGTTATCACTCACAAAGAAGTGACTGGTAAAGCTATTAATGACAGGAATTATGTCATACCGTGGATTATTTGAAATTTGAAGTGACTGTTATTCACTTCGTATTTCCTTTTTGATGAAAACATAGAGCAAAGGGAGAGGATGTGGCATTACGGTCAGAGCGCTGACTTTGGAACTGGGCCACCAGCTTGGAGTCTCAGCTTCGGGACTCATATCCTGTGATTCTGGGCAAACCGTTTAATCTCCCTGTGCAAAATCAAAATGTGCCCTTGCGTAATGCAGCTAGTGCTCGTGTGAAAGGCTCGACTCCAATGCTTCCGGGTGGAGTTTGACCTACTAAATAAAAATAAAAAAACAACACAAGGTAGGAAGCAGTTTGCAGCCATGCAATATCAGTAATTGATGACTGGCTGTAAGTTACATAAGCGTCAACACAAATGCATTGGAATACCCGGACGCACCAGATGTTTTCCATGTCTGAGCATCATCTCAAGTCTTTTGTTTCACGCATTTTACTTTTAGCTTTCTGATATAAGTTTTCAGGATAATGATTTGCATACAAACCTACATCACTTTTTTCACGGAGCTTGGTTCGTTTTGGCTCGAATATAAAAACGTTCTAAACTACAATACGGGCAGTTTTACCAACAGCACTTTATGGTGGATGGGAGACGGATATTTTTTGTGAGTTTACTGCTGACAGAAGGTGACTAGTTATAAGACTAAGGAAAGAACTACTCGAGCACTTGGTGAATGGAATTGATTTTCTCAATTGGCTGGTGAGCACAAATGAAAGTTGTGATGACGACTATTTTAGGTGGTACCAATTGGACATTTCAAAGCAGAAAAGACAATGGAGCACAGTAAAAGCTGTCTAATATTTAAGAGGTTTGATGATTCCTTCTTTTGATATCCCAGGATGAGAAAGCGAGGGGCAGAAAACGTGCGGTGCAAACCCCAGTGTGAGAGTCAGGCCCTGACTGAGGTCAAGTCTCTCCCCAGCAGTGCCTGCTTTCTCAGCCTTCCACACTCTAGTCCCTCTCTCCCCAGCAGTGCTTGCTCTCACTCTCTCAATGTCCTTCCTGCCTGGACATTCTTTCATCAGCAGTCATTGCTTTTCCTTTTCCTCCCAAACCTCTCACCTACAAACCTCCTGTTCTCATCCCTTTTCCTCCCTTTGGCTCCTCTCTCAGCAGCGCCTGCTCTCTCACAATCCCTCCCCCTGCCCGATCTGTTCTCAGTATTGCCTTCTCTTATCTCCTCCCTCTCCTTGGCCACTCTCAGCAGTGCCTTCTTTCTATCCTGTCCCTTCTCTTGGTCGCTCCCTTCTCAGAGGTTTTGCTCTGCTTTGTGAAAGAGGGTGTTCCACTTTTCCTGGTGAGACTGTCTACAACCACAGCCCAGATCTTGGTGCAGTGTATGCACAAGATGAATGTTATATGACTGTTGTGAGAAATTGGGTAGTTGGTTGAGAGCGGAGGGTGTGAGCCCTTCTGAAGCAATCACAGGCCCTGTTAGGGTGAACCTTAAAGGTTACTAAATCAATCTGTACTTAACCCTCTGGTATCTTGGCACAAAAGCAGTCAGGCTTAACTTAGAATCTGTAAACAAAGCTGACAGGAACGAAGGTAGACGTGTGCCCTTGAAACCACAACCCTCCGGTGTGGGCTTTGGCGTCCATCCAAACTGACTACTCAACATAATTGGTCCCACTTGGATGCCCAACTTTGTGTCAATAGGATCGCTTGCGGCTGTCATTCCTTGTCCCTTTTTGTCCTGATGAAGACCCGCCCCTGACGCCTAATCAGCTGCGCAAACGCCTAGGGTCGAAACGTCGACGTTACAGTCACCCATAGTCCATCTAGTTCCCTACCTTGAATATAAAAGCAATATTATTGTTGGGGATACATATATTAAGAAACGGACATGACAAATTAGCATTTTCTCTTTGTTTATTTATGTTTATCTTTGTGTGGTAATTCTGTATAGCACTTTTCACGTATCACCACAAGTCACTTATTCCACACTATAGCCACTTGTTTATTGTCGTATGTTTATGTATTGTAGAAAGCCTTCATTAATGTGTATAATCCAAAAATTGAGTAAATAACTTTAACTTTACTAAAATTGTTGGTTCTTTGGTGTGTCCCTTGAATGCAAATTATGATTCACATCTGAAAAATTGAAAGTTCAGATCACATTAGCATACATTGAGCAAAGCAATTGTTTTCCCGACAGAACCATTTTTGTTTACAGATTGTATATACCCAGGTTCTGAGGGACACAGGGTTACCCCATTATCTTTAAAGGCTTAACTTAGAGGCAATGTGTAAAGTACTTATGCAGCACACAAACAGTAATAAAGTGAAAACACAACAAAAGAAAAATATCACACCAATTTAGAAAAATGTAGAACAATTTAATAAATTATTGGACAACAAAAGGACAAAAATCTAATTAGTAGAACCAGAGATGTGCAATTTTAATGGTAGGTATTGCGCCTAAAAGCACAAAGCACCACTCGCACTCACTGGTCACGCCAGATGGGGGGAAATCACTAGTTAAGGCTGACCGTTATGATATAAAGACAAGGATATACCCTAGTATTGTCCTTTCCCCAAATTGGCAAATAGAGCACTGGAATATTACACATGCCTCCTTTCAGTGCACTAGTCATTTTAGCAAATTGTGCCAAAATTATGCTTTAAATGCTCTTTTGATTTCAATTTTTTTTCAAACTTTTCTTGGGGGATGGGGGTAACCTCCTAACAAAACCTTACTTGAGGAAGGCTCGCTCGCTGAAATTCAGATCGAGTACTACATCTGGCTTTCAGCAGTGCCATTTGTGGATTTGGGCTGAGCCATTAGAGAAGTGGGTGAAGTCAGCGGAGGAAGTTGGTGGGGCCAGGGAACGTGGGTGTGGCCTCCTAAAAAAAAAATTGGGCACCTGCACATAATACTTTACAAATTAGGCAGTGGACTGAGGGCGCTCATTCACCCCACAAATCACAATGGTAGCAGCTAAGTGTTTTTCTCTACTTCATTCTATCCAGACAAATTCCCCTACCTGCCTACGTCTATGCAGAAAGCCACAGTTCAAGCGCTGGTTTCTTCTAGTTTGGATTATGCTACTCCCTCTATTCAGGTCTTCCTACTTTGATAAATCATTCTCTGGTCACTCTTCACTGGCTGCCTGTTCAGCACAGGTGTTCTTTTAAAATGTTATGCCTGACTTATAAAGCTAGGAAGGGCATTACACCTATCTATCTGCCCAGGGCAGTTTGTTGTAGAAACCTACTATGGCCCTTCACTAATCTGGGTCTTTGCTTCTGCATACTCCTAAATTCCAGAGTATTCTCTTATTGTAGTGCCAAGCTGCAGAATTTGCTTCCTCTCCCTTTAAGGTGTGCTCCGGAATACCTGATTTTCAGGAAGGCTCTGAAAACTTGGCTTTTTCAACAAGTGTAACTGTTTGGTGCTAGTCTCTTGCACCCAGCCCTAGGATGTCTGTCCCTTTCTTGGGCAGCAGTACACTTTACAAAAGGCATTCATTCATTAATTCATTAGCAATCTGAGCATGTGCCCTCTTGCGATCTAAAACCAACATAACCCTGAACATGCCTTGGCAAATCCAACCGGTCTAGTTTTTCCCTAATGGCCTGGCCAATGCTTGCACAGATGTACTACCTCAAGTACAAACATGTTGCAAGTTAAAAAAAAAAACTTAAAAAGAGCATTACTTTGTAACAAAACTTGCTTTTGCGTCTGAGAGGAGCATCAGCCCAGCACGATCATTGACAGCTACAGTTTTCAGCCTAAACTTTTGAATAGCCTCAATACCTCTATGACATCCGTGATGCAAGTAAAGGACAGACAGCCAGCAGAGTGCTCTAATTGATGCCACTATGTCTGCTGCAGGCACTGTTCCCCCATTGCAGTATTTCAGCAGACTCAGGAAAGAGATTAAGAGACACATTGATGGGTCGTCTAAATGAGGACGATCAGCATGCATGGCTGAAGATGTCATTAACACGGAGTGGGATCCTTGTCGAATGAAACCAGGACCTAACAAGAAAAGAAGATTAGAGTTGTAAAGGAAACAGGTGAGTGTTTGCAATGGGTGAAGGTGAGAGGATTACTTCTTGACTCCAGAGTAATGACAGTGGGCACTGTCATCAACAGAGGGTTGAGTACCTCTGCAGCAGCACAGCATTAAGTACTCTGAGTGCCAAATTCTACAGGCAAAGGGCAGATCAAAATGAGAGACGGGGGAGGGGCAGGAAGGAGCAGCAGGAGGGCAATGAAAAGTGTGGGGTGCTGCAATGAGGGAGCCTGAGATGGACACGAGGAGGGACTGCGAAATTCACTCTCATCGAGAGCTAAGAGTCAAATTATATGGAAACATGAAAAAGGAAATCTAGTTCCCTAATGTCATGATTGGAAGAATCCTCTCATCCAGTCAAAAACAGGGTGAAAGCAAAACCATTGTGGGGAAACACGATAATAGAGAGGAACGCTATTGAATCATGAGTAGGGAATTGAAATAAACATGAAAGCCATCAAACCATGAGCAATGACCGGACCCAAAGCACACTGTAAGTATTGGTTACAATGTTGTCTTCAAAAGGCAACCAAAGCTGTCTGTAGTGAACCTTCAACTTCTTGCGTCTCTCTACCAGCAGAGAAGCTGAGTGATGAAGTGGTGATCATCATCATCATCATCTAAAGGCCATTAACATGAACAAATTTGGGCATGGGTGCCTTTCACCCTAAAATAAGGCCAAAAAGTAGTTTGCACACACACAGAGAATCGAATACCTTTAAGGTCCAAAAGCCTGCTGCATCACTCTTTGGATGAAGGCTTAAAATAATCTGTAAACAAAAACACAAATACACAGCTTAATAAATATTCATACATAAAAGATGCACATCTGATGCAATGCAGCTGACTTTTACAGAAAGTTAACTCTGACCTCTACTCCTAATGGCACTAGCTGTTTTTGTGTATTGCCCTCTCTGTCAGATCTTGCTGCACCCCTATTCGGCCAGCAGGCCTGGGGCAACCGATGCCTGCTATTGAAGACACCCATGACCCTCACCAGCTCTTCCTCCCAGTGCACAAATAGGAAAGGTAAAGGAGAAAGATTGAGTCACCATGCGCTCACAATGTCACCTGCACAGTCTGGGAAGGATTATACAGTTGAACTCCCTCGTTCCATGCCAATCCTGGATGCAGGGACTCATTGCTGTCAAATCGTAAAAGTCCTTTAGGCCGTTTGATAGCAGCGAATCAGGGCCTTCATCCTGCTTTAACTAAACGCAGGTAGAACCTGTGCCTGGGGTCAGTCCATAAAGAGTATGTGGGTTGGGAGGAAAAGGCCCTTTGTGTGGCTCTGGAGAGCAAGCACCCCTGCCTCCAGTTCCCCTTAGTGTCTCAGAACAGACGACAATCATGCATGTGTACTGAGGGCTCCCTTTGATGCAAAATGTCCCCCAGGGTTGGGTATTGTGGGACAGAGAATCACGCTATGTGTGCTTCCTTCACGTAGCATCACTAAAGTCACCTCCTGAGCTGTAGAGGACTGATAGTGGTGGCCACGGCGCATTATAGTGATTGGGCAAACCATTTTTTCTGCTGAATGCCAGAGACAGTTCGCCTATGGCCTCTCCTGCGTTTTCCAGTTGGTTTGCCAGCGCCGGGCAACCTGGTTATTTGCTTTATCGATGTGGGACCCGAATGTTACATGTGTGTGTAACTTGTGCATGTGCCTAGAGTACATGTGGCTGTGGCCACCTAGGAATACAATTTAATTTCCTGTACTGGAGTGGTATCTTAGATGAAATTGTGAGAGAGACCCTGACAGGACTGTGAACTGCAGGTCTTCTCCAAAGCATTTTTGAGGTCCTTTGTAGTGGACCAGTATCTAGGGTGTGTATGATAGGAGACAGAAGGTACATTACTAGTGCAAGGAAACCAACCCTACTCTTTCCTGCCCCATTGTTGTGCATAAGTGGTATCCCCAATAGGAAGAGTGATAGTTAATTGGGGAAGTTTTTCGTTTTGGTGCTTTTATTTTGGGTCTCCCCTGACAACACACTATTAACTCCACCACACTTCCTGCTGACACTATGAGACAAATACTATGGCAGGAGCTGCCAGGGAGAAACACACAAAACTCGAAAACTGCCTAAAACTTGTCCCAGAGTTGGACTCATTGAATACACAAACTCCTGATGCAAACTTAGCATAAGTATGGGGCAGAAACTACCAGCCAATGTGCCACAATATCTATAGCAGCTTCTGTGCTTCCACACCAGTGGAGGCCAAGAAACTCTTCTGGGCTTTAGGGTTGAGGTTTACTGACAGCTAACGCCCCTTAACCAGGTATGGGACTGGAACCTGGGAGTTATGCAACTTGCCAGGAAGAGAAGCTTTGGGCCTGCCTCGATGGAAGGACCTAACTGACTGCTGATGGAGAGTAATGGAGATATTCTTGCATGAAGAAGACACTACCTGGAAAAGGAAGACTGCAAGGAGCTGAAATGTGAGGAACAGAAAACAGACCGCTGCAACTCAGGGAATGAGCTGCAGTTCCAGGCCATGTAGTGAGGCTATGAGACCTTAAAACTCATCTGTCATGGGCAGAAGAGAAGCACCTGTGATGTCTTGTTGCTACTGAATATAAACCGCATTCAGCACTCTTCCTGTGAACAGATGAAGCACAGTAACTATGTGGCACCAG
The DNA here is from genome assembly GCA_963921515.1 of Calotriton arnoldi. Lineage (NCBI taxonomy): Eukaryota > Metazoa > Chordata > Amphibia > Caudata > Salamandridae > Calotriton > Calotriton arnoldi. The sequence goes on along the minus strand of CAWUFW010005042.1, from coordinate 814,341 downwards.
AAGTACATGGCCAGACTTTAGTGGTCATATCAGCCAAAGTGCCTAGAGGAGGTTGGTACAATATAGATCGACATTGATGATTCTCCTAAAGCTCCAGTGAATCACCACAGCAACCGAGGGTGGGCTCTGTGCCATGTGTGGGTTGTTCATTTATAGTTGGGCCAGAGGAAAAATCATCCGTCGAGATCCATCTAACAATAAGCAGCATTTGTGGAGTGTGATCTCTTTCTACTATGGACATGCTGCCCTGCTCCTTCAGCCAGAGAAAGTGCCTGTGCACAAGACATGAGCCCGGGCACATCAGCAGCATAAGCCGGCATAGGGAACGAGTCAGTGTAAATGTTCCTCATGAATCATGAAGTAGCACACACCACAGGGAGCTGTTCTTCCCCTGCCGAAGCAGGCTGACCTGAGACAGATTGTGTAACCTAAGCACAAACAATGTGGCATTGCAAGAAGGACTGTGCACTTTAGGATCATTTTATGCACTACCAAGAATCTAGCCCTAACTAAATGTGGGCATAGGGTAGGCAGGAACCTAGAGAGCCATCAAGAGAACCATAACCAGAGAGAAATTGTTCTAAATTGCATTTGCTGTATTTTGATACATTACCTTACCATTGAATAACATCCTAATCCAATCTTTGCTGGCTCCCCTCACACAGTGATTGATACCTTAAATATTGTGCACCACATTTCCGCTCTCTGTATTTTAAATGCACAAAATTAAGCTGTGTCCTAGAAGGAAAGTACTTTTTCTATAGATATAAAAGCATTTGCTGGGCATTGATTTATTGGCTGCTGTTTTGTGTTCCTGTGAATTCTAAGTTTCTATCCCACATAACCTACATGAGTATGCCTTGAACTGCTCCCCTTTGATACACAGAGGGTTAAGTGTGACAGGTGGGTACTTGGTACTCAGTTTTGGATCCACCGGTAGGGTAAAGCCCCAGGTCTCCAGAGGTAAAAGTCTCCCATTGTTACAATTATAGCCCATTAGCCCATGACTTCCCATGGGCTATTGAAAAAAACACACATAATGTGCAACTCTCTGGCATCAAATATGGTTTTGAGATTTTACAGCAGCTCAATTGAAGCACTTGTCACTTTCAATGCCAAGAGATACCATGGTGCCAAACAGGATAGCCTCCTGCGTGGGCAGCCTTACTAAGCTAGGCCATGTGGTGGGATCTTCTGAGATTATGATAGCCCTAACTCTTTCAATTATGGAAACAGAGAGGGGACAGGATAACGGACTGTGAAAAGTTCACTCCACCAGGGAACCGGTTCTCCCAAATTTGAGTGCCTATAAGTCTGATTATTCCAATTCATATCAAGACTTCCAATGTTTCCAAAATAAAGGACTAATTCAAAATTAATATCTCAGTGCACTTTTTTTTAATTATTATTATTTTTTTACATCACAATGCATTACACTAGAGAAACAATTACAAATAAACACTTGTTAGGGCACACTCCTTTCCCCACCTCTCGAAACCACGCAGCTTTGAATTGTTGGGTTTCTTCTCAACCGAGCCATCCTAATACAACTTTAGCAAATTGCACTGAGATCCAGCTAGCTTTCTTGCACAGTAACAATACATGTGCTCGGTTCACCACCCGAATTCGCCGACAAGAACTTTCAGCCATTTCTTATTCAAGGAAAAATTGTGGGCACAAAAACAGAAAACGGCTTCATCTTCTAAGATGTCATCGTCACGGGCACAATTTGGAGAAGAACCAAATCGCAAAGACAGAACAATTAAGCTATAGGTTTCTAATCTAACTTTTAAATAAAGAATCTTCAGAATTGTGGTTTTGCACAAACAAGGACATCTTTACCTGTGTTGTGCCTAACCCGTTACTGAAATCCCCATTTTCACACATTTTGGAATAAGTTCTTTACCATAATACATGCAGATTGTGTTATAAAGTTCCCAGGTTCTGCCCACTTTTTCATTAGTGTGGCTTGAATGTAAAATAATCAGGGCTATTCAACTCATTTTCTTATCCCAGAGCATCGCACACCCCATCTTGGAAAACATTCTCCCTGGAGTTTGCCCGCAGGTTCAGTCAGAAGCTTGGGGACTGCAGGGCTACAGCACATTCAATATTCCCAACTCCCAAATCTTTCCTAATGGGATTAAAAGCTTTGGGAGACTTGCTAACTTTTCCATGAAATCATTCTCTGAGGTTTTCAAACTTTTTTGCTTCTACATTCACCAAGGCACTATTTCTAAATTGGCTTTGTATGTTGTCAGAGGAAGTGAGAGAAGGGTGCATGCTGTCTTAAAATAATATGAAGCCAAGATAATGGAAGCTTTAAATAGAATTGGTCTCCTTTTCGGTTTGATAGCACCAATTGCCACAATTATTGACCTTGAGCCCCAGATAATCATACACAGGTACAACATCCATATAGGTGCCTTTCAACTTAACCGAGTAGTCATTTGACTTTGTGTTGTGGTTGTTTATCTTGATAGTCATCCTAGGGAAAGGAGTGTGGCTAGAGCTCACCAACCATTCTTACATGCTATTTTTTGGTATCCTTAGGAGGATGAAGTTGTGTTCCTGCTTTCCTCTTCTGTAAGTCTGGAACCTACACTTGCACTGCTGGTTCCTAAGAGCATGAGTGCTCAGGGCCACATCTTCCTTCAGGGGGATAGCATGGTCCTAGAACAGGACAGGTTATCCCAGTATTGGGAAAAGGAACGAAAACAACAGACTCCTCAGGTTTAATTGAGCAGGGTTAACCACACTGGTGTTGTCTACATAAGGAAAGTGCGCCTCAGAACCGAAGGAAATGTTCAGACAGAATGATGGATAAATGAACCAGCTGACACAAGAAAATTAAGGAAATGCTTAGCATGGTACATATTCATGAACAAATCCCATAGAGCAAGGTCGAAATAACAAGCAACATTCAGAACACTTGTAAGGAACAAACACAGGATATTGTTACATTTCATATGGCAGAGGGGCAGGTGTTCCTCCATGGAGCTTATTGCCATCAGAGCCAGCACTGGGACATCTTTGCCTTCACCACCCTCTCAAACCACCTAGGAGGACCCAGAAGGTGACTTCCTGTGACACCATGTAGGGCAATGGATGAGCCTGACCACCGTCCACCCTGAGGCTACAGCCGCTGAGCTCATCCCCAACCCCTAACTTTATCTCCAACCCTCCACCTCACCTGACCGCTCCTGAACCTGACACCCAGTTCTTCAATCAACACAATTCCCAGAACCTTCCCCCACTTGCCAGCATTTTCTGAGACAGCCTGGTGGACTGTAAGTCTAAGCCCAATAGCTTGAATAATCTGTTACATATGAGAATGGTTGAGAAGGACAGCAGCTCCACAGCAACACCACTCCACCTGGAACAGAATATATGTCTGGATGCCCTCACCTTCAATTAAACTTTCATCAAGTATCATCAACCCCTGAGGCAAGAGGATGCGATAAAGCTGGAATTATGAGGACAAAAATCACATCTCAGAACTCAACAGGAGGTTGTCAGTGTGCCTCCTCAATGTCCCGGAAAGGATTAAACCAACCCAAATGTCATCGTCCTGTTATCTAATCCCAACAGTAACTCTAGTGAGACCCTCTGGCAGCACACTAAGGGGCCTATTAGGATGGCGGGCGGACTTTAGTCCGCCCGCCACCCTAGTGGTAACGGGACCGGCCGCCAGACATGCGGCGGTCCCACCACCCTAATTATGATGCGACCACCACTGCGGCGGTTGCATCTGGCGCTTTAACATTGCGGCGGGTGCTGCTGGCTGCAGCACCCGCCGCAATGGTGAAATGCCATGTTATGCATTTCCATGCACAACGTGGCAGGCACCGTGCGGTGCCTGCCACCTTGTGCATGGACATGCAGGGGGGTACCATAGGTACCCCCCAAGTGCACCCCTGACCCACCCGGGGGCCTGCAACGGGCCCCCAAAGCAAATCCCCACCAGCCTTTCCATGGCGGCATCGCCGCCATGGAAAGGCCTTCAAAACCTCACATCCTAATATGGCTGGAGGTGCCTGCTAGGCACCGCCACCATATTTGGGCCCCTGCTCCGCCCGCCCGGCAATCGTAACGATTGCCGACCGGCGGGAAAGCGGCGGATGCACTTTGCGTCCGCCGCGATACCCACCGCCATCGTAATATGGCGGTGGGTAATTCATGTTACGATGGTGTAACGGTCGCCACCGCCGGCTCGGCGGTGGCGATCGTTACGCCATCGTAATGACCCCCAAGGTGTGGTCTCTCTTGCCTTGTGGCTTCAGCGAGGGCAAGGAAATTGTCTAACATGATGTATATGACACAAAATGTGTGGTAATGTTTCTCTCATGTTGTTGCCATGCTAATTGCTGCAGATGTAGCAATGTAAAGTGCACTGACACGCTCGGGTTTAGCCCATAAAATAAAAAACTTAAATATAACGAAGTAAATAAATAATTTCCACTATGGTATAGTCCAAAGTTAATGTGGGGGTGGGAGTGGGAAACGTGAAAAATAACAAATTGGTTCCCTCATCAGGAGTGCACTCCTTCTGCAAGTGTTCGTGCATATTGTTGATCACAGTTTGGGGGCCTTGTAGAAAGGTAAAATATCCTGAGATATGAGGTGGATCAGAGACAGGATATACAGTACGTGGTTGCCAGAAGTGGCTAATTCCAAGAGTGAGTGGAGAGAGGAGGAACTTGGTCATAGCGTGAACCAGAGTTCCAGAGATGATGCAGATGGGAGAGAAGCAACCTCCTATCAAACTATGAAAAATGGTCCCAGATGTGGGTCCTGGCAGCCAAAGAGGAGCCTTAAAGGTGGATAATGATTTCGAAGGGAGAGGAATCTGTCCAATTGAAGCTCAATACAGAACATATACAGAAAAGAGTCTTGGTGTGAAATCAAAGGGTGTGCTGGAGCATGGTCCTCTATAAATGGGTACTCAATGCTGTGGAGTCAGAGTCTAAGTGAGAGAGGAACAACTTGAAATTCTCTGAGACAGGCTTAATGTCTCTGCCAACTTCTCCCAGGAGATGGTCAGTCCTCTTGGACTAAGGATTATGACTGCAGGGTCTCTCCACTGCCCACCATGGCAGGAGGGTTATAAGCAGAACATGTGTTAAATGTACGGTTGTTTGCAGCTGCAGTCCTCTGCTGATCTTCTGCGGAGCCAGCAAATGCAGATTGCACATATTGCAGTAAAGAGTCAGAGGCCTCTATTGAGGAGTGAATGTGCACTGAGAAAGCATCACCAGGTGGTCCATCCTCCTACAGGCACCGCTAAGTGATCTAGCACATGGCAACTGATGTGGCCTAGCTATACCTTTGCAGCACTCCACCAGCAGCAGCCTTCTTTTCTTCACTCCAGGCGCACAGTAAGCAGAAAATACTTGTCAGAGACTATAAGCCAGCATGGATCATTTTTCCACAGGACTGGCTATCAGGAAGCACACAATGGCGTAGGGAAAGGGAAGATTTCAATGCACCTGAGAACCAGTTCTTCTTTCCTTCTAAAAAGTTGAACACACCACTTTATCCTTCTTTATTTAATAGAAGTCCATAAGGTCACTACACCTTCTGAACACAGAGCCTAATCAAGAGGAAGCATCAAGTCTTTCTCCTCTATCTGTGCACAAGTCAGGATGATGCCTAACATATCCTGAGTCCCCCAGGATAACAGGGGTTTTCCTAGAGCTCTAGCCTATGCAGTGAGTTGACCTGCAGATGAGTGTGCTCCCCTCTCTGTGGATCAGAACTAGAGCTGGGTATGGTACCAGGATATCATAGGGAATAAGTAATGTGTCCTAAATATCATTTACACGAATATCATCCCATTTGAGTTAATAATAGGAAATCTACACCAAGTGGGTCGCTATTTTTGAAAGCTATATTTGGGGGGATATATTTGTGCCAGATGATATATCTGACAATAATAGTCTGACATAAAGCCTCAAAGTTGTGCTGGGGTATATGGGTCAAGTTCCAGAACAATGAGCAGACTTCTCATCCCTGGCTGGGTGGGGTAAGGGAACGCAGCACCCATGTTGGGGGCAGCTGCCACAGTCCCACTGACCTCTCTGCTGCCTGGGGTATGATGACAGTCTGATCCTCTAGGAGAGAAGCAGTCCATAGCTGCCACTGGTAAATCAGTCTCATTTTAATCCACTAAGATCACCTTTAAAAGGTCCACCCTCAGACTTCCTGCCTGTCTTCACCTACAGCCTTTGCTGTTGCTGCATTCTCCTCTTTGGCTTACACTTAAACGCTGAACCTAAAGGATGCAGTGAGAATCTTTGTTCTCGCCTTTGCCAGGAAGGGCACAGGGGAGGATCCATCACCCTGCAAACAGCAGCCCCTCGGTGACACTTTATATAATTCTGTGTGTGTGTGTGTGCCCCTTAAATACTGGCTAGAGAGATCCACTTATTTGTCAAACCAGCAGGTTTTGGTGACAGGTGGTCTCATTTACAGTCACACTAGAACCTATTGATTCATCTAAGTCTTCCTACCTATTTTGGAAAAGCTGAATATTCAGTCTGTTAACACGTGTCCTGAGTAGGGGTGGGCGGAACTCGCAGAGTTTCACTCCGTGGAATTCCGCGGAGTTACCTAAAAACTCCTCGAGATTCCGCGGAGCACCGTGAGCAGCAGAATTTTGGCACGTCGTGCTGCTCTTGCTGATTTTTAGTGCCAGGGGCTTGTTCCGTGCTGCTGTAAAATCAGGGCGAACGCACCACAGAGTGCACCAGAGGGCGCTGCTTCTTTCTGCAGCTCTTGTAGATTTTCTATGTGAACGGCAGCTTTCTTAACTTGAACGGTAGTGAACTTCCACGACCGCCGCATTGAGAAATCTTCGGAAAGGCATTCCAGCGCTTGAAATTCACTTTAGGGGATTCAAATTCTCACTCGTCAACTTAACGTTGGCGATCCTTGTGTGAGGAAAAGCTCCGCCATGTGACGGTAGGCAGAGTTTTTCCGGAACTCTGCGCTCCAAGCGGAGTGGGCAAAACTCTGAGAACTCCGTGGGTGAAGCGGAAAATTACGCCCACCCCTAGTCCTGAGCAGGAGAACTACCAATAGCTCTTAGAAAACAAGTTAGGGGCAGATTTACTAACTTTTCACGCAACACAGTGCAGCAAGGCAACTTGCTGGGCTGCGTTTCATGAAAGCAGGAATGTGCCATATCTACTAAGATATAGTAAACTTCTGTTTTCTCTCATAGCGCTGGCACACTTCAGACAGATTAGTGCTAATGCAGGCACCTTTGCACAGTGGTGCAAGGGTACCTGCGTTATAAGGAAAATTGTTTCTGTGCCGGAAGGGATTCCTTCCTGCACAAAAACAATCTCTCAAGGCATTTTCCTCTTTCTATGTGTGCTGCACGAAATAACAAAGAGAAAAAAAATATTTTTCTCCTCGTTAAGCCATCTTCTGGGAGGCGTTGCGATTTCATGCAATCCTTTGTAAAACTGAGATTGCGTGAAATCCGTGGGTGAATGCACAGGAACACCCATGTTCAACCCATGGAAAGTCTCCCATAATGAAATGTAGTACTAGACGCTGATATTTCTGTAACTTACATGAATGCTCAAAGGTGAAGAGTCCTGTCACACCTCCAGCTTGAGGTGACAAGTAACATTACGACACAAACAGGGGTGAGATTATGCTGCACAGACAGGGGTGAGATTATGCTGCTGTCCCCTGCACAGCTGACTTCACTGCTCCCAAAAATCGTCGCCAGTGATGCAATGAAAACCGAACGACGTACTTAGATTGACAGAAGATTTATTGTCATCCATGCACAACCTCAAGTCGCAGTAACTGCCATAACAGTCATGCCAAGTCAACGTTCTAAACACAGAACGTACTAAGGTGACAAAGGGAACAGGGGAAAAAACACAAGGGACAGACCAAGAGGCAGAATACTACCCCTACTGATAATTAAGGAACATTTCCTATATAATGTGCAGTATTAAAATACAACATACATAAAGATTAATTGCTATCTAATGAATAACTAGTATCATTACAACAAGATTCCTCTAGATTCTTCATCCAGTCTCCCTGTCACACCAGGAGTAAGGAACCTGGGGCCATATTCTCAAGAACGGCGATAACATTATCGCCGCTTTAGCGGCAGGAAACAGCCGCTAAAGCGGCAATAAGGGGCTTTATCGCCGCTTTAGCTGCAGTTTCCTGCCGCTAAAGCGGCGATAATGTTATCGACGTTCTTGAGAATATGGGCCCTGGTCTCTTAGAAGAGCCATTGTGTGGTTGCCAAGCCTGATCATAACATTATCCGGGCTTCCTAAACCTACTGACTGCTAACTCACTTACAGTCACTTTGAACACCAACGCACATATGTGCACCACCATTATGTCCCCAAAAAGCTAACAATGGGGGAAGGGGTGCACTCAGTGCCTAAATTTTAAAAATGTAAGTGGCAAGGCCCAAGGTCTACTGCAGCTGGCACAACCCATATGTCACTTTAAACTTCAGGTTTAGGTATGGGTTTTATCCGTTTTTAAAGATTTATTAAACAATTATCTGCTCTAGTAATGAGCTTTGCTTGAAAAATACACACACAGTGCCACCATGTGGTGGATTCTCATAAATTTGCGCCAGTGTTTACAAACAAGTGCTGGTGACCAGCACCTGAAAAGACTGGAACAAATTAAGCACTGGGTGCACTCCTGGGAGGATCTGAGTCAGGATCTGTCCGCATTCCTTGGCTCTTGGCCTGTTACAGTTGATAGCTTCTGTTTTAGTGCTATGTTCATGGGAAGAATATGTGAATTTCCCTTGTCCCTAGGTGCTGAGTCTGGTCTTGTTACACCTGCTTGCTTTCTGAATCCCTAAGTAGTTAAGTTCTTTTGTCTGAGTCTCACTGCACAAACCTTGAACCATCTCACCCACATCTCAGCTCTTCCTCACCCCTTGGTTCCTCCCTTCCCCCTGCTGTAGCCTGTAATGCTGTTCCCAGCTGAAAGATGTCCTGCAATTTATGGGCAACACAAGTGGAAATTATTCAAGGCCAGAGTCATCATCCAAGATGAAAGGCAGACCATGGAGCATAATTACCGAGAACTTTCTTTTCCTTCCTGTAATAGCTTATTTTTAAAAGAAAAAGTGATCAGCAGAAAGGAGATATTTATGGCAACATGTTTATTTTTTCCACACTATAGGTCATAGCAGGAAAGGTAAAATATCTGCATGTTTCTACACAATATGAGTCACTGCATTTTTAACCTGACTCACACGAAACTGAGTCTAGTATATTTTAGAAAACTATCCTAGCTGCTTTTTGGTGTTTTTGATTTTGTTGTACAGATTCTGCTTTTATTGCTCTTGTCTGCGATGAATATCAAGGAGCGAGAGTACCATAACCCTATAAATGAACTCAACCTGTCGAGTGTTTCTTGCATGGCCCATTGTCGTTTTCCCTATGTTAGCCTAATTGTGCATGTTGTAGGCCACCTTTATTTTGCCCACGTTACTTCATAGCACGCTTGTTTTTCTGCCACATTGTATTTTCACATAGAACCTGCACATGTTTGGGTCCTTTATTCTTTTTCCTGGGATTTAGTCTGAACAGCTAGACAACTTCAAACAACAATGCCCCTTGTTATTCTCTCTGGTGAGACATTAGCACCTAGACATAATAAAAGAATGCAGCTATGTTTGTGAACACACACGTCTTGTCATATAACTAAGGACAGGGATTCTGCAAAAACACACTGAGCGGAGGTCCTTAAGGCAAGAGTGGTCGTCAACTACGATGTAGAATATCCACCTATGCATGCTAAGGTATGGGGTACGCCACTAATCCCAGAGATCATATATATATATATATATATATATATATATATATATATATATATATTACCTACTGGCACTTGCCAGTAGGTAGTTATAGTTAGAACCTAGGGGCATATTAACAACAAACTGCGATAAATATCGCAGAGCGCGCATAGCGCAAGTTTGTTTAACGCCGGCTATCGCTGGATTTAATCGCCGAGATAACGCGTTATCATCAACGCTTATCTCCACGGCGATATAAAATCCGGCGATAGTGGCGAAATGAGGGAACATCGCTGGAAATCCAGCGATACAACTGCAGAGATAAGGGAATCCTTGATAATAGGGAGATGTGGACTTAGCCTTAGAATCCACCTCCCTTAATAAATATAGCTAAGTCAGAAATTTTGCAGACGTTAGCTTACGGCGATAACCGCGGTTAGCGCAGCTTTTTATATCGCTATGGGTGTCCTGGGCCGGCTTGTTAATACAGAATAGTGCAGTTAGCGATATTTTCCGTGTTGTTTTGAAAAGATACGCCTACTTTGCATCTCATTAGCGATGCGAGGTGAGGCGTTTTGAGAACGGCTGCTAACATGCACTAGCATGTTAGCACCGCCTTGTAAATAGGGCGAAAATATTATCTCCGCTTTTCTGGCTTTTAAAGCCAAAAAAGCGGAGATAGGGCCCTTGATAATATGCCCCTCAGTTTCCATAGGAAATGCGTTTTTTGTTTTGCCAATAACTTTGGCACCGTTTGGCGAATCTTCGCGAAATTCTCTCAAAAAATGTTTCATCCAGGTCAGCTCCTATCCTGAAAGTTTGGGGGTGATTTGTCAAGTGGGGGCTGATAAAAAAGGGGGACTTAATCCCCCAACTTAAAACGCGCCACGGGGCGCTTTTGCACAGTGGTGAAGGGAGGGGGCGGGGCCTGATGTGACATGTGTGCAAACAGGCCCTGTGGCGCGTTTAAGTTGGGGATCATTCCCCTTCAATCCTGAGGGTCCCTGGGGGCCAACTAGCCCACCAGGTACCGCCAGTAAGCGCCACAGGGCTGCGTTGCAGAGAGGTGGTCCGAGGCCACGCCCCTTTTTACACCTCTCTGCAATTCAGCTGTGTGGCGCTTACTGGAGGTACCTGGTGGGCTAGTTGGACCCCAGGGACCCTCAGTATTGAAGGGGACTTAATCCCCCAACTTAAAACGCGCCATGGGGCGCGTTTGCACAGTGGTGAAGGGAGGGGGCGAGGCCTGATGTGACATGTGTGCAAACAGGCCCTGTAGTGCATTTTAAGTTGGGGTATTAAGTCCCTGTCAATCCTGAGGGTCCCTGGGGGCCAACTAGGCCACCAGGTACCTCCAGTAAGCGCCACAGGGCTGCGTTGCAGAGAGGTGGTCCGAGGCCACGCCCCTTTTTACACATCTCTGCAACGCAGCTCTGTGGCGCTTACTGGAGGTACCTGGTGGGCCAGTTGGCCCCCAGGGACCCTCAGGATTCAAGGGGACTTAATCCCCCAACTTAAAACGCGCCACGGGGCGCGTTTGCACACTTGTCACATCAGGTCCCGCCCCCTCCCTTCACCACTGTGCAAACGGGCCCTCTGGTGCGTTGTAAGTTGGAGGATTAACTCCCCTTGAATCTTGAGGGTCCCTGGGGTCCAACTAGCCCACCAGGTACCTCCAGTAAGCGCCACAGAGCTGCGTTGCAGAGAGGTGTAAAAAGGGGCGTGGCCTTGGACCACCTCTCTGCAAAGCAGCCCTGTGGCGCTAACTGGAGGTATCTGGTGGGCTAGTTGGCCCCCAGGGACCCTCAGGTTCAAGGGGACTTAATCCCCCAACTTACAACATGCTAGGGGGTGCGTTTGCACAGTGGTGCAGGGAGGGGGCGGGGCCTGATATAAGAAGTTAGCCATCCTGCTGTGTGGGACTTACTGGTGGTAATAAAAGGGTAGTTGGCCCCCAAGGTTGACGTTGGGGACTAACTACTCCTTCTGTTACCTCCAGTAAATCCCACACAGTGGGATTGCTAAGAGGTGTTTGAAGGCCACGCTCACCTTTCTCCACCACTCTGCAAACGCGACTGCTAAGTTATAGTTAGAAATTAGCATTTAAAAACCTTTGAAATTCACTGAAAAACCATAGGTTTCAGGGACGTTATAGTTAGAAATTAGCATTTAAAAAACCATTGAAATTCACTGAAAAAACCATAGGTTTCAGGTACGTTATAGTTAGAAATTAGCATTTAAAAAACCTTAGAAATTCACTGAAAAAACCATAGGTTTCAGGCACATTATAGTTAGTTGGACATTTCACTCGTACAAAACCATAGAAATTCCGGCGTTATAGTTAGTTCAGTTAACTATAACTCGCGCCCACGCAATGCACTGCTGATGACGTCACATATTACATCATTCATGACATCACTGATGACATCACTGATGACATCATCCACATGATAATCTGATGCACCTCCTCACACCCTAATATAACCTTTGACACACCCACTCTAAAATACAGACTAACATTCTCGAAACCATAGACACACCAATACCAATTACTACATACCCACTCACTGATTCCTAGGTCAACACACACATCCACTCACTCACCTATACAGTCACTCATAAATGCAGTCACTCATCAATACAGCCACTATCATATGTACTCATGCACCCATACAGACACTCACACAGCACCACTCACCCATAGAGTTACTCACACAGCTAGTCAGTAATGCAAAGAATTAATCACACTCCCATTTACTCACCTACTCAGTTATACACACACCACCTCACTTATTTATACAGATACTAACACATACTTACTCTCATATACAATCACTGACACGAGCACACACTCATCCATACAGATACTCTCACAATCACTCACTCTCACATATAATCATTTATATACTCCAACACTCAAATATACTGCCTTTCACATATGTAGTTACTCACACATGTACAACTAAGACATCCATTAACTCCCCAGCACAGCTATACACACACTCACCCACCTATACAGCCCTTCACTGATGCACTCTTAAACCCATACACCCAGTGAATCAGCAACTCACACATCTATGCACAGAGTCACACCCCCCCCACCCACCCACACAGACACTCAGGCACCCATACAGATACTCAGACAACCAAACAATAACCCATATAGACACTCATGTAGCTACTCACCAACCCATGTGGCCGCTTACACACCAACCCAAGAAACTGATACAGACATTTACACAGTTTTCTCACTAACCCATGCATTCAGTAAGATACACTTAATCAGTCACTTATACAATCTGTCACACATCTTCTAAATCATCCATTCACACACTCATACACCCACTCATTCTTCAATACACCTTGGCATATATATAAAACATATTTACACTTTATAGAAACACACAGTCACTGGATGATGTCATCAGTGATGTCATCAGTGTTGTCACTGACCATGTCATGAATGATGTAATATGTGACGTCATCAGCAGTGCATTGCGTGGGCGCGAGTTATAGTTAACTGAACTGACTATAACGCCGGAATTTCTATGGTTTTGTACGAGTGAAATGTCCAACTAACTATAACGTGCCTGAAACCTATGGTTTTTCAGTGAATATATATATATATATATATATATATATATATATATATATATATATATATATATATATATATATATATATATATATATATAGAAAGAAAACCCTTTCAGGCATAGAGTGACGAATAAATTATGCAAAAACAGAAGCAGAGAACTCTGGGTAGTTCTCAAGTTTAGGTGGAAAGCAGCTCCAGTAAGAGCACTCTCAACACCAGCGACACTCTAAATTTGCTCACCTCAAATGTCTGCTTTTCTATCAAAGTCTTTAAGCATAGGATTAGCGCAGTGCTATCCACGCCGAGATAGAAAGGGACAAGGGGGCATATTAGCAAGACCCACGTTAAAATTATCGCCGTTTTAGCGGCAGGAAACTGCCGCTAAAACGGCGATAATGGGCTTGCTAATATGCGTTATAGAATTCCAATAGAAGCCCAGGTTAGATGTGCAGGACGTCTAACCTGGGCTTCTATTGGAATTCCATAACGCATATTAGCAAGCCCATTATCGCCGCTTTAGCGGCAGTTTCCTGCCGCTAAAACGGCGATAATTTTAACGTGGGTCTTGCTAATATGCCCTAAAGTCTTTTGCCATTTTTACAGCAAAGTCTTTAAGCATAGGATTAGCACAGTGCTATCCCTGCCGAGCTGTAAAACTGGCGAAAGCCTTTTACCACTCCAGGCACAGTATTACAGCTTTGGATTGGTAAAATACCATCCAAGCCAACCTGAAATGAATAAAAGCAACCCCTGACAAGTGTTTCGCTCTCGTTAGAGCTCTTCAGAGAGGTATAGCTTTGTCCAGACACAAGGGAGCACCCAGTATAAGTCAAAACAAAACCCTTTCAGGCATAGAGTGACGAATAAATTATGCAAAAATAGAAGCAGAGAACTCAGGGTAGTTCTCAAGTTTAGGTGGAAAGCAGCTCCCGTAAGAGCACTCTGAACACCAGCGACACTCTAAATTTGCTCACCTCAAATGTCTGCTTTTCTATCAAAGTCTTTAAGCATAGGATTAGCACAGTGCTATCCCTGCCGAGCTGTAATATGGCGAAAGCCTTTTACCACTCCAGGCACAGTATTACAGCTTTTGATTGGTAAAATACCATCCAAGCCAACCTGAAATGAATTTAAAGACTTTGCTGTAAAAATGGCAAAAGACTTTGCCCCTTTCTATCTCGGCGTGGATAGCACTGCGCTAATCCTATGCTTAAAGACTTTGATAGAAAAGCAGACATTGGAGCTGAGCAAATTTAGAGTGTCGCTGGTGTTGAGAGTGCTCTTACTGGAGCTGCTTTCCACCTAAACTTGAGAACTACCCAGAGTTCTCTGCTTCTGTTTTTGCATAATTTATTCATCACTCTATGCCTGAAAGGGTTTTGTTTTGACTTATACTGGGTGCTCCCTTGTGTCTGGACAAAGCTATACCTCTCTGAAGAGTTCTAACGAGAGCAAAACACTTGTCAGGGGTTGCTTTTATTCATTTCAGGTTGGCTTAGATGGTATTTTACCAATCCAAAGCTGTAATACTGTGCCTGGAGTGGAAAAAGGCTTTGGCCATTTTACAGCTCGGCAGGGATAACACTGTGCTAATCCTATGCTTAAAGACTTTGTTGTAAAAATGGCAAAAGACTTTGTCCCTTTCTATCTCAGCGTGGATAGCACTGCGCTAATCCTATGCTTAAAGACTTTGATAGAAAAGCAGACATTTGAGGTGAGCAAATTTAGAGTGTCGCTGGTGTTGAGAGTGCTCTTACTGGAGCTGCTTTCCACCTAAACTTGAGAACTGCCCAGAGTTCTCTGCTTCTGCATAATTTATTCGTCACTCTATGCCCGAAAGGGTTTTGTTTTGACTTATACTGGGTGCTCCCTTGTGTCTGGACAAAGCTATACCTCTCTGAAGAGCTCTAACGAGAGCGAAACACGTGTCAGGGGTTGCTTTTATTCATTTCAGGTTGGCTTGGATGGTATTTTACCAATCCAAAGCTGTAATACTGTGCCTGGAGTGGTAAAAGGCTTTGGCCATTTTACAGCTCGGCAGGAATAGCACTGTGCTAATCCTATGCTTAAAGACTTTGATAGAAAAGCAGACATTGGAGCTGAGCAAATTTAGAGTGTCGCTGGTGTTGAGAGTGCTCTTACTGGAGCTGCTTTCCACCTAAACTTGAGAACTACCCAGAGTTCTCTGCTTCTGTTTTTGCATAATTTATTCATCACTCTATGCCTGAAAGGGTTTTGTTTTGACTTATACTGGGTGCTCCCTTGTGTCTGGACAAAGCTATACCTCTCTGAAGAGTTCTAACGAGAGCAAAACACGTGTCAGGGGTTGCTTTTATTCATTTCAGGTTGGCTTAGATGGTATTTTACCAATCCAAAGCTGTAATACTGTGCCTGGAGTGGCAAAAGGCTTTGGCCATTTTACAGCTCGGCAGGAATAGCACTGTGCTAATCCTATGCTTAAAGACTTTGCTGTAAAAATGGCAAAAGACTTTGTCCCTTTCTATCTCGGCGTGGATAGCACTGCGCTAATCCTATGCTTAAAGACTTTGATAGAAAAGCAGACATTTGAGGTGAGCAAATTTAGAGTGTCGCTGGTGTTGAGAGTGCTCTTACTGGAGCTGCTTTCCACCTAAACTTGAGAACTACCCAGAGTTCTCTGCTTCTGTTTTTGCATAATTTATTCGTCACTCTATGCCTGAAAGGGTTTTGTTTTGACTTATACTGGGTGCTCCCTTGTGTCTGGACAAAGCTATACCTCTTTGAAGAGCTCTAACAAGAGCAAAACACGTGTCAGGGGTTGCTTTTATTCTTTTCAGGTTGGCTTGGATGGTATTTTACCAATCCAAAGCTGTAATACTGTGCCTGGAGTGGTAAAAGGCTTTGGCCATTTTACAGCTCGGCAGGGATAGCACTGTGCTAATCCTATGCTTAAAGACTTTGCTGTAAAAATGGTAAAAGACTATGGGGCATATTACCAAGAATTTGCGATAATTATCGCAAAGCGCGCTTAGCGCTGTTTTTTTTATCGCTGGATTTCATCGCGGAGTTTACACGTTATTATCAACGCTTATCTCCAAGGTGATAAAAAATCCAGCGATAGTGGCGAAACCCAGCAATAGCGCGAGAAATCCAGCGATAAATTCACTGCGCTAATGGAAAGCTTGCTAATAGGCAGGTGAGGACTTAACCATCTTGTCAATGGGAGGTGGATTGCAAGGTTAAGTCAAGTTTTTATCAGGTGTTAAATTCCAGCGATAATCGCGGTTAGCGCGACTTTTTTTATCGCTTCGCGGGCATTGATAATAGGGGGAAGTTGTGTTTGCGACTGCTTGCAGTTGCTTTTAGTTGGGAACGCCTACTTTGCATGTCATTAGCGATAATTATCGCTGACATGCAAAGCGGCAACAAAACGGCAACAAAACGGCAGCTATCGCCATTAAGCTGTCGCTAACAGCTGTTAGCGACAGCTTGCTAATAGGGCGATAAAAATATCGGCGCTTTATCGGCAAAAAGTGCCGCTAAAGTGGCAATACTGCCCTTGATAATATGCCCCTTTGTCCCTTTCTATCTCGGCGTGGAGAGCACTGCGCTAATCCTATGCTTAAAGACTTTGATAGAAAAGCAGACATTTGAGGTGAGCAAATTTAGAGTGTCGCTGGTGTTGAGAGTGCTCTTACTGGAGCTGCTTTCCACCTAAACTTGAGAACTACCCAGAGTTCTCTGCTCTGTTTTTGTATATATATATATATATATATATATATATATATATATATATATATATATATATATATAGCTATCCAGAACACCGCCACAAAGACAATACCGGGCACTCTCAAGCGGAATGATTCAACAATCATTTATTGAAGCTCGTGCAACCACATAAAACTGACACACATGCCTTTGCCAATTTTATGTGGTTGAACGAGCTTCAATACATAATTGTTGAATCATTTAGCCCAAAGGTGCCCGGTATTGTCTTAGTGACGAAGTTCTGGATGTGAGGCGCAGGACCGCCCCTGCGCACTGTGGCACCCGCTGCGCTGTGAGCGGCGTTTTCCAGGCGGAGAACGTAACAGAATATATATGGATATATATACATATAGTAGAAGGGGGTTTAGGCTAATCTGTCTTATAACATGACAGGGCTTTTTATGATATATGGTATGATAACTATGCTAATGATATTTTTGGTATGCATTTGTTTTCTAATTGTGGTGCAAATACTGCATCTTAGAGCACGATAGTTTAAATGAATATTGTAAACTTCCTCTGTGTTGCTTGTTCAACTTATTGTGGACAAGTATGAGTGAGAGAGCGAAAGGGTGTTTCCTGTTACCGCGATCCCTAGGAGGGTCGAGAGTGCTGTGTTCTGGGGTGCCAACTCACTTGTTTCTCTGGAAAAATTAGAAGGGCAAGTGAGGCACAATAGCTAGTCGGACTCTGGCTTATGCATACTGAGGTGGTATGGTTGTGGGACTCCTCAATGACTTGCAGTATCCATTTAATGTACTGCAGGGGGTACTGTATCCTCTATATTACATTGTCATTAATTTGATTACTGTGCTGACCATCACTGACGTAATACTCTCCATCAAGACAATAATGCTAAAAGTACAATGCACATGCAAAGGTTTTTCTGAAACTTTAACACCCACAAGCATACACACGCATTTTCGTTTTATCTTGAAAATGTTTTGGTCGCTTTGTAATAGTTGGAAAAAACAATAAGACTTTGACAAAAGATGTGAGAAATCCTTCAACACTTTGATGCTGACAGAATGACACTGCCAGTCCTTCTGGGCTTATTTTAAGAGGTAGACTATCAATTTCTGCTTCAAACAACCCTTTATCTTTTCCCACCTCCGAACGTGAGAATAATTAATACCACTGGAACAATTTGAGCGCTCATTTTGTTCATAACCTACTAAAGCAAGTCTCTGTTCCTTTATTTCATCCGATTGTGGTGGATGGTTAGAGCATTAGTTAGGGCTGCAATCACACCTCTTTATTGCTGCTTGAAACCCTATGGACTGTTTTAACCTTTTCTATTGGACTGATCTCACCACACCCTTTCTATTTTGCCGGAAGGCAACGTCTCTTCAGCAACACTATGGCTTGCACGACAACCTACACATTAATCTGAGTCATACTGCTTTTGGAGTGCAAAGGGAACCTGCTGCGAGATCATGGCAGCTTCATAAGCAGGAAATAAATTTCAAACTGTGACTGCCACTAAGGGCCATATGTATGAACACATTTTCCCATAGACACAGAATGGGTAAAACCCTCTGATACATCTGGCCCAAAGTGTTCTGAAATTGACCCATCAGAGCTTTTGCTGAACTTTACACCCGACAACATTACACTGGTATGTTTGTTGATAAGCCGATGTGTTAATAAGGTTATTTATGTCATTTTTCCCACAATGTCTTCTGGGCCTGAGGCTACACAGTCATTTTATTTGTCCCATGTTGTGTGATGTCTTTTACTGTGACGTGATCGTTATTCCAGTTGTCATGAAACCAGGCAAGCCCTAACTCCTTTTGGCTAGCCTCTTTGAAAGGTGTGCTGTCCTGAATAGTACTGGGAGTCAGGTAATTCATTTTTCTTTTAATTTTGTAGTAAAGGAGTAATCTCCTGGTCCCAGCCTTTAAGCTGGAGACCCTCCTACGTACCGAGTAAGTCATTCACTTTTAGCTATAGGAGGAAATGAAGGGTTGTTTTTTTGTTTTTTTAAACAAATGCTTGTTTTTATTAATTGGTTTGTGTTTCCAATTTGTAAACGGTTTTAATTTACTAAACAATACCCGTTAATTGACGCACTAAAGAAGAATGCCTCTGGCTTGTGTTAGCTTTAATAGCAGCGTGTTTGCGCTGTTATCAGCAGTGATCACTGTGCACGTTTTGGACAATGCCCTGCACATTCTGAGGTGAGGAGAGGCGCGCCGTGTCCATGCAGCGCCTGATACACACTCCTCATCAGGATGAAACCATGCATGGAAATGAATGGGACGATTGCCAATGTGTGCTCCTTTTCTTTCAAATAAAATAAATAGAGTGAATTAGGGATGCAACATCCCTTCTAACCTAACACATCACCAAGTCCACGCCGGCTTAATACTTGTGACTCATCTTGTACAACATCTATCTGGGGACCTAATTAGACTTAATGTGATGATGACAAAAGCACAAAACGTCTTGGTTTATAAATAAGACTATATCATAGAAGACATGGTTAAATCTTAAGGGTGACTTAGTATGCTATTCTGAATCTTTTAATTTAAGGTACATTATGAATGTGCTTTCCCTATTACTCCTGAATTTTCTTTTTTTTTAAGGTTGATCATATAAGATATGGTGACACACCAGAACTAAAAACTATGACAACATGTTGGAGAACAGATACTTTTGACAGAGAGGCAATGTTTTAATTGCATCTTTAAGGAAGCCTATGTGCAAACACATCTTTACTTTATGACCAGAAACCTGTAAATCCAAAACTATCATGACCACAGTGTAAAACAAATTAATGTGCAGGACCGATTAGTGAATAGCACTGTCTCTTCATTACAGGCTAGGGAATACAAAAATCAAGCATTCCTAAACAAAAAGCCATATACCAGCAATTAAAATGTTGCTGAGTCATCAAATCGTATACCTTAAAGAGCATACAGTGGCTGGATTCTAAGAAAAGGATCCTTTAAGCCCCATCATCAAAACCTGAATGGAACACAAATTGGACAATGTAACCATCTAGCAAATGCCATGGTCTTGCAATGGAATACCATGAAAGCACATGAAAACCACTAGCTGAAAGTAACTGATTCAAAACAACTTCTACATTTTTGAAGAGTTGTTGGCATAGGAACTTCCGACTGTGATAAATATCTGTAGCCAGATCAAAAATAAAAGGACAGGCCTATTGGCTTTGCCAATTCTGGTTTACTTAGATTGAGTCTAATACAAATTTTATCCTATTTGGATTTGTCCAATTTCAGATTCTTCACCGATTTTGTGTGAAGTTGTAGTGCAAGAGGTGAAAGATATTACTTGAGTTCTCATTTGCTAAGTTTGGGGGAAAAAATCTATTGTCTTGTAAATTATGAGAGTCCATAAATAATTCAGCAAAGTTGTTAAATTGGCAGCAAATGACGGAGTGAATCGAATTTCTGGAAATACTGTAAGGTAAATGCCAAATCTTTCCCTCTTCTAAATAGCCAGCAGATTCGAAACAAAATATCAAAACGAAGCACATCTCATTCCATATTTTAGGTATGTCACTTTTTATTTTAAGGAGTCCTGTTGCAATGTTGTTTCATTTTAAAATCTGGCTGGAGCGAGCTTTAGTTGTTACCAGTAGACACATTTTAAAAACATAGCAGTAAAGAGAAGAGGAGCTTTGGCTTCACTTCTTTGTTGCTCAGGCATTTGATTGGGGAGCAGTCCACCTACGAAGTCCTTCCGTTGATGATAACAAATAGGCATTGGTCACACAGACCCTATGTCAAATATAATAGGAGGAATTTTTTCATGGTGTAATATTTATAAATACAGCATGAATCTGTTCTCCCTTGTGACCATTCTCACAAGAAATATTGGGGAGAGGATGCAGCCATGCGGCTAGAGTGGTCGACCTTGAAGTTGGGGAACCGGGTTCGAGTCTCGGCAATGATGCCCGACATTCGGTGATTCTGGGCAAATCACTTAATCTCCCCGTGCCTAACAAAAATGAATGTTTTCCTTCTGTAACGAAACTGGTGCTCATGTAAAGCGCTCTGATACCTGATATCTTCGGGTCAAGTTCGCGCTATATAAAACTCTAAAAAATATATATATATATAGGTTGAGATTTGACATTGACAACTGTCTCAGAAAGGGGATTTAAATTGATTAACACTGAAAGATCTTCTACAGGTTCCTTGTTTTAGAGCAGCTAGGGCATCTGTTTTTTAAAAATTGCATTTATCTTTAGCTGTGTGTTAGTTGAAGCACTATTTCGTGTTAAAAGAAAGAGCACTGGCTTGAAATTGATTTATTAAGCGTTATTTTGCACTATGTGGAAGTTCTGAGTTTCTGACCCTTAAAACCTCCCTGAGTAAGCCTTGGACTTCTCTGCCTTGGTACCCCAAAGGTCAAGTGCTAGGAAAAGCATTTTTTGACTTCCCTAAATCTTTGGACGGTGTTTGACGAATCTTCACAAAATTTTCTAAAAAAATTGTCAAGTTAGGTCTTGTTGTGCATTGAAAGTTTTGGGGCGAAACGTCAACCGGGGGCAGAGCAAAAGGGGGGAGGCTCAAAAAAGTGTGTTCCCCATGTTAATTTTCATGGGAGTTTTGAACACGACTACAGTCCGAACCGCTGGACGAAATTACACCAAATTTGGCAGAAAGGTAGATTTGGTTACGCAGCTCACACTTTCAGTTATTTGGTGTAAATCCGTTCAGTAGATTGTGAGAAATGAAAGGAAATCCAAATTTGTATATCTGCAATCACAAAGCCTTCATGAACAATAACGAGCTTTTGCAGAGATCTGCAGAGCTCTGATTGGCTGCAAACACTTCAACCAGGAATTGTTGGCAGCCAAATGTGATTAAAAAAAAAAAAAGGGGGCAGGGTAGGAATACCCTGACCCCTTAGCTCTGGTCCTTTGGGTCCCAGATGGACCCCGCCAGGGCACAAAAACACTATTTAAAACGAAATTCCACAAAATCGTGACGGATTTGTGCAAAAAAAAAAAAAAAAACCACGGTCTCCAGCGCTTGTTTTTAATTAAGCCCCAGGGTGGGCTAGATCCCAGGTGTATGTCTCCTTTATTAAATTAAAGGAAGGGGGTGTACGTGGCCCCCCTCCATGGGCCTTTTTATACCCAGGGACCACCACCTCCCCAGAGCTTATGTTTCAGTTAATGCGGGGGGACCGTGTGGACACCCCCGGGGACCACCACCTCCCCGTGGCCACATGGACCACCCAAAGCCGCTGGGGCCACCACCTCCCCAGGGCTACAATTTGTATTAAAGAAGGGGACCACCCCCTCCGGGAGCAAATACAAGAAAGGAGGCGGGCCGCGCACCACCCTCCTGGAACCATTAATGGCCCAGGGGACCGCCACCCCCTAGGGCTGGCTCCTTCTATGTTCCGGACTGTCAAAAGCTGAAAGCTCCTGCCAAGCAAAAGAAAACACTCCGGTTCCAGCGGGCAGGAGCAACGTTCTAGACTTACTCTGAAACCCCTTGTCGATGGCTCTTTGTTGCCTGCATAAAAGTGTGGCGGGGAGAAAAACCATTAGCAGATTATACATTACCATTCCAGTTGCCCATGTTACTAAAGGAACACAGACTCTGAATCTAAAATGTAGTGAGTTTATTACAAAGCCAAGAAAAGTTGAACATACAAACACCTCAAGACGAGGGTGCAGACAGCGGGGTGGGCTCCCGCTGCCTTTTACAATAAGCAGCTCTCTCCGGCAAGACGCGGGGCTCTCCCTGGCACACGGGAGCCCCGCTGAGAAAGTGGATTCTTCTCCGGGGGCACAGACACGCGGGGTAGGCTCCCGCGAAGGCAAGCAGGCCGGGGGGGATCCCACACACAGGGATTTCCTCGTGGCACTTTGGCAGCACAGTGCTGCAGGGACACACACGCTCCTCACCTCCTGCCAATGAAGACAAAGCGCTCACGAGGCGCTAGATAGCTGCCACAGCTTTAGGGCTCCACGCAAGGGAGTAGCGCCCACGCTCCTCACCTCCTGGGCAGTAAGATAAAGCGCTCTTCTTCTCCAGGCGCTAACCAGCAGGCAGGGCACAGTTGTAGCGCTCACGAGGCGCTAGAGCAGGAGAGCAGGCAGGCAATGCTGGGCAAGTTCAGCAGGCAGGGGGCACTCATCAAGACAGGACAGCAGTTCCGGGGAATGGTCATCCCCCATCCAGTGGCACTCCTCCTGGCACCGCAGTCTTTACTCCAGCAAAGGGCTCTCACTAGCCCGGTGGACGGCAGAGGGGTACAGTTGAGCACAGGGGCCAGCACGCAGGCCCTTGCGGCGGTACCTCCTGGCAGAGTGTCCCCTCGCAATCAAGTCTACGCACAGTCTGAGCACATGGTATCCCAGCTCCGTTATTTATACAACCCTCACCCCACCTACCAGAAAGGGCTGGAAGCTTCTGGAAGGTTCCCTGGGGAACCGGTCCCAACTGGTTTAGGGGGAGGTGTAGAGCACCCTAGGTGCCAGGCTTCCCTCCAAAAGCTGGGGGTGGGAAGCAGACAGCTAGACCGCCAACTCACCTCAGACAGGCGGCACATGTGCAGACAGGAATGGCGTCCATTTTAAAAGTAACATTTTACAAAGGTGCATTTCTACAATGGTGGAAATAAAGGTGCGTACACCATTGCACAGCATTTATTATTTTCCTCTCACACCACACATGGCATATACATTTCCTACCATGGGGGAGATGTCCCCTAAAGGGGGGGTTCCTAATATAAGCCTATGTAAGGCAGAAAGCACACACACTTGGCACTGCTAACCAGCGCTAAAGTGTCCAACGTCCTACAACCACTCATTCCACAACAGCAAAAAGGCAAGGGGGAAGGCGAAAAAGTTCGGGATGACCCTGCAAGCAGGGCCAGGTCCAACAGCGTGGCTTCAAAAATCTGACTTAAGATTTGAGTCACCCTTGCACCACAGTGCGTGGTGCGAGAGCGACGCATACCGGGTCCTCAATATGGTCCTATGAGTCCAACTCCTAATGGGCCAGATTTTCACCACACCTGCTGTTACTGGCACCCAGAGTATTGGTGCATCAGAGGTTGGGGAAATAACAGTCCATTTCGCGGACCTCTCATAACGCGGGCTTTAGTCCCTCTTATGATCTAAGGTCCATAAGGAGCACCCATGGAAATCCCACCTGGTGTCTTCACTCCTTTCTACTACCTGATGGCTTTACAGTTGCACCTCCCCTCTGAAATGTTCTCACCCTCGCACCCCCCCAAAACGCAGCCTCTTGCATAGCCTTACATCTCATCTCCTTACTAAGTCTGCAGCTCACAGTATATGCTGCTCAGCTTGATATCGTTCTCCAAACCTCTCCTCTTTCTAATTGCCCATCTCCGCAACGTCTCCCTTCACTAGGAGACTAGGTAAGACAAAGTAAGGTACCAACTCATGAAAATTATGCCACAGTACATTGTCCTTTGGATGCCGCCTCTCCTGTTTTTCTCCTAGTATTTGATTTTGGAATCTAAATCCCTCTCCTCTGTGTTTCTCTGTTGTACTGGAATATTCTGTAAACCCTTTGAAGCAGTGACAGCCATAGTGGCATGGCTCTCACTCAATGACATAATAAATACATGATGAACAGCAACATGCATCATCAGCTGCATCTGACTAAAAATGATTTAAAAAGCACACTGAACATGTCACCGGTCCCAAAGGGGGCGTGATGTCACTTCCTCAACTTCTGTTTATTGGACTGAATCGACTCTACTCACGAAGGGCAGAGGGCCTTTCCAGTATTTCTTTACTGCTGTGTATTACAAGACCTTGTGTAAAACAGCTGCATTATTATTGTTTGACTAAACTACTAATCAGCTTATGAATGTCCACTACACTCTCGGCCATTACTGTAGACTGCGAGTCTGGCAGCGCCTCCCCGAGCGCGAGGATCCTCGTGAGGCAGCGCGTGCAGGCTTCTGTCAGCCTGACCTTATCAACTGCTAGAAACAGTCAGCCACAAATGACTTCCTCGATGTGACTCACAAATGAGCCCTGGCGGTAACAAAGACAAGTGTTCATGACCAAGCAGCTGCTAGTAAATAAGAGTTACATTAAGGAGAAATGACCCAAGTAGCAATCTAGTCACTTCCTGGTCTGTACAGTCTCGTGCCAAAGCTAGACGCAACAACACAAATGCGAACAAACATCCACGTTGAAGTGAGACGGACGCAGACACTTGAGTCCTGTTTATAATGGCCACGCGGCTTTTCCTGCTATTCGAAAATGTTTTCTGTGTCTGGCTTGTAACGCTAAGGACATCCGCATTTCATGTAAAATGCAGCGATAAAAAACAAAACCGTGCATGTGAACAGAAGTACATGTGTTTGTTACAGGAAGACGGCTGGCACACAGTTTAATGAAGAGATGCTGAACGAATCCTTAAAGAGATGCATACAAAAAAAACAGAGAAAACGTTAGGAAAGGTGTGTTCTCGCTAAGCTAATACTAATATTGATTTAATTGCCTACAAGGCAAGAGTCAAAAGAAAGGTGCACAGGGGATTGTTAGCAAGGTTTCCATGAAGTCAGGTGTCTCGTGTCTTTACAACCTGACGCTTTTTGTATTAAGAGATGAGGGACCTGGCGTGGAGTTTGGTATGTTGTCCTCAATAACTTCAAACGTGAGTGAATTCCTGCCCTCAGTGCCTGACTGCCAGTGAAACTAGTATCCTGACTTTTATTTTGGCAATGCTGTCATGCTAATCTAACATGCGCAAAAAGGCCTGTCTGTCCCTGAAAAAAGGTATGACCTGTCCTGTGAACTACAGGGGCGCACTGTATGGGCCCTCATGTTTGTGTATTTGTATAGCGCACAATGCAGCTGGGAGTGTATCCTGGTGCTGAAGCAGGAACTGCATGGGCCAAGCCAGGGTTGGGGATTTGGAATTCAAGAACTGAGGAGGAGGCTCCGACGCGCAGGGCAGGTTGTTCCAGGATTCAGGAGGGAGGTAGGAGAAGGCATGAACACTAGAACTGGTTCTGCATATGCAGGAGTTGTGTGCGAGTAGGAGTCCAGCTGAGTGGAGATGTCTTGTACGCTTATGGAAGTTTATGTGGTTGTTGAGGTATGTGGGCCAATGTTGTGTAAGGCTTTGTATGTGTGCGTGAGAAGTTTGAAGAGTTCATTTTTCTGGAATGGGAGCCAGTGCAGCTCTTTGAGGTGCGGAGTGATGTGAGTGCGGGGTGGGAGGATGAGGATGAGTCTGGCCTCAGAATTTCTTATGGTCTGGAATCTACTAGTCAGTTGAGCATTGATTTCAGCATAGGAAGCGTTTCCACAGTCCAGCATGCGGGGGAAGAGGGCTTGGGTGACAGTTCTGCAAGTGTTGGTGGGAAGCCATTTTAAGATCTTCTTTTAGCATCTTGTGTGTGTGGAATGAGGAGACAGCGATCGCATTCACTTCACCGGTCATGGTGAATTGGTTGTCAATTACTCTTCCAAGGTTTTTTGTGTGGGTTGCCAGGATGGATGTGGGTTTGAGTTCGGCAGGGCACCAGGTGGAGTTCCTGAGTGAAGTATCTTTCCCGAACGTTACTACATCCGTCTTATTTGTGTTGGGCTTCAGGAAGTCGATTTTCCCCATCAGGCAACTAGAGTCATGCAGGTGGAAAAGTTGGTCCGAGTGTTTGGCGTCTTGTCAGAGACTCTGAGTATGAGCTGCATGTCACCAGCATAGGATATGATGTTGCATCCATGGGTGCTGATGATGCTGACGAGTAGGATCATGTAGACATTGAACAGAATGAGGCCGAGTGACGATCCTTATGGAGCTCCGCAGATAAGGTTGACGGAGTACGAGGTGAAGGGGGCCAGGCGACCGACTGGGTGCGGCCTGTCAGGAAGGAGCAAATCCAGAGAAGTGCAGGAACTTGGATGCCAGCTTAATGCAGTCATTGGATAAGGATGGGATGAGAGATGGTGCCAAAGGCTGCAGAAAGATCCAGTAGAATGAGGGCTACAGTGTCACCTCTATCCATAATCATATGGATGCCTTAAATGGTGGGAATAAGGGAGGTCTCTATCTGGTTGCAAAAGTCTTATTGTGGGCTTACCAGGGAACACACAGAGGGGTGGAGCCTGTCCACTGCTTAGCACCGGTTTGACTTCCTGTCATTTATTTGCCTGCTTTTTATTCGTGTTCCAGCTTGTCCATATTGTGTTTGTCAAGCTCATAAAGCATATCCTCTTTATCAGCTCTTTTCATTGGCTGGCTTCCACTGTTTGCTTTCCAAGTACTATTTTGTTTTTGGTTAAGCACTATGTGAGAGTGCATATGTTTTCAAGCTGTCTCCCTTGTGTACTTCTCTCTTCTGCATTGGATGTAGCTCTCTGTCACCTGTATGCTTCTTCCTGCCTCCTCCATGTTGGGCATGCTCTTGTGTTCTTCCCCGTTGCATTCTTGCCGGTGTGCTTTTCTCTGCGCGCTCCACATTGCTCTTGTCTGCTGCTTCTCTTCCACCCAGACTCTGTTTCGCTTCCATCCCCCACTCTCCATGTTGCTTTCCCCGCCCTTCTTCTGTCACCCATTGCTTCTCCTCCCCACCCCCACCCACAACCCCCATTCCATGTTGCTTCAGTCTTCCTAATCTGTCATCTTTTGCTTCTCCTCCCTAAACTCCAAGGGGCATATTCTCAAGAACGTGTGATAACCATCGCAAAAGTTACTTAACGCAACCTCCAACATCGCAGTATATCGCGGGAAATTTACGCCGTGTTAACCAAGTATTCACAACACGGCGGTACCATGCGATAGTCACCAGATAAGGCGTCAAATAAACGCCACACCGCAAAAATGCGAAACACGAATGCAAAAAAAGCTGCGATGAGGCCAATCGCGATACAAAAAGCAGCGAAAACCAGCGGCAGGCCTGCAAATCCCACGCGTCTGGCGGGAAAATGCACCATAAAAGCAACAAAAACAACACACCTGAAACAATCCAAAGTGCGTAGCAACATGGATGCACCCTGACCCAGAGCAGAGGCCAACGCGAACCCCACAAGCTCACAGACCACCAGCAAGGACCAACGGGGTCGGGGAAGGCCAAGGAGAAGAGGGAGAGGAAGACGGGGTGCAGTCCGTAGGAAGACGGGGTGCAGTCCGTAGGAAAACAAGACCAGCGTCACAGATGTGACAGAACACTACCAGCAACTGACCCACAATCAGACTACCTTGAATGCAGCCCGAGTGTCGAGGAGGCCAATGGAGGAGGCCAAGAGGCGCTGGCATAACGTGAAAACCTAAACCAAGCCCAAAGCCGCTGCCAACAGGAAGGCAGCAATGGCGACAGGAGGTGGGAGTCCTGCGTCACAGGAGGAGCTGGAGGAAATGGAGGCCAGTCATCAGTGTGGAGACGGTGCAAGGAGGTGGGAGTATGGACACAGTTCGAGAGGACCTGACACAACAACAACAGGGTGAGTAACGAACAGAGACTGTGGGGGCGGGGGGAGATGGGCACAATGGCACACATGCACAAGGATGTGTAGCACACTGCACACCCACGATTACGCAGGGTCATGTCCCCCATCCCCGTGGCACACTGCAGCACACACACACATGGCAATCACAGCACATCCCATGACAATGTGGCACAAAGTGCAACACCGACACTGCAGAACAGGGGACACAACTGGGTCCGCCCATGCGCAGAAACAGGCCAATCACATTTGACAGAGGAGGGAACTGTGAGATGCATATGTACGGGTACAACCTCACATCAGTCATGTAGTCCAAATGTCCACTGTCCCCCCTCAAATTGCCAGCACCGCCCAGTCACAATGTACATTGTCACACAGTCTGCATGTCTACAAGAACAATGCGCCAACATAAATGTTAACACAATGTCAACATGCATCTCCCCTTCACATTGCAGAGGGACAAACAACACCTCCAGCAGGTCAGACCAGACAACCCATCAGTGATGCAGGAGACGACCACCACACCTTCGACACCGATGCCCTACAACAGCCCATGGACATCCCACGCAACCCACCACCAGGACCAGGGCAGACAAGCTATTCAGAGGAGAACCCAGCCCCTGCAACAGACCACACAGCATGAAGCACCCGCAAGCACGGCTGGCTCACAACACTTCACCGACCCACACATGGCACCCCAATGCCAGGTGTCAGAACGCCAAAAGGAGGTGGCCGAACAGGTGTGGGTGTGGCCGAACCCATGGAAGGCGAACTAGATCACATACGTGGGTGTCAATTACCCTTCAGGGACCACCTACACCCCACAAAGGAGACCCACACTGCCATAGAGACACATGCAGATGCACATTCCCAGTACAGAACCACGCCCAGGGGCACACACATATCAGTCACACACCCATGTTGGCTCTGCGACGACGGCCCAGTCTACTCCCCTTACGAATTGAGTGGGTGACGACAAAGCCACATGTCCAAGCTGTAACCCGCTGCCTGCGGTGACATGTCTGCGTCCGCTGTACACAGCACACTGTAATGTCGTAGGGCCCAGGGCCCTCATGCATACAACAAGACCACAGGAACACACGCAGATATTATGTTGAACTGGCTACGGGCACGTGCGCCCGGCCCCATTATTGGCAGGGCCACATGTACAGTGACGCCTGTGCTGGATGTGTGTGGGGTGAGCATAAGCCAGCCCGCACGGAGTGCTTGGTGCTGGCAACAACTTGAACAGTGGACACCAGTGCAATGGAAACAGAAAACACCTGCATAACAGAGTACCTGCTGAGCAACATGGAGGGAGCCGGAGCAAGTACAGAGGTCACCCAACATACAAACAGAAGTGTCCGTGAGTTGCAGTGCACTGAGGTTGGGCCACTAGAGCTGAGCGCGCTCATGTGATGAAAATGACTTGGATTGTGTCCATTCGGGATATTCCTGTTGCAGATGCAGTGGGGTGTGTTAGACCTGCATCAACTTCCTCATCAATGTCCCAGGTCTCCCACACTGCCGGAGGTGACATTGCTGCGCAACCTCTCCACAGCACAAAACTCAATCAGTAACGGTCCATGGGTTGCGGGGTACTGAGTCAGTGGCACCTGGAGTGCTGAGCAGGGGATCAGGCAGATGATGGCATCCACGACAGGTCTGAGCAACTCCGTTAGTCTGCCAGTACCACTGTTTCAACTCTGGCAGATGGTGGTTGGAGTTGGCCCTGGCGATGGTGGCGTGTGCCTCCTGCGGTGATGCGACGTCCGGGCCGGTCAGGACTCGATATGTTGTGTGAGCCCTGGTGGTCCGCAGTTGAGGCTGGAGGCTGCGGACAGCGCAGGGCCACATGCACATGGCGTCGATGACCCCAAGACCACCGTCACAGAGGTCATCCAATATTCATTCCGACAGGGTCCCTGACTTGAGCTGCACAGAGTTGGTGGCCCCAGATGCACAACGGCAGGCACAGGCACACCGCCACGGGACGGTGACTTGCGGTCCACTGAGGTAGGGCCACGCAGACTGAGCGGGTCCCCGTCGATGTCGAAGGTGAATATGGTGGAGGGTTGCAGGGGCCAGTGAAAGGTGTCCTCCAGGGCATGATGCAGAGGGCAGAAGTTATCCGGAAGCAGCAAATGGAGGAGTGGAAATCGACTGCCTCGTTGCCACCACCAATTCGGCATCAGCTGCATGAGGATGAAAACTACCCCCTAGTCCATAGACTCAGACGCCACCAATGTACGACCAGAGAGTGTCCATGAATGTCGGGGAACAGACTTAGTGGCACAGGGCTGAGAGGGGATGCAGTCTGCGATGATGCCGGTACACTGATATGTACTGCGGCATTGCCGAATCAAGACTCTGTGACCTACTGGACCATAGTGTAGGCCGGAGGCAGCGGTCCGCAGTGGGCCACAGCCACGTGTCGTAGGCTCGCGATGCACAGAGTTAGTGACATCAGGGCAGTTGTCGGTAGTGTTCGATCACCTCCGTAACGATGATCCTTTTTTCCTCCCAAATGCAACGCGTCATCCTCTTATGCCTCTCCTTGCGTGCAATGATTCGTACTCTGCCTTTGAATAATCGATGTTCAGTTCCAATTCTGTGACCTACTCGAGTGCAGCGTAGGCCGAGAGCAGTAGTACACGTGGGCCCACAGAATCTGGCGGCTGTGATGTAACACTAAGACCTGTTGGCACCACATCGAAGGGTGTATAGTGACATACACTCAGCCATGATTTATGTGCTCTGCCATGGTGTAATCAAGACTCAGATCCAAATGTGTGAACTACTTGTCCGCTGTGCATGCCGGTGGAGTACGTCAACAAGAATGGAGTACTGCGGGCCTGTGTTACGGAGGCCGTGATGGTCTGAGGAGGCTGCCAAGGTCGCAGGCCTCGGGCTTGGAGATTGCACCGGCACGTGGTGGGCCCTCTTTGACACACGCCGGTGTTGGAAGGTGAACATTGAGGCCTGGGTGCGCAGGGGCGGGCAGGACTGGTTTGGGGACCAGCGTCCCGGGGTGCTGCAGGCGCACAGGATCGCTGGCAACACCGCTCACGGCGTCGGCCTCGTGGCGGGGTGAGAGGTGCCGCCCTGGCAGAGACGTTGGGCATTCCGGAAGAGGACCACACCCAGAGTTACCTGCCTTTTATTCACACCCCTACGCTGGCCTGGCATACACCGGGCCAGCCCACTCCGCTCACGCTTACGGGGGGGACGTCACAAGCTACATTTCCGCGATCTTCCCCACTGGCTGGGGTGACATGGTTGCGTCCACTGTCCACTACACTCCAAACACTAGTGGTGTGTGTCGACATGGATATGTGTGTGGTATGCATACTGCAGTCTGGCCAGCACATCCACGCCACACTTGTCATTGTGTACATTCTCATTCATCGGTCCCTTGCCTCCTTCGCACATGCCTGGTCCCCTTCCGACATTCTGCTATTGTGTCCCCGAGGTGCCATGCCGTTGATGGCTCATGTACATGGCTGGCCCAGGTTCCCACAGTGAGTTGTGCTGTCGTGTCTGGTGGGTGTGCATGTTGTATGTGAGCTTGTGACGTGTGCATTTCCTGTGTTGTGTGTTGCATGATTGTGGAGTTGAGGTGTGTGGTGTGTGCATTTGGTATTGGCCAACGAGCAGTGCATTTCCGTGGGTGACATCCGGGTGATGCAGGTTGATGATGGACTGTCGGGAGGTGCAGGTTTCATGCACACTGCCTGGGTGGTTGGCGGCGTCGTTGGCGGGGATTCCACGGTGGTCCACTATTGCCTGCACATTGGTGGGATACGTGCGCTTTCTGTTGCGCTTATTGTGTGCAGTGTCGCCAGCGGCCAATAGTAGAACATGTGTGCAGTCAATTGCCCCCTGACACGTGCGGGAAGCCAGCTGTGGTGTACACACCATGCTTGGTCTCCGGCTGTTCCTGCGCAGTGTGTGTGAAGTATAGATAGTGGGGTACCAAGCTGATGGTGTCATCCATGACCGTTGTGGGAGACTTGGATTGGCCTGGCTGTGTGACTCCTCCGTCTCAGGCGGATGTTGGTTGGAGGGTACCAGAGGCCAACACGTGCAGCATGGCCAGCAGCTTTGTCTGCGGTGGGATGTTGGTTGTCCGCTGTGTTGGTACCGTCAGCCTTTGGGCAATGGTGGTCAGGATGCGGAGGAGGGTTGTCCCTTTGGGCATATAGTGGGCAATGACATTCTCTGGTGTTTAGTCTATGAGGTTGGTGCATTTTCGGAGGGTCGCTGTCTTTGTCTGCGCTGCCTCAGTGTTGGTCCGGGGGGGGGCAGTGGGTGTCCGGGGCGGGTGGAGGTGGTGCGGGGGGTGGTGGCGGTGGGTGTTGGGGCCCTCTTGGGTGTCCAGCCCTCATGTTCAGTGGCTCCATGGCATCTGTTGGTCTTCAGGTGTGGCTGTGGGCTGGGCTCCCTTTTGTGGTGCAGGCTGCCGTCCGACTTTACACCAGGTCAGAGCAGGTGTTAAATTCCTGCTGCTAACGCGCATTATCGCATGTTTCGTGGTCTTTTCGCAGATCTGGCTGGTGGTTGAGAATGTTGCGGAGTGGTGTTTTCGCGGCTTTTTGCACGGGTACGCCTACTCTGCATCTCATTAGCGATAGTTGCCGGGGTCATCTGTGGCGATGTTTTTTGCGGCTGCTATCGCGGGTTAACTGGTGTTATGGGCTGTTAACACCAGCTTGTGAATGGGGCGATGAATTTATCGCAACTTTGGCTGCGATAAAGTGCGATAGCTCCTTGAGAATATTCCCCCAAGTGGTTCCCCCCACTTGCACCCACCATGTTGCACCCCCATCTGCGCCCTCTGTGTTGCTCCCCAACCCACGCTTAAAAAAAAGCACACTTTTGCAAATTTTTCTTTTTATTTGCCCATTTAAGCCATTAAGCTATTTTGGCAGCATTCTGTTTTTTTGACTCTATAGCGTGACCGGACTTTTTTCATGTGAATGAGGTCTGCTGATCACACTTTTGTAAAGCTCTGCTCTGATGTGGAACCCAGAACCTGACACTAACACCCTATGCCCATATGGAGTACATATGTGTGAATGTATGTGTGTGTAGTGTATGGATGGCACATGAAAGGCAGTAGGACACTGGGTGTTGTATGATTCTGAGTACTGGAGCCAGTGGGATTCATTTTGGATGTCCCTGATTTAACATCGCAAAAGAGGGAGGATGAAGACAACTTTCCTCAGAAATTGAAAGTGTATTATCTGCATTGCTGTTGCTGGAGAGAGAGATCTCAGACAACAAAGTGAAGAGGACAGAGACAGGGCTCCCTTTAGAAATTCCATGAGGGCCTTGTTAATAAAGGCCTGCTGTTTAGTTCCTCCTGAGCACTGCTATTTGATAAATGGTAGGTTTGAGGGATGTGAGAGTAGAGTCTGTTGTTCAAGTTGAAGATGTTTGTCTTTCTCAGATTTCTGCTTCAGGAAGGTTGATGGCTGCCAGGCACAGAGAACTTTTCATTGACCTCATGTTCTAAATACTCCTACTTGGGGCGAACTCCATTGCTACCTGCTCACTTCTTTGTACAAACGCTGTGTTCGGAGAGCAACCTCAAATTTACATTTAAGGAGAACCTATCCCAAACTGGTACTGAAGCCTCAGAAGGTGGATCCACATGCCCTGTCGTGAAGGTATGTATGAAAGTGGGATGCAAACCACCATACTTTGTTCCAGTTCCAAGTCCTTTATGACCAAAGAAGGGAGTGCTTTGCAGAGCACTGAAAGGACTGCTCTTTGGCCAGGGCTGTGGTCTACCTGACAGCTAGTCTGCCAGAGGTAAGGTTGCATCATCTGAAGTCTGCACCTTCTACCGGAGGAGTAGAGGGTCTGCCTAGAAGGCTGCCTGCCTGTCTGTCTGCTGAGGGAGAGAAGGAGTGTGCCTGGCCCTGCAGGAGAAGGGACTGTCTAGGAGGGAAAGACTAGTGTGTTCCCAGTCTCGGGATAGACAGAAAGTAAGAGAGACTGCAGGAAGCAAAGTCAAGAGTGTGATGTGTGAGAGTGAACCTCCTGTCTTTTTAGCTGGTTCTCGTTGTGAACCACATAAATCCTTCTACAAAAAGTAACCACTGAGCAAAATTGCTAGTGCAGCACAGCTGGTAGACTGGTCCCACTGCTGTCATCATACCCCAAGTGCTCCTGTAGTACTGAGGAGTGCTGTGAAGTTGAGATCATCAGGAGGTCACACTTGCAAAAACAGCATTTATTCAGTCCCCACCCATGGTAGTCCACAACCATTACGGATAGGAAGTTGCTGGAGGAAGCTGTCACACCGAGATCATTGAAGTCTCCACATCCCCAACCGTATTGGCACCTAGGTCACAACAGCTCTAACGGCATGGGACTGCTGCATGCTTCTTGTCTGCACATGCCAAGACTTCAGCTGCTGAAAGCTAGTAATCTCTGAGCTGCAGAGCATGTGTATTCGACTTGGCCCTTCCTGCAAGTCATCCTCAAACTTTTTGCCTTCACCCTCCTGTTTTCTGAGCCCGTTTTGTTGGACTCTGCTCACTTTACCATTGCTAACCATTGCTATAGTGGAATGCGGCCTGGCAAGATGGCCGAGTAGATGTCTCTACCGGCTCTCCCGTCGGCCCAAACTAATTCGACCGCATCCTGAGCGACCTGGCTATTAATCTTCCTCCTGTGATTCAGGAAAGGTCCAACTGTACCCCCGGCACTTACATGCTTGCGTGATCCGTGTGCTGCAGCAGCGTTTGGAGACGGCAGAGAGACGAGTGTGGGCTGGCCGCCATCTTCCCCTGCTGCACCCTGGGCCGCTGGGGTGTGCTCCCCGGGTGCAGGCTGTGAGGCTGGCCTGGGCGGGGAGACATCTGCTCCTACTGCTAGCCCTGGAACTGCGGTGAGTGGCTGTCCACCGGCTTCGGTGTTTTGCCCCCCTGCAAGTAAGTGGGGCACAGGAGAGACATAGGGACGGGCCGAGAGGACCGACAGTGCAGCATCGCCGCGAATCCCGAGATCGAGGGAGGCACCACTGATTACGGAGGGTGCGTTGTGGAATGCCCCCTGAGACCACACCAGGGAGACACCCGGTGCCTTGGACTGGCTGCAGCCGGGCTGGACGCCCAGGCTCCGGGCTCGGACCATAGGTAGACCGCGCGTCCTCCGGGGCGCGAAGGTCGCCGGTGGCATGCGACCGTGATGTGGTGAGTGCATACGGCACTAGGAAGGATCCAGCTGCAGGTCCGACTAGGGGATCACCCTTGAGGCCCGGAACGGGAAGGATGTGGGTCCGCGGGTAATAACCCGGGGTGCAAAGAACTTGAGACATCGACTGCATCTGGTGATTTCCTGACAACCAGGTAACGGGAGGAGGTAGCATATACAGGATGGCTGGGGAACTATTATAGCCCAGAATGTAATAAACGGCAGTACACCGACACGACTGAACAGAGCTGGTGGTGCTAAGACACTCCATGGAGACACTCTGCACTCGCTGTACGGTACGATGCAAGACTGTAGTGGGACGGCGAGGCAGGACACAACCCCAGATTAGTCAGGCCTTCATAGTGCGACCTGAGATAGTAGAGAGACACACACTGCATGCCTCGGAAGAAAAGGGCTGGAGGATTTGAATCGCCGGCGGAATGCCTTGTATCCATAGTATGGATTAAAAGCAACGCATCGACTAGGGAGGTCTGGAGACCTGGCACTGCCGGCAGAACACATTTTGGACTGGCATATATGCTACTGCGCCTAGTTGACTTCAAAGTGGTGGACCATATAATCATCGTAAGGGGACCTTGGAGGTGGCGCTGAGCCATGCAGCACATACTAATGGGGAGTAACGTGGAGTGAGTCTGGAACCTCCACTGTGCACTTTTGAGCACTCTGGAACGGTTGGTACCGGAAAGCACAGAAAGGGAAAAACCACACTCCCCTGTCACCATAAATGAATACGTACTCCGGTGTAGGAAAGTAGGATGTGCTTTTATGGTTACCCCCACTTTTTGCCTGGTGTTATGCTGTTTCTGACTAGTCTGACTGGGATCCTACTAATCAGGACACCAATCTCTGTGCTTTCTTCCCTAAAGTGGTATGGTAAGTACTTAGGTACATCCCAGATTGGACACTGGTGTACCCTTATCAATCCCTAGTATATGGTACTGAGGTACCCAGGGCATAGGTACACCAGGGTTCCCCCATGGGCTGAAGCATGTATTATGCCACCCATGAGGGACCACTCATAATGTAACTACAGGCCTGCCATTACAGCCTGTGTAAGTTGGTGCTAGCACCACTTACGAAAGATATAGGTTTCCCTATATCTAAGTTCACTGCACTTAAAACCTATATGTCACCCCTAAAGCAGGCCTTTGCAATCCTGAAGGCAGGGTGCTCGGCTCTAAGTGCGAGGGTGCCCCTGCATGAGCAGGACACCCCTACAGCATTCGGAGTCCATTCTCCGGGGCTGTAAGTGCATCAGCCATTACGATACATAGAGTGGCCATGCGTCATTACGCGATGACCATCTCTAAACTGGCTGTAACGAACCCTATCATGTTTGGTAGCAAACATGCTGGAATCATATCCCCACACCGTAAATGGTGTGGGAGGTATGATTCCATGCACTGTAAAGCTCCCCTGGGAGGCCCTCAGTGCTCCCGGTACCAGTCTTCCAGACCCAGGGAGCACAACATAGATGCTGCCGGCCAGGGACACAA
This sequence comes from Calotriton arnoldi, assembly GCA_963921515.1. Taxonomy (NCBI): domain Eukaryota; kingdom Metazoa; phylum Chordata; class Amphibia; order Caudata; family Salamandridae; genus Calotriton; species Calotriton arnoldi. The sequence continues at coordinate 777,034 of CAWUFW010005042.1, read as the reverse complement.
TTCTGCCCTCCTGCTGCTGAGCCAGGCTCGAACAGAGGAAGGCTCAACAATAGGTATCCTGTCACAGGGAGGTGTGACCACCTCCCAAACAGGGTTTAGTGGATTGGGACAGGGTGGGGGCACTGGCCAGCGCCACCCAGTCTGCTTGAAGGGCACATTTGGTGCCCTCCTTGCATAGTCCAGTTCAAACCAGCTCAGGGAGCCGTTGGCTCCTGCTCTGGCGCGAAACTGGACAAAGGACATGGGAGTATCCTCCCCACTGTCCGACCACTCCCCTGGGAGGGAACCTTGAATCGTCCCAACCCTTTCTTTAGGGTACTTAAGGGCTTACCTGTGGGTGGGTCCCTAGGTTTGTCATGGGACAAGATTCATTTCAAGACACCACTTCTTCAACCGTCTGGGGACTCTGGACTTCGCTCTGGGCATCAAGGCTGCAACTGGGAAGACTCCTGCTGCTCTTGATCTCGTCGTCCTGCTCGTCTGCTGCAATGTCCGTGCCTGTGCTCCATACAGGAACCTTCCAAGGCCTGTGGACATTCAAGACACCTGAAGGAATCTCCCTTGAAATGAAGGAGACACTTTCCTGCATCTGCAGGCACCTCAACTACACTGACCGGTCTGCTGATCCTGGGTTCCCACAGACTCCGAAAGGCTCAGTAACACTGTTGATAGTTCTTCATATCCGTCAAGGCCTGCCCTGTCCTCTCACTAAGTTTGAGGCCAGTATCCCTCGTCGGAGCTGCAAGAACCAAACCCCTGTGCCCCGCATTGACTCACTGTTGCAAAGGCTTGTTGGCTTCCTTCCACCAAGATCTTTGGGCTCCAAGTAGCCCCAACCTCATGCATCTCCTGTGACCAAGATCTTTGTCCTCACCACATCACTTGCTTTGTGGGCTTGCATCTTTGGTGAGCTGCTCGAGGTCCTTTGCGACTCCAGTGTCTCTGGCCTGTGGGTCCTCTGAGGGTCTTCCTTGATTTCAGTGGGCTCCCATGATTTCTCGGGGCCTGCTCTGACTCCCCTGCTTGTGGTGAGTCACCTGGATCTTGCTGTTCCCAACCCTGCACCTTCTTTGCTTTCCACGTTCTTTGCAGTTGCCAAGGCTTGTTGGTGCTCCCGATGGACGCCGACCCCTCAGCTCTCGACATCCAAAGTGGGACAGCTCATGATTGGCTCCGGGTCTTCCACAGCATTGCCTGCTCTGCACAGCTGTAGCTCCAAGTTCACCGTCAGCTCTCCTGCAGCACCCGACATCGGTGGGCATTCGTCTTCCGTGCCTCCTGGTCACTCCTGAGTGCAATAGACTCTGTCCCCTCTGCTTTCAGGTACTTCTCACCTGGAATCCACCTTTGGGTTCCACCGGACGCTTTCACCTTCTCCAGCAGCGGCATCTTCCTGATGTCGTCTATTGGGTTCGACTGCGGTTTCCAACGCCACTTCACACCTATGCACTCGGCTTTCCTGGTGTAGGTATCCTGGTTCCTAGGGTATCCACGGGTGGGGTGGCTCTCCAACCTTCTGTCTTCCACAGGGTTTCTTCAGGGTCTACTGGGAAGGGACCTTCTTCTTTAAAATTGCAACCGCGACTTACTCATTGACTTATATTGAGCCCCCGGTCATGTTCCCACTCTTCACATGGCCTCCGTGGGGTTCCTGGTTACTTACCTCGGGTGGTTCCTTGGGTCCCCGGCACGTCTATGTCTTCTGGGTATAGTCTTGACTTGAGTTGTGCTTCGCATGCCACTATTTTAGTATATGGTTTGGTCTTCCCTGGCGACCAAAGTGTATTTCGTGCTACTTACCTGTTTCTATTGAAAAGTATTGTGTGCATTGTGTATATCTCTGGTTAAGAGATATCTGTATGTATTAGTGAGTGTTCTATAATAAATATTTATAACTACACTGTGTGGTTTTTTTCCACTTAATCTATACCTATAAGATTACGTTCTGGTAAAACAAGCTGCTTTACACTCCTTCTGGACTAAGCCTGAAGGCTGCTCTCCACAGCTACCACTTAGAGAGCTTTCTAAGGTTGTCTAAGACCACTAAAATCACCATAAGGGTTGTCTGGATTGGTGCAGGGTGCCCACTTACATAAGTGTACACCATATACCAAGCCAACTTCTCACATCCAGCGTCATGGTCATGGAGAAAGGAAGAAAGCAGCTCAAACCAATAAAATCTCGAATTATGCACACCCTCTCCCATCTGACCATGGAGCGCAGGCAGCGCCCTTAACAGAACAACCAGGAAGCATGCAAACCACTCTGGAATTGACCCCTTCTATTGCGGATGTACTGGCAGCTATTCATACCATCCATGACGAGATGGTACACAAAATAGACACGGTCGCAATTGAGGTCAACCTGCTCCGATGTGACCTTCGCAAAGCCTCAGACAGAGTAACCACTAACAAACAAATGGTACATACCTTACAGAAGGAGGTTCACACTTTGCGGACTACTGTTATCAATCTCCAAAAAAGGGTGGTCTGTCTGGATGAAAGTGCAGAAGACTTGGAAGGGAGGTCACACAGAAATAACTTATGCTTTGTAGGATTCCCTGAAAAAGCGGAGGGACCGTCTACCAAACTATTCTTGGAAGAATGGATCACTTACACCATAGCCCCTAAAAAGCTTTCTAATTTTTTTCACTGTCGAAAGGGCCCAGGCCGGGCGTGCCACCAAGAGCCATTATTGCCAGACCTTTTAACTTCCGGGATGCCATTTTGCAAACTTCCCGTATTCGTGGCCCACTGATGTTTGAGGGTCACCAGATCTCAATTTACCCGGACTATACACAGCGGGTGCAGGATCAAAGAAAATCCTACTTGGCGGTGAAACGACACCTCAGGGATCTGAATCTCTAATACAGCCTCCTCTTCCCAGCCAAGATGAGGGTTGAAAGCAACGGGAAAGCATTGTTCTTCTTCTCGGCGGCAGAGGCCAGTGAATGGTTGGACTCCTGGGGACATCCAGAGGTAGGTGTGGTTCCTTCGACGGACTCGCCCCGGCCTACTGGATCGAGCCGTCCGCCATGGGACAGAGGGACACAGAACACGTGGCAGCACAGGGCTAAAATGCCTAGCCCAGGAAGAATCTGGGTATGCCCAGATGGCACCTTGCATGCATCAGACACCATCCCTGACTCGGGGGAGTCCTCCCCAGCACAACAGCTGAATAATGACCCACATGAAGTTGATGGCTACTAGGGAGGATGCCCCCATCGGGAAGAACTGGAGATAGACGATAAGTATAATGATGTTTACCGAAGGGAAATTACTGAGACTTTATGTTATCACATGCAGGATGGTAATTCACCTGTACTGCTAAACTTGAGTGGGGCGAGAGCCCATTCTGCCATACCCCTTTGGAGACTCTGAACTGAAGCCTTATCAGACCCTCCATTCGCAGCTGCACTTTTAGAAGCCCTAGAACGATATTTTGAGGAAAACTGGGTTTCCGCCTCAAATTGAGCACTCAAATGGGAAGCTATGAAGGTGGTTATTAGAGGGGTATGTATTAAAACATCATATGGGGTTTGCCACCAGCTGTAAAAAGATAAAGCCAAACAGGAGGCAGTACTGGGCGGGCTAGAGAGGGCCCTCTCAGGGGCCCCCCACAAGATGGAGGAATGGTGGCTGGCACGGGAGACGCTGTTAACAGACCTGCATAGACTAGAAAAACATGTGCATTCTACACATTCTGGCCATGATACCAAAACCAGATAAAGACCCCCTGTTAGCCAATTCATATAGGCCAATTTCCTTACTAAATATAGATGGAAAAAAACTTAGTGGAATCATGGCAGCACGCCTTTTCCCTAGGGTCTCCCACATTCTTTATATGGACCAGGCAGGATTCATACATAAGCACAGCACCACTCAATAACCTGTGGAAGCTGGCACATGTCTGGCATTCCCCGTGCTTAATGGATGACGATTATGCCTTAGCATTGTTAGACATTGAACAGACCTTTGACTCAGTGGAATAGCCTTATTTGTGGCAGGTCCTCCGACGGGTGGAGGCTGGCGGGGAGTTCCTTACATGGACCAGATTACTTTATACAGCCCCTATGGCAAGAATTAGACTGGGGAACTTGGTGTCCAGACCATTTAAGCTTTGTAGAGGCACCCGCCAAGGGGGGAACGCTTTTTCCGATTCTGTTAGCGTTAGTCATAGAGCTACTGGGGGCGTCCCTGCGGGACAGATTGGGGACTGGGGAGTCAGGCTGGGCGAGACCAATCATGTAGTCTCCTTATATGCCGATGATACACTAGTCTATCTGCGCCAAGCAACAGATTTGGTGCCACTTCTACTGGCAGAGCTGCGGAGATTTGGAGAGGTGTCTGGACTCCAGATCAACTCAGGAAAATCCAAGCTAATCCCCATTGGCAGATTGGCAGGAGTGCCGCAATCTGAGCTAACAAAAGGAGATCTGCCATGGGTGGGTGAGGGGACGAGATATTTGGGGATACGCTTGGCAAACACGGCCTCTGTATACTTCGATCTTAACATTGGCAGAGTGATAGAGGGGATACGCGGCTCCATACAGTTCTGGCGGGACTTGCCACTGTCACTTATGGGTCGAATTGCAATAATGAAAATGATCGTTTTACCCAGATGTCTATATGCATTGCAACACTCGCTTTACATCATCCCACAACACTAATTTCGGACACTTGACCACCTCCTGTCAGACCTCTTATGGGGCAATAAACATAAGCGGGTACGCTCAACAACGTTGCAGAGTACATGGAGTTCGGGGGGACCAGAAGTCCCATCTTTAGAGTTATATTACATGGCCTCCCAATTACAGCATGCGGTGCATTGGCTAGATACTGAAAACAACTGGGAGACGAACCTTATGGCGGGTACGCATGACGGTTACACACTACCTGAAATTTTGATGCTTGGAAAGGGTGTTCCTCCTCAGATCCCATACATTGCACAACATGTGGCCATGATCTGGGAAACCGCAGTTCGAAGGGTGGTCCAACATGCTCCATATGCCCCTGATATGCCCCTCTGGGTGTTATGCCCTTTTGCCTCTTTCGCGGATTCTAAGTTCATACGAAGGAGGAAGGAAGGAGGATGCCAAGCACTGGGAGACTTATATATGGATGGAAGGTTTATCACACGAGAAGAGGCAATGGCCACCTTTAACTTGGGAGTGGGACAATTCCTACAGTATGAGAAGATCTCAAGTGTGACCTGGGAAATCTGGCCGGGGTTCCCAGCAGAACCCCCTAGCACCAACACACTGAAAGTAATGCTGTATATGGCGCAGGTTAGGCGATTAGTATCCCACCTATATAGAGCTTTAAGAAATGACTTACCAGGCGGAGTATTGCCGGTAAAGCAGAGATGGGATTCTCTGCTTGAGGAGCTGTTATCTGATAAAGACTGGCAAAATTGTCCATGAAGGGGTTCACACAGTTAGCTCTAATGCATGATTTAAACTCTGACAAGTACTGCTGGGCCTATTACCTAACCCCAAACACAAAAAATTAAGCAGGCGCTTCCTTACATTGGGGTTGGTGTTGGGAAAACGGTGCATTGCTGTAATGTGGCCCAGACCTAGGCCCCCACAGGTAGGGGAGTGGATGAAAGATATATGTGAGTGGGCGACAGCAGAAAGGGTGCAAATGAAGCTTGTTCGTAAAGATGAAAAACTGGAGGAGAATCTCCGGGCATGGTCCCAAATGTTGGTAGAACTTAAAAAAGAGCAAAATCTGGAACTTAAAAGTCTGTGGGTGCGACAGGTGTCGCATCGATGTTGGGGAGCCTGGGGAGGGAATTGGCATGACTAGTGCTAAGTGCTGGTGAGTGGCATACGACAATCATGTACAAAGTAAGATTGATATTGTGACTCTATGTTTGAAGTGGAAGTGGGGAAGGGAGGGGAAGGGGGAAGTTGGGAGTTGGGATTGGCAAGATTTATGTAGACATCATGAAAAGTACATTATGTATACGATGTACCACTGATGTGGACAAGCATATGGGAATGCAAACTCTCCCTTGTTTGCTTTCCTTAATTTGTAAGGTGGAATATTATGAATGGAGGAAGGCAATATGTTCTCCTTCTTTTATCGTGAATGGGAGGGAAGGGCGGGCAACCCCGTTGTTATTTCGGTATCTGCCTGCACGTGATGTCAATGTGGTTCACAAATGCCAATAAAGTTAAATAAAAAAAAAAACGTTGATAAAAGTGCTTGGGCTCTCTCATTAAAACTTGGTAGAAATTACTTATACCCAGTTGGCATATTTTATTTACTTTTAAGTCCCTACTAAAGTGGCGCTACCTGTGCCCAGGGCCTATAAATTAAGTGCTACTAATGAGCCTACAGCACTGATTGTGCCACCCACTTAAGTAGTCCTTTAAAAATGCCTCAGCTCTGCCATTGCAGCTTGTGTGTGCAGTTTAAATTGCCAATTCGACCTGGCAAAAGAAATCTTTTGGGGTCCCAAACCTTCCTTTTGAATACATGTAAGTGACCCATAGGGTAGACCCTAGACAACACGGAGGGCAGGGTGCAGTGTATTTAAAAAGTTGGACATGTATGTTTAAGTTTTGCATGTCCTGGTGGTGAATAACTCTTAAATTCATTTTTCACCACTGCAAGGCCCACCTTTCCCATAGGATAACATTGGAGTATGTTTATTGCATTTACTAAGCTGTAACTTCCAAATGGAAACAGGCAACCAGTTCATATTTGGTGTCTTTGGAACTGAAATGAAAGATTCTCTCCTATTGTAAAGTCGGATATTTAAATTACAATTTTGAAAATGACACTTTTAGAAAGTTGGCATTTTCCTGCCTTAGCCATTTAGAGCCTGCACCCTGTCTCTGGGACACATGACTGGGTGTAGCTGACAGTTTTGTGTATTCCTCCTAGAAAACCATACACAACAGGGAGGTTAGGTGTACCTGGATGGGCCATCGCTGGCAGGATGGGAGGACGGAGCTGGGAACAGTCCTACTTACACTTTCCTGCATCCACACAAGGAGCTGCAAATCTCCTGTATCTAGTCAGGAGTAAGGGTAGAGGAGGCAGTTACCCACCTGTGCACTTCAAAGGGAAACCTTGAGAAGTTTCTCCAACTTCAAAAGAGGCACCTGGTATAAATATTGGACCTCAGACACCAACACTTCAGTACACTTCTGGACTTGAGGGTACTCTGCCAGGAAGAAGGACTGTTGTGGTGCTGAAAGAACTGCCACTCTAGTGGACTTCTCCCTGCTGGACTACTGCTTTGCTGGACTGCTGTTTTGCTGGATTGCTGCCCTGTTGCTCTACTGGCCTCCTGTTCAGAGCCACAGGGGTATAACAGACCCCAAACCACCTGAACCGGCACCCAGCTCCAACTGGAGTAAGCCCCTGGCCTCCAAGCGGTGCCCCTCAGGGGAGCTGAATTTAAGTTTTTGGACTCTTTGGGCCCGATTCACAGAACTAACTTAAGACAAAATCCTTAACTCACTACCATTTTGGTATTCACAGAAGGCAATTACTCATTTTGGTATTCACAGAAGGCACTTACTTGCTCATTTTGAGTAACTTACTCATTTTGAGTAACTTACTCATTTTGGTATTCACAGAAGGCACTTACTCATCAATGAGTAAGTGCCTTCTGTGAATACCAAAATGAGTAAGTTACTCAAAATGAGTAAGTTACTCAAAATGAGTAAGTAAGTGCCTTCTGTGAATACCAAAATGAGTAAGTGCCTTCTGTGAATACCAAAATGGTAGTAAGTTTAGGATTTTGTCTTAAGTTAGTTCTGTGAATCGGGCCCCCTGTGACTACAAATAGGCCTGTTGAAGCCAAAACCTTGTCGCTCGCACTTCCCGCCAATGTGAAGTTCCGTCAACCAGGCCCGTCACGCTATAGCATTGACCGCTTGTGGGGAGCACCATTGCAAACCTCCAGCCTGACCACCCATGACGACAACAGGATCATTGTGCTACAACGATGACCATCCGTGATTCCTGGCCTGTTCTTCATGCTCCAGCGACGACCGTCCATGACTCTTCCCTGCTCCTCACGGCCCTGTCCACTGCTAACTGGACTCTTTGCACTGGACTGAGAAGGTTGCTTTTCAGCAGGAGTAACCTGGTTCCTGTATTTTACCCTTACGTCATCGTGGTCGGCCTGAACTTGTGACTTTGTCCCGGTGTCGCACAACCAGGTAGCCGCGAGTTGTGCTTTGGGCTTTTTGGCGCTATTTTCATTTAAATCTTTAAAATTACATGTCTCCGGTTCTACTGATTGGATTTTTGTCATTTTGGTCTTGATTTATTTAATAAATGTTGCTCTATTTGTCTAACGTCCTGTAGGATTTTTCTTGTGTTGTGTTTTGACCTTACTACTGTTTGGAATGCTGCATAAATGCTCTATACACTGCCTCTAAGTTAAGCCTGACTGCTCTGTGCTAAGCTACCGGAGGGTTGAGCACAGGTTAATTTGAGGTTTGTTGGTGCCTCACTCTGACAAGGATTGTGGTTGCTGTTTAAGTAGGGTTTCAACCCCTCAACCAAAAACCCAATTTCTCACAATGTGCGAAAGAGAGACTGAGAAGCAGGCTGAAGCCTGCTGCATGAAATAGGACTTTTTCCATGCTGATATTCCACTAAAGGAACAACAAACTGAACTGTTGGTGCCATATGTACTGGGAGTCATTGTGTGACTGCTCATGTGCCTAGAAAGTGCTGTGTCCCTGAATAGAGGTCAGGGATTGCAAACACTAGGGAACTCCTTTAGAAGGGTATGGGCACAGAATTGTGTAGCTTATTGACTCAAGCAGTATTTTATCCCTGTATCGCACTCCCCTAATTGTGCTGTGTAGTTTTGATCAGCTTTGTGGGATTAAATTACTTTCTTCTACTCAAAAGACTAGCATCGGGCTGTACAATACTTAATTGTGTCTGTCTGTTGATTGTTGATCCGTCTTAGTTCTTGCCCCCCACACTACCACCATGATAAGTCTATGACTGCTTACCCTCACTACCCTGAAAGTCAAATGTGGAAAGGTGTGTACTTGGCCCTGTTTGCAGAGCCACAGTGGGATAGACACAAATAGCAAACAACCTCAACCATCAAGGTTTGGACCCAATAGCCCCATCTCTCCTGTCTCTGACTCTATTACACCTATAAGACCGTTTACCCAGTACATTTACTTCTATGAAATAATAAACACACATATTTATAATCAATGTGCCCATCACATTAAAATTATTTATCAAATTTCCACATTGAGTATCAGGGTGGAGCCACAACTTAATTTTATTTCCTGCCATAGACAGTTGGATGCAGTAAGCATGTCACGGCTCTATCTAATATGGCTGAAGTAACTTTCTATTGGCTGCTAGTCATTTCCCTCAGCTTTGTTGCCTGTAATACCAGTCGTTCCCTGGATGTTATACCCATCCAGGTTTGTGTACTCTATAATGTAACTGTGACCAGTCTTTTCCCCATGCATTTATCTCTATAGGTCATTTAGGGACACAGAATGAGGAAGCACATCCTGATCGATAGGCCTGCGAGATTGGTAAGTTAAGAAAAGAATATTGAACTTTTTACCTGCAAAAAATGAATGTGTTTGTACCTATTGAATTCAACTGTAGACTTTAGGTACACAAGACATTGTGATGGCAGGAAGATACAGCTGTGTTAGATCACATCATAGATGGCATTTTTAAGCAGACCTGTTTTATATTGTACTTTATTACACATAATGCAGTTAGTTTTAAAGGTGTACAGGATTTTTACCATTAATAAGTATGAGCATTCTTTCAGTGCAATGGCATCTACGTCATATCCAATTTACTCAGGGTACTGGTTCTGGGCCAATAGAAGCAGACTGGCTGAGGAAGGTAGCAACTGTGTTTTCTTTAGACTGAGCCACCACAACAGCTATTAATTGGAGAAGGTACTAAAGCTATGTGCTTACACTTTTTATGTTAATTCCCAGTGAGCCTTTCCACCTTGTTGGCATTATTCACTTTATCTCTGAGAGCTGTAAAGAAGGGGTGTCCTGGAAGCTCCTGTCTACAGGAGGACCCACTCATTGCTTACCTTTTGACTGCTCTATTCAGGTTTTTAAGAGGTGCATGCATCTCTTTCACCCTCCCATCAACTGTAACAGAGATTTGTGGGCGTTTTTTTAAATTAACTTTAATAGGTGTTGTGTTGTTTGCTTTGATGAGTTAAAAAAAGTATAATCAAGAAATAAAAGTTTCTCCATTTAAAAGTGACGCGAAGGACTTCTCCACTGAACACCTTTCTTAACTCTATATGCCACACCCAAAACTCCAGTCGAACCTATCCCTCTCTTCCGGGGCATATCATCAAGCCCCGGAGATAAAATTATCGCCGCTTTAGCGTCCGTTTTCTGACGGAAAGCGGCGATAATTTTATCTCCTAATCAGCAAGGTCACGCTATTGCGTGAATCCTTGCATTATCGCTCTTTTCTCAACGCCCATCTTTGCATCTGTAATGAGATGCAAAGTGGGCGTTCTGCGCTTAAACAACTGGAGAAATGTCGCTAACCGACATTTCTCCAATTATCAAGCTACACGCAAACAAGCAGAGCGATAAGAAAAGTAGCGATAACCACAGTTATCGCTACTTTCCTTACACCTGCTTCAAGACTGACTTAGCCATGATATCCTATGTAAGGTGGATATCATGGCTAAGTATGTCTTGCCCTATCAGCAAGCTATCGCCAAAAGTTGTGCCATTATCGCTGTATTTCCAGCGATAATCGCACAATTGGCAGCTTGCGCTCTGAATCTTATCGCTTTGGAGATAAGCGTTGCTGATAGCACGCTATCTCCGCGATAAAATTCAGAGTTGGCCGGCGATAATTATCCTCGCGCTAAGAGCGCTGAGCGATAATTATCGCATGGCCTTGATGATATGCCCCTTCCATATCTGTAGGGAGGCACCAACTCGCTGAACCGCGTGGAAAGATAGACCTCTCAAGCCTCGTCTTCCTCCAGGCACCAGTGGCATAGCGTGGCTTGCCAGCGCCAGGTGCAAGGCAAGTATTGCGCCCCCTAACCCACGTCGGGGTGCAAAATTTTAAAAGAAAAATAATTCCGCAACAAGAGACCTGCAGCCGATTTTTTTTTCTTTTGCAATTTTGTGCCTGGGGCAATTGCCCCTGTGGCCCGCCCACGTTACGCTACTGCCAGGCATCCCTACAAACCTCTTTTGATGTTGATGCCCCTTGCCTATACTAATTACTTCCCAGCTTGCATTTTTAGCATGTGGGTCCGGACTACACTAAATGCAGGAAACAGTGTTATTTATAAGATTCTTAAGAAGCGTTTTAAGATACTAAAACTGGATATTGAGCTAGAAAAAGCCATCACTAATTATTCTCAGATCACTTTTTAAAAAGTGGTTACCTACGAAATATATTTAGCCCTTGTGATATCAACAAATTGAGGAAGATATAAATTGCTTACTTGAATCGTCGAAAGGTTGTTACAGATGCATCATTTGGATTTGTTGCAAATAGGTACCTGAAGGCAAAAAAATGTTTTGAAATATTTCTAATTCGAACATATCCTACTTACGGTGTTTATCCAAGTAAGTCTATTTGTTCAAAACAATATGTATGCTCCTCCAAAATTATGTTGAAAGATAGATGGCAGGAGAGTATAAAAGCAATTTAAAAATAAGACAGGAAATATTCTCTAGCTATTCATTTTTTAGACGAATCAGATGAAAATGATGTTTCACAATTAAGAAATTTCTTGGGGTAAATATTGTTAAGACGAATAGACGAGAAGAAACAAAGAATTAATGCTGTTAGGAGGTGACCTAAAATAGATCAAGAAGTTCTCAAATGCATTAGAGAAAAAGTACTACTTAATAGTGTACATACTATCACGCAAGGTAGTAAATTAAACATTCCTGTAACATATTATGTACAGTATTAACCAGTACTTTTTTTGCTTTTTAAGATTAAGTAATTACTGGACAATGATTTATGAACAAGTACGGGTTGGTTTATTGAGTTCTGAGTCGCTAACCCCGCACCGCCTTCATGAGTAAGCCTTGGACTGCTCTCCGTCTCTACCCTTAGGATTAAGTTCTAATAGGGTGCGCTTGGTGCTTAGTTTTAGGTCCAATAGTAAGATTAAATCTCAGAACACCAATGGTAAAAGGCTCGAGTTGACGTAATTTGAGCCCAGTAACCCTTGTCGGCCCCTAGGATCCCTAAAAAGTTCTTATAGCATTCATATGGATGTAAATCTAAAGAAGAAAAACACTCTACACCTGTCAAATCGAAATAGAATAATTCCCATCCCTGTACAACAAATGGCCATCAATCAGTGGATATGTAATACAAATGCATGACACTACACAGCACATTGAAAATACACATGCATGGCCTTGCCTCTTCTCACACTGTTTCCTACACCCATCCATAGGATCGGTGACATGTTCAGAGCATACTCTGCCATACACTTGTGCATGAAACCAAACTCTTCCCACACAGATCACTATTGCCAGGTATTCCCGAGTCCCCTCCCCAGTACTGACATCTCTTCCCAACCATGAACCCATGGGTATCCCAATCCCTTCCGCTCTCCCCCGAGGCATAGATGAACATCAACACAATGTCTTGGGTTTAGGGGTCGTAAAACCCCGGCCGTATTTTATTAAAAACATACAAACAAATTAAAGATTTCATTTTTACAATATGTACAATACGCAGAAAAACCCGTCCATCAATCCATCATATTACTACACCAAAATTTGTATACATTGTATTTATATTATTTCAGATGGCTAACCTTAACATGTTATCTAATACATAGCCATTCCTGACATATACATTATTGCTTTTCTGCGTATCCCGAATTGAGCCTACGGGCAAGGTCATGACTGGTCCAACTATGTGCTAGGTCCAACCCCTCCTACTGGAGTGACCTAGCGCAGGAGGCCCAGTTCCCCTTAAGGTTATATCCCTGGGCACCCCTACGCCCTCAATAAATATCTCCAAGGTCCTGTGCTGTTATGCCAACGTTTGCGCCCATGCGCCTGTGCGGGGGTTGGCCCAAAGGCCTACCGGAAGAGGAACTTCCCCGCCCACCGCACCCTCCAGCCTACCGGCTGTAACCGCCCCCTGGAGTTCCATGAGAGACCAATGTCCCCCCCCAGGTGTCCCCATTGACCATGGTGATGCCTACTAAGGACCATAAAAATGTCCACCAATCATGACCTTACTGCAGACCAAGGATATCTTCACATAAAATACGACAATGACGCCGCCCTGCAAGAAAAAATTTCTTTGTTATATCAACAGTACCAACAAATATCTAAAAACAGATTAGAAGAGAAAAATTCAGACAACCTGCAATGGAAACATAAGAAAAATACACACATTAACTCTGCTGCCTCAGGGTATGGTGGGTGGGGAAAAAACAGGAACACTCCGTCGCTTAGACGTCTTCCCGGGAAAATCAGCTGTGGATCGGCAAAGGAAAAGACCGTCCTGCCGCTCCACAGCCCCTTTTATCCCCCCCGATGGAAGACCGGCAATATCCGGCTTAAACCCGCCCCCCATGCCCCGGAAGCACTTGAGTGCTTCCGGGGCAAGTCTAAAGTCAGCCAATCAGGGCGGATGTTGGCCGCGTCACCAGGTGCACGTCACCCACCCCACCCCTCCATGGCATCAGGGACCGGCACAACCGCCATAGGTGCGGTGTGCCCGAGTCCCGGTTGGCGCCTTAGCAAATGCACTCACAAACGTCATGTCCAGCTGCCTTTTTCCACTTACTGATATTGCAAACCGCTGCTCACTCCTTTTCGCTTCAGATTCATACAAAGGTGATGGAATAAAAACAAGATAAGAGCAAATCTCTAGCCCTTACATACAATATTATACACTACCCCTACTTCCAACATGAAAGCCAAACACTCTTGCATCCACAGCACTCCCACCTATCCTTGAGGTTTTGGATTCTTATCACTTGCAGGAAAGCTATTTTGTGAGTCAGAATGAGGTGTAGTTGCTGCTGGGCTGCCTAGTTATCTAATTTCCACCATCCTAGGGCTAGCAGAATTTATACCATGATCCCGCAGGTGGGCATCTCGCTATAAATTGAGTGGGGAGACAACTACTAGTGTGACTGAGCAACCACCAACTTCTGATGAATTTTCTATAGAGAGCGGGATTGAATAATAGTGGATGTGACAGACATCCAAGAACAGTCTGCCAAGAGTATCCTCTATAAATATAGTGGGAAAACGACCAGGTTGGCTGATAGTAGGGTAGGTCTGCCAAATTGTGGCAAAGTATCTGTTATCACCAACCTGAATATTAACTCTCACAGTAGTTACAAATTCCCAATAAGCGTGTTTTTTATGTTCTCACAGCAGCTTTGTGCGTGTGTTATCTAAATCAATCTGTATATATTGTATCAATGCTTTGTTTTTACCCCAATGTGTGTGTATATATATATATATATATATATATATATATATATATTCACTGAAAAAACCATAGGTTTTAGGGACAGTTATAGTTAGTTGGACATTTCACTCATACAAAACCCGTGAAATTCCCCGTTATAGTTAGTTCAGCTAACTATAACTCGCGCCCCGCAATGCACTGCTGATGACGTCACATATTACATCACTCATGACATGGTCAGTGACATCACTGATGACATCACTGATGACATCTCAAATGACATCACTGATGACATCACTGATGACATCATCCAGTGACTGTGTGTTTCTGTAAAGTTTAAATATTTTTAATATATATAGGAAAAGACGTATTGAAGAATGAGTGGGTGTATAAGTGTCTGTATGGATGATTTAGTAGGTGCATGACTGACTCTATAAGTGAGTGATTTAACGTATCTTACTGAATGCATGGGTTAGTGACTAAACTGGGTGAATGTCTGTATCCGTCTGTCTGTTGCTGTGTAAGTGGCTGCATGTGTTTGTGAATAGCTACATGAGTGTCTATATGAGTTATTGAATGGTTGTCTGAGTATCTGTATGGGTGCCTGAGTGTTTGTGTGGGAGGGGTGTGTGCGACTCTGTGCATAGATGTGTGAGTGGGTGATTCACTGGGTGGATGGTTTCAAGAGTGCATCTGTGATAGACTGTATGGGTGGGTAAGTGTGTGTAAGAGTGTGTTAGTGAGTGAATGTATGTCCCAGTGGTACATGTGTGAGTAACTACATATGTGAAAGGCAGTATATATGTGTGTTGGAGTATATAAATAGCTATAAGCGAGAGTGAGTGATTGTGTTAGTGGCTGTATGGATGAGTGTGTGCTTGTATCAGTGATTGTATAAGAGCGTAACAATGTGCTAGTATTTGTATGATTAAGTGAGCTGGTGTGTGTATAACTGTATAGGTGAGTAAATGGCAGTGTGTTTAATTATTTGCATGACTGACTAGGTGTGTGAGTACCTCTATGGATGAGTGGCGGTGTTTGAGTGTCTATATAGGAGTAAGAGTGCATATGTTAGTCCTGTACTGAGTGACCATAAGTATGAGTGACTGTACGGGTGAGTGAGTGGATGTGTGTGTGTAGACCTAAGAATCAGTGAGTGGGTATGTAGTTATTGGTGTTGGAGTGTCTATGGTTTTGCGAATGGCAGTCTGTAATTTAGAGTGGGTGTATCAAAGGTTATATTAGGGTGTGAGGAGGTGCATCAGATTATCACGTGGATGATGTCATCAGTGATGTCATCAGTGATGTCATTTGAGATGTCATCAGTGATGTCATCAGTGATGTCACTGACCATGTCATGAGTGATGTAATATGTGACGTCATCAGCAGTGCATTGTGGGGGCGCGAGTTATAGTTAGCTGAACTAACTATAACGGGGGAATTTCACGGGTTTTGTACGAGTGAAATGTCCAACTAACTATAACTGTCCCTAAAACCTATGGTTTTTTCAGTGAATTTCAAAGGGTTTTTAAATGCTAATTTCTAACTATAACATGTCTGAAACCTATGGTTTTTTCAGTGAATTTCAAAGGTTTTTAAATGCTAATTTCTAACTATAACGTACCTGAAACCTGTGGTTTTTTCAGTGAATTTCAAAGGTTTTTTAAATGCTAATTTCTAACTATAACGCCCCTAAAACCTATGGTTTTTTCAGTGAATTTCAAAGGTTTTGTAAATGACAATTTTTAAATGTATTAATTGTTATATTTATTTTTTTGACACTGATTTACTACATTTTTTAAAACTATTTATTTTTAGATATTTTATTTATTAAATTACATTGTAATTACATTATACATTACATTACAAAATATACTTTCTCAGAATGAATTACTTTAGTTTAAATAGTTTGCAAATAGGCAATAGAGTTTTAAGTACAGTAGTTACAGTTGTTGCAATGGGCAACACAATTTCAAACACAATGCAACATTGAGCTCAATGTGAATTTCTAGTTAAATGCAATTAGTTACTTTATGGATTACTTTTCTAACCTCAGGACTGGATCCTAGATTCAGTCCTGGGACATCTCCTGTAAACAGTTGAGTAAAAGCGTTTTGGTTACAGTAGTGATTTTTAAGGAATATTATTGTATTTTAAAAGTTGACACTTAGAAACTTTTTCACATAGAATCACCAATGTTATCCTATGGGAGGAAATTCACTTAGCAGGTAAGTAGTGTTATCGTTACTTTTTCTTACTCAGTGTTGGATCCTGGATCCAGCACTGGTGCATCTCCTGTAAACAGTTGAAAGAATGCGTTTAAGTCATACAGGCGATTTTTAAGGAATATTTGTAGTTTGTGAAAATCGACACTGAAACTTTTCTGCTGAAAACCAGACAATGGATTCCTATGGAAGGAAATATAAGTTACTGGTAAGTACGGTTAGAATTACTTTTCAGGGTCAGTGCTGGGCTAAAAGATGTAGCACTGGGTTCTCTCCTGATAACAGGTGAGTAAATCGGAATTCGTAGTTCGGTTGATTTTAGAGGAATATTATAAAGTTCCAAAACTCCACACTTAGAAGAATTTCCAAGTGAAACCAGTCAATGTTAGCCTATGGAAGGAAATTCAAGTTGCTGGTAAGTACGGTTAAAATTACTTTTCAGGATCAGTACTGGGCTGAAAGATGCAGCACTGAGGTCTCTCCTGATAACAGGTGAGTAAATTGTAATTCGTAGTTCGGCTGATTTTAGAGGAATATTATAAAGTTTCAAAACTCCACACTTAGAAGAATTTCCAAGTGAAACCAGTCAATGTTAGCCTATGGAAGGAAATTCAAGTTCCTGGTAAGTACGGTTAAAATTACTTTTCAGGATCAGTACTGGGCTAAAAGATGCAGCACTGGGTTCTCTCCTGATAACAGGTGAGTAAATCGGAATTCGTAGTTCGGCTGATTTTAGAGGAATATTTGTATGTTTCAAAAATCGACACTTAGAAACTTTTTCAGCAAAAAGCAGACAATGATATCCTATGGAAGGAAATTCAAGTTACTGGTAAGTACGGTTAAAATTACTTTTCAGGATCAGTACTGGGCTGAAAGATGCAGCACTGAGGTCTCTCCTGATAACAGGTGAGTAAATCGGAATCCGTATTTCGGCTGATTTTAGAGGAATATTATAAAGTTCCAAAACTGCACACTTAGAAGAATTTCCAAGTGAAACCAGTCAATGTTAGCCTATGGAAGGAAATTCAAGTTACTGGTAAGTACGGTTAGAATTACTTTTCAGGACCAGTACTGGGCTGAAAGATGCAGCACTGAGGTCTCTCCTGATAACAGGTGAGTAAATCGGAATTCGTATTTCGGCTGATTTTAGAGGAATATTTGCACAATGGTGAAGGGAGGGGCGGGGCCTGAGGTGACATCTGTGCAAACGCGCCCCGTGGCGCGTTTTAAGTTGGGGGACTAAGTCCCCTTGAATCATGAGGGTCCCTGGGGCCAACTAGCCCACCAGGAACCTCCAGTATGCGCCAGGGGCTGCGTTGCAGAGACGTGTACAGAGGCCACACCCCTTTTACACCTCTCTGCAACGCAGCTCTGTGGCGCTTTCTGGACGTACCTGTTGGGCTAGTTGGCCCCCAGGGACCCTCAGGATTGAAGGGGATTTAATTCCCCATCTTAAAGCACGCCACGGGGCCTGTTTGCACACATGTCACCTGAAGCCCCACCCCTCCCTTCACCACTGTGCAAACGCGCCCCGTGGCGCGTTTTAAGTTGGGGGATTAAGTCCCCTTGAATCCTGAGGGTCCCTGGAGTCCAACTAGCCCACCATGTACTTCCAAAAAGCGCCACAGAGCTGCGCTGCAGAGAGGTGTAAAAGGGGCGTGGCCTCTGTACACCTCTCTGCAACGCAGCCCCTGGCGCATACTGGAGGTTCCTGGTGGGCTAGTTTGCCCCCAGGGACCCCCAGTATTCAAGGGGAATTACTTCCCCTTCTCAAAACGCGCCAGGGGGCGCGTTTGCAGACTGCTGCAGGGAGGGGGGCGGGGCCTCCGGCACGATGCCGGTCTTTTTTTTTTTTTTTTGATTGGGAGGGGGGCTGCGTGGCCCCCCTTCCCTCAGCCACTTTTTGCCCCGGGGACCCCATCCCCCGGGGCCTGAGGAGTTTTGTTTTTTTTAATTAAATTTAAAAAAACGGGAAGGGGGCCGCGTGGCCCCCCTTCCCTGGGCCTGTATTGGCCCCGGGACCCCATCCCCCGGGGCAAGCCCTCTTTTTTTATTATAAATTTGGAGGGGGCTGCGTGGCCCCCTCCTCAGGCCATTTAAGGCCCCGGGGACCCCATCCCCGGGGCCGGCCTTTAAATATATATATTTTTTTTAATTTTTAGGGGAGGGGGCTGCGTGGCCCCCTCCCTGGCCACTTATGGCCCCGGGGACCCCATCCCCGGGGCCTGGCCTCTCGTTGGGGACTGTGGGGGGGTCCCCAAACCCCCCACAGTCCCGCCGGCTCCCCGTGTCCTGAGGGAGCCGGCATTGCTTTTCCACATGGGGAGCAGCTAAGATGCTGCTCCCCATGTGGAAAAGCAATTTGCTTTGTATATTGGAAGCGAGAGCAGGTTTCCTGCTCTCGCTTCCAATATCCAAAGCAAGTTTGCAATGACAGGACGGGAGCCGCGAGGCTCCCGTCCTGTCATTGCAAACAGCAGTGTCCCGGGGGTAGGCACCCCGGGACACTGCAGGAGCCGGCCCTGGGGGGTGGCGGTCCCCAGGGCCACCACAGGCTCCAGGAGGGGGCCGCGCGGCCCCCCTCCCCATTCAGAAAGCCCCGGGAGGTGGTGGTCCCCGGGGCTTCGAGGGTCCAAAACGGACCCCCATTTTAAATTTCTTAGTGCCCCGGGGAGGTGGCGGTCCCCGGGGCGTGTGGGGGGCTGGAGCCCCCCCACACAGGTTAAATAATTTTAAAAATGAAGCCCCGGGGAGGTGGCGGTCCCCGGGGCAGCGGGAGGGCAAAGAGCCCTCCCGCACCATTATTTTTTTTAAGCCCCGAGGGGTGACGGTCCCCGGGGCTTGGGGGGGCCTTAGAGGCCCCCCCACATATTTATTAAAACCCCTGCATGCCCCCGGGACTTGGCTCACCCGGGGGCCAATTAACAACGAAGCGCTTCGTTTTTTTTTTTTCTCGGCGGGATCCGCGCACCCTGAGCGCATCCCGCCGATTTTTTTAAATGCTTTTTTCTGCCCAGGGGGTCCTTGTGGGATTCCCTGAGCAGACCTAGGGGGTCAGGGTGTTTCTACCCTGACCCCTTTGTGCGTTTTGCGCACTTGTTTCTTTTGGGTTTCGGCAGGATCCGCGCACCCTGAGCGCATCCTGCCGATTTAAAAAAAAAAAATGCTTTTTTCTGCCCAGGGGTCCTTGTGGGACCCCTGAACAGACCTAGGGGTCAGGGTGTTTCTACCCTGCCCCCTTTTGCGCTTTGCGCACTTGTTTCTGTCCCTCGGTTCTACCGAGGGACAAAATGGCTGCCAACACTTCCTGATTTGGAGTGTTGACAGCCAATTAGCATGCAGCTCGTGGTCGGGAGGGTACGCGGACCCGACGCGGCCATAGATATATAAGTGATTTTCCTTTTGATTTTCTCAGGAACTACTGAACGGATTTACACCATTTAACAAAAACGGTTCTTTCTGAACCAAGAAATACCTCTTTGCCAAATTTGGTGTAATTCTGTTCAGCAGTTCGGGCTGTAGCCGTGTCTAAAGTTTCCTATGGAAAAATGAATGGGGAAAACACGTTTTGGGACCCCCCTTTTTTCTCGGCCCCCGCTTGACGAATCACCCCGAGATTTTCAGGGTAGGAGCGTACCGGAGCGGGCCATAAAGTTTGAAAATTTCGCGAAGATACGTCAACCGGCAAGAGAGTTATTTCAAATAGAATGTCGCAGATTTCCTATGGAAAATAGGTCCTAACTATAACTATCTACTGGCGACCGCCAGTAGATAATATATATATATATATATATACACACACACACAAACACACACGTATTTATATGTATATATGCACACACATGCATATACATATACAAATGGTAGCCGGCAGTGCCATACTTGATATTGTTTCTCAAGAAGACCCTGTCAAAAAACATTTCTTAAGAAAAAAATACCTGAATGACAACAAAATAATAAAAAATGTCATGACAACAATAACTGGGTAAGGGGAAAATAAGACATTAATATTCGTCACAGTGCTCCAAATCCGACGTAGTGTGAAGAGTGTTGCTATAAACACCCTTAAGAAATAAATAATAAAAGGAATCATAACGGCACTTAAGACAGCCATAATGACCAGGGCCCCTGCAGTCCGTGCTGCGCAGGGGGTGGGGGGCCAACCATTTAACCCCCCCCCTACCCTTCGAGGGGCCCCAGACCAATGAATATCAGTGAGATAATAGATACTCTGGGCCTCCTCATCACATTCTGCAGGGGCCGCGCCATTTTGCGTTACGCCACTGGGCTCTGACGTCATGAAGAGCAGGTCATGCAGTACACACCGGGTAAACGAGCACAGCAGAAGGGCTGACAGAGCACTACCTGGTGTTGCCCTGACTCCAGTCCAGAGTAAACGTTTAGCGGTAAATGTATGACAGGGCAGCCACCACTCCTCGGCAATTAAACTGTGGTGATAGTTCCCAGCTTTGAAGGTCATTGCATCTCTGAGTCACTGCACATACCGTTAGTACAATGTGCTGTTTCACAGATGCTGTAAGCCACGGGTGTTTGAATTCCTTTAGAATGCTGGGAACATGTTACCAAAATTGCATATCTGCGATGGGAAGTTAAAATAACTTTGAACAATTTGACAGACACAATAAACGTCTAATTTACATCTGAAGGAATCCCCACTCTCCCACTCAGACTTTCGGTACTGACAATTTATTTATCACAACGGGACAATTCAGCTCCCACAACAGCCATATGATCCATGAATATAGCAGGATGTGGTATATATTTTGTCGTGTTATATAAAATATTGAAATATGCCTCTACGTTGTGTGCAGTAACAGAGAGCAATCCTCCACTTCATGGAGTGCTAAGAGACAAAAACAGATGTGTGTGCAGTGATCACAAATCCACATGGTACCTACGAATACGCCTCAGCTATACATGTGTCTGGCTCTGCTCCAGTCCTATATGCAACCACAGTTAAAGATTAGTTATGTTTCAGCAAATACAAAAAAAATAGAAATCACTGAATTTATTATGCAACAAACAGCATACATCATAAGTGTGTCCTCCTGACATATTTGGCTCCTAGTGGACAGTTGTTTTTGTACACGCCTTCAACAGGAGGTTGTACTAAACATGGCAAGGGCTTCAGTTAAGGTTTTCATTGTGCGCTGCACACTATAAGAGTGAGTTTTAGTGGTTTTTTCGTTGTTTTTGTAAATGTTACTGCCATAGGAAGCCTCTATTGTGAACAACCAGATCGAAATCGAGTTACTGACTGCAGTGACGTCACAATAGTGGCTTACCCAATGTTGTGATATCACCAGTATAAGCACTTGCTTCCCCTTTGTTCTACTGCCAGGTCTGGGTTTCCAGAGATCTGAGTGTGACAGAATGGCGGGTGACAGTTTTATCCGCATTCTTCTGCCCCTCCCAAATTTCCACAGACCCGAGTGAGGCAGGAGAACGCAAGTGGCACGGTACATGCGCAAACTGCCTTCTTCCCTGTTAGCGCGGGTCTCTGCAGTCCAGTGGTCAAAGTGGGCAGGATTGGCAGGGCACCGTGTGCCCCTACTTTTTTAATTTAATCGAATCAGTTCTCCAACTTTTTTATTTTAAAAATCCGTCCTAGGACGGTAGAAATAGCCAAGGGCTAGAGATAAGGCTCGGCTGATGGTGGCAGTTTGGGGATGGGCGGGGTGGGCAGCGAGGGAAAAGGACTCTGGGGCATATTAGCAACAACAGGCGAAAATTATCGCTAACCACGCTTAGCGCTTATTTTATTAACGCCGCCTATCGCTGGATATTATCGCGGAGATATGCTATTAGCAAGGTTTATCTCCAATGCGATAAAATATCCAGCGATAGCGGCGAAATGCGTGAATATCGCTGGAAATCCAGCGATATTCACGCATTAACGCCATGGTGGACTTAGGCTGACAATACACCTCCTATTCTACAAACAGGTAAGTCATGTTTTTAGCAGGTGTTAAATTCTAGCGATATTCGCGCTTAGTGTGAATTTTTTTATCGCTCCGCCTGCGTTGCTAATAGGGGGAAGTTGTGTTAGCGACTGTTTTCAGTCGCTTTTAGTTGGGAATGCCTACCTTGCATGTCATTAGCGATAATTATCGCTGGCATGCAAGGCGATGGGAAAACGGGCCGCTATCGCCAGAAAGCTGTCGCTTAGCGACACCTTGCTGATAGGGCGATAAAAAAATCGCCGCTTTAGCTACAAAATGTGCCGCTAAAGCGGCGATAAGGCCCTTGCTAATATGCCCCTCTGTCTTTTCCTTCTTGCCCAGAGAAGACAAGGACAGTGTCCACTTTTACTGCTCTGCAGCTGGTAGCTGCTCCCCTCTTTATTCCTCTTCCTCTTATTCCCTCTCTTTCTGTCTCTGTCTCGCTCCTCCTCACTTGCTGAATGAAAACCATGATTTCAATAAACGGCTCTTACCCTCTCTTTTCTCTACTTTCCTTCATTCGTTCCCCTGTGGACTGGATCCAAAATAGAAATAATCACTTTTGCTGGAAATGTTATCATTTTCTGACATTTTTCTATTCCAAAGTGCAGCCTCGGGACAAAGAGAAAAAAACTTTCAAAATACGAAAAATGAATAAATAACTAAATAAAGCACGACAGAGTGGTCGCAAAGTGGCCGGATTGGTTTTTATTTACACCCAAACACAATCTAGCACTTTACAGAGTTTATCAGTGAAGCGCTACTTTCGTTTTCTCATCTTTCTCTGAATAGTATTGTTTTCCCCGGGTGGGGAAGTGCACCAATCCTGGAGGTACTGGAATACCTGGTTGATGGGGTGGGGTGGAAAACGTTTAATGTGATCCTTATCAGCTGTTTTCCTTATTTTAATTTATCAAATGTGTACGGGGTTCTGTGTTCAAGGATGTGGTCTTTTTAAACCATACTGCTTACATTTTGTAAGGATATAAGCAGTAGACATTGAAACGTGTCCCTTACCCTATAGTCATGTCCTTAACTTTTCAAGCAAAAACACTCATTGATTCCTGAATAATGAATATAAAAGCGTTAAGGTAACCATGTTGTTCCTGCTTACATTTCACATGCTTTACTTAATCTTGCATTCTCTATGAGCGTTTGCTTATTACAGGATGTTGTTACTTTTTTTTTAGGCAGCATATTACTCTTCTCTAGTCCATAATTCGAATTGAGTCGCATCTAAGTATTGATAGCGGGGCACAATTGGGTTGTAGCAGAAGGCAGTGCGAGTTTCTCTCAGTGGGGCAGTATGGTGTTCAGTGGGGGAGAGGATGTGGCACTATGGCCAGAGCTGCCGAATTTGGAACTGGGGAATCAGGTTCAACCTTCATGGCCAGTCCACCAGACGACTCTCCTGAGAGAGCACATTTCCATGCTACATCTTAGAAGGCCCCGCTACACCTTAGAAGCCCTGATGTCTTAGTACCTGCAGGTGGACCCTAGTGGTGGCAAGTGTGGGTTAACCTCGAAGGCCTGTCTACCACAATCCAAAGCGAAGTTCACCTCCGGTCTTGTGGGCAGGCATACGAAGCAGCACACCCTAGAGCAACAGTGACTCTGTCACTGAGGTCACAGGACCCTTGAGGCCAGTCCGTCTCACCCTTTGGTACCTCCATTGGCCTTGTTTCAGCAGTAGTAGTGCAACTCATCAGGTATCGGCAATGCAGGATTTGCATGCACGCCAAACTAAGTTTGCAAAGTTCATGGTCTCTCTGCTTTATGCACAACCACTTTTAACATGTGCTGCCTGGTTTGGGGCCACTGGAATTATGCAGCAATGGAGGACAAAATTATGTCACAGTGTTGACTAAATTATGTAGCAGAGAAAAGGCTGCAGCGTAATGTGGTACATTTTTTGATACTTTATTATTTTGACATTTTTACACATACTAGCAGTCGCTGCAAAGATTTTGTCTCATTAGTACCAGTGTAACATACAAATACAGTAGTGAGAAAGGTGACTAGTCAACGTTTGCAAAGGCTCCTCCATTCTGCAGCAACACAAGTCACATTTTTTGTAACTTTTGATCCATTTAGGCTATAAAATATTTTTTTGTTAAAATTGTCAGATTATGCAGCAGATGGTGTATTAAGTGGTGAAATATGGCAGAGCCATAATCATGTGGACAACATTTGCAAACTAGGATATTTTGCCATTCATGTTTGAACTGCTCTTGTGGAAAAAGGGAGGAGGAGTGCTGATGACAGAAACTGCATGGCTTGGAGACAAATGGCTTGTGATTCCACTTTGGGACATTCTGTAATTGGAAACGTATCCCACTTTGTGAATGTATTTTGTGTCAATAACTCATATTAAACCTTAAATAAACATGTGTATCCATTGGTTGTATTAAATAACGTAATAAGCTGTAACTGGTCACTGAAATGTCCAACAAATACAAAAAATTGGGATGTTTTGCTCTTTCTGGCCACACCTCTGACTCCGCCCAATGACCCAAACCTCGGATTATTCCCACCCTCAGCTCTCCTACTTTTCTCCCCCCACTTCGACCACTGCTGCAGTCTTTCACTGACAGGACGAAAAAAACCTGCGCTGACAACAAACGCTCACAGAGCCAATTTTAGTGCCCTGCCAGCTCTCTGCTCTCTCTGTGATAGCAGAGAGCACAGCTTTGGGCAGGAAGGGGTTGAGATGGTACAGAGGGAGGTGTGGAGAGTGACAGGAGGCCAGGTACTAAATTTAATATATGGATGGGGTGACCAATTTTCAGATGGGAAGTGGGACGGGAGGCTGGAAACAAGATATTTATTTTTCAGTTATGGGGAGCATTTCGATGGTGGTGGGTGTAGGTAGCAGGAGCCCAGGGTTTTTAATATTTGGAAGGCAGGCCATGTTAAGTAGGGTTCCCTCATTACTCTTTTGCACCTGCGTGTATGTTGGAAGCTGGGGCAGATGATTTGGGAGTGCCATATATAACAAAATCACAGATGGCTAAAATGTGAATATTGGGAATGATTTTCACCACAGGGATTTGAGAGACATTATAAACAACTCAGGCTTTGCCCTTGTTGCCAATTTGATCTCATGTAGAAAAACATCCCTGTTCCACTCAGTTATCCATCAACAGTTGTATATTTCTTCGCTGAACCCTAACTGATCTTAAACTGTGTCTTTTTAGTGAAGTCTGGGTGCTTCAAGATATACTACATGCCACTTCCCACCAGCATGGTCACACCCAACCAGCTGAAGAGGCCAACACCTGCTTCGCGTAACCTTCAGCTATGAGCAGCCTAGTGTTTGTTTGCAGCTCTCTACCTGTCCTTAATATTGCTTTCAATAGTGCCCTATGGGGCCAGATCTATGAAGCATTTTACCGGTCACAAACGGCCCATTGGGCCGTTTGCGACTGGTAAAATGCATATTGCCTTGTACAGAATGCAAAATGCGACTCATTAACTTGTTACCGAATCGCATTTTGCTTTTGCGATTCAGTAGTTGGAAGGGGTGTGTTTAGGGGTCCCTTCCTAATACCAAATAGCACTGGTATGTATGAATGTTTTGCAACTGGGAATGCGATTGCAAAACACTCACAGTTACCACCAACTTCAAGTTGGTGGTAACCCATTCCAGATGGGAAGGGGTTTGCAAGAGACTCCTTCCCCTTTGTGAATGTGGGTGCCACAGGCCACCATCCCTGAGATTGTAGCCATTCGCAATGGTTCACAAATTGCGAACTGCCTCATGAATATTGATGAGGCAAGTCCATTTGTGACCCACTGCGAATCACTAACAGTGTCAAACACACTGTTGTACATCACAGACAGCGATTTCCTAATAGCGAATCGTTAAAATTCGACAGGTGCCACTGTGTAGTTATGTGTTTATGGTTCAGCCACACTTTCACCTTACAAGCCATTTTTAGGTCGAGCCTCGAGTAGCGCGCAAGCGCTGCTCTGGCGAAGCATTATGTAGGGGCTTTTGAAAGCTGACCAGAAGCTCGTGCGTCATGGCCTTTTTCGTGCGGTTACCCGCAAGCAAAAGGCCATGGTGCACGAGCGTGTGGTCACGCCTGCTGCTCGCAAGCGTGCGCACCACTCGCGTGCTTGTTTTGTTTAACTTTTTTTTTGTTTCCTTTCGCATAATCGCGGCACCCGCGCTTACTTTTAAAATTAAAGTAAAGCGCGGGTGCTGACTGTAGCAAAAGTAAAGAAATAGATGTTTTTTCTATTTCTTTACTTTTGCAGCAATCGCAGCATGCGATTGTGAATTACGCCACCCATGCTCTTTATTATCTCCTGCTCGTCTTCATGTTTAGTGTGTGTATGGGTGTGTGTGTATGCGTGTGTGTGTACGTGTGTGTGTATGCGTGTGTGTGTGTGTATGCGTACGTGTGTGTGTGTGCGTGTATGCGTGTGTGTATGTGCGTGTGTATGTATGCGTATAGAAATATACTACCTCGGCTGATTAATGGCGGACTCCCACAGCCTGTGTTCTGCTCAAGGCACGGAGCAGTAACATTACTCTGAAAATAGAAAAGGGCAGGCGAAGGCAAGGTGCAGCTGTTAGTACTCCAGGATCTGAGCACAGCCAACATGAAGCCACTGTATCTTCCTACTTTACTATTGTAAGGTATGAGTACACCACCCTCCAAGGTTTTCGTATTTTCCCAGGCCGTTAACTATTTACATCGTTGGGACCTCATTTCTCACCAGGAAGTTCCAAAGTATATGTACCCCCTCCTCGCCTTTCTGAAAATCACTATTGTCTAAAATCAGCATTAGCTCCTCTATTTCAGCAGCAGCCTCATCTACCTATGCTTTACTAACCACCAAATGCAATGCCTAACATTAGAAGTTTTCCTCGTTGATATGAACTCCCTTCGCTGGTGAACAATTTTTGTTAAACCGAAATTCCTTCATTGACTAGACTTCTCCCTTACTCGGACTCTACAGTTGAAGCACGGACAGTGTCACCAATACTCCAGAGTAAACAAGCATTGGCATAGCCAATAGGTCTCGCCTTTGGGACCTTATAAGTATTTAGCCATGCAACACTTGATGTTGTTGCACCAAGGATATTGTGCTGGATAACTAATCACTTATAAGGTCTCAAAAGCGAGACCTATTGGCTATGCCAATGCTTGTTTGATTTGCCTATGCTAATTGCATTGGTCCCCATGGACGGATCCGGACCAAATACAGCACATACTTAGCATATGCAGTTAAGTTCTAGTTTTTCAATTTTAATGCAGGTTCAAGCAGGGGAGAAAAGTTAATAAGGGTGCGGTCAAAATTATATGAAACTTTTTTAGCTCTTATAGAAAATTTTGCTCACTACTACAGCAAAAACACACTGAACTCATTTACGCCAAGCCTGGGGTGAATGTGATTTGGTGTAAAGCTATTTAGTTGTTATTGAGACATTTGTATTTGAAAATGTGTTGGGTGGGCTTAAAAGGCTAAACACTTTTGAATATCTTGTCCACTGAGTCCTTGAACTATCCTTGAACCTAGGTCCTTAAAAAATATCTACAAACAATTGCACGAGTGAGCTATTTCTCACGTCATCCATTTTATGTCTGAAGACTGAAAGTTGGACCATGAACAGATGCTCCGATTGGCTGGCTGATTGCCAGAGAAAAATTTCTCTTGCTCAAGCCATTATAGGATGAAGCAAAAAGAACAATTGATGGACAGAATGCAGAACAGTGTCATACATTCACCACAGTAACCCCGAAACCGGTCCTAGGATGCTTGGATCCAGTCTAGTGAGGACCTGGTGTGTTACTTCAGGCTTCACTATTCCCATGAGGAACTTGGGCAAGACTGATTTGCATATGGCTGAGTCTAAACTGGTGAGGCATGGTGAGCAAAAGAACGATGGATTTAAAAGATCTCTTGACTGGGGGTTGAAAGTTTTAATTAGTTCTGTATTCCACCCATCACTTGTGTGTCTTTTGCTTTCTCGCTCTAAGTGCACTGGGTATGCCCAGACATGGGTCCCGGGCTCACTGTGCCACTGGATTCAAGCTAGCCTGGCTGATGAGGGGTGATATCACGAAACCAGTCCTAGGATGCTTGTTTATGGTCCAGTGAGGACCTGGCTTGGCAGTTCAGGCTTGACTGTTCCTATGAGGAACTTGGGCACGACTAATTTACATATGGCTAGGTCTAAATTGGGGTGGAATGGTGAGAAAAAGAACCATGGACTTAACTCAGATTTCTTGACTGGGGGTGAATGTTTTGATTAGTTCTGCATTCCGTCCATCACTTGTGTGTCTTTTGCTTTCTCGCTCTAAGTGTGCCGGGTATGCCCAGACGTGGGCCCCAGGCTCGCTGTGCCACTGTATTCAAGCTAGCCTGGCTGATGAGGGGTGAAACCCCGAAACCGGTCCTCCTAGGATGTTTGTTTCTGGTCCAGTGGGGACCAGGCTTGGCAGTTCAGGCTTAACTGTTCCTATGAGGAACTTGGACAAGACTAATTAGCATATGCCTGGGTTTAAACTGGGGTGAGATGGTGAGCAAAAGAACGATGGATTTAACCCAGATCTCTTGACTGGGGGGTGAATGTTTTGATTAGTTCTGCATTCCATCCATCACTTGTGTGTCTTTTGATTATGGGAGGAAGGGCTCAGTCCCTGCATACAGAAACCAATTTAAAAGAGCTATAAGATGTCAGGGGGCACCCCTGAGCCCCAAGTCCATGACTCGTGGCCTAAAGGGACCCCGTTTTTTTTAATGGCCTTTATTGCAGGGTCTGCAAATCTTGCAATTGGGTTTGCAAAATTCAAGCCCTCAAATTGTTTTTGAACCCAAGTTTGAAGACAGTTTTATGACCCAAGTTAAAAAGATATATGTAGGGTGACCTCCTTGAGGGCTTTACTTAGGCCGCTGCTGCTGAAGGCCTGGGAGGCCCTAGGAGGTGCCAACGTGGCATTCGCCAGACCCCCACAATATCATCTCACCCCTAAGGGGCACATTGCTTACTGACGTCCCAGGGATAGCAGCAAGGGCAGCCTTGGCCACAGCAAATGGCCAGATGAGCGGCCCTTCTCCCCCGGGTGCCCGAATGGGAATACCGAACTGAGCGCCGGTGGGCCTACCAGGCCTGGAGCCCAGGAGGGTCCCTGGCAACCCTCCAGGACACACATGGATTTTGTGGCCCCCAAATCCCCCTGAGAGGCTCCACATGGTGCTTTCTTGTTCTTTGGGAGGCCCCTGCTCCATGGCATCGCGGCCCCTGCCACATCCTTTCACCTTCATTAGGTCCTACAGGGTCCGGCGACCTGTGTTATCATGGGAACAGAGACAAAAGAGACTTTGCTCCTCGCGGAACTGCAGCTGAGCGACCCTAACTTCTCCCACGGGGCCTAACAGCAGTGCTGAGCTGGGCCCTGGGGTGCTGCCTTAGGGGAATGAGACCTTGCCCTCCTCTGGCTGCGCAGAGATTCTGGGGACTGCCGACCCTCCTGCGGGGACCTCCCTGGGTACCCCTCAAGGGCTTGCCCCCATCTGAATCCACAGAGATGCAGGTTATGTGGGCCCCCTCGGTACACGAATGGATGCCGAGGCACCCCTCCACCGGCCTGCCCTGGGGAGTTGAAGCACCACTGCAGAGCCTGTGGCTCACCCTCCTAGACCACACTGCTCTGCCTGGCCCACTGGCGGCGGAACAGGAGCCCCGTAATGCCGAAGCGCGGCACGGCCGGCAAATCTGCAGCTTCATTAATTCCACCTGCCTCCTGACCCATTGACTCCAGAAGATCTTGGGCCTGATTCACAGAACTAACTTACGTCAAAATCCTAAACTTACAACAATTTTGGTATTCACAGAATGAACTTACACATTTGGGTATTCACAGAATGAACTTACAACAATTTTGGTATTCACAGAATGAACTTACACATTTGGGTATTCACAGAATGAACTTACACCAATTTTGGTATTCACAGAATGAACTTACACATTTGGGTATTCACAGAATAAACTTACACATTTGGGTATTCACAGAATGAACTTACAACAATTTTGGTATTCACAGAATGAACTTACACATTTGGGTATTCACAGGATGAACTTACACCAATTTTGGTATTCACAGAATGAACTTACACATTTGGGTATTCACAGAATAAACTTACACATTTGGGTATTCACAGAATGAACTTACTCATCCTAACCTTATGTCCGCACTCGGGCCGGAATTTCCGGCCCAGTGGCGGACATAAAGTTAGGATGAGTAAGTTCATTCTGTGAATACCAAAATTGTTGTAAGTTCATTCTGTGAATACCCAAATGTGTAAGTTCATTCTGTGAATACCCAAATTGTTGTAAATTCATTCTGTGAATACCCAAATGTGTAAGTTCATTCTGTGAATACCCAAATGTGTAAGTTCATTCTGTGAATACCAAAATTGTTGTAAGTTTAGGATTTTGACGTAAGTTAGTTCTGTGAATCAGGCCCCTTGAACGGCTGTTTTCCATGCTGCCCCACCTGCTTCATCTGGCTCCTAAATGATGTCACCCCCCCAACTCTGATGACCCCTGCAGTACAGGGGCCACACTTCCCCACCTCTTACAACCTCTGCTTGCGTCTTTAGGCAGGGACCTATTGATGGCTCCCCATCCAGCACTTTTGTACTTGTGTGGCCCCAATCCGGCCTAATATGCCTAAGGGCAGGACCGCCAGGGATAGTTCTATGGTCTCCCTCGGTGCGAAAACTACCCCGTTGGACATGAGCTGCAAGAAGGACCCCACGCACAAGCCTCCACGGCCTCCCCTATCCTCCCCATCACACAAGACTATATGGAGAAATTCTTGGCAGACTTCCGAGAATGGGTCTTTGAAAATGGACTTTAAGAACTGCATTAATGACTGCTGCAGGGATGTGGCGGCGGTGGGAGACAGGGTGGATGACCTGGAACGTACTGTTAACTCACGCTGCAGCAGATCGGGAGGAACTTTGAAGAAGAGGCAAAATGTTGGAAGAGCAACATATCAAACTCCAAGCCAAGCAGGAGGACCTGGAGAATCAGGGTCGGTGGAACAACCTGCGCATCCAAAGCATCCCCCATGGGGCAGAAGGAGAGGATATCATGTCCTTCACTAGGGACCTCCTGGGGAGCCATCCGGGGTGACTCGGGTGGAGCCACTGGTCCTTATAAGGGTGCATCTGGTGGCAGCCATGCCGGGTTGGCCCTTGACATCCTCACCAGAGTCCACTTTTTTCAAGACAAGGTGGCAGGACTTAAGGCTGTGAGGGGGTATGCAGACATTGTGTTCCGTGGCCACATCGTGCAGATTTATCAAGAGCACTCCCCTCTGACTCTCAAGAAAAGGCGAGTCTTCAGGCCTGTAATGGAGCACCTGCACACTCAAGGAGGCAAGTATCAATGGTCCCACCCCTTGGTCTGCTCCTCACGTGGACCAGAAAGCAGCATATGGTCCACTTCCTGATGGAGGCCAGTACACCTCTCGGCCTCCCAGGGGACTCCCCCAGCAAAGACACTTCACTTTCGCCCTTCAAACGCCCGGATGCTTGACGACCCAAGTGGCACACAATTCAATGACGCAGCTGCAACCCCAACAAAGCCACACAGACTTCCCACGCAGTGAAAGCAGATGTCATCACCCACCTCCAAAAGATGAAAAAGGAGACCGCGCACTCCTCGACTAAGGAGAACTGATGCGTGCGGACCTCGCACTCGCCACACTCGCCCATGGAACTTCAACACATTGAGCAGGGCCCTGGGTCTGGCGCTTGGACTCTTAAGGCTTGTTCCCCACGAATCGTAATCTTCTTATTTTTACAGTTTTTTTTATATCCCACAAACTGTGTCCTTGTGCTGCTTCTGGCCCCCCACCCACCCCACATTGGGCTTTCTTCCATTGAATGTGACACCTCTACAGGGTAGAGAAATCCTCCCTAGATCCTACATGCAATGATTCACTTGGTTGGGCCCTGTTGGCCCCTTTAGTTACCCCTTATACCACCCTATAACCACACCCTCTCCGACCAGTCTTTATGCTGTCCCCACTCTCCTAGACGGAGCTCAGAGATGGAGAGATGGGCTCTCCCCTCTCACTGCCACCCATGAGGTGACTGGGCCTTGTCCCCGACACATGCTGTGTACCTTGCCCCTCACATGGGTTAAAGATAGTGCTCACAGAAGCAGGCCTTGTTGATGCCTGGTGCTACCTCCACCCGGACTCAAAAGATTACTCCTTCTACTCACATGTGCACCTATCTTACTCTTGCATTGACTACTTGTTCATCTCCTCCTCTTTACTGAGACGTTTAACATCAACACAGATTTCTGACATCTCTATCTCCGATAAGGCACATGTAGAGCTAACATGGACATCATTTGTGGGTGTCTCATGGGCCCGTGCTGGTGCCTCACTCCCCAACTTTTGCGAGACCCAGTAGATAAAGCAGTCATAAAAGAAGCAATGACTGAATGCTTCATTCTCAACTCCCTCCCCGACACCTCCCCCACACCCTCTGGGATGGGCTCAAAGCCACCATATAAGAATTGATGTCCCTCATCTCTATAGCTAGGGCTTGGCAGGCGTGCCTGTTTGAAGTAAAACTTACAGCGGACATCCTCTCCCTAGAACGCTCTGATTAGCAGCACCCCACACTGACGGTAATCGACAGGTGCCATACTGCAGGAACTACTTCGAGCACACACAGTTAACAAAGCAGAGTGCTCTCTTCTAGCACTCAAGCAAAAGTACTATGAGGGGGCGATAAGGTGGGTTCCATTCTTGCGCAAAGGCTGCGCCGACAACACACCAGATCCAACATCGCTAAACTCAAAACGGAGGACTCTAACTGGGCTATCAGGGAGTCAGAGAAACAGGAGACCTTCCAAGCTTTCTACCAGCAACTACACGCATCAGGGGGAGAAGATCAAACTGCAATAGCCACCTGTCTCCAGGGCCGCCCCTGGCAGCCGCTTGACCCTTCACTAGCTCATGAGCTGGAGAAACCCTTCTCCCTGCCCGAGCTCTGTAGAGCCCCAAAGAGATCCCCAAGGGAAAATCCCCAGGCCTGAAAGGCCTTACCACAACCTTTTATATGGTTTTCTTCCACCAACTCCAAGACCAACTGCTCAAGCTTTACAACTCATTCACACGTGTCACGGGCTTCACACCTACCATGTCTAATGCATAAATCACGCTTATTGCCAAGCCCGGCAAGGACCCGACACTCTGCTCATCTTGCCGCCTAATAGCCCTACTGAACACCGATACTAAATTTTACACCAAAATGTTGGCTAACCACTTAGAAACTCTATTACCTGCCGCCTTGCCACCTGGTCAAAAAAGCACACAGACATGCCTTCCCCGCTCTTCTCCTCTCTCACGATTCCGAAAAGGCTTTCGAGTGAGCTGGGCATTTTTTAGTCCGGTCCTTCAGAAAATAGGACTGGGACCAGTCATGGTGAGCAGAATCATGGCCTCATATTCTGCGCCCACTGCCTCCATCCAACTCAGCAGCCAGACAACCTGCTCTTTCTCACTGTCCCAGGGCACTCGGAAGAGATGCCCTCGTTCCCCCTGTTGTTTGCCCTTGTGGTGGAGCTCCTCGCCATTTCCCACCGACAATCCCTCAACATTAGAGGCCTCCCTTTGGAGGACATGACCACAAGGTACTTCTGTACTCCAGCTTCTTCTTCTTGCCATGACGGAGCCAGACACCTCTCTCCCAGCAGTGGTCCAAGCTCTCCAAACTTCCGAGCAGGTATCTGGGTATAAAATTAATCTGGCCAAGTCACAAGCGCTTAATCTCACGCTTCCGCCGCACATCCTCCACCGCCTACAGGCACTCACCCCCTTTCAGTGGTCATCACATTCCATTCAGTACCTAGGCCTCACAATCACCAGCTCTCTAACCACTTGGACACAAGCTAATTGGCCACGTTACAGTTAAGCAATACTTGAAGACCTTCAGCACTAGAGGCCACATCAAATATCATGACTAGGTCGCATTAATGTGGTTAAAATGATTATCCTCCCCCGGCTTCTATACCTCTTCCAGGCACTGCCCACTCCTAAACCCTCAGATGATATTAAACGCATACAGGGGGATCTTCGCTTCTTTATATTGAAGGAGAAATGCCCCAGTGTCTCCACTGCACTTCCTATGCTCCCTAGAAACTGGGGAGGTCCCGCCTGTCCCAACCTCCAAGACTATTACTGGACTGCCCATCTATGCTTCGTCTCTGAGTGGGTCGTACAAGAGAGAGCGAAACACACTGGGTGCATATGGATTGGGCTGTTGCCTGTCGGCCGCTCTGGGACCTTGCTTGGCTTTCAAAGCAGCTCTGCCCCCATAGTGCTTACTTAGCCACCCCGACACACACAGTGCTGGAGATATGGGACAACTTGGTGATTGGGAGAGGCCTGACCATATTCCAGTCTTCCCATACCCCAGTTGCACGGCACCCCGACTGCTC
Organism: Calotriton arnoldi; assembly: GCA_963921515.1. Classification (NCBI taxonomy): domain Eukaryota; kingdom Metazoa; phylum Chordata; class Amphibia; order Caudata; family Salamandridae; genus Calotriton; species Calotriton arnoldi. Next base: position 741,933 of record CAWUFW010005042.1, on the reverse strand, counting down.
TCCTGCCATTCCTCAGGATTCCTTCCCGGATTGGGTCAAATGTGAGTGCAGAATCCTGCAGAACTTATTTCATGGCCCCACCATTAAATCCTTTGAACACTGTAAAACAGAATTCCACCTCCTCAACTCGGCCCGCCATCAATACTTTCAGTTACGGCACTGGGCTCTTCACCCTCCTAACGCACTGTCAGCTACCCACCCACTCACCCCCTTTGAAAAATTGGTTTGCAGCTTCGAAGGCACCCGTGGCCTTGTGTCCAAGACATACATTGTCTTACAACAATCATGCCTTCTCCCTCCACCACCCGTACCAGTGGAAATGGGCCCCAGCCAACACTCCTGACATTACCCGGAAACAGTTGGAACTACTGTGGAGAGAGATTCCCCGAACACATAGAAGCATCCCTCAGCAAGGGACAGCCTATAAGGTAATGCTGCAGTGGTATTATACTCCAGCTCACCTGTGCTCTATCTACCCCACAGTCCTAGCCTAGCTGCTGTGGGGCACAGGTGGGCGATTCCCATCACATATGGTTGGCGGGCCCCTCTCTTACCACCTCTAGAAGGAGATTTTAAGCCATATAAAGGGCACACTGGGTTATCCTATCCCGGCATACTATCATGCAGTTGCCCTTGAAATTTGCAGTACCTCATTAGAAGGTATGACACACGCAGACTGGTACCTCGTACGTCACATGAACAACTCATACCCCGAGCCTGGAAATCCCATTCCGCTCCTCCAGCAGCATCCTGGTTTACACAGTTATGGCACACAATTGCGATGGAGCAGATGACACATAAACTATTATACACGGACAAAAAATTCCTGTGCTTATGAATACCTCTTATCGACTACATGTCCCGCTTAGAATACACATGCTTCCATTCCCCCAGGTTATGCTCCCTTCACGTGTTTGGCTCGCCAGAGGAGTGGACGGCCTCCCTCCTCGCCCCCTTTGAAGGCCTGCAGACCACTTCACACCCAGAGCCCCCTTTGCCCTCTACACTTCTATGGCTGAGGGTAACCAGCTGAAGACCCCTTGACTATCCTTGGTCCCCTTCATCTCCATCCCTCCCCCTTACCCCATTTGTTATACTGTCACATTTTTTGCTTAGGCACACATTGGTACCAGAGCACCACATCCTTTTCTAGGACTTCATGACTTGGCAAAACTGCCACCACCTAGCATACTAAAAAGCCTCTTCCTTACCCTGTGGTTCAGGATGACTATTAGGTACCCACTGTATGTATCTCTCTGTGCATTGCAAATGCTATGCAAATGCCTATCGAGTGCTATTGTTCTATAACCTGTAAATGTGCCGTTAAAATTTCCAAAAACAAATTTTGAGTAAAAACAGTGATCAATAAGGACTACATTATGCCCACCCGCCAATAGTAGGGTTTTCTGTAGACTTTGAAGAAAGCCTATCCAAGATCACACAACATGATGCAATGGTAGAGCTCAGGTGAGAAGTGAGAGCCGTCTTTGGTATGAGAGAAGGCGATCTGGATTGAGAGGAAGGAGTGGATGTTTAGAAATAAACACAAGGAGTCTGGGAAGAAAAATGCAAAAAGAACAATGACTGGAGAAACACAGATGAACAAAAGACAAACAGGGATAGGAAGATGCAGTGTACCCCCGCTAGCACTGGCAGGTCTTGTTAGACAGCAGTGTAGATGGGATGTAGCCCTCACAGTGGCCATAGTGAAAGATGTGCTTTGTACCAGTGCGGTTGACTGGGACACAGGCCAGGGAGAGAGACAGAGCTCCTTTAAGCACAATCCTAAATTGCACAGTCTATACAAGGCTTTAATTGAAGGCATTGCTTCCAAGAACAGGAAAGGAAACAGAAGGACTAAAATGGTTGCATCCTTGGTGTAATGTGATGGAGCAAATGCTTGTCTATGATGGCAAAAGGAGCATCTTCATAGATGGTGGAGTGTGGAGTCAATGCATGCAATTAATGAAAGCAGCTCTTTTGTAATGTCAAGGTTATGTGTTGGAATGTAAGGAATATGTAGGAGGAATCCACCAGGCACTTCTTACCAAGCAGTCAGTTTCTTGAAAGAATATACTGCAATAGGTTCTGCCAAGTGGTTTCGGCTCTGCCAACACATAAAACGACCAAAGATGCTTACATTTTGTAGTCATTAATGATATACGTTACCACAATGAATACCGTAAATCAGTGGTTGTTAACCTTTGACTTCTGTGGACTCCCACTTAATCATTACTAGCATCTGTTGACCCCCACTGAATCATCATTGGAATCCAGGGACCACCACAGAGTCATTACTGGAAGCAGGGAACCCCAGCCTAAGTGTGCTCGATTCTATGAACTACCAATACACAAAAAATACAGAAATAAGTCACCATAAAACAAATACACAATGATGAACTATTGTATTTAAATTATAAACAAATATAAAAAACAATAAATGTTTTAATTTTAATGGGAAGGTTGGAGCTTTTCTAAAATCAGTTGCGGTTACTCATCACCCATACTATGTTGCACTTGATGCGCTTGCTTTGCTCCCACGAATCAATCTGAGGATATTAACTTCATTTTTAGCCTCCAATTTCAAATGAATTCACATTTACAGAACGTATTAAACTTTTCAATTTTACTTTTGCTTATTAATCTGTTAATATTATTTAATTTTGTAAGCAGTTACGGACCCTGAGACCACAAGTTAAGAACCACTGCGTTCTATGAATAAAATAGACATGAACAATTTGAAAATAAAATGCATTTGCTATTGCTTCCATGCAGCTGCTGAAGAAATCGAGAAAAAAAAGATGCGGCACTTGTGATTCACTTTCCTCTGATATACAACCAGCCAGCTCAGCATTAGAGAAGGGCTAATCATATGTTCCACAGTCCAAGGGCTCGAAGTTCACCTTTGGCTCTCCTGTTTATGTCTGGTGGTGCTACAGAGAAAACTTGTAAAAATGAATGCAGAATAGCTATTTTTTCTGGCAATGCTACAGACTGACTGAGCCTGTGAAGCTGGGAGGTCTGCCACAGGTCTCAGGCAGTGGAAGAGTGCCTCAGGCGCGCTGCCTAATAAGCCAAGCCCTGCCGACCTCATAAAGTAACTTTGTAGCACTTACGAAACATCCTCGGAATCTAGCAAATATGTTTTCAGATCCACACAACTAGTATGTTTTTCTCTGCTCTGTGTAAGTGACTACCATGATAGTCGGCTGCTGTGGGCTCCCTCAGCAAGAGAACCTTCCAGGAATTATATTTAACATAAAACTATTTTTACTAACACTTTCCAACTTAAATAAACTTTTTAGTTTTCCTTATACTTTGCCATTTGGAGATCTCCTTTTGGAGGGCCCTTTTTAACAATAAATTATTCATTAATATTTTTTACTATTATAAATATTTTAATTTAATTTAACATTATCTCCTATGGGGTTGTATTTTAAGACCCTATCTATTATCTATGGGAGATTGTGGCAGTATCGGTTGGTCATGTGTGGTGCAGGACTTACTTCAGCGCCGAGCTGAAATAATTTGCTACCATTTTGGGTCCCTTTTTCACTGTATTAACTTTAGAAAGGTAGTTTGCATATAGAAATGGTCTCCCTCTTTTGTGGGTGAATGCACTTCCCTCACCTAAGCCCCTCTTTCAAGCTCCCTAAACTCCTCCTTACACCTCCCTACTCCCCTCCCCTTTCGTCTTAAGTTTTCCCCATTTTTCAGTCCCTCCCACATTTACTACTAAAAGCATATACTTATGGGTGCGGAGAATCTGTGGTTGGGCAGAGAACTCCAGACAGAAAAAGACAGGAGAGACTCCGCACTCAAGTTTGTGATTAGCATTTTGCAGTACGCTTGTATTATTGTAGTACTACAGAACATACTACAAAATGCACTTTGTGGCTAGGCCCCTGAGTGTTTGCAAGTCCGCAGTTGCACTTTAGGATAGGCAGGATCAAAAGCAACACGCTTTAGAGGGAAAATTAGATTAGCTCTGAAAACCCCTACACATTTACAAGCGTTTTGGGCCATTTTGGCTGTAGTAATTTTAGAAGTTCAGATTGTGAACAACAATGTGCTTACTCTTTTCTGAGTGTGTAATTGCATGTCCATCCCTAAACCCCTCCTTACTCCTTCTTAAGCCCCTCCATACTCCTCCTGAATCCCCTCCACTTTATGAGTATTTCCCATTTTCCAGCACAGGTTCCTCTCACTAAAATGCATACCTACCTGTGCGTAGATTTTTGCACATGTGGCAGAGACCTCAGCTGAGAAAAGATAAGAGCGACACAGACGAAAGTCTCTGCACGTAGGTTTGTGAATAGCATTGGTAGTTCATGAGTAGTGCTGTTTTACCACCACTAAAAGTACTACATGGTGTAGTTTGTGGATAGGCCACATTGTGAGCACTTTCTTAAAGAGCCAAATCCTTTTTCTTCTTTCTTCAGATTTAATTAAATTAATAATTCTTTGGATATTTTATTCAGGTGAAGATGGAGGGCCTGATTCACAAGGGTAAACTTACACCTTTGTGGAAGTTTACACTTGTTGTAGTAACTTTACTACTTTGTTGGTATTAACAAAATACAAGTGTAATTTTACTAGTAGTAAAATTACACTCATAAAATTACTAGTAGTAAAATTTCACTCATAGTTTTGATTACCAAAACAGTAGTAAAGTTAGGTAAATGTACATTTTTGTGTAAGAGTAAACTTGCTGTAGTAACTTTACTACTGTTTTGGTATTCATAAACTACGAGTGTAATTTTACTACTAGTAATTTTACTAGGTAGTTCAGGAAAGACAGGCTGTGCCTAAGAAGTTTATGATTTTTACAGGAATAAATGTCTAAAAAATTCTTTGTTTCTTTGATTGGTTTTTATTGAAGGCATCAGGATTAGGGCCTGATGTAACAAGAAACAGCCAAAACGTGTTTCGCATCAAGTGGCTGACATGCCTAGGGCTTTCTTAAATCATGAAATCAAAAAGGGACAGCATTCTAGTCATAGTAGTAGCATTAATCTCAAAGGAAATCCAAATGAAAGCCTCTACGGTCATTGCCTTGCAAAGTGGCTTAGCGCAGCACTGTAAATATGGAGCAGGGCACTGTGCCACCGGAGCATAGTAAAAATTGACACTCCAGTGGCACAATGTCCTTGTAAATATGCCCCTTAGTTGCTGCAGTCGGAATCTTATTGTTAGGATTTCATCCCACTTTCATTAAGATTGGTCAAGGACCATATTCTGAGAGTAGTATTCTGGCTAAACATTAAAGACTTAAGGGCCATTTATCAAAAAATCAGGCAGTGCGGAGCAGCAAGCCACCTTCCTGCACAAAAACAATCCTCTGAGGCTTTTTCCTCTTTCTATGTGTGCTTCAAAATACAGCACACAAAGAAAAAGGAAATATGAGGAGAAATAGAAATATTTCAACTTGCTATGCCTCCAGTGGGGAGGCGTAGCATTTTGACGCATTCCCAGGTCTACCAGTAGTGGTAAATCTGGGAATGCGCAAAAATCCATGGGTGGATGCGTGGGAACACCCACGCTTCAACCATGGAACGCCTCCCTGGAGCAGAGTAACGCAATACGGCAATATGCGCTGAGTTGAGTTACTCTAGATTTATCAAGTCATGTAGGGCCACACAAGGTGGCCTTGCGTGGCTTGATAAATCTTACTTAATAGTAGTGTTGCCCTTGTGGCCCACTGCATGGTGCAAGGGCGACAACTGAATGATACAAATTTCCCCAAGGATTTATACACTGATTTACACTTTAGTAATGGAGTCATCGTTTCTAGGATTATGAACTCTATTGCACCTCTTCATGGGGGGGGGACTAGTGAATCCTCTATGTTGTACACTTTGTTTATATCACTTGAATCACATACGATTTTAAGGTATTGCCAGTGGTGGGGAAGTGAATGTATATTGCAGGGTCTGAAAGCACAATCTTAATGACTATTAATTATGATATGGCTGATTAACTATATTACAGCAAATCCCCCTGGCCTAAGAAGTCACCCCAGATGTTTTTCTTTTTTCTAGGCCCTATTTTTGCTGGCTTTGATATTCTTCCCCTCTAAAACATGTGCTGTACATTGGAACTCCCTCCTGTTTACCTGCTTCAGGGACACAAAAAATTAGACGGACTGCTGACTGTAAGTGAACCCAGCTGACAGAAGAGAACTAGACCTTGCAAGACACCTGGCTGGAGAAACATCTGGTGCCCAAAAGCAGCCCTGAGGAGATAGAGACTTCTGGACTGACCAGAAGAAGTTCTACCAGCAGTTGGAGAATACAGCGGTAAATCTCTGCTCCTTTGTGGTCAGTCTCATATTGTGCCTAGGTCCATGACCTTCATGTACTGCTTTTTCCATAATGCTTGACTTTTTCCTAGGCGCTTTTTTACCTTAACACTTCTCCTAAACCTACTTTGATGATCTTGGCGAATCTTCGCTCATTGAAATTGCCTCTGTGTTTCAAAACTGATATCGGAATTCTATTGTGTTGTGTTCTTTACTTTAAAATTGTTGATGCTGCTTGAACTTAGCACACATTTCTCAGGGATGGGGGTTGAATGCTGCTTGTTCCAGGGCTTGGTCACAGAGTCTCTCAGAACTGTGTTCTGACTTAACAAGAGTGATTTTATTGAGTTGGTAAGGGTGCCCCCTCCCAAAATAATAACCCTATTTCTAACATATGTGTCCCCCCCTTCAAATTATTAACCCTATTTCTGACATATGTGTGTTGAGAATCATTCAGATCGCAGACTTAATTTCTAACTTGTTGAATGTACTTATAGATATAAGAATGTGTATTACAGTTCATGTTTTTCCATACATTATTTCCATATGTTATTTATATCTTTCAGCTCAAGGAAGTCATAGAGTTATCAGCAACAATAGAGAGAGATTGTCACCTGGTATTTCAGATGTCATAATAGAAATAGCGAACTGCAATATCATTGACCAAATACTAAAATAGTTACCTCTTGTAGATATTAACACCTCTGCAGTGCAGGTTGAGTCAAATAGTAAGAACAGGTGTGGTGAAGATACCATTTGTCTCTGTTTCTCTCTCATCCCATTCCCCTTCCCCAATCTAGTGCTAGTCGGTGTAGACATTTTTTGAATGGTCGCCACTGGGTTCAGGAAATTGTGGATACTACCATCTCTCCTGTAAGATCTTGTTTGCTAGGGTAGTGGAACCTCGACACTAAAGCACAGCAGGAGAAATGACTGAAAATAAAAATCCAAGGAAAGGTGTGCAAGGGAAAAGAACATTTAGAAAATACAAATAGGGATAAAACAACTGCCACAGATCTGGGCTACCCTGCCCTCATGAAAGCACACATTGAGATAAGTGTTCTGAAGGCTTAGAAAGGAAAACCACTATCATGTGGTATACAAAACCCCTGCCACTTATGGCCAGAACACCTCATCCATGCGACAGGGCATAATAAATATGAGGAGTAGCACATACAGCCTCCAGCCTGCTATCACGTCTTTCTGAATTGGGAGTACAGGGTAAAGATCTGTCCTGGTTTGCCTTGTTCGTAAAAGAGTGGTTGTTTCTAATGATTTTCCCCTCTTTTTGCATCATCCCATAGAGCACTGGTACACGGCATCCCTCAGAGTTCAGAGCTTAGTCCTACCTTTTTTAACATCTGTGTCAGACCACTGTCTGAGACAGTGAAATCTTCTGGAATCTCCCTAGTGTCATATGCAGACGACACTCAGCTGCTCATCTTCTTGTCAGCAGAATCGCCCAGCGACTGCGCTAATTTCACAAACTGTCTAACAGCAGTCGCTTTATGTGTGCACAGTAACTGCTTAAAGCTTAAAGCCAACAAAACGGAGATCCTCCTGTTGGGTGGGCATGCCCAAGTTTTGAGTGACCAATGGTGGCCGGCAACATTGGCTCCCCCCCCCACACCGAAACCTAAATCAGTGTGGAATAACCTTGGGATATATATGGATAATTCTTTATATTATGAAACCCAAGTGCAAACGCTAGCCGGTCACTGTTTTGGCATCCTTAGGAACTTTAAGCCCATTCTGGGTCTCTTTCCCCAGCAAATACGCCAACTGATTGTGCAATCCTTGGTCATCTCGCAACTTGATTACTGCAACATCCTCTGTCTGGGATTAAAGAAATGCATTCTGAATCGTTTGCAGGTCGTTCAAAACTCTGCCCCAACACTTCTTTTTCCCTCCCCAAATTCAGTGCCACCTCCCATCTTCTTGTCAAGCTCCACTGGCTACCTATCGGAAATCGCACCAAATTCAAGGCCCTATGTACCTCTCACAAAATTCTATATAAGCAAGGAACCCCCAGATTGGCTACTCTGATGCATTTCTAAGTGCCCTTTAAAGCAATTTGCTCTGCTGATTTAAACCAGGCCTATATCCCCTGCTACATCAAAGCCAAAATAGGAGGCTGCTCCTTTCGCGTCTTAGCCCCGACCCTATGGAACTCTATGCTACCAAACATTAGGAAAATTCAGGATCACTTACAATTCCGGAAACAGCTGAAATCCTGACTGTACTCCAGCTAGGCTACTGTTCTCTGTCTTACTGCTGCCATGTCTCACCTGTGACTAGCTCCGGGAGGCTTCGCTGGGGGTATCTGCGTGTTTTAGAAATCTTTATAACAAAACAGCCTCTGTAGCTCCTCAGACAGATCAAATTAAATCTAATAATTCTTAAGGGGAGGGGCAGTGATGAAAGCTTATTAATGGTTTCTAGTAATAAAAGAAAACTGATGTGTCCATATAGCCCATCATATTGGGAAAACTGTGAAAGCATGAGAAGCATCATAATGCATTGCATCAAATCTCCATATCTTGCAAGGATAAAACGAACTCAGAATGGGAGAAATGTGAATTCTACAAGTTGAAATTGAAATTTTACAGTAACACCTTTTCTGACACTGGACCAGATAAAATCCCAGGACTGACCAACACTCAAGAGAGCCCACTGATACGAGCATGGAATGTTCATTTCTAGGCAATACTCAGTCACTGTGCTCAATATAATGCAGTTTAATACATGATCAGCATATCCTTTTGGGAACTATCCAAGCAAGAGGTTTTCTGTGAATGGTCATCATTGTGAGAGATGGCTCAAAATAACTTCAAAGAAGAGCTAATGGCAAGAACTTACCATGGGTATTTAAGTCCAATTCAGAAGACATTTGTGCAATAAAGGGTCAACACTAACAAGGCAGCAATTCTAGATGGGCTGTGCCACACAGCCTACCTGGAGTCTCCATGATACTGAAAGTGTGTGCTCGCAACCAGAAAACAATAATGCATTTTTAAAAAAATACGTTCTTTTTGAGAAAAGTTTGTTTAAGAGTTGGCAGTGGTCTCCTGGCTGACTATATTTTTACTAACAAGCTTTTTTTTTTACCTTCACAAAGTGGGAGGCAGCCCAAGGTGACCCCTTCCCTTGCATGAACGCATTATCAACCCAACTCAGAAGTCAAAAAATGTTCAATGTTTTGCAACCATGTTTCAGTCTCAAAACATTAATACACCTCGTACTGAATTACTGTTTGGTAGAGATGCCTACAACAAGGCCCTTCCAAATAGAGATTGAGTACAGAGTCACAAAGCCATTTTAGGAGGCAGTAAAAGTGTACTGACTCCTGAAATGGCGTTAGTACATAGTGAAAAACGTTTTTTGCAGTCACAGACTAGAGAAAATTGGGGTGAAAGGCCTGGCACTGAAATGGCTACGATCATATCTGACTGATAGACAACAGGCAGTCTCAATCCCCCCCTTTACGTCTCCTAAAATCCCCATGTGCCATGGGGTGCCACAGGGTTCGGCGATAAGTCCGATTTTGTTTAATATCTACATGCGCCCTCTCATCTCCATTATTAGATCCTTTGGCGTGGATCTTGTAAACTATGCAGATGACACGCAATTGGTGTTTTCATTAGAAGGGAACCAGGCAATCACCCTGGATACATTTCAGGAGTGTATGCAGAATACCGCAAACTGGCTCAGAAACAACTCCCTACAATTTAATGGAGGAAAAACGGAGATTGTATACTGCTCCACGTCCAGGATTGCCCGGCCTTTTCCCATAGAGCTCCAAATAACACCAACAGACAAACCTGTAGTGTCAGCTAAAACGGTGCGTAACTTGGGAGTTCTGCTGGATGACAATCTCCAGCTAGAATCACAAGTTACCAAAGTAGTTGGTACATGTTTCTCACTGCTTAGAGCTCTGAGAAGAGTTTTGCCGCTACTACCGACTGCCACCAGACCCCAAATTGTGAGGTGTAAAATCCTGAGCAGATTAGACTACTGCAACTCACTATATTTGGGGGGCTCAAAGTCACTACTTCAAAAGCTACAAAGGATTCAGTCAATTGCAGCTAAGCTAGCTCTAAACAGGCAGCGCAGTTCCTCACTTTCTCTGGCCTTGAAAGATCTCCACTAGCTGCCGATCTGCCAGAGGATACAATTCAAATCCCTGTGCACCGTGTTCAGAGCAATGCACGGAATGGGCCCAAAGCCCTTGCAGAGGAAATTCTCATGGTATGTTCCTGCGAGAGACCTTCGGTCAGCAAATGCATACTTAGCGAACATCCCAAGAATTAAGAAAATGAAGTCGGGGGGTAGAGCATTCGGTGTAACAGCCGCACGGCTGTGGAATGAACTCCCTCTAGACATTAGGCAAATTCAATCTCTGCCCCTATTTAGAAAGCAGCTAAAAACCTGGCTGTTTCCCAGGTAGGGTCTGGCTGAGTTCCCAATAATGTTTTCCTGGGTAAGATGATCACAGGCTCCAATGTCGATTTTGTCAGTCACAGCACCAGGATACCCGTAGGGTGACAGTACGCGCTATATAAGAATTATTTACATTACAAACAGTGATTCGGACAGTTTGCAAGCATAAAAACGTTCAATATATGCAGTCAACACTGAAGACCCTCTACTGTTAAACCGTAAATCCTGGAGACCACAGAAGCTGATTTAGCAAATTTGTAAAGGTTGAACAAAGATGGAAACCTGAAAAAACCTCTTTTTCAAGAAGTTGGACACTACACATCAGTTTGCCCTCTATGGTCCCATCTATCTTCTCTCATTTCTCTTCTCCCTTACTGTCCTTAATATTCCTGGTTCAGTGGACTCTTATGCATGTCATTCTTCTTCAGCATTCCACTCTACAGTTATTATTCTGTAAGGTCTAGAGTTCTGGTGTGACAGTTGGGAGTAGATTTTTAAAGAAGTCATGCAACGCAGTGCAGCAGCCAAAAATGCTGCGCTGTATTGCATGACCGGGAGGGAGCAGGAGAGCACCATATCTACAGAGATATGGCTCTCCCCTCCCCTCTCCCTAGCACTAGTGCTGATTTCAGCTGCCGTGCACCAGGCACATACTTTAACGCCATAGCGCTAAGGTGCTTGCCTGAGTCTAGCGTTTGTACAGAAAATACTATGCCTCGACAAGTTCAAACACTTTTTCCACTTTGTATGTGTGTTGCACAGTGCGACACGCATGCAAAGTAGGAAAAGAAATGAGAAATGAAAACATTTCTCCTCTTAACACCTCCTTTCAGATGGCATTAACTTTTGGCGCTAAACCCTGTCTACAATTGTTTGTAGATAGGGTTTTGCCTCAAAAGGCATGGGTGGTTGCATGGGAATGCCCATGTACCACCCATGTAACGCCTCCTTGGTGCTAAGTAATGCAAAGCAATGCTTTGCCCTCCTTTGGGTTATTTGTAGGGTACTTCCAAACTCAAAACAAGTTTTGTGCTGGAAAGTAAATTGGTAAAAAACCATTTTGTGCTGGTTAGCATCACTTTTGTGACAGTAACCCAGTGCAAATTTTTGAAAATCTACCCACTTAGTTGAGATCCTTCTAGTGGCTGGTACTCAAGTAAAGCACTCTGATACCTTCGGGTCGGGTTTGCGCTATAGAAAACTCCCCCCAAAAAAACAAGCATTTGCAATGCAATAGGTCTAGCATTACTGATAGTTTGAGGTATTGGCGTTGCAAATGATAATGCAACGCCAATAGCTCACACTTTCAGTAATGCAAAACCTAGTGCCTTGCAAATGCTTGCGTAGTGAGCCAGGAACCAGCATTGTATGCGTCTGTGCTGTACCGCAAGCTGCTCCTAGAGGTCCCTTGTAAGCAAGGCACCAGCATTGTATGTCTCGGTGCAGTACTGCAAGCTGCTCCTAGAGGTCCCTAGTGAGCAAGGCACCAGCACTGCATGTGCATGTCTCGGTGCAGTTCCGCAAGCTGCCCCTAGAGGTACCTTGTGAGCAAGGCACCAGCACTGCAAGTCTCGGTGCAGTACCGCAAGCTGCTCCTAGAGGTCCCTTGTGTGAGCAAGGCACCAGCACTGCATGTCTCGGTGCAGTACCGCAAGCTGCTCCTGGAGGTCCCTAGTGAGCAAGGCACCAGCACTGCATGTCTAGGTGCAGTACCGCAAGCTGCTCCTAGAGGTCCCTAGTGAGCAAGGCACCAGCACTGCATGTCTCAGGCAGTACCACAAACTGCTCCTAGAGGTCCCTAGTGAGCTAGGCACCAGCACTGTGGACCTCTTTTGGTCACATATGGTACTGCACCCTGAAGAAGATATGGTAGATCCACCCTACCCATATTGCATTGCATGCAAGACAGTACTACAAGTACATTCAAATAGCTATGTCCCTATATACAATTAGTAGCTTTGAAATATGGCAAAAGAATTATTACATTAACTTCAGATTAGGTTGTACTCTGTGTGGAGCTGATGAATGGAAATTTATAGACAGTCTCATATAAATGTGAGATGTTCTAGTGAGCCAAGTAACCACTGCCAGCCTAGCTTAGGAACAAGTGTGTGTCTTGCCTGAAGCCTTTTAAGAAAAAGTGCCTTGAGGCTGTAATTAAAACCTAGGGAGTAACAACACATGTAACAGGGGTGTCCTCATGGGAGGTTACAAGAAGAGACAAGGCGGTACTAAGGCAGAACTACTAAGCCTATTGACCAATGAAAGGCTACCATTTACAAAGGACAGGGACAGGAGCCAATTAAAAGGATGGCCGGAAAGTGGGCGGAGCTTTATGCCCATATCCTGAATACAGCATGTCTCGAAAGGCGAGGCCTTAAAATGAGGAACTCTATCCATCTATGTAGCATTTATGGAGTACATGCCTACCCATGGGCATCCCAGTGCTAGTAGAGTGACACAGACAGACCAGAGAGATCTGGATGGGGCTTCTATTGAATAGCCACATTTTCGGAATGGGAGTTCATTGTTGGCTATCCATAAAGTGTAGGGGAGGGAATTCCAAAGTTTGGCCACTTTGTTTCTGAAGGACCAACCTCCAATTCTGGCTCTTTTAATGGAAGAAACCATGGCCCCACGGGCATTTTTAGATCACATGGTTCTGTTCGGAGAATAGAGAATGATCAAGGGTCGCGAGATCAGGGGGCCTTTATCTAGGAGTGCCCTATGAGCCATGCAGAGGATTTGAATTTGAGCTAGAAGAGCAAGAGCAAGCACGAGCGGCTGCTCACACTTGCTATTCATGTTCTGCTGCATTTAACACTATTTCTAGGGCAAAAATGCATTCTTATAATAATTTTGAATGCAAGGGGGCATTTTTGAGTTAAGAAATAGCACTAAACGCAGAAGTACTTTTGTCAGATAATTATGCATAATCTTATGTAATTTATAGGTAATGCGGCGTGATTCCGCTACACTGAATTATGCAAGATACTCCGACTCCTAGTAATTGCTACAATCCCTGCTATTTTCCCTTGATAATTTTTGATAGGTCTAGTCTACCACAATTTACAGTGGAAAGCATGGGGGAACACTGCAATGTGTGTTCAAAGACATTATTTCTTGTTTTGCTTCATTTGTCCATTTCCCATCATTTTACTTGCTGACAGTATTTTACTTAAAAGTGCTTGGTGCTCTGTGCTGAAAGGTGCCTATATTTACCATCTTTAGATTTTTCAGGACATCTTTGTTGGTGGACTTTCATTCTGGGGATGGCTGGGCGCTTTGAAATTCTGTTAAAAGATATAAAAATGACCCTTTTAAATAAAAAAATTTGTGTTGCAACTTTTCTGATTTGTAGTCAGTGAAAGATCACCTGTGTTTGGCTCGAGCGACAAACGTCAACAATGAATCATCGTTTGTATCTTTAGTTTTTATCAAAGAATTCAAAAGCGAATCTAAGTGTGGGAAAACTTCTGAAATTATACATTCCATTCGCAGTGACAGTGCTATGTATAGTCTGTAGTTTATCAAAGCTGTTTGCAGAGGTGTGCAGGTTCAGAGGCAGTTAGTGAACAGGGTAAGTCCGAAAGAAGTCAAATTAATACTAGAATTGAAAATATGGGAGACAAACATCAAGCAGTTCCATTAACTACATAGCCCCCACTTGTGTTTTCCCAGGCAATAATACTGTGCATGAGGGACCCGGAAGCAGGCACATAGGGGCCTATTACGATGGCGGTCGGAAAACCTCCCCGACCGCCATGGTAGCAGGAAAAGACCGCCCGCATGGACCGCGACATCACCGCCGGTCGAATTACAATGACCCGCGCTCGAAATCCGACCGCGGCGGTCTGATCGCGGGCCTTAACATTGCGGCGGTTGCTGCTGCCCGCAGCACCGCTGCGATGCCAAAAGGAGCATGTCCTGCATTTCCCTGCACTGCGTGGCAGGCACTGCACAGTGCCTGCCACCTGGTACAGGGAAATGTAGGGGGGGGGACCATGGGTACCCCCCCCAGTGCACCCCCCAACACATTGGGGGCCTGCAACCGGCCCCCGGAACACAATCTCCGCATGCCTTTCCATGGCGGTTTGACCGCTGAGGAAAGGCTGCCTACCGCCGGCATCATAATCCTGCTGGCGGAGCCTGCTCTGCACCGCCACCATTATCCCGGTCCTGCTCCGTCCGCCAGGCAGGAGTGCGGATGGCAACCGGCGGTAAAGCGGCCGTCGGAATTTCCCACCGCCGCGGTCACCACCGCCATCCTAATTTGACCGGTGGTTTTCTTGGTTGCGATCGCGGGCGGATGTCCACCGCTGGTCCGGCGGGCGCCACAGCCGGCCCGATGGTGGACATCCGACCGCCATCGTAATAGACCCCATAGTTCTTTAATAAATCCAGTGAATGCTCCTCGGTATCTACAGATCTGATAGAAGTGACATTAGTTTTGTGTGTCATGGACAGATTTCCTACAATTTCAATAAGCCTGTTCCTCCAGGGTGAGTTATTAAGATTGTACCTAGTAGGAATGTGTTATGGAGGTAGCCAGGCAGGAACTGCCTGGCAGTGCTATAGTTTGAGTATTCTTGGGTAGGCTTAACAGCTTTTCTGAAGTTTGGCGCACCTCTACATTTTCATGTGGACAGCCTGGGTTCCAGTATTCTGGTTGAGGTGGAGAAGGACTGGAGACAGACACTTTGTCCTATGTTAGAAATCCAGTGTGCCATTGCATTTTCCTGGGAGGACTAAGTGCACTATGACATGTCTTGAATAAAAAATTGTTCTGGCGTTTCTGTCCACTGAAGGCTGTTTCTGAGTTTCTTCTGGCCAAATGTATCTTTCTGTGGACTGGACTCCTGCATCCACATGGCTGGTTGTGGATTCCCATAAGCAGTGGCGGCTGGTGAGTTTTGAAAATGGGGTGGCGGAAACGTTGGGCATGAGTGCAAAGTCGTGAGTGAGCAAAGCAAACAAGTTCAACTGAAAATGTGGGAGTTACCCCACCCCCCAAGATATTTTTGCAAATAAAGAGTGGTAATAGAGAGATGGGAGGAGAGGATGGAGTGTGAAGGGTACATTTTGCCGAGAGAATGTGCGGGTACAGGGAGGAGGAGGCGTTAGAAGGAGGGGAATATAAAGGGCAGATGAAGATGGGAGAAAACACATGTGTAAGGAGGAGAGGGGTAAGCAGGAAGGAGGGAGAAGGGCAAATGATAACTTTGCGAGCTTCATGGGCCTAATTTTCAAAGGCAGCTGCTAATAATGGCAGATACTCTTGTGCGGATTCTCTCCTGTTACCAACTGCCACAAGCTGCACACTCTTACCACCTTCTTTCTAGACTCCTCAGCCCTCAACCTATCACTCCTGATGTCAAAATGTACCCCCACGTCAATGCGGTTCTCTGGATTGACCCAGACTGAGACAGCCCTCGATCCTGAGAAAGGTATGGAGGAGAGAGCAGGATGTTGATAGGACACACAGGCACAAGCCACTTCTATTAATAGGTCAGTGTTGACATGGTTTCCTTTCCAGCAGGGAGGTAACAAGGTAGGTGTTAACCAGCACACCAAATCTGACTTCTATATCTGTTGCAGTGCCTTCTCATAGTGCTTAGGTGTCTCCCTTTAGCACAGCACTAAACAAGAAACCTACTGCCAAGCTCCAATCTCAGCATGCTCTCTGGGTTTTCTTACTTTCAGCTGGCAGATTCCAGGACTCCTCAGTGCTCCACATGTGCCTCACTGACCCTTGAAAAAACACTGGAGCATAGAGCATCAAAGCATCCACAGATGCTCAACTGTCCCAGGGCAATGATATGCCGACATCTCTGTCTTTGCCACAGAAGGGACACCACCGAGATAAACTGCTGGCATCAGACACAAAACATAAGCAGAACAATAGTACGGGCAATTTTAAAATGCTGTTCCTTGTTAAAAATCATGCACCTTTAATTCCAGCCACATCCGCAACATGTTTAAATGGCCTCTGTAAAGCAGTTTGTGACTCTGGGCAAATCAATCTCCTCGTACCTAAAAATGAATCTGTTATTGTGCAATGCAACTGGTGCTCACGCAAAGTACTCCAACATCCTCTGGGCGGGTTTACGCTACATAAAACTGCAGCAAAAAAATAAATAAATAAAAAACAAAAAAAAACACAAAGGCACCGCTAGGAGACTTCTCCAACCACAGGAGACCCTCGGGAAATTAAAGAAGACATCCCCCACCCCCGCCAATATTACCCACTCCACCTCCACTCCGCAGAGACACACACCTTGTATCCACAGCACACAGCCTGCTCCAGCGGAGCCAGAGAGCGTTTATATATGAGCCAAGTGTGCCCCGCAGCCGGAAGCACGAGGGCGGCTTCAGAGACACCATGTGCACAGAGGGTACTGAGACAGCCTGTGTCTATAGCATGCACCCCTCCCAGGAAAACCAATGTATACAGCCTGCACGCCCCCTTTCATCCTGTATACACAGACCCCTGAGCCACCCCGTGTACACATCCAGCACGCACTCTCCCATGGCATCCCATGTGCACAGCCTGTACGCAACAGGCACACCCTGAGACATCCCGTCTAACAGCATGCACCACACAACACACACACTATGCAATCCATGCCCATGCATGCACACTGTGTATACAAAGAATGTACCCTGCTAGACTCCAGGTGTACAGCGCACACACCCTGAGGCCTCATATGTATACACAGCATGCACTGCTCGAGGCACAGCGTGTGCACTGCAGCAGCCCTCTTGAGACATCGCATGTGCACAGCATGCACCACCCGGGACACACTGTATACAATCCATGCATCCCATGTGTACACAGCGTGCATACAAAGCATGTACCCTCCTTGAGAGACCCCGTGTATACCCCATGAAAAAGACTGAACACAGAACTGCAGCCCACGTCTAACCAGCACCCTGTCCCTTAATTCTGTATCTAACAGCAACAAAAACCACCCCCCCCCCAAAAAACATCAGCTCTTCAGTGAAACATGCATCTAAATATCTCCATAGCTGGGTAATGTAGCTGCTGTGCAGGTTTCTGTGCAAAGAAATGTACGTACAGAAACATATGTCCTTTATTTAAAACACGGTCATCCTTGTGAAGTTCCTCTACGAGGCACTAAATAACATTCCACACAACTTTTCTTCAGGGTACATTGTAAGTGTTCAGACTCCCACCCTGGTCTGGACATTCATTACAGATCTCCCACTTTTGAACTGGTGCTCAGAAGGTTCCTCCTTCAGAAGGGCCACCCCGCGCTCTTTGAACTGCATTTAAAACCAGTCGCGGCCATCATGACTTGCGGGTGGGGAGGAGGTGGGGTTCGCGCTGGGAGGGAGTCGCGGGGGGTTAATTTTAAATACATTAAAACATTTTTTTACTTATCTTCACGGCCCCCTCCGGTCTGGTCCCCCGTCGTCCCGGATCCTCTCCACACAGGAAGCAGCCAAGCAGGCAGCCTCCCTCCCCTCCCCTAAGCCAATCACCATGCTGCAATGGCAGTGTTGTGATTGGCTTGGTCTATGGGGACGCCGTTTTCTCCAAGCAGGCTGCATGCAGCCTACATGGAGGAAACGGAGAGTGTGCATGACTAGTCTGGTTGGCCCTGGGGCCGACCAAACAGTCAGCACCCACAACAGTGGGCCAGCCACTCCTCCCTTGCCTGGAGCAGGACCGAGCACCCACCCGCCCCCAACCAAACCCTTCTGCTTTCTCGCAGTGCGAGAAGCAGAAACATAAAATGGTATTCGTAATATCATTTAATGTTTCTGCTTCCCGCACTGCGAGAAAGCAGTGGGGCGACGCTCCTCCGCCCACGTGGAGGACGCGCCCCTGCGGCCATAAGGTCCATCAACAGATCAGAGCCCTTCCAACTCCACTCCCCTCTAGCTCAGTTCCACGACTTACATGGAATGATGTGACTTGATGGTTACTGTTGTTCAGGTTTCTGTTTTGTGCAATGCCTTTTATGAGGTGATCGATTTTTTAGATAATGATGGTTACGCATGCTCACTTCTTGGATTGTTATTTTATGTGAGCATATCTGTGTTTCTTCATAAGTCGATTTTTTATATAGCTGGTGAAACTAGTAATTTCCTTATCTGTGTGTTTCTTTATTTTGCCATTTTTCTCACTTCTCATTTAGCTTCAATTAGTAGGGATCTCTGCTTCTTTTTATTTTTTTGCATTCAATTTTGCCATGTTTTGTTGCTGAATGCTGTGTTTGGTGGGTATGCTTTCTGGATTTTTTGTACAAGTGCCGACATTTTCTCTTCCTAGGTTTGTCAGGGCCCCTATGTTGGTGTTTTACAACATAAAAATCCGATTTAAGTAACTACTTTCTTGACGAAGCGATTGTGTATGATCCTCTACACATTTTGGGGTATATTCACAAGAACGTGTGATAACTACCGCAAGAGTAGCGTAACGCAATTTTCCATATCGCAGCCTAGCGCGGGAAAATAACCCTGTGTCAACGTGGAATTCACAACAAGGCGGTAGCATGCGATAGTCACCAGATAACGCGTCAAATGTCAGCGTGAATATCAATGCCACGCCTAAAAAATGCAAAACGCGAACGCGAGAAATCATGCGATGAGGCCAATCGCGGTACAGAAATCAGCGAACACCAGCCACAGGCCTGCAAATCCCACGCGTCCGGCGGGAAAAAGCGCCATAAAAGAAAGAAAAAAAAAAGCCCAAAAACAATCCAAACTGCGTAGCAACATGGATGCACCCGGACCGACTGCAGAGGACAAGCCGAACACCACAAGCCCAATGGAGGACCAGCCAGGAACCCCACGTTCGGAGAAGGGCAAGGAAAAGAGGAAGTCCGGGTGCAGTCTGCAGGAAGACCGGATCATCGTCACGGAGGTGACCGAACACCATCAACAACTGTTCGGCACCTCCACTGCGGCACTGGCAACCCAAACCGAAATATGGCAGGCCATCATCACCAACATCAATGCAGTCGGAGTGTCGAGGAGGTCACTGGAGGAGGTCAAGAGGCACTGGCATGATCTGAAAAGGCAGACCAAACATAAGCTCGCCGCCAACAGGGAGGCAGCAACGGCGACTGGAGGTGGAAGTCCTGCGACACAGGAGGAGCTGGATGAGCTGGAGCAAATGGTGGCCACAGTCAGCAGTGAGGAGATGGTGGCAGGATTGGGGGGCCTGGACACAGCACGATACGACCTAACCCAACAGCAACAGGGTGAGTAACCACTAGGGACGGGGGGGATGGGGGGAGATGGGCACAATGGCACACATGCACAATTACGTGTAGCACACAGCACACCCACAATGACCGTGGAACATGTCCCTGATTGCCTTGGCACACTGCAGCACACATAGAAACGCCAAGTAGGCCCCCATCCACAATGTGCACAGAGGGGCCCCCCCCCTATCACCAGTATCACAACCTGAATCCAGCAAAGCAGTGGCTCTGTGACCCACACTGACTATGCAAGTAACACTGCATGTCCGATAGCATGGCAGCAGCCAAAAAAAAATGACATGGCCCACGAATCGACATGGAGGTAGCCCAGTGCGGATCACATCCGTAAAGGAGCAAGTCACACTCCGACATGTCCATGTGCACCCACAACCCATGCCGTACAATACACGCAGCAGACGAACAATGCATTAGGCCACAAAAACAGTCCAAGAGCACGTATGACCCAAGTCAAAAGTAAATCAGGCCCTGAAAAGCACACAATTCAAAGGCACCCCGCCTCAAAGGGCGAAGGTCACACGAAATCAGAGCTGCAGGGGCAACTCCCCCACAATGCAGCACACACACATAGCAATCACAGAACATCAGCAATCACGGCAATGTGGTACAAAGTGCAACACCAGCACCACAGGACAGAGCTCACAACAAGTTCCACTCGTGCGTAGTAACTGTCCACTCACATCTGGCATTGCCTGACACTGTGTGATGATAATGTACGGGTACTACCACACATCCGTCATGCAGTCGAAAAACACACTGACTGCCATCAAATAGCCAGCTCCCCCAAAACAGTCACAATGTACATTGGCATGCAGTCTGAATGTAAACATCTGCAAATCATCACCATACATGTGAAACTCTGTTAACCTGCATCTCCCCTTCCCATTGCAGAGGGACATACAACACCTCCTGCAGAGCACACCACACTTCCCATCATTGATGATGAAGAGGACAACCTGCACATATGTCAAGACACCCTCCAACGGATAATGGACAGCCTCTGCACCCCACCCCCAGGAGCAGGCCAGGTCAGCTGCCTCGAGGTGGCCCCACCACCTGCACAGACCACACAGCAGGAAACACACACCACCACGGCTGTCTCCCAGGACCCCCGACCAATACATGGAATTCCAACGGCGTGTGTTGGGTTGCCAGGTGGAGTTGGCTCATCAGCTGCGGGTGGGTTTTGAGCTCGTGGCAGCCAAACTCGATGCCATACGTGGGTGTCTGAGTCCCATCAGGGACCACGTACAGTCCCTATCGGACACCCCCTGTACGCACCATGCTCCGCCACAGACCTTGGCTGACCTCGCTGGTGCCATGAATCTAATACAATAACTGTCTGGTCAGACAGGCACCAGCCATGACAGCACAGAGTTGGCACAGGTGCGGAGGTCAATGGAGACCTTGGAGTAGATGCAGGCTGGAAGTATGTCTGCCACGGCTGGACACCAGCGAGTAGTGGCTGGGAACTTCAATGCCCTGCAGTACTTCATCTTGCCATTGCTGTCACTGAGCCGTTCCCAGATGACTGCAGCGGGAACATCGACACACACAGCTCCGACCCCTGATGTGTCCGTGGCACACTGTTATGCTGCCCCATCACCTACGCAGTCTGATGTGTCAGGGGCACACAGCGATGCAGCCATCACCCCGCCACACACACCGGACACACCGGACACAGAACCTGTATCAGGGGAGTGAGAAGGGGATGGGAACTACTGTGTGAGGAAGGAGGCAGTAGCATCCATCACCGCCATATGGCCTGTCCCTGCCTGGTTATGACCTATGCATCATGCCCTGGGAAATACCTCCTACTGACCTCCGGTACACTCTGCGACATTCACCCGGACCCCGACACGGACTGCCATTTCTTCACCGCTGGCCAATTACACAGCAATCCTGCTGCGGACTGCAGTCTCCCTCTTCCTAATCACTGTGCAATCCCCAAAGGACTCTGGTTGGCCCACCACTGGGCTTCCATGTGATGTGGGCTTGGATGGCCATGTACAGCTCCAGCTCCGTCAATCACCTGAATGTGAATAAAACATTCTAAATCACACAGATGTGTCATCACTATGTTCACTCACGTATGGAAGTGTGGCTGGATGTAGGGACAATGATTGCACATGAAGGTACACCCTGGTAACTGACATCTATGCGCATGTCTATCCCTGAGACACATGGCCAATTGGATGACTGTGAAGGTGAGTACTAGCTGTGTCCCCATTGCACATCAACAACAATCTCACAACCCCCCAACGTAGGCACACGTCCATGTGTTGAATAGGGCTGTGTGTAGGAGTGACCAAAACAGTGGCAGGCCAGGAGTGGTGTCCTACACCACGTGTGACAACAGAACTTCACGTCGGATACCTACATACACACATCTGTGTGGACACATTCTGTTGTGATGTATGACATTGCTCCACATGGTCAGAGGTTGGACACCATACACACATAGCTGAAGTCATGTAAGTGCACATGTCGTCCAGCACTTATCCAAAAACAATGTCTGGCTCACAGAGGTGGAGCTTGCCAAAGGGACACACCCCCATTGCACATGCGTCAGTCAGTTCCTCCCTGTGTTGGGATGATGCTCATTGTGGCACACGAGTGGACAATCTAAACAACACACCTCACAGTTAGACACCAGTGGAGTGGCATAGACTTTATTGGCATGTGCGTGTCAGTACGGACGAGGCAATGGCCACAACAGGCAGGGACATGCTTAAGACACGTACACGCAGCATGGGTACATGTCGAGGTTCAGAAAATGTTGGGGCTGAAATGGACAACATTCATCATGGATGGCAACACTCACAGCCCACCTTGCCTTACTGGATGAGTCATGTGTTGTTTGGCGTCTGCCTATTGCCTCGTGTGAGGGGGCATGACTCACTGCATGTGGGATCTGCATGGTGCTCTGCCTCCGGAGTGCGCCGATTGTCTGCTCTGCTGACAGTGATCAGGTGTGAGGGTCCGACAGGTTCACATGTCGTGCTACATTGCCATGTGTGTGCTCTCCCCCAGCAGTGTGTCCGAATTGGCAACATTGCCAAACGACGCTGTGTTGCTCCGACCATGGACCTGCGTCACCTTGCACAGGTGTGTGTACACACGTGTTATTCCACGCACATGCATCCAGAGCCCGACCGAAGGCAGACGTGTCCTCTGTTGTGGTGGGATATGTCAGCAATCCCAATGATGCAACAAATTGTTGGGCCATGTGCTGTGGGTGGCAATCGGATGTGGCTGCAGGGACGTAGTTACTCGTCCATGAATGCCTGTGCAGCTTCATGTGCAATGTGTTCCAATAGTACGTCGTTGTCGTGTTCAAGGAACACCAGGGTGAGCCAATCCATTAGGTTGTCCGGGCAGGTGTGCTCAGCCCAAGCCGTTTCACCGATCCACAACACAGCCCAATAGGGGAGCGTCTCGATGTGGTCACTGCACACGAGAAATTGTGCAATCTCCCATGCACAACTACCAATACATACGCAGTATGTCAAGGCATCCCATGCACGGCTGTCTCGGTTACACTCCTGTTCGTGATCCAACAGGGGGCGCAGACACAAGTCATAGTCCAATTCATCAACAGTTGTGTTGGATAGGCAGACATCCATGTGACACTCAAATGTGCATGTTCGGCAGTGGAACCAGGGCTGGACGCAGGTGACGTGGGCAATGCGGAAGCTGAGCCTGTAACTGATCCGCAGCACTGCCAGTGGCAGTGCGCCCAGTAAATGCAGCATACATGCACGGTACTGTTCCACGTGACGGGGGTTGTGCATGTGCCCGGTATGGCCTGCCATTGTGTTGGTGCGTCTCGTGAACCGGCACTCTTCTGAACTGCGGCAGTTGTGTGGAGGATATGCCACAGCTCTGAGCAATGATTCGTATGTGTGTGCAACGTTGTGGGTAATGGGTTGCTGTTTCCGTGAGTGTCAAGGGCATCCCATGCGGGGGTACCACAGGCAGGGGCTTCTGTGTGTGGGCTGTGGATAAGTCGGATGGTTCATTAGCGGAATTCGTGGTGTGGGAGTCGTCCCCGTCTGCCATTGCATCTCTATCAGGGTGTTCCAGGCGCGTTCTGGACCAAGGTCAGAGGTGCAGGTGTCCTCCCGCCTTCTGCATTGGGACAATGGTGCTTTCATCCCTGATGTTTGTCTGACTACTACTTGCGTTTTCGGAATGTGATGTGGCTTTGGCGCTGAGATTGGGACACGGCCTTGGGCTCATGGTGTACGGATGGCGATGCACACACACATGTTGGCATGTGGAGCCAGGTGCCCGGGCGCCCTTGCGCTGCTTGTGCTATCTCACTCCGTCTCCCTCCCTCGCTCTCTCCCTCTCTTTCCTTTGTTGGGCGCATGGCACACCTTCTTCTCTTGAATTTGGTCTTCCAGGCTGTGTGCTACGGATTGTCCAGTGAGGAGCCGCTAGGACTCATCCTAAGGGTTGTTTCTGCTTTTGTTTGTATGGTGTTTTGTATTGGTGATTGTATTGCTGTATGACTGATTCTCCATTTTCTGGCCACGCATGTATGTTTATTTTCCTGCTTGTGCGACATCAGGCAAAATGTTTGTTTTGGGATTCGTGGTGTTGGTGTGCAATTTCTTAGTCCGGGGTTGGGGGTGGTCCCGGGGGGGGGGGTGTTGTGGGCCTGGGTGTGGTGTCGGTGGGTGTTGTGGCCCTCTTGGGTGTCCGTGCTGCATGTTCAGTTGCTCGTGGGCATCTGTTGTCCTTCATGTGTGGCTCTGGGCTGTGCTCCCTTTTGTGGTGCTGGCTGCCGTCCGACTTTACACCAGGTCAGAGCAGGTGTAAATTTCCCGGTGCTAACGCTACTTATCGCCTGTTTTGTGTTCTTATCGCCGATGTGGCTGGTCGTTGCGAATGTTGAGGTGTGATGTTGTCTCGGCTTTTGGCACGGGAACGCCTACTCTGCATCTCATTAGCGATATTTGCGGGGGTCCTCTGTGGCGATGTTTTTTGCGGCTGCTATCGCGGGTAAACTGGTGCTGTGGGCTGTTGACACCGGCTTGTGAATGGGGTGGTAAATTTATCACGACTTTGGCTGCGATAAAGTGCCGTTAATTCGGCGATAGCTCCTTGTGAATATGCCCCTTTGTTTTCTACAGCTCCATGCAGTGACCACTTTCACGTTTTCTTTGCTTAATCAGTCAAAAAATGTTTTTATTGTTGTGAGAAAGTTATTCGATCGCTTGCCTGTGTTTCTCACATTCACAGAGACTTTGCGTCAGATTTACTAACACTTTGCACCGGGTTTGTGCCACAAAAGTGAAACAAACTGGCGCAAAATATTTATTTGGAATTTACTTTCATGGAAATTTGCCTGAAAGTAATACAAAGCAAACACAAGGAGATGATGGACGGAGTGCTGAAACTTTTCAAACACTCACCCCCAGTCACAGATCTGGGTTGAATCCATCATCTAGCCTGGCTGATGAAGGGTGATGCCCTGAAACCGGTCCCAGGATGCTTGTTTCCGGTCCAGGGAGGACCTGGCTTGGCAGTTCGGGCTGGACTGTTCCCACAAGGAACAGGGTCAAGACTGATTTGCATATGGCTGGGTCCAAACTGGGGTGGTGTGGTGAGCAAAAGAATGATGGATTTAACCCAGATCCTTGTGACTGGGGGTGAATGTTTGCATTGTCCAGCATTCCGTCCATCAATTGTTTCTTTTGAAAGTAATACAAAGCATTACATTGTGTCATGGGGGAGTGCCATGGTCGGTACATGGGTGTTCCCATGCAACCACCCATGTTTTTTTATGTAAAGCCCCATCTACTAGCCATAGTAGACAGGATTTTATGACAAAAAATAACGCCATTTGGGCATTGGCATTAAGTTGGAGAAATGTTTCTATTATTCCAAACGAGTGGAGAAAGTATTAATGTTTGTCTAGGCATAGTATTTTGTACTAGAGGAGTAATATTCCAATACTAAACCCATGCTAGACATGATGACACCTTTGTGCAATGTTATAAAAGTGTGTGTGTGGCACTAGGCAGTCTGATGAGGTGCCTGCGTTAGGGATAGAGCTGGGCAGTGCTGTATCTTGGTAGATATGTCCCTCTCACTCAATGCAGCGCAGCAATTTTGGTGGCTGGTCTGCGTTTCGTGACATATTTGTAAATCTGCCCAATATTGTTCTGCTCTTCCAACAACTACTGTTCGGCGTTCGATTTCCATGAACCACAATTCTTAGCCAGAAATTAATGTTGTGGCAATCTCATCAGCATTGTGCAGTCCCACACATCCCAAGTTATCTGCACAATCGGGAAAAAGGTAAACTCTAATGACCTGATTAAAAGTTAGCCAGTTGTTAGTGTTGAGTAAATCAGAAGTCCTGAAACTCTATTCCGGCAGGTATCCACGCCTAAAAAAAAAAACAATAAACATAATATATACAAAAATAAACAGCTATTCTGCATTGATCAGTACTGGGTCCTTTACAGTGTATATTTTCTCCACCACAGTGAGAAAACGCCTGACGGTTTCGGTCACTTTTTAAAATGTGGAAGGTGTCAGCAGGGAGTCAGTGAAAGTTGTGGGGGTGAGACAGAGGACAGGTGTGCAAGGCATACTTATGCCAGTCCAGGGAAGGGGGGGCCTCTTCGACTCCCACCCACCCCGGATTACTGCTGGGGTGGCAAAAGCACCTGCCCCTACAGCTCTTGAGACAGGCTCAGTGTCTCTGGGTCCAGGTTCATCAGGTATAGAGTTTTCAGATCTGATAACTCAATGCACAGATAGGCTTGTAGTTTAGAATTGCGGTATTTCACCCAGAATTAACACTGTGAGTGTAATACCCCATGTCAGATCAGATTCTGGGCCTAAGTCAATTAAATTGCATATTAGTATTACCTGTTATTTACATGCTTAGATGATCAACACTGTGAAAGGAATCACTATATAAAAATGTGATTAATATAGTTAATATTACTAATACCATATCTCTTCTGATGCACAGGGAACTTAGATATGTTGCATTTCGGCTTCCACTGCTGTTTATTCGAATGTAAATATTGTATCCTATCCCTATGCAACAATAAAGCATGCAAAACCATCATTTTGAATAAAACCTATTTGCAACACTCCGCAGATTATTTTTCATCATTATCCTTTTTCTCAAGAATGAACATTATCATTAATCTCCTGCAATAATATATCTATCTACCCAGGACTCAGAAGGCAGCATTCATATAAAGTGGAACACTTTAGAAAACATTGAACCTGTGTTGCATTTTACTACTCATATTGTCCATATAGGGTATAGAAGAAGTTTGCATTCTCTATACCATATGTTATTTTATTGTATTCTGTTGCAGTGGCATTTACATTGCGCTTACTACTGTTGATGAAACGCTGAAGAGTTTTGAGGGCAGGTAGCATTTTCATGCATTAGATGCTTACACCATAAGAGTCTTTGGCCCTCAATTAGAATTTGGCATATGTGATATAATATCAAAAAAGTCGAAGGTGCCCCATCCACCAAACTCTCAGTTCCCATGCTCTGTTTGGAGTCAAGTGAACTTCTATGATTCCAACAGCAAAATGTACTCTGATTCTACCAGTGGAAGACCATGACCCACGGGGCGTCTGATATTGAGCCATTGGTCAAAGTTTCTCAAACTGTCCACCTAATTTAAGGCAGATTTATTTTATGTTATTTAAGAAGTTTTATATAGCGCTGGCCTGACCTGAGGGTATCGGAGCGCTTTACAACAGTTACAATGCAGATAATCACAAAATACAGTACTAGTGTAGGTCAATTGGCGGCGAGTTCAGGTATGAGGCTTGCGGACATAGAGACGAAGCTGTGAGAGGTGTCTGCTTCCTATCGGTTCCCTAGGGAGCGGTCGAGGAACAGGACTTTGAGCTGGCTTTTGAATTTTGCAAAAGAGGGAGTAGTTCTGATATGGGGGGAATAGAGTTCCAGATTTTGGGCGCGCTCCCGGCGAAGGATTGAGCCGCAGTTTTTTGTTTTCGAGTTTTCAGCGGAATGAGTAGAAGAGAGTTCGAGCTTCTGAGGTTCCTGGTCTGACTGGCTTTTTTGAGTTTGGCCGCCAAATATTCGGGTTTGCCGGTGTGCAAGTCTTTGTGTGTGAGGCAGGCTGTTCTGAAGCTAGCCCGCATTTCCACTGGGAGCCACTTAAGTTCTCTGAGTGCCGGAGAAATGTGATCAAATTTCTTGATTCCGGTGACCATTCTGGCAGCCGCGTTGAGCGTTGTTTTGAGGGGAGCAAGATGTGATTTTGCTAATCCTGAGAGGACTGCATTCCCATAGTCTAGTCTTGACAACACCAATGCTTGGGTGGCCTATTTGAGATCATTGGGCGGGATGAAAGTTTTTATTTTGTTCAGTAGTTTTAGGTTAAGGAAGGTGCTCTTAGCTGAGTTCTTGATGTGTGAGGTCATGTCCAGTTTCGGGTCTAGCGTGATACCTAGTGATTTGACAGAGTCGGCCAGGGTGAGGTTCCCGTTGAGCGCATCAATAGCTTTTAGCCATTCAGCAATTTGGGGGTTCTCCTCTTTGTTCGAGATGAGGAGAATTTCGGTTTTATCAGGATTTAGTTTAAGGTGGTTGCTAGACAGCCAGTGTTGGACGTCTCTCAGTATGTCATTGAGTCTTTGGATGTCCTTGATGGAGGAGGTTTCCAGGTAGATCTGCGTATCGTCTGCATAAAGATGGAAGCGGATGTTGGCTTTTTTGAGTAGTTTGGTGAGGGGTTCCACGTAAATGTTGAAAAGTTGCGGGGAGAGCACTGAACCTTGCGGGACTCCCTTGTTGACTGGATGCAGGTCGGACGCAAAGTTTTTGATTTTGATTCTTTGGGTGCGGTTGTGTAGGTAGGATGAGAACCATTCGAGGACCACCTCGCCAAGTCCGGCTCTTTCTTGGAGAGCCTTAATGAGAAGTTTGTGGTCTACCGTGTCGAAAGCTGCCGATAGGTCTAGGAGAATGAGGAGGCAGCAATGGTCTGAGTCGAGTGATTTGTGGATATCGTCAATGATGTTGAGGATCGCGGTTTCAGTGCTACATCCTTTTCTAAAGCCAGACTGATGGGAGTCAAGGAGGTCGATGTTGTCCAGGTGTTGGGTTAGTTGTTGGAGTACGCATCTTTCTAGGATTTTGGATAGAAGAGGAAGGTTGCAGATGATCTGACATTCTTTTTTTTCCTGTGTGGGACCGCTTGGAATAGCCGAGCAGTCCCAAACAAGAAAGCAAGAAATTACCCTCATAGACTGGGAGAAAACTCCCAGCGTATCAGAGGCATTTTGGGCCAGATGTATCAAGCGTTTTACCGTTCGC
Organism: Calotriton arnoldi; assembly: GCA_963921515.1. Taxonomy (NCBI): domain Eukaryota; kingdom Metazoa; phylum Chordata; class Amphibia; order Caudata; family Salamandridae; genus Calotriton; species Calotriton arnoldi. The sequence continues at coordinate 712,598 of CAWUFW010005042.1, read as the reverse complement.
AAACGGGCCAATTCGCAGAATTGGCCCGTTTGTGAACGGTAAAAAGCCTTTTGGGATGTATCATCCCAAAAGGCATTAGCAAAATAGGGAATCGCAATTTTTGCGATTAACTATTTTGCGAATGCATTTAGGGAATCGCAATTTGCGATTCCTTAAATGTAATGCTGGAAGCAAATAAATATTGCGACCTGGCTTTAAGGAATCGCAAATTACCACCAACTTCAAGTTGGTGGTAATCTGCAAATTCCTAGAAAAATTCACTTTTTTGCAATTTTCTAGGTGCCATGTGGTGTACATACATGCCCTTAGAGCATGTATGGGCGCCACATGTGCACACATGCATATTTCAGGGGTGCAACAGGGTGTCCTTTTGGCCCCCTTGAAATTGCATGCGCAATTTGCGAGTACCTATTGGGTACTCGCAAATTGCGCATGCAATTCCCATTCATTCCTATGGGCCTCTAGGCCAATAGAAATGAATGGGAAGCCATTCCTTATTTGCGACTCACAATTTGCGAGTTGCAAATAAGGAATGCGTAGGAATCGCAATTTTATTTGCGAAACCTACATACATTGCATTTTGCGAGTCCATAATAGCGAATCGGTAAAATTCGCTATTAAGGACTCGCAAAATACAATGTTGATACATCTGGCCCTTTGTTTTTACTTTTTGATAAAAAAGCTCCCACCATTGGTGCTGGTTTTTGAAGATCAAAATACTTTGCTAGGATGCCGTATTAAACATGCGGCTGCTCAGCAAAGTATCAGTATGTTCATCAGAGTCACCACAAAGGAGGCTCTCTTAAAGGCACAGAGATCTCCACCTGCCTAGTGCCTCAGTGGACCTAAGTGCAATTGGTCCCATTTGTACCCATTTGAGCACTAGTTTGAGGGCCCTTACTTTTAAGGAGTTAATGTTCCAGTAAGAGAGCTTTTTGCTTAATTTGTTATTGCATCTTCTTACAATAAATGTGTAAGCATTGATATGAAACAATGACAATGTCTTAAGGGAAACAAGACATCCTACCATATTGTAAGGCCAAGGTCAGCAAGCTGAACTGCTTCAATAACAACACACAAAGTCTGTGAAATTAGTGAGCAATCCATGAGTCATATTTGATTGACAACTGTTGCCATACCCTTAAAATAAAGTAATGGTCGAGGTTACACATTTTCCCCCACACCGGCTCTCAAAATTCCTCCAGCTACTTTGAAGAATACCTCTGACTCACCTTGATCAGTGCTATTACATTGCTAAGTATCTCTCCTACAAATCAGGGCAAATGCATCTTCCAAGAATCTAGGGCCTGATTTAAAGTTTGGCGGACAGGTTGCTCTGTCACAAATGTGACAGATATCCTGCCTGCCTTATTACAAGTTCCTTAGAATATAATGTACTTAAAATAAGGAGGGCAGGCTATCTGTAACATTTGTGACAAAGTAACCCATGCCCCAAACTCTAAATCAGACCTTTAGTTGCCTGTGGCCGCTGAATTGCTAATCTCATATTTGAGTTATAGAACAGTCTGACATCATAGCAAAGAAGTGTGATAAACTATCATTGCCCTAGCAGAAACTCAACTTCCAATTTACTACTAAACCTCTAAACTAAGCAACCCCACCATTTGCAAGAACCAAACTTAACTATCTTTCTTAGTAGATCCTCGCTGTTCTATCATTCTAGAAAGTTTAGAATATTTTCATTAGTAATCTGTTAATCTACAAGGGTTCAATGCCTGACATTGCTGTTGGTTGCCTCTGTTGAGACTACTGCACATGAATATAGTGATTCCTTTTTAAGGAGCCGCCCATGAGGTTATTTGGCAGCCAGTGTGAGCAATGTTCATCTGCAGCAGCAAGCAGAGGGTCACAACTCCCTTTACATTCAGTGGTTCAAGATGGCACGAGCATCACAAAAGTGACTTCCAACAAATTATGTATATGAGCAAGATGCTGCAAACCATCAGATTACCCCTGGTACGTCCAATTATTGGTCCGCTCCATATGAAAAATGTCTGCTGGGCTTCACCAGCAGCATATCAACTTTGACAAATTGTACCATCAACCTACCACATACAAGCCTGCATGGGCGCCATTCTTTTATGATGACAAATTTGACGTTTCAGCACAACCAGAATGTTTGAGAGGCCCTGAGGCTTATCCACTAACAGGGACAGCTGTCGAGCCTTCTCCAATGTCACAGGCTCTGTCACTGTGAAAATATAACACCAATAATGATAAGTTTATGCTTTAAAATTGAGATACATACACAGCTTATTATTAGGGAGTTGATGTTTCTAATCCACTCCACCTCCTGTATCAATCTCACTCGCTGGTAATTTAAAAGAGCAGAAACTTCCTAGAAATGAATAAAGATGTGTTATTGATAGCAGGGTAGAGGTGAGACAAATCATACTGAGATAAGCAATGATTGAATGGGAAGGAAAAAAGCTAAAAATATAAGAAATGTGGAGGCAAGAAAATGCACCCAACCAGTTGGTCTACAAATCAAATGAGCATACCAACAATTGATTCTAAATAGCTGTATATTGAAAGTAATCAATGGGCAGATTTACAATTTTTCACACCTCGGAGAGCAGCCGCCAAAATTGCTGCTCTGAGTTGTGTGAAAGGGGGAGAGCAGGACAGCACCATATCTACAAACATGTGGCGCTGCTGCTGCCTTCTTCATTTGCGCTAGTGCACTTTTTGGCTGCCTATGGCTACCCCCAAACCTCAGAACCACAGTGCAAAGCTGTCTACATGAGTCTAGCATAGGTTTTGTACTAGAAAGACACACTTCCAGCATATTGTACTATGCTTAGACAAAGTTAAAAATGCTTCCCACTTTGTATGTGTGCTGTACAATGCAGTATGCTTCAATTTTGGAAATGTTTAGACAGTGGCGGCTGCTACGGAACAGGGGTGGAGGACAAAAACAGAAAAAAAACACTTACCTGATTACGGCTGCAGCTTCTCCTCTGTCCTCTTCTCTTTCTGGCTCCCTGCAGCACACAGACTCCCCTAAGCCAATCACGACGCTGCTGTCACCAGCACAACAGCAGCTCTGTGATTGGTCTGAGCGGCCTGTTTGGCTCCTCAGACAGTGCCTGGGAGCCTTGGGACTGTTCTCCACATGGCTGTGAATCACAGCCACATGGAGAAATGCATAGTGCGCATGACTGTTTGGCCAGCCCAAGACTGTCGGCCAAACTGTTGTGCGCACTTATGATGCACAAACCACTCCTCCGCCCTAAAATAGCCACGTTGCTGGTACGAAAAACAAAATGATAATAAAGGTTGCTATTATCATTTTATTTTTCCTTTTTCCACTGCTCTGAGAGCAGTGGGGCATCGCTCCTCTGCCTTAGCGGAAGAGCCGCCGCTGAGTTTAGAGAAACAAAACTGCTACTTTGCCCCCTGCCTTAAGGAGGTGTATTTTTGTTCAAAGCCGTGTCTTCAAATACTAGTAGATAGGGTGCTTCATCAAAACCCATAATGATTGCGTGGGAATGCCCTTGTAACACCCATGGGGCATCCCCTTGACATAAAGTGCATTCATTTACGGCTACTTTAAAGCATTCGAACGCATATAGTTTATCAAGACTTTGTTCTGGTTTCTGGCTTCTTTTGTGAATTTGCACTTGGGGCAAAACCTTGAGAAATGTGCTCCTTAATGTATTAGGATTCGATTGGATCAGATAGGTCTATGCTGCCAAAAAGAGACCTCAAAACTCTCTGAAGATGGTTCTGTAATGAACCAAGTCCCACTTGAAGTCTCTCTTGTCCAGTATAATGCTACTTTCTGCTTTCCTTCTCTCTTCCCCTATCTGGGTCCCTTTCAAATGCACAGAATGTCCCTGATGCTGCGAAAACATCATCGGGCGAAGCAAAGGCTCTTCATGTTGGAGGATGCACCCTTGACATCAATCATCCCCAAAGGGTGGGGGGAGGGGGTGTTAATCATGACCCATAGATATCCGCCGCGTCAGTCTCGCAACTGGATAAAAAAAAACGGCAGACCAACTCCATAAAAATAAAGGTGCAGCCCCCCCCCCCTCGCCTGCGTGTATGTGAGAGTATGTTAATAAGCATGTTCATTTCAGAGGCCTTTATTGCAACGATAATTCTCTGCAGCGCTGGGATATTTTTATTGCGTTTCTCTGCAACTGCACCATAAATCATGGAGCTGCTCTTTGTCACTGTCATGCAGCTTTCGTATCAGACATGAATACAATCACAACTGCTTCTACTTTGCAAGGGATAACTATATTGTTTTGGTCTGCACGCGCGGTGCCATAACATCAGGGCACATTATTTGCACCGGTTCAGACCGGCCACCGGCAATCAGTGCGCTTTGTTTAGTTGCTGTTAAAACGGTTACTGCAGTACCGTGCTCTTATTCTCGTCCCAGTCTCTATGTGCCTAGCAAAAATCGATAATTCCCCCTAAAACAACGAATTTAAAATGGAAATTATCCTTAGTCAAACATGCGTTATAAATCTTCTTCCAGGTTAACCACTGTTCCAATTAACTCCCGAGCCTCAACACATGTATCCATGCACTAATAAACTGGATTGACAATTCACACAAAATAGTTCATGTTCACATTTTGCATATAGAGGCTAAACTGACTCTTTTAACATACATAGAACATGCTTAGTTCGAAGTAAAAATATCTTGCAAAATGTTGTCACTGTCGGTTGTAGACCAGAATATCGAAAAGCGACTATCGTCCTACCGTGCTATCGTAGGCAAAGTATCGAGGACCAACATACAGAGGAGATAAGTGCATATAGGTAAATTTAGATTATTATTCTGAACTCCACATCTACATATGTTGACGATGTATATCATCAAGGTACATTTAAGTGGAGTTAAGTGCAGTAAACCTTTACTTATCTATGGGTAAACTTTTCCTACTCAATTTTCTGTACCACCACAATCACTGCCTGCTACGCGTTAGGCACCAGTGATCATTCCTTCTAATTCCATGTTTTCTAGAGCTCTGTAAATCTGAAATGTTCTTTGGCGTATGCTCTCAAGTAGGCAAACGCTGGACATTCAGGAGGGTAGCCTCTTCCCCCCCTGACCCCCACACGCTCATGGACAAGCAGACCTGTTGGGTATCTATCAGAGAATAGCCCCTTAGTTTCAGAGGCAGTGCTGATCGTGGTACCTCAAAAGTCTTTCATGACGCAGGGCTGCTATTTTCATTGGGAGAGAACCTTTGAGATCGGTACATGTCTAAGCATTAGGCCATTTTAGTGGACATCCTCAGGTCCTCTCAGACATTCTGACTGTGCCGAAATGCCATATTTGTAATGATGATAGTATAGTGCAGATGTAGGTTGTGATCCTTGCATGTGTTAGATTGATGGGATACTTTGTTCAATGTGACATAGGGTTTGGTGAAGCCCAGTAGACATGTTTCACAGGGAGATGAGCTATGGTTGTAGATACCTGTGATGTTTCGTAATTGTTTGCTCCTATGCATAGTTTGCTGGAAGTCACTTTTGTGTTGCTCTTGACATCTTCTTGCCATCTTGAACCATTGTATGTAAGAGGAGGTGTGTCGCTCTGTGTGCCACCCTTGCTCTCATTGGCTGTCACATACCTTCTTAAAAGGAATAACTTTCCTCATGTGTAGCAGTCTCAACCGAGACACGCACCAACTGTGTTAGGGGCTAAACATTTATAGACTAACACTGCTTCTGATTTTACTAAAATTATATGTAAAATATGCTTACTTATAGGAGCTCTCAGCCGGCACCATTCATCCATTGGTCTATTATTGTGTCATTCACATTTTTCATGGATCAAATGGTCCACCAAATTCAGTCAATGGCTAACTTCACTGTTGATGAACATTCTGCTCTTTCCCATGGAGCACTTCCACACACAGAGGGGCCGATTCCGATGCGGTTCGGAAATCATTCCGACCGAATCGGTTTGGGAATGGTTTACGACCGACTCGGATCGGGAGAGTCTGACTGACCAATTATGATGCATTCGGATGCTTTCAGATACGACTTCAATGGGAGCCTATGTTCCGACCGAATGCATAGGCTCCCATTGAAGAAAGGGGTGGCTTGGGAAAATCGGGCACCCTGTGGTGGACACCTCCTGGTGCCTGCCACACTGCGCATGGCTGGTAAGGGGGAGCCATGGGTACCGATTCGGAAAGGCTGTCCAAATCTAGCATCGTAACAAGTCGTTCGGAATCGCGGCCCGTAGAGGCATACGAGTCTGCTCCTTATGGCTCGGTCATTCCGAATGCTGTCGGGTTCGGATTAGGATATTCCTAATGCCGAACTCGCATCGTAATCGGTTGGTCAGAAACCTTTCCGATTCGGTTGGAAAGACACGTTCCCGATCCGATTCGGACAGAGCAAATGCCGTTAGGAGGCCTTCCAAACCGCATCGGATTGGCCCCAAAGTAGTTAACTCTAGTGTAAGAGGCTGCTATGGTAATGTGTACTGTTTAAACCCAAAAACAGCTGACAAGGGTCCAACAGCGTGCCCAACAATACAGTTTTGCAAACACCATGACAAAGCAAAACAGAAGGATAGCTTATTGGCTTTACCAATGTTTGTTTTCACTGGGCACTAAACAATGCATTGATACTATTCATTTTCTAACACTGGGAGCAACCAAATTAAAAGTTATGATAAACTGAAGTAAAACCAGAAGTTTTACAAGGAATAAATGTGCACAATTACATCTATTTCAGACCACAGTGGCATGACGCAATATGCCCACTGACAATAGAAATGTTAACTGTGGAGGGAATATGCTCACCATATCATCTTCCATTGCACCTCTTTACATGGCACTCAGACTAAATATATACATATCCATCATGGGTTCCACTAGAATACTGCATTGGTGTTCATACACACAATATTACAGATACTGTGGTTACCGTAATTTTGGGATAGACCCCCACTAGCAGCAGTGGCGGAGGAGCGTCACCACCCTGCTCTCGGAGCAGTGTAAAAAGATAAATACAATGATGATAACAGAAGTTATTATCATTTTATTTTTAGTATCTTCTAGCCAGGTTAGGGCATGGCAGGGCCGGGCTCCCGTGACGTCGAGGGAGGAGGATTGGTTGCTGCTGCATGAAGTGTGCATGACGGTTTGGCCAGCCATCTTGTGCTGGCCAAACAGTCATGCGCACTTTGCATGTTCTCCACAGGGCTGTAATGCACAGCCTGGGTGGAAAACATGCCCAGGCTGTCAGTCCCTGTCTGAGCGCCGAACCACGGAGTGCACGAGGCTGCTGCCATGGTGACAGCAGCATCGTGATTGCTTAGGGGAGCCTGGGTGTTGCTGGGAGCCAGCAGAACATTGAGGACAAAGAAGAGGTTGTTTCTGGTTACCGGCAACAAGCAGGTAAGTCTATTTTTTTCTTTCTAACACCCCATGTCCCCACCCCTGCCCCCCGCCTCTGTTACCTACAAGCCGCCACTGACTAGCAGATCACTAGCGTGGTATCGGCTACTGTTCCTAGCCCTGTGGTTTGATATGCACTACTGCCTCCTGCTCTTTTACGCTTCTACCACCCTTTCTGGGTTCTTGACACTTAGATTACTCAGCAGCCGTCAGCCCTCTTTCGGCTCCTTTTCACCCATTGCTGAAATGAAGCCATGGTTTCTCATTATCCCTCTGCCTCCTGCACTTACCTGCGGTCTACTCTTCCTACAGCTTTGCCCCTCAAGCGTCCCTCCCACTGTCCCAGTTGTTATGGTTTTGGTACATTCTTCTTTTTGTTGTTGTTTTAATTCCTTTTTTGTATCGGGCATTGCTCTACTGTTACTTCTCGATAACAGTTACATTATGCAAAATAACGTAAATTGGAGCTCTCATGCTTTGCCTCCTACTACGTGCTATATGTAAATCTTTTGGTTTATAACTACATATTATTTGGAGCTGTACAACTGTTGTATAAAAAAGGCAAGAACAACACTTAAAGAAAAGTAAGAAACCAGCTCCTACTTTTAGGAATAAAAACACTTAGAAGTTGACATAGTGGCAAACATGATAGGGCCCTTCCGCCCTTCTTCTGGAGGATGTATGGTTGCATCTTGACCACCGTCCACCTTGACAATTGCACTTAACCTACTCCTCGGCCCGGCAACGCCTAGCTTAAGGACTACAAAAGGCACACTTATTTAATGAGTTCTACTGTTCACTCCTGTGGTCATTTTCTGTCTTGTCATTTCTGCTTCACCATAAAATGGATCTGTCTCAGTTACAATTAGTTGAGTTTGGTTTTGCGTTTTAGGATGTACTTATGGAATTGATCCAGTGAGATAATTTGTGTAGCACTGGCTGGGCCATATGTTTTAATGTAGGTAGGGTGCAGATGTTTCTAATGCCTCCAAGGTCCTTTAGGAGGAGACCTGCTGCTTCTCACAGTATGCCGCTAAAACACAAAACGCACTCTAAAGCTGCTTCACTTAAATGTCCTTTTTTCTAGAAACATTTTTAAGCGTAGGATTAGTTCAAGTACCATCCGTGCTCAGGTAGAAAATTGGCAAAGCCTTTTGCCCTTTTCAAGGAATTTCTTTTAATATAGGATTAGCTAGAGGGCTATCCATTCTGAGCTGGAAAATGATAAAATGCGTTTTACCATTCCAGGCACAAACCCAAGGTTCCCTAACTTGTACTTTGCATACTTTAAGCAGCACTCTTAGCTTGTGAGTGTGCGATTTTGACTCCAAGGTGCATTGCCATTTTTTTGTGCGTGCGTTTTAAGGTACATTTGGCCGTACCGTACATCTACATTTTTACATCAGCATTGCCTACAAACACAGAGCTGTCGGTGGATTGCAGGAGTGTCGACAAGTGCTTGTTTATGAGGTTTATATCAAAAACATGATGCCCTGTCTTTAAACATGGATATATGGAGCCGCCTGAGTTTCAGAGTTAGTCTTAGCTTTGCAGTTCCAATATGGCGTGAATAATAAAAACACCATGCATTCTGTTCTATGGACAAATGGTAACTGGTTCGGATGAAAGGCAAAGAGTGCTCCGAATCTACAACTAGTGGAAAAAGTGGCATATTTACAAGAAAGTGATGCAGCGCGGCACAGCAAGCCATTTGGCTGCGCCACGCAGCGTCACTTTCAAAGCACAGGGATGCGTCATATTTACAACATGTTGCATCCTTGAGATTTCCCCTGCGCTGGCGCACAATTGTCTGCCATGTGCCAACACAGGCACCCTTGCACCATGGTGCTAGGGTGTCTGTGTTTAAGGGAAGATTGGTTTTGTGCAGGAAGAGACACCTTCCTGCACAAAAACAATCATGTGAGGTGTTTTCCTTTTTCTATGCCTGCTGCACAATGCAGCATGCATAGAAAGAGGAAAAATGGGGAGAAATGTAAGTATTTCTCCTTGTTGTGCCTCCTAACGCCTCCCCTGGGGAGGCATAGGATACTGATGCATTCCCAGGTTTATGAAATGTTGTAAATCTGGGAATACGGCAGAATTAATGAGTGTTGCGAGGGGACACTCACAGCAACACCCATGGCACACCCCTTTCACGCAAAGTGCTGCGTGAAAAGGGGCATATTTACAAGGCATGAAAAGCCACGCAGGGTAGCTTTATGTGGCCTTCTAAATAAGGAGCACCACACTGCGCCACTGGTGCATCAAAAAAGTGACATACCAGTGGTGGTAGGGGCTTATAAATATGCCCCTAAGTACATAGAGGCACTCTCTGCTTTTAGGTCTGCGTGACAGCAGCGCTGCCTAACCTAGACCTATTGCTACCAATTTCCTGTTGGTACCAATTATTTGAAATGTACATTGGCTTTGTCTGTCCCCAAAGGACAGTGCTTAATTTGTTGAAGAATAAGTGCCTGTGTCCAAAGGATTGCTCAGAAGCCCACAGCCGGCACCTGCGCACCGAATTCCAAAGCTGCCTAGTCTGGAAACCACCACATGCCTCTGTAACCGACTTCCAGACACTCCCTGCCACTTTATCTCACTCTGGCAGGTTCCTGCTTTCTCCATTTGTGACGGATTTTCTGTTTTTCTCTTTCTCCTTCTTTCTCTGTTGTGCGTTTACCCTCTCTCGCTCTCGGGAAATGTTGGATGAGGAAAAATAAGTGCCGGTCCCCAGCAAAGAGTGCCGGTGGCCCCTACCAGCAACTACCAACTCAAATTAAGCACTGCCAAAGGAGTACCACATTCTATTAACTTTTTGGTGCATTATTCCACCTCCTATGGAGTGCTTGTATTGCGTGCACAAGGGACTATTTTACACATAAAAAGTACACTGAGTCATCAGTCATTTTGTGCCAGATGTACAAAGATTTTGCATCGGGGTTGCATCACTTTTTTGGCTCAGCCCAGATGCAAAATGATTTTTGGTGTTAACAAACCAACTCAATTGTTGACTCGGTGGCTTTATAAGAAAAAGTAATGCAATGCAGTGTATTGCACTGCCTTACATTTCATTGTTTGAGGTAGGCGTTCCTTGGGTGGTGCATGGGCAGTGCCATGCATCCACCAATCAATTTTGATGTAAACCCTTAGTTACAAAGAGATGTGGACATGAGTTTGTACCAAGAGGTGCTCTTGCCTGAGGCTAGTGTAACAAGGATAAATATTTTCCTTGTTGTTTCCTATTTTCTGGTGTGCTGCATTCTGCAGCGCCGAAGGATAGTTTTGGTGCAGGAAGGCACCCCTCCCTGCACAAAAACTATCCGGAAGGTACCCCTTCCTGCACAAAAACTATCCTCACCCTAAAGCAGGCACCTTTGCACTGTGGAGTGAGGTTGGCTACATTGGCCTTCAGCAGCCCAAAATGTGCGAGAGCGTGGAGAGAGCAGAACTGCCCATTTTAAAAAACAATGACGCAGTTCTGCTCACTCCATTTCACGCGGCGCTGTTCAGCAGCTACACTTGCTGCTCTGCGTTGTGTGAAATGTTTGTAAATATGACCCTACATTCTTTATCTCATAGATGCTTTGAATGCAGAATGTAATAATTTTTGGTCTCAACCATAGACAGCTTTATCTGTTTCGCGAGAGCTTGACTCCTCACACACCGTGACCCCAATGTTATGCTATATGTTGCATGGCTTCATATAGCACATTGCTCACTTGAAGCTTTCTGGGGTGAAAAGAAGGCTGTCTATGGTTGCTTAGTTTTCTCAATTGTCAGTGAAGACTGACTAAGTAGATTAAGAGGAAGAACATGCTGTACCTTAGCAGCAGCAATGGAGGAAGATCTGTTTCCAAAGGGTAGAGGTATGCGATTTCAGTAGAAATTGAAGAAAGTGATGCTCCCAACAGAGGGATCTGACAGACTTATAATGTACAAAGATCATAGCTTTAAGTTTAAAGTTATTCTTTTGAGACAGGCTACTAGGGCAGCTTTCTCAGGATGGGAGAAACATGATCAAATATAGTGGTGCTGCATATCAGACTGGTGGCAGCATTCTGAATGAGTTTGAGGCGGGTTATGAGTTATTTGTGGCTGAAAGATAAACAGCATTCCTGTACTCCAATCTAGAGAGCACGAAGGCATTCATCAAAGGGATACAGAGATAGGTCTCAAGAAATGTACAGCATGTAACATTTTTGATTTCTTTAGGAATCTTGATTTATTTTTGTATAACCGCACCCTAAGTATAGCAATCATTCTCTCCGGAACTGAGTTCAATATTTAGAAAGTGAGGATTTATCCTCTTTCTCTGTCAGGAAATAAATAATAAGATGTATTTTCCTTCTCTTCCAGGTGGAGATGTGGTTGTTGGGACAATGGTTTCCTGGGAAGAAGAGTCAAGACAACATCAGGTAATATCTAAAAAAAAAACAATAATAAATTAGAAACCAGTTTCTGGGTCTTTATTCATAGTTTATTCCTAGTTGACTTTATTCCTAGTTGACCCTTTTCTCTACTGTTGAGCTGGAATTGTGTTATAAATTACCCCTACTCAATATCTCTTTGGATGAAAGTATTATTCTCACCCTTATATGCTGGCAGTAGTGGCCGGTGGTGTGAGTGCTGCTGGGCGGTGACGTGGGGCGGGGGAGGGGCAGGGTGGGGGAAGTAAACTACGGAATTCGGCCGAATACAGTTAAGTAAACATATAAATAAATAAAACGAATTTCGTTGCGCGCGCTGCATCGCCAAATGCGATGCAGTGCGCGCAACGAAATTCGTTTTATTTATTTATATGTTTACTTACCCGAATTCGGCTGAATTCTGTAGTTTACTACCCCCCCCCTGCCCCTCCCCCGCCCCATGTCACCGCCCGGCAGCACTCCCACCACCGGCCGCTACTGTATGCTGGGCACTAAAGTTAATACATGTGACCGTGTGCAAGTAAAAATAGATCTTACACAACTTCCCACAATTATAGTCACCTCAGAGGGTTTATTACTTTGTCAGGCCAATGGCTGCAAATAGCTAAAATAAACGCATAACAAATGAACGAAAACCAAAATTCACTTGTAGACTCTTTTGTTTCCTCACCCCTCTCATCCTGTGCTCTCAAGATTCACCCAGCTATCCACAACCCTCGGGGGCTGTGATAAGCAGACTATTGACCACCGGCGAGTCCACCACTCCTCTGTTTAAGCTGCCTCGTTGGGTACTTCTTCCCCACTGACATCTGTGTCACCTTTGGTGCTGGCCTACTGTGCCGGAAGAGCCACGTCTTCTGTTCTTTCCAATGTGTCAGTGTTCATGGATTCCCAGTCTCTCAACAGGGTCCAAGTTGGCGAGTCTCCTTTATCTTGCAGGTGCTCGTCCTCCTGATCTCGTTGCTTGGTGTCTTTCTCCTTCTCTCCCACACCTGTCCAAAAGCAGAGTCCCCTTTAACTGCTGCACGTCATTACTTCTGTCTTAACCCTGTCTCTTCCTTTCATAGTCTTTCTTCTCTTTCTATCTGTATTTGATCCAGTCCTAGTTCCCTTTCTAGGATTCCACAGTGAGGACCGACTGGCGATGGAGCACCATCGCAGGATTTCAAGGGTAAGTGTTTTTCTTGACTTTGTACCCGCGCCCTCAAACAGGTAGGAGAAGAGAAACTGAGGGAAGAGGGAAAAAACAACAAAGGTGAGTTCTTCTAATTTTTAATCTGGGGTGTACATTCTTCCTTTGTGCCACAAAAGCTATTTTTCTATGCTTTGATGTTCCGGACATTTTGCAATCCATTCTGCTATGTTGAGTGTCTGATATCTTTATTGTAGGGGCTGTAACAAAATCTCAGCATCTGCTTTAGTTCTTGCTGTTATGGTCACAATCAGTGGGGCCTGATCATCGTTTGTTTCTGATCTCCTTGTCTGGAAAAAACATCTGCTTTTCAATGTCTGTTATTAGGTCTATAAGTGATCTCATAATTAAATCCAGAAAAGAAGAAACACTACCTCACGTTTTGAGTTCATGCATTTCATTGACTTGAGGTACAGCACATTCTAATGAGGTGTCCTAATTATCATCTGAAATTGAGGTCCCTGCAGGTAATGTTACCAATGGGCCAGAGCATCCTTATAGCTAAAATTTCTCTATCATCGATAGCATAATTAATTTTTGCAGCTTTGAGGATTCTAGAAAAACAGGCTACCAGATGTACAGACCCATTCTCTGGATCTATTTCTGACAAAATTTCTCCAATAGCATAAGAGAAAGCTTGCTTTTCCAGAATAAAATATAACTCACTATCTGGATGTTTCAAAATAGGAGCATTAGTGAAGGCCTCTTGAAGTTTTTTAAATGCTTTTTTCTGTTTCTTTCCCCTATGAAATAGGACCTCCTTCTGTGTAAGTCAAGATATAGGCCTCCCAAGCTCTGAGAACCCTTGCAAAAAATGTGTTTACAAAATATTGAGCCCTAAAAATTGTTGAATCTATTTCACTGACTTGAGGAACAGACAATCTTGTACTGCCTTAACTTTATATTGGTCCATATAGATTCCTTTGTCACAGAATTTGAAACCTAGAAAAACACTTCTGTGGCTTTAAATTGACATTGTTCCATCTTGGCAAACAAAGAGTGTTTTCATAACTACTTCAAAATTTCTCTGACTGGTTTTTGATGTTGTTCAAGGTATTCCAAAAATATTAAGATGTCAACAAGATAAACAGGCACGTATATATCCAACACATCTCTAAGAATGTAGTTGAATAAATGTAGAAAAGCTGTGGGAGCATTACACAGACCAAATGGCATGAAATGCGTATTCAAAATGTCTGCATCAGGTATTGAATGCAGTCTTCCATTTGTCTCATTGCCTTATTCTAACTAAATTATAAGCAACCCTCAAATCGAATATGGACAATATCTTTGCAGATCAGATCTGGTCTTAGAGAACTGATATGAGAGGTAACGGATAGCTATTGCATATTGGGATTGCATTAAGTTCTCTGTAGTCAATGCTCGGCGGGTATCCCCCTCCTGGTTTTGAGATCAAGAAGATAGGAGCTCCCACAGAAGAGGTAGAATTTTGAATAAACCCCTTCTGAAAATGTTTCTTTAAGTAATCGAGTAGAATTGTATCTACTTTCATTGTTAGAGGATAAATACACCCATGGAGGATCTTAGCATCCAGATCGGAGAGTCATAAGGCGACTGTGATGGTAACTGGTCTTGTTCTTTCTCACTGAACACATATTCAAACTTCTGGTAAGGTTCTGGTATACGGATTGAAGGAGATTCATTCTTTCACACAACGTAGGTTAAAGGCAGTCAATGAGATCAACACGTATCTTTTCGGTATGTCCATTTTCAGTAGTTTCCCATCAGACAATTACCTTTAGCAAAGCTTACCATCAATTCCCATAATGACTTCTGATTTCTAATTTTCTTCTCTGGGAAGTCCGTGCAAAGTATGAAATGCCTGATCCATGAAACATCTAGAGTCCCCTCAGTCTATTTCGGCCAACAAACTCAAGGGTCCTTTCGGTGTTAATATTTGTATTTGGAAATGAAAATGATTCCTTGTGACATATTCTGTATGTAAGACTGTTATGTGCCCGGGTTAGGCCCAAGTAACGAAGCTGCTCATTTTCTTACATTGCCCTAACTTTGCACAATAACATTTATGCTGCGGCCTTTTGCACATATGTGTGTGCATGACAATGTTGGATTAGTTTCCCTGAAACGACTTTGTATACACATCTAGCTTCGCATAACATTATCACAATGCCTTGAACACCATGTAGAAGACCTCTTTACGCACTATGTACAAATGTCGTTCTATCTTCATCCATGGGGCGACAAGGCTATCTACATATCCAAAACATTGCTAATCTATACGTACATCACAAGGATGCTTTCTCATATAAATAATGAGCATTCCAAAAGATTAGCAGAGAAGGCACTTCAATTGACACCGAGGGCCCATGCATGCTGAGTCTTCACCACACAGCGATCTGACATCTTGTGAGGGGTGTCCAGTTTATGACCAAGACCGGGTCCTATATTTTGTCCCGCCAGGTAATGGGATGAATCATCCCTTGGGGGATTCTTGGCTTCACACCTACACACACTCTAGGTACACGCAGAGTATGGTTTGCATAGTAGGAGTACGCCAGATTACCACCTTGTTTATTTGCCTGCATATATACACTGTTTTAGCACCATGGTAGAACTGTATCAACTATTTACTTTTTTGGTCTTGTAATCACTTTTATCTGCTTCTGTCTATTGATCATCGCAGCACATGTCTTCTATACAAGAATTCATTTGATTCAAGAAATATATTGACCCCCTGTGTATTTTCTGTATATTTCTCTGTGCATAAGTAAGCAGGAGTGAATGAACGAAAGGTTTTGTTCTGCTTCCATGATCCCTGAGGGGTCTGGATTGTCATGTTCAGTGGTTGCCAGAAACGATTTGCTCCCTGGTAAGGTTAAGGGTGCTTATGGTGGCACTGTGAGCTAGCTGGTCTCTAAGCCAACATATCCTCCGGGGGTGCTCAGAATCAGTCTAGTACCTATCCCAAAGTTTATGGTGTCCAACAAACGTGCAGATCCTATGGATTAGTAGGAACTGCACGACAAGACAAACTGCTTGTCTTGGAGGGAACCCAACTGGGGTTCATTTTTAACTGTCGGGCTCTGTAGTTTCCCACCAACTAAGGACAGTTTCTGACAAAGTGTCAGTCAATTCCACGGTATATACATTCTTTGCTCCTTTTCATCTGAAGAGAGAGTCTTTCTAATATTACGAATCTGCATTGGTTCTTTTAGGGATGTCACAGAGTTTCCTGCATCTTTATTTATTTATTTGAAAAGTTTTATAAAGCGCAAACAAGACCCAGATGGGTATCAGAGCGCTGTACAAAGAGGAAAACCGACGTTGACGTGCAGAGACAGTATAAGTACAATACAATAAAGCAACATGAAAGGAACCTGAAGCATAAAGTAAATGAGGGTGCTGGGGAAGAAGAGGTAGTAAGTGAACAAACAGGTAAAAGCCGACTTAGATGGGGCCGAGCAGTTTCAGCATCGAATTGCTTCCAAAGAACGACAAAATACATTTTAAACCCCAAGTAAAAATGATTGTCAAGCACATATTTCAAACACAAAGTGAAAATAATTGTCAAGCATACATTTCAACACACAAAGTAAAAATGATTGTCAAGCACGAAAGGTAAGGGTCTAGCAAATGACATAGAGGCTATTGCTGATGAAGTTCTTCCAACAGTAGCCATTTGACCTGTTTTTTTAATGAAGCAGTCGAGGGGTTGGCTCTGATCTCCGTTGGAAGGGCATTCCAAATTCTTGGAGCCAGCCCTGAGAAGGTGTGATTGTAAGTTCTTTTTTTGTTGAATTTCGGTGATTTCAGTAGTAGGGTATTGGAGCTTCTTAAGTTTCACCTGGATCCGGAGAGCTCAAGTTTTTTTGCCAGGTAAACGGGGCTATTGAAATGTATAGCTTTATGTGTCAGACAGGCTATCTTGAAGCGGATCCTTGTTTCAATGGGAAGCCAGTTAAGTTGGATTAAGTCAGGTGTAATACGATCATGCTTTCTGGGACCTGTGATTAGTCTGGCAGAGGCGTTCAGAGTAGCTCTTAGCGGAGCTAACCTAGATTTAGGATGCCCAGCTAGGGTCACCAATCCGTATTCTACTCGTGAGATAACTAAAGATTGGACTGCTGACGAGATGTCCTCGGGAGGTAGGAACGGTTTGATTTTCCTAAGAGTGTTGAGCTGATGATTGGCACTCTTAATGGTGGCACTGATGTGACCTTGCATGTTTAGAAATTTGTCTAGGGTGACACCTAAAGAGCAAGCGGAGTCCACCATATGCGGGGTGCAGTTGAGTGCGGAGATTTTTTTGATCCAGTTTTGCGTGGGGGCCTCGTGGTTGCGGGGGGTAATCAGGAGAAATTCAGTTTTGAGGGAATTAAGTAACAGATGGTTATGTGTTAGCCATTGTTGAGTTTTTTGAAGCGCTCCATTAAGAGTTTTAATGTCATCTGGAGAAGAGATCTTCAAATACAGTTGAGTGTCATCCGCGTACATGTGGTACTGAATGTTTGAGTCGTTCAGAATGGCAGTTAGAGGTTCCATGCATAGATTGAAGAGCTTGGGTGAAAGTGCAGAACCTTGAGGCACCCCAATAGAGACTGAGGTGCTGGCAACCAAAGATTGGTTGACTTTGATTCTTTGTGTTCGGTTATGCAGGAAAGAGGAGAACCAATTTAGGACAGGGCCACAGGGTTCTGTATGAAAGACCCTTCTGGGAAAATTAGGTGTCTTTGTTTTTCTTTTCAGTAATTTGTAGCTTAAAGTCTATCAGCCCCACTGATGTGGTAAAGACTAAAGATAAAGCCTACTTTAAATCCTCTCTTAGGCCTTGATAAAATGAGACAGCTGCAGATTCATTTGTTAGTGGTCTGCCTTGGCCACTAAGTGCTGGTACAAATATAAGCACTAACATCTCTTGAACTTTGTTGAAGTGTCAGTAGTCCGGTATGTACAGTTAGTCTGGTTTTCTGGTTTGTTTTCTGCTAGAAATCATCCAAATTTGTTGAACAAATGTCTGGAATTTGGAAAGCCATGGACTTTAATCCAAAATTAGGGCCATTGCCCATAATAATACATCTTTACTCAAGTACAATCGCATGAACATTACTTTGGATTAATCTGTAGTGAACTGCTTGAGTTTAGCCAAAAAATGCACATTGGGCCATAAAGGATTGAAACTGCTGAGGGTCTCCTGATGATCGTTCAGGGCCTGTGATCGCTGTAGTAGCAAAATGGGAATATGGAAACCCTGGTATAGAATTTCTGCATACTGCGTCAGCATTACTTGTGGTGAGAGAAGGCCCTGTCTGAGGAGGAGAGTTCCTGCTGGAAATACACTTAATAGATTTTCACTGAATAACTGATAAAGCTTGTCTAACAAAAAAGATCTTGGTGAGCAGTGTTTAGTTCCTCCAGAATTGTATTAATTGCTTGTGCCATAACCTGTAACAGATTAGCCTCGGTATCCACATTATGTGGTGTGGTGAAGTGTCATGACTCTTGTAATGTGACTTGGTGAAGCTAATGGCACATTTTCCCCTTAAATGTGATGCCGCTCACTGTATTGGTATCCAGGAGAGTGGAGAACAACTGTTTAGATTAGGGCAAGAGGGGGTATGGGATGAGAGACTGATAGCGAGACGATAGGTTCAAGCAGAATGGTTGCTAGAAGACCAGGACTTGACTCTATGAGGTACAAGCTGACAAAGTATTGCAGAGGCACACTAAAACTTACTACCAAGTGGAAAAAACTGAAGACAGTGAGTATTCAATAATGGAGTAAATTAGTCAACAGGTAAATACAATTTCGAAACTGTGATGCGGCTTACCCGGTGTGAGAGGAGGCGTTGATGTAACTAGACCTCAGGCAGGCAAGCCAGTAGTTGCTGGAGAATCGAAGATACAATGCTCATCTCTCTTCCTGAATTAGAATCATAGTAGTCAAAACCATGTAAAGTTAAATCCATAGCCAGGTAGAAAAACAGGTTTAAAGACATCAAGCCTAAAGACATGGGAAGTCAGAACTCTGTGTAGCAGTATATCTGAGTCAAAAACCAACAATCAGTCCAAGACAACAACAAAGGTCTCATGATGGAGGGAGGCCTAAGGGACCATAAAACCAAGAGAGCTTAATTTTAAAGTGCAGTTATGTTAAAAATAGATAACTATGTGTAATACTACCCTGGACATCGTGCAAAATAAGATTTACTGACTGCTGCTCAGTCGATACAGACAGAAAAATAAAATGTTATCTATTCAAAATGCAACATCTTTAACATATAAAATCAGATATCAAATATTAAATGTAGCAGCAGAAAATGGCATGTCAAAGAATTAAATAGTCAAGACAATCAGTACAATGATCGCATTTTTGTACTAACTGGTCGCTTGACACGTTATCATGAGTGTCTAGACTGTCAATCTGAATTTCTTGGTGACTTTCAACAAGATGGCAGACAATAGAAATAATACATATCAATTGCACCATAAAGGCAAGGGAGCAAAACTCTAAAGTGCAAATAACTTTGTGTAATCCTACACTGTATACTATGCAAAATAAGTTTTACTGAGCGATGCTGAGCCGAGTTCAGCAAAAAATGGCAGGTCAAAGTATCAAACAATAAAGACAATGTGTGTAAGGATCTTGTTTTTGCCAGCCTGGATTTCTCTGTGATTCCCATGATGGTGCTGATCCGGCGCTGGGCCAACCTCTTACCAATGATTTTCCGATGGGTCTTTTCATTGTCGACTGAGAGGTGAAGGGAGTTGAATTAGTCAAACACATCTACTTAACGGTGTAACCCTTATGAGGACCAGGAATCAGGAAATAAAGTTGCAAAGTTTTATTACAAGTTAGAAGTTAGGTTTATTTAAATGAATCTCAAAACCATGCTGTAAAGGTACAGAATAACAACTGGATAGCCAAACCTCCTAAAAAAGTTCAGTCACAGCAATACAAAGAATTAACAGTGGCATCTAGTGCTCAGAGAAGAGTCTCTGATCCTCTCGCTCAACCATGAGTAATGTCTAAAGTCATCTAATTTAGACCATCAATGTGAATAATTCTAAAGAAGTCTCAAAAAGTTGGGGAAATGCAGAAAAAGGGAAAATATTGGGAAGGAGTCAGCATTGCAAAAGCTTTGTCAAAAGTCTTCTTAGGATAGGGAAATAAGTGTTAGCCTAAGCCACACTTAGCAAAGAATCAAAAGGAGACCATAGAGGTCAGTACCTCTCAAAGTTCAAAGGAAAAAGGGGCAGCTTAAGTCTGTGAGAACACCAGTTAATACCACACAAATCTTCTGGGTAGCACCTCTTGATCACATCATCAGGGGCTCCATTGTCCTTTCCATTCTCACAGTGTGAACTGCAATATTAGCAGATTCTCTCAGACCAGTCCTGTGAAGGATATTGACCTTGGGTACCTGCAACTCCTCAATACATTACTGAATAGGGATTGTTAATTAACGCTCTAGCTCTCCATGTTCTTTGTCAAGGTACTCTTCTCGGGGACTCTAGCACTAATACATTGTTCCATCTATTCTCAAACTAACAAACCATATGAACGTATCTGCAAGGAAAAAGACACACGGCCAGAAATGGAAAAGCAGTATTTTATGCAGAAAGAAATACATGCCTACTTAGGACAACTCTGACCATATGAGTCAATGGTGCACGTTTAATAGGTGCTCATATGTGCACGTAAAGCTACAAATAAATGACATGTCAGTATATAAATTCAGCATTAGATTCAGGTTGCACTAAAAGTAAATGCAATATAACTGGAAATATATGAATATAGGTGTAAGTGAGAACTACTTTATGAATGCAAATGTGAAAACATTAGTGAACATGTTTGCATAAATCTTTCTCGTTTCTAAAGTAAATACATTCTAATAGTGTGAAGATGGTTTTATTCAATCTCTAAATACTACATTTCATTTTGATAAGGTTAAGGTACACAGTGTATATGAATTTTTAGTTCTACAGTGAATGCACTTCAGTACTGGATTTAAGTGCAACACCTTACATTAATAACTTTAGGACACACAAAATATGTAGTACTAAGTGCAGGTATATATTGCGTAATTATGACG
Source organism: Calotriton arnoldi (assembly GCA_963921515.1). Taxonomy (NCBI): domain Eukaryota; kingdom Metazoa; phylum Chordata; class Amphibia; order Caudata; family Salamandridae; genus Calotriton; species Calotriton arnoldi. The sequence goes on along the minus strand of CAWUFW010005042.1, from coordinate 691,502 downwards.
TGAAAGGGTGGAGCCAAAATTATGCTGCTCCAGTGCACAAATATAAATACTAACCAGACGATTGAGGGAGGCCTAACAGACCATAATAGTAAGGGAGCAAAACTCTAAAGTACAGTTAAATTAAAAACAAATAACTTTGTGTAGTTCTACCCTGGATAATGTGCAAAATAACCCTTAGTGACCCTTCTTCGGCCAAGACAGATGGAAAAATTAAATGTTGTCTAGCCAAAATGTAGCACTTCTAACTTATAAAATCAGACATCAGATACCAAATGTAGCAGCAAACAGTGGCATGCCAGATTAACAAACAGCAAAGATAATCCACGCAGCAATCTCATTTTTATATGGTTGGTCAGTTGACATGTACCCCAGATTCTAGACTGCCAAACTCAATTGCGTGGTGACTCTCAAGATGGCAGACTAATGGAAACAGTAGAAAGACTATCGAGGGACGGGCAGAGAGAAACGTTAAACTAAGGGAGCAAAACTCAAAAACAGGTAAGCTAAAAATAAATAACTTTGTGGAATACTACCCACTGTACTATGCAAAATAAGCTTTACTGACCGCTGCTCAGCTTAGACAGACAAAGAAATAACATGTTTATCTATTCACAATGTTATACCTTTACTATATAAAATCAGACATCGTATTGAAAATATACAAGCAAAGATGCCAAGTCATAGTATCAAACACACCACACAACAAGCAATAAACAACATACACTTCCTCATAAGTACAGAAAAGGGGCTTTTGGACAGCCCCTTCCAGCCATTGTCTATTGTGGTTCAGCTGGCTTTAGGTACTGGCCTAAGGGGTGTGTCATCAGTAATGGAATGAAGCCCAGTGCATTACGGTTATGTAAACTGCTTCAAAAGTATTTCACACACACATTGCTGTTTATTAATTGTTTACTTTTTAATAAGTAGTGTTCCACATCTTCCTTGCTCTGCTGCTATTCCTAATCCCTCTCCACTCATCTGTTGAATCCCTGTGCTACATCTCCCCTGCCCGTTCCCTGTTCCAATTTTTTATTTATTTTTTAAAGTTTCTTTTTACGGGCCCAGCAACTGCTGAATGCTACTGGAAGATTGGCTAAACTTTGATGCACTTCTGTGCACTTTTTTTTTGTTTACTGTTCTAACACATCCCTCAGCCATGTTGTAACATTAAAGTTGAAAGCAGCTACCAGTGTGTCCTGATATGCGTTTATTGTGATGCTTGTGTGTCATGCACACATGTTCATGTGTTGTGAGGCTCGTGCCACATTTGCACAGATGGTGACCACTTTACCATTCCATGATGGCCGCAAAGTGTGCATGCCATGCAGTACATGCATACATATATGTCACGATGCATCTGTCGAGACACGACGCACCAACAGTTATTTTGGCTCTTATCATTCCACATGCTGATGTTGAGATTGGAAGGCAGGCAGTGCAAACAAGCATTGGCAAAGCCAATAGGTCAGCACATATCGTCTAAAAGCTAGATCTGTTGGTTTTTCCACTGCTTGTTTGTTTCGGTTCTTCACTGCAGAAGACTTTTTTAATTGCTTTAGTCGAAACTCAAATTAATGCCAGACCAATGGCTCTGCCAATGCTTGCTTCTTTTTTCTATTTTTAGCTTTCCTTTCAACAAAATAACATTTTCACATTTTTGAAATTACAGTTCTAGTCTTATCATTCTTTTGGAAGATGAAAACAGGTTTTCCATTAAACAAAAATATGCTGCTTGCTGTCCAGGTAGTAGATTCACTGTGCACAACAGCATGTATTTATTTTTGCAGTAGCTGGAGCTAAGCTTGCTGTTATTCCTCTCTTCAGCATGGCACCATGAACAATCATTTTATGATGCTCGTGGTGGCATTTCAGTTAAGCACATTAGCTGTTTGTCATCAGTCTGGGAAATGTTGTTGATGGCGCTATTTTGGTGCACTGCATTAATTCATGCTGACATTTACAACTCCTTTTACAACGCATGTGTTCGGCATGTGGTCGTCATAATGTTACATATCTAGCACATATTATGGAGAAACTCAGGTAGCGCTGCTCGATATATTTCAATTTATGCATATTTTTTGTTTTGTTGTCATTGTTTATCAAATAGCTGCAATTTTAAAATTCACCTTTTTAAGTGTACACAGACCAAACTTAGTTGAAGGCTGGTGACCATAATCCTTCCACCAGACTTTAGTGTTACCCACTATTATGCACTTACAAAAAGGCTGGGTAGGATGAGGAAATGTATGGATCCTGTGTCGAAAGGCAGTTTGGATTAGTTGTCAAGGGGCGGGTACAATGGCACAGTACAATGGTAAAATCTTGGGTTCATTAACATGATGATGACTGTGAGCACTGCGGTGGGACAGTGTGAAACCCACAAAGAAGTATGGCTGACTTGTGAAGATATTTTCTGCACATAAATATTTGAACGTTCAGCTTTATATAAAATCTTACTGCCAATAAGATCGAAGAGCACTGGCGGGAATAAGTGCAAAGCTATTCGCATCATGCTGAGGCCCAGTAATTCTCAGAATACAAGGGGAAACGTAGAAATATAAGTGTTGCCTAAGGGTCTTCTTGCATAAAGAGAATTTTACTGTTTAAGAGTTGTCTGACAATCTCTGTAGGATATATGAATTATCATACAAAAGTACCGGGCCTACGGCGGATTTCTTCTCTACTGAGGAATTCTGACCTGATTTATTTCTTGCTTATATGATGGACAGCACTAGTGCTATCCGGGAGTTGGAGGATATCAATCTCTAAAAATGAAGAATGGCATTAATTCTGAGCCTGGTTCCTCAGTCTGAGACCATCGGTGCTTCTCTTTAAAGGATATCATGTGTCATGAACATGCAAAGGTTTTGTAATCAACACTTTGAAAGTGATTTGCAATAACACACCCCATATTAAGCACAAGCAACACAAGCTGAACATGTTCCTCAATAAAGGCATCAGTATCAGAACTGCCACAACTCTTCTGCAATTTAGAAAGGAACTGAAGACCCATCTTTTAAGAGAACACCATGTCCCAGATTTACTAAGGCTTACCACCGGCACAAGCGCATTGCAGAGCAACACAAACCGGTGCATACTATTTACTGACCAACGCAAAAGGTGTTTTTCCACTTGAAAGGTGCACTTTTCAAAACACAAATATGTTTTGCGCTGCTTTCTGCTAAGAGGCAATTACTTGGGGTGGGTCATTAAAAACACTCATAGGTTTTGACGCAAAGTACAATCTACTAAGATGGCCAGACCGGGTTTTGCATCGAAATTTAGGGGCAGATTTACAAGCCCCTTGCGCCACTTTTGCGTCACTTTTCCCATGTTAAAAGTGACGCAAAAGTGGCGCAAGGGGCTTGTAAATCTGCCCCTTAGTGCATAATGGAAGCAGGCTCAAACAAGGGCAAAAGCATTCATTTCTTTACAGAAATGACACATTGCATATGTGCTGTGGTATACAGCATACAGGAAATGCGTGGGTATACAGCACACAGGAAATGAGTGGGAACCTACAAGGTTTGTCTAAGCAGAGGAATTTGCGCTGGAAGAATATGCTTCCAGTACACATTCTATGCTAGACAATGTACTCACCCCTGCACCAAGGTGGAAGTCTGTGCATTGTGCAAGGCAGCCTTGTTTGAGTGCCCGTGCAGGGTGTGACACCAACAGCAGCACAATCTTTGTAGATATGATGCTGTGCTGTGGTTTCTCCATTGTACAATGCAGGGCAGAAAATTGTGGCTGCTGCCCTGTGTTGTGTGAAAAGCAAGTAAATCTGGGCCTATATCTCTACATTATAAGATGCACCTTCTGTGAATATCCTACTTCACTGTAAATGATCCTGAATCGTAATTCAAGCCACCCATCCTTGTTCAGTGCTCTGTTGCTCTGGAGCTAGGTTGGGACTCTACACGTACAAGCATGGCTGAAACGGTGTGTCACTATATTTTACTGGGTGCAAGCAATTTAATTAGCAAGAATTGTGTCATATGAGATTTTGTGCTAACTACTGCAATTACAAGCCCATTTCCTACATTGTTTGTACTTCAACTCTAGTCCAATATCTAGACCACCAATAAGTAGGACTAAAACATGGAGCAAAATCCTCTATATATAAAGGGCTGAGTGTGATCAGCGAGGTCTACACGTGAGGTGTCAGAAGCTGTTGCAGTTAAGAGACTGGGGGGCAGATTTACAAGCCCCTTGCGCCACTTTTGCGTCACTTTTAACATGGGAAAAGTGACGCAAAAGTGGCGCAAGGGGCTTGTAAATCTGCCCCTGGGTGCTGACTAGGAAACAACACGGCTTGGATTGCGAGCTGGGGGAAGACATTAGGGGGCTGATTTCTGGAAGTGAAATACTAGCTGTTTTTAAAGTTTATGGGTGGGGTTGTTGTGCAGCAGCGTTAGGTGATATTGGCTTTATGTGGGCTGTTGAGAGGCTCCATATACTTGGGTTATGTGTGTGGAGGGATTGCAGTTGTTTTCTTGCACTTCCATGATGTTATTTTCTGCACTCCTATTAGAAAAGTTATGCAGTTCCAATAAAAACAAATTCAAAAATAGTGGTGATAGACCAGGATGCCGATGTTTAGGAGGAGCTTTGAATGTAGTGAGTGGCTGCAGACGATCTGTCAAGGACTTTTCATAGAAGCAGTGTAATGGCACTGTAAGAAGGGCCACTAAGTAAGGGCTTGAATTGTGCCTGTGCTTTGGTTTTCTGTATAGAAAGCTGGATGATTCTTTCTCTCCTCTTCATGTTACCATTTCCAAGCCTGCTGTGGCCCATGCTAGCCACTACAGTGAGAGGTTGCGCCCAAACTCTTTCGCCGGTGTAGCTGCTAATGTTGCAGGGTCTTGAAGGTGGTAGATACCATGCTCTACACAACTGCCATGCTGCCAGAATCTGGTGCCAACATTTTGAATGCATGCAAATTGCCAGTCCTTTTCTTGAAGATAAGAGAAGCTTTTCAGTCTTGTTTCGGAAATTAGTCTGACATTCTGTTTGCGTGCACCATTTTACAATTGTGAGCTACTGTTTTGGTAATCTGGCAACATTTGGGTCCAGAAGGTATTAGGCAGTATAATAAAATGGAGAAGAAGCAGAGAAGCGCTGATGAGGATGATGTTTATAAAAATGCAGCAGACGATTTTGAAAAGTATTACTCACCTGCAATATGCATAGCAATTGATAGATATACTTTTTTTTACTGTAAGCAGGGAGAGAAGGAAACAATAGATGATTACTTGTCGGCATTTAAAAAATGAGCAAGTCCATGCAGATTTGGTCAGATACAAGACAAGTTGCTAAGGGATCAAATTATAATGCATATAAACAACAAAAGGGTGCAGGAAATAATGTGGGCTAGCGGCGATGCAAATTTGAAGGATGTGTTGGTGCTTGTAAGAAAGGGAGAAATCTCTAACAGAGGTACTAAAGCAGCATTAGATGATAATAAGGAAAATAAAGAAGTATGTGTGGTAGCTGGAAAGAAATGTGGTAAAACGAATAAAAAGTATTCTGAAAGTAAGAATGCTGAGGGAGGAAGGAATCTAAAGTGGGAGATTCGTTTGAAAAAACATAAGTAAGGATGGAACTCAAAATGCATTAATGTGTTACAGGTGTGGCAGCCATGAGCATTTAGCAAATAGAAAGAGGTGCAGGGCGAGATACCAAAAGTGCTCTGTTTGTTCTTTAATTGGTCATTATGCAAGAATGTGTAGACAGAGAAACAAGAAGGAAAAAGTCTAGTGTGTGTCTGATTCCCAAAAGGAATCAACATTGGAAGAGCAGCAGTCGAGGGACGAATGTATCTTAATTGTTAATGATGTGGTTTTGGATGTGGAATTATGTTCCAGGAATAAACCGAAATGTGAGGTGCTTGTGGCAGGTATTCAGGTAATATTAGTGGTGGACTCGGGAACGCCTTTCACAATCATTGATCAGGAGATGTGGAAAAGTAAATTTGAAGATGTTATAGGAAAAGGTTTAAAAGACTCTGACAAATGTTCAGAGAGTTTCACTGGGGAGGCTATACCTATAGTGGGATTTAGAGAGGTGTTGTTCAAGTTTAAGGGACGTTTTGCAATGGGCAAATTGTATGTGGCTAAATATGGTCCATGCATATTGGGATGGAGGGACCAGAGGAGTTTAGACATAATTCTGAATGCCAATAGCAAGGAGCAAGTGTTGTTATTGCGTGACAGTGACAATGTGGGTCAGAAAGTATGTCAAGAATCTCCAGAATTATTTTCTGGAAAAGTGGACACACTCAAAGGTTTTAAACACCGGATCGTACTTAAAGAAAAGGCAGTACCAAAGAATTATAGATTGAGACATGTGCCTTTAGTAGTTAGGAGTCAAATGGAAAAGGAGCTGTTAAGACTGGAAAAAAGGGGTATTATTGAACGCATTGAATCTTTGGAGTGAATGTTTCCGGTAGTGATTGCCCAAAAATCTAATGTCAAGATCTGTTTATGCATTGATCTAAGAGGTGTGATTAAACAAATCCAAACTGATAAGTATCCTTTTCCAAATATTAGTGAGTTATTGTTAAAGACAAAGGGAATGAAGTGGTTTTCAACTGTAGATTTTCATCTCTCTACCACCAAGTGCCACTACATGAGAAGAGCAGAAAGATTATGGTATTTATTACACTGTATGTATGTTTTCAGTTTATTTGGATGACTTTTTGACTGGCGTCAGCCGTGTCGGTTTTCCAGAGATTGATGGGGGAAATTTTGAAAGGAATAGATGGGGTTTTGTATTTTCAAGATGATGTTTAAATAATGGGAAAGAACTGACATGAGCATGATGAATGGTTGAAGAGTGTGCTGAGAAAGTTGAAGTCCAAAGGATTGATAGCAGAATATGCAAAGTATAAGTTTGCAAAAGAACAAGTCACGTATTTGGAGCATGTCATTGGACAGAATGGTATTTCACCTAAAAATGAGTTGGTGATAGCGATAAAGGAGAGTACTGCACCAACTAATAAAGATGAACTGTGCTCGCTTTTGGGACTTGAGGAGTACTACTCCAAGCTTGTGAAAAGCTTTGCAGAGAAAACTTATACTTTGAGGCAACAATGGAAAACTAAAAATAAATTTGAGTGGAATGAGGAGTGTGAAAATCAATTTAAATGTATAAAGAATGAGTTATGTAGAGTGACACAATTCATGGGTTTGACCTAGCTTTGCATAGTACAATAACGGTGGATATGAGCAAGAAAGGGTTGGGTGTGGTACTTACGCAATGGAATGAGCATGGTAAAGAATGGATGATTGGTTTTGCTTCATGAAGGCTAACACCTGTGGAAGAAGCATATTCGGTGATTGATAGGGAAACACTAGCGTGTGTGTGGAGTATGGAGCATTTTAGATCATTTGTTTGGGGCACAGAATTTGAAGTAAGAACGGATCATAAGCCGAAGGATTTTCAATGAGATTGCAAGATTTCAATTATAAAATAAAGTATGTGCGTGGAGTGCAAAATAAGGTGGCGGACTGTTTGAGTCATATACCGTTACCCATGAGGGAGCTTCCATGGAGTGAATGTGATGACTTCCAAGTGGCATATGCGAATCATAATGGCATGAATTCTATTGGGAAGGAGGATTGGAGGGAGGCGTATCGTGAGGATGGAATTTTGAGCAAGGTTAAACAGTATATTCAGAATGGATGGGAAGATAAAAAGAGGTGCCCTGAAGAAATGAGGGCATTTTGGGAAGTCAGGAGTGAGCTGGCAAGCAAATCTGATTTTGTTATGTGAGGTTGTAAAATGATTCCTCCACAGAGTTTAAAAAAAAAAAGAGTTTTGGAATTGTATCATGAAGGGCATTTTGGTGTAGTTAGAGCTAAGAAGAGAGTGAAGTCTGTTTAATAGTGGCCAGGAATGGATATAAACACAGAGAGAATGGTAAGAGAGTGTTTGCAGTGTGCAAATTCGGATAAGTGTCTAAAGACATTGAGAACAGCATTATGTCCCATGGAGTGTCCCAAGATGGTAATTGACTTTTTAGATCCTATTGATAATGAATTTGGAGACATAAGTACATCATTGTTTTGATTGATTTCTTCAGTAAATGGGTGGAACTAGAGGTGGTACAGAAGGCAGATGCAGAAACAGTGGTGACTTTTTAGATGCAGTATTTATGAGAGAGGGATTAGCGAAGGACATTTTGAGTGACAATGGTCCACGGTTTATGTCCATTGTAGTTGAAGAGTTTCTTCAAAGGAATGGTGTAAAACATGTAATGACTTCAGTTTATCACCCTGCTGGAAATGGTGTCATCTATCGCATTAATCATATGATTAAGGGTACAATTCAAATTGTTACTAGCAATGGAAAAAAATGTCAAGTGGAGGTCAAGAAAATGCTATGGGCATATAGGTTAATACCATCACTCACGGGTTTCTATCCTTTTGTGTTGATGCGTGGAAGAGAGCTGTATGCTACGGATAATCTTGGGTGGATGGATAGAGCTCGGAAAGTTGAATGGTCACCAGAGACAGTGAAGAACAACATCTTGAAGGCTCAGAGTGTGTATAAGAAGTATTTTGATGCAAAGAAAGGAGCTAAGGAAGAGAAGTTGGAGGCAGGTGAGTGGGTGAAGGTCAGGAAGGCAGGAAAACTGCCTAAAGGTCAGAGTGTGCATTCAGAAACTCTGAAGGTAGTTGAATGTTTAAAAAATGCAGTTAGACTTAGCGACAATCAGGTTTGACATATGAGCCGCATAGCAAGGTGTAGAGGAAGGGAGGAAAAGGAGAAGGGTCATGAAGTGGAAGATTTCATAGCGCATGATTGGTTGTGGGAGAATAAAGTGAGGGTGGACTAGGAGGAAACAGAAGGAGCATATGAGAGAATGGAGGAGATTCCGCGAGAGGAGGACGGTGTGTGTGAAAGAAGAACTGGGAGATTGGGAAGGATCTTTCACACACCAGCCAAATTCAAAGGGGCAGATTTACAAGGCCCTTGCGCCACTTTTGCGTCACTTTTCCCATGTTAAAAATGACGCAAAAGTGGCCCAAGGGGCTTGTAAATCTGCCCCAAAGACTTTGTTTTAGAGTGACTAGTTGTTCATTTGTAACTGCATTTGATGTATGGAAATATACTTATTGGTGCTCTAGTTTGCAAAAGATTATTATTATTGTTGTTTTATATAATTGAATTGTTATTTAGATTCATTTTTGTATAGGTTCAAAATTCCATGCCCGCATGGTGCATTAGGGTTATGTAATTGTTGTGTTATATAATTGTATGGATATTTTATTGTACAACTGGTTGTCATATGTACAAACACATGATGTAAAAGATGTAATTGTGTATAAAGGGAAATGATGTGTGGTGTTGGCTGCAATGGAATTGGAAGGTGAAGTTGTGAGGTAATACAGAATTTGGGGATGGTAAAGGTTCTGTGGGAGGACTGCTGGGAGTTGAGGCTTAGGTGGAGTTGGTGTCGCATCTCTGTTTCCCTGCTGTCCCAGAGTAGAGAATAAAGTGATCTTTTGGATACCAATTGGAGTATGGATCGTTACTACATACAGTGTGTGCAAAAAATAAAGCATGCTCAAATGCAATATTCTGTGGATTTATACATACAATCTTCACTGCGCTAAGCACATCTTATATCACACTGACTTGCAATTGCAGTTATATGGCATTCAAATGGCATTTCATACCCACTATGAGGCAACAAAGGAAATTCTGTTGGGCGGGTAGCACGTTACTCTGTGCATATTGGGCCATGAATCCGACTTCAAGGGGATGAATATGGACTTTGATTCTCTGCCACTGCAAGTACCTCCTGGCTCAGTGACAAGGGGAATATCACACAGAGTGTTAATGATATACCTCAATCCTGAGATATGCACTTTTACAAGAGAAACATGACTCTGGTTTTTTTAACAATTCCCTACAATGGATTTGATGTTCTAAAATAATGATGGGCCAAAGGCAAAGGGGCTATGGATTCTTAGCCACTCTGTTTGTCAATGTGTACAGAGTGTAATCTACACCTCTGTATTTAATGGTTTATATAATGCTCTGAAACTATGACATACAATGACTTTTCTGAGGACCACTCAACTCAATTAATGAATATACCCTGGATGGTTCATAAATTGCATTTGTTTACAGCTTTTCCCAAACATTGCATTTAGGCATGGCATGGCGAGACTAAAGTGTGCAACATTACAGCAGTACACTGAGAGCACCATCAACTATCATTTATCACCCCTTCTGTAATCTCCTGTTTGGATAGTCATCCGCTCTGACTCCGTGTGACTTGCATTTGTTAGGTTGAGTGGTCCATAAATATTGAGCCAAATGCAGGGGAAAGGTTTGAAGATGGAGGCAGGTGCCTCTGAAGACAGAAGGCAGTGCTCGCGATAAAATGGACACAGCGCTTTGTAGGCTGCAAGAGATATGGAGGTCATTCATCGTTGTTATGTACACAAGAGGCAGTTTTAAATGGAAATTACAAGACCAGGGAAAGAGCCTTTCTTTCATGGGGTTGTGGTGAACTTCAGCACATGTTTAGCATCACAATGGGACTAACTCTCAAAGATTGTACTGTGACATATTTTTCTAATGCTCTTGAATTTCAGGAGTAAGCCTGAAAGTCATGAGCAACTCAGTAATACAAGTGATAATCACACCTACTCATAGCCAGTCTTTGTAAATCCAGTTTATTTGTTCCCTGTTACTGCTGAAGTTGTTTCTGAAGTACACTTTTAGGTGACAATTTAGTTGTGCAAGTTTATAATTTTAATGATGCATATAATTGTAACAGATGAATTAATATTATTGCATTTGAACCGATTTGATTATTTTGTTCAGAAGTGTGAATAATAATGTAGTATAGTTATGTCACATTTTTAAGTGAGATATCATTTTATTTAAATGGATGCAGTTTTTGGTGTTCTGCTCATCTTGCTCCAGCTCATTTCCCCTTCCAATCAGAAACCAGCTGCTAGTCATCTCCCCCCAAAGTCTCCGCAGAGCACAGAATGTTATGACGTTAAAGGGGACAATTGTATTAGTAGGCATGTATTGTCAATGAAGCTTCCCATATTGTACCTAATGTATCATTTTGAAAGATTTCCACTGGAAGTTCTTATGCAGGCATCCAACAGAACATAATTCTGTGAGCTATTGTTTGAGAAATGTTTCATATTATGTTGTACATCTCCGGAGGCCAGTTGCTGAGGAAGCAAGTTGAACTTTATTAATTACGTACTTGGGTGCTGAATACGATGTCGGGCGGAATCACTTCCGCCCGACACCTCATCAGTCATGGGACCGACTGACACCCGGCCGGCAGTCCCGGCCGGCCCATTAGGATGCCACCGAACACTGTTCGGTCACATTCCTATATTTTACAATGGGAGCATGCATTCCAGCCATAAACCGGCCGGAATGCATGCTCCCATTGTAAAATGGGAGGTGCAGTTCATCCCTGCACCCCGTGGCAGGTACCTCAAGGTGCCTGCCATGGGGTGCAGGGATCAACAGGGGCCTCCAACTGGAGGCCGTGCACTAAAGGGGGCACTGCTGGGGGCCCCCTAAAGATGCTTTCCGGCATGGTTTCCATGTCGGACAGGCTGGCATGGAAACCATGTCGGAAACCGTCATTGTAATCTCAAGGGTAGAAAGGCCTGCCCTTGAGATTACTGCACAGCTTCCGACTGGCGGACGGGCAAACCCGTCAGATGCCAGCCGGAATGACCGGTTGGATTCGTTTACGTCCGCCTCCTTCATAATGAGGAGGTCGTAAACGAATCCGAGCGGCCCATTACGATGCGGCCTAAAAGGCTCCGACCGAGTGTCGGAGCCTTTTACGGTCACATTGTAATCGGCCCCTTAGTTTTGATTTGCCAATGCGACATAACCATTATTATAGCATGCTGATTTTACAGTTTTATTAATTGTTCTGCATAAATTGTGTATAAAAACTCCTGGTTTTGACAGTTCTTTGGCAACTTTCCATTTTCATCCTTAAAATCTGTCCAATTATTTTGAACTTTTTCTCTCTTGGGATGCTGTCAGTACCCTATGTGAGTTTGACATTTAGAATTTTCTTGGATTTATTTGATTATATAGGGATTTGCTATTGCTAGAATGAATTTCCTTATTTTACAAATTAAACGCATTTGACTGTAAATTGCTAACATCAAGGCCAAATAACATACACACATTTAATGCCAGTAGGTAATAATATTATGGCATTATAAGCAACCACACAAATAAACATATTGTAATGAATTAAGTTAGCCTAACTGCTGATGTCATTTTGAATGTCAACTTTACACGCGAGGGCTGAGAGGCCTGTTTTAGTATTTAAACTGTTGTTTTGCACAATATGTTTTTCTTTTTCTCCCCACTGCAGATGCTGTAATTTTCCAGAAGCATACACTTAGTTAGTGAATAGGTGTTTGTTATGTATTAGACAACTAATAGTGAGGTTCTCATCAGGAGGAGAGGAGATGGCAGGAAGTGCGACTCATGGGAAGAACTGTCTGAACCACAAGAATCTGTTCAAAGTAAAAACTAAGGACATGGTTGTGTAGTCCTTTGAGAAGATGTGAGAAACTGGGGAGCTTGCTGAAGACTGGTTTGTGGGAGAAGGGAATGGGAGAATTGTAGCAATTAATATTTTGATTAAATTATATTAATGTGTGTTCAGAATGTAGGAGGCAGATCTCAGAGATGCCTGCCGAGTTTGAGCTGGGAAGACCTACCCAGCCATTGCTAAACTCCACTGCTTGATTACTAAGACTTCATGCCTGTGCATTGCTACTATCTCATCAGAACCCTTCATTTGGGTTACTGAAACTGACACTTTATTTTGCTTGCTGAAGAGAAATGCCCTATTATAATCAAACATCATTAACTTAGATTAGAGATTTTCCTTTATGGAATGCACCTGCTGCATATTCTGCATTTTATCGTAATTCTTTGTATGTGTTATTTTATCTTTTTTTGAAATACCAACTTTTGGATTATTTTAACCTGTAATAATGATGTCTAAAATGTAAATAATTACTGAACACATGATTGATTTGAATTAAATTGTTAATAAAATCCCTAAACTCACACCAAATCTCTTTTGGCAATTTCTGCGAAGCCCCAATTGGACTTCACTGATCATGGTAACTGATGTAAATGACAGCTTCTTATCACCTCTCCATGTCAACTAACAAAGGTCCAATGTTGAGGGTTATTTGATGATTATACTTGACAACTGAGATATAAGAATCCCCGCTCTGGCACTTTTTTTTGTCATTCTATATTTCTGTATCTGAGCCTTCATGGCAGATAATGCATTTTTCTGCATCATTCTTAATAACAATTTTGTGAGAAATCAATTTTTTCCCTATTTTGATCCAAAACTCAGTTATTAAATGAATTACTATTGATTTTTACTCCGCTAAATGAATGTTCAATTGATGAGGAGTGTAGTTTCTTACCACTAGATCAACAAGAGATTTCAGAGCCAAACTGTCCAAGGTAAAAATTGGAGTGTTTAAATTATAGGGGTTCAGATGATAATTGGGGTTCGACTCTCACATTACTAGTAGCAGATGTCAGAAAAACAAATTTTTCTTAGTTGAAAAAATCTTGATTTGGTGAAAATGTTTCCAAACTAAGGTAGGTTTATGGTAGTTGTTTTCTTTTTCTTTCTTTCTTTTTGCCTCACTCTCTATCTAGCTCTTTTTCGACTCCCCTCTTTGTTTCTCTTTTCTTCCCACACTTGTATTAAATTTCTAATTCAGATTCTTCTCTCTCTCTTGCTGTCTTTCCCACTTCTTCTCTGCGTATGTCACCCATGTCTTTTATCTTGTTCTCTCTTGTGTGCATGAGCTCTTGACTTGTGAACATCTCTACTACAAAAATATCTATACAGTCCCTAAAGTTAGGAAATCCACCTTTGTACATGGATTTTAGGAAATGTGTAGAGTAAAGTTACAGATTGTGCTACACTACACCTAAACAATCATCTCTGCAGCTAGGCTACTGAATCATGAAATTCTGTGCTTTTTGGTTTGAGGAGGGAGAAGCCCAAGAACCATTACATTATTTGCTCAGTGGTGAATACCAATAACTGACCAAGTTTGGCTTTTAAATACCCTGCTGGACACACTCTCAGCATGAACAGCAGAATAAGAAAATATTTCCCTGCTTCCTGCATGGAGAAATTCCTACCTACCTTACTGTTCCTGGGACCTGAAAGCTGCTCTTTTGCTAATGATGCGATCCCCCTCACTCCTCTGCAACATCCCTTCTGCATTATGGATACGGGAGGCCTTTAATTGGAGCACTGAGACAAGTAATATACATTAAACCGTACCACTAGTCTCTCTTGATATAGTTACATTACATACATATTGACAATTTAAGGCACATGAGGATGAAGTGGTTTTCTTAGAATCACAATTCATTTAGTCAAGAATCAAATATTAGTTGCAAACCTTATTAAATGGCATACATTTTATTGAATGACATTTCAAATTGCATCACGATTAAGGCTATGGTTACAAGTTCCATGGTGCTGGCTGGGTGGTAACTTCGCAGCCGTAAATACCGGTAGCATAAGATAAGATGACTCCTCGACAATACTTTGCGATTATGAGTTAATATTTACAGAAATGGGAATAACTAAGCAAACCTCATTTCACCTAGTGGAATTCCACAAGGTATTTCCTTTTCAGTGGAGGTTAATGCTCACATTTACTAACTGTTCAGAGCAGGGGCTCAACGGCAGTGGAGGCTCGAGCAGGGTGGTGGCTGGAGGTAGAAGGGTAGGAGTGTGCAAGAAGAAAGAAGACGGTGATGGTAGGAAAGCATTACATGCTTCTCCTGTGCCTAGTAATGGGGCCAGGTTGCACTGTAGCCCATTCCCAAGGCAATATTCCAGCTGGATTTTCTGGCAAAATCATGTCAGTTATCCCCACAACCAGTAACTCAGGGTGCAAGAACACTAGCCCATTCATGACTGAGTGGAGTGGAATTTCACTCAGGAATCCCGCTTCCCTCAACTTGTAATCAGGACCTGGATGTTATGTTCTCCTCTACCTCTTGCCTGTGGTTGCACCTTATTCAAGAATTTGATTTAGTGCCTCATTCAATTTAGTGTTTATTTAGTCTTCATTTTGACATATGGCCCCTTTCTGCTGTGATTTAGGACTACTGTGCCATTTTGGAAGTTTACAGTATAATGTGCAAGTGAAGTGAACCTGCTCCTAATTTGAGACCATTTTATTGGTCTTAAATTTGTAGATAATTCCGTTGTTTATTGGAGCAATTTCTAAAGCAATAAAATGTGGTAACAGTGACAAGTTGTGGGCCAGCACTGGCGAAAATCCACAAATTCCAGGAGTACACCTGAGAAGCTGCAACAGTTGCAGTTTCCTAGGAATAGTTATGGAATGGTTTTCTGAATTCCATTCTTCTCACACGCGAAAGGATTTTTAGATGCATCAGCATGACAGGTGCAAATTTGTGCATTTAGATGTTACAATATTATTTTTTACATTGAAGGGAAAGGTTTTATGTGGTAGAGAAACCCATTCCCCCAAACCTCATCAATATGGAACCATCCTTGATTGAGATCTACTCCTATGCTAGACAGGAGTAAATCTCTAACCTTATTCATGGTGGCAATGTCCCTTGAATAGACTTGCAGGTTTGTGGGTATTTGTCTTCACCCTAAGGCATTTTCACTCTAAAATGTCTATCCAGGCTCACTTAGAATAGATTTCCCTACATGTAGAATTGCACAATAGGGGAAGCTCATCTGTACAAACCTCTCTATACACCTGCAACATGCAGAGCACAGGCAGCAGCACTGCATGCTCCATTCAGCTTTAGTAAGTTCACAGAACATGCAGTAGCAGACTGTTTGTCACGCTAAGAAGGAAGCCCCTGAAAGGCTGGGTCCCTTGGCCGGAGCAATATTTGCCCATGTCTTATTTTGTACTTGATTATACCTTCTTAGTAGCTGAACAATTATCTTAATATGAGTCATGATGATTTCATTAATATAGCTCCTAAATACACCACCAAGAATACATCACATATCAGTGCTGGCTGATATCTTTGTCTTGGTGTTATCATGAGTATGCTGGCAAGTATACTAACATAGTAAATAGAAAGCAGAATGTAGGAAGCATTGTAGAATAATAATGTGACATTGGAATACGCAACCCTGTTTCTTAGAGGTGTACAATTGCAGTCTTGGTTCTTGTGATTGCTCATGAATTAATAATGCTTGAAATTGTTGTATGGGATTTTGGCGAAAAAACAGCTTAATGTAAGTGGTTTTGACTACATTTTTTCATCCAACCAATGTTGCCAAATTTGTTTTATCAAGAAAGGGTTTTACCAAGTTGATGAAACCAAACTGGTGAAAGCGTTTTTTGACAAAAATAATCCTTTTCAAGGTTGTTTTTTTTTGTCTCTCTTATGGGGTGGTTCCCCCCTTAGTCCCTGTCCCTCTTTTTCTATTTTTTAAATACCTTTCTCCCTGCCTTCCATGCCCTTGGTGATAACCCCCCTCCTGCTTTACTCCTTTTGGTTAGAAACTCCTTACTACCTCTCCCACTTTACACCCTTTTATACAAACAGCTTACTCCCTCTCATTTTACTCCTTTCTACAAACCCCTTACTTCACTACTGTAGTTTTTTTTACAAACTCCTTTACTACTGTTTTTACAACCCCTTGCTACTCTTCACAATTTATTCCCTTTTTTATAAGCCCTTTACCTCTTCCTTCTTTACTCCCTTTTTACAACCCACCTACCCCCTCCCACTTTACTCCTATGTTTTTCAAACTCCTTTTCCTCTCCCACTATGCTTCACTCTTTACAACCCCTTTGCTGTCCCTCCTACTTTACTCCAGTTGGTATTACAAAGCTGTTATTCTCCCTCACCCTTTACCCCCTTTTTAGATTTTGCCTGCACAGCACTTGCGCTGTGCTTGTGAAATCTATTGTATTCATATGTCTTAAATGGGGCTTACATCCTGCCTTCACTTCTTATTTGTCTGTGTGCTTGTCACTTTACTTTTCCTTTGTTTCCATTGGTTGTAGCGTTGCGTTTCCTTTTTTTTAGGGTGTGCTTCGCTTATCAGCATCCCGTAGCCCAATTACTCATTCTCATCTGCTTTTATCCACTTTTATGGCATGAACTTCTTTTATTAGGTTAAGGCTGGGATCCGATTCCTTTTAACTAATGTCTACCTACTTTCACTGATGCATTTGAAGAATTCTTTTCATGGCAGCATGCATGGCTACATTCTTTGTTTCTCTGACAACTTTTATTATTTAATTGGGCCTTTATTTAACTTTTCCTGGCCGCACGCATTTGTTCACGTACTTTCGCTGATGCATTTTTTTAAGGGCTTTCAAATAGTGCACTAATGCTGGTCGAGACGCACCTACGCAAGCTTAAACAACACTTCACAAAAATCAAATGAAGTGCTGAGCTTTTTATTTTGAAAAGGCAAATAACTGAGTGAATGCTATCTGCTGTGACTGTTTAATTCTTGGAGAGCTCTTGGTGCAGTCGTAGAGGCGCGGCGTGCATCATACGCATTTCATCTCTTTCCATCGGCAGATGCCCTCACAAAACAAAGTCTACTCCCCCTCTCTACCACTGCCTGCGGCGACAGAATCAGCTGATGGCATGCCACCTGAAGCCTCCGTGATCACCATGCGTGATGTAGCTCCTTCGAGGAGCTACACCATCGGGCTGCTCCTTTGAGGAGCTTTAAGATGCACATTGCAGGAGGGCCGAAAATAACACTCAATTGCTTTTCCCCCTGTCCCCTCACACCCACAAAGGAAGGTTGGGTGGTCAGCCTATGGGAATGCAGACTCACGTGCAAGACTCGCTCCTTCCAACTACTCCATTATATCAATGTTTAAGGCATAAGCATTTGGTGTGAATTGGTAGCATATGATTTTCCGTGTGCGTGGGGGACATTATGACAGGACATGAAGAGAGTGGTGTTAACAGAGCATCCAGGATGGCAGTGCGTACCTTTCCTTAGTGCTTAACTGTGTCTACAGTCTCTGGTGATGGAATAAGGTGCAGCATCACAACCTGCTGGGCACATTATCTATGTAAAGTTCCATGACAGGAAAGCTCAACCCACAGGTACTTGGTTCAGGATAGAACTGTCTCTTACTGCTTGAGCAACAAAGTTTGACCCAGTAAATTAACCTAACATAAGACACCTCTAGAAATAGAGAACATCTCATAAATAGAAAAAGTAAGTGTATAGCTGTTTGTGGTGGTATTGATAACTTTCAGAGCTGCAGTGCATTGTTTCCAATTCTTGAAGTTTCTAAGATTTGATGTCAGGCAACGATTGGGTAAGAACGTTTTGTCACATTTTATACAGCCATAAGAGCGTGCAGTCTGGAGCCGGGGCGTTAACCTTGCTCCCCCAGGATGACTCCCTTTGTAATCTCTGCGTCGGACGCGCCATGTTGGGTGTGGCTAGCTTTGCACATATTGAGTATTTCACAAATGCCCTTGTTTAAAAAGTCAGTTCAGTTTTTGCAATGCAATTTAATGCATCAGGGTTCTTTAGTTGTTAAGACTGGGTGTACATTTTTCTGTTCGGCAGATAGTACCCTTACCTTCTCCTGCATGTAAAATGTGTAAAAGCAGCTAAGAAAATGGCAGCACCATTTCAATATTTCGTTGTTACATTCATACCACTCCACTTAGTTATCAAAGAATATTAAGAATGATCAATCACCTTCGATTACGAAGAGACTAACAAACTCAGGGGTGGGTGAAACATTAACAAAGTATAACAAACTGTTTGGTCCTTTCATGTTATGCAGCTCGTAAAATCCTTTCTGAGAGCTGGCGCCCTAGTAATAATTTACATGTAAAAAAACACTCAGAATAATGCATTTCTCAGCAGGTCAGTCAACGTTAAACATGACGTTGTCACCAAAAGAGGGACGGTGCTCAATTCATTTTAAAAATCACAGTCATCTTTTAAAAATGTTAGGGCTAGAGTGTAGGTTGTTTGTCGGTTTGAAACTAATAAGATGGCTAGTTACAAATACTGAAAAACTTCTACTGTGACGTGCAGCAGAAAGGAAACCCACCCTCATTTGTGTTATTCCCCCTCAATCCACTTCCTCTCTCCCTCATGTGCTGCTTTTCCATTCGATGTATGGCCTTACCTTACACGACCCTTGTTGCTCCCTTCTCCCCTACCCCAACTTTTATTTTTTTATTTTTAATCCCCTCTCATGGCCCAGTTTCGCTGCAACATGTTTGTAGCTGCACTAGCGAGTGACTCTTGTTTGTTGCAGGTATCCTACCCAGAGAGTAGGTGCTGTGACCAGAACATCCTAAACCTTTATTTGATCCAAAACTCCACAGTTCCTTCTTTTTTTTCACTACCCAGATTTCACTAATTTATTTTCTCTTCGATTTTTTACTTGCTCGCGGACCCTCTCTTTCTTTTTTCTTAAATCCTTACTTATCTTCTTGCTTCCTTCCTCAGTCCCTCCTTCTCTTCTGCTTTCCTTTATTGATTTTCTCTTTATTTATCCATTCCTCTCACTTCATAACAAAGTGCCCAGAATTCAGATAACCCCGTTCAACTATTCAATCAATCAATCAATCATGTCACTTATAAAGCGCACTACATACCCGCGAGGGTCTCAAGGCGCTGGGGGAAGAGGGGGTGGTGCTGCTACTGATCGAAGAGCCAGGTCTTGAGGAGTCTTCTGAAGGCCAGTAGGTCTTGGGTCTGTCGGAGGTTGGTGGGGAGGGTGTTCCAGGTCTTGGCGGCGAGGTGGGAGAAGGATCTGCCGCCGGCGGTCGTTTTCCGGATGCGGGGGACTGTGGCGAGGGCGAGGCTGGTCGAGCGGAGCTGGCGGGTGGGGGGCTATTAGTTTACCATATCAGTTTTACACCTGCTCACCAAGCTAAAACTTACAACAACATTTTTTTAAATAATCACATAGGCGAAACCTATTGCATTTACCAATGCTTGTTAAAAATCTATTTGTTAACTCCCCTTTCACATCCATGCCTTCTCAATCCTGTACACCGACCCCCCCCTCCCTCCCCGCTTTTCCCTTCTTACTTCTTTGGTGTGTTGTCCCTTAAGAATGAATGATCACCATTTTCATGAAAACATTGGGGGATATTCTCAAGAACGTGCGATAATCATCGCCAAAATAGGTTAACGCAATTTTTCATATCGCCGTCTATCGCGGGAAAATAACACCGTGTCAACGTCTTATTCCCAACACGGCGGTAACATGCGATAGTTTCCCGATAACGTGTCAAATGTCCGCGATAAAATTACCGGGACGGCGATAAAAATCTAAAGCGGAACGCGAAAAAAGTGGCGATGGGCCCAACCGCGATAAAAAATCTGCGATAAGCTGTGCCAGGCCTGCAATTCACATATGTCAGGTGGGAAAAATCACTATAAAAGCAGAAGAAAAAAAACACAAACAAAACCAAAACAACTGCGAAGCACAATGGAGGTAGCCGGAGCAAGTACAGAGGACAACCAGAACCCCACAAGCCCCACGGAGGACCAGCCTGGGACCTCGGGGTCAGGGAAGGGCAAGGAGAAGAAGAAGAGGAAGACGCGGTTCAGTCCGCACGAAAACAGGATCCTGATAACGGAGGTGATAGAACACCATCAACAACTGTTCGTCACCTCCACTGTGTCATTGGCAACAAAAAATGGAATATGGCAGTCCATCCTGGACAAGGTGAATGCAGTCGGAGTGCTGAGGAGGACAATGGAAGAGCTCAAGAGGCGCTGGAATGATGTGAAGCGCAAAACCAAGCAGAAACTCTGCAACAACCAGAAGGCAGCAATGCAGACTGGAGGTGAGAGTCCAGCGCCACAGGAGGAGCTGGATGAGATGGAGGAAATGGTGTCCACAGTCATCAGTGTGGAGACGGTGGCAGGAGTTGGGGGACCGGACACTGCTCAACATGACCTGACACAACAGCAACAGGGTGAGTAACGACCAGGGACTGGGGGGACGGGGGGAGATCGGCACAATGGCACACATGCACAATTAAGTATAGCACAGTGCACACCCACAATGACTCTGGATCATGTCCCTCATCCCCTTGGCACACCGCAGCACACCTAGAAACAGCAAGTAGGCGCCCGTCAACTATGTGCCCAGAGGGGGCCCTTCCCACACATCACCAATCTCACAACCAACCCATGCACATGTGCCAAACCCAGCAAAGCGGCGTGTCTGTGAGCCACACTGACAATGCAAGTGACACTGCATGACGAATAGCATGGCTGCAGTCAATATATCATGACATGTTGCACGCCACGACACTGAGGTGGCTGAGTGTGGACCACATCCGTAAAGGAGCAGGTCACACTCTGACACATCCACGTGCACAAACAACCCCTGACGTCAACAACACATCTGCGGACAAACCGTGCCCCAGAGTCCCAACTCCCACCAAGAGCCCAATTTACCCAAGTATGCAACATCTCAGCACTGTATAAGCACAGAAGTCAAAGGCATACCTCCTGAAAGGGATAAGGGGCAGCAAAATCAGAGTTCAGGGGCGACTCTCCCAAAATGCAGCACACACACATAACATTCAGAGCACATCAACATATAACTATGTGGTACAAACTGCAACACGTTCACAACAGAACAGAGGACACAACTGGTGCCGCGTGTGTGTAGAAAATGGCCAATCACATTTGGCATAGCAGGGAAATGTGAAATGATAATGTACAAGTACAAACACACATCCGTGATGTTGTCGAAATGTCCACTGTCCCGCATCAATAAGGCAGCTCCTCCCAAACAGTCACAATGTACATTGTCATGCATTCTGTATGTAAACTAGTACAAAGCGTCAACATACATGTGAACACAATGTTAAACTGCATCTCCCCTTCACATTGCAGAGGGAGAATCAACACCTCCTGCAGAGCAGACCCAACAACTCAGCACTGATGATGAAGAGGACCTCCCCAACATCGACACCGACACCCTCCAAGAGCCCATGGACAGCTTCGGCACCTCACCTCCAGGAGCAGGGCAGCCCAGCTGCATCGAGGAGACCTCACCCCCTGCACAGACCACACAGCAGGAAGCACCCACCACCACGGCTGTCTCCCAGGACCCCCACGAACAACACATGGCCTTCCAACGCCGTGTGTTAGGGTGCCAGGAGGAGATGGCTGATCAGGTGCGGGTGGGGTTCGACCTCGAGGCAGCCAAACTAGATGCCATACGTGGGTGTCTAAGTCCCATCAGGGACCACTTACAGTCCCTAACGGACACCCACAGTCCGCTCCATGCTCTCCAACGATCCATGGCTGACATCGCTGGAGTCCTGACTCTGAGACAAGAACAACTGTCTAGTCAGAGTGGCTCCAGCGATGTCAGCCGGGAGTTGGGACACATGCAGAGGATCATGGAGAACATGGAGCGGATGCAGGTGGAAAGAATGGCTGCCACGGCTGCACACCAGCGAGATGTAGCTGGGTTCTTCCTTGCCCTGCAGACCCTCATCATGGCATTGCTGCCACAAGGCCTGGTGCGGATGAATGCTGCTGCTAATACTCCATCCACATCTCCGCCCCCTGAAGTGTCAGTGCCTGACAGTGCGGCAGACAATCCACCTCCGGCCCCTGATGTGTCAGTGCCACACAGTGCTGCAGACAAAACCCCACCACCCACATGTGAGGCACATGAGACATCAGAGGACGGAGATGCGGATGATTCTGCCTTAGTGGTAAGAAGGAAGCGGTAGCATTCATCTCCGCCATATGGCCTGTTTCGTCTTGGTTCTGCCCTCTGCATCATCACCTTCCACTGTCCCCCGATACACTCTGCGACACTCACCTTGGACCTCCACATGGACTACCATATTCTGTTTGGTTACCAATGACACAGCAATCAGACTGCGGACTGAACTCTTCCTCTACCGATGAACTTGTCAATCCCTAAAGGACTCTGGCTGGCCCTCCACGGGGCAACAATGTAAAGTGGGGTTTGCATGGCCCTGTACTGCTCCAGCTTCAACACTCCACCGAATGTGAATAAAACATTCTAATTCACACAGATGTGTCATGTCCATGTTCAATCAAGTATGTAAGTATGGATGCATGTAGGGGCAGTGATTCCCCCTCACGTCCATGTTGCTAATGTTGTGGGACTTGAGTCACAGGGTGCAACTCTCTGCATCATGGTGGTACATATTTGACCCCAAAAGCTGCCCTGTTGTCTTTTCTTGGTCACAAATGACAGCCTTCATGTCATGAATTTGGACACATGTGATACGCTGCTGAGTGGGATTGCGTACTGTATTTGACACCCTGAAATGGCATTTTGAATACGTGACACCCTAAACAGCCTCTCTGTGCAGCGGTGACACACCCACCATCTAATTGCCATTTGTGAGATTGTTAGCACTAAATGTTGCACTTACACTTGTTAGAGTGATGTGCTTATGCAGAGGATTGACATGCACACAGGGAATGTGTGTTGGAATGAATGTATTTGCACATGCTGTGCCTGTGGTCATTTTGTCCTGTTCCATGATTGCTACGGACAGTCACATTGTGACGTGCTCATGTGAAGAAATTGTTAATGATTTTGTTCCTTCGGGCTAATCCTGCTGCAGCTGCACTGGGGTGTGGTCCACCTGCCTCATCTTCCTCATCATCGTCCGGTGCATCTGGCACATGGATCCATGGGGCATGGGTGCGTACACATATGTTGTGCAACACACAACATGCAATGATCATCTTGCACACTATTTCCGGGCTGTACAGGAGTCTTCCACCTGTGATGTGCAGGCACCTGAAACGTGACTTTAACACGCCAAATGAGCACTCCACAATGCCCCTGGTGCGTTTGTGGGCCGCATTGTACTGCCTCTGGGCTTGGGTGTTCGTGTCTCGGAGGGGTGTCATCATCCACGGGCAGAGTGCATATCCTTGATCACCTGTGACAGCGGAGAGAGATATGTGTCAATCGGTGGTTCTGCATTCTGTGTTGGCAGGCTCCTTAGTTTAGTGGTGTGTGATGTGTGCGACTTTGGGATTCATGTTTGACATGTATTGCTTGTGGCATATGAGCGGCATCCATGTGTATTACATTGCCTCACAGCTGCTCCTCACTCCCCCGAGCCTATTTACTTGTGTGCACTGCGCGGTTGCATCACTTGCACTCCTAAGACACACCATTGTCATGACTGTCTGCGCATGTCCACAAGCCTGACGATGACACTGTGATATTGGCCGTTGAAGGTGGTCGGCCACGTGTGTGTAGGCCTATGGTCAGGATATGGCGGGCACAGAGACACACGCAGTATTTACTTTGGTGGCCATCCCGGAAGTGAACCACGCCCAGAGCCCCGGGCTATTTATTCCCACTCCTACGCTGGACTGGCATACGCCGGCCCAGCCCACTCCTCTTATGCTTACGGGGGGGATGTCAACATAGCTACATGTCCAAGGTCTTCCCCACTGCCTGAGGTGACATGGTTGCGTCCACTGTCCACAACACTACAAACACCAGCAGTATATGACCACATGGACATGTCTGTGCTCTGCATACTGAAGTCTGTCCAGCACATCACCTCCACACTTGGCATTGTGTACATTCTTATTCATGGGTCACTTGCCTCCTTCGTACAGACTTGGTTCCCACCTCTCCCCACATTCTGCAATTGTGTGGCAGAGGTGCCATGACGTGGAAGGTTTGTCTACATGGCTGGCCACAGTTACCACAGTTACTTGTGTTGTCGTGTCTGGTAGGTGGGCATGTTGTTTGGCATGTTGTTTGTGTTTTGTAATGTGTGCATTCCCACAGTTGTGAGTTGTATGATTGTGGAGTTGAGGTGTGTGGTGTGTTCATTTGGTACTTGCCAACGAGCAGTGCATTTCCATAGGTGCCATCCTGGAAGCGCTGGTTGATGATGGACTGTTGGAAGATGTAGGAATCATGCACACTGCCTGGGTAGTTGGCGACGACGTTGGTGAAGAGTCCCCGGTGGTCCACTATTGTCTGCACATTGATGGAATGCGTGTGCTTTCTGTTGCGGTAATTGTGTGCAGTGTCGGCAGGGGGCACAAGTAGGACATGTGTGCAGTCAATTGCCCCCAACACGTGCAGGAAGCCAGCTTTGGTGTAGAAGTCTTGCTTGATCTCCAGCTGTTCCTGCGCAGTGTGGGGGAAGTGAAGGTGCTGGGGTACCATGCTGATGATGGCATCCAAGACAGGTGTGAGGAACTTTGATAGGGCTGGCTGTGAGACTCCTCCGACTCTGGCAGTTGTTGGTTGGAAGGTACCAGAGGCCAACAGGTGCAGCACAGCCAGCAGCTTTTGTCTGCGGAGGGATGTTGGTTGTCCGCTGTGTTGGTACCGTCAGCCTGTGGGCAATGTGGGTCAGGATGCGGAGGATGGTTGTCCTTTTGAGCCTGTAGTGGGCAATGACATCCTCTGGTGTTAAGTGTGTGAGGCTGGTGCATTTTCGGAAGGTCCGCTGTCTTGTTTCTGCGCTGCCTCTGTGGTAGTATGGGGGGGCTCCAGGGGGGGGCCTGGGGGTAGTGGCGGTGGGTGTTGTGGCCCTCTTGGGTCTCCGAGCTGCATGATCAGTAGCTCCATGACATGTGTTGGTCTTCAGATGTGGCTCTGGGCTGGGCTCCCTTTCATACTGCAGGTTGTCGTCCTGCTTAACACCAGTAAAAGGCAGGTGTTAAATCCCTGCTGCTAACGCGCCTTATCGCCTGTTTTTGGATCGCATCGCAGATCTGGCAGGTCCTTGAGAATATGCCCCACTACTTTTTCGTGGAGAAGGTATTTCGTCATTTTAACTTTCCTCTAAATGAAGTTTCACCAGCCTGTTTTTGTCAGGCCAACCTTCATTTTAGTAATTCATCAAAATGATGGATTGCCATTTAAAAAAGTGATTTCTGATAAATACATATGTATTCACAGGCAGAATTCAAACATGGGCTCTTTTGTTGCAGGTAATGTTCCTGATGTGGATTTCCTTCTTCATTTCTTTTAAGATGTACATTTAGGTTACTAGTTAATTAAGCATGCAGGAAATTTCAGGCTTATGGATAAGGTAAGCACACATTTTAAGACAGAGGAAGCATAGATATTGTGTATTCATGTTTAGGTTCCAAAGGTATCAAAAATACACACGCGGCTGGCACAGGTAAGAGCTGTGGGGGGGGGCAAGACAGGGGGCTGGGGGGGAAGTCACCAACAATGAGATAGGTAAAATAAAATTACAAAATAAATAAAACCACTAACCTTACGCTCGCCGCATCACCGAGTCGGCGATGCGGCAAGCGCAAGGTAAGTGGTTTTATTTATGTTTTAATTTTATTTTACCAATCCAGTCGTCTGTCCATTCTCCCCTGCCCCGCTCCACCACACTTACCTGTGCCGGCCATGCCTGGAAATACAGCTGAAATACAAAGAACACATTTAATTAAATAAATGTCACCATGAACCTCTGCTTGGTTTCTCTCTCTCATAATACTTTTTTACTTGTGATGTTTTAGAAAATGCCTAACAAACACAGTTAGTTGTCTGATATATTACCATAATTGTTTACTTATCATTTTACATTTGCAGAAGGAGATGGGGGACCAGATGTTGAGGAGTGAACTCCTGAAGCCTAATTAGAAAACCACACCAAAAATGCACAGCATTTTGGAGAAATATAGACTCAAAAATGAGGCTGGGCTGGGCCACTCCTCTTGGCTCTGGGAGTGGATTTTCTGCAAACAATATCCAACGCAGCCTCTGACTTACTCTAGCTAATAGAGACCAAGGCGTCAAGCTGTGGCAGCTCCTCGAGGGAGAAAACTCACCTAAGCAAAGCTGTCTAAGAAGAGGTATCTCTTTTCCCTTTTTATAAATCTTGTTTGTAATACCCAGGCTTATTCACTCTCTCGCTGTTATTTCATCATGCTCAAGTCTCAAATGGGGAAACACATGATCAACGCCAATGCAAATGCTGGTGCCTCAATGGTGCCCCCAAATATGACCATGGGTGCTTTTTTGATGCACGCAGTTGGTATTATTAGCAAAGAAACCAAGCTGGTGGAACACCACCTTTCTCTCTCCTTGCTGGGCTTTCTTGGAAGTCAGGTGCCAGCTTCTCAAATATAGGCGAGGTCCCTAGTGTCCCACCCGCACAGGACATACACCAGTAAGGGTGAGTCCAGAATCACTCCATAATGGAGATCCCTGTTTCACCAGGGCCCACCATCACCATATCCCCTTGGAGCTAGAAGTCATGGTGGTTACACCACCACCCATTGAGCCAAGTGTGGCTGGGAAGAGAAAGAGACAGGAGCACGTTAGGAAATCTAAACGCCCAAGGGTCAATACCACTCAGTCCCCCTAGAAGAAAGACTCTCCGAAAAGGAAAACAACTGTACCAGATGCCTCTCAGGACATTCTCGAAGACACCATAATTGCTGCCCTGGAGACAAGAACCTGATTAATCTCCATTTGATAGTAGGTGAAAAGGTATCTGTGAAAGGCATCCTTGTCAATCTTTCCCCATATAATGTTTAGACCTTTATTTTTATTATATTCAATTTGATGTTGAGGGATTTTCTGAACATCCCTGGATAAAGGTAATTTTAGATTCAACATTTGTGGGTTATGATCACTTATGCATGAGGCAACTGTTTTACAAGCAACCTGTACTGGTAACAGCTTCTTAGAAACTAATGTGTGGTCTATGATAGAATTCGACTCTGGTCCCATGTATTTTTGAATCTGAATGGAGGACCCCATGCTATAATCATGTGCAAATACCAAATTGTTAGTGACAGACACTCTATTTAATTAATGTGTCCCCAAAGGGAGTATGTCTAAAATGTGTAAGGGGTTCACCAGAATCATCACTAATTCCACACATTGCGGAGAGACCGTTATCACACATTTTGATGTTAAAGTCTCCAACCTGCTTGATTAATAAATCCTTTCTATGGTCGTTTAAGATCTTATGCAAAGCACCCTTTATCCCATCAACAACCTTGGTTTCATGCGCAGTCAAATATATTATAGTAATAGTTAACCATAAAAGTCTAAACTATTTAGAAGATTTTATCAAATTACAACCCCTCCTATTGTGGCAGCGAATTTAGAAAAATCCAGGCGCCCCATTGTGTAGATCAGTCTTAGTAGATTGCATACACTTGGATAATTGCCTAGATATCCCTTGGCTCAAATTTGTTAAAATTAGCTTTGAAAGCCTGGGCACTCCAGAACATTATCATAATCCAGCTATCCTATCCAGCCTCCCCTCAACCCACATAAAAGATCTTTTCTACCAGCACATGCAGAGGGCACAACTAGGGGACAGTTGTGAAGAGAGGGGAGTTATTTCCCGTGTTTTACCATCAAGCCCAGCACTTTACTTACAGCTCATTGCAGAAGAGAGACAGAGGTTTTTACTATCAAGGTTCCGACGCCAAACTATACACTTCCTGGTAGCATTTCCTTCCAAAGACACATGGTTTTCAACCCTGCCCCCTGTCACTGTGAAGTCCCAGCCGAACAAAGCACTCTGCACTTTACTTTATTTTGTAAATTTTATTCTAGTCAAAGAAGGCAGTTTCCGCGCCCAGTGCTGCATGCACTGGATTCTAGATCTTACACAGTTGCCCTTTCTTACTTGCAATATCTGGGAAATGAAGGTGTTATTATTGCTGTTCTGCACTACATCTTAAGTTCTTTAAGATTACGATCCAAATACTGAAAGTTTTAATTGCATTCTGCTGCTCTTTTACCATTTAATGAATGTTTGTGATTTTATCAAAGGATTATTTTAACAATGCAATTTTTATGTTTTTTTAAATTATGTTTCAATTACTGTACATTCTTTTTATGATGTGACTTTTATGACTCAATAGAGACGAATAAATAATTTTGACTGACTGGTGCAAATTCACAAAGGCAATTAGGAGTATGTGAAGTAGTAGTAGGAGATGTACCCTACCGGCTAGAGCTGCTGACCTTGGAACTAGAAAAACAAGGTTGGAATCACGAGCTTCAACTCAACATCCTGACCTCTTTACATGGAGAATAGGACCAGTGGGAATAATGTAATGTAAGTCCGTTTTTATATAGCGCAGCTACTCACCCTTACGGGTCTCAAGGTACTGGGGGCCACAGTGGAAATTAAGTGAGCTATTGCCCAGAGTCACATGGTGCTGAGCTGCCGCCAGAGCCGGGGATCGAACCGTGAACCTGTGCTCCGAAGTCAGCTGCCCTGGCCGCTGCACCACACCTCTCCACTCATATCATGTTACATTCTGAGAAGTATACCTTAAAACCTGGGCTTAGCGCAGCTTTTTGGGTGTATTAGCGGGAATGTTTGCAAATCCCAAAAGTAGTACATCTGCATACACAAATAGATTCAAATCTGTGGGTGAGGATTTATAACTTTTTTGTGAATTGGTCCTAAAATCTGAAATCTATTGTCAGTTTAAAAAACCAGCTTCTATGGAAATTACATTACTTAAAGATATAGCAAAGTAAAGAGTGGTATATTAATGTTATCATTTTCAAAAATGATAAAAACCTTTTGTGACTGCGATAGTAAACTCAATAAACACATCTATCTAAATTTCAAGAATTAATTTTCAAGAGAAGTTCAGAATAAAATATGAACTGTTTTCTTTTAAAGAAGTCTTGCTACATGGTTGTTTTGACAGGGTAAGGCTTTTAAAGTGTAACGTGAAGTGTAAAATGAACGTTAACACGTTTGGCACTCTAATAAGGCAAATTGACAATTACCCTTGTTACTACTATACAATTAAGAAAATCAACAGACTCGATGAGACTTGTGGTCTTTTACTGTTTCTCTTGTATGTTTTATTTGCAGCATTTACTATTACATATGGCATACCATAAAAATGTCCACATCACCAATAATTTGTGGGCCACTAGCATGATCCAATGAAGAGTTCATTACCTAATCAATAGTAGCTTTCCCTTTATACTGTCTTCAAGAGCTTTCCCTTTATACGGTCTTCAAGAGCTTCTGTCACAGCCATAAGGTTTTCTACAGAGTGGGTAAGCAGAATCATGTGATAATTTTATTTCCACCAGTCTAACCATGAATAAACCTATTTTTAGCTTTTGTCCGTACCCCAATGCTTCTAAACTCTTTTGAATAGATGCAGTGATCTTGATAACAATGCACCCAATTAAATAATGTAAAACGTCTGTAGAAGTTTTTTCCAGAAACTGTCCAGTGGTGAAGGCTAATTATTAAGTCTCTCCCAAGTTAAAATGGAGATCAGTGTAAAGTTAATTTTTGACATCATTACTATCACAGCCCTGGATTTTTTGATAAAAACAAAGTTGATGCAAAAAGTGGAATTGGGATGGTTGTAGCTCAATGTGAGGAATGCTTCTTATAGTTGATGTCTCTGTCAGTTAAAGTACATGAGTATATCAAGGAAAAGAAGTGAGGACACACAGACTTGGGGAACAGCATGCATTAGATTGCTGATTGTGACTAATGTGTAGAGAATGTAATAGTCATTTTGTCATTTCGAGGAGCCCACAATAAGACATAAATTAAAAAAACATAAACCCCTAACTAATAATGCACCCTGATGCTCTTCACGGAAATATGATGAGGGCAAAAGTTTGAGGTTGGGATTGGGGGTAAAGCCTATTCTGTTCCATGCAAGCCACAAAATGAGCAATAAAAGCAGGAACGTTCTTTATTTAAAAGACATGCACTAAGCTAGGAAATCGGGATTACAGCTAGTAAAAAGGTGAAGCGGGAAAGAAGAACAAGGAAGGAAGGTAGAAAATAACTGAATTTGCAAGTGTAGATAAATACGCATAGTCACATGCACCATCTCATTTTTTTGTTTGTTTAAGATTGATGGAGGTTGCTTGCTTTTCTGGACCTCTGTGCAATGAGATTGTGCTAAATACCTCTCAATGCTTGTGCTCAATTCCTAACATGGCAACTGATTGGCACAGACCAGGTTTTGTTTTAAGTAAGTTCACAATAAAAACGTGCAAAAACAACTCAAGTGGCATAAAAGTCATACACCAAATGCAAGATGTAACATAGCATTTTTGCCATCTATACGTTGGATAAAAGGCACCATGGTGCAAGGGTGCGTGCATTGGTAGTAGGTCGCATCAAGTGTGCCAGCGCAGGGAGATAGCTGAAGAGTATCATATCTTAGAAGATATGGCGATTTGCAGCGCTCTCCTATTCATACAATGCAGCGCAACAACTTGCCTTGCTGCTGTGTTTTGTGTGAATTCTTCATAAATTTGCCCTTAAATTACAGCAGCTGTCACTCTCAGGAAACCCATCACTGTTCTTAGAAGGTACATTTGAGGGAATAAGCGGAGGTTTGGACAAATGCATCATACAAAAGCTGGCGTGGCCTTCTGTAATGCCCACCCACAAGCCTAAAGGAAGGGAATGGCAGGAAAGGGCCTTTGAAGATTGAAGACAGTCTTCTCAGAGGCATACTGTCACCTCACTCCGAGAGGGACAATAAATAGGCAATCAGTTGGAGGAGGCTTGTCTTTGATGGGAGAAAGTTGCACTTGACTCGAACAGAGACATGCCTTTGGAGCCCAAGTTGGCCAACCCCTCTTTGTACCACTTTTTAAAATACAGGAATGGTGGATCCAGTGATGCCTTTTGCAAGAAAATGCACTAAGTGCTGTAAAATGTTGGTGGGGACGGCATGGGAAATTGACAGTGATAGGTTTAGATGGCCACCAATCACTGCAGGATTAGCCCTATAAATGTGGACTCTCATCACCTGGAAATGCTGGAACCTGGGTCGACAACAAGAGACTTAGGACAGCACATTCCTGTCTCCTATTGAAGGACTGAGGGAAACCTTTCTTTAGAATCACTAGAGCTGAAGTTCATTTTCAGTACCAGAGAAGGTACCCATTGTCCCACAAGCAAAAGATAAAATTCAGCTATGATCCAGGAGAGCCTTTCTGTGTCCTGCCGCTTCCTAGTGCTTGAACCGAGGAGGAGTGTTCCACAGTGTGCTATGCTACCTTGGAGAAAACCAGCCAGTCCCTTTGGCCCTAACATTTCTCTGCGGTGCTAAAGATAATGCTTAAGAAACCTGTTTTCCACTGAAGACCATGGCCTTGTGTCCTCAGAAGAGTCCCTAGATATTTATGGGTATTAAGAGTGCCAGGACTGAAGTGATGAAGTAAAACAAATTGTTTACAGTTTCATATATTTTTCAACAAGTGCGTTCTGCATTACTGTTTGAAACTAGACATTTGTCACATGTGAGTTACGGTGTTTTTTATCTCAAAAAATTGATGTATAAACTTAAGTTTTGAAATCATTTTTTAGCGTTTTGCTTTGTTTTATGGTGGCCGTTTGAGACACTAAGCGGCTGTTGTACTGAAATTCATCCATCTGAAAGCGCTTTAAGTGCACAAAAGTAGCCAATTTCATTTTTGAATCTATCCTGAACCCAGCACCAGACCTTCTTCATTTTAATCATGTTCCTATTTTTCAATTCAGTTTCCTAAAGAATGAATATATATTATAATAAAAATCACAGTCTCTGAAGTGTGAAAAGTCAAGTTAGCAAACACTCTACTCTGGATATGGGCTTGAGAGGTCAGTCATGTAGGACGACAACATTTGCCTTTTCCTCTATTGACTGATTACCTGAGGCAGGAAGAAACTTAGGAGCATATTTACAAGCCCCTATCGCCACCACAGCATCACTTTTTCAGACAATGTGGTGGCGATAGGGGCTTTGCCTTTTTTTGTACAAGGCAGCGCTAAGCCACTTAACGTGGCTTAACGCTGCCTTGTAAATAAGGCACCCTTTCACGCTACACTTAGCGTGAAAGGGGAGGGAAATGGGTATTGCGGTGGGCGCTCCACCGCAACATTAATTGATTTTGACCCTGCCCCCTATTTACAAGGGTGGCCTAAATAGGAGGCATCGTCAAAATTAAGACCAGGGAAAACCTGGTCTTAAACAGGCGAAACGAGGAGAAATGCTTTATTTCTCCTCGTTTTTGCTGTTTCCATGTGTGCTGTGTTGTGCAGCACACATAGAAACAGCAAAAGGCCATTGACTGTTTATGTGCAGGAAGGTGTCCCTTTCTGCCCATAAACAATCACTGAAAAAAATGACGTTTTGCAGCTTCTATGTGTGCCTCATTAAGCAGCACACACAGACGTTACAAAGCACCATTACTGATTGTTTATGTGCAGGAAGGGACACCTTCCTGCACATAAACAATCATTCCCCTGCAATGCAGACACCCTTGCACCATGGTGCAAGGGTGCCTGCGTTGGCGCTAGGCAGCTAAATTAGCGCCAGCGCAGGGGGAAATGCAGGGCTGCACCATATTCTTGTGAATACAGTGCAGCCCTGCATTTCAGAAGTAGCGGAGCTCCGCCACTTCTCTTGTAAATATGCCCCTTAATGTGGCTCACCAGAGTAAGGGACGATAACGTAAGAGATCTTGAATGTACTACAATTAAATTGACTCTGCTAAAGTGTCAATACAGGTAGTTGTGTCCATGTATAAATGAAGTCCTGTTTTGGGAGGTAATCCTACCTCAAAAAGATCTGCTGACTATTTAAGGTGCATCAAAGTGAGAAGTATGATGTCTGTGTCTTTGCCACCTAGGTGTATCTGAAAATAGAATTAATAACTCTGATTAGTCCCTGCATGCCTGGAATTTTCATTTTGCGTATTCCCTTTGTTTTATGAATGTTTATTCTGACCAATATTTTCTCCTTCAGAAGCTTTGGGAGATGAATCAGGAGAAAATATATCTGGCCCTACACGTGCCACACAGAATTCTCTGGGACAAAACATATTTTATACCTTTTTGGTTACCCAGTTCCTGCACTGAGAAATACAGTATAGTAGCATTTTTAATCAGTTACTCACATCATGTGGAAAATACTGCTTATTGCTAGCACCATGTTCAAACTCAGGAGCATATTTATCATGCAGTTGCATAGCCCTGCACCACGCAATGGGGCGCAAGGGTGACGCAACTACTAAGTAACATTTATCAAGTCACGCAAGGCCACCTTGCATGTTCCTGTGTGGCTTGATAAATCTATAGTAATGCAAAACAGCATAAATCGCTGCATTGCGTTACTCTGCCCCAGGGAGGCGTTCCATGGGTGGAGCGTGGGTGTTCCCACACATCTACTCATGGATTTTGGCACATTACCAGATTTACCATTAGTGGTAGACCTGGGAATGCAGAAAAATGCTACGTCTCCCCAGGTGAGGCGTAATGAGGAGAACATATTTATTTCTCCTTGTTTATTTCTCTTTCTATGTGTGCTCCATTCAGCAGCAAACATAGAAAGAGGAAAATGCATCAGAGGATTGTTTTTGTGCAGGAAGATGTCCCTCCCTGCACAAAAACAATCCTGCTTACAACACAGGCACTCTTGCACCATGGTGCAGGGGTGCCTGTATTGGCACTAGATAGCACATTGTGCGCCAGCGCGGGAAAATACAGGAATGTGGCATATAATGTTAAATACAGCACATTCCTGCCCTTTTCCTATCACACAGGGCAGACAGGTGCCTTGCTGCGCTGGAAGTTTTTTTTAAATAAATGCACCCCCTATTATCTCAATGTAGCATGAGGTCTCTGATTTGATTGGAATATCACTTCCATCTTCATTATTTTTATTTCATTACCTGTGACACGGGTGAAGAGTCGCATGGGAGGGCCTGCACCTCCTTTATCAGAATAACAGTCATTCTTTTTGGTAGCAGACGGCATGGTATAGCTGGTTGAGGTCAAGGATTTGGAAGAAAGCATAGTATTTCTCTGTCCATTGGGATTTGCTGTGGAATAAAGGCAAAAATGTCACAGGGCCGAAGTCCCTGACGGTCAACATTATGAAGACATCTACTAGGAAATGAATCAACAATCTCTACCACATGCTTAGTTAATAATATAAAGTTGGTTCCCTATTGGCGTGATAAAGACTAGAGCGGATGAATAACTTCTCTGCCCCATCCAAGCATTGTTATGTATGAGCAACTTATTGCCTGAAACAGGCAGGTTGCTTCATTTAGGACACCGTTTTGCCTGAACCTTAGTCAGGCTTGACGTTTGGTGTATGATTCTGTCCTGGCCTGAAGTCTGCTAGAGAGAATTGAACATTTTCAAGATGTGGCAGCATTGTGTAAGTACCAGACAGGCAAATAGGGCTGATGCCACAACTACTGAAAGCCATCTCCCTCACATGAAAAGATTTCTAGTGCAATAAATTAAAATCAAAAGGTAGTATTTATTGCATTTTCTGTGCCTGGTTCCATCCTCCATGTTCCAGAGATAAAATCACACATCTGACTAAAAATGATCTACAGGTTGCCTCTAAAAAATAAATTCAGTGAATGATTATCTCCAGGTGTTTCACAGGTCCTGATTACTGCTTGATACACTGTACTTTATAGCAAGATCTGCCTTTATTGCATGAAATCATGTGTTTAAAAGTGTACATGCAGCATTAAAAAACACAGCTTTATACCCAGCAAAACACACACCTGTGAAATACATACACTGAAGCACTGCATTGTTGCTAAAATGAGGAGCTACTGGCTAGTTGTTATTCCATAAAAGTCTCCAACATCAGCTACAACCACAGTGGTAAGAATTAGTGATCTGCAGCACTTCATTTTGTTTATGTTGCTCTCATTTTCCTGTGGATATCATTCATGTCTGATGAGTTTCTGTTTTTATTTTGATATTTCATCCCAGAATGGATTTATGGATTTCCTTTGCTTTTGAGGGGTTAAAAAGATACGTTACCAGCCAAAGAAAACCCTCCCAGCAAGAAAGTTGGTAATAATGTTCCTCATTCTCTCAGTGGATTTTCAGATAACACTGAAAACCGAGATGGCAAATAGAATCATCCGTGATTACTGTTTTGGATTAGTGAGCACTTGTCGCCTGGGAGCAACAACCTATAAACAGCTGTAGGAAGTCACTTCCTGTATATATTTCTTTAAATCTTGTAGTGCATTTCTACCCTAAAGTATAGCAAGTTAATTATGTTCTCTGGCTTTTTGAGTAATGTCGTGTTATGTTGTGTTTTGCTGTGTTGTGCTGTGTTGTGTCCCTTGCAGGCTGCGAGACATGGTGTAAATAATGTTTGAAAACATGACATGGCACCCCGATGTCTGCCATGCCAAAGACACTGTGTGGGCTATATTTAAGTCACCCCCACAGCAGGCCTTGGAGCCCTAAGGCAGGGTGCATTATAGCACATGTGAGGACATATCTGCATGAGCAAATATATCCCTGTAATGTCTACTCCCATTGCTGGATATTACAAGTGAGCAGGTAAGCCATCTTAAGTTTCCCAACTACATAATGGCTTCATTGAAACCTATGGTGTTTGACATCAAACACCTCGTATTAATAAACCCACACTGACTCAAGTGATGGATGTATTAATAGATGCACACAGAGGGTACTTTAGAGGTACCCCTGGACCCTACTAGTCCTCTAGCATGCTGGATGACTGGTCCTGTCTAGCCTGCCACCACAGATGAGTTTCTGACCCCCTAGGAAGTGAGAGCCCCACTCTCAGAGGTCAGAAAGAATGCACTAGAGTTGCCAGTGTATCCTTTTAGGTTGACTCCTCAGATGAGGACATCCTTTTAGCTTTCAAATGGGAAATGGGGCCAGAAGGGGAGTTGGTGATTCCAGAGGGAAGCAGATACTTCCATCACATCGAGATGAATGGAATCCCAATCACTGCCCTAATGGATATTTGTGCCATCACACCATTGTGTATGACAGGTTGGAGTCCCAGACCGGTATTTACCAGAAGAGACTGGACGAGTAAGGGCTGTCCCAGGTGAGGTTACTGTTAGGCCTGTGGCTTTAATACCCTTAGTGATAGTTAGGTTCCTTAGTCGACAGAGGGTGATAGTCAGTACGGACCTCCCCCTTGATTTTCTCCTTTGAAATGACCTTCCAGAGGTTGGTCTGTGCCCAAAAGAGGTACTAGTCCATTGCCAGTGTTCTTCCAAGGATTCTGGAGGTGCTGAACCCACAGTTAGTAAAAGTCGGTCCCAGAGGAAAAACAAGAGGAAGAAGTGTAGGAAAGGCGGGCAACTTTAAAAAAAAGTTCCAATGTGTCAAGGAAATTCTGCTCCAGTAATGAAGAACTTCAAAGATGACACTGGTGAAGCCTTACCTGCCCCACAAAAAAGTCCTGACTAGTCAGGCAACTGTTCAGCAGGAGGTTGTGGCCCCTCAGCTAACAGAAGAGAGAGTGGGTGTTTGCTACAAGACGTAATAACTCCCACTCCAAAACAGCAGTAGGACCCCCTGAACCGAAATAAACCTCTTTGTTAGCCCACCCACCTGTCAGTGGTGAACTAAAGGTGTTGTTCTGGGTGCTGACACCTGTCAGTAGTCTCTATTGGGTGTTACCTTTTTTGGGCTGCTCTGTCCTTGGTATGGTGGTCTGATCCCATGCCAAATAGAAAGTTAGGCCCCTTGATCCTGGTGGTCATGGTGGGGTTACTACAGTTCTGAGTAAGCCTCTTTGGGTAAGCTGGGAGTTGCCCTGGCTAAGATTGGATTAGAAGAGGTAGATACCTCTAACCCCAAGGAAAGGAGAAAAGATTAAACAGATCTAGTCCAGTTTAAAAATTGGTCCCATTACTGGTGGGATAGGTCAACTGCCCAGAGGCAGTGCCCTGGCCCGGAGGATGTGATGCAGAGTAGGCCCTGCAACAATGCAGCCTGTTTCCTTGCTCTCTTCCTTACCTGACAGAATAGAAAGACTCTCCCAGGTTGTGACTGAGTCTCCTGGGCTGTTGGCTGGGTGGGGCAGAGTGGGGTTGTATATAAAATTGGGTGTGTGTTGCAGTCCTCCTTCACACTTTTTGCCCCCTTTTTAGCTACTAGATGCTGGCTTTTGACTCTGACAGGGCACTGAGGCCTGCTAACCAGACCTCAGTGCCAGTGCTCCTTCCTTAAAACAAAGTGATGTGTGGTTATTTCCTGATTGGCTAAGGGCCTTCACCCCTGTAAGTCCATAGTAAATAGTACCCCAGGTACCTAGGGCATAGGTACTAAAGAGAGTCCCTAAGGGCTGCAGCATCTCTTATGCCACCCACACACAAATTCCACACAGACTGCCATTGCAGGCTGCGTGACATAGTGCAAACCATGTTTGGAAACATGACATGGCACACTCCTGTCTGCCATGCCAACAACACTGCATGAGCTATATGTAAGTCACCCCTACAGCAGGCCTTGGAGCCCTAAGGCAGGGTGCATTATAGTACATGTGAGGACATATCTGCATGCGCAGATATGCCTCTGTAATGTCTAGTCACATTACTGGATATTACAAGTCAGCAAAGAAGCCAGCTTAAGGTATGTACTGGGCACTGGTCAAAACGAGTTTCCCAGCTACATAATGGCTTCACTGAAACCTATGGTGTTTTGTATCAAACACCTCAAATTAATAATCCCACACTGATTCCAGTGATGGATTTATTAATACATGCACCCAGAGGGTACCTTGGACGGTACCCCTGAACGCTAGTAGTCCTCTAGTGTGCTGGCTGACTGGTCCTGTCTACCCTGCCACCACAGATACGTTTCAAAACCCCCTAGGAGGTTAGAGCCCCTCTCTCAATGGTCAGAAACAATGCCTGTTCTGGCAGAAGGTGTTTACACCTCCTCCAGCAGGATGGCTAGCAAATTAGCATGTCAAGGTAGAGAGCTTCAAAGAGCCCACCACCTTTGATATGTGAGCCTGGCTTTCCCCAGGCCTGGAGGATGCCCCCCTGCCCTGAGGCCTATTTGACACCAAGACAGGCAGGAAATTAGCTATGCAAGGAGGCGTGTTACACCTCCAGGCTAGTCACACTGCTAAGGTGGGCTACCTGAAGTGAACACGAAAATTAGGAGTTCACCACCTTGGTTGTGGTGAAATTAGGAACTATGGGACAGGGTGATGGCCACCCCCACAGGAAGTGGTCATCTAAGGGGGTAGTGACTCCAGAGGTAAGAAGCCCATTGGATACTGCCACTCACTCCCCTTAATGCCCCTAAATTAAGTATTTAGATGGCTCCCTGACACCAGGAAATCAGATTTGTCTGCCTGAAGAAGAAAGAAGGACAAAGAAGAGTCCCCAATGTTAGAACTGAGGAGCAGAAACTGCCTTGGCGCCAACCCTACCAGCTTGCCTATTGTCCCAGACAACTGCACGGATCCGGCTCAAACAGAAAGCGGGGTCACCTCCAAAAAGCTGTGGAACATTGACCTACTACTTCACCTCGCTAGCAACATCTTCCTTGGAGCAGAGGAGCTGCTTGCCTGCATGTTTGCAGGCACAAAAAGCACCAAAAATAGAGCCTATGCCAGCGCAACCCTGCCGGACCAAAGAGCACTGCCCACGAGCGTCCCGGCTCCAGTTGCCATGAACTGATGGTGCCCCTGAGGCACAGAGACCTCAAGAGTCGAGCCCCCCTTAGATTCAACCAGACTGGTCCCCCGTCTCCACCTGCAGCCTCTCCTGCTAGACAACAGGAACTGCAAAAGCCTCAGACCATGAAAACCAGACACCACGAAGCACCACTGCACCCAAGCCCCACAACCCTGGGTGGAGTGGACAAATGGTGCCAACGGGGTCATGAGACCCTCAAGAGCAGAGCCCTCCTTTGGGTTTGGCTCGACTGGTCCCCCAGTCCCCACCTGTAGCCTGTTTTGCAGGCCCCCCTACAACTGCGAGTGCCTCCGCAGTCCTGCAGTCCCGCAGTCCCGCAGTCCCGCAGTGCGACCCCACCAAAAAAATCACATGTGCGGCTGAACCCACCAGCCCAAGTTCCAGTGGACCAGCGATGTCCCTACATGCCCAAGCATCTCAAGGACTGGGCCCCTTGTGGGTTCGCCCAGATTGGTCTGCCAGTCCCTTTTTGCAGCCTCTTTGTAACCAGACCATTCCTCATTGACTTCAACGGGGCACCCAACGCTGATTTGCATCTCTGCACCCGGACGCCCCAGAGCTGACCGAGGTGACCTGTTGGTGCTGCCTTGGATAGTGCCCCCTACTTACCTTAAGTACTGTAGAACAGTCCCATAAGTTGCTGCTAAGTGCCGTATGCAGTATATGTTTCTTTCCCATAGGATAACATTACCGCTTTAAAAGATACAAGTGCCATTGTACTGCTGCATACTGAATAATTGTGATACCTCAAGTGCAAGTGTATTTCTGTCTATTTCCAAAACAGTCATCACTCAAAGCAAAGTACTTACCCAATTATGAAGTAATAAGTGTTATTTTTCTAAATTGGTGTGGATCTCCTTTTTGAATGTGTGCATCATTTATTGACTCTGCAGGGCTTATTTACAAGCCCCTTGCGCCGCCAATGTGTCACTTTTTTTGATGAACTAGCGGCGCAGTGTGCTGCCCCATATTTACAAGGCCACGCAAAGCCCCCCTGCGTGGCTTTTCATGGCCTTGTAAATACGGCCCCTTTTCACGCATCACTTTAGGTGAAAAGGCATGCCATGTGTGTAGCTGTGGGTGTTCCCACGAAAC
Organism: Calotriton arnoldi; assembly: GCA_963921515.1. Taxonomy (NCBI): domain Eukaryota; kingdom Metazoa; phylum Chordata; class Amphibia; order Caudata; family Salamandridae; genus Calotriton; species Calotriton arnoldi. Next base: position 650,868 of record CAWUFW010005042.1, on the reverse strand, counting down.
ACCCATGTATTCTGTTGCATTCCCAGATTTACAACATTTCGTAAACCTGGGAATGCGTAAGAATTCTACACCTCCCTAGGGGAGGTGTGCGGAGGAGCAACGAGAAGAAATACTTTTATTTCTCCTTGTTTTTTCCTCTTTCTAAGCGTGCTGCATTCTGCAGCACACATAGAAAGCGGAAAACACCATCACTGATTGTTTTTGTGCAGAAATGTGTCCCTTCCTGCACAAAAACAATCATGCCCGCAATGCAGGCACCCTTGCACCATGGTGCAAGGGTGCCTGCATTGGCGCATGGCAGCCAATTGTGCGCCAGCGCAGGGGATAGCACAGGGATGCATCATGTTGTTGTAAATATGACACATCCTAGTGCTTTTAAAATGACGCAGCTCGACCCAGCAAAATGGCATGCGGCGCTGCTTCATTTTGTTGTAAATTAGGCCCTGAGTGTGTATCAAATGTCTAACACTGCTCCTTGATAAGCCTAAGGCTGCTCAACCACACTACCCCCAAAAAGAGCACTTTGGGATTGTTAAGGCAAGCCCTGTCCACTTATATGGAATACTTGGACTCTCTACACAATTGACCTCTTTTTGGTATATTATATCAAGAGTCAGCTTCCTACAATAACTAAAACTAAACTGCTATTCTAGAGAAGGAATCCATGTGGAATATGAGGAACTATGGGAAGCTATGATAATCAAGTGGATAATCAGTATTCAGGGTTGTCTCAGCTTCAAGCATTATTTCATTATAGAGAGTTGAGATGGGTTTGGAGTAAACAGGTGGTGGAGTTGCAGACTCTGGGTGAAGTGTCTAGTCTAAATTCACATACCTGAGACAACCCTTGCCCTGATCAATAGGTTTTACTAATTCTAGAGAGGTTCATGAAGAGGTTTATGTGGTGTTTAAAGCTCACCTTACAACATCCTACAGCATCATCCCTACTCCTACCCAAATTTAGAGAGTGGGAGGTTTTGATGCCAGGAACAAAGAGCGGTCATGAAGAAAATCATAAATCATGCATTAGTGGAGGTGGCCATCTGCTCTTCTTGTGATCACAGCTGAAAGACTAGACCGCACTTGACAACTACCTCCTGAAGCGTGAGCTCATACTAAAAGCTGCCCACTGACATCTGGTAGTAAGAGGATATCAAATGTGGAACTCCCTCCCATTATATTGAACGAACTATCACTTCAACATGGCATTGTGATTGATTCCAATCTAGATACTGTTGTTTTGTAGATTTAGTTAAACCAAGCAACACCACGATGCCCATAGCTATTGAAATTATTACATAAGTAAAACTCTCTGATACTCACTGATCTAGTTCATGCCATACAAAATTGCAAATGCATTAAAATAAATAAATGTGAATGTTTGAGAAGGAGGCTTGCTTTAACAGGAGATTGATTTTAGTAAGAAGCTAACTTTGAGTTGCTATTGGGCTTATATTATTTGGTGTACCTGTTCATGGATCTAGAGGATTGGTACCTGGTGATTGGTGTGGATGCCCCTAAACATATGTATTAAGTGTTTTTGGAGTGGTGTGTAATTAAGGTCTGATGATTGGCAGAACATCAACTCGGTAGATCCCCTAAGAATATAGCTGCATCCAATTGTTCCCATGATTGTGAGTCTAGGGCTGGTCATGGAAGGTATGCAGGTTACAGAATTAGGACAAAAGGCCTTATTTAGAGTTTGGCAGATGCTGAGCATCTGTCAAAAAGCAGAGGATGTTCTGTCTACACTACTTACAGTTTAGAGGGCCTCTATGCACTCTAAATAGAGTCGATTGGACATCCACCACTTTTTGATGGATGTCCTGCATGCATTCTCCAAATTGTAATTAAGGCCCATAATTTAGTGAGAGAAGACAATACCCAATGTGTATACAATTATATAGTTGTAAACAGTGGCCACGCCAGATGACTTTCTAAGATTCTGACATATATTGTAATTGTGTATAGCTAAGTAATGTTTAGGGGGTTAGAGGATGTGTTGAGATTTGTGTATTTACAGTCATGTGTCTGGTCCAAAAACAGGTATCATTGTGTGTGATTGATGAGCCTGGATACTTGCTTGAGGAACAGGCCAAGGTTTGACAGTGAGAGTGTGGGAATTAATTCCCTACTGGGGATGTTTGGATTACAGATACTCTGTCTACAATAAGCTTGCGTGCCTGAGGTGCGAAGGACATAGAAACCTGAAGTGACAGAAGGCATGTCTTTGCTAATTTCAGGGGAAGGTACTGATGGTGCCTGCAGAATATAGCTTTGTGGATGCCTGATGAGGAGCAGCAGTTGAATCCACCCCAAGGAGGTGAGGGGTTACAACCAGAAGACATGGATAAGATCCTTGTGGACAGAGGGGACAGACAGACTAGCTCTAGGCTGACTCAAGCAGCTGGGATGCAAATTCACCAGGCTATTCTGGTCCAGATCTATATCTCTACCATTTCAATTATTGCTGAAGAAGAGTGGAGCCATTGGGAGCTTGAACTTGGCCATCTCAATCAATCAGGGGAATTGTAAGCGCGCTACTCTCCCGTGAGGGTCTCAAGGCGATGTCATGCAAGACTATAAGTGGCCAATGCATAGTAAGACAAAACTATTGGGCTAAGGATCCGAGCAGGTTAGAATGAGTTAGTTCCTGCTTTGTTCACTGTTCTACCTTTTGAGCAGGAGCTGCTGTGATAGCCATGCCACCTGTACTAGATTCCATAGTACAATTCAGTATGAGGCAAGATTGTGGAAAGAAGAATAGGACATCTTCTAGATTGGTTCGACTTATGATACTTGAATAAGACAAACAGTTCTACTCTCCAATATTTGCAAGAGCAGCTGAGCTGTACTGCCAGGATAAATAAGAAAGACGAACAGTACTTTGAGAACACCCTCATTTACACATTTACAATTATTTCCTAAGTATCATACACAATATATTGTGCAATGTTCACCTCAACAGCAAATTATCAATATCAACACAGTCTTCTTTTGCACTCAGCCTTCATTAACAGAAAATAGATACAAAGATGTAAAACTAGACTCATGGATGGTTATCCACTTAACTGGAATGCAGTGTCCTTTCACCTTAACTGAAATGCAAGCTTCCTGGTTCTGTGTTAGAGTGCAACATGTGAAACATGCATGAGATGCTGCAGCTTTTGCTGAAGATACTGCAAACAGAAGATGATACTCTTCATGGAATATCCACAGCAAAAATATGGTCCACTGTTAGTCATTATTGTTTAAAACCACACACTGTTAGTCATAATAAGTCAGAGACAAGCTATATTAGGTTTTGTTGTTGAAACATAATTTTCAGTGGATGTTTCCTCACCAGCGCCTGGATACCCTCACGGGTGATTAGCTGCACCATACAAATCCACATAACATAACAAAACATAACATAACCAAGTTTCGTATGTGCACTGTGCAGCAAAATGTATGCATTCCTTGCACTAATCACATGGCCTCTCTTTCCTGTCCTGTCAAAGATGACTCAGCAATTGATCACAACAAAAGAAAAGCCTGTGAAGTCAACTACAGGTACCTGCGAAGGCAGAGACAGCAAGTAAGGCACAAAAACAGGGATGCCAGGTCTCCTGACACGAACCTCTGAAGTAGGTAAGTGCATGAGCTTGATTGTAGCCAAGGTCTCACACCCAGTGCCAGCTCCTACAAAATTATGAGAAAGAACAACTCACTGGATTTTCTCTACCATTGCTGATGACTTCCGTCACTCGAAGGGTTGATGGAGCTGGGGATCAGGTGCTTGGACTACCCAGTGGCTCGTGGTCTGCAGCCAGCAAGGGAGCGAGTATTCAGTAGGACACATCCATAGGTTTGGACTTATCAACAGATCACACCAGACAAACACCCAGTCAGGCCTTCATCCCAGACTTTCTGAAGGGTGTGAGAGATTGCTTTGATACCAGTTAAAAGGATTAGTGCCCACATTGGCTCATTCAATTTCATTTTCTTCACCTACAAACAGGTCTGCTTACTAATAAAGGTGATAGAAACCTAGAGAGATTTCAGGAAGAGCAGGATTACCACAGACAACCTAATGTCCTGGCAGGGTAGGCTGTCGGTGGGGATGATTGAATGACACATATTTTCTATCTGTCCATGTGGATGGGAGTGTATTGTACATGTGTGCACTTTTTGCACTTAAGTAAGCAAACAGATTTTCTTGTGGACCCCTCTGTGTTCCTGATTTGATTCAAGATTAACAACAAGTGTACAGCACGTAGTCAGTTGTGTGAGACTATTTATTATTCTGTGTGTTGATATTTAGGGGCTTTAACCAGGTGGAGGCAGTAATATAACCCAGAAAGGAAAATTGAGAGCTCCAGTGATGTTGGCGCTCACATACTTGGCTTCAAGTTAGGGGGATTTTTAGTCACTGGGCTCACACATGCTAGCCCCCCCCCCCTCCCCTTTACAGATGAAAACCAACCCAGGCACTTCACAGGACTGAGGATACTCCTGCAGATAAGAACTTTAGTTCCAGTTTCTAGTTTGCTACCTTCCACCTCCTGCTCTCTTAGTTTCCATTTCCCTTGTGTGGTCTTCTCCTTGTCGATCGTGGCTGTGTATTTTAGTTCAATTGCAAAGTAAAGGGGCCCCCTGATACTGATGAGAAGTACACCTAGACAGGGAAATACATTAATGTAAGTACTCTAGGGCTACTTCAAACAATTAATTCTCTCAAACCATTATAAGGAAAAGGACAATAGTGACACAAGTAATTAGAAAAATATAAAAAATGATTTATTAAATATCTTTGTCATTCTAATAAATATAAAACACACATTGAGAGAAAAAAGGATCCTACAGAGACTAGTAATTAAACAACATTCTAACCACATTCATTCATAACCACAAGCATACTACATACACATAATCATATTGATATATATGATCTTCTTGACAATCATGATTTGATTTGTAATAGATGTAGCAAAAAACAGCAAGTTGATGAACAAATGATTCTTTTGGGTGGTTTCCAGAATGACTCTACACGCGTTTCGACAGACAGATCCTTTTTTTTGTAAAACCATATCAAAAAGATGATTACTTTTCTTGCCACTTCCTATTGATAAAAGGAGAGCTAACCCTGCTCGAAAATAATTCCGGCAGGACGGATGAGCTGCTGGTCCTTTAAGCCATTAAAACTGATGCGATTTGGATGTTCGAAAAAGACAGGCAGCTCTTATCTCAGGGTAGCAGCCAGCCGATATCAATGGAGCTAAAAAGCCGGTAACCAATGGTGGTTTGATATGGTTTTACAAAAAAAAGGCCCTCTACAGGTATTTCGGGTGATAGCCATTTTTTGATGTCTCAAGATTCACCTTAGCTCTCACTGACGTTAGAACAGTTCAAGATCCTGAGCATTTACGTCTCGTCCATATGAATGTAACTTCGGAGAGCGTTTACTTTTCATCCTCTACCTATGGACCTTGTTTAAATATCCTGAGCGCAACATTCGGTGGTGGAACTCCTGATGAAGGCAGTTGTCTGTCGAAACGCGCGTAGAGTCATTCTGGAAACCACCCAAAAGAATCATTTGTTCATCAACTTGCTGTTTTTTGCTACATCTATTACAAATCAAATCATGATTGTCAAGAAGATCATATATATCAATATGATTATGTGTATGTAGTATGCTTGTGGTTATGAATGAATGTGGTTAGAATGTTGTTTAATTACTAGTCTCTGTAGGATCCTTTTTTCTCTCAATCTGCGTTTTATATTTATTAGAATGACAAAGATATTTAATAAATAATTTTTTATATTTTTCTAATTACTTGTGTCACTATTGTCCTTTTCCTTATAATGGTTTGAGAGAATTAATTGTTTGAAGTAGCCCTAGAGTACTTACATTAATTTGTGTATTTTAGTTCTCCACCCTTGCTGTTACCACTGTGCATGTTCCTTCATGGTCACAGCTGACTACCTAGAAGGTGTTTTTTTGTCCACTGTGAGTATTTATTTATTTATTTAAAGTTTTGTATAGCGCGAACATGACCCCAAAGGGTATCAGAGCGCTTTACATACGGTTTAAGTCAACAAAGGAAACAGCTAGGGGAGAGAAATCAGGTAAACAGTGGGACAAAATACAGCAGGTGCAGGATGAAATTGAGGAGGACAAAGGAAGCAGGTTGGGAGAGACCGAAACGTAGGGCAATAAACAGCAACAAGAACAAACAAGACAGAATACAGTAACTTAGCGGCAAGAGGAGCACAGCATCTAGTTCAACGCATTGTTCATTAGAAGTTTTTGACTTTCCTTTTGAAGGCAAGTGTAGAGGGAATCAGTCTTGCTTCCACTGGGAGGGAGTTCCAGATTCTCGGGGTGATGCCAGAGAATGAACGATTGTATGTTTTAAGCTTATTAAATTTCTTGGGCTTGAGCAACAGTGTGCCGGTGCTCCTTGTGGACCGGGAGCCACCAGAGAGTTCCAGCTTGTTTGTCAGGTAGAGTGGGGTGTTGAAGTGTAGTGCCCTATGGGTCATACAAGCGATCTTTAGTTGTATCCTTGCTTCAAAGGGAAGCCAATTGAGCGATTTCAGGTCCGGGGTGATGTGGTTGTTCTTCTTGGAGCCTGTGATGAGTCTAGTAGCAGCATTTAGAGATGCTCGGATAGGTGCTAAACTGAGTTTCGGCAAACCGCAAAGAGTCGCACTGCCGTATTCTAGTCTGGAGATGACAAGTGCTTGCACCGCCAGTATTGCCTTTATGTTACTTTTATAATATCACTACTTAGTATCAGTTCAACAGACCCTGCCTTTGCATATACATCCTATATGTGGGTATTTGCAGTAAGTATCTTTAACAGCAATTGTGGGTGAGGAACTTACTGAGCTTCAGTCTTACCCTGTGGCGCTCTTGAGTGCACATTCCGTCTATTGTTAATGTTGTTATAAGCATGCATTTCATGTGTGTTAGTTATTCTGAATTCCAAATAGCTTCTTGAGTGCCTGTTTTTTCAGAACTTTGACTTTTTTAGTTCCTTTTGTAGAGCATTCCCATTAGATCCGTTTTTTCTTTTAACTTCCAGTGTGATCTTCCGCAACTCTGTACCCAATATTCTGTTTACTTTGCCTACACTGCCACCAGCCCTTGTCAGAGTCCTTGTCAGTAGCTTGCAATAAATATGCTTATAGAAGCCTGGACAATGTAGAGAACCTTGCCAAGTTCACTTTAAGATTTGTAAAGCCTAGTCCTAGATAGCAATAGTCTTTTAATTTTGTTTTATAACTGAAGCTAGTGCTTGGTTATTGCCTACATGAACATTTCTGTTTCTCACTGAGCAGGCTTGGGTTTTTTTCTACGTGATTAATTCAAACAGTTATCAAGTTCTCTATCTATTCACTGACATTCATTCCTTTCTCCAGACTGGGTGAATCGGCATTGCTTTTGTCACTCAGGGAACAATATGTTCAGGATGTGCATTTTCACTTCTCACCTACTAAGCCAAATTTCCCAATTGAGTTTATTCTTGATTTGATCTTTATCATTGTTGACGGCTTTATCAGATGACATTTTGAAACAACCTACACGTTTTTCAATACAGTATAAAATTCCGCTACCCACAGCTCTTGCGACCCACATTTGTTTTAATATTGTCTGCTGGGGAACATGCATTTTTCTGGTACTTACTGTACTTGAAATAATAACTTCTGCTGATAGTATAATTTGAATACCCTCAGCCACAAAATCTGCCTCATAAGTGTTTTATCTCAATGATAAAAATAAACAAACACCTAACTGGCCTCTGTGTCGTGCTGGTATTTGTTCGCTATAGCTTTTTCAGTGAATTGGCATCAGTCCATATTTACCTTAAAAAGCAGACTTTTTTAATCTAACTTTTTTCCACACCTCCCTCTTCTAGTCTTTTTGCCATACATGTGCATCGGTGTTATTCTGTGGTGACCCTCAATCGGTACTTAATTTGTAAGAAAGTAAGTGCCAGAGGCCTTCTCAGAAGGCCACTGCAGCTTGCACCAGCCACTAGCACTGCCAATGACAGTACCATCACAACTAACCATCACACTCATACAAGTGTGACAATTCAGATTTTAAATATACATTAAAAATGACTGGCACGTGCCGCCCAAGCTATTCTTATAGCTTTGGGTGGCAGGCTTTATTGATTTCAATGTATATTTAATTATTAAACAACTGTTGTTGTGCTCCAATCAAAATCAGATTAACAGCGCCACCAGTAGCTGGTTGTTGTAGGAGCCGGTGTTCACAAAATAGTGTTGGTGCTGAGCACCGAAAACCGCCGGCTCAAATTAAGCACTGCCCTCAAGGTTAAACCAAACCCAGTGTGTGACCTGGGGGCCACACACTTGCGCCTCGCAATATTTCCCAGTTCATGGTCCTGATTACAAATGGCCCGTGACACTGCGATAGCTGCGCAGGTATGCTGTTTGTGCAGAGATCAGTGGCGTAGCTACACCTTGTGCCGCCCGTGGTGTTCCCTGCGTATTCCGCCCGCGGTGGTCGTATGAAGGAGCGGGGAGGGGTTGGGGGGGTGCTGGCCCGCTCCCCTGCCCCCAACTTGCTACGCCACTGGCAGGGATGAAGATTATAAATGCAGCAATATTTTTCACACCCGGTAATGACTTGTTACAGTCTCCGTTAAAGTTTGGCAGGTCAAATTTGCTGGAATTTCATAGGGAAAAAGGGTCCATTATTTACCGAGGCATGCAGATCTTAGAGCGGTAAGCACCGAATTCTACATGTTTATTCTGAACAAGCCCGAATAGATCATATTTATCTCACCAGATAAATTCATGTTATATTTTATCTGGAGTGATAATTATTGTAGTCAGCAAGCCAAACTCGTAATCAGGCCCCATGAGTCGTGCATTTTTCTTCAAGTTCTTTAGGTTTGGATTTATAATACTAACTTAACCAGTCTCATATTAATATGAAGAAGTACTGGAAAACAGGCATATTGTTGCCTGTTACCTGAACCAAAAACACAGAGGGGCAAATTCCGAGCTGTACCGATCTCTGCAGGAAACACCACTGCGCATGAATCCTTTACCGGATGTAGGAAACCTAACACTTTTCCATGCACATCTCCACCTGCTGAAAGCAGGTGATGAATGTGCATGGAAAAGGCCACGAAATTAGGAATCTAATTTGGTAATAGGCCTGGTAATTCTGGGTCCAGCTTTTTCTGCCCTATGGTGGTCTTTCTCGGTATTTAACGCCCCCCAGCAGACTAGAAGCACGTTCTCAGCAGAGTGGGCCATCCCTCTTATGAGAATCACAGCCATTTCGAAGAAACATTATAATGTTGCCTCTTATCCTACACCAGCACACCCTCCATATTGGCCCAGCTGTGTAATTTTGGCTGAAAGCATTTATGATCTTATCAGAAAAACGTAAGTAGCTATGGAAGGTATGCTGTCAGCCAATTGTTTTCAGAGCAAACAATTTGACCCTCTCAGGAACCAATTCACATTCTTTACGATCATTGAGCCTTTCCAAGCAAGCTGAATGCTTTCAATTGGCAAACATTTGTTCTGCTTGTGGTGAAGCAAAGTGGAGCATGCCCCAAGGCTTATTGCACCATCATCCTTACTTCCCAATGCAATTTTCTAGGGTATAACTACATTTCCCGGTCTTGTGGTGTTCATGTTTTAGGCATTTCAATCTGTGTTTTTCTGATATTATGTTTTTTCCACATATCTTTTCTTAAGCTAAATAAATCAGAAATTATTATTTTCCATGTTTTCAGACCCTGTTTAACTTACTATAAACATACACAAATCAACATGCTCATCTTTCTCAAGCTGTTCACAAATTTGTCATCTTTTAAAACTTGTACATGTTTCTACATGGATCAGAGGAAGAAATGTTCAATAACTAAAATAATAATAAGAAGAAGAAGAAAAGTCCTCTTTTGGGTGCAATGATGTGCCCCTTCATTTCGGTAAGCCATGAATAGTCAACTGTCCAACTCAGATCAGAATTTCCCTACATTAAGCACACATGTGCCCTGCAAACAACGTAGAAAACAGTTAAATAAAGAGCAAGGCGGTATCAAAAATGGGCTGTGTTTAAATGTTTTGCAGGCTAAATTGAAACCACTTAATAGCTATAGCTTCCAAGTCAACAAGCATTAGCAAAACCAATATGCTTGGCTTGCATGTTGTCTTGACTAAACATTTAAAAAAAAAAAAAGTCTACTGCAGTAAAACAAAAAAACAACACAAAAATATTATTACTTTCTGTATAAAATGCATCTATGAGAAAGCAAATAGTGTGTGATGAATCAGAGTACTTTGGAAATGTGAAATAGCTTTTAATGCATTGAAATGTAAGCACTCTATAGGAGGGAGAATAATACATCACACAACCAATAATATGAGATGAGAAAGTGATATTCTGGGCAGAGCCCCCTCTACTTATATTTTAAAGCTTTGTTCACAATAGGATGTGCAGACCACTGAGCTGTTACGCCTGCCGTAAAAAATAATATTGTCTATACTATGGGATGAATCTCCTTTCATTTAATCAAGTGACTTCATGTTAATTACACACTTTGGTACATACCACACTACCCACTTCTGGGTTCATTGGGTGTGGATTCAAACTCAGGGGCAAATTTATTAGTGAGTTGCGTTGCCCTTGCACCATGCAACGGGGCCCAAGAGCGACGCATCTCTTAAGTTAGATTTATCAATTTCCGTGGCCTTGCACGGCTTGATAAATCTAGAGTAATGCACCCCAGCGCAAATCGCTAAGTTGCATTACTATGCCCGAGGGAGGCATTCCATTGGTGGAGCATGGGTGTTCCCAAGCATCCACACACGGATTTTGGTGCATTCCCAGATTTACAATTACTGGTAGACCTAGGAAGGAGTTAAAATGCTACACCTCCCCAGGTGAGGCGTATCGAGGAGAAACATCCTTATTTTTCCTCGTTACTGCATTGTACACCACACATAGAAAGAGTTAAATGCCTCAGAGGATTGTTTTTGTGCATGAAGGAATACCTTCCTGCACAAAAACAATTTTGATTGCAGCTCAGGCATCCTTGCACCAAGGTGCAAAGGTGCCTGCATTGGCACTATGCAGCACATTGTGTGCCAGAACAGGGAAAAGGCGAGGCTGTTAAATTCAGCACATTTCTGCCCTTTCCCTATTACTCCGCGCAGAGCAGCAAGGTGACTTTATGCGGCAATTGATTTTTTCATAAATATACCCCTCAGTGCCCCCGTGCTTTCATATGCATACTTATACAAACACACCTGGATTTGGAAATAAACATGCAGAAAAGGGCTAGGATATTCTGGCTCCAACATGTTATTCCCCATCTTGGCCATCTAAAGTTAGAATTACACAGTAGAGCTGCAGGAATACTGGCCATTCTGGCCTTTGTATTCCCCAGTCCCCAATACCATGCAACTTGGAATCGGGGCCTTTAAAGGGGTAGGAAATCTTATCTTTTGGCACAAATGTGACTCAAATCTTACTGTACCCATAATCATGCCCAAGCAAAAAGGTACTTTATAGGTCATTTTGTTACTCTTATCTTTCCTTTAGTGATGCCTGTATGTCTAAGACTTACTCTTCTTTTACTCATGCCTTCATGACAAAGACTAACTCTTCCTTTATCCATGCCACTGTGGCAAAGACTTAACCTTCCTTTACCCAGTCCTCCATGGCAAAGACTTAGGGCCTAATTTAAATGTAGGCAGACAGCCTGTTTCTCCACCAGGGTGACAGAGTAAATTACTCTGTCACCCTGAACGAGATGCCGCCCGCCTAATTTAGAAATGTCAGCCAAACTGGTGTTGCGTCGGAGTTTCCTCTCCGCCAACATATAAATTAGGCCCTTAGCTTTCCTTTATCAACGCTTCCTTGGCCATGGTATTCTGTCAATAACCATGCCTACTACCAGAGTTGTTATTTTAGTTACTATCCACATACTCATGGGCTATTAAGCCCTTTATAGTGTTCACATTTGCTGTACCTATAATGATTCTCAAACCAAGAATTATTTTCCAAACATTCATGTACCCAAACACAGTTAACTTTCATGCGAGCTATCATTTAAATATGACTATGGCATAGTTTGCTATCACTTGTCAAATTTTTTCAAAGCTATATAAATGCAAATAATATATAGCTATCTTAGCCTTCATTTGTGTGAGCCTGCACTTATGTGTTGAAATGTAAACATTGTGAACGTCATTTATTAAAAAACTTTGAAATGGTGATGTCTGTCCTAACATTAAAAAGGTCACTGAAAATGATACAGCTCTTTCCCTATCCTAGTGAGGTTCGCAGTATATTTATTACATCACACCATTCCAAGAAGGAGTTGTATCATGGACCCTGTTTCATCATTGAAAAATCGAATTTCTAAAAGTGGGTCTTTATTTTATCCTTTCTTCAAGTATAGCGAATCACACAATAAGAAGTAATTTGATAAGCAATATCTGGTGTTAAAAAGAAAATTCTTTAGTATTCTTTAGGATTGGGCAACTAGTCTATATCTATTGCTAACACTTACACAACAAGAAGCCAGAGATGGACGTGTGTATTCATAAATTAGTCAAAAATTGAAGGGTGTAGAAGCTTTATTATAGAAGAATACTACTCTGTCACAACGCAGGTGTTGGTTTCAGTTAAAGAAACTGGATTTACATCGATTTAAATTGTATTAGTTTCATGCCATGATTAGAAAGACTTTTGTTGGGGTGCGTGGCTTGTGCGCGCTGAAGATGGCGGCCTGACTGCTGCTCCCATGTGAAACATCCTGATGAGAAGATGTTCTTTTTCCCAAATGCTGCTATAAAAAAGGTATGTGCTGTGGGTGCTTAAAGAGTGCGAGCAGAGTGCTGAACTTGTTCAATATGGTTTTTTAACCATGTTTATATGTTAAAATGCTTCTGCTCAGTCCGAGCATGGCACAGCCACCACTTTGAATATGCATTTGTGAGTTTTACATTCATATCATGGCGCGTAATATTTTGAGGTGGCCTGCTAAATTTTCCTTTTTATGGGACCGAAGAATTGGTGACCAGTATGAATGAGGAAACATAATTTATAACTTTCAATGGCAAATTACTTCAGTAATTAAAGTGCTGATGTGGCAGACAGAGGAGAGGCAGTTTTGAGGACTTTATTTATTTAAACTCCACATTAAACAGACATTACTACACATTGTTGTCCTCTCTTTTATCATTGCTGTTAAATTCCTTTTATTTCATGGGCAAACGGAAACAACTGAAATGTCTTCACAAGTTAACTTCTATAACTACATCACACATTGTGGGACACTCCCAGCTATTTCAAGTGGCGCAAATGCAAATGATACTCTACATAAATTGGATGGCTAAATATCTATTCCTCCTAAGTGCATGCATGCTACCCAATTCCCTTTGTCTCATAAAGAATTGCCTGGCGGGAATAATAAACGACCAATGAAAAACCTAATATCACCTATCAAATCCCCACTTCCAATCACCTTGGAAGATATATTAGATGAAATTAAAAACCTTAAACCCTCTGTAATGGAAACTAATAATACTCTCCAAAGACTGAAAGAAAAGTGGTTGAATCTTGAATCAAGGTGTTCCGCTGTTGAGCAAAGTATACGTGATGCAGAAGATGCTATTAAGAAAAGTCAATTCAATGTCTACAGAAATACAGCTTTTAAAGAAATAAACTGAGGATTTGGAAAATAGGAATTGCTGTAACAATCTCTGAATTTATGGTATTCTGGAAGAAACAGAAGGCTGATTTGGTCACTTTCTTGAAGTCCGCACTTCCAAAGCTTGTTGGTCTGTCAGAAAACTTTGTCCCAAATATTCAAAGAGCTCATTGAATTGGACTTACATTATCTCATTTGCAGACTCAACACAAGTCTAGAGGCATCATAGTTCTTCTCTTGTAGGTTAAGGACCTCATGGAAGTTCTTTCTGCAGCAAAGCAATAGTTAGGTCAAAATGTCTTTTATTCCCAGGATCTATAAAGGTCTACAGCAAATAGATGGAAGGAATTCTTGAACATGTGTCCAGTCTTAAGATCAATGAACGTTATATATGGTTTAATACATCCCTGTTTCTTCAAGGCCGGTTACAAGCACAATGCCACTACATTCGACCATCCAAACCAGCAGAGAGAATTTTTACATCTTCACAAGGGAGAGGCAATGGATACCGAGAAACCATAGTTCATTTTATTAATTATTCACTAAAAACCTTCTTTTGTCTTTTGATCATCTTAAATGGTCTGTTGTTCCATGTTGGTTTTCTTGGTTATGCTTGTTCTAAGTACAACCCCGTATATTAACTCTTTTCTTTCCTCTTTGCCTAACCATAAATGTTGTCCGCCCTACACCTCACCTATAGGTTCCCTGATGTACATTTGTGGGGTTCCCCACATTGTTACTTCTCTCCCACTTCATCTTTGTTGGGAAAGTCTATCCTTTTGTTGATTTTTGATGACATTAATTTATGTTACAACTGTATATTTTTCATTGTTTTATATATTGCCATTTTCCCTTTCTATGTTCATATTTCCCCAACTTGTACATTCTTTTTCCTTTATCTTTTTTCTAATCCTGCTCTGAGAGCCAGAGCTTATGGTTGGACTCTGTCTTCACTCTAGCGTCTCACCATTCTACCTACAATATTGTTCTTCCACTCATAACTACAGTTTTATGGTTTAAGTCTGTTGACTTCTTTCCTTTCATTTGTTCGTTATGATTTTTGATTTGGTTTCAAATCCTATCTTCCCTTCTTCTGTCTTTCCTTTGTTTCTTCTTGCCTTGGTTTTGTTTATGAATTTTGTCACTTCTTATTATGTTGCACTCTTTGCTATTCTCTTTTTGCCTTTATGTTTCCACAAACCATTTACATTGTTTCTTATTCACACTTTTGTTAATATTGACATGGCAAATCTTTGGGCCTGATTACGATGGCTGTGAACCCGCCACCGACAGCTCATTCCCTGCCCGCCAGATAAGGATGGCGGGCGGTGTGCTGGTGGGGCACTAAGCCCGTCCGCCACGGGTCCAACAGAGGCAATCGTTACGATTGCCTGTCGGACCTGCCCCGCATCCCTAGAATGGTGGCAGTGCCTAGCAGGCACCGTCCGCCATATTAGGATGCTGCATCCCACCAGCCTTTCCATGGCGGTTCCCCAATTAGCCTTTCTATGCAAGTGCAGTTGCATTATAAAAAGAACAAATCAGAAAAAGACAAGAGGCTTGCAAAGATAACAAAGTAACTTATTTTTTCCAAATATAGTCTGCGATGTGTGCCACCCCTAACCAAGACTGGTTGGTGTATGAAAAAGAAGACACTCCTTCTTTTGAACTTCTAAAGGAATTCGCAAAGCCCTGGTCTGCTTCTGCTGTATCTCAGTATACCTACTCACTATGCCTCTCTCACACATTTGCCATGCTGTGGGGCTTGACACCACCACCAAATTGTTTGGATGCTTCCAAATAATGAAAAAACATATGGAAATGTATTGAAATGGATGCCTCCATATCAGAGACACCAATGGTGGAAAAAATGAGAGGAGTAACATTCATTTCCTTGAAAGAAGGACAACCAACGACTGAATAAATAATATATGGTCCTTGTTGTTCTGAGCAAGCCTCAGAATAAATACAGGCCGAAACATGTTAGCACTACGAAGGGAAGCAACATTTGAAAAGTGACTATGACGTTAAATGTGAAGGGGAGATTAAGAGATTTATTCTCCATTTTAAAAATAAAAATTATAAGCCTCCCTCCAGCACTTTGGGTACACTTATAAGTAGAAGTGTTTGCTGTCTGAAATAGAAACATGGACCCGATGTTTCTGATGTGTTATAAAAAGAAACAATATTTGTTTTAACTAAGCATTTTGTACAATTATCTAATGATTGCTTGAAATTGATAATAGTATCCAATGAAGTACGGACATATGAGCACCTCCTACAAGTCACTAATGGTGTTGAGATATCAAAGTGATAATGACTAATGAATGAACATATAACAGTGACATATGGACTGTACTTTAGCAATGGTTACATTTACCCCTAGTTGAAAACATTCTTTATAACTGATGGGGGTTTACCTGCAGTAGCAAGACACAAAGGCACAGCAGGTCATTCATGGAATCCCATTATTAACGATTTACAATCCAAAGACACAAAGATTCTGCAACTTTTTAATTTGATTATTTCAAGTTTGCTCACACTTACAATTTTGGGGGCAATCCACAAAAAGGTTGGGTAACTTCAAATAAAAACTGCAGAATGTTGACTGTTTATGCATAAAAAGTTACTAAATCAAGCGTTGCAGGTATCATCTTAGTATTTTGTTTGGCTTTTGTTTTCCTGTTTAACTTCTTCTATCTCCTTTCACCTTTGTGAGCATGCAGCAATTCTTCAATAGTTAAAATCTTTTTGGCCCTGTCAATACAGAATTATAGGGACTGTTAGGACAGAGTCAGCAGTACTGGAAAGATGTTTGAAACTATTTGCATATGTTTGAACCCATTGACATCAAAGTCTTTTGCAATAAGTGTAAATCCCATCATGAAATCACAGATCAATTAACATTATTTGAGCACCCTTTAGGTGCTAAACATTTTTATCCACTAACCCCTTGTCGGATCTGGTGCCTTAGTGGACTAATGCGCCCACTGTAGGGGCCTGTGTTTGGCCTCATGGTAACAGGTTTAAATTCCACAGCCACTCAGCCTTTCATCCTTGTGAGGTCGATAGAATGAGTACCATTGATTTGGGTAGCATTAAATATCTGTTATTCAGCTCCAAGATACTCTTCTGGGTGAACATGCACTTTACAAATATACATGTTATGTTTAAAAACACATACAGTAATATTGAAATAAAGTGATTGAGGAAGTTCTGCTGATGGGCTCTTCTCCAATTCTTGCACTTCCTCCAAACACAAAGGTGCTCTATGACCACCCAATGCTAAAGTTGGGCCTTTGTGCAGACTGTAATTTAGATGTATTGTGATGGCCAGGTGATGCATACAGTGCAGGATGTAAAGATCAAATGCCAAAAGATAGATTTTTGGAACAAGTTACCATTTATGTTTGTAGAGCTAAACAGCTTTGTTATAGGCATTAGAGAAATGCTACAAAGGGGAAATATCTATTTCTGATTGTTATGGATTATCATATGAGAGAGCATTACATATTTCAGAATATTATTCAGATTAACTGGCAAGCCTGAGAGACATTAAAGTCCAGATTACGACCTGTGCTGAGTGAAAATCCTGTGTGGAATTCCGCTCTGCATTATTATAAAGGGTTTGGTGTTCCTGCACCTGAATGTCCTGAGTGCAGGAACAACAGACCAGCTGTTACCAGCCAGAAAATCCAATAGGTAAAATGGCTTTGGGCAAAACCATTATTGCAGCCCAGACCTTGTCCCTGGTCCCTGCCAAAGCCTCTGCCAAGGCACAGGGGGAGCATGTAATGTTCTCCCAGCCAGCCAAAATGTTCCCCTTTCCTCCTCTACCC
Organism: Calotriton arnoldi; assembly: GCA_963921515.1. Lineage (NCBI taxonomy): Eukaryota > Metazoa > Chordata > Amphibia > Caudata > Salamandridae > Calotriton > Calotriton arnoldi. Next base: position 633,332 of record CAWUFW010005042.1, on the reverse strand, counting down.
TCCTCGCCCCTCCCTCCACCCTGCATTACACCAGCCCCCCACCTCCAGAACCATTTACCACCTCAGTGCGGGTGGTAAATGGTTCCTGGAGAAGGTCGTGGGTGATAATTTCCTCCCCAACCAGAAATTCCACTGGTGCATATGACTCCTGGTTTCGCATTTCCTCCAAAAATCTAGAAATTTTCCAATAACACCTGCATCTACTTCAGACTCTAACATATCTTTTTTTAATAATTATTTTGTAACCAATTTAACCTTCCGGGTAAGAAGTCTGCTGTGTACTGCATGCAAGCAGTTTTATGTTTTGATTTTGTTTCACAATTTTACACAGGTTTTGATACACAAACACACATACACATGAGTGTGCTGCTTCCTTCGTTAGGACATGATCACAAGGTATTGAAGATCTTCCCGGAAACCTAATGGTCAATGTTATGTTGAAACCATCAATCCATGGAGAGATGGGTATAGAAGGCCTCAAACAGGGCTCGAGTATCAGCATAGGAACAAAGCTCAGTCAAGAGAGGCCACAACCGAGGGCATGTTACATGATCTGACCCCGTCCCCCTTTTTCCTGTTATTGGTTCCATATTTGAGTTAGGTTATTATCAGAACTATGGTAGCATTGTTGAGCACCATTTCTCAATACCTCTATGACAATACACTTATTGTTAATATTGCATTGCATATTGGATTAACATTATGCATCTTTATAAGATTCATCTATTCGCTTGGTTATATTACCTCTGCACTATCGTAATAAGCAACAACTGATGTGTAAGTCTTTTGGGGAATTGTACCATCCATATCTACATACTATGCACTGACATGTTTAAAACCTAATAAAAACATTTTCAAAAAATGAATGGGTGCAGCAATAGGCTTTTTGTAATACTGAATGGACTGAATGAGTTCCTTCAACAGTGCATGTGCAGAGGGGAGAATTCTATTAGCCTGTGGTCCTTACACTGCTCTCCATATAAATCAACAAAACAGTTTTTCCCCAGTACATCTCAAATGAACATGAAACTGGGAAACGATGTCTTTGAAATGGGGGCAGGTTATGGACCATCAATTGTGGTGTCCACATATTTCTACTTTTGGGAGCCTTTTTAATGACCAAGAGCAAGGTCTCCTGGGATCAAGCGTAGCCTCCTACAAGGGCTGCTGTTTCAGGCTGTACCAAAAGGGCGAAGGGGGGTCCTGGTTCTCTGCCAAAGGTAGGCTGTGTTGGTCCAGTTCACATATAGCCAGAAATGGTCTTACCAACCAACTACAGAGCTTTGAATTTGACATTAATGGACCCCAGGAGAATGCACTAGATAGGGTCCTTAGTCTTTCCAAAAACTATGAAACCCACCTGCACACCAACAGAATGTGGTTGTGAGACTTTCATGCTCTGACGAGGCTTTATGCTGTCAGGATCCTAGGTACACACTTAAGCAATGTATGCTATTACATGAAGATGAGGTGCCTGACGGGAATATGGCAGACTCACTTTGGATCCATTTGACCTAACGTAGAGACTAATATACTAAAGCTTATTAGAACATTGGAATGTTGGGAGCTCCATTGAAAACAATGGAGTAGCTCCGGGCTTATAATGGCTGGTATAAGCCCGGAGCTCCAACATTCCAATGTTTCTTTGTTCACAGCTGTGGCTGTGAACAAAGGCTTCAGGGAGCCTGCGGGGATTTCAATCCCCTCGCGCTCCCTGAAGCCTTTATTTTATTTGTTAGAGCATTCTGCCCTCTAGTGGCAGAATGTTCTAATAGCCTTATAGCCCTTCGTAGCTGGGTTTTACCGGCTATTAAAGTCCCGCTCCCTTGTTAAAGTCCAGCTGGAGCGGGCCTTTAATAGCCGGTATAGCCCGCTACGGCGGGCTATAAGGCTATATTAGAACATTGGAATGTTGAGCGCTCCATTGAAGACAATGGAGTGCTCCGGGCTTCTAATGACTGGTAGAAGCCCAGAGAGCAACATTCCAAAGTTTTTTTCATTTCACAGCTGTTTCTGTGAACAAAGGCCTCTCAGAGCCCGAGGGGATTTAAACCCACTCGGGCTCTGAGAGGCTTTAAACCCCCTCGGGCTCCGAGAGGCCTTTGTTTTTACATATTAGAACATTCTGCCCTCTAGTGGCGGAATGTTCTAATAGCCTTAGAGCCCTCCATAGTGGGCTCTACCAGCCATTTAAAGCCCTGCTCACTTGTTAATGGCCCTCGCCATCTGCTCGGGCCTTTAACACTGGAGCGGGCCTTTAATGGCTGGTAGAGTCCGCTACTTCAGGCTCTAAGGCTATAATAAAACATTCATACGCTGCAAACCTTTTTTTACTATTCTTTGGAATTACTTTCTGAGTCAGCTAAACAAAACAACAAACAATCTAGAGCAGAATGATGTGAGTATGCCCCTTGGAGTGAGTATAATTCCCCTTTCCAAATAATATGCACAAGACCAATATGTTAATAAATACGAACTGGCAAGCCTATGTTGCGGCCCAAATAGGCCCTGCCAAATTTAGGGAATGTGGGAAGTGGCAAAGACCACCTCTCAGAAGTGGTGAGGCGCATAATTTGTCCTTATGACTCCTTCATGGAAATTTGTAGCTGAGCACTGTGCTCAGTGGGCAACTCTCAACAGGCACCAAGGTGCCAAAATAAGGGCCAGGCTTTGTAGAAAGAAGCAAAGTACTGTGCATGTCAAAACATGGAGGACTGGGAGAAGGATAAGGTAAGATTGTCTACTTGACACAAATAACAGATAAACATGGCCCCTCATCATTCCTCATCTGGTCCATTACCAGTCACTCAGTCCAGCATAGCAGACATTCAAATGGAAGCGGAAGTACCACCCGGCATGGGGAGGAAAAGGGGCGCTGGCAGTATTAATGATTGCAAGGCTTGTCTATGAATGGTGCGATTATTTCTAAATTGGAGAACTGAAATCCTTTATTTGTTTTCTTTAGCTACTGTTACTTACCATTCAAGCTAAACTTAATAATAGGGGGCGCTGGGACTTGTATTTCACTCCGAAGTTTCAATAGGGTCACAAGTTCAGAGCTAAATCTCATTCTTTAAATCTCTGACTTTTGTTAAAATGGGTACTGGGAACACAAGTCTTCTTTTGATATAATGTTGAATCTAAAATTATCCAGGAGCTTCAGTGAAGTGGTGTAAATGATCTACTTCACTTAGTACACTTCTTCATCATTTAGTATCATCCAGCTGTGTCAATTTCACAGTAATCACACATCTATGACACAATGTAGTCTAAAACAATCCCCGTTACTGCAGCAGATAGGAATAAACATTTAATGCAATATATTTCTGCAGGTAATGAGTATAAGATCATGCAAAAACTTTATTCATGTAAATGCAAAAACTTTCCAAAACCAACATATTAACCTAAAAAACTTGAAGTCCTCTAAAATGCTGTAAATTAACAGCAACTTTGGAAAAATGGTTGCACCATGAGAAAACGAATATACTTGCTAAGAAGAAAAATAAGATATGAGAGATCTAAACTGTGCAACTGATAGCTGTTTTGTGTGCATAATTGTGATTTTATTCTTGAAGTTTCACTGAAATCACACAAAATTGAGTGCAACTTTTTGAAAATTTAACGCAAGAGCATATATTGCATTCAAAATTCATGTGAGATACTGGCAAGCAGACGGTTTTAAGGAGAAAAAGTCTCCTGCAATACATTTTGTGCTCCTTTTTTAAAAAAAGCAATTACCCGTGCAAATTGTGATTATGAAGTTCAAAGGATTTCCAGTAACACAAAATTTGTGACTTTCGCCAACGTAAATGGAAAGTGCTCATGGGCAAATCAAAATTTGTCATTTCTCTCTGGGGCATCAATATGAAAATAGAGGCTTCAATGGAGGATGTGGACCTAGGCCCTGATTACAAGTAGGCAGGAGATTCCTGGCAGCAGGAATTAGCAGAGGTGGATGTGGAGGGAGGAGGTTGGCAGGATAGGGGAGGAAAGAGGAAAATGATCCCTGGCAAGGAGCAGCATTGCGTGTCCCTTTATAGCTGTACATAGAGGTCAGGCAGGGAGGGGGACAGAATCTTGGCGCAATTGATTTTACCGACCAGAGTTTCCGGTCAGTAGATTTGGGTCAGGTGTTCCCGCACCCTGGAGAAGTGGCAGTGAAAACACCAGGGCATTTGTGATCAGGTGGAGCAAAATGGCCTCATCAGGGTCCTAGAGTTAAAAGAAAATGGGCATGCTTTTTATGTTTTTTTTATTTAAATGATAACATAAATAAAGCTAATAGGCTCAGGAATTAAAAACTGCTTTAAATTATGTGGTTAAAATCACCGTCTTTTTTCATGTTGCACTTTTTTTTATTTAATGTATGGGTTGGTAAATAATTTAATAGCTAATATAATGCACATCTACACTGAGTAACTTTGATGGATAATTTCTGAGAATGAACACATCTGGCTGTTTTAATAGGGTGGTAGGGCCTTTGGCATTATTATACCCAATTCCCTCAATAAATTACTCATTTTGATGATTGGTTTAAATAGGGGAGGGAAGTGTTATTGTGAGGACTGGAAAAGAGGGGAGTGTTCCTTGGAAAAAGCTTTTTGGACCTCACAGTATGAGCTACTCCTTTGAAAACCTTCATTGTTAAGATATTTTCTGTTATACATCCCTTGATAGTTTGGGGACAATTTGAGATGTCAAACTGTGTTCTTTCATAAATTTAAATTAATATCATTGGTACTAGAGTGAAGAATATTTAACATATCAATCTGTGCTAATATTAGGGTGATACAAAAAGAGAATTGCTGATAAAACCAGTTTACAATAAACCAGAACTCATGATGACAAGAAAAGTGGATTACAATAAGCAAGATAGGAAATAATAATGATAAACCATAGAAACGTATGAGAATAGTACATGTAACTAGCTGTGATTCAGCAACGGTAGCGTTGAAATAGTCCATCATGGATTGTATGTATTGCTGTGTGACCATAGTACAGGAACTGCTTAAACAGATGGCCTTTAAGTTGTAGCTTTACCCTTCTTTTAGTGTCCCTGCTTTCAACTGCTGCACATGGGTAGAGGAGTGGTAGTGGGGCCATACATTACTTAGCCTCTTCTCCCTGTCTCAAAGGTGAAAACAAAATTTGCCCTCTGCGCCTTCCATCCTTGTGCTTGAGCCAACCCTGGACTGACAGGTTTAGAATCTGGTATTCAAATAGCCGCTCTCTCAGTGAGAGCCATATATAACATATAGAACTATAGATGAGTAACTGTGAATAACAGGGATGTTATTCACCAAGGTGGTCTGGGTGACATCAAACAGACAACCAGAGCGAGTCATTAGTTGTCTATGATGTCAACTCCAACGTGAATAGCATCCCTGTTATTCATATTTAACAATATGTAATGTTATGTTGTATATGCCTCTCAAATAATTTGCCCCTGCATCTAAAATACATGCACAGGTAGAAATGTAATGGCCATATTTAACATGTATTGTGAAAAAGATAGAAAAAAGCCTGGCCTACTCCCACCCACCCTTTCCTCCTAGAAATACCCTCCCCTTAATTTAAACAAGCATTGGCATAGCCAATAGGTCTCGCTTTTGGGACCTTATAAGTATTTAGTTATGCAGCACAATATCCTTGGTGCAACACATCAACTGTTGCATGGCTAAACACTTATAAGGTCCCAAAGGCGAGACCTATTGGCTATGCCAATGCTTGTTTTCTTTCTTTCAGGAGACATCCTCAATTCCAAATGTGTCGATGTAGTTAATAAAGTTCTCTTTCCATTCCTCCCACTTTAAATTGTTCACTTCACCTTCCTTTACCATAAAAGGCTGAGGTGCTGCAAGTTTCATAGTGGCCATAGTTGAATAATACACTGCAATAAATTCTCTCACAATATGTAACAAGATGTAACAGATAAATAAAAATGTACTCGCAATTGATGTGCGAGTCACCGAGTTAAAATACCACCAATCAACCTGCATGCACTGTACAGTAGGTGTGGATACCAGTACCCAGTTTGAGAGGTAACAGATAAATAAAAATGCATTCGACATTGGTGTGCGAGTCACCGTGTTAAAATACCTCCAATTGACTTGCATGCACTGTACAGTAGGTGTGCGTATGACTCGAATGCCTCTGTTCCACTGTCGATGATTATTTGAAAGTAACACTCGTTCAAATAAGGTGTGCATGTCACCCAATCTGTGCGGGAAATTCCTTTTCTGAATGATACGCCTGGAATGCGTATCACCGGAAATTTCTTCTGGCTTAATTGACTGCCCCGAAAACAGCCGACACCATTGTTGGGCTAGAATGACTGGGATGAAGACAGCTGAAACTTAAATTGCCACATCGCAAATAGTGTTGGCCCAATCAAAGTTGGCCAACACTGCGTAATGGGACATGCTTGAATCACCCCCACTGTCATGAGCGCCCCTCCCGCACTGCTCCTGTGACGTTGGTGTAGTACAAACAGTGCATGCTGAAACATGTGGAGGTGTTCCACATGTGTTCTACTCGTGGAAGTGTTACCAGCTGACCAACGGATTTAACGGTGCTCCCGGTAAGAGTGCTGTGGCTCATACATTTACCAAACAGTCTCAGACCAAGTAACATCCAAGTTCCTTTCATGCACACCTGTGACAATGCGCCTGCTCACAGATTACTTGTGTGATCACTGTAGAGGTCTTCAGCCATAATTCCTAATGTCGGGTGGCACAAGATATAGTTTCGCAGAGGTTCAAGCCACTCATCGCCACAATTGTAAAGATGCTCGCAATCTGGATGATTTGAAACACTTTATTCATAAGTTAGTTTCGTCCCATTCACAAAGCTTGCCCAGAGTAGGCTGAGTTCATATCGTTCTACAAGCTCAAGAAGTATTTGAGCTCTAAAACATATATGTGCTTACGACATACCAAGGAGCAAGGGGAGGGCAGAAGACATGCGGGAGGAGGGGGAGGGGGTGGGGAGCATGAGCAGGCACATGGCGAACAAGTATGGAGGTGGTTGGTCATCGGGCTCCGACTCTCTCTAAAAACCTGTCCCCTCGCTGCACCCAAAGGAGACATTTATGTCTCTACCCGAAAACACATTCTGAATGGCAGCTGCAGAACCTTCGTTTGGAAAGATAGTGGCTACAAAATCCAGACTTCAGAGCCCTAATTCCTTGAAGCTGATGGCTCCAAACTTCACTTAAACACAGGGAATAGTTTCAGCCACTCTTCTCTCAGGCTTTTGAAACAAGCGCGCGTGCCTCGCGCTAAAAGTAAACAAGCGCGTGCGCCTCGCACGGCTGCAGGGGGAGGGGGGAGAGGAGGGAGCCTGCGCGATTCACTTGCGGGAGCGAGCGGCGCCAGGAGCGATAATTGCTACCATACGGCGCCGCTCGCTCCCGCAAGTGAATCGCCAAACGTGCACGCGTTGCCATTGACGGCAATGGAACGCGTGCACGTTTTAGGCTGAAAAGCCGAATCGATGGCAAAAGGTCTTTTTGCCTATGCAGCGCATGCGCGCTGCGTAGGCAAGACCTAAAAATGAATACCTCACTTCTTGCCACCCACCCCACCACCCTCTGCATAATCTTCCCCCACGTTCCCCAAACTGGAGAACAAAAATCCTGATCTCTTGTCTCCTACCCTAGCACCCTTTGAGCACTCCTGCCCTGCCCAGCCCAAAGCTGTGCTCCCCACCCGCAGAGAGCAGAGTGCTTACAGCAGCACTGTGAGAGCCTCTTGTCAGCGCAGCTTTATTTCACCCCTCAGCATGGGTCTGCAGAGGCGGTTGGTACAGGCACAGCGCTGCCCAGGTTCTTACATCTCCCTTGGGTCTGTGGAGACCCAGAAAATGCGGGAGAAGGCGGTAAGACCGCCAACCACTATTCTCTCTGGAGACCCTGGTGCGATGGCAGAACTAACAGGAAGTGAATGGTTCCGCTGGGTGAAAATCACAACAGTGGCTAACCACTTTGGTTAGCCACAATTGTGGTATCACATCAGAGAATAACCAGATTTAATCCGTATATTCACGCTAAAGGCTTCCAGTGGAAGCCATATACAACATTCCAATGTTCAGAAATATGATGATTTGGGAAAAGAATCCCATAGATTTGTTGGAAAATGAAGTTAAAGAGCCTTTTTCGTTTTCAGTTTCTTTTACAGTGTAATCAACAATAAAATGTGTCTCGGCAAGGTGCAAAATAAAACATACTGATGATAAAGAAATTAAAATGATCACTAAATGTTAACTAAAAATCATATTAAGGCAGTAATAAACTTTTTGCATAAGAAAATTAATACAAAAATTGTTTAGGTGTTTCCCAAAGTAATCCTGGTGCAGGTGTCCCACAAGAAAGGGAGAAACTTGTTTATAGTCAATCCCTGTGAATGTCCTTAAAATATGTTGGTTTTACCGTAGTTAAATGCTCCAAGACGCAAAATAAAATTATTCATCATACTGTGCATTTACTCTGACATTTTTAGTGTTTGATGAAGGTATAAATGAAGAACCCAGTAAATAATTTAAAGGTTTGAAGTGAAATGTTAAATTGCAATATTACTTGCAACACAAATGAATGATGCTCCTTGGGGGTTGGGGAGATGAATTCAAAATGTCTAACTCGTAAATTAAGACACAGCAATTCTGTATGTTAACCATGGCTCGAAAGACCTATCACCATTGATTTGCTGCAGTCTTTCTTGAACAAAACCTAGACCAAGTCCTCATCGTACTGTCCCTCAGTGACCCACATGGTGTATCAACACACCCCCTGCTAAAGCAGCAGCCAGATGATCAAAATACTCACACTTTGTACCACGCCTCTGATGGCACTGTTTGAGCAAATAGTGTGCCTGAATCTCTCTAGAAGAGTTTCCTTCACTCTTACATCTTTTCTTCCATCCATTTTTCCTTTCATCTATTCATCCTTTCACCTTTTTATCAACCCACTAGTCCAGCATTCTGTCTTTCCACAAATCCATCCTTTCACCCTTACACCCTTTTTCACTCATAGGTGTACCATTTTATCGATCCTTTCTTTCCCCTTTCAACCTACCCCTTTTACCCTTATCTCCATCCATTATGTCACTCTTCTTTCTTTCCAGCTTTCCTTTCTTTCACTCTCCCTTTGATGCCTTTCATTTGCCATTTCTTTAACTTTTCTTTCCTTCTGAGGCAGAGCTTGCCAGGCTCCAAGATGGCTGCGTGTTAACTCGGCTCCCCGAGCCGTCTACATCTATCCGAAAAAATGTGCGCTTCCCCGGGGCCCGTTGTGCACATTTCAGTCTGAACGGTTCATGAACGCTGGGGCTACGTTCCGCTGTTGGGAGGAGCCCGTATCACTGTTCCCCCGCGGTGCTGAGCACCGGTGAGCTGCGGAGGCCTGTGGCGCAGCTGTGGGACTGCGAAGACTGTGCGGCCTTCCTGCTGACAACAGGAGAGTGTCCGCGTCGCTTCTCCGCCTGGCCGCTGGAACCTCCCCGACGACTACTGCCTTGGCCCTGTCTCGCGCTGCCTCGCTCATGGGTCTGTTCTTTCTACCTTCGCTAACTGGGACTTGGCGCACTCTACGTCTGAGCGCGTTGGGCGGGTGAACCGGAGCGACCTGAGGCTTGGTGGTGAGGCCGTGTTCGCAGCGCGCTCTTACCGCGGCTGCTGGGACTCCTTGGCTGCTGCTCCGGCGAGGCGCCGCTGGGTGCCTGTCCATTGTGCGATGCCCTGCTCGACTATTGCTGCCTGACCCTCGGGGTGACTCTGCCCATTTTCCCCTTATGCTGCGCGCCGTGTCTGCGCTGGGCTGTACATGGAACTCTGTGGAGTGGGGACTGCTCCGGCCTTGATGGCGACCGGTCTTGCTGTGCAATTGGTCCACCGCGCATTATAACTCTGCGGTTTGCTAACTTGGGCCTGCTGCCTGTGGTGAGTGTCATCTCCTGGAATTTCTCCCTCCTATTGCCCACATCGGCCTTTGGCTCTCCCCTGTTACTCCGGTGCTGCCGGTGTTGGGCTTCTGCCTCGGTGGGCTGGAGGCTGTCCACGCCGACCGGTCCCTGGTTCTCCTTGCCTGGGCCTTCTCAGGAGTGCGGCTGGAGGTCTGGGGGATCCAGCCTCTTCACTTGGAGACCTTGCTCCTTTTTTTGGGGGGGGGGGAGTGGTGATTTCTCCTATTTCAGTGGCGCTACGGCGCACTCCGGAGCGGCTATAACTGCGGAGCTGAATCTATGGGCCTCCGGGGGCTGCTATATTCTCGTGCGTGGAGCGTAATTTCAACTGCTGGGCGTTGCTGGTAGGACCTAGGGTTATCCCTATGATCTGAAGCATTCTTGCTGTAAAGACTGATATTGCTGCTGCAGTGCACTATTCATAGTATTCACTGGCTGAGCTGTGGAGTGCAGAGTTTTTCCTCTGTTTGCTGCGCTGAATAGGATCCTCGTGGGTTGTTGACTGGAGACGGTGTCCCCATTGCTTCGAGGGCATTAGCATCATGGGCAAACCGGATAAAGCACAATCCAAACTGAACTTTGAGTTGCGCAAATCAAGACATAGAGAGGATGCCTCTGGAACGTCAGCTCCTGCATCTGGTGATGAATCTGAGGTCTCGGGTAGCGAATTAAAACATATCCTAGCTACTATGCAAAATAGCCTTTCTACAATAGACGGTAAGCTTGACTCCTTATCATACAGAATGGACCGTATGTGCGAAAGGCTTGACAAGCACGCAGAACGTCTTCATATGACCGAACGGCGTGTCTCTGAGGTCGAGGACGCGCAGACGGAGGTGCTTAGTATCCAGAAGCAGATGGAGAAAGCGCTAACAGTGATTCAGGACAGGGCCGAGGACCTTGAAGCTAGGTCTCGGCGCAGTAACCTGCGTATTACTGGCCTTCCGGAATCCACATCCACAGGAGTCATGGAGGTGTTTGTGGAGAAACTGCTCAAAGATCTGCTGGGCGCCGAGATTTTTTCCCCTATGTTTGCAGTGGAACGCGCACACCACTCCCTGGGTCCTCGCCCCCCTCCTGGCGCCCCCTCACGCCCCATTATTGCTAAGTTACTCAACTACTGCAACGGAGATGCTGCTCTTAGGAAGGCAAGAGAATTAGGTGGATTAAAGTTTGAAGGCTCCGCACTTTCGCTGTTTCCGGACTTTACGCTCAAGGTTCAGGAGGCAATTCGTCCCAATGAAGCGTAAGCTAAAGGAACAAAATATAGAATACGCAATGCTATACCCAGCAAGACTCAGGGTTGTGATTAATGGGTCGACGAAGATTTTTACAGACCCTACGGCCCTTCAGAAAGCTCTTGAAGACTGGAACGTGGTGGAGCGGAATAGGGAACCTACGAGCTCCGGAGAAGTTGATGCAGGCTCAAGTGGTAATCTGGACGATAATGATTAATTGTATTTGATGACCTAGAGTATTCAGGGTTTCTCTTTCCTCCAATTTTTGCTGCCTGTTATTACTCAAGATGATGTTATTAAGGGGATGATACAGTTCTATTCCTTCTACTAGGGTTGGGAGCCGCCCCCATTTCATTTTCTTTTTCTTGCAATCCCATGGAGGGTTGAGCTTGATCTGTGATGTGTCCATGTAGAGTATATCTTAAACTTAGTAGAGTGTGGGCGAGTTATCATGGCTGTGGGTGGTCATTTCCCCCGGGTGGAAAATCACTTCTTATTAGACAGCACCGCTTTTGTTTGTTGAATACTGTTATGTCTGGCCACATCCGCCCCGTGGGTTACCCCCAATAGGTTTCTTGTCTTTTTTTGTTTTATGTCTATTGTCACACATCATTGTGATGTTTTGGATTGTTCTGTAGGTTGGGGAACAGGTCGTAAATGCCTAGTTGGGGTAGGCATTGCGTGGGTGGGGGAGGATTGGGATTTTGTTTTGCATCCACAGTTGTTGTGCATGTTCATGATGTATGGGGATCTCATGCTATAGTCCAATACAGCTTTATGCAAAGGTATTCATGAGTAGACAGCGTCAGCTGCTACACGACACTCCCCGGCGTTCACCGGGGAAAGTTAGGTTCATCACCTGGAATATCCGGGGACTAAATGTCTTTAGGAAATTGCGCAAAATACTAGCTTATCTCAAACGCCACGAAATTGATGTTGCTTTGTTGCAAGAAACTCATTTAGCCCCCAATAATTGTTTCCTTAACAATAAGAGGCTGCAGGGCCGATTTCATGCTGCGGGGTTTACCTCCCATGCTAGAGGGGTCCTCACCTGGATTAATCCAAAATCTGGTATTTCTATTACAGAATCAAAAACTGATCCCAATAGGAGATATGTCATTTCAAGGTGTCGAGGCACTGGGGTTGATGTCCAAGTGGTTAATATATATGGCCCAAATTATGACGACCCCTCATTTTTTGCATTTGTCACCCCGTGTGGGACGGGTATGCCCAGACGTGGGTCCCGTGCTCTCCATGCCACTGGAGTCAAGCTATCCTGGCTGATGAGGGGTGAAACCCCGAAACCGGTCCTAGGATGCTTGTTTTCAGTCCAGGGAGGACCTGGCCTGGCAGTTCGGGCTGGACTGTTCCCATTGGGCACAGGGTCAAGACTGATTTGCATTTGGGGTTCAAACTGGAATGGCATGGTGAGCAAAAAAACGATGGATTTAGGCCCAGATCTCTGTACTGGGGTGAATGTATGTCATTGTTCTGCATTCTGTCCATCAATTGTTGTTTTTGCATTCATCCCTCATTTTACTGGTCTCTGTTAGCCCAGATTTCAAATGACCTGGCTATACCTCAACAGTGGGGCGGTGACTTGAACTGCATTCTGAATTCCCTCTTGGACAAGTCGGGTGGGCAGGGATGCCGCATTTCGGCTGCAGCTAAAGCCATTATTGATATTGCGCTGCAGTTAAACTTAATAATGTATGGAGGGCTGGGCACCCGGAGGCAGGTGGATTCACTTATTATTCAGCCCCTCACGACACGCGCATGAGAATTGATTACATCTTACTGGACAGATCGCTCCCCCCCCCGAGTTCGTAACTGCGTGGTTATGCCCCGCACTTTCTCAGATCACTCCCCAATTATCCTAGAGGTTGAGACGCCGCCACGGATTGTAGCTCCATTTACATGGAGGTTCCCCCCATATTCACTGCTTGACACTGCGCTTAAAGGGGAGTTAGCCACCGCTATCACTGACTTTTTTGCTATTAACGTAGCCTCCGTGAGGCACTTCACAACAGTCTGGGAGGCATTTAAAGTTTATATCAGGGGGGTCACTATTAGTAAACATTCTGGGGTGTTGCGTTCCATTAGAGGTAGACTTACTGCTTTAGAAAAAAAGCTTGTAGAATTGGAGTCGGCCCCGCAGGGGTGTAGCGACCCTCAGATTGCTAAGGCTATGAAAGAATCGCTAGAAGAATATAGTGCTGAGGCTGATAGTGAGGTTAAGCACTTGGGGAAGTATGCTATTGCTAAATCCTATGGTGAAGGTTACAGGCCGGGAGCAGTATTGGCTGCTCTGGCCCGACGACAAAGAGATACGAGAGGGGTTTCTGATTTAGACAGGGCACCATTTTAAAAGAACCTTCGGAAATAGTGCGTGCATTTAGTCAGTATTATAAGGAGCTCTATAGTTCGCGTATTACGGTTGATGAGTCCGCTGTTCTTGATTATCTTGAGCATGTGCAACTAACATGGCTAACCAATTTTCACAGGGAATATCTCATGAGGCCGCTTGATGCAACGGAAATCCGTATAGCACTGAATTCTATGCGGGACGGAAGCGCTGCGGGTATGGATGGACTTACGGTCCCCTTCTACAAAACTTACATAGATCTCCTCCTTCCTCATATTAGTAAATTATTCGAGGAAATAGCAGACACCGGTATTATGCCGCAATCAATGAGGGAGGCTCTTATAATTACACTCTTAAAACCCGATAAACCCCCTCAATTGTGCGCATCCTATAGACCTCTTTCACTTTTAAACGTGGACACAAAAATATTTGCTAAAATTCTTGCCAATAGAATTTCTCCTCTTCTCCCTACACTTATTGGCCCGGAGCAGGCTGGCTTTGTGCCTGGTCGTACACTTATTCATAACCTAAGAACAGTCTTTGGCGTCATACAGCATATCAAACCCGAACTTAAGGCGGCTGCCATTTTCTTAGACGCCGAAAAGGCATTTGATTCTGTGTAGTGGACTTTTATGATGGCAGTGCTTGGTAGGATGGGGTTTGGCGACATTTTTATTGGACTGATGTCTGTATTATATAACCAGCCAACAGCAAGGGTTAGAATTAGCAATTATGTCTCATCCTCATTTCCAATATCTCGGGGCACGAGACAAGGGTGCCCCCTCTCTCCATTATTATACGCCATAGTTGCAGAACCCTTAGCGCGTGCACTGAGGGAATATCATGGGCATCAGGGTATCCGTTTTCCTAACTATAATTTGATTATGTCTGCTTATGCGGATGACATGTTACTATACGTTCGAGATCCCGCTACTAACCTTTCCCCTTTAATTCATGAAGTAATAAAATTTGGAGGTATATCAGGATTAAAAATTAATTGGGATAAATCCATCATATTTCCACTCACCCCCTCTATGGTCCCATTCAACTTAGACTTCCCTTTGCAATGGACCAATGAGTCGGTCCGCTACTTGGGTATCCGTGTGCATACTGATTCTGAACTGGTGCTGCATGACAACTACGGCAGGGCAATCACTAAACTAGAGAGTGATATCGAGCGGTGGATCAAGCTACCTCTCTCCCTGGTGGGCCGTGTATCTTTGATGAAGATGATAGTCTTGCCTAGATTGCTGTTCCTCTTCACTAATATACCTATGGTGGTTCCCCGACACTTCTTCAAAAATCTCAAGACTCTGATGATTAGGCTTGCGTGGGCGGGGAAATCCCCAAGGGTTAAGATGGATATACTTACACTTCTGTATTCTATGGGTGGATTGGGTGCCCCAGACCTTGACCTTTACTACAGGGTTGCACAATGTTCGCACGCTTATTACTGGTGCCATGGACCGCACACTCTCCCTCACCTTCTCATAGAGAGAATTGCATCTGATCCATCCCCGCTCCCCAGGCAACTCACGCAACCTCCCAAAAGGCATTATGGCGTTCTTGACTCTATAAATTCGACGGTCCATGCGTGGAGTGAACTATTAAATAGGCAGGCGTGCACTCTGCTTTATTCTCCACTACTTCCATTGGATTGGTGTCAATGGTTTTCCCTGGGTTCTGAAGTGGCTGTCAAGAAAGCACTTAGGAATGTACAGATTCATAATATGGGTGACTTCTTCTCTGATGGCAGGGCTCGGACTTGGGGTGAGGTCGCCGCTGCAGATCATGGTGCAAGCTTCCTAGTGCAATTCCTTTACTTTAGGGCACGGCAAACTCTGAGGGCGCTGCTGGGAGATGAATACTTAGAGACCCCTGCTCTCCCGTCTTTCACTTACCTTCTGCGTGCCAAGACCCTGTATAAGTTAATCTCCAACATATACACCATGTCACCGGAATACTGCTGCGCTAATTTTTCCCCGCCGAGAGCGCAGTGGCAGTCAGACTTGGAAATTCCCATTGCCGATAGTCAATAGAAGTACTGCTGCGATGTCACCCAATCAGTGTCTCTAAATGGTAGGCATAGACTAATACATTTTAAGTTTTTAAATAGAACATATTACACACCTTCTCACCTCCACAGATATGGCTTACGTGAATCTGACTGTTGTGAACGCTGCGGAGCCAGCGGCGCAGATTTTTTTCACACGGCATGGGTATGTCCACAGATTGCGGTTTTTTGGAACCAGATATTCTTGGAATTGGGGAACATTATTGGCACTCCACTTACTCCGGACCCCTTGTTAGCCCTATTGGGATACACTAAACTGCAACATAAAGGAGTTAGAAAGCTTTTGGGTTTGGGCCTTCTTTTAGCGAAGAGGCGAATAGCTATGCGCTGGGCCCGAGGACCCCACCCTCAAAATCGGAGTGGGAAAGAGATATGCTTTTTTGTAACACGCAGTCTGAAACATATAGTGAACTAATGCCTCCTCAGAGCCGCCCCAAGAAATTCTGGGGGCTGTATAAACAGTATCTGTTGTCCAGGGACGAGACTGGAACGGACGATGTTTAAAATCATTATGCATGAACAATTCCTTTCGAACTACAATATGTCATTGAGGATACTAATGTTGCATATGGTTATAATTTGTTTTCCCTTGTAGCGATGTCTGTTGCAGGATATTCATGATTGAGATGTGCCACCTGTCGTGTGGCTGCTGCTTCTACTGCATATCTAAAGGATCATTTTCGGTCTGCTTTGCTTTTTCTTACTCAACTTTCAGGGACTGCATGTTGTTTCCACTGCTATAATGTTATCGACATTAAATTATGTACACTGCTATGGACTGTTAAATAAAATCAATAAATAAATTTAAAACATTTTTTTTAAACTTTTCTTTCCTACAATTTTTTCGCGTTTCTTTCCGAATATCCTTCCTTCTCCCCTTCTTTGTTACCCATACCGACCCATATTACGTTTTGTCTCTTTGTTTACTCCTTCTTGCTGCCGTCACGCCTGTCTGTCATTTCTATTTTCCTATTTCTGTCTCTGTTCTTTTTTTCATTTTTTATTTTTACTCTTTCTCTTTCTGTGTACCAGGCTCATTTGGCAGTCCTTGTCCCCACCTCTCAACTGTTTGATAGTATAACTTTATACTACCTAATTGCAAGCCAATGGAGTGGTATCTTTGGGTCAGACACTGCTCCATCTTATCATGATTAGCCCTGTTTACACATTTTACTGGGCCAACAATGCACCCAATAAAGTCGAGTGTGGGTCCGGACAGGGACTGCAGACACAAGCTGTTGGGACGGAAAAGGTCCCCTGCATGACTCTTGTGATGCAACCCTTCCCCGAGTTCCCCATAGTAAGTCTCTGGGTATTTTTGTGATTTTTGGTGTCCGTACACACACAAATAGTGCATGTATGATGAGGTTCTATGTGGAAACGGATTGCGAACTAGAGCTGGGCTCTTTGGTCTGCCGGGGCACACTATGTGTATCCTTTATCGAGGATGACTACCATCAGCTGACCAGACTATGTAGATTTGACAGTGGTGGTGACAGATTATACAAGCAGGACAGGCCTTATTGCCTGTTGCCTGCACACAGATAGTTGCACACTGTCCTCTCCTTTTTAAAAGTGTTTGCCAGTCTCCAACTCCTCCTCCTAGACTCATATGGATGTCACATACATATTTATACTACATGTGTGTTAGCTGGATGAGTATAGAGTACATGTGCTGAGTATGACTATTACAGCCCAAGCAACCCATGTTGGATCTTCTGTATGTGAATAGTTATAGGTCGGAGGTTGAAGATAGCCTGGCAGACAACAGCGTAAATTGTAGGGCTCCTCTAACAAATTTCTGAGATCCTTTTAAATAGACTAGTCTCTAAGGTGGGAAGGATAGCAGACAGGTGGCCTATTTTAAGTATAGGGACAGTCTTTGCCCTCTTCCGGCATGGGTGGGCCACAACAGTGGAGCCCAAGAAACGTTGTGGAGCTTCAAATTTGGGGGGTCACTGACTGTCAACTTCGCTTTCTAAGTTTGTGCAACATGTCACGAAGAACTGCATTGACCCACTTTTATTTTTTTGAAGTTTTATTTATCAGTTTTAAAACACATAGGGGCAGAGTTACAAGAACTGACGCATCTCTGCATATTAGCAGAGATGCGTCAGTTAATTTGCGTGACGCAAGAAAACCCTTGCGCCACCGTAGATCCGTCGCATTTACAATGCGGAGCACCGTGGCTCAAGGATTGACAGATGCATGACGCATCTATTGGCGTAAAGGCAACGCAATGCTGGAGTCGTGTCGCAAGCACGACACAACTCCAGCAATGCTTCGGAATGCCTATGTCAATCATGCTGTGTCACTCCTTACGCCTGCTTCAAGCAGGCGTAAGGTTTTGACGCAGTGGCGTCGTAAAAGTGACTCAGTGAAATCTTGTAGATTTCACTGCGTCACTTTTACGAGGCTTTCTTGCGTCGGAACGCCCACCCTGCATACATTATACCTGATGCAGGTATAATGTGACGCAGGGCTTTACAACGTGATGCATTTCCATAGATGCGTCACATTGTAAATGTGTCGCAACGTGGCGCATAGTTTACGAAGCCGCTGTGTCACAAAAGTGATGCAACGGCGGCGTAAAAGTGTTGCAAGGGGCTTGTAAATCTGCCCCCCAGAACTCATACAAATAACAGCCCACAACATGGGTTGTAAATGCATGTATGGTATTAAGTAACAATAGATTGGAGGAAGGGCCATTCAGAGATAAAATATACAACACTTAATCCATTTCTCGATGCATTGCAAAAACATATCGGCAATGGTAACCATAGACAGCTCAGTTGCAGGCACTGCAGTAGATACTTATACACCCTACATCGGACAATAAAGATCAGAGGACGGGAAGCAATAGACTATGGTAAACATTGCAACTTAATCTGATTCTTGTGATTCGTGCTAAAGCAGATAGTCCTGGAATGTTTGCCAGATGTCTATTGGTCTAGCTGTGGGAGGTAACAGTGTTGCATATATCTTACTATTGGTGTCACAGAAAGTCAGGCTTTTAAGCCAGGCCAGTACAGTTGGGGATCGGTGGCTTCCCCAGTGCAAATAGTTTTCAAGTTTCGGCAACAGCAACGCCATCGCAGTAAACCTAAGGGCCTCTGGTGGCACATCCCGCACATACCCCAGTAGGGCAATCAGAGGATCAGGCTCCAGAACAGTTCCTATCATTAAGGAGAGATGAGAGAAGACGTCACTCCAGAAAACACCCAAGCCAGTGCAAGTCCATGTCAGGTGTGCAAAGTCTGCTCCCTTTACGTGGCACTTAGGGCAATGCGAGGATCTGGAGGGGGGGGGTCAATTTTAGCCAAGACGCAAGGTGTAATGTATGCACGCTGTAAAAATTTGAAATGTATGAGCTTATGTCTGTGGTTTGGGGATATGAGCTTAGTTTGTTGGCAAAAGTAGTTCCAGATTTTGTGAGTGAGTGAAATCTGCAACTCTTCCTCCCATGTTTCGTCTCCCTAAGCTTCCCATCTCGTGTTGGTACCATGCCACACTGATATGATATAGTTTCAAAACCAAGCACCCCCATCAGGGTCGGTTATCACTGCGGCCAATGGGATAAACTCATCGGAAGCCAGAGGATAAGAAGGAATCAGGGCGCGCAGCACGCTGTGGATGCGGCACAAAACAAAGTGGTCCATAGCGGTTGCACTGGCAGACCGGACATCGTCGGCATGTGAAATGACATGTCCATCAGGGAAAAGATCTCTGAATATGCATAATGCATGACTGGCCAGTGTGCACTTGACTAATGACTTGTGCAGTGGATAGCAATTGATTATCCACAAAGAACAAGGAAGGGTAGTTCAGCAGATCCCCGCCAAGTAACTGAAGGAGTTTGCACCAAACCCATTTGGTGGTGGAGAGCATCTGACTGTCAGCAGGGTCCAGTGGAATTCCCCACAGCAGTATGGCATGTAGTGGCACCGCTCCTTCCTAGTCACGCTCTGGTTGGTCATACAGCAGTCGTGCATCCATAAGGTACCAGTGGTACCCAAATTGACACTGCGCCACCAGATAATAGAGATGAAAATGCGGCTCACCAAACCCTCCTCGCTCATTCGGGAGCATCAACATTTTCCAGCCAACTCGGGATCTACGGCCTGCTCACATTAGATGCAAAAGAAGGGATCTCAGCGTGGCAAAAAAAGATTTGGTGAGATGGATGGGTATATTTAAAAAAAGGTGCAAAAAGCTTGGGAGGACCACCATCTTTTTGATGGCGATCCAGCCAGCCAAGGAACGAGGCAGCTGGATCCACCCTTCGATCTGTTCCATTAATTTGTTAATTTACCTATGGAAGGGCCATAGTTCAATCAGATGACCTGCTCCTTCTTATGATGGATGTGGACAACTAGATATTTGACCAAATAAGTGCACCACTTCAGGGGTAATTTGCATGCCTGCAGAATGGTGGCATCTGTAAGCGGAAGTAGATCAGATTTGTCCCAATTTATGTTTAAGCCAGAGAACCAACCAAATTGTATAATCTCTCAAACTCTAGGGTCCAAGTTGTCTGTGGGGTGATGAAGAAAGAGCTGAATGTCATCTGTGTGGAGGGACACTAGCAGAGGGCTGGGTTTTAATTACAGGTCATAATGGAGATGTTTCTCCAAGTGGAGGACAAGAGGGTTCATGGCTATAATGAAGAGTAATGGGGACGATGGGCAGCCCTGCCTTGTCCCTCTGGTGATATTGAATGAGACGGTGAGAGAGCCGTTAGCATGTGTATGGGCCACTGGCCTAGATAGAAGCATAAGAAAGGAAATGAACCCTCTTGGCAGTCCCCGTTATTGGAGTGTAGCGCACAGGAAAGGCCACTCTAGCAATTAAAAGGCCTTCTCTGGGGTCAAGTAAGGCCACCAACACCGGGACTTCTGTCTTGGGATTCTATGGAGCACGAGAACAATGTGCGCAAATTTAGGGAGGTGGAGCGATGTGGAACAAACCCAGATTGCAGGGGCAAAATGATTGTATCCAACAGGATCGCCAGTCGGGTCATGAGGATTTTAGCCAATATTTTATTCGCGAAATTGAGTAGGGATAAGGGCAGATAGAAAGTACAGCACAGTGGGTCTTTGCCAGGCTTTACCAACAGTGTTACAACTGCCTTGCGGAGGGTAGGGGGGAAAGTACCAGCATCCAGGGACTCCGCATACATCGCCAGCAGGTGCGGCGCAAGGAGATGTTTGTTGGTTTTTATAAAAAACGCCCATGAGACCGTCCAGGCCAGGGGCCTTGGGTCTATCCAGGGAGTAAATTGCTTGCACCACTTCCTCACCGGAGATAGGCTCGCTAAGGAATTGCCCCATGGCACCTGAGAGACAGACCATGGCAATCTTCAAGAGGTAATATGCCATATCTTCTCCGTCATCAGAAATGCAAGTTATATGGGGACGCCAATAGTACTGCAGGCGCTCTGCCAAAATAGCGCTATTATCGGTTATGCGGGATCCGTCACTAAGGAGTAGCTCCGGACTGTAGCCACTGCCCTGGGGTGGACGAAGCTATCATGCTAGGGTACAGCGCGAACGTTCACCCTCCCCATAATGTCTGGCCCTAGCATGCTTCCCCAAATGTGCCACCTCTCGCTCGGCTAGCTCCCTGAACTCAACCAGTAGGGATGTGCGGCGCAGCAGTTGTGGTCCATGGCGCTATTAGGCATAGCCATTGTCTATGTCGTATAGCTCATTTTCAACCCGAGCAAGTGAATTGCGTATATCCTGCAAAACCCCAGTGTTTTTAGAGCTACACATCCAACGAATGTAGGCCTTAAAGGCCTCCCAGAGGCTAGCCTGTGTAGAGACTGTTCCCACATTCAGCTCAAAGTAGTTTACAATGAATGTGTGAAGTTCCTCTCGGAATACCTCGTCAAGTAAGGAGTTGCACAGGAATCACCAGTGGCGTTCAACACCATCCCCAAAGGGTACTGTTTATACTGTCTGAATCAAAGAGTGAACAGACAATGCGCACTGGAAGTGGAACACATTACTCAGCCTGGAGAGGGTTAGTGCCCAGAGTAGCCAATAGTCTATACTGGTCCATGGTGTATATGGTAAAGAGTAAAATGTGTAACCCGGGGTGGTGGTGTGGAGTAGGCCTGGGCGGTAAATTCCGTTCCACTCGCGGAATTTGCAGAATTTTGGCAATTCCGCATTCCGCGGAGAATGTGGAATTGCCAAAAATTCCACTATCCGCGGCGTAGCAGAATTTTTTCCTTGTTCGCGCTTTCAAAATGCGTGTTCGCGCACGCGGTAGCGACTTACCGGGATCCCCGCATTCGCCAACAAGTTTTCCTATCCGTTCGCGCGATCCCGCAAGAGTGTGCGATCGCGAACACGTCATTCGGACGCGCCATCGGACATCTGCGTTCGCGAACAGGAAACACGCATCGCTTGCGGGCGGGACAAGTGAAACAAGATGGCAGCGCCAATTGGCGACCGCATGGGCAAGTTCGCGAGATATTTCCCCTCGAGCACGCAAGCAGCATCCCCGAACAGGAAAAACGCATCGCGAACGGGTGGAACAAGCAATTCCGCGTCTTCGCGGAATTCTGCGTGCTCGCGGAGATTTTTACCGTTTCGTGGAATTTTGCGTAATGCGGCTACGCAAATTCCGCCCACCCCTAGTGTGGAGATGGCGCCAAGTATCTCTAAGTGAGTAAGTATCACAAATGCTGCGAAGGACTCGCAGTGAGCGCGGCTTGCAACTGGGCATTGAGGCAGTGGTATCCAAGAGGGGATCAAGTATCATATTGAGGCCACCACCCATTTAACGTGATCGGCATCTGCCTGCCCCAGCTTATACAGTATTTCCTGAAAAAAGGCAGGTGAGTCAATGTTTGGGGTGTAGACACTAAGCAGTATCATGCTATGGCCTGTCAGGAGTTGGGTGACTGCAACATACCATCCCCCATCGTTGGTGAAGCGAGCCTTGGGGGCGAAGGGAGTAGATCTGTGTATTAGTATAGTCACCCCTCGGGACAAGGTACTATAGCTGGAGAAATATCTATGTGGACCCCAGGAGGAAGCATAGGTATGAGAGTCCCCAGGAGGGAGATGCGTCTCCTTCAAAAAAGCTACCTTGGGGCTGTGTCGAGTGAGGTATTGAGGTACCTGCTTGCCTTTACATGGGTTATTAATGCCCCTAATGTTCCACGATAGGAAAGATAGTTCAAGCACTGGGCCCCCGTTGTTACATGGCATAGTTGCACATAGCAGTAAATGGAAATGTGTTGACGTGTAGACTACGGATTGGGTCCATCCTACCAATCAAACAAACAAAAAACAAACTTTTAAGAACTTCCTCCCTCCACCCACACCAGGCCTATCCATGCCCAGCGAATCCCAATAAACTTGACCATCAAATAAATAACAAATACCCAAACAATAAGTAAAGCGGTGTACACCTCAGGAGGTGAGAAACGCTATGGCAACTGTTCCCCAAGTGCATATCGGGAATGTAGCAGTGGGGATAAGATTAGAGCCAGCAGCCATCATGTGAATAATCCTTCATAGGGAAACAACTATATGTAATGCAATAACAATACCACAGTGGTGTATTGAGAGAAAAGAGGTTGGGAGCGGACACAGGGTGGTATAAATGGTAGCCATTCAGTCCGGTGGGAAGAGATCCGAGCTGGCCGAGGCTTGCAGGTCCGGCGGGAAGCATTCTGGAACGCTGCGGCAGGAGTTATGGTATTCCTTGGTATATTGCTTTCAGAAAGCCTGAGTGTCTGCTGATGTTTCTGTGGTAATTGACTCCAGGTAGCCGTGATGTACTTCAAATAGATTTATTAAGTTCCGTTACAAGTAGCTGAGTTCTAGTGATGCAGCCCCACCAGGAGCAGACTGCCTGCTGCTCAGCCCATACTCCAACTGTCACACTCACGCATCCAGGCACCCAAACATTCCATTCAAGACCATCACACCAACATTCCATGCATCACATTCTCACTGGCTGAGCAGCTAGGGAGAAAGTAGCAGAAAGTAACCAGATAAACATAATACAGGTTACTACAGTTTCAAAGAAGCATGTCTTGCAATTGATGTCTAATCGCAAGAGGGCAAGACTGTGCAATGCATAGGATCTGCAAGTTGTTGTGGCGAGATCTGGCTTCAGGTCTTCGTTCTTGATTTTTTTTTTTTATCGTCTTTATTGGTGTTTTCACATATTTATATATAATACAGATTGCCGACTTTATCATTCAAAAAACAGTACAATTACATTTATACTCATGACGCTTGGTGGGAAATCAAGTCACACTAGGCATTGGTGCCGTTAGATTAAGGAGATCAAATCAAATCTTTTGTATATGTCTACATATAGTGTCCACTTTGTAATCCATATATAATCAAAACAACTGACTTTACTCTTCATTTTACCATATATACTTGTACACCAAACAATTCACGATTAAAAATAAAGAAATCGATCTCATCTAACCCCTATGTACCATGTGTTGTAGGTCTATTATGGGTTGGGGCGACTGCTTATAGACTTACTTTTCCGGGGACTATGGTAGCAGCAGCTGGGAGGGAAGGAGGGAAAGGAGCAAAAGAGAAGGATGAGGGCGGGGGCGGGAGAGCGATAGAGGATCACCCTTGGGAGGGGCAAGGTGGGTGTATTTTACCCTCTACGAATGATAAATACTCTCGCCACTGCATGGGGTTGGCCTGTGGGGGATCCCTGGGTGGCTGTAGAGTTTGTGACGTGTGCTCTGCCACCAAGGCCTTACGAAGATCTAGTAACCATATACGTGTATTAGGGGCAGCGCTCGATTTCCATGACATGGCAATTCTACGTTTTGCCAACACTAAAGCCAGGTCTAAGAATTTATTAAGGTTTTTTCGCGCTGCAGTACGCTTGGTGACACCCAGTAGGAAATGCAGGGCCTGCACTGGAATTATGTTGTCGGTCGCTTCCCCCAACGTCGCCGCGATTCCGCCCCAGTAAGACCCAAGGCTAGGGCACGACCAAACCATGTGGGTGAAGTGTGCATCCGCACCTGAGCAACGAGGGCATAGGTCAATTGAAGTGGGATACATGCAGGCCAATATATGTGGCATTAAATATGTATGGTGTAGGTAGTTGAACTGCGTGTATTTCAGTCTGGCATTTGTAGATACACTTTTGGGATAACCTATACACTGTGCCCACTGCTTATCACTCATGGAGATTGATAACTCTGAGTCCCAGTAGTCACGCAACTTTGCCAATAGGAGATTTGGTCCAGGCCTCAAAGAAGTATATATTACTGTCACTGCGTGTCTGCCCTTTCCATGCATTAGCAGAGTCTGCAGAACCTGTGAAACCTCTGGTTCCGAATCGGTATTCCCCCATGTTTTGTGAAATTGCCTTGCCAGTAATGTATAAAGCATAAAAGTGCCTTGCAAAATACCAAAGTCTTCCACCAACTCATCTAGACCCTGCAGCTGTGCGTCTATGAACAGATCCCCCCAGGTGTCCATTCCAACCTCCGCCCAGTTTTCCAACTCCGGGCGATCATGGCATACGAATGTCCCCGGCAATATCTCAAGTGGCAACATTGGTGAATACGGTATCGCCTGGTTTTTAGGTAGCACATATCTTAACCAACTACGTCTAGCTGCCGACATTAGTAAATTGCCTTGCCGCTTTTGCATCAGAGATGTGACTCCCGACAGCCATTCTATTATAGCTGTGCGCCTTAAGGGCATTGCTCAGCTAGACATCTCAGATTTCTGTGCACTCGCCAGCCATCTCATCGGCCACTGGAGCTGTGCGGCAGCGTAATAATACTCGTAGTTTGGTGCCCCTAATCTCCCTTCTACAAGTGGTAGATATAATTATCGGCGGGCCACCCGAGACCTGGAGTTTCCCCATATAAGGGCGACCAGAAGCATCTCCATTTCCCTGAACATACTACGAGGTAACCAGTGCAGAAGAGCAGTAAAGAAGTAGAGGAGCCTTGGGAGAAGCAGCATTTTGGCAATAGCTACTCTTCTCATAGGGGATAGAGGAAGACTGCGCCAAACGGGAGTGCTGCACGTGCTCTGGAGACTGCCCTACCCAGGTTCCCCTCCACGACATCTGCACTGGAGTGGTAGATCTGTACACCCAGATACTTAAAAGTATCGAATGCCCATTCCAGCGGGGTCCTGGGCATACCCTGCCTCCGATCCGGCGGGATCGCCTTCATGGGGAAAACTACTGACTTAGGCCAATTGACCTGAAGACCTGAGGCCTGTGCATGCGCATCCAGAAGCGACATATGGTCCCGCAGTACAGCGCCCTCTCCTCGGAGGTACACCAGTGCGTCATCCGCATACAACGAGACTATATGCCATTGCCTATCTGCATGGATACCCCAGTCCAGCACCCGTTGACGCAGCTTGCACGCTAGAGGTTCCATAGCAAATGCAAATAAAATAGGCGACAGGGGGCAGCCCTGTCTGGTGCCACGCTCAATGACAAATTGTGGGGATATGTCGCGGCCTGTCCGGACTCGTGCCAGCGGATTAGTGTATAATAGACGCACCCAGCGCAAATATTTAGGACCTATGCCAAATTTGCCCAGCACTTCCAATAAATACTGCCACCCCAGAGTGTCGAACGCCTTTTCGAATTCCAAGGCTGCCAACCAGGGGGTGTCCGTCTCTGCCCGGGTCCAGTCTAATAGTTTAAATAGCCGACGTAGGTTCATTCCAGTACTCCTCCCTGGGATAAAGCCATTTTGGTCTTCGTGTATTAGAAGGGATGCCGTATCTATTAGCCTATTAGCCAACAGTTTCCCCAGAATTTTATAATCAGCATTTAACAATGACAGGGGGCGATATGAACCCATCAACAACGGATCCCTGCCCGGCTTAGGTAACACTACTAACAGTGCTTCTCTCAACGACCCTGGTAGTTCCCCTCTGTCATAAGCTCCTCATAGACGTTCAGTAATTGGGGAACAAGTTTTTCCGAGTATGCAGAGTAAAACTCTGACGGCCATCCGTCCGTACCTGGGGACTTACCCGTCGCTAGCTGCTTAATGGCTTCGGATATTTAGTTCTCTGTAATGGGTTCCTCTAGTGCATCGTATTGGGGTTTCGTGACCTGTGGAAGCTGCACCGGTGCCAGGAAGCGCTGAATACAGGTGATATTATCTATCACTGGCGCCCTATACAATGTTGTGTAGTATTTATAGAAGGCGTCATTAATTGCTGCCTGTGTATTCACTAGCATTCCCTCACTGTCGTATAGTGCTGTGATTCGGGGCTGGGAGGTAACCGTTTTCAAGAGCCAAGCTAACATTCTACCCGCTTTGTTGCCTTCTGTGTGTTGACGAGCTATATAATGTTTATAATCCAGCGCACCTAGAGCGGCCGAGGCCTCCTTATATGCGAGCCGCGCCCTGTACATCTCGGGAGCCACCAGAGGGTCCGTAGGCAATAGGTCTTCACAACGCTGAATTTCTGCCTCGTGCCTACGCAATTCTGCCGCTAGCGCCATACGTGTACCATAGGTTGTTTTAATGGCGTGACCCCTGGTGACTGTCTTAAAAGCATCCCACTCCACGCCCCTATGGGAAGCCGAACCTGAGTTCTCCTGAAAGTATGCGGTTATCGTCTGTGATATGGTAGAGCGGAACGCCGTGTCCCTAAGCGCAGCGACAGACAGGCGCCAAGTCGGTATCCTAGCTCTACGAGTGCCCCATGCTAGATGAAGCTGCAATGGGTTATGGTCCGAGAGTGACCGCGCTGTATATTCCATGTGTCTGACCCTAGCCAGGGCTGCCATAGAACAAAATATTGCATCAAGCCGCGTGTGCAGGTTATGTAACAATGAGTAGTGGGAGTATGTGAGTAAGTCAGGATGCTGACTACGCCACACGTCTTTCAGCTGCATATGATCTGCCCAATCCCTCAGGTGTTTTGATATCTGAATGGACTGTGCTCCCAGGAGTGGCGGACGTGAGCGGTCCAGGTCTAGGTCATATGTGCAGTTATAATCCCCCCCAGAAAGTCGGCGCTGTAGGGTCGGATAACAGGGCTGTTGTGAGTGATTGCAGGAACTGTGCTTGCCCTGTGTTCGGGGCATATAGGGAAATCAGTGCCAGCGGGGTTCCATCCAGCTGGCCCTCCAGTGTCACATAGCGACCCCGAGAGTCAAATCGGAAATGTCCCAACTTAAGGTGTGTGCCCGGCGCCACCCATATAAGGGCGCCTCTGGCATAACTGGAGTATGTGGTACCTATGACCGTGCCCCTCCAACGCTTGCGCAGTGAGGCTAGTGTCTGTGTAGTGAGGTGTGTCTCTTTAAGTAATGCAATGGAGACCTTATGGGTCCGCAGATATTGGTATACTTTATGTCGTTTGACACACCCTGCTAGCCCCTGCACATTCCAAGTTAAAAGTGTGTACTCGTCATTAGCCATTTAAGCCATGTACGCACGCACACAGAGGTGCAACCAAGGTCACCTCCTACCCAGCCCCCTATACATCCCATACACCCAACCCCCAGCCCTCCAGCCGCCCCGCTATATGCCATATCGCCCAATCGCAGTCTCTGCTCTGCAGACCTGAAAATAGAGATCGCTTTAACTGTTAATAACATTTCCCCAACTCCCCACCCAAGGCCGGCTTGCCAATGGGCAATTGGCCACATGCACTGATATGCTTTTAAACGTCTAATAAACAGTTGCTTTTTCAGCTACTGATCGATTTCTGGGGCGCGGCTATGAACCGCTACAGGCTCAGTCTTGGCCGCCATTTGCTGTTGACAATGTGATACCTCGTGAGATAGTCCCCTGCGCTCGGAACAGGTAAGAAGTCAATACAAACCACGCCTACCTCCCCCCCAGTGCCCACCCCTTTGACCGTCAGCTGTGTGCATACAAATAAAAGGATAAAAGGATATACAGAGTGGCTTATGGGCCCCTCTGTCCATCAATACTTGATCCCATATTCGCCGCCTCAAGTTCGCTCCGCACTACTGCCTTTCACCCAATGTCATTCACCATTTGCGGTGTCAGCTCCGGTCCTTCTCCACGCAGCTCTGCTGTCTCTGAGTCCGTGAGGGGTAACTGGCAATTATGCCCATCTTCTGACTCCGATTCTGAGCTTGACATTGCTGTAGCATTGTTGAGATGTTCCGCCGTCTTTATGGCCTGCGCCCGCTCCTCTGCCAGCTGTGTTTTGGAGGGCCGTTGCATCCTGCTTCTCCTTCGGCCCCTTCGTGCACCCACCAATTTTCAAGGTGGTCGTGATTCCATCTATGTGGTGGGCGGTGGGTGTGCGAGACCATGCTGGTCCACCCAGGACCAGGCTTCTTCTGGGGTGGAACAGTAGGTGTTAGACTCCTTGTGGCGAATGCACAGTTTGGCTGGATATTGTAACGCATACTGTATTTGATGTTCTCTTAGGCAACGCTTGACCTCAAGGTATGAGGCTCTTTGATGCTGTACAGCCAGCGTGTAGTCCGGGTAAATATGTACTGTTGCATTCTCCACCTGCCAGGGGCCCTTGGCTCTGGTTACTTGGAGGACATGGTCTCTGTCCCCGTAATTGAACAATCGTGCCACCACTGGTCGGGGCGGGTTTCCCAGGCATGGAGAGCCACCCGGGACCCTATGTGCCCTTTCTATGGAGAAGAATTTTGAGATCCTGCCCTGAAGGATTTCGTCAGAGATCCAGTTTTCAAGATATAAATCCATGGCCGGGCCTTCTATTCGCTCTGGCAGACCCACTAAGCGGATGTTATTCCTACGAGAACGATCTTCTTGGTCTTCTATCCGTTTTGTCAGGTACTCCACCTCCTGCTGCAGCGATTTGAGCTGATCCGTAGGCATGGACACAGTGGGGCGCATAGCCGCCAGGGCCGATTCCGACTCCTCCACTCTGGCCTTAAGTTTCTTGTGATCCTCTCTCAGGAAACCCATATCCAGGCATAGGGTGTCTATTTTGGGACCTAGCGTGGTCTTAATGTCCAGTATCGCTGCCATGAGCTCGTCAAACCGGTGCGATTGATCCGGCGGGTCGCGCACGTTAGGGGGACCTAGTTGCGCAGGATTTCCTCCAACCTTCACAGACACCGATGTTTCCGCCTCTGGGGTGTGCGGTTTGTCCACTCGCGGCTTGCCCATTATGTGTGGAGCCGCACAGGCTATGTGGGGATAGTGGATTCAGGTCCCGTGTCAAACCCCCGTAAGCTGCTTGTGTCCCTCTCAGGGGGTCGTGTTCACCACCCTTGTTCTGTTGCTCCCCCCTTCGCCTGCGCTCCTAGGCACCCAATGGGAGATAAGAGATGGCCAACATTGATTCAATCCCTGCGCGAGGAGAAGGCCCAATCCAGCGCCCCCGCTACTCAGTCACCAGTTCCAGATTTCAAAGGGTACAGGCATTTTCTCCATAGGGGGGGGAGGGGAGCCAGTGCACTAGCGAGTGTGGCCGGGAGGGTAAGCCCTCGGTCCCTGAACCCCGCACTCGACACCTCTTCTACCTTCATTGCCTGCCTTCCTGCCGGCCTACTGTTCACTTTCTGCCCTTGCCGCTGTCCACCAGGGAGTGCCGATTGCCTGGCTATCAATTCAAGTAATGTCCCAATTAGCAGAGGAGAGGAGGAGGAATGCACCGTCCGGATCGCAGCAGGGATTCATGACAGTTTAACCGGTGCCCACCGGTAACGCGCTGCATATATGTTAGCGTAGTGAGTCTTTGCCTGCACATTAATCCGGCCCCCGTTGGAGGAGAAAGTCCTTATTTGCGGCCGCCACTATTGAGGCCGCAGGGCCCAGGAGGGGGAGGGGAAGCAGTCAGGGTGCCTCGCGTTAGGCCTGGTCCCGATCCGGCCCGGCCGTCAGGTGCGTAGCTAGTTCGGGTCTGCCAGTTGCTCACCTCCAGTGTGCACGTCCGACCTCCAGACACTGCTCTTCAAGGGAGGGAGGAAGCGCCGCCGTATCTCGCAGCTCCGGAGGCCGGCAGCAGACTCCACCTCTCCCAGCACCCAATGCCGCGCCCGTCAGAGTCCGCGGCCGCCTACAGGCCCACCGCCGCGCTCCGAGCGTTTCGCTCGCTTCGACTCCGCTCCGGTGCAGGGGTGCTGAGTGTATATGGGGAGCTTGCAGCCCACTACCGACTCCCATATAAATGCCTTTTAGCACGCATATGCAGGATAATTTGGGCGGGCCTCGCGCGGAGCTCAGTACTTCGCGTCTGCACTCGCCGCCATCTTAGCCACGCCCCCAGGTCTTCGTTCTTGATAACTACAGTCTTAATGAGTCGTTCCAGTTTTTCCAATCGCTTAGTCGCTGTCACCACACCATCCTCCAGGGTCGAGTTACCCTCCTCGGCATCGTCTAGTCAGGTGTGCTGGCAGTCCAGACGCTCCCCCATCCCCTCCAACCTGCCATTGAAGGTGTCAAGTCGAGCATCAATGGCGCAGAAACCCGCCCGAATTTCCGCAATAATGGCATCTGTGCCAGTCAGTTGCTCAGGGCAAGATGATCCGGCAGCCCCACCTTCCATGTCAGTTGGGGCCTCAAACTTGTACTCCTCCCTAGTGTGCTCAAGTGGCAGCTTTCGTTGTTTGAGATCCCCTAGCCCCATGCAATTCAAAGTTCTGTGCGGGACCTTGTTGCTTTTTATGAAGCTGGTCATTGTGGTTCCAAAGTCAGTATGCACAGGCAAAATGGTGTGCAGATGCCCCCTCAGGTGCCACACAGGTGCCTTTCCCTGCACCCAGGCGGATCAGTTAGATGAGGGGATTAGCGGGGGCAGGCCGCTGCAGCATCAGAGGATCCCACAGGCAAGGCGAGAGGGGCAAATGACAGGCGCAGAGCCCTCAGAGGCAGGTCCCCAGCAGAGCGGTGAGGAAGGCGGGTTCCTGATGGGGACTACCAAACAGTACCAGGATGGGGGAAGCCCCTCACAAACGGGAGTACAGTCTGTGGGTCACCCCTGGTGGGCAAACAAGTGGGGGGGCAGCCGATGAGACTCTCAGTTCATGGGGTTGTGTTCGTCTACGGGGGATGATTCTGGCAGGTAGGCTGCAAAGGGCAGGGCCCAACAAAAGAACCGGCTGTACAGGCCACTCACCCCCAGGTCATCAGGCCAACATGGGCCAGCAGGCCGCAATGTGCAACACAGGATCAGTTGCCTCCTGCCGGGCCCAGGGCAGAACCGGGCCAGGCACCCGATGAAAGGCGGCCTCTGCACTACTCCTCCAGCTGCGCATGGTAATTGCACTGCTTACGGGAGACCAAGGGGCCGAGATGCACACCCCCTGCATTGACCTACTTTGAAGAAAACAGCCCACTGAGTACTGAGGAGAGGTAAAAGTGGCAAAGGTTTCCAAGAAGAGGAGGTCTGTAAATATCTGTGAAGGAAGAACTGAAGTTAGCCCACTGTAGCCTAAAGAAGTATTTGAACCACCATGTCATGTGGTAAGGCCTTGTGACCCTGGATTCCCCTACAATGTACTTTATAATGAAACCACTTGCTCTCTGAATCTGTGCATCTGTGTCATCACTTGAAGCATTTCCTTTGACTGGCCTCAGAGAAATGCAGAAGATAGTCAGTGAGGTCCATAGGGACTACAAAGGACAGACCAGTCCATACAGCACCTTGGACAACTTAGTGCTGAAAAAACTCTCAACCACATTCTACAATTTTTATTCCAAGACCACGGAGCATCTCTAATAGTGGGGCTATGATGGATCACAAACCAATCTAATGGTTACATCTCTACTTTTGACTGGTTCACTGCTGTGATTTACATTCCTGTGCAGGGAGCATTGCAACCCCACCCTCAGCCAAGGTTCAGTGTGTAACTGGGACATTGCCAGGGTGCAACAGACACTGAGGATATTACGCTGCTTAGATAACCATTCCAAGTGTCAGGAGATTGCAACCTACCAATTCCTCAGGGGCAATTTGTCCTATTCTGCGTAGAATGTATCAGAACAATACCTTACTATGGAAGTATAACAACAACAGAAGTCAACACGGGCTGGTTCTCCAGTACAGTAACTGCGCCCCTAGTACACATGTAACATAATTGTTGCCCTCTACATTTTAGTTATAGTAGTTATCAGTGTGTCATGATTAAAATACATTTTCTTTTAAATAAAAGCAATATTGCACAATGATTTGTTATTTGCTGATTGAGTTCTGAGTCTCTACCCTACATCAATCCCTTGAGTAAGACTTGAATTCTGAGTCTCTACCCCAAACCACCTTTCTGAGTAAGCCTTGAGCTGCTCTGCCCAGCTACATTGAAAGTCAAGTGACAAAGAGGTGTACTTAGTGATCAGTTTTGAGGTCGACAGTATGATAAGCCCCAGGACACCAGTAGTAAAAGCCTGTCAGTGTCCCAGTTTAAGCTCAGTAACCTCAGGTTTCCTTGGGACCCCCGCAAAGGTTCCCACTCAAGCACAGCCTGGCGCCCTCTAAAAAAGCACAGGACAGCTTGGCAAGACTAAGGACATCCTCTTGATCCATCACATTGTTAGGTCCGCAGGAGGATTTCTTCACTCTGGGGAATCAAGTAGGCAGCATGGCGTTACAATCCCCCATTGTGAATGAACCAGAACTGCTGTTTACAAAATTAAGGGGCAAGTCTGATAACCCCAGGGAAAGGGGATTGGGAAAATCAATAAGTTAAGGTAAATGTAAGGCTCACCTGGGTTTTCTGCAGGAGCGAAATGGACGGAACAGATGCTAGGTCCCAATTTCCCTCACCCACCTCCTTCGCCCAACAAGTTCAAAGCAAAAGAGTAGAAGGGGATGAAACCACTGGATCGTCTGATGGGGTATCACCAAGGCTTCTAATAGAAAAGACACAAAGGTAAGCATGTACTAGCAGCCTGTTGTATAGATATTTTGACTACTCTGATATTCTACCTGTTGAAAGATCCGCTAGTTATATGTAGAGGATATACACAACTAGACCGTAGGACCCACGCAAGGTATCTAAAAAATAAACACACACTTATTGTTCATAAGGTCTGCAGGAGTTTAATCACAACCAAGGATGAATATGAAACATACCAACCTTAATAGGAACCACCTTCAGAGATCAATAGACCCATAAAAAAAATCATCTATTTCGCCTGAACTAGGAAAAAACAAAAAAACTCATGTCCCTAGTTAGGAGAATACAGAATGGAAAAAATATGGCAAAAAAGGTGCAGGGTCAAACTATGAAAGTAATGTGAGCAAGACGTGGTTCTAAAACAGTCTCTTTATATTTTAGCAGGAAGAGATGTGCAGCAATCATGAAAATGAAGCAAGTACTGAGCTAAGAACACACTCCTCAACAACCAAAGGAGCACAGCAATCAGATAAGTGTAAGAGTGCTACAGGATACTAAAGAACAGCGTATCCTGCAGGCACCCGAAACTATTATTCTTTAAATACCTTCTTTTCCTTTTAACAGTGGCAGAATATCGGGAAACAAAGAGTTAAGCTGTGCTGCAATACCCAAGAGAAACAATGTTGCAAGCCGGCGAAGGAGCTCTGAGGATACTCTAAGCCACGTAAGAATACTTAGCAACCTGGAAACAGAAGGAACCACAAGGACGCCCGGAGAGGAACGCAAGAAAGTCACGCCTCCCCGACGTAGAATCAAAAATATGCAGGTAAGGGAGCAGACAAGCAGGGGAAATGTACGGGAGGCCTCGTGGGGCCCAAAATGGAACACAAAGCGCGTTTCCCTTGTGGATCCCTTCCTATGAAGACCTCAAGCGCTGCCTCCACCAGCTGACGGGAGTCAGCAGGCGGGGCTTGCGCAGGAGGCAGCGGGTGGGCTCAGGAGGACTGCCACGGAACGTGTGGCATGACAGTTCACCCCCCCTAAAGCCCCCCCAAACAGGTTTCGACTTATTGGGATAATGCCTATGAAACAACTGCACCAAGCGGGGAGCATGAACATTAGAAGCAGGTTCCCAAGACCGTTCGTCAGTACCATAACCCTTACAGTGAATCAAATACTGGAGCCTACGTCGTACCCTGCGAGAGTCCACAATATAGGCCACTTCATACTCAGGTTCATCGTCCACCAGAACAGGGGGAGGTAGAGCAGGAACGACAGTACCAGGGGTCACAGGCTTCAGCAAAGACACATGAAACACAGGATGAATTCGCAAGGAGTCAGGCAGATTGAGTTTCATAGCAAAAGGGTTTACTACTTTAGAAATAGCATAGGGACCAATAAAGCGAGGCTTACATTTAGTCGTCCCCTTAACCTTAATGTTCCTAGTAACCAAACTTTGTCACCAACTGTATAATTCGGAGGTGGTCTCCTATGGTGATATGCTACATCCTTATAGCTACTTTTGGCCTCCTCCAAATTTTGTTTGGCCTCAACATGTATATCTTGGAGTCGAGTAGCAAGGAGTAGCAGTGGGAGATATGAGGCCACAACGGGGGTGAAAACTGTAATTACAATGAAAGGGG
This sequence comes from Calotriton arnoldi, assembly GCA_963921515.1. Lineage (NCBI taxonomy): Eukaryota > Metazoa > Chordata > Amphibia > Caudata > Salamandridae > Calotriton > Calotriton arnoldi. The sequence goes on along the minus strand of CAWUFW010005042.1, from coordinate 598,260 downwards.
GAAACCCCTATGGAGGTATGATCACCGTTGTTATAGGCAAACTCTGCAGACCAAAGAAAAATGTCCCAATCTCTAATCACCTGCAGTAATTGACATCTGAGGTATTGTTCGATGCACTGATTGACCCTTTCAGTTTGGCCATCTGCTTTGGGGTGATGAGCAGAAGAGAGTCTTACATCTATTTATAGCAAGGTGTTCAACTCTTTCCAGAATTTAGACACAAATTGGGGGCCTCTATCTGACACAATAACAGAAGGAAGACCATGCAAGCGCACTGCGTGTTGGAGAAAGATTAATGCAAGTTCTTTAGAATCAGGTAAGTCTTTCGAAGGTATGAAGTGGGACATTTTTGATAACATGTCAACAGCTACAAATATAACCATATGCCCTTGTTTAGTAGGAGGAAGTTCTACAATGAAATCCATGGAGATGGAATGCCATGGTGTAGGAGGTGTGGGCATAGGCGTTAAAAGCCCCGCCGGAATCTGGTGGGAACTCTTGCTTTATGCACAAACATAGCATTATTGAACATACAAGTGTCTTGATTCATAGAAGGCCACCAGAAGTATATTTTAAGTAGGGCAAGAGTTTTCTTATGACCTGGGTGTCCTGCTAATTCATGTAAATGACACCATTCAAGGGCTTGTAACTGTAAAGCCTTAGTAGGGAGGACTAAGCCTCCTTGAATGTACAGTAGGTTCTGGATTCTCACTCAATCAATCAATCAAGCGTTTGTTAAGCGTGACTACTCACCCGTAAGGGTCTCAAGGCGCTGGGGGTGGGGGGTTGCAGGTTCCAGTCCATCAAGGAGGGGGTCCGTCGAAGAGCCAGGTCTTGAGGTCTCTTAAGAAGATGGGAAGCGATGTTGTCTGTCTGAGGTGGAGCGGAAGGGCGTTCCAGGCCTTGGCCGCGAGGAAGGTGAAAGGACGGCCTCCCGATCTGGTTTTTCTGGTGCGTGGGACCACGGCGCAGGAGAGCTGGGCTGATCGTAGGGTCCTTTGGGGTGCGTGGAATTTGAGTCGGCTGTTCAGGTATGCTGGTCCGGTGTCATGGAGGGCCTTGTGTGCGTGGGTGAGCATCTTGAAGGTGACTCTTGACTCGATGGGGAGCCAGTGGAGTGTGCGCAGGTGCTGGGAGATGTGGCAGTGTTTTGGCAGGTTGAGGACCAGTCTTGCGGCGGCGTTCTGGATGTTCTGTAGCTTGCAGGTGAGGTTTTTGTTTATTCCGGCGTAGAGTGCGTTGCCGTAGTCGAGTCTGCTGGTGACCACGGCGTGAGTGACGGTCTTTCTGTGTTCAAGGGGGATCAATTTGAAGGTCTTACGTAGGAGGCGGAGGGTGTGGAAGCAGGAGGACGAGACTGAGTTGATCTGGCAGTCCCTTTTGAGCTCGGAGTCCAGGATGGTTCCCAGGTTGCGTGCGTGGTCCATGGGGGTGGGCGGGTTTCCAAGGGCGGGGGGGCCACCAGGTGTCGTTCCAGGCATCGGGGTTTGGGCCCATGATGAGTACTTCCGTCTTGTTGGTGTTTAGTTGTAGGCAGCTGTTTTTCATCCATTTGGCGACGGCTTCCATGCCTTCTCGAAAGTTGTGTCTGGCGGTGTTGGGTTCGTTGGATAGGGAGAGGATGAGTTGGGTGTCGTCTGCATATGACACAATGTTGAGTCTGTAGGTTTTGACGATGGGGGCGAGCAGAGCCATGTAGACGTTGAAGAGCGTCGGGCTGAGGGAGGACCCCTGAGGGACTCCGCAGGTGGTTGGTGTAGGGTCCGAGAGGAAAGGGGGGAGTCTGACCCGCTGGGTTCTGCCGGAGAGGAAGGAGCTGATCCAGTCGAGGGCCTTTTCCTGGAACCCTGCATCGTGAAGTCTGTGTATTAGGGTGCAGTGGGAGACTGTGTCGAATGCCGCTGAGTGGTCGAGGAGGATGAGGTCTATTGTTTCTCCTTTGTCCAGTAGGGTGCGGATGTCATCTGTTGCGGCGAGGAGGGTGGTTTCCGTACTGTGGTTTTTCCTGAAGCCGGATTGGGAGGAGTCGAGGATTTTGTGCTATTCGATGAATGTGGCGAGATGGCTTTCTCGATAACTTTTGCAGGAAACGGGAGCAGGGAGATGGGTCTGTAGTTTTTGAGGTCGGTGGGGTCAGCCGAGGGTTTCTTCAGGAGGGGGTTTACCTCGGTGTGTTTCTAGTCGTCAGGGAACGAGGCGGTCGCCAGGGAGCGGTTGATGGTGTGGCGGAGCATGGGTGCAATGGTGTCGGCAGCTCTGTTGAAGATGTGGTGGGGGCAGGGGTCTGTGGGGGCCCCGGAGTGGATTGACTTCATCGTCTTCAGTGGTGAGGGCTGTCCAGCTGTCAATCGTTGGCTCCAGGGTGTCGGGGGTGGTTGGTGGGGGTTCCGTGTGTTGGTTGTCTTCGTCGAAGTTGTCGTAGATGCTCTTGATTTTGTGGTGAAAGAAGTTGCTGACTTTGTCGCAGAGGTCTTGTGAGGTGGGTTGGGCGAACTCCTTGATGATGTTGAAAAGTTCTTTGCTATTGTGTGCGTGTGTGGAGATTCTGTCTTCAATCGCTTTTTTCCTCGTTTTTCTGATGAGTTGGTGGTGGGCGTTGGTAGCGGCTCTAAAGTTGTTGTGAGTTTCTGTGGATTTGGTGTTCCTCCAGGCCTTTTCGAGGTAGCGGCAGGTGCGTCTGGACTCTCGAAGTTCGGTGGTGAACCATCTGGCTTTCTTGGCGTGGGTGTTGTTGTTTTTCTTGAGGGGGTCTATGGTGTTGGTGCTGTTGGAGATCCATCTGTGCAGGGTTCGGGCTGCTGTATTGGGGTTGTCGTTTTCCGCGATGGTTGGGGTGGAGTTGCTGAGTGAAGAGGTAAGCTGGTCGTCGGTGATTCTGGTCCAGTTTCTTCGTGGGAGCAGGTGCTGGTATCTGTGGATCCTTTATGTTTGGTTTTAAGGTCTTTGAGTTCTTCAATTTCCTGTGCTTGACGTACTTCCTTCAGAAATATTTCTTCTGAAAAGGTACCTCCCAAGATACGTTTAGGACTTAGGATGAAGGGTTGGTCATGTGTACTCAGGTCTTCAGTCAAGTTGTAACCGTATCTGGATAGGGTGTCTGCTTTGCCATGTTTGTTGCCCGCCTGGAATTGTATGATATAGTCAAAATTACTGAAATAATGTGTCCATCGTAACTGCCTCATGGATAAGGCTCTAGCTACCTTCATAAACTGAAGATTTCTGTGATCTGTGATAACAGTAACCGTGTGCAGGGCTCCTAACAAGTACTGGCGCCATTCTTCAAATGCTCTTTTTATTGCCAATAATTCCTTGTCTCCCACTGAATAGTCAATTTCAGGCGGTGTGAGCTTATGAGAATAGAAGCCTACTGGCTGTAGATGACCTGTTTGTCTGTCTCTCTGGGATAAAACTCCTCCAACAGCCACTTGGGATACATCTGCTTCCACTATGAATGGTTGGGAGGAGTCAGGGTGTTTCAAAACAGGGGCAGTGATAAATGGGTTCTTTCGGCAGGAAAAGGCGTCTTCAGCGGCTGGTATCCACACAAAAGGTATCCCTTTTTTAAAAAGTTTGGTGATAGGAGAAGCCGAAGACGCAAACCCCTTCATGAATCGTCTATAAAAATTAGCGAAGCCCTAAAACCTCTGTACTTCTTTCACAGAGCAAGGAGATGGCCACTTGGTGATGGCAGCAACTTTTTGAGGATCCATGGTCACTCCTTTTGCTGACAACACAAAACCTAAAAAGGTGACTTCAGAAACGTGAAACTCGCATTTATCTAGTTTCACATAGAGGCATCTCTAGTTTCACTCTTCACATGACCAATGTGTTCTTCAGTTGATGAAGAATAGATTAGAATGTCATCTATATAGGCAATAGTGTTAACATCCAAAGTCTCCCTTAGTACATTATCAATAAAAAATTGGAATGCTGCAGGGGCATTACACAGCCCAAAGGGCATCACCAAATACTCATAAAGCCGGAACTTCGTACAGAAAGCAGTTTTCCATTCATCTCCCTCTCTTACTCTAACCAAATGATAGGGGCTTCTTAAATCAAGCTTGGTGAAAACGGTGGCCTGTTTTACTTGATCGAGAAAGGATTGAATCAGAGGCAGAGGGTATCTATTCTTTATTGTCACACAGTTAAGGGCTCTGTAGTCTATGCAACACCGAAGAACCCCTTCTCTTTTGGGTATAAAGAAAAGAGGAGACGATGCAGCCGATCGAGAGGGTCGAATGAATCCCTTCTGTAACATGTCGTCCAAACATTCTCTCAAATAAAGATTTTCATTTTCTGTCAAAGCATATATGCGACTGCACAGAATGTTTGCTCCAGGAAATAATCAATGCGGCAGTCGTAGGGATGATGGGGTAGGCAAGACAGAGGCTTTTTCTTTATCGAACACCTCTCCTAAGGAATCATAACAGTCAGTTAATACTGGTAAACTGGAATCAGTAATTCCGGCTATGTGTTGTAATGGGGCGTTGCTTTCCAGACAATGATTTCTACAATAATTGGAGGTGAAAGCCATGGAATGGTCTCTCCAGTTGATATCAGGGTCATGTTTCATCAACCAAGGGAGACCTACTATTGCATGAAGTTGAGGCGAAGAAATGACGTCAAATTGAATGGTTTCAAAATGTTTGTCATGTATGTGAAAACCCAATTCTTTGGTGGAATGAGTGACAGGCCCAGATTTCATGTGACTCCCATCAATAGTCTTAACAACTTCCACTGTCTTTTTTGGTTCCATAGGGATTTCCATACTCTCTACCCATGTGGAATCTATGAAGTTCCCAGTTGCCCCACAGTCTAGCATGATTTGTACTTCTACACTATCATTGCCCCAGCTCAGCCAAGCTATAAAGAAAAAATGGTGCATGGGGTAGGGTATGTGATCATGACCTAAAAGTTGGGAGACCATTAAACCTGTCTCACCCGAGCAATCTGTCTCCACCTTACTCAGGCTGGTTAGTTTCCCGACTCCGCACGTCGTTTAGGTTTGATAGGGCAGTCTCTCAAGAAGTGTTAAGATTTACCGCAGTATAAGCATAGTTTATTGTCCCTTCGTCTCTGCCTCTCTTCATTACTCAAGGGTCCTTTAATATGGCCTATCTGCATAGGTCCAGGGTCCTCTACAGGTTTGTCAGACTCTGGCTTCTTTTCTCTAAAAGCAGGGAACTTGGTCTCCAGTCGTCCCTTCTCATGTTTGCGCTCATGCAAACGGTGATCTAATTTAATTACTAAATCAATTAGCGCGTCACAAGATTCTGGAGGGTCTACAACTTGTGCTAGTAGGTCTTTCAAGTAATCTCTTAGACCTTTGTAAAAGAGAGCACAGCGTTTGGCTTCAGGCCATCCAGCTTCAGCAACTAGCCTGTTAAAGCACGAAATATAAGTCATGAGATCCTTCGATCCTTGCTTAAGATTTAAGGGCTCAGTGTCCACAGACTGCATAAATGAATGTCTGTCAAACAGACATCGTAACTCCTCCTTGAAAGCCCTATAGTCGTACAATAAGGGATCATTTCTGTCAACTAAAGGGATTGACCATGTAGCTGCTGTACCACCCAAATAAGACAAGACAAACGCTAGTTTAGATTGCTCGGTGGGAAAGCAAGAAGCTTTGCACATAAAGTGCAATTGGCACTGGTTAATGAACGTGGCAACTTTAGCTGAGTTACCTAGGAACCTTTCTGGGGGTGCTAAAGGTATAGAGGAGGGAGTTGTAATATGATATGCAGGAGACGCACTACCAGAAGAAGGAGAGTGTGATGTGAAAAAGGTACCATGGGTTCCAGGCACCGGGTCGGGTGGTGGAGAGACTCAGGAGGCGTGTTGCAGGGCATCTACTCTAAGTGTCAAAGCTTGGGTTTCTTTTTGTAGATTACCTATCATATGTGCTACATCAGCTAGTGTTATCTGACATTCCTCCATTACGCCCGGGCAGAACTATAAAACGTGGGCTTCACGTTCTGTGAGGATCACCTGGGTTTTCTGCAGGAGCGAATTGGACAAAACAGATGCTAGGTCCCAACTTTCCTCACCCACCTCCTTCGCCCAACAAGGTCAAAGCAAAAGGGGAAAGGTGGGGAAGAAGGGGAGACAAAACAAGGAAAGGGAGAAGGAGGGCTGCCACGGACCGCGCGGCATGACAGTAAAAATGTTTTAAAAAATTAAAGAAATTGTTGAGTGCTAACCACCTATGGAGAACAAGAGACCAAGGTCACCAGCTGTTGCTGCTCAGTTCAGTTTTCCTGTCACCTTGTCATGTCCTTTAGGATAGTCCCATCATGTACATACCAATTACATACATTTTGTCCCATCCACATGGCATAACGGTTGTACACAGGTGACCTTTTACCTAGCTCGCTTCTGTCTCTTCGACAACAGGCTCTCGGTACCCTATCTTAATCCCTGTATGTGACGTACATAAACGTCCTCAAGCACAGTAGATTTATTCTGTATAAGGGTCACCTCTTTTTTTCATCCGTGGACAACAGCCAGCTATGCAGGAGTGTTTTTGTTTAGAAAAGGATTAGTAAGGGATTAGTGAATGTTTTCAAAACATATCGATTCTGGAAGAAAACCTGGAGTGACCACTTTAGTATAAAAGACCCTCACTCCCCCATACAAATCAGAGGAGAATTCCTTCCAGGCTGGACCGAGACTCTGCAGGCTGATCCTTCGATAAACAGAGACCTGACATGCCTTGCGGGGTGCCATCCTCGACGCAGGGATGGAGTCCTTCATTCTAAACCATCAAGTGAGAGGTTAGCACTTCCCCGGGGGATTCTTGGCTCCATTAGGATATATCCTGACGTTTACACACGCATGCTTCACCTACATATCTATGGTAGGTTCATTTTGGTAGGCTACGCATCGTAGGAGTATGCCAATGCTATTGTTTTATATAATCTGCTTTTATTCATCTTATGAGCACTATAATAGAAATGTATTTACTATTTACGATATTGGTGCAGCGATCACATTTGTCTGCTCCTGTCTTTTGATTGTCGCAGCTAATATGTTTCACACTAGACTACCGCTTGACCAATAAATACTTATTGAAACCGTTCCAATCCTCATTCAATGTGTATTCTGAGAAAAGTAAGCACGAGTGACTGAGCGAAAGATACTGTATTGTTTTCCACGATACCTGAGGAATCAGGGTTGTCATGTTCAGTGGTTGCCCGAAACTACACACACCACTGTAGAATACAGGGGGGTGGTAGTGGCACCGTAGAGCTAGCTGGTCTAACGGCTGACTCATCCTGTGGGGGTGTCCAAAGTCTGTCTGCAAACCAAGCCCTCAGTTTAGGTCATCCAAAACGCAGGTCCTGGGGGGTCCTAGGAACTACAGACACACTCTTCCGGTTCCATTTAGCCTATCTGAATATAAACAGTGAGTCGTACCCATGGTCCTTACAGTCCCCTACCCGTGCGCTGCATTGCCCCTCTCCCCCCACTCCCATTTTCCACGTGCTTGGAGTAAGTCGTAAATGGGAGCTGAACTGTCACCAGAATAAGAGAATAACAATGCAGATTTGGACAGCATGGGTGTTCCGAAATACGGGAACAAAGCTCATAATAAGGAGAAGTAGATTCAGATATACCCCAACTGGAAATGGTAATTCTGGACACAGTGTCTAGGTATAATATGGGTGCTCATAATCAGCCCGCTTTGTTATATATTGTCTTGTCTGACATACAGTCAAAATAGGCATATAAATGACAAAAACTGTTTCAGGATCCACTTTGGTAGTCTTTCCCCACTTCAGCTGCTAGAGTGGGGGGGGGGGTTATGATGCCACTGCATCCTTCCTGCACGACACAAAAACAGAGATGTGAGGTATAGTCCTTTACCAGACATGCAAGGATGCAGTTTAGTGGTTCCACTGGAGTTGCATTTGACTATGTGTTCCTTGCCAACTGCTGTGCTTGTGAGACTGCAATCCTGGCTTCTCCAATGAGTAGCTCGGGAGCTACTTGTAGCTCTCCAACTACCTAGAAGTAAATCTCGTGTGTACAGCCCAGTTTATTAAATTAGAAACTTCTGTTCAGTTGAATTAATATATGTGTGTCAAAAAATGAAAAGCGTGAATTCACTGTAAAAATGTGTGTATTTTCAGAACTCATACTCAGAAGTTTGCAAGGAAAATGGATTTCCAAAATATATTTAAAGCTGATATTTAAGTGATAAATCATGCAATATTACACATATTATTACCTTGGTGCCAGGGGCATTGCAGCTATGGCTGTCATGTATTACCCATGTGGAGACATTCCAAATTAGGAAACGTCTTTTTACATTACTCCTGATAACCCTGCCTAATGCACTGAGGTGGTCACGCCCATAATCTTGCATGGGGTGGCAACTATTGTAATGTTGCATGACGTGGTCACCATTAAAACACTAATAAAATTAGTAGCTCAGGACGATTTTCACTGATTGATCAGTAGCTCTTATTATACGACCCCAAATCCAATCTTTCAGATGAGAAATCTTGTGAGTATCTAGTTTGCAGTAACAAGCTATTAATTAAAAAGTAGAGTAAGCAAAAGTAGAGAATAAAAAAGTTTAAAAGTAAAATATTACACTACTCTGCCAAATAAGTACAATCTACAAAAAAGTTGAAAAAGTATTAAAAAATGCAAGGGTTATGGTTTGTGCAAGGGACTAGGTATGGTGAAGTTTAGTGTTTGGAGTAGGTTATATTTAGGTGTTAGACTTAGAGTGAGTTATGGTGTCAGGGATGATGTGTGGTTAGGTATATGGGTTATGGTTATAGCAGCGGTAAGGGTTAGAGTTTCAGATGAGCTAATGAAATGTGATAGGTTTAGGTTGAGTTTAAGGGATGGGTCAGGATTAGAACAAAGAGGTGGCAAATAGAGCTGTAAAGGAAGCCGTTATGGCAAGGGCTGGAACTAGGGTTACTGTTTGGATTTTAAAAAGGGGTAGAGTTGGGGTAAAGTGACTGGGATAAAGTTAGGTTTTGTTTAAGAATTGAATTAGGGTTAGAGCAATGGAAAGTGTAAGTAGCTGTGTAAGGGACAGAGTAGGAAGAAAGTGTGGCAGAGGGTGGATTTGGAGTCAGTAGAAGAGTTTCCTCCCATTAAATGACAGCAAGAGAAAGTTAGTGTTAGTGGTTAGGGAAAGTGTTAATGTATGCTTATTTACAAATAACAAAAGTAGTGGTAAAAATATTACTTTTAAGCCTTTGAATTTGTGTCTGTTCCTTTGATATGAGTTGTGGCCAACACCTTTCAATGTCTACTTTTTTTACCTCTTTCCCATGGAACCTAACAAGCTTCTGGGACAATTGTCGCTCTTTAATAATATCATGACTGTAGGAAAGTAGGATCTGCTTCTTATGGTTACCCCCACTTTTTTGCTTGAGGTTGCACTGTTTTTGACTAGTCTGACTGGGATCCTGCTAAACAGGACCCCAGTCTATCTACTTTCTCCTCTAAATTATCTCACATGTAATTTGGTACACTCCAGATTGGATACTGGGGTACCCTTATAAGTCCCTAGTATATGGTACCCATGTACCCAGGGCATAGGTACCCCAGAGGCCTCCCATGGGCTGAAGCATGTATTATGCCACCCATGAGAGGCCATGCAAAATGGAACTCCAGGGCTGCTACAGTAGCCTGTGTAAGATGGTGCTTGCACCACTTACTTTAGATATAGGTTCACTATATCTATAGGTCACTACAATTAAAACTTATAAGTCACCCCTATATCAGGCCTTATCAATCCTGAAGGCAGGGTGCTGGGTTTTTAGTGAGAGGGTGCCCCTGCATGAGCAGAGCCTCTCTGCAGCCTTCGGAGACCATTCTCCCGGGTTGTCTGTGACTCAGCCGGACATATAGGTAGAGGTGCAGTATAACCTCGCGGTAAATGCTATCTCGAAAACGGCTGCATAGAAACATATCGTGTTTGGTATCAAACACCTTGGAATCATACCTCCACACCGGTAACCGGTGTGGGAGGTATGATTCCACCCTTCTGAAGCGAGCTTCGTGGGGTCACTGGTCTATCCGGTGCCAGCCTTCTCGACCCGGTCAGCACAAAATGGATGCTGCCGACCAGAGACACACTTCTGCCCTCCTGCTGCTGAGCCAAGTATCTTTAGGAAGAGGGTGGAGAAGGCCCCAGTGGCCCTCTCATTACTCCTCCAGGAAGAGTGCAGAGTTTACCCAGGAGATCTAGATCTCCCTCTGCAGAATCTGACCATTCAGGACATTCAATAGGGACCTCCATATCTCATAAGAGAGATAGCTCTTATGAAAGACAGTGCCAATTTCTAGACCTTGAGAAAGTCAAGCTTAGGCTCAGGCAAGAGCAATTGGCCCTAGATAAGGAATCATTAGAACTCCAGAAGGCTAGAAAGAAATTGGGACTAGAGTCCCATGGTGGCAGCAACAGTGTCCCTAGGCTTAAGGAGTATACTTATGACCATAGGAACCTGAGCAAGGTAGTCCCTCCCTACCATGGTGGGGATGACGTCCACAAATAGATAACTGCTTTAGAGAGGGCCTGTAAAGTACAGAAGGTTGCTCAAGAGCAGTGGGCAGCTATCTTGTGGCTCTCCTTTGCTGACAAAGGTAGAGATAAGCTCCTTACTGTTAGAGAAGAGGATGCTGACAACTATTCAGTCCTGAAGAGTGCTCTCATTGATGGGTTTGGCTTAACCACTGAACAGTACAGGATTAAGTTCAGAGACACCCAGAGGACACAGACTCAGGACTGGGTAGACTTTGTAGATTGTGCTACTAAGGCTCTGGAAGGCTGGTTACTTGGAAGCAAAGTGAATGATTTCAAGGGATTGTACAATTTGATTATGAGGGAGAAGATCCTTAATAATTGCCAAAACCAGTGCATCAGTACTTGGTTGACTCTGATCTGACTTCTCCCCAAGAATTGGGAAAGAAGGCAGATAGGTGGGTCAGAACCAGGGTGAAGCAGAAAACCCAGACCACAGGTGGTGACCAGAAGAAGCAAGATGCTAAACCTTCAGATAAGGGTGGGGAAAAGGGTAAAGAGCAGAAGTCTTCATCAGGGCCCCAAAAACCTGCATCTGGGGGGGAGTCACAGTCTAACAAAGGAAAAGGCAAAAAGAAACCTTGGTGCTTCCTGAGTAAGGAGAAAACCCATTGCACAAGGGAAGCCAATTGTTCAAGGGCCAAGGATCCTCCTACCACCACCACTGCCCCTAAGGCAACTGTTCCCCCTAGTTCAGCTCCAAGTGGTGGTACAGGGAACAAGGGTATAGTAGGGTTAACCCTGGGATCTGAGATGGGTTCTAGCTTAGTCATAACTCCAGCTTAGGCTGGTTTGGTCTGTGATGGAGGCATGGATATTGCCTCCCTATTTGTCTGTCCCAGTAATCTGGGCAAATACAGACAGCAGCCTTTAATTAATGGTAAGGAGGCCATGGCATATAGGGACACAGGGGCTAGTGTCACAATGGTGACAAGAGATCTTGTATGCCCTGACCAGATCATACTTGGTGAGATGTACCAAGTGACCAATATTAACAATGTCAGGACAGACCATTCCTTGGCAGTTGTTAATTTCAGCTGGGGAGGGGTAACTGGCCCTAAGAAGGTTGTGGTTAGCTCAGACCTCCCTGTGGATTGCTTGTTGGGCAATGATTTGGAAACTTCAGCCTGGGCTGAAGTGGAACTCAGGACACATGCAGCAATGTTGGGCATCTCTGCAGATGTGTTTGCTGTGAATAGGTCACAGGCCAAACTGTCTTCAACTGAACAGGCCCTGGATCCTGGAAAAATGGACCAGGTGCCTTCCAAGAGAAGGAGCAGTAGGAGTAAGGCAGTGTCTTCCCCCCAGACTCAGAGTGAGGATCAGTCTCCTGAGGGAGATGACCCCAGTCCCTGTGAAGGAACTGTCTCAGAGGAACTTAAAACTGATCAGGTTGAGTTCTTGGGGACAGGGGGCCCGTCCAGGGCAGAACTGAGTCAGGAGCAGCACAGCTGCCCCTCTCTTGAACCCCTCAGACAGCAAGCTGCTGCTGAGGCTGCTGGGAGTGCCAGTGGGTCTCACAGGATCTACTGGGATGAAGGACTCCTTAACTCAGAGGGTAGAGACCCCAAGCCTGGTGCTACCAGGAGGTTGGTTATACCTCTGAAGTTTAGGGGCTTCCTACTGACACTGGCACATGATATCCCTTTAGCAGGACACCTAGGCCAAAGTAAGACTTGAGACAGGCTTGTCCCTCACTTTCACTGGCCTCACATGTCAGAGGACACAAAGGAGTTTTGTCGCTCCTGTACCACCTGTCAAGCCAGTGGTAAGGCAGGTGGTATCACAAAGGCCCCCCTGTTAGCACTACCTGTGGTGGGGGTTCCCTTTGAGAGGGTTGGGATTGACATAATTGGTCCCATGGATCCTCCAACTGCATCTGGGCACAGATATATTCTAGTGGTGGTGGACCATGCCACTAGGTACCCAGAAGCAATATCCCTTAGAACCACCACAGCTCCTGTGGTGGCCAGGGCCCTCCTGGGAATCTTTTCCAGAGTGGGTTTCCCTAAGGAGGTCTTAACTGACAGAGGTGCAAACTTCATGTCTAGTTACATTACTGCTATGTGGAAGGAGTGGGGAGTAAATTACAAATTTACCACACCCTATCACCCACAATGCAATGGGTTAGTTGAGATATTCAACAAAACCCTGAAGGGCATGATCATGGGCCTCCCAGAAAAGCTTAGGCGATAATGGGATGTCCTGTTGCCCTGCCTTCTCTTTGCCTACAGAGAGGTTCCTCAGAAGGGGGTTGGCTGCAGCCCTTTTGAACTTCTGTTTGGACATCCAGTTAGGGGTCCCTTATGTTTAGTGAAGGAGGGATGGGAGTTACCTCTCAAACCACCTAAACAAGACATAGTGGACTATGTACTTGGTCTCCACTCCAGGATGGCTGAGTATATGAAGAAGGCAAGTAAAAACCTTGAGGCTAGCCAGGAATTACAGAAAGCTTGGCATGACCAAAAGGCTGTGCTGTCTGTGTACCAGCCAAGACAGAATGTATGGGTGTTGGAGCCTGTGGCCCCAGCAGCTCTCCAGGACAAGTGGAGTGGACCCCATACCATTCTTGAGCAAAAGGGAGAGGTCACCTACCTGGTGGACCTTGGAACTCCCAGGAGCCCCCACAGGGTGCTCCATGTGAACAGGCTCAAGCCATATGTTGACAGGGCAGACATGGGCTTGCTCATGGCTACTGATGAGGGACAGGAGGAAGAGAGTGACCCACTCCCTGACCTCCTCTCACAGAACCCTGATGATGGCTCCGTTGATGGTGTAGCCTTGGCAGGCAGCCTCACTGAGCAGCAACAGACTTATTGCAGGAAGGTCCTCAATCAGTACAGACATATGTTCTCCCTGACTCCTAGTCAGACCACCTGGTGTACCCATGAAGTGGACACAGGTGAAAGTCTGCCTGTTAAAAATAAGATTTACAGGCAACCTGACCCTGTCAGGGACTGCATCAGGACTGAGGTCCAAAAGATGCTGGAATTGGGAGTCATTGAACCCTCAGATAGCCTTTGGGCTAGTCCAGTAGTCCTGGTACCCAAACCTCATACCCAGGGTGGTAAAAGAGAAATTAGGTTTTGTGTAGACTACAGGGGGCTCAATGCAGTCACTAGGACTGATGTTCATCCTATTCCTAGGGCAGATGAGCTCATTGATACTTTGGCCTCAGCCAAGTTCTTGAGTACATTTGACCTCACAGCTGGATATTGGCAATTCAGATTAGCTGAGAATGCCAAACCCAAAACAGCATTTTCAACCCCTAGTGGGCACTATCAATTTGTGGTGATGCCCTTTGGCTTGAAAAATGCACCTGCCACATTTCAAAGGTTGGTGAATAAAGTTCTCACAGGCCTGGAAGACTACAGTGCAGCTTATCTTGATGATATTGCTGTCTTTAGTTCCACCTGGGAGGATCACCTGGTCCACCTAATAAATGTTCGGGAGACCCTGCAAAAGGCAGGCCTCACTATCTAGGCCACCAAGTGCCAGATAGGGCAGAGTAAGGTTGTGTAACTGGACCACCTTGTGGGTGGAGGCCAGGTTCAACCATTGCAGAGCAAAATCCAGACCATCATGGACTGGGTTGCTCCAACTACCCAGACTCAGGTCAGAGCTTTCTTGGGCCTGACTGGGTACTACAGGAGGTTTGTTAAGGGATGTAGATCTATAGGGACCCGCTTAAATGATCTGACCTCTAAAAGAATGCCTAAGAAAGTTCAGTGGACAGTTAGCTGTCAGAAGGCATTTGATGACCTGAAGCAGGCCATGTGCACTGCTCCCATTCTGCAAAGTCCTGACTATTCCAAACAATTCATTGTTCAAACTGATGCATCTGAGTTGGGGGTAGGGGCTGTGTTATCACAACTGAATGAAGAGGGTCAGGATCAGCCAGTAGCTTTTATAAGCAGAAGGCTGACCCCCAGAGAGAAACGTTTGTCAGCTATTGAGAGGGAAGCCTTTGCTGTCGTTTGGGCTCTGAAGAAGCTGAGGCCATACTTTCTTGGCACTCACTTCATTGTTCAGACAGACCATAAGCCCCTCTTATGGCTAAAACAGATGAAGGGTGAAAACCCCAAACTTTTGAGGTGGTCCATTTCCCTACAGGGGATGGGCTATACAGTGGAACATAGACCTGGGAGTAACCATGCCAATGCAGATGGACTCTCCAGATATTTCCACTTAGAAAATGAAGACTCAACTGGTCAAGGTTAGTCTCATGTCCTTTCGCTTGGGGGGGGGGGTTGTGTAGGAAAGTAGGATCTGCTTCTTATGGTTACCCCCTCTTTTTTGCTTGATGTTGCACTGTTTTTGACTAGTCTGACTGGGATCCTGCTAAACAGGACCCCAGTCTATCTGCTTTCTCCTCTAAATTATCTCACTGGTACTTTGGTACACTCCAGATTGGATACTGGGGTACCCTTATAAGTCCCTAGTATATGGTGCCCATGTACCCAGGGCTTAGGTAACCCAGAGGCCTCCCATGGGCTTAAGCATGTATTATGCCACCCATGACAGGCCATGCAAAATGGAGCTCCAGAGCTGCTACAGCAGCCTGTGTAAGATGGTGCTTGCACCACTTACTTTAGATATAGGTTCACTATATCTATAGGTCACTACACTTAAAACTTATAAGTCACCCCTATAGCAGGCCTTATCAGTCCTGAAGGTAGGGTGCTGGGTTTTTAGTGAGAGGGTGCCCCTGAATGAGCAGAACCTCTCTGCAGCCTTCGGAGACCATTATCCCGGGTTGTCTGTGACTCAGCCGGACATATAGGTAGAGGTGCATTATAACCTCGCGGCAAATGCTATCTCGAAAACGGCTGCATAGAAACATATTGTGTTTGGTATCAAACACCTTGGAATCATACCTCCACACCGGTAACCGGTGTGGGAGGTATGATTCCACCCTTCTGAAGCGAGCTTCGTGGGGACACTGGTCTATCCGGTGCCAGCCTTCTCGACCCGGTCAGCACAAAATGGATGCTGTCGACCAGAGACACACTTCTGCCCTCCTGCTGCTGAGCCAAGCTCGAGCGGAGGAAGGCAGCACAATAGGCATCCTGTCACAGGGAGGTGTCACTACCTCCCAGACAGGATTTAGTGTATTGGGGCTAGGTGGGTTCACTCTGAGAGTGCCTGAAAGTCTGCACTCGGGGCACATTTGGTGTCCCTGTGCATAGTCCAGCTCAAACCAGTTCTGGGAGCCATTGGCTCCTGCTCTGGCTCGAAACTGGACAAAGGACATGGGTGTAACCACCCCTCTGTCCTGATCCTCCCCTAGGAGGGTCCCGCAAATCTGTCCAACCCTCTTCCGTGGGTACATAAGGGCTTACCTGGCTGTAAGACTTTAGATTTTACGTGGACAAGATTCTACAAGAAGAAACCACTGACCTTCGACCGTCTGGACACTCTGGACTTCGCTGGACTTCGACTGGGCCTGACTTCGTCTCCCTCCCCGTCCAAAGCTTTGTCTGTGCCCTGGCTCCATACAGGCTCTGTGCAGGACCTGTGGTGCACTAAGGACAACTGAAGAATCTCCCTTGGAGTGAAGGAGTCACTCCCCTGCTGTTGCAGGCACCGTAACGCAACTGACCGGTCTGCTACTCCTGAGCTCCTGCGGACTCCAAAGATTTCAGCAACACAGGAGGTGGGTTTTCGAAGGTGCCTGACGTTGATCTGCCCTCTCAGCAAGATTGAGGCCAGTATCCCTCGTGGGGACTGCATAACCCGAACCTCTGTGCACCGCGTCCATTTGCAATTGCATATGCTTGTTGGCAATTCCTGAGGTTGTGCATTGGACTCCGTGTAGTCCTGACCCTGAGCAGTATTTGCCCCAAAGAAGTCCAGCCTCCTCGCACCGAGTGCTCCGTGGGCTGGTACTTTGCAATCTTGCCCGAGGTCCCCTCACGACACCTGGTCCTTCGGCCTGTGGGTCTCTCTGGGTCATCTTGATTTCTGTTGGGCTTTCCTGGTTGCTCCAGACGTGCCCTGACTCCCCATTGCTTGGAGAGTCCCCTGGACCTTGCTGGTCCACACCGTAACCTGCTTGACCTTCCTTCGTGGGTTGCTCTTGCCAAGGCTTGTTGGTGTTCCAGCCGGACACCGACCTCTCAGCACTCGACATCTTTGTGGGACAGCTCACCTCCGGCTCCTGGTCGTCCTCGACGTCTCCTGGTCCTCGTGGCTGCAGAGTCAAGCATCCCTTCTTCGCAACTGAAGCACCCGACATCGGTGGGCATTCATCTACCGAGCCCCTGGTCACTCTGAAGTGACTCAGACTCTGTCCCCTCTGCTTTCAGGTTCCTTCCTTCCCGAATCCAGGCTTCAATTCCACCGGACCCTTTTCACCTTCACGACAGCAGTACTTCTTCAAAGCCCTCTAATGAGAACAACAGCAGTTTCCGACGCCACTCCAGACGTATGTACCCGGCTCCTCGGGGATAGGTAACTCGGGTACTACAGTATCCACAGGTGGGGTGGCTCTTCAAACTCTTATGTTCCAAAGGGTTTGCTCGAAGTCCTCCTAGAAGGGTCCTTAAACTCTAAAAGTGTAACCGCAACTTCCCCATAGAATTGTACGGAGCCCGCGGTCATGTTCACACACTGCATCCGTCCTCCGTGGGGTCCCTATCTACTCACCTGGGGTGGTTCCTTGGGGTCCCAGCGATTCTCCGTGCTCCAGACCTTGTGTTGATCTCAGTCGTGAGTGTTATACCACTATTTTAGTATATGGTTTGGTCTCCCCCTGGAGCCCACTGTGTATTGTGCTACTTACAACTGTTCTATTGATCTCGTATTGTGTGCTTGATGTTCTATCCTCGGGTAGAGGATAGTAGAGAGTGTTATATTAATAAATACATATTTTTATATAACTACTGTGTGGTTCTCCTTTCATTTAGTCAATATAGGAGGTAATATTCTGGTAAAACAAGCTGCTTTACATTCCTTCAAGATTAAGCCTGAAGGCTGCTCTCCTCAGCTACCACTAGGATAGCTTTTTAAAGGTTATCTTTGACCTCATACATCATAAGGGTCGTTTGGACTGGTGCAAGGTGCCCACTTTAATTAGTGGACAGCATATACCAGGCCAACTTCTCACAATGACCCTATCATTACTAAGAACAAAGCACTTAGCCCCATCAGTGGCAGATCTCCATGCCTGTTTTATCAACCTCCGGGCAACATTCAACACAATAGACCAGAATTTACTTTGGCATAAGTTAAAAGGGCGGGGATTAGACAGCAGGCTAATAAAGGCCATTCAGGCATTGTATCATGACAGGTGGTTTAGGGTGAAAATGGGAGATGGTAAGTCAGTGTCCAAGACAACTAGGGGCCTAAAACAGGGACTGCTTTTCAACCTTTATGTTACTGATATTACAATAAATCTGCATAATAAAAGAACCTGCCCCTAAAAATGGGAGGAAATTCAATTCAGGTAATGTATGTGGATAACACTGTGATCTTTAACCAAATGGGGGTCAGTCTCCAAGATACCCTGAAGCTCTTTGAAATGTACTGCACCAAAACCATCCATCAGTTAGTTATGAAAAATCGAATATCCTGCACTTTGGGAGCGGGAAAAGCAAAAGAAGAGGATGATACAGAAACAAAGAAAAAATTAAGGTGGTGGATTCTTAAACAAATATTGAGTCTCTGGGTCAATAATAACAGATCACTTACAAATCAAACAGAAGAAATGAAAATTAAATCAAGGAATCTGACATGTGCTCTATTAGAAATAGCCAATAATTTAACAGGGCCATCCTTGAAGCCATTATTTGATATGGTTAAAGCCAAATTCATGTCAGCATTAAGATACAGCTTAGTAATCTTCCCAGCAGCTCTGATTAGGATGCTAGAAACCGTGCATATTAACCTGTTTAGGTGGCTTTTTATTCTACCCTCATCTACAACCCAAACTCAAATTCGCTTGGAATTTAACTTGTTGAATCAGACTGCATACCAAGTTAGATGCATTTAAATTTTTGGGTATAGTAGGAAAATGATATGCCAGAGCTCACTTAGGCCTGCTCTATGGGCCGAAGTCCATTCATGTAAGGTATTATGAAAAAGGCACCTTAAACACATAAGTAAATCACTTAATCTCTTGAAGATGTCAGAAATTTGGCAACTTGTAAAGTGCTCAGGGGCATATTCACAAGGACCTACCACCGATTTATCCCCACCTTAACCCATCAAAAGTGGAGATAGATTTAACACCCCATTCACAAGCGTGTGCAAACTGCAGACATCGCCAGTATTCCCGCGATAACTGCCCCAAAACTTATCCCCACGGTGGACACCACCAACTAACCCTAATGAGATGCAGTGTAGGCGTTCCCGTGCAAAAACACACAAAAACACCACAACACCACTTTCACAACAAACTGCCAGATCTGCGATGCGAGTTAAAACCACGCGATAAGCCGGGGAAGCAGCAGGTATAAAGCCGGACGACTACCTGCAGTAGGCAACGGAGCCCCGCACACACCCACACCCGAAGAACAAACGACGCCATGGAGCTACTCATCATGCAGCTCGGAGCCCCAACAGGGCCACAACACCCACCTCCACCACCCCAGGACCGCCACCACCCCCAGGACCCGGACACGCACCCCCCCCGGACCACCACAGAGGCAGCGCAGATTAAGACAGTGGACCTACCAAAAATGCACCAGTCTCACAGACCTAACGCCCGAGGAAGTCATTGCCCACTACAGGCTCAAAAGGACAGCCATCATCCACATCATGACCCACATCGCCCACAGGTTGGCGGTCCCAACCCAGCGGAGAACCAACATCCCTCTGCAGACAAAGCTGCTGGCTGTGCTGCACCTGTTGGCCTCTGGTACCTTCCAACCAACAACTGCCAGAGTCGGAGGAGTCTCACAGCCAGCCCTATCAAAGTTCATCACACCTGTCCTGGATGCCATCATCAGCCTCATACCCCAGTACCTTCACTTCCCCCACACTGCGCAGGAACAGCTGGAGACCAAGCAAGGCTTCTATGCCTTTGCTAGCTTCCCACACGTGTTGGGGGCCATTGACTGCACACATGTCCCACTTGTGCCCCCTGCGGATACTGCACACCACTACCGCAACAGAAAGCACACGCATTCCATCAATGTGCAGGCAATAGTGGACCACCGGGGAATGTTCACCAATGTCGTCGCAAACTACCCCGGCAGTGTGCACGATTCCTACATCTTCCGACAGTCCATCATCAACCAGCGCTTCCAGGATGGCGTCTATGGAACTGGACTGCTCGTTGGTAAGTGCCAAATCAACACACCACACACCTCAAAGCCACCATCACACAACGCACAACTGTGGGAATGCACACGTGACCAAACCACATACAACATGTCAATCAACATGCCCACCTACCAGACACGACAACACAACTCCATGGTGATCCTGGGCTTTCCCTGCACACAATACAGCTATATCATGGCACCACAGCCACACAACAGCTGAACGTGTGGAGATGCGGAATGCAGCCATGTGCGAAGGATGCAAGTGACCCGTGAATGGGAATGTGCACAACGACAAGTGAGGCGTGGATGTGCTGGACAGACATGGGTATGCAAACCACAGATATGTCCATGCAGACATCAACTGCTGGTGACTGGAGAGTAGTGAACAGTGGATGCAACCATGTCACCCCAGGCCTGGGTCAGATAGCGGAAATGTTCGCTGTGTCCCGCCCCCCTGTGTGCGTGAGCGTAGTGGGTTGGCCCGGAGTATGCCAGGCCTGCGCAGGGGTGTGGACAAAAACCCCGTGGCGCAGAGCATGGTTCTCTCCCGGAAAGGCCAATGTCACTGCCAGGGCGGCGCCTCGCAGTCTGCCACGAGGCCGCCGCTGTGAGCAGCGGGGCCTGCGACCCTGTGCGCCTGCTGCACCCCAGGATGCTAATACCCAGACCAGGCCTGCCCGCCCCAGCGCTCCAAGGCTGCACTGCTCACCTGCCGACACGGTCGTGTGTCAAAGAGGGCCCACCACGTGCCGGTGCAAGCTCCAAGCCTCAGTCCCGCGACCTCTGCAGCCTCCGCAGACCATCGCTGGTCCCCACGACGCTGGCCCACATTACTCCTTTCTCATTGACATACTCCACCGGCGTCCTCTTCGTCCCAGTAGGTCCCACATGTGGAACTGTGTCCTGAATCTTGAATGGCAGTGACCCCAAGTCCGTGGCAGCGGCCACAGCACCAGACTCCCTTCGATCAGTGAAGCATAATTCCGCATCGCAGGCCTGCAACACGTGCTGTCACTAACCCTGTTCAACGCAAGCCGGCGACACGTGCTGCCACTAACCCTGTTCAACGCAAGCCGGCGACACGTGGTGCCACTAACCCTTTGCGCCGTGAGTGACCGTCAGCCTCCGGCGGAACATCGTTGGTGTCTGAGCTTGTGGCCTGGGGGTTGTCATCAGCAATGGGCGGGTACGGACTTGGTGCCTGGCATGAGTCTGTGGCATTCATATCCGCCATGTTGCCGGACACAGCTGGCATGTGCCCTCTGCATCATGCCCTGGGGGTAGACCTCCCATTCTCCCCCGAGACACTCCGCGGAAGGCACCTATGATGCATACGAGACCCTGCTCTGCCCTCATGACCCTACCCCAGTCTCCTGAAGGTCAGCGTCCTGTGGCGGTAGGCCCGTGTCGGCCGCTGTGCATCCGGGGCCACTAACCCTGTGCGACCCAAGTCATGCTCCCTTGTTGTTCTGACATTGCATTTCTGAGTGCCTGATGACTGTTGGAGTTGTTGCCAGCACCAGCTACTCCCTGAGGGCTGGCTTACACTCACCCCACACACAGCCAGCACAGGCGTCACTGGATTAGTGGGCCTGCCATCACATCATGCTGAACCAAGTATTGACTCTTTTCTCTCTCCACTGTCACAGGTGATCAAGGATATGCACTCTGCCCTTGGATGATGACACCCCTCCGAGACCCGAACACACCCGCCCAGAGGCAGTACAATGCGGCCCACATACGCACCAGGGGCATTGTTGAACGCACATTTGGCGTGTTGAAGTCACGTTTCAGGTGCCTGGACTGCACAGGTGGAAAGCTCCTGTACAGCCCGGACATCATGTGCAAGATGATCGTTGCATGTTGTGTGTTGTAAAATATCTGTGTACGCACCAATGCCCCATGGATCCCAGTTCCAGAAGTACCGGACGATGATCGGGACGATGGGGCAGGTGGCCCACTGCAGCTACGGCAGGAATGGCCCGTAGGAACACCATCATTAACAATTTCTTCTCATGAGAACGTCACATTGTGGCAGTCCCTGGCAATCATGGGACAGTACAAAATGTCCACAAGCACAGCATGTGTGAATAAAACATATTTGCAGGTTACAGGTTGTACTTGTACATTGTCATGTCACAGTTTCCTGCTGTGCGAGATGTCATTTGCCATGTTGTGCACATTAGCGGCACCAGTTGTGTCCTGTGTTCGGTTGTGGAGGTGTTGCTGTTTGTACCGGGATGTTGTCAATGTCGAGGTGCACTTATACTTATGTGTGTATGCTGCACGGTGGGTGATTCGCTCCTGCGGCTCTGATTTGTCTGCCACTGATCCCTTTCATGCAGTGTGCCTGTCAGTTCTGTGCTTCCACGGTGCTGAGATGTTGCAGACTTGGGTAACTTGTGCTCTTTGTCGAGTTGTGACTCTTGGGCATGGTTTGTCCGCAGATGTGTTGTTGACGTCAGGGGTTGCTTGTGCAGGTAGTTGTGTCCGAGTGTGACCTGCTCATTTTTGGGTGTTGTCCGCACTCAGCCACCTCAGTGTTGTGCTGTGTACATTGCCATGATGATAGGACTGCAGCCAAGCTACTCGTCATGTGGTGTCTCTTGCATTGTCAGTGTGGCTGACGTATATGCATGTTTGCTGTGTTTCGCACGTGGGCATGTGTTGGTTGTGTGGATGTTGATGTGTTGGGTGGGTGCCCCTTTGGGCACATGGTGTTTGTGGGACTACTTGGTGTTTGTGTGTGTGCTGAAGTGTTCCCGTGGGATCAGGTAAATGATCCAGAGTCATTGTGGGTGTGCAGTGTGCCCTGCTTGATTGTGCATGTGTGCCATTGTGCCCATCTTCCCCCGTCCTCCCACTCCCAGGTCGCTACGCACCATGTTGATGTAATGTTGGGTCATGTTGGGCAGTGTCCAGATCCCCAACTCATGTCACCTGTCTCCCGACTGGTGACTGTGGCCACCATCTTCTCCATGTCATTCAGCTCCTGGTGTTCTGCTGGCCGCCCTCCTCCGGGGTGCATTGCTGCTTTCGTGTTGGCAGCGAGTTTCTGCTTGGTTTTGCCATTCACATCAGTCCAGAGCCTCTTGTGCTCTTCCATTGTCCTCCTCTGCCATGCGACGGCATTCACATGGTCCGAGGTGGTGTGCCATCTTTGCCTCTTTGTTACCAATGACACGTTCGAGGTGACGTACAGTTGGTGGTGGTGTTCTGGCACATCCGTGGCGATAATCGGGTTTTCCTGGCGACTGTACCCCGTCTTCCTCTTCCTCTTCTCATTGCCCTTCCACGAGCCCTGTATTCCTGGGTGTTCCTCCGTGGGGATTGTGGGGTTCATGTTGTCCTCTGCAGTCGGTCAGGGTGCATCCGTGGTACTCCGCAGTTGATTTCGTTTTTTAGTGGCATTTTCCGTATGCTGTTCTTGTGCTTTTTCCCACATTACGCGTGGGTATTGCTGGCCTCTCGCTGGTTTGCACTGTTTTCTTATCGCGTTTGGGCACATTGCGTCTTTTTCCGCGTTGGGGTTTGTGTTTTTATCTCCGTCGCGGTGTATGTATCGCGGACATTGGCCGCGTTTTCGGCGGACTATCGCATGGTGCCGCCGTGTTGTGAATTCCACGTTAACACTGGGTTATTTTCCCGCGATGGGTTGCGATGTGTAATGTTGCGTTAACATTTTTTGGAGATGTTTAGCACACGTTCTTGTGAATATACCCCTAAGAGTCTCTTTAATAAATTTGTGAGAAAGCAACATTACCAATGTTCTTTTGCCATGGACCAATCCTCATGTGCTTCAAGAAAGCACATAGGGGCATATTCTCAAGGAATTATCACAGATTTAGCAGCACTTTATCGCAGCCAAAGTGGTGATAAATTCATCGCACCATTCACAAGCTGGTGCTAACAGCCGATATCACCAGTTTTCCTGCGATAGCAGCCGCAAAAAACATCGCCACGGATGACACCGGCAAGTAACGCTAATGAGATGCAGAGTAGGCGTTCCCGTGCAAAAACCCGCGGAAACACCACTTCGCAACATTCTCAACGACCAGCCAGATCGGCGATAAGAATCAAAAACATGCGATAAGGAGCGTTAGCAGCAGGGATTTTACACCTGCTCCTACCTGGGGTTAAGTCGGACGACAACCTGCACCATGAAAGCGAGCCCAGCCCAGAGCCACACCTGAAGAACAACAGATGCCATGGAGCTACTGATCATGCAGCTCAGAGCCCCAAGAGGGCCACAACACCCACCGCCACCACCCCCAGGCCCCCCACCCCCCCAGGACCCCCTCCGGGGCCGTACCCCCCGGACAAAGATATTTCACATCTACCTTACAAATTCATGAACACAACAATTCGCCTGATGTCGCACAAGTACAACAATTAACATTCATGTGTGGTCAGAAAAAGGAAAAACATTCATACATCTTAGAATTCCAAAAATAAATATTTTATTCAAATTTAACTCAACACTAATAATTGGAAGAGTCATGGCGGGTCTTCTCTGGACAATCTGTAAGCCACAGCCTGCAAGACAAAATTGAAGATAAGAAGGTGTGTCATGCGCTCAACAAAGGACAGAGAGAGAGAGAAAGAGAGAAAGAAATGGAGAGAGAGAGTGAAAGAGAGAGAGAAAGAGAGAGAGAGAAAGGGGGAGAGAGGGAGAAGGAGAGAGAGCAACAGAGGGAGAGAGAGACAGTGAAAGAAAGAGAAGGAGAGTGAGAGAGAGAAAGATAGAGAAAGAGAGGGAGAGAGAGAGACAGTGAAAGAAAGAGAGTGAGAGAGAGAAAGATAGAAAAAGAGAGGGAGAGAGAGAGACAGTGAAAGAAAGAGAGGGAGAGAGAGAGAGAGAAAGAGAGAGAAAGATAGAGAAAGAGAGGGAGAGAGAGAGACAGTGAAAGGAAGAGAGGGACAGGGAGAGACAGTGCCGACACTGCGCACCCAGGCCTCACAGCTCACCTGCTGCCACCGGTGTGTCTCCAACCACGTGCCGGTATACACTGCAGTCCACCAGGTCCCTCATCTGAAACAGAGTCCACAGCTAATGATGGCAGAGTTCATATCATTGCACACGGCAACATCGCTTGCCCGCCCCTGCGCACACAGGCTGCTGCACCCCAGCCCCTCCCGCCGCCCAGCGGGGATTGCCCGCCCCTGCGCAACCAGGCCTCACTGCTCACCTTCCGCCACCGGCGTGTCTCCAAGAGGGCCCACCAGGTGCCGGTGCAAGCTCCAAGCCCGGGGCCCGCGACCTTGGCAGCCTCCACATCATGCAGCCCCGCACCACGGTCCACCAGGTCACACACTTGATTCTGGGTCTTGATTTTGCAATGGCAGAGATCATATCAGTGCACACGGCATCATCGCAGGCTGCACACCCGCTCAGCTCTATAGGTGCCACTAACTCTGTGAACCGCAAGGCAACGCCACGTGGTGGTAGGCCCACGCTGCCCGCTGGCTCAGGCCTACACTGCGGTCCACCAGGTCACACACTTGATTCTGGGTCTTGATATTGCAATGGCAGAGACCATATCAGTGCACACGGCATCATCGCAGGCTGCATACCCGCTCAGCACTTTAGGTGCCCCTACCTCAGTGCACCGAAAGTCACCGTCCCGTGGCGGTAGGCCCGTGCCTGCCGCAGTGTAACCGGTGCCACCGACTCCGTGCAACGCAAGTCATGGACCCTATATGATTGAGTCTCGTCATATGTCAGGCGGACGCAGCCATGTCACCTCAGGCAGTGTGGAAGAACTGGGACACGTAGCGTCGTCGTCCCCCCCTTTATACGTAAGCCGAGTGGGCTGGCTCGGCGTACGCCAGGCCAGCGTAGGGGTGTGAACAATTATCCCTGGCCTCTGGGTGTGGTTCGTATCTGGGCTGCACAGGAAACCAACTGATGCGTGTGTCTCTGTTGCAGTGTCTGCGCCACACGGCCCGCAATTGACAATGTTGCAATGTTGCATGCAGCCGGAGGGGGTCCGCGCATGAAGGGATTGTACAAGGAGCGCAAGGCCGCTCGGGTCTTGGCTCATTCATGCCAACTGTTGTGTGTGTTCATCGCTTTTGGTGCACGATAAGCCCAAGGCCTAGCCTCAATTGCAGTGCGAAAGCCACATCACATTCCCAGGATACAAGCAGTAGTCAGACTAACATTAGGGATGAAAGCTCCTTTGTCTCAATACAGAAGGCGGAAGGACATCTGCACCTCTGACCTTAGAATTGCATGCGGCAGGCACCCCCTGAGAGAGATACCATGGCAGATGATGACGACTCCCACACTACACACAGCGCTAATGAAAGATCAACGTATCCACACCCCACACACAGAAGTCCTTGCTCGAGGTACTCCTGCATGGAATGGCCTTGACACTTACGTACAGGACAACCCATACGTCCAAACTTTGCACACTCATACGACTCATTGCTCCGAGCTGTGGCATATCATCCACATAACAGCCGCAGGTCAGAAGAGTGCCGGTTCTACGAGAGCGAACAACACAATGACAGAACATCCCGGGCACATGCACAACCCCTGTCACGTGGAACTGTACCGTGACCGAATGCTGCATTTGTTGGGGGCACTGGCAGTGTTGCGCATCAGTTACCGTCTGAGCTTCCATCTTGCGTACGTCACCTGCGTCCAGCCCTGGTTCCACTGTCGATCATGCATATTCGAGTGGCCCATGGATGTCTGCCTATCCAACACAACGGTAGCTGAACTGGATTATGACATGTGTGTGCGCCCCCTGTTGGCCCACGACCAGGAGTGTAACCGTGATACCCGTTCATGGGATGCCTTGATATTTGGCATAGGTGCTGGCAGTTGGGCATGTGAGATTGCACAATTCCTCGTGTGCAGTGACCACATCGAAGCGCTCCCCTATTGAGCTGTGTTGCGGATTGGTGAAATGGCATGGACGGAGCACATCTGTCTGGACCAGCTAATGGATATGGCTCGCCCCCGTGTTCGTTGAAGTCGACAACGACGTACTCTTGGAACTGATTGCCCCTGAAGCTGTGCTCACCTTCATGGATGAGTAACTACGTTCCTGCAGCCACAAAAGATTGTAACCCATAGCACAGGTCCCAACACCCTTTTGCATCTTGGAGAAATGGGCACATATCCCACCATGGCAAACACAAGGAGATGATGGACGGAGCGCTGAAACTTTTCAGACATTCACCCCCAGTCACAGATCTGGGTTGAATCCATCATCATTCTTTAGCTCACTTCGCCACCTCAGTTCAGACCCAGCTATATGCAAATCAGTCTTCACCCTGTGCCTCTTGGGAACAGTCCAGCCCGAACTGCCAAGCCAGGTCTTCCCTGAACCGGAAACAAGCATCCTGGGACCGGTTTCTGGGTAACACCCATCATCAGCCAGGCTAGCTTGAATCCAGTGGCAAAGTGAGCAAGGGACCCACGTCTGGGCATACCCTGCCAACTTAGGGCGAACAAAGCAAACACAAGGAGATGATGGACGGAGCGCTGAAACTTTTCAGACATTCACCCCCAGTCACAGATCTGGGTTGAATCCATCATCATTCTTTTGCTCACTTCGCCACCTCAGTTCAGACCCAGCTATATGCAAATCAGTCTTGACCCTGTGCCTCATGGGAACAGTCCAGCCCGAACTGCCAAGCCAGGTCTTCCCTGAACCGGAAACGAGCATCCTGGGACCGGTTTCTGGGTAACACCATAACAGTGGACATGGCTGCATTCGCATGTGCGTGTGACACTGCGGGTTGACACACACCTGTGCAAGGTGAGTGGACAGCGGCGCCTGGCAACGTTCCTCAACCTGACATACAGCTGGAGGGAGAGTACACACATGGCAATGTAGTACTACATGTGACCTTGTTGGACTCCTTCACCTGCTCACTGTCAGCAGAGCAGACAGTCAGCGCAGTCCGGTGGTACAGGACTATGCAGATCCCATGGGCTGTGAGTGGTGTCCCCTGTCACGGTGCAATGAGCATTCGCCAAACACCACATGACTCGTCCAGCAAGGCAAGGTGGGCTGAGACCGTTGGCATCCGTAATGATTGGTGTTCATTTGTGCCTCCCCATGTCTTGCACCTCTACATGTTCCTTTGCTGCCTGTTAGTGTATGATGGATTGGTCTGCATGTTGTGGCCCTTGTCTTGCCCGTACTGACACGCACATGCTAATAAAGTGTACTCAACTTCACTAGTGTTCAACTGTGATGAGTGTTGATTAGCATGCCAAATCGTGTGCCTCAATGAGCATTGTCCATACACAGGGAGGGACTGACTGACGCATTTCACTTAGGGGTGAGTCCCTATTGCCAGCTCCACCTCTGTGAGCCAGACATTGTGGTTGGGAGAGTTGCTGGTAGACCTGTGCGCTTATGTGTCTTCAGCAATGTGAGTATGGTTTCCAACTTCTTGCCATGTGGATCAATGTGTTCCATCAAACCAGGCTGTGTCCACACAGTTGAGTGTGTGTAGGTATGCGAAGAGATGTTCTGTTGTCACATGTGATGTGGGACACTACTTTAGGCCTCCTACCGACTTTGACATTTTTACACACAGCCCTATTTAATACATGGACGTGGGGCTACGTTGGGGGGTTGCGAGATTGTTGTTCATGATCAATGAGGCCACAGCTAGTTCACACCTTCACAGTCATCTAATTGGCCATTTGTGTCACGGTCAAAAATGCGCATTGATGTCATTTCCCAGGGTATACCTTTTTGTGCAATCAATGTCCCTACAGTCATCCATACTGTTATACTTGTTTGAACATAGACATGACACATCTGTGTGATTAGGAATGTTTTATTCACATTCTGTGGAGTGTCGGAGCTGGAGCAGTACATGGCCATGCACACCCCACATTACATGGTTGCCCAGTGGAGGGCCAAACAGAGTCCTTTAGGGAATGACAAGTTAATCGGTAGAGGAAGGGTTGAGTCCGCAGCCTGTTTGCTGTGTCATTGGTAACCAGAACAGATATGGCAGTCCATTTCGGGGTCCGGGTGAATGTCGCAGAGTGTTTCGGGGGACAGTGGAAGGTGTTGTACCAGGGCATGATGCAGAGGGCTGTACCAAGCAGAAACAGGCCATATGGCGGGGATGAATGCTACAACCTCCTTTTTGACACAGAGTCATTACCATCCACATCTTCGTCCTCTGATATTTCTTCTGTGTCAGGTGTGCCAGGTGTGTGTGGTGGTGTTATGGCTGCATCACTGTGTGCCACTGACACATCAGGGGGCGGACATGTGTGTGTCGAAGTTCCTGCAGCAGTCATCTGGGACAGGCTCTGTGGCAGCAATGGCAAGATGAGGATCTGCAGGGCATGGAAGATCCCAGCTACATCTCGCTGGTGTTCAGCTGTGGCAGCCATCCTTCCTGCCTGCATCCGCTCCATGTTCTCCATTGTCCTCCGCATCTGTGCCAACTCTGAGCTGTCGTCGCTGGAGCCTGTCTGACTAGACAGTTCTTGTATCCGAGTAATGGCTCCAGCGAAGTCAGCCAAGGATAGTTGTAGGGCATGGAGCGGACTGTGGGTGTCCGTTAGGGACTGTAAGTGGTCCCTGATGGGACTAAGACACCCACGTATGGCATCTAGTTTGGCTGCCATGAGGTCGAAACCCACCGCACCTGTTCAGCCAGCCCCCTCTGGTAGTCTGACACACGGCATTGGAATTCCATGTGTTCTTCGGTGAGGTGCTGGGAGCCAGCCGTGGGGGTGGGTGCTTCCTGCTGTGTGGTCTGTGCAGGGGGTGGGATCACCTCAATGCAGCTGGGCTGCCCTGCTCCTGGAGGTGGAGTGCGGAGGCTGTCCATGAGCCGTTGGAGGGTGTCGGAGCAGATGGCCAGGGGGTCCTCTTCATCATCACTGAAGAGATGTCTGGTCTGCTCTGCAGGAGGTGTTGATTGTCCCTCTGCAATGTAAAGGGGAGATGCAGGTTAACAGTGTGTTCCATGTATGTGCACGCATTGTACATGTTTACATACAGACTGCATGACAATGTACATTGTGACTGTTTTGGAGGAGCTGGGTATTTGATGGGAGACAGTGGACATTTCGACTACATGACGGATGTGAGGTTGTACTCGTACATTATCATCTGACAGTTTCCTGCTATGCCTGATGTGATTGGCCAGTTTCTACGCACATGCGGCACCACTTGTGTCCTCTGTTCTGTGGTGTAAGTGTGGCACTTTGTACCACTTTGTCGCCAATGTTGATGTGCTGTGGTTGCTATGTGTGTGTGCTGCATTGTGGGAGAGTCGGCCCTACAGCTCTGATTTAGCGGCCCCTTATCCCTTTGAGGCGGCGTGCCTTTGACTTGTGTGCTTTTACAGTGCTGAGATGTTGGCGACTTGGGTCATTTGTGCTCTTGGACGGATTTTGGACTCTTGTGCATCGTTTGTCAGCAGATGTGTTGTTGACGTCAGGGGTTGTATGTGCACGTGGATGTGTCAGAGTGTGACCTGCTCCTTTGAGGATGTTATCCACACTGGGCCACCTCAGTGTCGTGGCGTGCACCATGTCATGTATTTTGACTGCAGCCATGCTATTGGACACTTGCATTGTCAGTGTGGCTCACAGAGCCGCTGCTTTGCTGGGTTCAGCACATGTGCATGGGTGGGTTGTGAGATTGATGATGGGGGGGGGCCATTTGTGCACATGGTGGACGGGGGCCTACTTGGTGTTTCTATGTGTGCTGCAGTGTGCCAAGGCCATCAGGGACATGTTCCACAGTCATTGTGGGTGTACAGTGTGCTACACATAATTGTGCATGTGTGCCATTGTGCCCATCTTCCCCCGTCCCCCCAGTCCCTGGTCGTTACTCACCCTGTTGCTGTTGGGTCAGGTCATATCGAGCAGTGTCCGGACCCCCAACTCCTTGCACCGTCTCCGCACTGATGACTGTGGCCACCATTTCCTCCAGCTCATCCAGCTCCTCCTGTGGCGCAGGACTCCCACCTCCAGTAGCCGTTGCTGCCTTCCGGTTGGCAGCGAGTTTCTGCTTGGTTTGGCTTTTCACATCATGCGAGCGCCTCTTGACCTCCTCCATTGACCTCCTCAACACTCCGACTGCATTCACGCTGTTCACGATGGACTACCATATTTCCGTTTGTGTTGCCGATGACACAGTGGAGATGACGAACAGTTGTTGGTAGTGTTCTGTCACCTCCGTGACGATGATCTGGTTTTCCTGCGGACTGAACCCCGCATTCCTCTTCTCCTTGCCCTTCCCCGGCCCCGGGGTTCGTTGCTGGTCGTCTGTGGGGGATTGTGGGGTTCGCGTTGTCCTCTGCACTCGGTCCGGGTGCGTCCATGGTGCTACGCAGTTACATTTTTTTATCTTTTTGTTTTTCTCTGCTTTTATAGTGCATTCTCATGCATGACGCGTGGGAATAGCAGGCCTGTCGCTGGTTATCGCTGATTTTTGTATCACCATTGGGGACATCGCCACTTTTTTCGTGTTTCGCATTTTTTCGGCGTCGCGTAGATTTTTACGCGGGCATTTGTCGCGTTATCGTGAGACTATCGCATGGTGCCGCCGGGTTGAGAATACTGCGTTAACACGGTGTTATTTTCCCGCGATAGACTGCGATGTGAGAAGTTGCGTTAAGCGAATTTGGCGATAGTTAACACACGTTCTTCAGAATATCCCCCATAGTCTCTCTACTGATCCCTTATGGCCAAAATGAAATGCAACCCTATCTAGAGGCAGCTTTACCAATTAGAACTGATAAAATGTGAATTGACGAGAATTAGATTTGATTTATTTGACGTGGGCGTGATCAGGTATCAATGGAAATATAAGACCCAATCAATGAACTGACGTTTTAATTTGAATTTCAGAGACTCATTGGCACATGTAATCTGCTGTTGCCAGGGGTTTTTATTAGAACAATCAAATTTTTATAGCCATTCTTTAGACCCCTGAACTTTAGATTTTGCTTGCTGGCTCTAAAAGAATGTTTTAACCCAACAGATATGCAACTGGCAAGTGTTTTTTTTATAAAAGTTTTAACGCAGTTTTTTCCCACACTAAAGGGCTTACTTATGAGAGCCCTTGGTCACTTTTGCACTACTTAAAGTGGTACATGCATGACGCAGGGCTCTCACAAAGATTTATAAAGCCATGCATAGCCACCTTACATGGCTTTGAGTGGTCTCATAATTCATGAGTAAGGCGACACAGTGCAAATCGCCACATCACCTTAATCTGCGCCCAGAAGGTGTTCCATGGGCATTGCAGTGGTTTTTCCTACGTAGCACCCATGGAATTTGACGCTGCCCAAGATTTATGAAGTGATGGGGAAGCGCCAAATCTGTACGCCTCCGAAGGTGCGGCGTAATAAGGAGAAATGTGCTAATTTCGCCTTGTTTTTTCCTCTTTCCATGTAACACACATGCAGCACACAGTCTGCAGCACACTTAGAAAGAGGGAAATGCCTTGTAGGATTGTTTTTGTGCAGGTAGATGCCCCTACCTGCACAAACACAATCCTGCCTGCAACGGAGGCACCCTTGCACTCCAGCACAGGCAGAAAAGACAGAATGCACCATATTGCTTAAATACGGTGCATTCCTGCCGTTTCACTTTGGTGTAGGGCAGTGCAGCAAGGTGCTTTGTTGCACTGCCCTACGCCAAAATGCCATAAATGAGGACCTAGAGGAAAAATACCATAAATAAGGCCCTAAAGGAATTAGATACAGGAAAGTATGTTTGGGATATGGCCAAGATAATATTTCAGAATTAATTAGTACGTTTTTCATTCCAACCATATAATTGACGTTTTTCTTAAAAAGTGTAATTGTCCTGTATTCTGTTTTGAATCTCTATATATTTCTGTTTTTTAACAGTTTTTATTAACTATAAAATAAATTATTTTGATTGTTTGTTTGTTTTTTACCTCTTCTGTTCTGAAATCCACTATTTTGTATTCTACTTTTTTTTTATACATACAATCAAATAGATCTCAGAAGAGCCATCTTGCGACTCTCTCCCGATCAGCGGAGTGAATATACGGGTAACATTGTGCTCCACTCACCCCTGGAAGAAACTGACAAGGAAATGACGCTCAGGCGTTTTGTGGCACGGCAGTTGACAGCACAGACTTTATTTACATGTCAGCGGGAGTCCCAGCTGTGTCTATTATTCTCCCTATTAAGATCCATGCATTTCTTCCATGAGATTTTAAAGTAATTGTAATCGTTCGAATTGTTTCCCTGTTCCAATGATATCCAGCAGGACCAAAAACGGTGTCTTGTGATGCCATCATGGTTAAAGGTCAAATGAAAAATAGTGCGCATTTTATACGCAACAGAAGTATATGCACAGGCCTCTCTGCTGTATTTATGGCGAACACTGCAGCCCAGAAGGCCGCGTCCTTGAGATGTAAACAGCAGTTTTAGGGCACCGGCTCTGTGACAGACCAACTTGCTACTGTACATAAAATGGCCTGGCGGGCAGCGACGGAAAAAAAATAAGATGAAACCATTGTGGTGTCAGTGGGAAGGCTGCAAAATGCTGGCGCTTTCTTTTATTCCGCACAGGCGTGGAAAATAAGTAAGATTTGAGGTGATGTGTTATCCACGAGGCCTTCAGGCTGTGGAAAAAAATCTATCCCACATCTCATCCAGAGTCAGAAAACAGAAAAGGCGAAGAAGTGAAAGGCCTGCTAAGCAGAAAGCATGTCTGAAACACTCAGCATTGATATTAAATATCTGGGTTGAGTGACCTGACCTTTGTTGGTGCTGTCACACGTGAACGGAGTGCTGTACCGAACGAGAAAAAAATCTAAAACAGTAAAACCTGCGAGAATGTAGCATTTGCATCAATACCCCGTGTAAAGTGGAAATTGCAAACAAACTGCTAGTATATTGTCCCCCGGAGGGAGAAACGCATAAAAGAGGCAGAGAAAGCGATCATAAAACTGTTCCATTTCTTCTGTTCGCTCCTGAAACCTAAGTCGCAGAACAGGATATATATCTCTTCCTAGCGAAACAAAACACAACCAGTGAGGGGCGGCAAAGCAGATGGCAGCGTGTTCCCGTGAGAAGCGAACACCAAACAGTTCTGTAAGGAATCAGAGAAGGTTAGCTTCTACACAGCTCAATTTTCCCTCCATTGCATGCACTATGTCTTGGAAATCAGGTGAGCGCCGCTGAAACCAACCCACATGTGAGAGCGCGCAATTGCCTAGGCGCGTCACCTGAAAACATGGCGGCTCATTGATCAGGACAGCTATTAACTGCACCGCGCTCCGACATTTTCAAAACGTGGGGATGCACCGTATTCACTACAATACAACGCACCCCTGTGTTTTCCCTAGCGCTGGCGCTAAAATTAACTGCCTAGCACCAGCGCGGGCACCCTAGCACCATAGTGCAAGGGGGCCTGCGTTGCAGGGAATGATTGTTTATGTTCAGGAAGGTTTCCCTTCCACTGCCCATTTGTTACTTCTATGTGTGCTGTGTTCCTGCACATAGACAATCATTATTGGCATTTTGCTCTTTCTATGTGTGCTGCAGAATGCAGAACACATAGAAAAAGCAAAAACGAGGAGAAATAAAAGTATTTATCCTCGTGCACCATTCTAACGCCTGTTCTTGCATGGCTTTAATTTTTGGTGCTGCCACAGATTTACACCTACTTGTAAATCTGCGGCAGCATCAAAAAGCAATTGCGGTGGAACACCAATAGCAATACCCATTGCACGCCCTGTGCTGCAGAGGACTGCGGCGGAAAGGGGCATATTTACAAGGTGGCATTAAGCCATGCTAAGTGGCTTAGCGCCACCTTGTAAATATTAAAACTGGTGCTACACCACCAAAGAGTCAAAAAAAAGTGATGCTCCAGTGAAGATAGGGGCTTGTAAATATGCCCCCTAGTGTATATGCATGATGAAGAGACATACAAAAGTTCCAGGTCTTTGTATATTTTCTCAATATAAAGACTTGTTCTTTGCTCATCATAGGATCAAAGAATTTGCCTACTGCAAAGAGTGACCTTTTCCCATGCAAATAAAACTACAAGGGTTATTTATTGTTTGTCAGGCTGTAGTCTATTCCACCAGGTCAGCATTGCCACAGCCCTTCATATTTACAGATCTGCACCTGTCTGGTATAAATCTCTGTGCTTTCAAAGAAGCCACTGCTATGGCAGCTCATCTGAAGGCACTGAGCATTTTCTAAGCAGCACCGATGTTTCATGTGCCCACTCAGCAAACTGTTTTGTTTTTCAAAACAAACTCCCAAAGAGACAGTTTGTTTAAGAAAAACAAAAAAATAATGACCTTGTACCATGGGAGTTTTCTCTCAGGGTGTGGGGCCACTTTTAGTTTTTTCAATTCGGGACAGCCAGGCCCAAATATATATATTGTTTTGCTGAATAGCAGGCTGTAGCTTCAAAGCTTCAGTCAATCGGATTACCGGGGCATAGAATTGGAATTTATTCATCCAGGCATCAATCGATTGATGATGAGATCCGGGTATTTATGGTTTGAAGGTGGTCAGGGTGAGTGGGAAATACTGACTATTGCATGTGGAATCCATTATGTTTTAGCAATAGATGTCGAGTGGGGGGAATGGGGGATGTGTACAAGCAGGCATTTACATTTTTCTTTGTCATTTTCTTTGTCATTTTTCTGATAAGTGTTGGCCTTAAAGGTTCTGTTTTCTGTCTAAATTGCAAAATCAATAAAATACGTTTTTAAAAAAAAAGAATTCAGTCAATGGATTAACCTAACCCATCTCAGTCGAATTAACACCACATTTCAGGCCCTATTTTAGGAATCTGATTGTCAAGTTAGCTTGCAAGCAGTTTTTGCCAGTGCTGGACCTGGCCCTTTTTGCAGGGTTATTCCCAAAAGTTTTGCCTTCCTCCTGTATTTTTTCCGACCTGTCCTTGTTGGTTTTATGACTCTGGGCACTTTACCACTGCTAATCAATGCTAAAGTGCATGTGCTCTCTCTTGTAAACTTGATATAATTGGCTTACACCTATTTGGCATATTTAATTTACATGTAAGTCCCTTGTACAGTGGTATCCCATATACAGAGGGCAAATTAAATACTACTAGTGGGCCTGCAGCGCTGCTTGCACCACCCACAGAAGTAGCCTTTCAAACCTGTCTCAGGCCTCTGCCACTGCAGGGCCTGCCTGCGCAGCTTACTGTCGCAGTGACGTGGCATTTAAAATGGTTGCCACATCTGAAACTCCCCTTTGACTACATATAAGTCACCCCTAAGGTAGGCCCTAGCTAGCCCTAAGGGCAGGGTGCTCTGTAGGTAAAAGGTAGGACATGTGTCTTTGTTGTGTGGCATGTCCTGGTAGTGACAAACAGCGTATTTGGTTTCTCACTGCTGTGAGGCCTGCTCCTCTCATAGGTTTGCATTGGGAATTCCCTGATATATCTTTCAGTGGTAATTTCTGATTTGAAAGGAGTAGCGCTGCCATGTTTGGTATGTTTGGAATGGTAGTGACATATTATGCTTACGGGTGTTGGTGGATTTTTCATTAATATTTTAGAAATGCCACTTTTAGAAAGTGAACACAAGGAGATGATGGACGGAGTGTTTCCGGTCCAGGGAAGACATGGCTTGGCAGTTCGGGCTGGACTGTTCCCATGAGGCACAGGGTCAAGACTGATTTGCACATAGCTATGTCTGAACTGGGGTGGCAAAGTGAGCTAAAGAATGATGATGGATTCAACCCAGATCTGTGACTGGGGGTGAGTGTTTGAAAAGTTTCAGCACTCCGTCCATCATCTCTTTGTTTTTGCTTTGTTCGCCCTAAGTTGGCAGGGTATGCCCAGACGTGGGTCCCTTGCTCACTTTGCCACCGGATACAAGCTAGCCTGGCTGAAGAGGGCTGTTAGCCCGAAACCGGTCCCAGGATGCTTGTTTCCAGTCCAGGGAAGACATGGCTTGGCAGTTCGGGCTGGACTGTTCCCATGAGGCACAGGGTTAAGACTGATTTGCATATAGCTATGTCTGAACTGGGGTGGCAAAGTGAGCTAAAGAATGATGATGAATTCAACCCAGATCTGTGACTGGGGGTGAGTGTTTGAAAAGTTTCAGCACTCCGTCCATCATCTCTTTGTGTTTACTTTTAGAAAGTGGGCCTTTTTTCTGTGCTCATAACTCTTCTGTGCTTTGCAGCCTGACTCCAATCCACGTCTAGGGCAAAGTGACAGCTCAGCTTGTGCATACTTTCCAGGCAGCCATCACACAGGGAGGGCTGGGTGTAACAGGGTTGCATCTGCATTTTGAATGGTCTTCCTGGGCTGGGAGAGAGAGAGGCGTCAACAATTAACATTTGTATAGGCTGTGTCCTGCCCTCACACAAAGGGCTCATTTACCCCCTACTGATGTCTGGAGCCAGTGCAAGGGTGGAGGGAAACTCCTGGGCCTGACCAGATCTTACTGGAAACTTCTCCCACCTTCCAGAAGCAAGGCCTCAGAGTATAAGAACAGGGGCTCTGACCCCACATTTTTTTTTAGCACTTTGGGGACTGGGACCGAACCTCTGTTAGAAGGACTGCCTGTGCTGCACAAAGGACTTAACTGGACTGCTCTTCTGCTTTTGCCCTGCTACCTGCTACTGGCTGGGTGGCCTTAAGGACTCACTGGATTGCTTTCTTGCTTGTTGCCCTGCTGCCAGCTGCTCTCTGACTTTGGATCCCATAAAGCACTGTGGTGAGGTGAGGAGGAACGCCCATCCCTGTCTTACACATGCCTGGATGTGCTGGCTTGCCTGCGTTGTGTACCACCAGTATCCCCAGTGCGTGGTGAGTGCTTTACTTTTTAAACCAGTGCCCCAAAAGAGTGTGTTGAGCACCTCATTGTCCCACTGTTGTTGAGGGCCGATGTAGGGAGAGCACCTACTTTGATTTCCTGTGTGGACCGGCCGATAGTGAACATTGCAGGCTGGTTGCTGACAGTCGCGTGGTGAGCGCTTCATGTTTTCATTTTAAACCAGCGCCCCACTGGACGTGGTCCTTACATCATTTCTTTTTTTTTCCCTAATTGCACGCGGGGCTCTGCCACGTGGCCCCGGGCTGCAGGACGACACACCAGCCGCAAGGAAACCTGGCCCGGTCATTCCTCAGCATTGCTGGGGCAACGCTTACATCCCCAGGGGGCGGAGCCCGCCTGCGAGAGGAAGCCAGGAGCCTCACGGGCTTCCACCAGCCCCACCCGGAAGAAACAGGAGTGTCGAGGGCTCACCACCGTGGCCTTCAGCCTAAAAGGGACAAGAGAAGGGCGCCAGTCGGGGCAAGGTCCCGTTGAGGAGACCAGGGCGGGGCCGGGAATGGGCCCGAGAAGACACCTGGAGAACCGGAGAGGAAGAGGCCAGGAAGCTCCTGCTGACATGTGCCCTTTCACCAGGTAACCGAGCGGGGAAGGGAACCCTTGACGGAGGTCCCGCTCGGCCCTGGTGCCCTTCTCTCACCGGCCGTGCCTATTTCTCCTGAAGCAGCAGTCCGTGTGGTCGCGGGCAGCTGCTCCTACCTTGGGGGCATTTTTCTTTGATGAACTCACGGGGAAGACCTCGACGGAGGACCCCTGTTGTGTTTTAGAAAGTCTTTTTGGAATTACCGTAAAGTACCACATATGCTCAGGTGTTTTAAATGCTCACAACCGGCGATCGGTTTACGTGATTTAGGCAGGTTTTCCTAGCTTTGAACAGGACTCCGCATTTTACTTTATACTGGTACATAGCTATGGCCTGATGTTATGCGCTATGGTATTGAAGCCCTGTGAGGGAAATGTATATTACGCTCAGTAGCGACAGTTCCATGACGTGTGCAGCCTGCTAGTAATTACTGTAGGCACCCTATAATGTGATGATTTATATGCTGCATTTTACGCCCTGATATTGAAGAGGATGTCATTTATGCCTCACCATGTCAGGATTTGCCTTA
The DNA here is from genome assembly GCA_963921515.1 of Calotriton arnoldi. Taxonomy (NCBI): domain Eukaryota; kingdom Metazoa; phylum Chordata; class Amphibia; order Caudata; family Salamandridae; genus Calotriton; species Calotriton arnoldi. The sequence continues at coordinate 559,502 of CAWUFW010005042.1, read as the reverse complement.
CACGTGCACAGTGATGGTGTTATGCAAATGTTGATATGTTCATAATATGCACCACCTACCAGTATTTTCTTGATTACACTACCTAGCTGATGTTATGCCTATTGCCTAGATATAAAATGATGTTATGATCTACATGAGTTATGACAAGTGCTTAGTGACACAGTGATCTATGTGGTTATGACTTATGTGATTGCATGCATAATACAAAGGATATTTTTATACAGTACTGTGTGATGTCTCTTTTGTGGTGTACTCATTGTGTCACTGATGTGTGTGGGTTGCACTAATGCTTTACACATTTCCCCTGGGGATAAGCCTGACTGCTCTGTGCCAAGCTACCGGGGGTGAGCACAGGTTATCTTTGGTGTGTAACTTACTTGCCCTGACTAGAGTGGTGGGTTCTGTCTGGCTTAGGTGTTTATCCTAGCCAACCAGAAACCCCCCTTTCTGACAGCCAGCAACCAAAATGCACTTTTAACTACTCTAAAATTGCATTTACATTTGACCCATTATAAGGGCTTTGCCTTCTCAATTGCTCATATCAATGCATTATTCAACATGTGTTTCCCTCAACCTATGCTCTCTGACTGTCTCAAAAACTCTTGGATCCCATTTCTACCACAAGTAATTTTTCTAGCTATCGTCCAATTCCATAAACACAATTTTATACAACCTCCTGAATTCACTGCACAACTCAAAGCTGTTAACCACCTGGATGATTGACAGTGTGGTTTCCATCCAAGATTAAGCACCAAGAAAAAATACCTGACCATTAGAGAGCTACTGCTCTCTGAAGCAACTAGTAATAAAACCAGCAACGTGACCCTGCATGGCCGCTCCACAGTATTAGACACTGTAAGATGTCCTAGAGCTACCTTTTGTGACATCCTAAGGAACCAACGCCATGACAGGGATGTTATCAAACTTTCAGCTCTCAGGTGCTGACGACAGGAGGTTCAGTCAGAAAGAAGAAATCAATATGTCTAGTAGTCATTGTTTGTCTTCAGTTGGGTCTATTATATAGGCAAAATTATGTAATGTTTAATTGCACTGCAATAAGAGTTCATTGTGGAATTAAAGCACAACATAACTCAAAGGGTTCAGAGTGCAAACCAGCCATCAAAAGGTGTTATGAAAACTAGACAAATAGAAGGAATGGCAGACTAACCGGCGCCATAAACAGATCTACTGTGTATAAAGGTAGGAAGAACGTTGGTGTTTCAAAAGATACCTCACAATATGGCCACAGAGTGCTTGATGTAATGACATCAAATACACATGCAGACAACACAGTGTGTAGTGACGGGGTTTGTATGTTTATGCTTGGGTCAGTGTAGATGCAGTGAGAATGTGGTGTGCATTAAATGTTGGGGTCTGTGCATTGGGGTAAGACTGGCAGTTCATTTCAGTTGGAGAGAGGACAGAACCCTGATAGGTAACAGGAAGCTGTGGCTATAACATAAAGTTATAGCATGGAATAAATAACTTACTTCTTACCTAAGTGCCTTCAGACTCTTTAGTGAGGACCACACCATCCACAGGATGCTTACAAATGTAGGTAGCCTGTAGGAGACCTTCCCTGTGTAAGTTGCACATTCACTCCCAGGCTGACCGGGTCTTCATTTTGTCATTTATATTTTGAAGATCTCTGCGCAGACATCCTAGCATTTCCACCCCTAGCCCACAGTTATCTCACACGATATAAGCATCTTTTTTTTGTTGTTGACAAAATACAGTTGTATCATCAATAAAACAGACCAACAACTTTTTCTTGTGGGAAAACTGTCGCAAGTTTATTCACATTTTTGTTATGCATTACACAGGTAGGGTTAGCTTACGGGCGATCATCCGAGTGCAGCGCTATTTAGGACTAACCGCTGACACCACTCCTGAAACAATCTCCAACCACCAGGCATTACGTTGCCATCTTGTTATTTATCAGGTGCTGTATCGTACTTATTGGGGCTGCGGCCCAATGCTTTTTTATGTGGTTGCTGCACCAGTGTCGCCACGGAGCGAGGTAAGGCCAACCCCCAGCTGTCAGGATACCAACTGTCCCTTCCGGGATGAAGGGGTCGCCGTCGCGTTGAATTTATGCCTGCATGGTGATATTTTGAAATTTCCCACTAGAGCAGTTTTCCTGACGTCAGTACTCTCTCATAGATGCAGATAGATGAGTTTATTCAGCTGATAGGTGCAGACAGATGAAAGATGTTCAAGTATTAGGTGCAGACAGTTCTCTAGTGTCGAGTCTTAAATGTCCAGCTTTTACTCACTTGTAATTGGGAGCACATATGAGTATTTGCTGATTCATTTTGTGTGCTCAAGTAAAAGTCAAAGATTCTCACACCTCTGTGGAGGCTTACCTTTATCTGTTTAATCCCAATGTAGAGTTACCCTCCTCATAGACGCCTGTGGCAGACTGTCTTCTACAAATTAAGGCTGCCAGAGCTCCATCACAGTTTAGCAGAGTCCCAGGAGACCGTTCACTATCTCAAGAGCCTTTTCAGCCTTCCTGTTATTTTTCCTGGCATTGGAGTTATAGCGGAGTACACATGGCCAGACTTTATGCTGTCCATACATGCAATCAACCAGAAGAGGGAAGGTGCAGGAACCTGTAGAAATAGGGGATGCCAAATAAACGTACCAATGAATTGGGTAACAAGTGAGTAACAAGAGCTTTAATTTCTTTATTTTTATGAGTAGGTAACTTGGTGGGCCACAAAAGAACATTAAAGTATACCCTTGATATAATAGGGATGAGGAACCTATTGGTTACATAAATCTCCGCAAGGCAGAGTAGATCTCTGGATTCTCATATATCAAAGTGTAATGCAAGACAAATGAGAGGGGTAATTTGAGAGCACCGTGGATGCCTCCGTACTTGAATATCAGTGCATAAAGTAGTTCAAGACTGAGATGCACTATGGGCTCTGGGTGAATGTTTCATTTCCTGAATGCTAGTTCATGGGGCTGGTCAGAATAGAGGTGTTTTGAAAGAGCTCTGTCGACTAGGCAGTTCAGGCAGGACTAGGTGTATTGACTGGTCAGGACCGAGGTTAATTTTTAAAGTTTTTAGGATGTCTCTTTCCTGGCATTGTTGTTCACAAAACGTCGGAATAGTGATACATGCATGCACAGTCCTTAGCAATTTTCATTATCTGGGTAGTGGGGCATTACAGTTCAGAACATTGCAAGAGCTCTGATAGCAAAATGAGCAACATAATGGTGTTTATCATAGCAGTGTGCATGTATTATAAAGACAAACAGCATATTGAAAGGAAACTTTGATAAAAATTTCAGTACCCTAAATTTTCTGTGGGCCAGACATGCTTTTAGATGCCATTAAAGTGTACCAAGTACCGACTGATAAACAGTCACAGTGCTAGCAGCAAAATTTCAATAAGCAGAATCTGAGAAATTGATTTTTAAAGTTTGTATTAAAAATGACGCCAAAAAGCACAAAGTGGCAACCGCAGTTATCTGGTCATTCTAGACCGGGGCAACATCAAAAGTTATTGCCAACTGCGATGGGGCGTGGGATGTATACAAGAACCAGGTTCATCCTGGTGGAAAGTTTACCTTCTGCCTTAGAAACCTTTATGGAGTCAAAGTGGTAATTGACGAGTTGTCGGAGGGGCAAGCTTCAAGGTGGATCCAAAGTGGGGCTCGAAGACGGCAGGACCTGAGGGACACCACTAGGGGATTAGGACTCACTCAAGCAGAGGCAAGCAACAGGGTCAATGGCAGGTCAAGTTGGAACTGGTCAGCTGAGCAGGTGCAGAGAGTGATTCCCCTGGAAGTTTGTTGTATCCTTTTAGCACAAACAGGAGGTCAGTCAACTGACCCTTGGAGTCACTTTCTGGGGTTCTGGCTTCCAGGCAAGCATGTCTAGTCTTCGTTCAGGTTTCAGACAGCAGAAGAGTCCTTTTTCCGATGTTCACAGGTCCAGGAGTGTTCTGAGGAGAGATCTGTGGGGTTCACTTTTATACAGAGTGGCCGCCTGTGGGTGGAGGGCAAGTCTTTGTCCATCTCCTAACCTCCTAACCCAGTTCTGGTCAGTTCCTCAAACCCCAATAGGTTTTGTGCATCCTGACTAGAGAGCCACATGAGAGGCAGGTCTGGGTGTGGGCCTCATCCGCCAGTGACAAGGTACGCAAGGAGTTCAACCCATCAGGTGGGAGAGAAGCAACAAGAGGTAAAGAAGAGGGGCGAACAAGAGCAATGTGGAGTGCAAGGGGACAGAAGCACATGGGTGATAGAGAGCAACGAGAGCATGGGCAATGGGAGAGAAGCACATGGGCAGCAAGAGCGAGGGGTGAAGAGGGAAACAGCTAGAAAAAAACACTCTTTCTTGGAGTGCTAAGCAAAAGTACTTTCCTAAAAGTGAGCCAAGGAAGCATAGAAGCAAGCCAGTCAAAGAGATGACAAAGAGGCTATGCTCCCCAGAGGAACAAACACAAGCTTGACATAAAAGGTATCAAAAAACAGAAGTAGCTAAATGAGAATGAGAGGAAAGCCAACCAATGATAAGCAAAAGGCGGCCTCCAAGCCGGCCTTTTCTTGGTAAGCCCACAATATGTCTTAGGCCCATCCTAAAGAGCATGAAATGGCAAGTTATTCTTTGCTATGAGAGGCAGAGGAAAATGTATAAGTATAAGTTCTTCCCATTCCAGAACTATCAATACCTATGATTGTGTTTCTGCTGTGTTTTGTACCTGATACTTCTGCTTGGGCCATGCTGAGCTCTATCTTCCAACTTCTTTGAATAACTGGTGAATTACCTCAAGTATCTGCTATAGGAGAAAGTTTGGGAAGGACTGGCTTTGCATCCTGACCAAGAAGATTTATAAAGTCTGCCATGAAAACCTCTAAGCAAATCACCACTATGCTGTCAGCATTTTATTTGCGAACACTGGGGAATGGAGACAAGTGAAATATGTTAGGATGTGGAGGGATGTAGAAATGGGTAATTGTTAATCCTCTTTGACCATTGGGCCTAAGAAAGAGAATATGGAAATACGTATCCAAATATTACCATGCAGTACATTATTGCAAATTGCGTAATGTGAAAAAGACCAGATCCTAAAGGAGCCCAAGTAACTTCTACCATTGCAAAATTAAGGAGCTAGACTAATTTGTATCAGAGTAAAGATGAGCAAGATGGTGTTCATAATGTCTAGGGTTAGTTTTGACTGAAAGATTTTTTTGGAATGTCATGACTCTTATGGGTTATACCACATTCATTAGACTCTCTGGTAAGCGCTTTAACATCATAGGGAAAATGTTAAGATGCCAGGTCTAACGTTGTTGATTGTTGTTCTCTTTATCCCTTTTCACTCCCCTATCCCCCCTTCCCCCTTCTCCCTCCCTTTTCTCCTTGCACAGTAGGAGTCCACTTGCTCCATCCTACATTCTTCTCTGCAACTTGCAAAAGGTGCCTGTTACTGCAATGCTTAACGTGTATCCTGACAATCCAATGTACATGCACCTTACTCTATAATGCCAAACATGTATCATGTTACATTAATATATGTCTAAGTTACACGGTATGGGCTCTACTGTTTACTGTTGTGTACCACACTCTATGTTATTAATACACACATTTAAAAAAAAAAAAAAAAGATGCCAGGTCTAAGTTCATTCCATACATTCACATGGACTCCAACTCTTGTGGAATTAGAAAATTATAATGTTTTTTTATTTTGTTCTCTGTTTTTAAAATTCTGAAGGGGCCTTGGTGACATGTAGCACTATATAAGCAAAATATAGAAACAAGTAAAAATTGGCAGTGGAAGTCAGGCAATTGAATGCACAATGCTTAGTGTCAAGAAATACGTTGGATTTCCTTCATGTCCTCAGTGACCATTAAATCAATTGAAGGATTTAGTTTACAAGATATTAACTGGTTTATATTCTTCTCGCACAATGAAGTAACACCAAATGGGCTGATTTACAAAAAAAATATGATTTTCTTTAGTCTATTGTTCGTGGAGTTTCATTCATAATTTGAAATTATTTCTCACTCATAAACACCATATCCCATAACTCACCCCTATGGGATTTCTCCAGTTCAAGGCAAGTACTGCAGAGCTGTTCTATAGCACTCTATCTCTGTTTTTTCTGCCCTGGGAAAATATTTTTCTAACTGTAGAAGCAGAAAAATGTTTCATTTACATGCTCATAAAATATCTAAAGGTTGCATACCCTTCACCGCCATGCAAATGTGCTCCCTCCCACATTTTTAGTACCAGGAAGGAAATGACCTTGCAAAAAGATTGTGACAATAGTTGCCTACTTTTTGAGTGTTCCAAACAGGTTGCATAGCCACCCCAACCACACAACCCCAAACTCTCTTCCCCCCCCCCAGCATCTGAATATTCAGCTGCAAAATTCTCATGTCCTGCAAATATTTTCTTAGTCGTAAGTGGAAATTATGTTTATAAAAAAATGCAATTCATGATGCTGTGAATCAGGATTTGAGATTTCTTACCACAAATTAAATTTGGTAGAATTTAAAGTGCACTTTTTTGTGATTTGGGGAAACTATGTTTAAGCATCCAGAATGAGCTTGTTATAACTGTATTTGAAGAGGGAGCCTGGAAACAAGAAGAGGTCTGTAACCAAAATATGTCACAGGAAGCCATACTTTACCTGCATAAACCCTTACACAAGACAGGGCTTAAAATGCTATTCTGGTAGGAAATGATAATGTGGAGAAGCATCTTGTGACATTATTTAAATTGTGTCAAATGTACAAAGGTGGGGAATAAAAAGTAAACTGACAGCATGCCAATCTTGTGTTATTAAGTGGAAATTTGAAAAATAAGAAGAAAGGTTTGATTTCCAGGACAAACCTATCTCAAGCATAGCAAGTTGTGTCTTTCTTTTTAAGCAAGCAAGAAGAGAAAAAGAAAAAGGGTTTAACTAAATGAATAAATAAATCAATAGGATTAGAAACAACGATGTCTCAGGATGTCAGCAAGCCAAGATAAATGCCATACATCATCAAACTTACACAACAGTAAAACATACAATTGGACATGTAAACTTTTAGGTCAATCTTGTTGTCACAGAGGGGGAGGCAGTGCAAACTCTTTAGAAATGAAAAGTACATTAAGCTGCATTAATTGCTAGTTAAGTGAAGTCTCCCTAGTTTTCAAACTGTTAATCCAAAAAGATAACTTGTTATTTCCCTCCGATAAATTGCTCTGACATATTATTACTTAGTAGAATTCATGAACATTGAAAATTACAATCTTACGACAGAATTTATGAACTAAACATCCCCTTGGGAAATAAATATTCCTTGGTCATTTTTAAGTATCCTTGACTGAATTAATTGACCTATCAGGTAAGTACCAAATTTGACCACATTACATAATATGCATCAGATCTGTTCAAAGTCCTTTCCAGATTCTTTTCTAAGAATATCTAGGGTTAATGCAAGGAAAATGGATTTCGATGATACTTCTGCAGAGAATCAAGCTAAAAACGTGCCAAATGTTAATTTCTTTCTAAGTTCAACCCGAGCAGAATTTGAATAAATATGATCATAACTGCCTCCTTGAAAACCAACTTTTTGGACAAAGCGTTTCACTTTATTTGTGGGTAATACAGTAGACACCATAAATCCTGATATACTTGTAATGATGAGAGGCTGGAAACTTTCCATGGCCCTGCTCGACCTGTTTGATCTTGCTACTGTTTAGACAATTAAGGTTCTTTCATTGAATATATCATGAATGATGAGAATGATAGATAACTTTTCTAATATATTGATAGAGAATCCATAGCTATTTTCTGGAAAGTGTGGATTATGAATTTAATAGAAATCCTGATTATGCAGAGTATTTACAGGGTAGTCAGTACTACAAGTAAAAAATAATACTGGAAGACCAGAGGAGGCTTGTAATCGATTTACGTAGAGTACGATGCTGGGAAGGAAGGAAGGATTCGGATTCACTTGGATTAAAGTTAAACATTTGATCTTGGTATCTTTACCTTAGTGCTTTGAAATGTGCATTGACTACAGGTAAATAGAGCAGAGAATTGTCTCCAATTGTGAAGTAATATTTAACAACATTTCTACCTTCTTATATGTTTTCTTTCTTATGCTCCATGAAAATTATAAGTTTTTGATCTACTCATTAAAGAGAAATGAGCACAATTGTAGTTCCTCTATGAAACAAATGCAATCCTAAAAGAGACCACATAAACAAAATAAGACTTAAGGCTGGGATATGATTTGGCCAAAACCTCAAAGACAAATAAAAATGTTACATTTTATGGACAATTTCTTGAAGTCTTTCCAGCTGTGAGTTGTTTTAAATATCATGATAATTGCTCATTAATTGATTCCTTTCATGTGAACATGCATAACTACAACAGATCAGTACATTCAACATTTTGACTAGGTAAGACACAACAATCACCAATGTTATGCTGTAAAAAATGAACTTCCTGTGAGTCTTGAAAGCCTTGTTAAAATATTTATGGAAGCTGGAAACAGTACTGAAGGAAGGAAATACTGTGAATCATAGCGGAGGTAGAAAAGTGATTATGTATGGCAAGTTTTTATTTGTTGGCCTAATGTAAAATCATGATAAAAAGAAATGCTTCTCCATGAATACCTGGAGCTAGCTGCCTTTAAAAATGTATTTCAGTGGCATACTTGATTCTCAGAAACAATAAAAAATGTACTCCTATAGGTTTCTTGCTCTGTCTGTGATAAATTCTAACTCATTTAGAATTCATTGAAGTTTTTACAAGGTCTCAGGGAAAGTTGAGATTGGGACAGTTTTCAAGGAATACACCTGTAAAATGTCTGTGATTTTCATTTTCGTAGGAATAAAGATGCATGTGAACATTTGCATATGTGAAACTCTCAGACCAAATACAAATGTACTTGCTAAAAAAAATTCAATTTCTCCATGGAAAAAGTGTTTTTCCCAAGGAGAATACTCTTCTTGTGCATCCCTACAAATTTTTTAGCATATTTTCTGCTTGTTCCCAACTTGGAAAATGATTTACTCTTACTGTTCACAGGAGTACATTTCCAACTATTTCCAGAGAGCGGGCAGAGAAAAAGTGTGCAAATATCCACAAACTCTCAGGTTTGTGGGAGTGCAAATACTTTCCATGACATCTATGCCCTGGTACGTTAAGTTTCCATTTTTGGTAGCAGATTTTCCTTATGTAATACTAGACTGTAAATCTATGATATAAGGTGTTAAAGAGAATTCACAACAACAAATGTATTATGCATGTAATTTGAACTCACATGTACAAATGGCTTTATGAATTGGGCCCAGAGTGTTTCCAATGGTTCAATGGGGAAAACTGCTACCAGTAATTCTATTGGGTGCCATAGAAAGCTTTCTATAGAGTAGTGAATGATGGATTGAACAAATAACAAGCCATGATTAAAATCACATATCTAATCTCTCTGTGGCCTTTTGGGCACTATAACAATAGAGAAAATGGAATTTCACCATTATGGCTCTTATTGAGCCCAGGGAGGTTGCAACTGCAATTAAGTCAAAGGACAAGGCTGGTTCAAATAGAATAACCAACGTTATTTCAAAACATGAAATAGGCATGTAAAATATATATATATTTTTTTTTTCTGCTGAGGCTGTTTTTAGAGATCATAAATGAGGATGCATTGTCATCTTCATTGTTCACTTGAGTATGTCTTCCTATACATCAAAAGGGTGGTAAGTATTCACTATTTTCACTGTTAAATAGTACTGGTCACATACGCTTCTTCTAAACCAGGCCACCTTTTACAAAGGCTAGTCAATCCATTACTAGGTTTCCATTTGGATTCACCTGGTCAACATCAAGGATGTATGCTAGGCTGACATTACAAATGCATTTCGGACAATAAACTACGGTATTTGTTGATCAAGCTCACTAAGATGAATATTTCACTGGTCTCTGAAAAATATGTCAGTATTATTACTTGCCTTTTTTCTATGGTATCCAAACCTTATATCATTACCTTGATAAAATACGAGGGATCATATTGAAAATACACACAAACAGCACCCTATATGGGTTAGGGGCTTTGAGCATGGCTATCCAAAGTACGCCCAGGAAGACTAGATCTATTCCAGATTTTCAGGATAACTAAGACCTACATACATTAGTTCAAATTAAATTCACTCTATGTAAATTTATTTAAAGTTAATATCTGGAAACTCTGGGTTGGATCTGGACCTACTGGAGCTACATTGGACACCACTGGTTTAGGACACAAGTAGACACTTGTGTCTGTTAAGTTACCAGGCAATAACAAGAGTTTTGATCTTTGATGGGGAACTACCAATGAAATGGTGTTTGGACAGAATATTGGAAACAAAAATATCGTGAGACAAAATATTCTGTCAAAAATATCGAGGACATAGATATTGTGAAGGTAAGTTTCTATAGGTAGGCAAAGTTTTAATATATATAACTCCACATCTAGGTACCTTGACTATATATATATTCACTGAAAAAACCATATGTTTCAGGCACGTTATAGTTAGAAATTAGCATTTAAAAAACCTTAGAAATTCACTGAAAAAACCATAGGTTTCAGGGGCGTTATAGTTAGTTGGACATTTCACTCGTACAAAACCATAGAAATTCCCCCGTTATAGTTAGTTCAGCTAACTATAACTCGCGCGCCCGCAATGCACTGCTGATGACGTCACATATTACATCACTCATGACATGGTCAGTGACATCACTCATGACATCACTGATGACATCTCAGATGACATCACTGATGACATCACTGATGACATCACTGATGAAATCATCCAGTGAATGTGTGTTTTTCTGAAAATTAAATATGTTTTATATATGTATATCTCAAGGTCGATGGAAGAATAAATGGGTATATAAGTGTCTAAATGGATGATTTTTTTTTGTAAAATTGATTGTATAACTGACTGATTAAGTGTATCTTAGTGAATACATGGGTTAGTGAGTAATGTTTAAATATGAAAATATCTGTATCAGTCTCTCACTTTGTGTATAAGTGGCTGCATGGGTTGGTGAGTAGCTACATGAGTGTCTATATGGGTTATTAGTTGGTTTTTTGAGTATCAGTATGAATGTCTGAGTGTCTGTATGGTTCGGTGGGGGGTATTACTTAGTGCATAGATGCATGAATGAGTGACTCACTGTTTGTATGTGTTGAAGACAGCATGTGTGCAGGACTATATAGGTGGATGAGTGTGTGTATGGGTGTGTTAGTGAGTGAATGACTGTCTCAATAGTGTCTTTATGACTAACTACATATGTTTTAAACTAGTATATGTGAGTATTGGTGTATATAAGTGAGTATATGTGAGAGTGAGAGATTGGAAGAGTTCCTGTACAAATAAGTAGGTGTTTCTATAAGTGATTGTTTAAGAGAGAAAGTATGTGTAAGTTTCTGTAGAAGTAAGTGTGGATGTGTGTGTATAACTGTATATGCAAGTAAATGGATGTTTGATACTTTGTTTGTATGTGTGACTATGTGTGTGAGTAACTCTAAGGATGAGTGGCGGTGTGTAACAGGATGTATAGGTGTATGAGTACATATGATGAGTGAGTACATGTATGAGTGACTGTATAGGGACTGTTGGTGAATGAGTGGATGTGTGTGTAGATCTTGGAATTACTGAATAGGTGTGTTGTAACTGGTATTGGTATGTCCATTGTTTTGAAAATGTCAGTTTGTATTTTTGAGTGTGTGTATCAAAGGTTATATTAGGGTGAGAGGAGGTCTGCCACTCTATCACAAGGATGATGTTATCAGTGATGTCATTTGAGATGTCATCAGTGATGTCATGAGTGATGTCACTGACCATGTCATGAGTGATGTAATATGTGACGTCATCAGCAGTGCATTATGGATGCAGTGAGTTATAGTTAGCTGAACTAACTATAACGGGGGAATTTCTATGGTTTTGTACGAGTGAAATGTCCAACTAACTATAACGCCCCTGAAACCTATGGTTTTTTCAGTGAATTTCTAAGGTTTTTTAAATGCTAATTTCTAACTATAACGTGCCTGAAACCTATGGTTTTTTCAGTGAATTTCTAAGGTTTTTTAAATGCTAATTTCTAACTATAACGTGCCTGAAACCTATGGTTTTTTCAGTGAATATATATATATTTATTATACTATGTATACATGTGAAAATGTCTAGGTCCGCCTGTTTGCCTCGGTGGCACGGAAAAAATGGGTGGAACTGACGTCAGCATGCCGACGAGGTCCTCTTATGGCTCCGATGATGTCATACAGTGTCGCGAGCGGAGTCGTGCTATTATGACGTCCTCGTTGACGTGGGAGAGCTAGGAAAGAATTTCCGTGGAATGCTGGTGCAGGGGATATTCACCTAAGTGTTCAGGCTAGTCCTTTGGGAGCAACTGTTTATGTTGCCACTCAAGAAACCAAAACCAGTGATCAGAGGGCAAAGGCCCTTCAGATGGCACATGAGGTGGGGTGCCCAGTCGTGTGCACCGGCGGGGCAGCGAAGTGACAAGCACCACAACCCACAAAAAAGGTAACGAGGGCACTGAATAACACAGGATCTTCTCTTTGTATCTGGCAGGAACAACAAAGTTAAAATGCCCTAGTACCAAAATGTAGAATTAGTGCTACAACGGTCTTCAAGAGGACCTGCGATACCGCTTCTGCCTCCCGTACCCTGGAGGCGGCACATGGGTCACGCGGTACGGTCATACTGCGGTGGGACGCACACTCGTTGACCTCTCATGGCACTGCTCCACACTTCAGGGAGGACGCTTTCCATTAGCTATGTTTTCTGATGACGTTTCGCGCCGGCCCCGTCCAACAACAGAACTCCTTTAGATCCAAACAGACTCTTTCACTCTCTCACCGAAGTGAAACCAGGCCACGCGGACACTTTCACAATACAACAGCCGGGAATGCACTTTTCGGTAAAAAAAACCACATTCCTTCCTCCTAATTAATCAAATAAACGTCTCACTGAAGAACAGGGGCCAGCTTCGATCGGTAAGCAGCCGTTACAACGACTTTTTTACTTCGCGATACCATTACAACGCATGCATTACCACGCATGCATTGTACATCGCAAAGTCATTACTACGCATTTTTTTAGAACGCATGGTCATTTACCACGCATGCCTTTACAACAAATTTTGTTGTAAAGGTATGTATGGTAAATGACCATGCGTTCTAAAAAACATGTAGATGATCCACGTCGTTGTAAGGAAACAGAGGCTGTTCCGTTTCCTCACAACGACGTGCACCGCCCCTCAGAGACAACGTGAAGCAGGAACCACGAGGAGAGAGGAACCACGTGGAGTGAGAGGTAAGGGGGATTGGGCATGGGATGGGGGTTTCTTTTCTAGGGTTTAGGGTAGTGCAGTGGTGTTTGGGTGGTGTAGGGGGTCATGCTGGGGGTAGTGTTTTAGGGTTTAGGGTAGTGCAGTGGTGTTTGGGTAGAGTAGGGGTCGTGCTGGGGGTAGTGTTTTAGGGTTTAGGGTAGTGCAGTAGTGTAGGGGGTCGTGCTGGGGGTGGTGTTTTAGGGTTTAGGGTAGTGCAGTGGTGTATGGGTAGTGTAGGGGGTCATGCTGGGGTAGTGTTTTAGGGTTTAGGGTAGTGCAGTGGTGTTTGAGTAGTGTAGGGGGCTCATGCTGGTTGTAGTGTTTTAGGGTTTAGGGTAGTGCAGTGGTGTTTGTGTAATGTAGGGGGTCATGCTGGGGGTAGTGCTTTATGGTTTAGGGTAGTGCAGTGGTGTTTGGGTAGTGTAGGGGGTCGTTCTGGGGGTAGATTTAGGGTTTAGGGTAGTGCAGGGGTGTTTGGGTAGTGTAGGGAGTCGTGCTGGGGGTAGTGTTTTAGGGTTTAGGGTAGTGCAGTGGTGTTTGTGTAGTGTAGGGGGTTGTGCTGGGGTAGTGTTTTAGGGTTTATGTTAGTGCAGTGGTGTTTGTGTAGTGTAGGGGTTAGTGCTGGGGGTAGTGTATTAGAGTTTAGGGTAGTGCAGTGGTGTTTGGGTAGTGTAGGGGGTTCATGCTGGGGGTAGTGTTTTAGGGTTTAGGGTATGGCAGTGGTGTTTGGGTAGTGTAGGGGGTCGTGCTGGGGGTAGTGTTTTAGGGTTTAGGGTAGTGCAGTAGTGTAGGGGGTCGTGCTGGGGGTGGTGTTTTAGGGTTTAGGGTAGTGCAGTGGTGTATGGGTAGTGTTGGGGGTCGTGCTGGGGTAGTGTTTTAGGGTTTAGGGTAGTGCAGTGGTGTTTGAGTAGTGTAGGGGGATCATGCTGGTTGTAGTGTTTTAGGGTTTAGGGTAGTGCAGTGGTGTTTGTGTAGTGTAGGGGGTCATGCTGGGGGTAGTGTTTTATGGTTTAGGGTAGTGCAGTGGTGTTTGGGTAGTGTAGGGGGTCGTTCTGGGGGTAGATTTAGGGTTTAGGGTAGTGCAGGGGTGTTTGGGTAGTGTAGGGAGTCGTGCTGGGGTAGTGTTTTAGGGTTTAGGGTAGTGCAGTGGTGTTTGTGTAGTGTAGGGGGTTGTGCTGGGGTAGTGTTTTAGGGTTTATGTTAGTGCAGTGGTGTTTGTGTAGTGTAGGGGTTAGTGCTGGGGTAGTGTATTAGGGTTTAGGGTAGTGCAGTGGTGTTTGGGTAGTGTAGGGGTTCATGCTGGGGGTAGTGTTTTAGGGTTTAGGGTATGGCAGTGGTGTTTGGGTAGTGTAGGGGTCGTGCTGGGGGTAGATTTAGGGTTTAGGTAGTGCAGTGGTGTTTGTGTTGTGAGGGGGTCGTGCTGGGGGTAGTGTTTTAGGGTTTAGAGTAGTGCAGTGGTGTTTGTATAGTGTAGGGGGTTTAGGGTAGTGCAGTGGTGTTTGTGTAGTGTAGGGGGTCATGCTGGGGGTAGTGTTTTAGGGTTTAGGGTAGTGCAGTGGTGTTTGTGTACTGTAGGGGGTAGTGTTTTAGGGTTTAGGGTAGTGCAGTGGTGTTTGTGTAGTGTAGGGGGTCATGCTGTGGGTAGTGTTTTAGGGTTTAGGGTAGTGCAGTCGTGTTTGTGTAGTGTAGGGGGTCGTGTTTTAGGGTATAGGGTAGTGCAGTGGTGTTTGGGTAGTGTAGGGGTTCATGCTGGGGTTAGTGTTTTAGGGTTTAAGGTAGTGCAGTGGTGTTTGGGTAGTGTAGGGGATCGTGCTGGGGGTAGTGTTTTAGGGGTTAGGGTAGTGCAGTGGTGTTTGTGTAGTGTGGGAGGTCAGGCTGGGGGTAGATTTAGGGTTTAGTGTAGTGCAGTGGTATTTGGGTAGTGTAGGGAGTCATGCTGGGGGAAGTGTTTTAGGGTTTAGGGTAGTCCAGTGGTGTTTGTGTAGTGTAGGGAGTCGTGCTGGGGGTAGTGTTTTAGGGTTTAGGGTAGTGCAGTGGTGTTTGTGTAGTGTAGGGGTCATGCTGGGGGTAGTGTTTTAGGGTTTAGGGTAGTGCAGTGGTGTTTGGGTAGTATAGGGGGTAGTGCTGGGGTAGTGTTTTGGGTTTACGATAGTGCAGTGGTGTTTGTGTAGTGTAGGGGGTTGTGCTGGGGGTAGTGTTTTAGGGTTTAGGGTAGTGCAGTGGTGTTTGTGTAGTGTAGGGGGTAGTGTTTTGGTGTTTAGGGTAGTGCAGTGGTGTTGGTGTACTGTAGGGGGTCGTGCTGGGTTCTAGTGTTTTAGGGTTTAGGGTAGTGCAGTGGTGTTTGTATAGTGTAGGGGGTCGTGTTTTAGGGTTTAGGGTCATGCAGTGGTGTTTGGGTAGTGTAGGGGGTCGTGCTGGGGGTAGTGTTTTAGATTTAGGGTAGTGCAGTGGTGTTTGGGTGGTGTAGGGGGTCGTGCTGGGCTAGTGTTTTAGGTTTTAGGGTAGTGCAGTGGTGTTTGAGTAGTGTAGGGGGTCATGCTGGTGGTAGTGTTTTAGGGTTTAGGGTAGTGCAGTGGTGTTTGTGTAGTGTAGGAGGTCATGCTGGGGGTAGTGTTTTATTGTTTAGGGTAGTGCAGTGGTGTTTGGGTAGTGTAGGGAGTCGTGCTGGGGGTAGTGTTTTAGGGTTTAGGGTAGTGCAGTGGTGTTTGTGTAGTGTAGGGGGTTGTGCTGGGGGTAGTGTTTTAGGGTTTATGTTAGTGCAGTGGTGTTTGGGTAGTGTAGTGGGTAGTGCTGGGTTAGTGTTTTAGGGTTTAGGGTAGTGCAGTGGTGTTTGTGTAGTGTAGGGTGTAGTGCTGGGGGTAGTGTTTTAGGGTTTAGGGTGGTGCAGTGGTGTTTGGGTAGTGTAGGGGTTCATGCTGGGGGTAGTGTTTTAGGGTTTAGGGTATGGCAGTGGTGTTTGGGTAGTGTAGGGGGTCGTGCTGGGGGTAGTGTTTTATGGTTTAGGGTAGTGCAGTGGTGTTTGGGTAGTGTAGGGGTCGTGCTGGGGATAGTGTTTTAGGGTTTATGTTAGTGCAGTGGTGTTTGTGTAGTGTAGGGGGTCATGCTGGAGGTAGTGTTTTAGGGTTTAGGGTAGTGCCGTTGTGTTTAGGTAGTGAAGGGGGTCGTGCTGGGGGTAGTGTTTTAGGGTTTAGGGTAGTGCAGTGGTGCTTGTGTAGTGTAGGGGGTCGTGCTGGGAATGTTGTTCATTTCTATGGCAAAATGAACCCCCTCATTTTGTTCCTTTTTAAATTAAATGTTTTAAGTGTTACCAGTTTATTCCAATCAAGATGGCTTCAGGTGTGCCATAATTGTGTCATAAGTAAGACTGTTAGCTCTCTAGTTGTTCTTTAGAACACTCTGGGAAGCTGCAGTAGAACACAAAGGCATCAACTGACAAGCTGCTCCTGTTGAAATATAACAGGAAGATATTTGAGATCACACTTGAAACATGTCCTAATTTTTCTTTCTACAGCACTAACCATAATTTCAATGACAAAATGAACCCCATCATTTTGTTCCTTTTTAAATTAAATGTTTTAAGTGTTACCAGTTTATTCCAATCAAGATGGCTTCAGGTGTGCCATACTTTTGTCATAAGTAAGGCTGTTAGCGCTCTAGTTGTTCTTTGGAACACTCTGGGAAGCTGCAGTAGAACACAAAGGAATCAGCTGGCAGGCTGCTCCTGTTGAAATATAACAGGAAGATAGTTGAGATCTCACTTAAAACATGTCCTAATTTTTCTTTCTACAGCACTAACCATAATTTCTATGACAAAATGAACCCCCTCATTTTGTTCCTTTTTAAATTAAATGTTTTAAGAGTTACCAGTTTATTCCAATCAAGATGGCTTCAGGTGTGCCATAATTTTGTCATAAGTAAGGCTGTTAGAACTCTAGTTGTTCTTTAGAACACTGGGAAGCTGCAGTAGAACACAAAGGAATCAACTGACAGTCTCTGCCCTTGTTGGATGTACATGTTTTACTGAGAATGTCAGACTTCATTCTCACATGACTGAGAAAGATAATGTGAATTTACAGAAAATATGCTCTCATTTTAGCTTCTGGAGCACCTTCCAAAACTCTATGGGACAAGCATGTGAAAATAGTTTTCTCTCAAACATGATTCATGATATCCCAGCAGAAGGTTTTTCACAGGGTAAAATCACCTCAGAACACACCACAATTCCTGAAATTAGTATGGTACCATCAACAAATGAATTCTAATGTAACTAAAGTCTGTTATCACCCTTTATAGTTCTCCTTTTGGTAACCCTCAAAATCTTTGATTCACTACAATGCATTTCAATGGGGTACTCTCATGTATATTGGTCCGAAGATGGCTGCCAGCAATTCCAGGATGAAGTGCTGACAGCCAATCAGATCTCACAATGACATGTGTGGTTAGGCTCCGCCCAGATATATATGTGATTTTACTTTTGATTTTCTCAGGAACTACTGAACGGATTTACACCATTTAACCAAAAGGCACGACTCTGAACCAAGGGCTACCTCTTTGCCAAATTTGGTGTAATTCCGTTCAGCAGTTCGGGCTGTAGCTGCGACTAAAGGTTCCTATGGAAAATTGCATGGGGAAAACACGTTTTGGGACCCCCCTTTTTTCTCGGCCCCCACTTGACGAATCACCCCGAGACTTTCAGGATAGGAGCGGACCGGAGCAGGCCATAAGTTTTGAAAATTTCGCGAAGATTTGTCGACCGGCGCCAAAGTTATTGGAAATAGAATGTTGTGAATTTCCTATGGAAAATAGGTCCTAACTATAACTATCTACTGGCGACCGCCAGTAGATAATATATATATATATATATATATATATATATATATATATATATATATATATATATATATATATATATATATATATATAAATACATATATAGTCAAGGTACCTAGATGTGGAGTTAAAAATAGTAAATCTATACTTACCTATTTGCACTTACCGTCTTGATATTTTGGTCCTTAATATTTTTGACACAATATTCTGTCCACTCAATATTTTTGTTTCCGATATTCTGCCAGTGATCCCAAGGATATAAAGCCATGGCGTTTCAGGCTTACTTTTCTGAAAGAAGAGTACTGGGGCTAGGATAAAAGACATTGTTTTGTAACTGAATACATATCTGGGTATTGATGCTGACATAAAACAATTATTTTGTTCGGCTGCAAAAAGAGCAATTTTTGAAAGTTGAAAATCTACTTGGTTTAAATACATTGATGATTTAATTGGAGGAATACAAGGACCATATTGATCAGGGAAAATATTACTTCAGAGAAGGGGACCATTTGAAAGTTACTGACTCCCTTAATTGGTCGAAGATTTTGATATCTCCATTTACGGACAAGATCACCCCAGTCCTGGCACAAACTAAATACATGTTAATACATAGGACCTTCTGGACCCCATCCCGTCTTCACAAACTGAACCTTAGACAGTCTCCCGCCTGTTGGAACTGTAACAATAACATTGTAGACCTTCCACATATGCTTTTCTATTGCCCCACCCATACAACATTTTGGCAGGAAATGTTTAATTTTATTAAATCACTTTTCCAAATTCAACCAAAAGAAGAATTTACATATATATCTTCTTACTGGACCCCTCGACACTCGTATTCCCCATTAAAGAGACAGGCACCTTTTAGATCTCCTGATCACTCTACCTTGCAAACTAATTCATAGAAACTGGAAAAGTACTCCCACTATCAAGTACACCACTTTAGTAAAATTGTCTCTCCTTAATTAGGGGTGCAGACAACTTCTCTTTACAGGTTTCACCCTGGAAAGCCTGGTCCAAGTCTATATGGCACACGTTAGACAACTTCATGGCTAGCACACAACCACCTTGAACTAATTAGACCATGGGACATCTATGGGATGGAGCCTTAAAGATATACATTATAAACAAACTCCCCTTGGGGTCTCACATTGAGGTTTACTTCCCCGGAAGCTCGACGCAACTATTATGTTTCTTGAGTTTTCTTGCTCCAGATGTTGTGTCTAAGCTTTTTTATTGTTATTTTTATCTCTGAGTGTGTAATGTTTAATTCACACACACATGTCACTTTTTGATACACTCACTGTACTGGATTAATTTTATATCCTACTGTCATTATCTTCTGTTAGTTACTTAAAACTCATTAAAGTTGTTTTGAACAAAAAATAATTACTTCAGTGGTACTCTTTAAATTCAAAACAGTTCAGCGCTCAGAACTTTGCAGTGAAACTTCAAATTAATAGGATACAGAAATGTTTAATGAGTTGCTGCAAACTTTTCATTGACCTTGCAACGTAAATTAAATGTATTTATGTTGGGATGAGAAACTATTCACCTATGCACCCATGGTTAGTTTGGGTTGAAAGGACATTGAAGCATGTGCTGCTTTGCTGATATCTATTGTTTAATGAGTGTGTTCAACTGCACAATCAAAGTGGTTACTTCTCTATCAAAGAATACACATGCACAATGTCTGTGAATTCCATTGACGCATATTTGCATATGTGAAATTATCAGAGCAAATGTACTTGCTAGCATGTTTGCAGAGGGAAAAGTATCCTCTAATAACAATTGTTAGAAAAGCTTTTATTGTTTTTATTTTATTGATGTATTTTATAAGACACTTTGAAAGTTCTACTATCTCATTTCTAAACAGTTTATCACCTACTCACATAAGACAAAAGCAAGTGTGTGTGGAATTAAACAATTCGTCTAGGGACTTTTTCAAAAGTTTACATTTTTTGCACTTGGGAAGTCCCGAAGTGTGGATCTCTTCATAACTTAGCCTGACAAATATTTTTTTTGCAGGAGGATTTTCCCAAAATATTTCTGCCCACTTCAGTAAATAAAAGCAAGCTCTTTTAAAATCCATACATTTATTGATGATCAACAATTGTGCAAAGTTTAACAGAAAAATCACTAAGGGGCCCATTAGGATGGTGGGCGGATCGCCCCCGCCGTGCTGGCGGTAGCAACCGCCGGCCCGGTGGGGGCGATCCGCCCGCCATCCATGCCGGATTGACCCCCCGCCATATTAGGATGGCTGGGGGGTCCGCGGCGGACGGGAAGACCGTCCGCCGCTTTTCCGCCGGTTGACTCGTTGACCGGGTGGAAAACGGGCACAATATGGTGGTGGTGTCTGCAAGACACCGCCATCGATATTGTGATGCAGGCGGTGATTCGCATTTCCATGGCGGCAACGGCATGCGGTTCCTTCTGTTGGGGGCCCGTTGCGGGCCCCCAGGGTTTTGGGGGGTGGGGGGTGCCCATGGGGGGTACCTATGGTACCCCCCTCATTGCCATGCACTACGTGGCAGGCACCACGTGGTGCCTGCCATGTAGTGCATGGCAATGCTGTGCACAGTCCTTTCACATTGCGAGCGGGTCTGCAGCCAGCAGATCCACCCGCAATGTAAAAGGGCCAGGATGCACCCGCCAATGTGGCGGGCGCATCCTAATTCACATGGCGGGACCGCCGCAACTTCGGCGGTCGGTCCCTGGCTCCCTTGCGATGGCGGGCGGACTTTGTCCGCCCGCCATCGTAATGGACCCCTAAGACCCACAATCTCGGCCACACTTTTTGCAAAGAAAGCTAAAGTTCAATTTGGTTGAGGAATGATCCAAAGTGATATTTAATCCTAAAACACAACTAAAAATACACTTCTGTGATTAAAATTTATCATGCAGTGATTTAAGTTTTTGCATGACCAGATTTTCATATACATCAACCTACCGTGGAATATTTTGTGGGAAAATGACCCTGCTCCCTAACCTTTATTAAGGAATGTATTTATTTTCCATAACTTCTATGGAGTGAACATGTTTCCCAATGGCCACTTTATAGGAGAGCAGAGGAGAAGAGAAAAAGATGATAAAAACAGGGACCTATGCCATGATAAGGGGCAATGGACACAAATCAGTACAGTCAGATATAGAGACAAGGGATGGGAGAGTACAGGTGACAACAACTGGTGCAGGGAACAGAGTAAGGACAGCCGCGGCTACTGCAGATAAGAGCGGTAGGGCAGTGGGGCCGGCTGGGGGGGTGATTTCGAGACACAACCACGAGGGAGCATTAGTTATTTATTTATTTAATTATTTAATTTTCCCTCGTGGTCGTCTCTCAAAATCCCCCCCCCCCAGCCGGCCCCACCGCAACTGCTTTTACCTGCAGCAGCCGCGGCTGAGTAAGGATTTGAAGCGAAGACGCAACAAGCAAGGCTGCAGAGGGTACACTGCAAGTAAATATCTTTTTTTCTGTCATGCATGATGTCAATGTGTCTCCTTTCAGTAACTTAAGAGTACTTAAAGACAATGTAATATCGGAGAAACACACCACCATAGCTTAATTCGGTAAGCACACTGGATGAGGCAAGGTCCAATTGTAGGATGTCTTGGGGTGTTCGCCTGCTATCCCCTGTTGTGCATGAGAGAGAGACTGATTTCCATAGAATCACTGGAGTAACAAAACTTGAGGGGCACCTCCTTCAAAGTACATAGAGACCCCCCCCCTCCATACTCACTCAGGAGCTCTCTGGCCAGGGTACTGTGCTGAGGGGCCCCCCTGAAGCTCGGGCCCCCACGCACTGCGGAGGCCTTTGTTACACCATTGCATAGAATAGATAAAGTCTTTGCTGTACACAATCCTCTCCAGAACGTAAGTCATTATTTCCTAACCAGAGGCCTGAAGTCAAGGGTGTAGAGAAGCACCCCCTCTGTCAGCTTCAGCGGGGGTGCTTCTGTAGCTTTTCATGGCCTCTCTAAACTACTTCTGACTGGAAGGTGTGAAGACAAGGGCAGCAGCTAATAAACAGTGCAGGAAATCAAGATGCCATGTCACGTGTTTGGTGCTGGAGAGTGGAGGTCAAAGAAGCCAAACTGGATGATAATGTTGAATGATTAAAATAGCACAAAAAAAGTGAATGGCAAATGAACGGAGAGGGTGCGAAAAGAAAAAAAAGAAGAGAGATAGCAAAGAAAGGAAGCAGAATGGAAAGAAGGCACAAAAGAAGAATGGAAAGAAAGAAGGCTGGAAAAGGGGGGAGAGAATGAAAGAAAGCAATAAAGAAGGAAGGATCAAAAGAAGGGCTTCAAAAAGATAAAGACAAAACAATGAAGTAAAAAAATGGAAGAAGGAAAAGAAAGTAGGAAAGCAGGAAAACAGTATGAAATGTTGGAAATAATGAAAGAAATATGGAAAGAAGGAATGAATGAGAGATGGACGGAATAACGATGAAGGGAAAAGAAACAAAAAATAGAAATAAATATGAATACCTGTGCACATTCATAGGAAAAGCAGCGATCCCTCTCTTTGTTCACTTACTTAGTGCCATAAGATTCAGAGTGTGTGGGGGGGTTATTTTCGTGGCCAATCCCTTGCCTGAAGTACTAATTTCTGCTCTCAAAAATACTGAACATGATTTATTAACAGTATTTTTGTGACCAGTAACAAATTAAAAAAATTGGCCTATGTGCTAATAGGTCAGTTTGCTAAATTCCAATTTGTGGTGGGTCGCAATCCGACCTACCTCATGAATATTAATCACTACGATGGAGGCCTACTAGAGTCAGCAGGCCACCATGCTTGTGATCTCTTTTCAATAAACTAACTTTTTTTTAATTCAGACCATTTTGCTCAAGATAAACCGGGCGGTGTTTAGAAAGAAAAGTTAAAAAAAAAGTTTGAGACCACTGCATACTCCTAACGAACATTTTTAGTTGCATTCTTTTTTGCAAATGAATTATCACCTCAACTTGGGTGCCTGTAATTTTTCAATATTTTGTAACCAGATTTCAGTCTCAAAATATTGATACATTGCATACCGATCTGTGGGCAGATTTATGAAAGCGTCATCCAGTGCAACACAGCAAGCCACCTTGCTGCGCTGGTTGACGGGGAAAGGGCAGGAATGTGTTGTATTTAAGGCAATACGGCTCATTCCTGTCTTTTCCCCTGCGCAGGTGCCCTTATGACTGCCTACCACCAACGCAATTTCTAGAGGTTCCAATTCTATTTTATATAGCAGAGGCAATAATAGGCACCCCTGTTTGGTGCCTATCAATTTGGAAAATCTTTCCAAACCTTACTATTGGATATCATTTTAGCTGTAAATGGTTGATTAGTTCTTAGCCAAATAGCTATTATGGCTACTTTTCCTTATTTGAACAGGTCACAAGGGTTTGGGGGCCAATCAGAGGGACAATGAGGTTCAGGGAGATGGGTACCTGATGGGTCCAGCAGTCTCAGGGTCTTTTCTGAATTTTTATCCTGTCCTTCGGTCCAGCAAAGAAGTGCTCCGAATGCCGGGAATGCAGGATGATGAGGATGTGGAAGATGCTGAAAATGCTGAAGAGATGCAGTGAGTATTGCTAGGGTCACCCAGGTATCCACGAGTGCCAGGGGTCGTCTCAGGTCGTACGACGTGATCTCCCACGATGCAGCAGGGGAGTTAAGCGTAAGTCCAGTTGCCATTGGTTAACTGATCTCCCAGTTCCAGCAGTATCAGTGGTTCCATGCATGTAAATAAATCATTATCTTTGAGGGGATCAGGGTCCACTTCAACCTCGGCTCCTGGTCTTACGGGCTTAGTGATAACTCAGGAAGGTCAGGCTTGAATCGCCCAAGAGGCACTTCGGCGTCCAGTGGCGGTCAGGCATTCCTGGGCAGCTGGCTCTCAAGGAGTGCAGGGTTCCTTAGCTTTTGGTGATCCTGAACCTTGACAGGAGCCTTGCCAACTTGCCCTTGGAGTCACTTCTTCAGTCCTGGTGTAAGTGGAGCTCTTTTCCATTAGTTGGCAAGGCAGGCACAGTCCTCTTTGCGGGGCCCTCAGGTGCAGTCAGTCTTTGGTGCACGCTCTCTTTGCTGGGTCTAGGGAGAAGCACGGCAGTCCGTCTTCTGCCTTCTCTCCAGTCCAGTAGCGATCTCAAGAGTGTGTGTCTGGGGTGCCACTTTTATGCCATCTTCCCATTTGTGGGAGGGTAGGACTCACTAGCCAATGGGGCAATAGTTCCCAAGAGGCAACCCTTCCCATTTTACATCACTTCCTGGGGGTTTGGCCACCAAACAATCCAAGGATACCTTCTATCTAAATCGATGATGACACAAACCTTCTTCCTCTGTGAGGAGCCCTAGACACACCCCTGGGGTTTAGCCAGCAAACTGATCCACTTCTCCTGGAACACCGGCTCTTCAGCAGGTTTTGCTCCTCTAGAGGCGATACCAGCCTGTCTGCCTACACAAAGGAGTTGGCAGGTAAAGGTATAATTGCCGTTTGCTTCACTGAGGTAGTAGCCTCTTTGAAAGCTGGGCCATCTGTGGCCGCCACCTGGTAGTCATCCTGCTAGTGGTCACAGCTTCTTCCACCAGCAATTCTCTTTGTTACCTGTTCCTGGGAGTGCTTCACACTTCCTAGTAGGGTGGCAGTATGTTGTCTTGGGTGACAACTGCTGCAGAGAGATAGGAAAAGTTACTGAAGCCTGGGGCAACAGAATGGTGACTTTCTAAAGTCACCTTTCTATTAAAAGGTACCATAATTTCAATCTCAGCAATGGGTCAGGTTTAATGTAACAATTAATTTGATACTTTGGAGTAATATCTTTGGTAGTCCCAATTGTAGTTTAGCACTTGATGTGATTGCTAGTAAAACTCCATGTTAGCCAATGGGACCACCGGCCTTGGTACAGTGAAAATGGCAATTTTGTGTTTTTACTGTGAGGGCATATTAAACACGAAAGGAGCATGCCCTGCTTTTTAACATTAAGCATCCTGCCTGGTGGGCTTCCAAGGCCTTCCCAGGTGCTGGATTATTTATAATAAAAAGGAAGGATTTGAGCTGGCAAAAAGGATTTATTTTGCCATGTCGACTTGGCAGTTTTTATACCTGCACACTAGGCGGCAGTGGCAGGCCTAGAATCACATTTTCACCTTGTCACTGCAGTGGTGGCACAATTAAGTGCTGCAGTCCACTAATGACGTGTACTACAGAGTCGAAATACTAGCACTACTAGGGGTGACAATATAAAAAGAGGTATTTTTCTACACTGCTCATGAACAAGAGGGGAGAGGAGTTGGCCTAACGGCTAGGGCGGTCGACCTCAAATCTGGGGAACTGGGTTCGAGTCTCCGCAATAACAGCTGAACATCCTGTGATTCTGGGCAAATCACTTAATCTCCCCGTGCCTAACAAAAATGAATGTGTCCGCATGTAACGCAACTGGTGCTATGTATAGCGCTCTGATACCCGATACCTACGGGTCAAGTTCGCGCTATATAAAACTCTGCAAAAAAAACAAAAAACTTATGCAGCCGATTATGCTTTCTGAGAAACAAATTTCTGTATATACCCTGGCATTTTTGGAAATAGAACACAAAAACGAAAAAAGCACTACGATCACAACAAATATACAACATGAGCACACTACAAAGAGTTATTGAATAAAAAAGTGCTCGCCACTAGGAAATGAAAATCTATGGACGCAATGTACTAAATACATATATTGGGAGTGACCTTTTCAAATCCCTCCTACCACAAGGAAAACACCCCCTCCCCTGCTGTGCTCACAGCAAAAAGCTCCAATTCTCCCACTCCAAACTCACCCCAGACTAACGCAGAACTAGCACATCATCTCAGCAGGAACACTGAAGCCCCTCCCCCTCATCCACCAATCATGACACAGAGTCACATCCTGAATACTGATAACCCGGTCACACTCAGGCAGTCTAAGAGGAGCCAGAACATGTCCAGCCAGTCCATGATGGCCCGGTCTTGATGTATTAATGCTGAGAGGAAACTAGCAGTCATCCCATCACCTCCTAAGTCGTGCCTGACAACTGATGAGGTCAACAGTAGCAGAGGATACCCACAGGGCTCAATTACCACCGTGATTAGGACACATGCCTATCAGATGGTCACAGCATGCACTAAAGCCATTCACTCTGTGTGGAGGGATGCTTACACGTGAAATAGTAATTTTATATTATAAACTTGAAAATGCTTGTAAGCAGCTGGAAAACGTTCCAGGACTATCTTATTGTTCATTGTTTGCAGTTTGGCATTCCGGTTCGCTGTTTTCAAGAAAAATTACTTTTTAAGGCAATAATGTTTTCTTTTTGGAAAGTCATCATCACTGATGCGGTCAGAGTGAACTGACCTCATGTTTCAAACCACAAGAGGCTTCTAGCCATTTTAGTTCACATAAATAACTTCTGAAGGCAATCATCACTATAGTACAAATCCATTACCTCGCATGTTTTTGTTATCTAGAATATATCAACCATCAAAAACGGATTTTACATGTCACCATTTAAGGATTTTACCATTTTGTTTTCATCTACCCTGAAATGCTTCTTCTATGGCAAATGCTATTCGAAATGCCCTTAATTTTCATTCACGCATTTGCAGTAGTGTGCAAGTTGCCAAAAACATGAGTATGTATATTAGCCCAAATACTCAAAGGATAACGCACTAAAAATCTTCTCACTATGATGCTTTGGGAAATGCACCTGCATTCTACTGTAGGTATCTAATCCCCATTCAAAGTGCAGACAGGTTGACACCTGCACTGTGAAAACACGGACTGGCTTTAAAGCAGCCGCTTCATTTTTCACCTGAATGCGCTGCCCCCCATGGTAATTGGGCACATTTTGATTGTTTGTGATGGGCGCACCTTTTAAAAAGTGCACCTGGCGCAAACAATGAAAATGCGCCTTTACTGTAATACGCCCCTGGAGTTTGTCAGTGGACTTCAAGCTTAGCATATGCAGTCCACCTGCTTCCGCCATTGGCTGGTCCTTTTTGCAAAGGAGTGGCAATCTATGGAGACCTACTGAGATCTGCATTCACACCAGCATCTTGCCTTCTCTATTGATAGCAACTGCTGTCTTGAACACATACAACCCCTCCAATGATCCCTTAAAGCCTTGCCACTCCCACAAACAAACAGCAATAGCCTAGCATCTGCCCCCTTAGACATTCCCAAATGTCTTGTCCACCAATACAGAAATTGTTGTTTGACCCCAACCCCACTCGTCAACAACAATCATCATAAGTACAACCACTACTAGGAAACCTGGCCCTGTTATCCACAAAAAATATTAGAAGACTTGAACCCCCACTCACACCAGCAAGCAATGGTCATGCTGCTCACTCAAACTACCCTTTGCAATTGACTAGAATATTGCAGTCATCCAGAAAAGTTTCACCCAAACAAGGTGCTAAAAAGCGTGGAGGAGAACCAGCGTGATGTCAGAATCAAATGTTTGTCCAAAGTTGTGTGAGGTGTATGAAGGAGTATGATCACCATACTTGAAAATTGGAGAGGAAGACTAGATCAGTTGTTGATCTCCCATGTTAAACCATGTTGGGCCATGTCTCTGCTACGACTGGGAGATGGATGAAGTTGGTGACACAGGAAGCTAGTGTGGATATGACGAGTTCAAAGACATTTGTTAAGAGGTGCAATGGCTCATAAGGTAATCTTTGCAGAAGGAAGATTGGATAAAATTATGAAAGCAACAGATTGGTCTAGGGTTATTAGTAAATTTTATTTTAAAACTGCAGAGCGTGTGTCAGGTGTGCATTGAACAGGTTTGAACATGCATAATGCTAGCCTACTGTCTTGTAAAACAAAATGCATTTTTCCATGCTATTGTGAAGAGAGAATGAGGATTTTATAAAAGACAAGGAGGCCACCAGTATCCCTCCCTGAGGATAATTTTGGGAAATAGGAGTTCTGAATGGGGTTAGGTTTTTATGTTATTTGAATGGTAGACCCTGTCATTTATAGAAATGTGATGATTTTCTTTTTTCTATAAAACATGCATCCAAGTGCTTGGGGCATAAAGACTGGATGAATGAGGTAAAGGACAATGGATTTCCAAGAAGTGTTATAGGCGCAGTATACAAAAGAGGAAGATGATTTTCATAAATCAATATACTCCCTGATCAGTGTGTGGAAGCCAGATTACAAGTGCGGGAAACGTCTGCCTCTATTCTGGGGTTAGATTTCTTATGTGTTGTTGTGTCCAAGGGACAGCTAATAAGTGCCTTCCACACTTTAATTTGATTTGAGGAAGCAAGATTTGATATGAATGTGCTTCAGTGATGCAGAACATGTGACTCGGCTGCTTAAACTAGTGCCTTTGAAGCCAGAGTAGCATTTTGATGCTTAATTAATCTGGTTTCTCTGAAGAGTAAGCCAGGTCAGTTGACACAAGTTAGAAGAAGTGTGAGACTGGGCCACAGTACATGCTGTTCTGTCAGAAGGATTTTCTGAGACAACATTCTCCCTGGGACAAAGTCAATCATAGTTCTTGCCACTTAAGGTTACCCTGGGAGAGGTTAGGGGCTCCAGTTCCAGGTCTAAGCTGGTAGACTTAGTCCTTCAGATACCAAATTGATAATAGAGACATGTTTATTGCTTCTGGATAATCTATCAGCATCCCAATAGATATATTTGCATCAATAAGCTCCTGAGGACCGACAACAGATAGTATGGATGTTTAAAATTGTGAATGAAGTGTGAGGGTTCCATTTTAGGTGGTAGGGTACCACAGTAGCAGATGCTGTGTTGGGGTAGAGACTACAAATAGTCTCAGTTATACCCAGGCTAGGGGAAAATGATCACTCATAATTTGCTGAGGAGCATCTTGGTTAGAGACTCACCAGATTAAGTCTCATGAAACATCAGAGAGGACTGTTGTCAGAGGAAGAACTGGGGAAAGCTGACAACTGTGTAAGGACTATCACTTCAGTAAGGTTTAAGGCAGTTCGGATCCTCAGAGGATCAAGTGAAAATATATTTAGCAATTATTTGGGAATCCAACCCACGTCACAGGATGTGATGAATAGTTTAAAGGCGTTACACTGGGACATGATAAGAGACCTTTGTTTCAGATTTTCAGTGGGATATATGAGGTATTCCACCAAATTTGAGACTCAGGACCTCAATCAGGTGACTGTGCATCAGAATATCGAACATAAAAAAATACTGTGCTATGAAAATATCCTTCCCAGAATAATGATTTCCAGACATATAAGTAAGTATAGTTTAGTTTTACTATTGTTAACCCCATGTCTACGTAACTTGAAGGTATATATATGTGTGTGTGTTTGTGTGTGTGTGTGTGTATATATATGTGTGTGTATGTGTGTGAGTATACATCTATATATATGTACATATGTATTTCCCAGTGGTGGCCATCACTGGGTAGTTATAGTTAGGTCAGCACTTCCATAGGACCGTTTGACGAATCTCCATGAAACTTTCCAAAAAAGTGCTATTTTTTACTCAGTTTCAGCATGGAAAGTTTCGGGGTGATCCGTCAAGTGCGACCAAGAAAATGAGGGGCCCCAAAATGCAAAATCCCCATGTATTTTCAATAGACTACTTTAAGAATCACTACAGCAAAAACTGCTGAACGGAATGACACCAAATTTGTCAAGAAGCTAGATCTTGGTCCACAGTATTTTGTGATTTGGTGTAAATCCATTCAGTAGTTTTTAAGAAATTAAACTTGAAAAATATTTGCATATTTGGATGGTTGGGTCCGCAAGAGGCTCGCAAGAGTTTTGTTGGCGCGCCAATTTAAAAACAGAGCGGTCTGATTGACCCAGGCAGCTTTTTGGTTTTTTCCATCTTGCTCCTGCAAGCACTCTGATTGGCTGCCAGCAACATGAGAAAAATGTTGCTGCCAGCCATTAGAGGACTTGGGGACTTAGTCTCCTCTCCTGAATTAAAAAAAAATGATTTAAGGGGGCAGGGTAGGAATAACCTGGCCACCCTAGGTCCTGTGAAGGAACCCAGGGGGCCCCACTTACACCAACATTTTTCAAAAATGGGGGAAAAAAACAGATGGTCCGGGGCTGCATTCTTTAATTAAAAAGGTGGAGCGGGGTTGCACACCCCCTCCCTTTTTAATTGGCTTTGGCCCTGGGTTTAGGGGTCCCCGGGGATTAATAAGACTCAGGGAAGGGGGTCTGGCAGCCCTCAGCTCTTTTAAACACAACAAGGCCCCAGGGATGGGCCTATGAAGGCTTAGGGAGGGGGGCTGCACAACCCATCCCCTTAAATTTTGGCCACGGGATGGGGTCCCGCACCTAAGAAGGCTTGGTGAGGTAGCCCCTCCCACCCAATTTCTTGTATTTGGCCCCGGAGAATGTGGTCTCTGGGCTTATTAAGGCTCGTGGAGGGGGATGCATGTCCTCCTCCCCTGTTTAATTGTCTTTGGCCCTGGGGGATAGAGTCATTAGGACCTTTTAAGGTGTAGGGAGGAGGGCCACACACACAGCCCCCTCCCCTTTTTATTGGAACTGGCCCAGGGGGAAGGGGCCTGGGGCCAAATATGGGTTGGAGAGGGGGCTGCATGGCCCCTCCCCATAATATAATTGTTTTGGCCCCAAGGGATGTGGTCCCAAGGGCCCAAAGGCCAACCCGATGCAGCGCACACCAAAGGCTGTGCGCTATGTATGGTTGGCAGCCTGTTGGGGGTTTGCCACAAGGCTGGTGGCAGGCCTAGCCCTGTGACCAACCCCCTGCTCCACACGGCCAAAGTCTGTGTGCATCATGGGGTCTGCTGCCTGCGGGGAGTTCGAAGCAGGACCTGGCTACAAGTCTAACCCCACGCCCCGCACGGTCAAAGGCCATGCGCGGCGTGTGGTTGGCTGCCTCTGGGTGGATGCCTGCAGGGAGTTGGATGCAGGGCATGGCTGTAAACGAGGCCTTGCAGTCAACCACATGCCGTGTGATGAAAGGCCTTGCACAGGGTGGGGTTGGTTACCTGCAGGGGGGTCGGCTGTCCCTGGGTGTGTTGCCCACTTGCCAACCCCCGCCGCGCATGGCTAAAGGCCGTATGCTGCAGAGGGTTGGCTTAATGTATGGTAATAAAATATTACTTTACGTTAAGAAAACTTAGTAATTCACTGAAAAAAACAAAGGTTAAAGTAATGTTATTGTTAGATGTGATAAAAAAAGATCTGGGTTTTTTTTTTTTTTTAAAAAGGCCTCGGAACCTTCACTGAAAAAATCAAAGGTTAAAGTAATGTTATAGTTAGGTGAATATGTCAGTAAAAACTCAGAAATTCACCAGCTATAGATAGCAGAGCTAATTATGACTTGCAGTTAAGATAGACAGATAGATTTCCCCAAAGAACTCTGCATGAGTCCTGCAGCACTAGATGTTGCTATTTTTTTAACCATAGTTTCTCCAAAACAGCTGAACAGATTTACACCAAATAACAAACAAAAAGCATGCTTTCAGAGTAAAGATTTAGCTTTCTACAAAATGTGGTGTAATTCTGTTCAAACATTTTTTTCTGTATACTGTCCAATGTTCCCTATGGAAATTGTGTGAGGATAAAAGGGTTTTTGAACCCTCTTTTTCTCAGCCCCTGCTTGACGGATCACCCCGAAACTTTCCAGGAAGGAGCTGAGGTGTATGAATTTTGATTTTGAAAAGTTCTGTGAGAATTTGTTAAATGGCGCCAAACATGTAAGCAAAACATAAAACACTCTTCCTATAGAACCTCTGACTTTTGTATAACTGCAGATAGATAGATAGATAGATAGATAGATAGATAGATAGAACTCAAATGTATAATTTTCTCACCACCTTCAAATTACTACAAGCACTGCACTGCTGCACAGTGTTGTCAACTCGCCACACTACATTAACTATAACTTGGCACAATACCATGCACTGTGTTCTCATAAATGATTTCATTAGACATGTGATGTGTCTTGGTAGGAGTGCTATCATTTAACATGCTGTATGGGATTTAATATGCAAGGGTATAAGCAGTGCATGGAGAAGGCACATGTCATAGTAAATGTAGTATTATGTAAGTGGAATTGTGAAGTAGAGCAATTGGGGACAACGCCTCTCCCCTAATGTATTGCTTGTGAGGCTCACTATGGCAACCACAGAAGTTTTTTTCGTTGATATCCTGAATGTATATATTCCACCTGGATGGTCGTCCAAAGTGCAGATGATATGGGGAAACTTTTGTTGAATATGCTGAAAGCGAATCACTGACATAATATCGACAGACACTATATCGACCTACCATAATATCGGGACAAAAATATCGAATACACTAATATCGACACACTATACTTATTTAAATAAATACACAAATATCGAGTCCAAAATATCGTCATACACTTACATCGATATCAGTATTATCGAACACAAAAATATCGTTATAAGAAATATCGAACATGTTTAAAAAAGATACAAGGCGTCAATAATATCGATAACCACAATATAGACACTAATAATATTATATCGACATGTTAAAAACATTTATAAACATTCAAAACTTACCCCAAATAGTAAATAATTATTAATAAACACACACAACATACAAAAGAAATCAATTAAAAATGTTTTAAAGACATTTAAAAATATTGCCATAAAATATATTAAATACACACAATTATTTACTATTTAAAATGTTATACCTAAATAAAAAGCACATATTATCTATCATCGAAAACAATATAATTCACATATAATATAATAAACCACTCGAAAATAAAAAAATGCAATAACTAAAACTTAATTAGCGTTTTCCATATATGGAAAGCAACCACCAAATCAATTAAAACAATAAATATCAACCAATGAAGTACACACACTATTAAAATAAACCAATGAAATTAAAACAACAATTAATTAAACACTATATAAACACACAAAAATGAAGCATTATTTTACACTTCAAACAAAAAAGAAAGAAAAAGGAGAAACTCTGCCGGATTGCTGCCAGAACACTGGACTATATTATAGAAAACTCTGTTTCCTGCTCCACAAAGTAAGTAAAATAACATTTAGAAACTAATACTACTGCTAATCTTCTAAAAGCACTATTTTTAGATACAAAATAATTAATATATGTTTTTTAAATTTATATCTCCTCTACAGATAATTCTAAAAAGATTCAAACACCTACAGAACACTGAAAAATCGAGTTGCAAATAAAGTAAGTATCAAACCGAAATAAATTAAAACAATTTGGTAAAATACCCAACAGAAGTCCAAGTTAATCGCAACCCCCCCCTTAATACACAGTTAAACAAAATTATTAAAATTACTTTTTTTTACCAACAGGAATCTCAGCAAGAAAACCAAAGGCAAACAGTAAAGAAAACCCATCAGCATTGAAAACGACTTCAAATTCAACGTTGTAAGTATAAAACTGACAATGTATATATTTCAGAAAATAAAACAGTACAGGAATATTTTTAGTAATTTTTCTTACATTTTTCTTAGCATTTTAAACATCACAATGACTGAAGGCGCCCAATTCATAACTTCACAAAAAGGAAAAATTTTACTATGTTATATGGGGTATGTGTACACCCAAGAAAAGCAAACAGGAGACAAAGTCAACTGGAAATGTAGTAAATACTATTCTAACAAATGTTATGGGAGGGCTGCAACAAAGGAAACAACTGTACTATATGTTAGGGAGAATAACCACCCCCATAACGTTGCTGAAATTGGAGTTAGAAATGCTTTAGACAATATAAAAGAAGCTAGCACTAGATCAGAAAAGTCTACAACAGAAATACTTAAAGAAATGCTCCCCAAAATCCCACAACATGCAACTGGCCAAATGCCCTCCATCTCGTCCCTAAAAAGAACAATAGCTAGAACTAGAAAAGCTACTACCACCACCACACCTGTCCCCAAAACTTTTGCAGAAGTAGAAATTCCCCCAGAACTCACAATTACCCATAATGAAGAACAATTTCTTCTTTATGATAACAAATCAACAGACAAAAGAATAATATTATTTGGAACAGCTACTAATTTACAAAAACTCCAAACCTGTGACACTTGGATGATGGACGGGACTTTTAAAATATGTCCCAAACCATGTTATCAGTTATATACTATACATGCACTTTATCAAAACACAAACATCCCTTTTCTATATGCTTTATTACCAAATAAGACAAACTCCACCTATATTGAACTATTAACAAAAATTAAACAAGAAACCAATAATTATTTTCCTCAAAATAATCATTGACTTTGAACAGTCAATGATACAAGCAATACTAAAAACCTACCCTCACACAGCAATTCAGGGTTTCTATTATCATTTTAATCAATGTATTTGGAGACTTCCAAAAATCCACACTTAGGGGTCGATTACGATGCCGGACGGAAGTGTATCTGTAGTGGTGGCGGAAAACCGTAGATCATTCCGCTCCTGATGCGGTGACTGCGACCGCCATATTATGATGGGCTAACATAGGCCATTTCCCGACCGCCGCAGTGTTGCAGGCTCCGCACGTTTTTTCCTTACGTATGGGTGGCGGACAGAGCCAATAGAGCAAGACCTGCGTGCGGATTCACGTTCCGTCCACCAACCAGATTACGATGTATCAAACAGCCAATTTCACCGCGGTGTTAATACCACCTCATCGCGGATGGGAGAAGCACAACTACGGAGAGGAAAAGTCGAAGCACAACACCCGCACACGACCAGAGCCGCCATGGATCCTGCTCTACAGGCCTTTCCGCTGCTCTACCTGATGCATCACCAGCATATAAGACGCCGCCACGCTCTTCAGCAGAGGTACGTCCAAAACATCTCCACGCATGCAACACCGGTGCAATAACTCACAGCAAGCGTGCAAGCAGGGCCGGCTCTACGATGTTTAGGGAAACATGCGAAATGCTATGTGTGAGGCTCCCTCAATTTACATTAGTGACACCTTCAGGGCCCCGATGGCTGCCCTGTGCTGACTCTACCTGGCACGCTGCTCCCCTCTCCCCCACCCACAAGCACCACTCACACAGCTCCAATCGGGCTCAAGGTTGCAGATTTGCTTGGGGGCTGGGAGTGTATACAATGCAGACTGCAAAGTGCGGAAGATGCGTGCCCAGGATGGGAAGCAGTGTTGCTGCAAACAGCTACACACTTTTGCTATCACCTACTGCTACACAACCCAGGCAAACATCCATGCTGGAACAAGACAAGAGGACTGTGCTGGAAATACATATGTACTGTACATCAGCAACCATGACTGAAATCAAGTAGGCTCAAATAGCACATATCACCTACTGAAACAGTGCTGAGGGCCACAATGCTTCTGGATACAAATCATTTGCACACAGTACAGTGTCACAACATGGAGTGTTGGGGAGGGTTAAACATGTGAATGGCATGCAGTGGCACATGGATTGACTGAAGTGGTGTATTCACGAGAATTGCACAGGTGAGGAGTGTATAGAGTAAAAATCCATAGTGGATTATCTCACATTGTGTAGGCCACAATGGTATGACTGGGACTGCTAGGAATCAGACCAACACCTATTGGAGACCATAAATTGGAAAGTGGCAGCAATGCATGCCAAAACACACATATCATGATTGTATCCCAGAGACATGCAGAAGAGTGAGAACAAAGGTAAGCAAGAGCCAGGCCGGATCTCAAGACACACAACACAGACATTGCAGTGAGACACTCTGCATACTCACAAATTATGTGGATAAGATGTAGGTGTACCCTAGGACTGTGAGGTTACAATGACACACTGCACACTGCTACAGCAACAACCCCAACATGTCCACAAACACTAAACAAGGTGTTTGCTCATGGAAACAAACAGGCACTCATCAACTGGATCACACATGTGTGAAAGGGCAATGCTCAAGGGCACATACACATCAACACCTCTGCTAATGACAGGACACTCACACCGTCTGATGACTCCAGTAAGCACATGTACATCCATACATTTGACTATGAAGCCATACCTATCCAAGATGACTACACACAGATATGTTGTACCCTGTTCACCCCTCAAGTCAATATGTAAATTGGAATAGATTCTCATGATGGAGATCAAACAAATCAGACGTGTCATCTCACATAATGAACTGGACCAGCATGGACCATCACAGACAAGCAGCTCGCCCCCATCAATCCTCAGAGTCAAAAGTGGACATTAGTTGCCGTAACCACTATGAACACATGCAATATCAACTGAAGTACATGCCAATGGGAAAGTGTGAATTCAGAGCATGGAACCGATAAACAGATACACATACATTGTACAGCATCATTAGTAAGGCCAGCGACAACGCTCAGAACATAAATATATTTTTTATCACATAAACTCAGTATCAGCATGTAAAGTGCAAAACATTAAAGGCAAAGGCCAGTCCATACTCAAGTCCGCACTTGTGTGCTTTGAAATTCCACACAGATGATTTAAACACAGTCCACAGCCATGGGAATATCACCAGGATAGGGCCAGCAAATGGGCAGCTCAGGCACAGCTCCGGGAGGAATGGGGAAGGAAGGGGGACTCTGCTTCAAATTTGTGGAGAACTGGAACTGGGTGGGGGATGACTGTCTGGGGTAGTCGGAGGACTGGACCTGGGAGGGGGAGAAGTGGTTGACGTAGAGGGATCCCTGGATGTGGGAGCCTGAGGGCTGGCTGGACCTGGTGGAGTAGTCGCACGGGGAGGCGGTGAAATGCACTGTTGAGGCTCAGTGGCTGATGTTGCATGTGGAGGGCTGGGCCTCACTTGCTTGGGGATACGATAGCCCACAAGTGTTTTGGGCCAAGGGATAGATGAGGTGGCCACAACAGCTTCCTTCTTTCTAGAAAGTGGAGCAGGTGCTCGTGGATCCTTCCGGGAAAAACCTTCGGATCTGGTTGTAAACTTGGGGGGGGGCTTCTACCCTGCCTCCCCTGTTTTGGAGCTACCACTACCTCACTGCTTCTCTGTCCATGCTTCCTACGGGGTCGCTTGGTGGGAGTGGAAGTCCTGGGCACAACAGCCCTCTGACCTGGGGGGGTGCAGTTGTGGCATGCTACAGGCCCACGGCAGCCAGGGCAACTTCCTGTTCTGATTCAGGATCAGCTGTAGATCTTGGAGGGCTCTTGGACGGCGAGGAATGTGAGGTCTGCAATGTGGATGCATGTTTTTTGTGTTTCGGCTTCTCTGTGTCCTATGATGTCTTTGTGGTGGGGCTGGCATGTGTGCACCTGGTGTGCCTTGGGGATGATGTCTTGTGTCTTTGTCGCTTGGATGTCTTGTGTCTTTGTCGCTTGGACTCCTGTTGTCATGTGCTGCGTGGGGATGACTTGGGGCCTTGAGTGCTCTGGTGTGTGTGTTCTCTGGTCAGGTGGGGTCACAGGCAGGGTGGTTGCGGAAGGGACCGGAGCCGGACTGTGAGCCTGTGACTGCAGAATGGCTGCCGTCAGTGTGGAGGCCAAAGACTGGACAGTCCTGCGCAGGCCACCGATGTCAGAATGGTAGCCCTCCATGAACGCAACAACCTGTGACAACTTGTTGCCATGATCCTGGAGGGCATTCAGGAGCAAAGTCTACCCCACAGACACCTGACGCAAGATGTCTATGGCCTCCACACTGAGGGCAGCAGGGGACACAGGGGCTGGGGCAGCGGTGCCTGGGGGAAAAGATACCCTACCCTTCTTAGGACAGTGGGCATGGATAATATTTGGGGGAGCATCAGGGAGGGTGGACACAGGACGGGGTGTGGTGGACGATGAAGCAGAGGCCGATACTCCTTTGCCCGACAACACCGAGGAGTCACCGCTGGAGTGTGAGGAAGTGGAGTTAGGCGTTTCTGGAGAGTACTCCTCCAGGGCACTCCTGTCCCCCTCCGATGCGCTGGTCCCCTCAGTGTCGCTGTACTTCTGGGCAGCAGTGATGCCAGTAGCTTCACCGATGGTTCCGTGCTCCTCTCCTTCTCTGACCTCGGTAGATTCTGTAGGAGACAGAGACACTGTTCAGTGAAGTGGCCGGACCACAAACATGTTAGGCAATACCAACTGAAAAGCTTGAACTCAAGGCACACATTTGACTCTCCATGTACTGTCTGCATAAGTCTAAATATTGCTATGATCTGCTGATGCATGTTAACATGCTTATCGGACAGTCCTGCTCCATGTTGCCTCCATACTGCAAAATTGCTACGCATGTGTAGGCATTTCAACATCACATCCTATTGTCTGAAGGCACATCGACATGCATTCAGCTAAGAGAGCTACACATCTGAATGAACTGTGTGTGTCACACTGGAATTTTGAGGTGATAGAACCACACTCATAGTAAGTTAAAGGAAACGATTGTTAAGTGACATGACATCCTTACATTCACTAATGTAGGTACTGCAACACAACTACTGTTGAACATTGGCAAGCAATCTGTAGATGTATCAATTACATGGAAATGCAGAACATCAATCTCGAAAATCACCCTGACATGATGCTCACTGATGTCCACTTCTAGTTGATGCCACAGAGACTGACACTTATGCGGATGTTACCTGCCCACATGACAATGCAGACATTGTAGACGTGCAGAATATCTGCACTCACCACTGAGTCACCTCAGAGGCTATTACACCACACTAGAGACAACTCATAGGTTACTGCCTTGCTCTGGGCTGGGATTCGAGCAGTCTTACATGCGCAACATTACACTTTTACCAATGCTCAGCCCAGACTTGCTGCTGCTGGGCCCTCAGTGGGCCGTCCAGCTCTGGCTGTGTCACTGCCAGGATGCGGGCCAATAGTGGGGTCATGTTCCGGCGTGCCAAATGACCAGTCCGAAGAACAAGGCCCAGCGTCATTTTGGCGACATTTTTGCTAAGGCAGCAGATGTCATCCCACCTCTTGTGGCAGTGGTTGTGTCGACGGTTAGAGACCCCTAGGGCCCGCACCTTCCGGGCGATGGCCCTCCATATTGCCTTCTGCTGATGGACCTTGAGCTGTAGGTATGGGAGACAAGAGGAGACATTTGTAACACTTTGTAGTGGTGCATTGTGTGTCAGTACACAGTGCATACACATGAGCGACTCTACACATAATGACACCGAAAGAAGGATGGCATGTCCACTGTACATTTACCAGATGCGAGAGGTTATTTCACACTAATCTAGACATTAACAGGCCCTGTACTCTCGTGCATACTGGGCTCCCCTCCATAGTATCCCTGTAGAATGAGCACACCCCATAATCACAAACCCCTGCCCAATCAAAAATTACCATCTCACTAATGTACATATGTACACGTAATGAACTCATAGAGGACATGGCACAGGGAATGTGTGTCCTAAAAGAGATTCCATCGACTCATCATTGTAACTGTACTACAGATAAACCTGGTTCTGGTTAAATCGTCATTGCAGGCACACAGGGCTCAGGGGGAACAAGGCTCAACACCATGCACTTGAATTCGTTTGGCTACACAGACTCTAACACGTATACATCATACTTTCTAAGATTCACATGGGTGATGTTTCACAACTATGGAGCTGCAACATTGACGAGTGGTCCATCCTCCTCATAAACTGATGTGCATCAACTTGAACGTCATGTATGGGAAATGCTGTCGACTAAATCAGAAAGCACAAATATAAGCTTGCAGTCTGAGGCACAGAGCACTGTACAGTGACATGTTGTGAGCCTTCGGACACCCCTAAGTAACTTTGGCATTCACTTACCAGTACCTCTGGAGCACCATAGAGCCGGCCGTACTGTCCAAGGACCTCGTCCACCAGGACCTCCAGCTCCTCTGTGGTGAAGGGACGGGCCCTCAGGTTCTCAGTACGAGCCATGACCAGTCCAGAGATGAGACACAGCAGCAGTTTGTGGTGAGGAATGGCAGGCAGCAGTGTCTCTAGGCAAGTGACAGGTGTGGACATTTCACAGACATATATATAGGCCCCTAGGCTCGTTCCAGTGTTGCTCTGCTGATACCATTGGCCAGCCTCGTTCGCATTATTCAATTGGGGCCAATGCCAGGCCCTGCAGTGGCAGAGCACGCCTACCGCGAGTTTCAAAAATGTAAGCCGCTGGCGATTCCCATTCGCTGATGGCTATTCCTCATAGGCGGTGACGCACTGCGGAGGTCAGGAAGCGGGCACCGCTATCCTGCATCATTCAATTGGGGCCAATCCCGGCCCGCGGTAGGGGAGCACGTCTACCGCGAATTAAAAAAATGTAAGCCGCTGGCGGTTTCCATTGGCTGATGGCTATTCCTCATAGGTGGTGACGCACCGCGGAGGTCAGGAAGTGGGCACCGCTATCCTGCATCATTCAATTGGGGCCAATGCCAGGCCCCGCGGTGGCGGAGCACGCCTACCGCGAGTTTCAAAAATGTAAGCCGCTGGCGGTTCCCATTGGCTGATGGCTATTCCTCATAGGCGGTGACGCACCGCGGAGGTCAGGAAGCGGCCACCGCTATCCTGCATCATTCAATTGGGGCCAATGCGTGTTACCGCTGCGGATGCCAGCTACCGCGCCTGTGAACACATTTTTCATTTCCATTCTCGCTTTGCTGATTGCATCACTCATCCAAACACATTCGCAAAAAGTGAAATGTGCACCCTGTTAAGGTATCATAGAGTGTGACCTTTCAGTTTAAGTCTTCACACACATGGTATGTCCAAGAAGAGGAGAGTGAAATGACAATCTTCGTTATGTCTTGTGCCCAGCATGGTATGAAATGAGTTAAGGAGTCGAAAAGGACAAAGGCCTTTCGCACGGTACTAATGTTGTGTATTGAAACATGGAACCTGTGAACACTGTTTTAATATCACTTGCTAATTGACTGTCTGATTTTTGCCCATGGGTTGTCTCTTGAAGGGTCAGTGATGTTGACTGATATTTTGTGTTGTCCATTGGACGGAAATCAGACATACTTGTAAGCTCTACACTTTCTACACACGTACTGCTGTGGCATGCTGTGTGCCTACATGCCATTGCCTGCATATATTTTCACACATGTCAGAGGAGAGCACATGTGTTACAAACAAACATCGCTTTGTCTGACATAATTGCTCATTTTCAGCCATGTGTGCATGCATACACAATCCATGTGTATATGTTTACCATTTTGGTGAACATGGCAATGTCTGTCACGCTAACGCCTCACACAGTCACGATGTAATGATCACATCATGTTCATACTTGTCCGTCCACTGTGCTGCTTATTCAAGTATTGTTGCTCCAGGTGACACTCAGTGATCTCATTTCGTAAAGTTGATGTGTATTGTGGGACTGAAGCTTGAGGTCATGAGATGACAGCAGAGAATGCAACTCAACATTGATGCTGTTACCCACATGTGCCGTGCCATACATCCACAGGGCTTCTCACACTTTGATGTATCACTGTACCACATGTCATACACTGTGACTAATTTTGATGTTGTAGTAGTTAGTATGTCGAGTGAGTGTAGGAAATGAATGTCTATGCAGGTCACTTGTGCATTTAACGTCTTCAAGAGTCATGTCAATGTTGTGTTTGTGTGAGTCTTTGTTTAAGCTGTTTCACACATATCATCTTTTTCTCATCTTTTGCATGTGTACCCTGCCAGAGTACGTAGAAGGAGACCACCTATCTTTCGCCCTGTACCAATCCTGGCAATGATGGAGGACACTGAAATCATTAGGAAATTTCGTCTGGATCGCCTCACACTGCGAGAGCTATGTGTTCAGTTGGAGCCCCATTTGAAGCCCAACAGAACATATCCTGCTGCACTGTCTGCTACAGTCAAAGTTATGGCTGCACTGCATTACTTTGCCACTGGGTCTTTCCTGTACACCGTGGCCAGCGCCGGTGGGATGTCACAGCCTATGTTCAGCATTGTGTTGCGCGATGTCCTGTCTGCATTGATGACATACAGGACAACTACATACACTTCCCAGGGCGCAATGAATTGGCATCTGTGAAGGGGGATTTTTATGAACTTGGACGCATCCCACATGTTGTTGGAACCATTGACGGAACACACATTGGCCTAGTTCCACCACAGGCACGTGAACACATATATCGAAATCGCAAGCATTACCACTCCATTAATGTGCAAGTGGTATGCCAAGCGGATCAGATCATTTCGCACATGTGTGCCAAGTATCCCGGCTCGGCACATGACTCTTACATTCTGCAGAACAGCAGCATACCACAATTGATGTCAAATCTTCACCCAGAGCGTGCCTGGCTTGTCGGTGAGTGGGCTGTGTCAATGAGTGTGATGTATGTGTGACATGCTGCTCTTCTCACATATTACTGATACATTGTTGGTCTGTGTTTCTCACAACTAGGTGACTCAGGGTATCCCAATCGTCCGTGGTTGCTGACCCCACTGCGGAATCCTACTACGCCCGGGGAAGTCCACTTCAATGATGCCCATGGGAGGACACGTCATGTGGTGGAGCGCACTTTTGGGCTTCTAAAGTCTAGATTTAGGTGTCCGGACAAGAGTGGTGGTGCACTACTCTACTCTCCCCAAAAGGTGTGTCAGATAGTAGTCGCCTGCTGCATGCTCCACAACCTGGCCTTGCGAAAAAAGATCCCCTTGATTCAGGACGATGATGAGCAGCAGCAGCCCCCCGCTGCAAACCAACACATGCCCAGTGACGATGATAGTGGGGAGGAAGAAGGCC
Source organism: Calotriton arnoldi (assembly GCA_963921515.1). Lineage (NCBI taxonomy): Eukaryota > Metazoa > Chordata > Amphibia > Caudata > Salamandridae > Calotriton > Calotriton arnoldi. The sequence goes on along the minus strand of CAWUFW010005042.1, from coordinate 516,652 downwards.
TTGACCTGCGTGCACAGCTCATCGCCAACTACTTCCATTGAGTGTAAGTTAGCATTGATTAACTGTGACTGTGTCTGTGCGCTATGCTGTTGTCTCCCAAACTTTGTGGGTTGTTGCAGGGATTGTGCACACATACAGAAATATGCAAAGGATTATAGGACTTGGGCAGGCAGGGACTGAGTCATCCGACCACCTGTGTATCCATTAGCCCAGGACCAAATAGCTGTCGTGTCTCAGTAGCTCTCCTACTCACTGACAGTGATACAAGCGCTTATACAACACATAACACAACACTGTCACATCCCTCTGGAATCGCGGTAACAAGACACACCCTGTCGCCCTCACTCTTATACTTCTCCACAATAATATCAGTTGAATCCAAGATACGTCTCGAAATGTTTATTTCAAAAAACGTGTACGAACATGCAGTATATGTGCCACAACAAGCAGATCAATGCATCATACAAAAACAGTCAGCATAGACACATTTCCAGATGTCATGAAGGGAGAAGTCATATTAATAAGCCCTCATGAGGAAGACCTACGGGCATATCCCCCCTCCCCTTGCTAGAACAAGTCATGTAATGTATCCCAAAAGCCCTCTGGGCTTTGTCAGCAGAGCCCATTCCTCAGCCCATAGATGGTGAAATGCACTGTACTCCAGGACAGCGCAGAGAACAAGCTCTGTGGACAGTTCTCATGTGAAAGACATAAACGAAGCAACTTGCAAAACAACAAAGGCATGTATTGACGTGCGCTATAGCTGCATAATGGAAGCCGGGCTCATACTAGGCGACAATGTCCACAACGGCCATATAACAGACTACCCTTGCTCAGGTCTGTGGAACCAAGCAAAACAGACCGCAAAGGTAAGCAGAGTCAAAGTGAATGCAGACAGGGCCAAAGTTTGAGATAAATCTGATTGAATTTCAGAAGGAGGCGAGATAAGGTCAAACTATATTGAATTTGTTCCAAAGATTTGCGGATGCTGGTAAGTGGTTACTAATCCAAGAAAGCACTAGCAGCTTCGTAGGCAATCAGTTCCAATAGACGATCAGAATCAGCTTCAGCACACAGGACCGCCATCCAATCCAGTAGTATGAAGGAACAGATGTGCTCCTCGCACCCCATGGACGAAAGGAGCATTTCAGGGCAACCTGGAAGAGGTTCGATGTAGGCATGGCACAGGAGACGTTGCGCAAACGCACAGGCAAAGCTGGCAGCCCATCTGCCATATTGTATGGCATCCCAGAAACGGCTATCACCAGAACAGTCCTGGTCGTGGGCCAACAAAGGACTCACCCACAGGTCATAATCCAGATCAGCAAGAGATATGTTGGAAAGGCAAACATCCATGGCCCACTGAAAGGGGCATCGGCGACAGTAGAACACAGGATGCGCACAGTTGAAATAGGCATAGCGGAAGGTTAGTCTATAACTGATGCGCAGCACAGCTAATGGCAGACATCCAAAAATAAGCTGCATTCGTTCACGGTACAGTTGCAATTGACCGGGTTGGGCTGGACCACAGGACAGGCAGCCATTGTGTAAGAGCTGTGTAAGAACCTGCACTCTGCAGACCAGCCAAGAGAATGATGCTAAACCGCCAAATGCAGTAGAAATATTGTATGAATGACCCACGGTGGTACTCCTAAAATAGTCTGAAACGAAGTAACAAGGCCATAGCCCACAAGTTAAACATGAGATGTATCATAATTTTTGATGTTTAGTGTATCAGTTGGCCAAGATGGAGTGGGAGAGTCTTGTTTAGCACTGACTGGCTCTCGCAAGACGTTCGAGCCACCTGCAATTTGAAGGTCTCACGGGCTGATGTGAGAGCGCCTTCTTGTAGGAACAAAGGCGCTTTCAGCCTTCTTAACGCTTTGAAGTATGCTTTCATAGTGGGAATGTGAGGCCACGACTAACTATCAACACTCACATATGGGGGAGTGAACAGTACATTGCTACAGCAAGTGACACGTTGTGAGACTGATACTGTACAAGGGAGGCCTGCCTGTAAACCGCAGCTGTTTGTGTTTTTAAGGATAAGATTACTTCCGTCAAAAAGGGGATTCAGCGTGGAACTGTTGGCTGGGACTGGTGTCCATCTATGAAAAGTGGCTAAAAACAACAATGGTCACTTACAAGACCCGTGTGACTGTACTTGACTTACTGGCCACAACAATGTCCCTAAATTGACATTTAACAGGATGTGTTTGGATGCTGGCTCTTTTTGGCACACTGCTAAGGGTTATATTGTGCAGCGCTGTGTGCTTTTTTACCAGTTACATCATGTCCATGTTGAGGGTAGTAGGGGGGATGGTAGGACACTTCTTCACCTCTCTGCACAGTTCACCCCTTGGCATCCGGGTAAATGCACAGAAGTTAAAATTGCTTACTTGAAATGAGGCTGAAGTGTTTCACCAAAGTTGGACAGGGAGAGGTAGAGAGACCTGAGAGGATTGTGTCAGTTTTCTCAGCTGACAACGATTTTCAGTTCCTTATCTCTACTGATGAAGGATAATATCCAGGAACACATGTGAGTAGAGATTCACAGCACTAATCTGCAACAACCTTGGTGGAACACTTCACCGGAAAGTCAAGTAAGCATTTCAAATGAAGTGCATTTACCATGCTGCTAAGTGTTGAACTGTGCTGGGAGGTGAAGTACTGTGCTCCTATCCCCCTTCTGTCCATGGTGATGGTGTTGTCCAGTGTCATCTAGAATGCTTCATGTACAGTGTTGCCTACTGCTGTGCCTTAGCTGTCATGCCATCATATGTCAACTCAATGTTATTTTCTTGTGTCGTTCTAGGTTCCTCCGCTCTCTCAATGGATCGTCGCATTCAAATCTTGTGATACATTGCAATGTGAGTTAACATGCAAATTACTATGACAAACATGCTACTGACACAAAGACATATTGGTGTGAATTGTGTTTATTTATACATGAGTGACAGGTAAGGGGTTGAACTTGAAAGTGACGGTACATGGGTAGTTAGGGTAGAACACACAATGGTGGAATTCCACAGTCCAACAGAACACTCCCATCATTGTGGCAATGTGGGATCGGATCTACAACAAAGTCAATGATCGTTTGTACACTGGTGACATCAACAGTGGCTCCTAGAACTGGTACGGCACGGTGCTTTGCCACGTGATCCTCCCGGCGTCTTTTTCAGGCGTCCCCTCTGCCGTTTGGCCGGGGGGAACCTGCTGCATGCTCCGAGGTGTCTGAGGAATCGCTGTGTGGTGACTCACCCCTCCCTGTGGCCGCTGCTGAGGTGTTGTGACTATCATACTGCTGGCCCGGGGGGGGGGGCAGCTATTTGAGCTGCATGCATGTTCCTCAGAACACCCACAAGCTGGCCCATGTACTCAGCAATTTGACCCAAGTGTGTGTCAATGGACCTCTGCAGCAGGTGGAGTTCACGCAGTTCTTCAAGGACCTGGCCCATCTGTCCCTGGTTTTGTTGGTATGCACCAAGGACTGTGTTCACGGTGGCCAGGGCATCAGTCTCAGTGTCCTCCTGTGACTGTCCCCCAGTTGACCTCCCACCTGCCCTGCAGACACGGACCTGTGGCGTTGCCTGGCGCTGCCGCCACACACTGTCCCCTGCGTCCCCAGGCTGCCTGGAGGTATTGGCAACAACTGGCACAGGGACAGTGTTGGAGGCAGCGGTGGTGATGATGGAGGTGGCTGCCACACAGGTCGTTGTTGCAGGGGTCTGTGTTATAGGTGCAGCTGTTGTGGGAGTCGTGGTGGTGGTGGGAACAGTGAGGGCCGGAGACTGAGCTTGCCTGGACACGCCGGAGGGGCCAGGTCGGTCCTCCTCATCTGAAAAAACCAGGGAATCTGCGTCTGAGAGTTCACCTTCCTGGGGGGGAGACTGGCTTGGCTCATCCATCGCACGGTCGCCTGCTGTTGCTAGCAAGTCACCTGTTGAACAGAGGTTATATTGTCAGCATGTTCAGTACACATCACAACTTTGTTTTTCATGTTATGCACATTTCATTTGAGATGACCTGACTTTTGACCTTGGCATTACTTGGCATTCATAACAGTTTGTCAGCAGTCGAACATGATGTAGAGGTACATACATTGCTCGTTGGCGATGTGACATGGCGTAAGCAACAATTTCATATGTATTTACAAGGACATGTTCTCTGGTAGCAACTTGTTGCTCATCCACTTCAGTTTATGCTTGGATACTTGTGACTTTTCAATGAGTATCTGTGTACTATGCCGCCACTTCATGATTTCTCTTGTTTGGTTTTTTTCTGACTCTTGCGGTAGGCGTGCTCCGCCACTGCGGGGCCCGGCATTGGCCCCAATTGAATGATGCAGGATAGCGGTGGCCGCTTCCTGACCTCTGCGGTGCGTCACCGCCTATGAGGAATAGCCATCAGCCAGTGGGACCTGCCAGCGGCTTATATTTTTGAAACTCGCGGTAGGCATGCTCCGCCACTGAGGGCCCCGGCATTGGCTCCAATTGAATGTTGCAGGATAGCGGTGGCCGCTTCCTGACCTCCGCGGTGCGTCACCGCCTATGAGGAATAGCCATCCGCCAATGGGAACTGCCAGCGGCTTACATATTTGAAACTCGCGGTAGGCGGGCTCCTCCACTGCGGGGCCCGGCATTGGCCCCAATTGAATGATCATATTCTGCACTTTTCATTTGAAATGACCTGACTTCTGAAATTGCCATTACTTTGCATTCGTAACAGTTTGTCAGCAGTCGGACATGATGTAGAGGTACATACATTGCTCTTTTGCGATGTGACATGGCGTGAGCAACAATTTCAATTGTAAAGATATTGTGGTTCCAAGGACATGTCCTCTGGTAGCAACTTGTTGCTCATCCACTTCAGTTTATGCTTGGATATTTGTGACTTTTCTATGAGTATCTATCTAGTATGCCGCAAATCCTAGATTTCTGTTGTGCTTTTGTACTGACCTCCTGTGTTTGTGATGTGTGACTGAGTCTCCATGCATGTGTTGTTTTGATGTGAGCCTTTATGCTTTGAGACAATGTGACTTGTACATTGGATTTTAGCCATTGCGAATCAGGTGTGTCTCTTCCTGTACATAAACAAGCCTTTTAAAAAAATGCAATTTTGTAACTTTCATGTGTGCTGCATGAAGCAGCACACATGAAAGTTACAAAATGGCATTTTAGGATTGTTTATGTGCAGGAAGGGACACCTTCCTACACATAACCAATCCTCCCCTGCACACAGAGAGTGCAAGGGTGCCTGCGTTGGCGCTAAGTTGTAAACTTAGCGCCATCACAGGGGGAAACGCAAGGCTGCACCACATCCTTGTAAATATGGTGCAGCCTTGCGTTTCCGAAGTGGCGGAGCGTGTCGTTAAGCCCAGGAGACTAACGACACGCTCCGCCACTTCGTTGTACATATGGCCCTAAGTCCCATACTTGACTATTTTGAGGATACCTGGGTGGGAAGGCTACACAGATCTTGACACAGAAAGCAACCTAAATACCACATTCCATGGTGGAATGTACCCTGAACAAAGAAGCTAAAACTAACAATGCTGTTGAAGGATGGCATACCGCCTTCCAAGCAACAACAGGCAGAACTCCACCAACTCTACATAAACTATTACTATCTGTCCAAAAAGAACAGAGCTACCAACAACTAAGAATGGAGCAGTCTGTAACACAAATAGGCCCAAACCTTACCAAACAAACTAGACAAATGTTTGAGTACTTACAATACAAAGTAAGACTATATCCAACAACTAAACGCCTAGAATACCTAGAATTAATAGTCAAATCCCTACTTTAACTAAAATAACATCTAAATACCCTAAAACTCATTACCAAAATCGAAACAAACAAATAAATATAATTTTTATATTTCAAAAATATAATTATTTTGTCAAATATATTAATTAATATACAAAAAATATATTGACATAATTATATTTCATGAAATATAAATCACAATAACAATGTCTTTTTAAACATTTCCCTCCCACAATAAGTAATTTAAAATTACTTACTGTTTCCGTAGCTGAAGAAACGAAATCCCAACTGCCATAAATAAATCCAGGTTTGTCATAATCCCAATAAGCAACAAAAATCCCCCCAAAAAATAGAAAAAACAACTGTTAAAAAAGTAATCCACCGCAAATAACTCCACAAATGATAAACCATAAAAATCCCGAAAAACGTATTTAAAAAAATAATCGCTCCATGAAAATCAAAAAATTAAGGAAGTGAAAAATAATTATTAGTTGTCTAAAACTAATACACACTTCCTTAACTAAAAAAACGCAATCTTCTCCCAACCGGAACTTCCAATAGACCAAAACCTGTAAAGAAACAAAACAATCCCACCCACACAAATATACACATAAATTATAACATAACACTAATAAATATATTACTACCACGGTAGTTTAAACATATTTTCACATATCTTTATAATTCTAACATCGACCGATTAACAAACTGACGACATATCGCTAACACATAACTAAAATATATAATTCACCAAAACTTTAAAAACCTAACACTACACACACTCCCTAGTACTTAACTACCTTCAAATTAAACTAAAATTAAACTTTAAATAAAGAAAATTAAACTTACCTTACCTGATGCGACGCAGCTTCCAACCGCGAGCTTCTCCCCTCAGAAATGACCCACAACAAACTCGAGCGGTTACAAAATACAAGTCAGAAACAAATATGGATGCTTTAAACATTAAAGATTGATCTATTTCTTTAATAAACTGATAGAACATTATAAATACATTGCTGTAAATTTTTGTAAAAATACTACAAAATAATATTTATGTATTAAAAATTATTTCTTATTTTTTTTGTAATGTAAAATTATAATAATAAATATTATTAAACATTTAATAATTATTATTATAATTCTATAAATATACATTTCATATCCAATGTATAATAAAAATCTGTACTATGTGAAATGAATGTTAAAAAATGTATTAATGTTATAAAAAATGTTTGTATTAAAAATAACATGTAATAATTAATATTATTTATATTTCAAATATAAATAATATTACTTAAAATAAAACAATATATTTTAAAAAATGTGAAAGATTTCCAAAAAGTGTTTGTAATAAAAAAATGTTAAAACGTATCTATTAATAATAAATGACACTATATGTAAAAATGTAATCAATGTTTACAATATAAATTAATAATGTATAACTGTTATTAAAAATTAATTTCTTTCTAAAAAATGTTTAAAAAGCAATGTAAAACTACATCATTTTATGTTTAAAAATGTACATAACTGTAATAAAATGTTTAATAATGTTTCAAACTAAGGGGTCGATTACGAAGGCGGACGGACTGGAGTCTGTCCGCCATCGTGGTGGTGACCGGGACCGTCCGCAATACATGCGTCGGTTCCGCATACCAAATTTGGATGCGACCGCCACCATGGCGGTCGCATCTTGCATTTTAACATTGCGGCGGGTGCTGCTGACAGCAGCACCCGCCGCAATGTTGAAAATGCATGTTGTGCATTTCAATGCACTAAGTGGTAGGCACCATACGGTGCTTGCCACTTAGTGCACTGAAATGTAGGGGGTACCATGGGTACCCCCCCAGTGCACATACACCTCCCCCCAACACATTGGGGCCCGCAACGGGCCCCTGAAATGAATCTCCGCTAGCCTTTCCATGACGGTTTTGCCGTCATGGAAAGGCTGGGTCAAAGCCTACATCATAATATGGTGGACGGTGCCTGCTAGGCACCGCCACCATTTTATGGATGCACACTGCTCCGTCAGGCAATCAGTACGATTGCCTGTGGCGGTTCCGTGGCAGACGGTCTTTGCGTCCGCCACGGTCGCAGTGTGGATCCGCCCGCCATCCTAATCTGGCGGGTGGTCAATCCATGTTTGATGGCAGGCGGATCGCCACCACACGGCTGGCGGTGGCGGTCCATCCGACATCATAATGAGCCCCTAAGCTTGCAAAAATATTATATATGAAGGTATACATATGTACAAAATATATAATATCTGAAAAATAAACATTGTATTTTTTTCTCTATGTCTAACAATATATATTAAATATACTTTTAAAAAAATAAAATGTTATTTCTTTTCATTAATAAATGTTTGAAAATAAAGAAACATATCAATAAAAAAATAACATGTTTCATCATTTATTTATTTTTTTAAACTTTGTATATGTAATAAAATATGTATGTTACATCAATGTACTTTATAAAATAATTTATTTTATAATTATTTATAATGATATATTTCTTATTAATACAAACTATATTATTATTTTTAAACATTCCCACTGTACACTACATTAATTGTCACAAATTACAAAACTGTAAACATATATATTTTACTATTCCTACTCCAATTTCTATTAAGTCAGGGAATGTGCTGGACACTAAACATATATAATTTACTATTCCCACTCCAATTAATATAAAATCAGGGAAGGTGCTGGACAGTAAACATATATAATTTACTATTCCCACTCCAAACTATATTAACTCTGGGAAGGTGCTGGACACTAAACATATATAATTTACTATTCCCACTCCACTCTCGCAAGAAATGAGCATGCGCGGGTGCGCGGGCATGCATAGTTTTTGCAAAGATCATCCAGAGACGACGAGGAAGAGGAGGAGGGCAGCCCGGGGACGCCGCAGTCCAGGTAAGTGTTTTTTCTTTTATTTTTAATTCATTTGTAATTAATTGTTAATAGGGGGGGTGGAGGCGGGGGCTGGTCAACTCCGCTCCGCTGCGGAGTGTGCGGAGATTTGCCTACTCCACGTTCTCCGCGGAACGCGGAGTAGGCAAAACTCTGCACACTCCGCGGGTGGAGCGGAGTTCTCCGCCCGCGCCTGATCATGAACCCCTTATAGTAAGTATAAAGACTACTATCTGACCGCAACCACAAGCCAGTATGAAAAATTAGCTAGAGTACAGGCCTGAGACCCCATCCCTAAAGAAGAGGAGAAGTATTAGATGGAGTAAAGAGAAATATCTAATTGAAATCCCTCTATGTAATGCAATCATTATAAGATATGACACTGACATCCTTTTCTTTTTTTAAACATGTAACAGAGCGTACAGCAAATATCGTTTTTGAGCAGCCAAATGCATATACAGCTTTGATGCAGCAAGGCATTACAAATGTCCCTCTCTGGACTCTACAGCTTAATTCAGGCATAACTATCTGGCTCCTCATGATCGGCCATTCTTGGGGTCACACACCCTAACATGGAGGATGGGGGGATGCATACGTTCCCCTGTAGGTATTCCATTTCCCCCAAATTTGCTCCCATTTCCTAAGGGCATCCCCTGCCATTGTAGTTGACTTTCTCAGCCACCATGCACCAGTCCATGTCTTTCTTCCATTCTACTAGTGTTGGTGTTGCTGATGCCCCCCATCTCGGGCCACAATACGTTTAGCGATCATCATCCCCAGAGTTGCCCAGATTTGCTCTTTGTGGCTGAGATCCGTAGCGTCCCATATATTAAGAAGGCACTATTTAGGTGAAGGTTGCAAGTCCATCCCACACACCTCTCGTAGGCATTGTATTGTAGCTTCCCAGTAAGTTTTAATCTCTGGGCATTCCCATAGTATATGGTAGAAAGATCCGTCCTGCCCACACCCTCTGCAACACTTGGAGTTCCATGCCCTTCCCATCTTCACTACAGTGTTACAGGACAGGTAGGATCTATGAAATATTCTAATCTGAACTAGTCTGAGTTTGGATGACATAGCTGACTCTTTTGGGGAAGCCACTGCCTGCAACCAGTCTTCATCCTCCAATATCCCTAAGTCTTTGTGCCAGCTTTCTCGAAGTCGTTAAAGGGGGTCAGGCGTGTTAGTTATCAATTTTTGCTAAGTCAGGGAGATTGCTCTACGGTCTATGTAGTCAGTTAATAGTCTGTCCTCTAGTGGGGTTGCTTCCTCACGGTATGGCAGCTCTTAAGGCGTGTCAAATTTGGAGGTATCAGAATGTTTCTGTGGTTGCTAGGTCATATTCTCGCTGTAAGTCCACGAGTGGGATGACATCCCCTCTGGGCCACAGGTCTCTCACTTTAGAGATTCCTATATGGTCCAATAAGTCAAAGCCTGGGCAATTACATAGTGTTCCGAGTGTTTCAGTGTCCCAGAGTGGTGTCACTTGGGTTATTTTGGCGTACCTTCTCAACTTCTTGTGTACCTGGTGCCAAAGTGTAAATGTGTGATTCGTGGGTCCTGTCAAGCTATGGTGTTTGTATATAGTGCTCGCGTGTATCCCCCTGGTCTCAAAATGCATCTGTCCATCGAATATGAGGGTTTGTCTTGCGGGCGGTGTACCCACTGATGGACAACCGCCAATTGTGCCGCCCAGTAGTACACCTGGATGTTAGGTAATGCGATATCGCCATTATACCACCCTCTCACAAGCTTTCACGTGGCTATCCTCAGAGGTTTTCCGTCCCAGAGCAGGGTTCTACCCTCATTATCTATTGCTCTGAAATAGGACTCTGGCACCCGGTATGGCGTGTTCTGTAGCACATAGAGAAATCTTAGGAGCGCCATCATTTTGAAAAGAGCAGCTCGTCCTAGTAAGGAGAGTGGTAATGATTTCCAATGTTTCACGTCCCTTTGAAGTCGTTGCAGAGGGGCGAGTAGATTATGGGTGTGGAAGAGCTCGGGATCAGTAGTTACGTACATACCGAGGTATCTAAAGCTCTCTGTCATGACCGCTACCTCACATTATGTTGGCAGAACTGGGGACAGGCCCTGCAATATATAGACAGTGGATTTGGACCAGTTGATTTTATACCCGGAGTACTTACCGAAGTTTGTGAAAATATTGATAATTCTATGGATGGGGGAGCACGGCACAGCGACATATAATAACACATCGTCAGCATATAGAGATATTCTGTCTTCCCAGTAGGCAGTCCATCGGAGTCCCGGAATCAACGGGTCCCCCCCTGACCCATGTCGCCAGTGGTTGAAGAACTAACACGAAAATTAGTGGCAATAGGGAGCAGTCCTGTCTCGTACCCGCTTGAGAAGTAACGAGCGTGGGGCTCGTCCATTCACCACCACCTGTGCTAATGTGTCTACCTATAACAGTCGGAGCCAGGTCAAGTATTTAGGACCAAATCCTAGTCCTTCCAGGACTGCAAATAGGTATGGCCATTCGACTGTGTCGAAGGCCTTACGGGCATCCAGAAATCATATTGATGTGTCTTCCTGTACAGTGTCTACTCTGCCAAGTACCCCATGGTTCCAGCGTAGGTTAAGCAGAGTATTTCACCCTGGCATGAAGCCGGACCGGTCTGGGTGGGCTAACATATTTATGGTGTGGGCTAACCGAGACGCTAATAGCTTAGCTAGGATCTTGGCCTCAGAGTTTAGCAAACAAATGGGAGGTAGAAGTCACATTGCTCTGCGGGGTTCCTTTCCTTGTGGATCACTACTATGGATGCGTGTAGGAAAGTAGGATCTGCTTCTTATGGTTACCCCCACTTTTTGCTTCATATTACACTGTTTTTGACTAGTCTGACTGGGATCCTGCTAATCAAGACCCCAGTCTATCTGCTTTCTCCCTAAAATGTACTGACATGTACTTAGGTACACTCCAGATTGGATACTGGGGTACCTTTATAAGTCCCTAGTATATAGTACACATGTACCCAGGGCATAGGTACCCCAGAGGCCTCCCATGGGCTGAAGCATGTATTATGCCACCCATGAGAGGCCATGCAAAATGGAACTACAGGCCTGCCATTGCAGCCTGTGTAAGATGGTGCATGCACCACTTACTTTAGATATAGGTTTACTATATCTATAGGTCATTACACTTAAAACCTATAAGTCACCCCTATAGCAGGCCTTAACAATCCTGAAGGCAGGGTGCTGGGTTTCACATGAGAGGGTACCCCTGCAGCCTTCGGGGACCATTCTCCCGGGTTGTCGGTGACGCAGCCAGACATATAGGTAGAGGTGCATTATATGCTCGCATAAAATGCTATCTCGAAAACGGCTGCAACAAAATATGTCATGTTTGGTATCAAACACCTTGGAATCATACCTCCACACCAGTAACAGGTGTGGGTGGTATGATTCCACCCTTCTGAAGCAAGCTTCGTGGGTCCCTGGTCTTCCCGGTACCAGCCTTCTCGACCCGGACAGCACAAAATGGTTTACTGCTGACCAGAGACACATTTATGCCCTCCTGCTGCTGAGCCAAGCTCGAGCAGAGGAAGGCAGCACAATAGGCATCCTGTCACAGGGAGGTGTGATCACCTCCCAGACAGGATTTAGTGTATTGGAGCTGGGTGGGTGCACTTCCAAAGTGCCTGAAAGTCTGCACGAGGGGCACATTTGGTGTCCCTGTGCATAGTCCAGTTCAAAGCAGTTCTGTGAGCTGTTGGCTCCTGCTCTGGCGTGAAACTGGACAAAGGACATGGGTGTAACCACCACCCTGTCCGGACCCTCCCCTGGGAGGGTCCCCTGAATCTGTCCAACCCTCTCCTGTGGGTACAAAAGGGCTTTCCTGGCTGTAGGACCCTAGATTCAATGTGGACAAGATTCTGAACAAGAAACCACTGACCTTCGACTGTCTGGACACTCTGGACTTCGCTGGACTTTGACTGGGCCCGACTTCGTCTCCCTCTCCGTACAAAGCATTGTCTGTGCCCGTGCACCATATAAGCTCCATGCAAGACCTGTGGAGCATCAAGGACAACTGAAGTATCTCCTTTGGGGTGAAGGAGTCACTCACCTGCGTTTGCAGGAACCGTAATGCAACTGACCTGTCTACTGATCCTGAGCTCCTGCAGACTCTGAAGGCTCCAGCAAAACAGGAGGTGGGTTCCTATGTTCCTTGAGGTTGAGTTGCCCTCACACCAAGTTTGTGGCCAGTATCCCTCGTGGGGACCGCATAACTCGAATCCCTGTGCACCGCATACATTTGCAAGTGCATATGCTTGTTAGTAGTCTCCAACTTTGTGCATTGGGCTGTTGATATCCCCAACCTCTGCGCACATTTTTTACAAAGGACTTTGGCCTCTTTGCACTCTGTGCCCTGCAAGCTGTTGTTTTGTGAAATTGCTAGAGGTCCCCTTGCAACTCCTGTGCCTTCGGCCTGTGGGTCCATTTAAGAGACAACACTGATTTTCTTGGGCTCCCCTAGTTTCTCGAGATCTGCCCTGACTCCCCTTGCTGTGGTGAGTCCTCTGGTCCTTGCTGGGCCAGACCGTAACCTTTCTTGACCTTCTTCGTGGGTTGCCGTTGCCAAGGCTTATTGGTGCTCCCGCCGGACACCGACCCCTCAGCACTCGACATCCTTTGTGGGACAGCTCGTATGCGGCTCCTGGTTGTCCTCGACATCTCCTGGTCCCTGCTGCTGTAGAGTCAAGGTCTCCTTCTTCACACCTGAAGCACCTGACATCGGTGGGCATTCGTCTACCAAGCCCCTGGTCACTGCTGAGTGACCCAGACTCTGTCCCCTCTGCTTTCAGGTTCCTTCCATCAAGAATCCACCTGCGGATTCCACCGGACACTTTTATTCTTTCCAGCAGGGGCATTTATTTGAAGACTCCCACTGAGAACGACGGCGGTTTCCGACGCCACTTCAGCCCTATGCACCCGGCCCCTCTGGAATAGGTAACTCTGGTACTTCGGTATCCACAGGTGGGGTGGCTCTCCAACCTTCTATGTTCCAAAGGGTTTCCTCGTAATCCACTGGGAATGGTCCTTAAACTTAAAAATTGCAACCGCGACTCTCCCATTGAATTGCACGTAGCACGCGGTCGTGTTCTCACACTGCCCCCGTCCTCCGTGGGGTCCCTACTTACTCACCTTGGGTGGTTCCTTGGGGTCCCAGCGAATCTACACTCTCTAGACACTGTCTTGACTCGCGTTGTGGTTCTTATACCACTATTTTAGTATATGGTTTGGTCTCCCCCGGGAGCCCACTGTGTATTAGTGCTACTTACGATTGTTTCTGTGCTACAGTATTGTCGGCTTTGTGTTCATCTGCGTGTAGCAGATACAGTGAGGTATTTAAGGTGTTATAATAATAAATATATATTCTTATAACTACTGTGTGGTTCTCCTTTCATTTAACCAATACAATAAGGTAGCATTCTGGTAAAACAAACTGCTTAATATTCCTTCAAGACTAAGCCTGAAGGCTGCTCTCCACAGCTACCACTTGGATAGCTTTTAAGGTTATCTTTGACCTCTTAAATCACCATAAGGGTTGCTTGGACTGGTGCAAGGTGCCCACTTTAATTAGTAGACATCATATACCAGGGCAACTTCTCACAATGCGAGTCGCTGATCCGTGGGCATTATACCTTTTGGTTTGCTCTCTATATACATTTTAAGAAGGTAGGGAGCTATGCCAGTGGCATTTACTTTATATAATTCTATCGGAAGGCTGTTCAGCCCCATTGCCTTCCCAGATTTGGTGCTACGAATTGCATTTACCACCTCTTCCTCTGTGAGGTCGCTCTCCAACAATTTCCGGTCTTCTGAAAGAAGGTCGGGGAGGGGACACTAACATCCTTAATGACCCAGATGATGTTAACCTTGACGTACTCTTTATGCATGATCTAATGGTTCATGAATTGAAACTCCTGTGGTTGCAGCCAGTACTAACAATGAAGAGGAGTCCAAGCATGCACAATTCCCTCAGCTGGTAAGATAAGGAAAGTTATAACATGAAGAACAAAGTATTTCAGGCTCTAAACCAGCGTCATAATGATATGGCCAGAAATGGAGCTTCCAACCCTATAAGAGAGAGTATAAACAGTTTCTAAGAACAAAGAAGCAAACAGCACAGAATGCTCTATGGGTAGAACTGAAAGAAGCAACGTGTACAAAGAATGCTAAGAGGATCTGGGAGTTCGTTACCCATGTAGAGAGGAGACCTGCAAAAAACAAGAATGCCATATAGGTCCTAAAGAGTGGGTGAACATTTCAGTGACTTGTATAGGTGCACTAGCCCTAATGCAAGTAACTTATCCTCATTGAACAAGAAACCGTGTTCTATCTATACCTTGATGGGCATTTTACCACCAGAAGCAGAAAAGGCATTGGTCGGTATGAAAAAACATAAAGCACCAGTCCCGGATCTAGTGCCCACTGACCTCTTTTTGGAAGATCTGCACCTGTGGGCCAGAGTACATACAAAGGCATTCAATGGATCCATAGCTAGCAATAATATCCCCCATTCCTTGTGATCAGCGGTTCTTGTACCCAATTACAAGTAAAGGGACCATAGTTGTTCTTCAAGATATTGGCCTATCTCTCTTTTAGATGAAGCAGGCAAAATTCTTGGCAAGTTGTACTAAATCGACTCCAAGCCTGGGTGGATAATGAAAATATTAGAGCCGAGGTTCATGGTCAGGAACAAGAGATCAATCTATTTGGTTGTACATGATATGCTATAAATATGCTGTTATAAAAAGCATTATTGTATCTAACATTCACTGATCTGAAGTCACCATTTGACCTTGGTGAGAATACAAGGTTGTGTTAATCAGTGGCTATGTAGGGGGTAAAGGGCTCTGTTTTTTTTAGCAATAATGGCCCTACACACCGGCAACACGGCCAAGGCTAGGGTTAATGTAGCGAAATATTCCCTGTGGGAAAAGGTGTATGACAGAAATGTGTGCTTGCGCCTCTACATGTTAGCCTTTTCGTAAACAATGTGGTTGACCACCTATTGGAGAATCCTATTGATGTCCCCACAATAGCTGGCCAGAGGGTTCTAATTTTCCTTTTTGCAAATGTTACGGTTTTACTGGCCCAAACGGAGAATGCAATGCACAGATTGGTGGGGAGTTTTGCTGACTACTGTACTAATAAGGCCATCACCATTAAATGTAACATGACCAAGGTAATAGCATTAGGATTGTCACTGGGATTAAAGAGGAAGCTACTGATGAAAGACAATCACATTGAGTGAGTAAAGTTCTATGATTTCCTGGGGATCCGATTTACAGACAATCTAAGTTGGAAGGCCTAGATATGAAAGGCCAGAACAGCTTTACTCCAGTATTCTGGGTGGTACTAAAGTTCAGACAAAATGTAGGGGTCCAAAGAATTAGCACCATACTTTAGACATATATGCACAAAGCGGTGGCAGCTGCGAATTATGGGGCTGAGCTCTGGGGGGACAGTAACTCAGACCCTTTTCAAGTGGCAGAAAATAATTTTTGAGGGCATTGTTAAGGTTTGGGCTCGGTAAGCCAGTGTTAGCACTTTATATGGAATTTGGCCTAACACCTATCTCTGATCTGGCAGCAATGAAAACAGTGCTCCATTGGATCAGGCTGGTACAGAACTAGAAGGCCACAGTATATTTGTGTCTATAGATGTGGTGGTTCAGATCGAGGTAACTGGATGACGCGCATGAGGAATTTGCCTACTGAACTGCAACTAAAGAACTTATAGATAGTCTCAAGCAAGGTAGGGTGCGACACTGTAAAACTTGTAAAAGAATGCTACTACAAATTTAGATGTGAAACAAATTTTGCTGCGATAAGGCCCACCAGCACATTTAGTGACTAAGGGGCTGATTACAATGGCGGGCGGAAAAGCATTCCGACCGCCGTGCTAGCGGGAAATTTCCCTGCCGGCCAGATTAGGTGCACTGCCAGAAAGTCCCTACCGCGGCGGTCGGATTCCAGGATACACTGTCGGGAACGTGCAGAAAAGCTGAAAATCCGTCCGCGGTGGTCGGAATTGCTGCGGAAAGACCCCAAACCGCCATTCGAACTGCGGTCACGAGTGTCCGGGAGTGGATTTTCGCTATCCGCAATAGTGTTTCCGCCGTCCTCGAATAGCCGGATTCTCCGCTGCGGTGTGATGGGCTGTTTGTGGCATCATAATTCGACCGGCGGTCGTAACCGCATTCCGCACGGCGGTCCCTCCCTTTTGGCTCCGGCCGCCACCACTGCGGAAGGGGATTTCTGGCGGATCCCGAAACACCGCAGCGGACGGGAAATGGGCTACCTTTGCCTATCGTAATACGGCGGACGCAAGGACCGCCGATGGAGTGCGGAAAAGGGCATTTTCTGCCACCGCCAGCACCGCGGATGTGCTTCCGCCCGCCATCGTAATCAGCCCCTAACTTCTTAGCAGAGCAGGTCCTGGCTGGAAAACCTACCTGGACCAGATCCATCCACAACTGAAACACACACTATATATTAAGTTTAGATTGGGGATTTTCCCCCCTAGGAAATATTTTGTTAGGTGTGCAAGGCTCCAAAACAGAAGTGAATACTGTGATTGCATAATTGGGGGAAGTACAATACTTTCCACTTTTTGCTTTTTTGCCCAATCACTGACTGTAAAAAGTTGCGGCTACCTTTATTTAGGTATTACGAGGTTGACTCCAGCAGTACAGTCCTAGCTTTTTGTCTTAGGACAGATAATGAAATAATGTTTAACTATGTAGCTTCATATTTCTGGGCAGTCTGGCCATGAGTAAAAGAGGTTTTTAGTCAGTATCAAGGCAATCTCTGGAGTAGTGAGACTGCTCAGTGATGTGGGTTTATCAGTACCTAGACTGATAGGTTGTGATTTGTTTTGTATATGCACTCACACTTTCATGTTTTTATATAGATCGGATGCGTATTGATATTAGTAATAGTATGGTTGTCAGTATTTTGAATCTACTATTAATAAGGTGTGATTTCTACTGTACATGCTCTCGCGCTTTCCTGTTTTTATATAGACTAGATGTGTAGTGATGGTATATGGTATATTGATAAACTGAATTGAACCTAGGTTGTCATCATCATGCACCCGCAAATTCATTAATTGTACAATAGGTAGACGGGCATAAGCTACTTGAGTGCTTGTGCCATGTAATTATGGATAGTGAAATAGTACTAATTGAAGTCAGATTTAGTTTTTATTATGTATATAGATGTAGGCTGTTGAAACTTTTAATTCTTCTAGTAGGATTAGTGTTCGTCTGCTCAATGTAGAACTCATTTTTAATTGACAATTTATATGTTTTATAGATCACTTTCGTTGACGTATTTAGTTTAATTGTATATTATAACTCAAACTTGCTGTATTGTTAATTCTTACTACTGAAACAATATAGATTATTGAAACTGAAGTAAATATTAAGGAAAAGTAACTTTTAGAAAGTTACCTTTTTCCTGCTTGAAGTTCCTGAAGGCTAATTTGCATTTGCTCTCAAACTTCTCCCAGCCAAGGATTAGCATTTGAATAGCTATGAAAAAGGTGTGAAATGATTCACAGAAGCAAACAATATGCTGACCTGAAGGGGCCGAGATGACTCCTCTGAAGCTCATCAAGTATGAAGGGTGGGGGCTGTGAGCATCCTTTACAATGTCAAATCCTGATTGAAAGTTAAAGCCTGCTTGACAGGTTTGTTGCATTTACATATAACACTTTAGGGCATGCTTGAAAGGAAGAGAAGAGGACTGTAA
Organism: Calotriton arnoldi; assembly: GCA_963921515.1. Taxonomy (NCBI): domain Eukaryota; kingdom Metazoa; phylum Chordata; class Amphibia; order Caudata; family Salamandridae; genus Calotriton; species Calotriton arnoldi. The sequence continues at coordinate 498,181 of CAWUFW010005042.1, read as the reverse complement.
GATAATTCTTGCATAGCCACTGTCTGGGTGCTGATGAAGCCTTCTTTGTCCTACTAGACTTCTGTCTCTTTGTTTTATATATAACACTGGGGGCGCACTTGAAAGGATGCCAACAAATCTTGTTGATCCACTATTTAGTTGCTGCAAACCCTTACTTTTGTTCTACCATACATCTGTCTCTGGGTTTATTGTGGGTACAGTGAGTGTAAAACTGGATTCTAGTGTTAGATGTGGGAGGACATTAGGATTACCATAGTACACTTCCCATCCACACATTCAGCTGCAGAAATGGCCCTAGGAACCTTTACCCCAGTGGTTAGGGCATGGTCAGCAGTCATTCCCACCCACTAGCTCATGCCAGCGATAAAGTGGCATCTCCAGGATCTTACTTCAGAATACTTCTGGACCTGAGGAAGAATAAAAGAGAAGTGGACCTGCTGTCTGTAACCTGGGAGGAGACCTGAGGCCTGGATCTACTCCCTCTTGTGCCCAGGACAAATAAGTAGACTCCAATGGTTATAAGGCTGACCTCCTGTTTAAGCTACAGGGTACAATAAACTGCTTTGCTGCAGCTGACAAACTGACCAGTGGCAACTGGACCTGGACTGGATCTTTCTTCAGGACACCCTGTGAGTCTCTAAGTACCCCTCCTGAGGTCCTGGAAGGCTTTAGAAGTGTACTCCTGTGGTGGACTGGGACTTAAATGACTGAAGTCAGAAGGTAAAATATTGGACCAGGACTGACCTGGTTGGTGTATTTGATCTGTGCTCTATCTCAGTCAAAGTCAAATTGTGCCTAGGTCCTAGTCTACCGCGACCAATAACTATCATTGGCACTTTGTGCCTCTTGGCTCTATATCTACTTAAAACTTTAAAAATTCACATATGTAGTTCCCCTTATTGGCTTTTTGTCATTTCAGTGACATTTTATTTATTATCATTTACTCTATTTTTCTAAATTGTTTTGGGAATTTTCTTATGTTGTGTTTTGACTTTACTACTGTTTTGGAGGTGCATAAATACTTTACACATTGCCTCTAAATTAAGCCTGTCTGCCCTGTACCATAGCTACCAGGGGGTTTAGGTCCGGTTTATTTAGTGACTTTAGTGGTTTACTCTTACAAGGGTTGTGAATATTCCTTGCGGAAGTTAGTTACCCACCCCAATTAATAGTCCATTTCTTTCTAAGTTATATTTTGTCAGTCTATGATGGTGATTTATTTAGGCCAGATAAACCCATTTACCTGAGAACACTGCTGCATATGAAGCAAACTCACTTCTAAAACATTGATTGTCTGCCCCTCTCCACACCATTTAGAATGTTCTCACTCTAGAGGTTCAATCTTACCAGTTAATCTAAAGATATTCCTTTATTTCTAACAAGACTAAAAAGAAAAATCTCTCAGACTTATGTTATTGACTTGTACGCGTACTCATTGAATGCACCAAACAACACATCTTTAGGTAGAAGAAGGAGACTTCATTTGTAAGTGTTAAGGCGGTATTTTATAAAGTAGAAGTATGTCTCTCTAGCAGCCAGTGCTCATGTCTTGAAATGTTGAACTTTCTTCTGTTCAAACTGAACTGCCTTCCTTAGGTATAGAGCAAACCTGTCTACCTGTGACAACAATGTAGAAAATACTCTACACGTACCTTCTCAGCATCCTTAGCATATGTCATTACAGTGCTCCTTTGTCATGGCATTATGCTCACATTGCACAACATTGGACAATCTCTCCCTTTTAACATACATAGACTCTGATCACCTAACTCTTTCATCATCTTCCGTGTTGCGTACCACTTTTGGGACTTATGAGCAAGGTGATCCCCAGCATAATCCTTCTCAGTCGCAAGTAGCAACTACTGCCAGATCAGAAACCTCTGCATCAGTGGTGCTTTGTCCCACGTTCGATCAGCTTTGGTCCAGAAAAGCACGAATCAAGGCCTGTTCATCAAGCTTTTGGTTTACTCAGATACTTGACAATGAGAAGGATGTGCAACAGGAGGTTCTTTAGCGCAAGCACCATTACATTTCAAAATAGCTGCAATCCAAACAAGAACCACCTTGAGACCCAGATTTCTCAGGTAGAATCCATAGAAATTTCTTGAGCAAATTTGCTGTCATTGCCAGTGGAGCAGTACCATTTCCCAAGATTTGAATAGCACAAATATTTAACTAAGAAAACTATTACCACAAACCCATTATCAAGAAAACCCAACCTACACATTTTTACTGTAAGGGAAGGGCAAGAAGGTACCTGCAGAGTAAAGCAGAAGGAGGAAAAAAGAAACATTGATGAAGCACAAAAAAATGGTGCTAATGGTTTCTTGCTAAAGGGGTAGTGGTAAAAAATGTCTTACTTAGAGCATTTCTTGACTATCAAGTAGATCCATCCCAAAGATATGCAGACTCATATTAAAGACTATTCGACCTGCCACATCTGTTAATGAGGGGCATCTATTTGTCATAGGTTTACTTGTGTCAAGACAGAGAAATAACTGCAGCCATGTTTCCGAAGGCGGAGCATTGGCAGATTTTATTGTTGGAACAAATCTGCTAGCAGCCTGCTGCTGCAGCAACTAAAAATCAGAAGACCCAAGCTCTTTAGGGTGGAGCTTCTGACAATCATGGTCCTTATTTATAAAGGGCTTGCGCCACCGTTGTGCCACTTTTTTGTGACGCTGCGGTGGCATAATCAATGCGTCACAATGCGCCCTATTTGCAAAGTGACACATCTAGGCAGATACACCACTTTGTAAAGGCCTGCACTACATTAAACCTGCATCAGATATAATGTATGCAGGGTGGGCATTCCCCCGTAAAAAAACCTCGTCGAAGTGGCGCAGTGAAATTTATGATATTTCACTACACCACTTCTAGGACTTGACTGCGTCAAAATCCTTACGCCTGCTTCAAGTAGGCATAAGGATTGATGCAGGTCTTTTCACATAGGACTCGCCCATGGGTCAAGACACATTGATGGAGCTGCATCAGTTTTCCAACACACTCCAGCAATGCTTCAGTTTTGCACCACAAGATACGTCAGAATTCCTGACCAGATACGTCGGAATTCCTGACGTATCTGTAAATCCTTGGGCCACAGAGCGCCGTATTGTAAATACGGCGCATCAGTGGTGTCGTGAGGATGGCGCTATTAAAAAAAATTATGCATCGCTGTTATTGCCCAGCGATGCGTCACTTTTAATAAATCAGGCCACTTGTTTCTTGTCCCCGTCCATTGAAATAGCCATAGTGGTCATGAGCAGGAAAATAGAGCAATGCCGGCCACAACTCCCTGCACCACAGGGCTATTGATCTTTTGCTTTTCTGAATTAACCACCCATTATGGGTTTTCTTAAAAAAATAATGACACACGACGTGTGACTTGGCTGCCAGCCTGCATTGTGTGAGAAAGAATAAGTGGTAGATTTAAAATAAAGACCATAGCATTAATGTTCTGAGCTTGCAACCTGTCCGGGTGCTATTTATGCCCCTTAATCTTCAACAACACATATTTACTCAGCTACCAGTGTCATAAAAAACAATGAACTGAATGTCTGCCACAATGGCACAACATCGTTGGCGAGAAGCTTGGCTAGCATGAAGAAATACAGGCATCAGAATGACCTACTCAAGCGAGAATTAAGTCTGAACATGCTTCTCTGCTTTCTATTTCGCCTCTGCCTGGCATCCAGTACATTCAGAAGCACAAATTGGACTCCTCAGAGAGAGAGCGCGCGCTGCCTTGCAGCCTGGAAGGCAGCACGAGGCCTGCTGTGCCCGCCTTACCTTCCTGCAGCAGCCGGAGCTGCGGGGAACATTCCTAGGCGAGGTTTATTGATTCGTGCTTGTTAATAGTTTTGAAGGCCCTATGTGTTGGGAGAGAAACAACAACCTCTATTTGAGTGCTCAGCTGCGCCTTGTAAAATAAACAGTAGTCTTTTTGCTGCAGTTAAAGAATCTCGTTTCTCTTTTTTTGCAGGTGAAGAAGTAGGTAGAATTAGAGTGTGTTTCTTTACAATTGGGTGCTTATATAACCCGAGCACCAGTTGAAAGAAGTGCATTCCTTAAACTCTCTGCTTGTAAAAGAGGCTAAAGGCTGTTCAAAGAATTCAAAGTCCCTGCAGAGTAATTGTGCGGTATTTTGTTTAAGGGCTAAACAGAGCATATTGTTCTTTACTTCAATTTTTGACAAGATGACGTGAACAACATAGCAGAAAAAATGTTCGGTGCAAATGAAATAGTTGCCCATAATCACTTCCACCTCACACTACCCCATCACGGAATTAGATTACAGAATTTCGATATATATTGTTGCATCAGGCGCGTACTTCTAGAATTTAACAGGCAGAGATAGATAGATAGATAGATAGATAGATAGATAGATAGATAGATAGATAGATAGATAGATAGACAGATAGATTACAGCATCAAAATGTTTGATGCAAATTAAATATTTGTCCATGAACAATTCCACCTCACACTACCCCATCAGAGCATTAGATCCAGAATTTCGATACACATTGTTTCATAAGGCGTGTACTTCCAGAATTTAACAGGCAGAGATAGATAGACAGACAATGTATGGATGGATGGACGGATGTATGTATGATTACCATCAGCAAAAAAACTGCAAGAGCTGTATATATAACAAGCATTTGCAATGCCAAAAGTCTCGCATTTGTGAGAGTTTAAGCTATTGGCATTGTAAATGACAATGTCTTTTATTTATCTGTTTTGATAAAGTGGACCCACCAGGGTATGAACCTGTGACCATGAGGTTGAACAAAGGCCCCTACAGTGGACACATTAGTCCACTAAGCCACCAGGCCTGAATTATGTGCTCACTTATCATTTCACACAGCCACACTTATACACAGCATGATTCTTGCTGCATTCATTTTATGTCTACCTCTTTAAGGAAAGAACTGAAAGACATTTCAGGGAGTGGGTCTGTTACAGACTTTCGCCTAAGAAGTGCTTGCTTCACTAATGAGTGTAGGCGGTAAAGGCATGCTGATACTACTCATACAAAACCCATGTGGTTGGCAGTGCCCATGCAGAGATAAGTATAGAGCAAAGGCCTGAAAACCTACATAAGCAGCCAGGGCAGCACTTGCACTCCCTGACTGGCCGTTCTTTATATGATAAAATTTCATATCATGAGCTGAATGCCAGTCGCGCAGTAGCAGACAGGCCACTCAACTTAAACAGCCTTCCAGTTGGATGAAAAGGAGGTGATGTGGTGCACTTAGATAACACTTCTGCTGGACACCCTTTAAGGACGTGGCATAGGATAATCAGAATAAGGAAAATATAATCTTGTGACTACTACCTGCTGTTGGTCATATCTTGTGGTCTGGGGCGGCTCCTCCACTAAGGCGGAGGAGCGTCGCCCCACAACTCTCAGAGCAGGAAAAAGGACAAATAAAATGATAATAACATTGTTATTATCATTTTATTTTTCAGAGCTACAGGGCTGGGTTAGGGCGGGCAGGGCTGGTCTCACAGCCTGGGAGGAAGAGTGGTTTGTGCACAATAAGTGCGCATGACGGTTTAGCCGGCTGTCTTGGGGCAGCCAAACAGTCATGCGCACTTAGCATGTTCTCCACCGGGCTGTAATACACAGCCTGGGTCGGGAACATGCACAGGCTCCTAGTCCCCACCTGAGCGCCAAACCACGATGCTCGGACCAATCACAAGGCTGCATTGCAGCCTCCTGATTGGCTTAGGGGAGCCTGTGTGCTTCCTGTTTCCGGGACTCATCAGGAAGCAAAGCAACGATGGAGGAAAGACGGCAGCCATGAGGAGGTATGTGTTTTTTTTATATTTTGTTCCCCCCCCCACCCGCCACCTCTTGTGTTTGGGCTTTCACCGGTATATTACAGTAGGAGAAAAACACTAACCGCGTCATGTCAGCATGATGCTAATCCTCCAAGGGGGTGCACATTTACTTCTGCTGGTACGTTCGGGTGCTATTGAACTGTGTATCACTACCCCATGCTTCTGCAATGTGCCAAGCCATGCTTGCACCTTTGTGACTATGCATGCTGTATGATGTTAGCAGAGAGCCCTGTTGTAACTACAGTTGTAGTTGCTAGGACTGCCAATTGTATATTCCTTGTTGGAGTGCTTTATGGCATACAGCATTGGTTTTATCTACTCCTGGATCAAGGATTAGTGTGGCTGAGAAAACAGCATGGCCCCTCGATATATTGTGAGTCCAGTGAATACTTTGAATCGGACAATACCTTCCGTGCTCCCTGGCCATTATTACTTTTTACTTCTATGTCAAATCCCCAGAGTCTATTTTGAGATCAGCAAGCTGCTGAGTATATTTCTGTTAATCTTGATTTTCACCCTGCTACTTGTGCACCCACTGCCCAGCCTGTCAGGCAATTCTTCCCTTTTGCCACTTAGGCTGCTGTCAGAACTTTTTACATCAAACGAACGAAAGGTGATGTGAGGATGCTTGCAATAATTCTAACCACTGGCAATCGCTCAGGGCAACATTCCAACCCATCATTTATTTGCCCACCATTCCACCTCAGTTTGGACTCAGCCATATGCAAATCAATCTCGACACTGGTCCAATAGGAACAGTACAGCCTGAACTGCCAGGCTAGGTCCTCCCTGAACTAGAACACAAGCAACCCAAGACCATCAAAAGGGTTGATTGATGGATCAGGGCTATGTGTGAGACTTTAAAGATGAGAGCCCAAAACACAGTTGTAAAATTATACCCAGAGAACACACATAAACATCCACACAAGAAAATTCACATGAGACAAGGATCTAAGTACAAACCATGAAGGTTTATTTAAAACTTAAGATGTCATTACAGAAGGCAAAAGGCAATGGTTAGTCAATTAATTCATAAATTCAAATACATATAAATGTAAAATATCATTGTCATTGGAAGCTGAGATCTAATCTAATTGTTAGCCAGAACTTTTACTGTTTAGCACAGGGCAAATAGGAAGTCAAAGATCATTTATCATAAGGACTGCTCAGTAAGGCAAGAGAGAAGAACATGAAAAATATTCTATGTTCTGATCAATGAAAGGCTTAACATGAAGTCTGTCTCTGAAGGTGCAGGAGGAAATCTCTGGCTCATTTCCTAAATGATGAGTTGTTATACACTTTTAGACAGAGAAACCGTAGTCACTGTTCCACATAAAAGTTACATTGAGATATCTAATAGTAAAACAGAAAAAACATGGTATAATGATGCTTGCTCCACATCTACTGAATACTCCTTTAATATGCCATACATCGAAATCACATTCAGAAATATAAACACCACCTCCGTTCGGCCAAACGAAGAGCCTTCAGTTGTATACAGTTGTAAATCTGTCCTCTCTAGGAACATAATGAACAGAAACTAATACACTTTAAAAATATTACAGTGCAAGCAAGACAGTAGAGCTAACTGAATTTCATTCAATTAATCAAACAACAAAGGTCACATGTGAGGCTTCTCTGTACACAGGCAGAGAAAGAAAAAACAAGCAAGTATATGACAATGTACCTCACACGCATTTTAAAGTTCAATTGAAAACACGACTTGGCCTACTTATGTCAACAATAAAACTACCTCATATTAAACACAGTAAAAACAATGCATTTGTGTCTTTCTAGCATAAATTATAAGTACAAAAGAATCAGTTGTGGAATTTGCTTCCACATAGCTTTCATTCTGTGTATGCAATGCTTTGCATTTGGGATTTATGTGTACTGTGGTCATATGCAAGTCCAAGAGAGGCCTAAATAATGTGTGCCTGGAACTAGTCATTCTCCTGAGACGTATGTATTGTAAACATTGTGGTTGCCTATTGTGCCCTGAGAGATGGGGGCAAAAATGTATGGTGCAACTTGCAACTATGATTGCTGCAGAAAAAGGCAGTATCTTCTGTTCTATCAAATCTGTCTCAATAAATTGAATACAACCCTCTGCCCTCCACCAGGCTGGATGTCTAAAAAAGAGGTACACTTTGTTTCATAGGCTCCTGCCTTTTTATATGTCCTAACCACAGACATTATGGCAGCACTTCAAAAGGTTACTCTGCAAATTTGAGAATGGATTCAGTGCTGCATGCCACTGAAATCACATATTATTATTGTGGGAAATTATTTCGCACAGTGGCTATTGTTCAGCGATGTGCTAGATGTTCTGCAACTGTAATTGAGAAAATAATTTTGCAAGGGTATGCAATGCTAGTGAAGCAAATCTCAAGAAACTGAATGCACATCTCTAGGACAAGCGATACAAGAAGATAATCATCACACTGATGAAATGGAGGCCATGTCGAAGAAGTCTTCTCAATGCTATTTGTCAGGGTCTGGAGCGGATGAGAGACTGAATATGATGGTCTTGAAAGATAAGTGGTAGTTCCTCAACAATGCTATTAAGCAAGTAGCAAGTTGCTATTAAGAAAGTAGCAAGTTGCTATTAAGAAAGTAGCAAGGTGCCATGAAAATGAGAGCTTGAATAGAACTAGTTATACCATTGTAAACTACACAGTGGAGGAACAAGCAATATCATGTGCGATAAACGAAGTCAAGCCTATCACAATCCAATATCAATGGTTGCCAGTAGGGTGCCAAAAAGTGTGCATCCAATGGAATAAACTACCCTTACAATGTGAGACAATATCCCTTCATGTCGAGCTACGTCTACTGAAGACTGAAGTACCCACCCCATCTCCTCAGATACCATCAATGTGATGTGCATTGTACTAATTGCAAGGACTGTCGAATGACTTGCAAATCATAGTCATGAGAAAATTTCACGCCCTCCGTTATTGATTGTGAAAGTTCAGACACACTCACATTTCACATCAACAAAATGGCTCAAAATCAGTTTTGAGTGGTGTATATTCTGCTCTCACAATAGCAAGGATTGATCAACAATATCTTTGATCACTGAATGTAAACCAAAATAACAAGTTTCTGATTTTTGCAATTAGTGGTTGTTCCCAAGCATCCCAAGAAAATAGACATTCTCATGCAAAGACACTTGCCAAACAACAACATAAAGAGAAAAGGGCAGTTAAGCATCAAAGAAAATTGCTTGGGTAGATATATGAATAGACAATAAGGAATATAACTATACCCAGAAAAACTTAAAACAGAAAGAAATAATCCGAAGAGTGCTGTAAGTGTTGACTTTGAGGACTGGAGGTGTTCAAACAAAACAATGAAGATAGTTTCCTTATGGTGGCACGGTGAGCTAGCTGGTCAATGGGACAACATATCCTGAGGGGGTGCACAGAATCAGTCTGGCACCATCCCAACATTTATGTCATTCTCAAATGCGCAGTTCCTACTGATTAGTGAAAACTACCCAACAGTCTTACTAATGGGACCAGAATAGAAGTACCAAATACCCTGTGCAAGTGATTGATGTCTCACACAAGGGCCACAGAGGGATGATTGCTTAAAATACGTAATTTAAGAGAAGGTATAGTTCCCAAAGTTAGATGCAATGGCAGAAAACACCTTGAAAAAGGCTGCATTGACCAGAGCTCAAGTAAACCACAGCATCCAGAATAGCAACTAATCTTTAATATGCTCAGGGCTGGCCCTGGCACCAGATTTCTCTAGATCACTTAACTCAGAGCAAAACCTGCTAGTGATGGATGAATACTTCAGGTTCCTTCTAGGCACACTTGGCATCCTTGGCAGCCACAGCTCTGCTACTCAGCCTGATGACGTGCTTACCACATTGGGTATTCCAAATATATTAAAATACGAATGGCCCAGAGGAAATAAATAATGCTACTGTGAACTGGAAGGTGGAACAATTTATGCTGACATTTAAGACATTTCCCAAAGAGAGAGATGTAGCAGAATAACCATAGATCAAGCCATGTGCCAAGTGAGGAGCATCAGAGGTACATCATAAACCATCTGGTATGGATATGTCTCTCAGATAAATTCTTTAAAAGACCACCTCAAGCACACCTCCTTTTAGTGAGAAACAATCCATTAAAACAACTGAACTTCAACATGGAAAGAGATTAAAAAGCACGGAAACAAATGGAAGAATATGCTGACAGAAATGGTGAGCCACCAACACCTACATATCAACTGGACACTTTGTCCCAGTGTGTCACAGCAGAAAAACAAACAACACTTTCAGTGACAGACCTGTGCAAGTTCCACATTCAAAGGACTATATTTTCCACTACATCAGACCAACACTAATTCACCGGAAGTATGTCTCATTTCCAATATTATCATGGTTCTTACACAAACCTCACAGTTGTAAGTCATTAAGAGCTACCAGTGGCCCCAATATTTCATAAGCTATCTGTGTTTATGGAGAAATGAGGGCAAGATGTTACATCGTGTAGTGTGTAGCTTTAGGTGGAAAACTCAGTAGGGGCTCTAGATACACAGGACCTTTAAGGGAGGACGACAGGGTCCTGGGACCGAGCAGCTATTTCTTCCTCTGGTAACCATTAGTGGGGCTCGATTTGCAAATACATTTGGCCAGAAGGAATCAATTCTCTAAACAGAATACATAGACTAAAGATCACCTTGAAATATCTGCTTGCAATATATTATATCAGCATGACTCTGCCACCAATGTTTTAGTTAGGGCCAGAGGGCTGATTTGTGATTTTCAATTTATCATGGAAAATATGCACTTAAACCTTTAAAACTGCCACAATGTCACATTGAAGTGACCTTGTGATCTACAGACCCACATATGTCAACAACTGTGTGTAGCTGGAGGCATGTTGCCATGTTTTGAACTTCGAGTTGTGATATTTTTGACACACTTCTAACGTAGTACAGTTAAAGGGCTGCCAAAAGCTAAGCAATCAGAATGGGCAAACTAGTATTGTAAAACTATTCCCTATGATTACATACTCTCCAATGATATCAACTACATTATCCTGATAAGTCACCAACATGATCAAGTATATCAGGTTTTGTGTGTCTGCTCTTAAAAAGCCACTAAAACAGATAAGAGCAGTAAAACCAGGACAAATAAAAGTCTCTGACATTCCGCATTGGGTTTTACGGGTGATGCCTTCAAGTGTCAAGACTTGTTCAGCTAGGTTCATTTTGACAGGGAGGCAGTTGGAATGAAAGTTGTACTTTGTGATCCTAGAGCTACATAATGAATGCTTCCTCTGGCAGTATACAGGTTTCAAGGGTCCAGGCACCTGTTTCTGTTAAAACTATGATGTTGGCAGCACATACTAGGAAACACAGAGCAGTGGTTGCCTACTCATGCTTATGAGCAGCACTGTGTACAGCTCGTACACTAAAGCATGGAATTTCTGAGTTAATATATGCACTAAAAGCAGCATATTTTCACCAATACAGCACATAGACTCCTTCTGGGCCAGGGCATGGGCACTGAAGATGTTCATGATAAGGGCCCTGATCCATTTATGTGAGGGGAATGGGGATGCAGATCCTATTGGCATGCTCTTCAGACCAGCACATTCTAAACCTAACAACAGCAGTGTTTGGTGCAGTGTGTTTCAAGAGGAAAATGATTCTGGAGGCATACATATGTACTTTTTTTGCAATACTCCTGACACCTGAGCTTTCAGAGAGCAAAACAGTTTTATTGTCAGTAAATGAGGATAACATCATCGAGGCACAGTTTGCCGGCGACTGAGACACTGCTGAGAGTACACCTGCAAACCCGTAAACAGCAACTTTCAGTAAATAGTGAGCTGAAGCCATGTGATGTCAGGTCAGCCATGCGGCCAAAAGATGAGTGGAAGCAGTGGTGTAGCTAGACCTTTTGCCGCCCGTGGCAGTAACTACTTTTGCCGCCCGGCAGCGGTGCCGCCGGTAAGAGCCAGGGCCGGACTGGCCGTAGCGAGCACTGGGCGTTTCCCCGGTGGGCCGCTGGGGTGGGGGCCAGTTTTGGGCCCCTGGGGGCCGTTTTTGTTACCGGGGGTCGGCAATATCGGCCCCCTGCAACAAAATCGGCCGAAACCTGCCCTCGCAAACAGCTCGGCTGCACCCCCCTACCCCCAGGGAGGGTTGGCCGAGCAGTTTGCCAGGGCCGGTTTCAGTTCCCAGTTAAGAGCGGGGGGGTGCTGGTGATTACTGCGCCCCGCGACAGACGCAGGTAAGAGCGCCCCCCCTCTTGCTATGCCACTGAGTGGAAGTAGATCATGGTGATCTTGATACCTTACGAATTGTCATAACTGAATATTAAGTGGCCCAAGTGGTTAATAGTGAGAGCATTGATTGGTCACAGGAAAGTTCTTAGAGGTAGAAGCAGCATATACAGTGTTTGAGACAAGAGGGCGACAAAGCAGTAAAAGCAGGGCAAAATCTGTTCGTTTCTGGTTTCAACTGAAAAGCAAATATTCCCTTGTGTGGTGTTTTATCAGTTATAATCTTTTAACTGAAAACTAGACACCGTAAATGTAGTGGATGCAATGGCTCAGAGAATTGAGAGATTGTCACTGACAAATGCAGTGACTGAAAGGTTCATAAGTTGAAATCCTGACAAGGCAGTCTCAGCCTTTTAATACCATAAACGTGGAAGGTGCAGCACGAAGCACACTATAAAACAAGCTCTTAACATTATATGAATTAAACTCACCATGACTGGTTCTCAAAGCCCACACCTAGCACTTGCACAAAGAAAGTGTGTATAGAGCTAGATGCAAGATTGCTTTTGGATTTTGACGTAACCCACACCCCTAAAACGTTGAAATTACTTGGGTTGCCTACAAAATCCTGCGCTGACACTACCCTCCTTTGCAACTGCAGGAAAGGCTCTCGCTTATTTTACCTGTTCTGAATCTTGCCACTGTAGTTTTTCCACACAATTGGCAGCGGGACAGAATTTTCCTTTTTGCTCATTTCTAATCTGAATTTCCAGGTGGCAGCTGTTTGCTAAAATAGGACCATGTACACTTCTAATTAACATGCTGCGGATTGCATATGCAGCGTGGTGCAGAAAAGATATGCTAAGCAGGAAGACACGTTTCTTGGAGCACGACAAGCACAAATGTATAAGAAGACAGAAATAATTGCAAAAAATTGTACATCAAATGATGCTTTATACAATACCGTAGCATGTTGTTAGTACTTTTTTTATTTTTCTGTTTCAGGCTGCCTGGAAGCAGGCCCACCGTGGAGGCAATCTAACCTCCTGGCAATCTATTACAGCTTTGGCTGCTCATGTGAAATGTTTTATTAGTCTTGTACATATGTTTATGTATAAGCAATCTATCTTTACAAAGACTAAGTAGGCAGTAAAAAGATCTCTTTATTTTATGTACATGGAGTGTGTGTATGTTTGTACAAGGTAATGTTCACCAGGGAAGCATAAACGCTTGAGCCCTGGGGATAGGTGGGACACAGAAATGTATAATGTTCTCTTTTAGGAAGGCGTCATCCTAGTTCTCTGCAGGACAGCTCCTCAATGGGGAAGAGTCAAGCACCCAGAGAGATTTGTTCTTCTACAAACTGTACAATATTCTCTTTTTAAGAGTCACAGAATAAAGATCTCATAGGAAAGATGCTTGGCATTTAGGTTAATTTACACACCGTCAGTCCTGAGAGCACTAGACGATGACAGTAAGGGGGAGATTTACTAAGATTTTATGCTGTGTTTCCGTCACAAAAGTAATGCAAATCGGTGCAAAATCATTTTTTTCTGATTTACTTACCACCACTAAACTTGTTTAGAACTGGAAATAACATTAAAGTAACGCAAGGCAGCGCATAACCCTCCTTTGCATTAAACTAGCGCCAAGGGGGCGTACCATGGGTGGGTTACTTAATAAAGTAGACAGGGTTTAGAGTCAGATCACTACACCCTTTTGAAGTAGGCGCAAAGAAGGAGAAATGCTTTAATTTCTCCTTCCTTTTCCAACTTTGTACGTGTGCTGCACTTTACAGCACACATACAAAGAGGGAAAAGGGCTAAAGTTAGTCTAAGCATGGTATTTTGTACTGGAAGGATACTCTTTCAGTACAAAACCTATGCTAGACTCAAGCAGACACCGTTGCACCATGGCGCAAAGGTTTTGTCGTGGCGCACAGCAGCTGATTTCAGCGCCGGCACAAGGGAGAGGGGAGGAGAGTGCCATATTTCAGTAAATTTGGTGCTCTCCTGCTCTCTCCTATTCACGCTTTGCAGCACAGCATTTGCGGCAGCTGCTCTGCGCTGCATGAATAAATGGTAAATCTGCCACACAGAAGATCTCATTGCGAGTTGACCACGCGCAACTGACACTTAGGTGTTCTATATTTATTGGGGGAGCTATTTATCGCCTATCATCAGTTGTTTTGGGAATGGCATGCAGATTTTTGGGAGAACTGTACTAAAATCCACAAGTTCCAGTACATAACAGACATATTTCCCCTAAAAAATATCTGCAGGTTTGACGCGCTGATATTTAGGATAAAACTCACAATTTGAATATGCGTGTTAACAGGCGTTATTGCACATATCAGAATTTATCGGCCAGCTCCTAATGCGGGCCTAAGGGTTCTAGGTGTGTGTTTGAGAACGCAGACAAGCTATGCTTGTGGGGGTTTCTTAGGTAAAGCATGCATATTCTTGCATGAAAGAGTTATTGGAGGTGAATTTAAAAGCATGTAATTCCTCAATTACTTTTAGCATTAATTTTTGGTACTCCATTAGCTGTTGGGTATATATTGTGGAGCTGGACACAGTGGTGCTGGAGGGTACTGACATTCAAGGATCAGAATAGCATGTAAATTATTAATTCTGAAGTTTCAGACTCCCTGTATTTGCTGTAAATGAAGAGTTCCTGCATCCCCTTTTTTATCTTCACATAATACACTAGTGGGGGGACAGCATTGGTGGGACAAACCATTTGGGGCCCTATTATGTATAGAGCGCACTTCCCCTGTTTGCACCCGGCACACCTTAAAAGAGATGTGCCAGGCACAAACAGGGAAAGTGCGCCCTATCACTAAGAATGCGCTGCCAGGGCAGCCGCAAACTCGTGCTGCCCTAGGGGCAGCACATTCAGGTGAAAAACGGAGCGGCTTTGAAGCAGCCGCTCCGTGTTTCACTGTGCAGGTGGAAACCCGCTTGCACTTGTAGAGGGGATTATGGATACCCTTGCAAGGGGGTGCAGTGAGTGACTGCATCCGCCTGCAAAGGGATGTTTGGGTGGTCCATAGGACACCCTTTCCCACCTCCAGAGGGCTGCTTTCAGGGGGCACACTGACAGTGATCAACCTATTAGGTGGCGCACTGTCAGTGCACCACCTGACAGCTTTTCTGCCTCTAGACCCGCGTCTTTAATACAGCACAGGTGCAGAGGCAAAGGGATTCCCTCATTTGCATGGGGCCATGCCCCCATGCAAATGAGGGAACACTCTCTGATGATAGCGCTGGCGCTTTATGTGTGCCAACGCTATCTGTATTGGAGAATGGGATGCACGAGTATCTGCGGCCCCTTCTGTAATATCAAAGTGCCCCGGGGGTGCACAAAGCGAGTGCAAATGCCTGTTGCATCCCCAGGGCACTTCCGTAATATGGCCCTTGGTGTCTAGAATTTCTGGGACATTTATAGACAGGTACCCTCATCTTGCCTGTCAAAACCTGGACATAGGGGTCGGTGCTACACCTCTTCCTAGGTAAAACTGGCTGCCACACGGTCTGCAGCGAGTGTAACATTGTTCACAGAGAGGATGCCCTTTAGAAAGTAGTGCCTGATAGCACAAGGAGGAAAAGCCCAAAGGAACAATAAATCTCCATGGTGTCAGGTCCGATATCTAGGACAGTTTTTGCACAGCTGAGTTTTTGGATTTGAGTAGAACCAGAACTGGAGTAGAGTTCAAGC
Organism: Calotriton arnoldi; assembly: GCA_963921515.1. Taxonomy (NCBI): domain Eukaryota; kingdom Metazoa; phylum Chordata; class Amphibia; order Caudata; family Salamandridae; genus Calotriton; species Calotriton arnoldi. The sequence continues at coordinate 482,363 of CAWUFW010005042.1, read as the reverse complement.
TGTCAATCCAACAGAAGGACCAAACCACAGAAGGTGTGATGCATTAATAAACTGATCAGAAACTCTTTGTATACTGATAGAACAGGAACCATCTGTCAGGAATCGCTTTATCTCTGAACCTTAATTCTTTGACAGGAAGGGGCTGATCTCTGAACAAGAATCACGTGATAGGAAGGGGCTGTTCAAAAACTTTGGTTCCCAGCTTGTTTTTTAATGCAAATATTAGCCTGTTTACGATAGTGTATTTTGTCTTGATTCATTCATTTCTCCTTTAGCATCTTATGGTGCATCTGAACTAGGCCTTCAGCTGAACACCAAGGTTTCTGAACAATGATTGCTCTTTAACAAGTGAATGGAGACTGTAACACCTACAAAACTTTAAGGGCTCTTGCCCTTATCCCATATTGAAATGATGTTGATGTCTGGCGGCCAGTATGGAATTTTGAACTTCCACTACAGAGTATTTAAAATGACACTTCCCACATGCTGCCCTCCCTGTTTCTGGCCCAGAGCTATAACACCACCCTGAAGACTGATAGTTGTAGATTTAGCACATGCATTATCTTCGCCCTGTACAAGAGAAATACCCTTTCAGCAACATGGCCAATTGAGTAGCATTTTTTTTCCTGGTGTGAGAAAATATTCAGGGAGCACTTGTTCCCACCATTGGGCCCAGAGTGCTAATAAGGAAGCACCTTTTAGGATACAGCCAAAGATTAACCAATTGTTAAGATTGCTTCACTTGATGACCTGACGGCAACCATTTCCATGGAAAGCAATATCACCTCACAGCTCCTCATGGGGTTTAGACATGAATAACACTTGAGCCAGTGGGTGCCTGGATACAAGTGTTAGTGTGCTTTCTGAAGAAAACTTTTTTTACGTCATGGCAGATTACATGATGGTTGTAAATGTAAATGTTCCCTTGTATGAAAGTCCTACTTTATGAACTTGACAAGATCTGACTTTGACTCCCAGTTTGGTCAGAGAACCACTTAACTATGAACATCAAGACCTTTTCTACCGACAACCTAGAACTTTTAGAGCCTTTATGCTTTGTATATTTCTGTTACCTCATTGCTTCCCATTTGCACATTCAGTCATTTTCCTCCCTGTACTAGGACTTCATTTACACAATGCAGTACACATTCCATTATTTTGTTGTTTAATGTTAGTTGTACTGCATTCTGCAGTAATCATCTGTTATTTTGAAGAGAATGTTCCTGATAAACCTTATGCTACCAATGGAAAATGAGTGATTTTGAGACTTAAAGGCAGCTTTCTGCAACAAAAGATCAGTAAGTAAAATAGGGTAACAGCTGAAACCTTCTCACAGGATTAGGCCTACCGATTACTACATGTAAGGAACATAACTAACGTAACGTAGTGCACCCTTTTCTCTGTAGTGAAAGTATTAAGCCTGTGTAGGAGCACTAGGATAGTCAATGATCTGTTTAATTGGAAATATGGCAACTTCTTACAGAATGTACTGCTATCACTCATTCACGCAAACATTTTCCTGAAGGAAAGTAGAGGAGGTTGGATTAGTAGGTAATTCTTGGTGAAAATACTATCTTTTGATGGTGAAATAGTTACAATGTTAGTAAGAGTTTTGAAAGCAGTTTCATGAGGCGTAAATGGAGACAGAATCAAGAATGAGTCAGGCATAAAGGTAGGGGACATCCTAAGCTCACAGCCTCTGAATTGAGTAGCTTCTACTACTGCAGATTTTTAAACCAAGTAGAACCCAATCTGTGACCTGAGAGCAGAACCTTGCTCTGATAATGAAAATGCACTACTCACACATCAAGTTATTTCTGTGACAGTATGTCTTACGAGGTCGTGAAAGTGAGCATACTTCATAAAGTCAGAAGACCATCACATAATCAGTTGTTCTCCTTCATGCCGCAATATTAAGGTCTAGAAAACATAAAAGAAAAGAGTAAAAAGCAGTTGATCCACCTGATCTTATGAAAGGTACATGTAAATGGATTTGAAGAAATTGCTCACTAGTATGACATTTTGTCTTACCAATATAAGGCTAAATTGAGAGGGTTTTCCCATTCCAGGTTGATAGAGAGAAGGATTTGATGGAAGGTGCTCTTTGCGGGTTGTCACTGTTTATATATCCAAAACAATTTGTCAAACAAGCAATGGGGCTAAAGTTTTCCCTGAATCTTTCTACGTCTTTCTCGCTGCCCCCAGATGTTTAGAAGAGGGCGAAACCTGGACTGACCCAGAAAACTGCACAGTCAAAGGTTTCTGGTAGATCTCAAGTTGAAGGAAATAAATTCTCGACAAGGAAAATCAAATCAGGTATATGAATTTTGGTCTTATTCACTGTTTTGAGAGTCCTCTACTCTATTCTAGTTTGTCCACCAACTCATACTTAAAAAAAAAAAACACCACTGAGAAAACCATAAATGGAAATTGGATCTGCCACATGGTCTCCAACATTAGCACAGTAATTTCTTAGAAATATTTTTATTAGCTTTTTTGCCGAACAACAATATGCTGCATTCATATTGTTTAATGCGTTTCGCCTCGTCATGCTGTATTGGAAGGTGGTTGTGCTGGGCCAAGGCACTTTATATCTCGCCTTTATAGACCTCAAAACAGCTTTTGACCTAGTCCCCAGGGATTTACTTTGGCAGGTCCTTATGAACATGGGAATGCCGCTGGGAATCTTAGAACTATTGGTTAGGCTACACGATGATAACTTTGCTCGTGTGAGGTGGGGAAATCAGGGGCAACTCACTGACCCGATTAAGATCCGGCGGGGGGTACGCCAAGGGTGTGTTTTGGCCCCTACCCTTTTTTCCCTCTATGTTAACCAAATTGCTGACCTGTTATGCTCGATTCCGGCTGATGCTCCCTCCTTGGCGAACCAGAAAATTGCAACATTGCTGTTTGCCGACAATACCCTTTTGGTATCTAAAACTCCCATGGGCCTCCAAAAGCTTTTGGATCAATTTAAGGATTTTTGCGATATGAGGGGTTTGGTTATCAACACTGCCAAAACTAAGCTGATGATGTTGAATCCCCGCAGAACCTTCAAACGAAATTTGGTCTTGGATAATGTTCCATTGGAGAGGGTTAGCTCCTTTGACTATTTGGGTATAAAGCTATCAGATAGTATGACATGGAATAATCATTTAGATAAGGCGACCCTGAAATTCTCACAGCTAACCGGGGCCTTGTGGCGGGAGATTTGCCTATCATACACCAAGCCTGTAGCTTCAGCTCTCAAACTCTATAGTGCTAAGGTAGTGAGCAGTGTTCTTTATGGGGCAGAATTGTGGGGTGTAGCAGATGCAAGCAAGTTAACCACTGTGGAAAATAAGTGCCTTAGGAGTCTGGTATCTCTCCCTCAGAGCACCCCCTTCTCCCCTTGAAATTGGACCTGGGAGTTAGGTCAATTAACGACCAAGCGAGACTGCGCTCACTGCTCTTTTGGTACAGACTGGTTACTACCCCTGATTTGGCCCTTTATGCTGCTGCTTTTAATGAAGTTTCTGCCCTAGATGGAAATAAAAAATCGGGTGGATTAAATCTGTGAATACCATCCGGGCAGCAATTGGTCTCCCAAATGAGCTTGTTGGTCCCCAGCCCCTGCATACAAAGGACAAAATAAAACTCCAATATTGGTCATGGGTAGAGCAGACTAATTATTTGAAAATCTGTCATGGTAGCCTAACTGATGCTTTTTAGATATCAAAACTGTTAAATGTCTTGAGAGCTACTTTGATATCATTAAGGAGCCTGGGGACAGGAAACTGTATAGTCAGTTTAGATACGGCTGTCTACCTATTAATGCTTTTACCAATTCTTGGCAGAACAATAATAGCCAGCCTAAGGGCTGTCCCTCTTGCCCAAATCCAAACGAAACCGTTGGCCATGTATTTTTTGCATGTCCTGCGTATGCAAGACCAAGAAGGAACTGGTTGGCTCCTGTATGTAGACAGTTGGGGACCCACAGTCACTATGAAGCCCTACGTATCTTAAAATCAGATACGAGATCACTATTTGTATGTGCAGTCGCGAAATTTCTTGGCCAGTTTTGGGCAATTAGGCGAAGGCTACTGACCACCCCCTCAAGTGTTATGATCCAACTGTAGGAAAATATTATGATCTGAGGGTGTTTCATTTCCTAAGATAATGTCCACAAAATCTGGTTTTAAGTATTTTTAATGTGTTTTATTATTCTTATTTTTAATGTATAAGGGGCAAAGGGTCCCAATGAACCATATAGAGTTGTTGGGCCTTACAGAATAACAACTGTGACAATTGTCATTTAAACAAATGTACTTGCACTTTAGTTTTTATCCTAGCTATTTTTAACACTGATTTAAACAGTGAGTTATGTTCCTTGTTGATCTTTTTCGTGTTTATAAGACTGTATCTTGGAAAAATTTTGACTCCTTAGAATCTGGTGTACGGAATTTTCTTCTCTTTTTTTGTACTAATTCTATTTCGAGCACTATTGATAAGGAGTTATATGTTTGTATCTTTTATGGTATTATAAACCGAAATAAAGGTTTTATGAATGAATATTGTTTAATGGGCTCGAATATACATCATCAGCAATTGCATCATAAAAGGACAGACATATGTGTACACATTTCGTGTTCCACAGTCACTCGGTGCTTTACAACAAGAAACAATAGTAATAACCAGCTCAGCAGCAGTTTTTATTTTAGCTTCTCTATATTTTCCATATGCATTCCCTCAAGCTTTTCGGCATATCTTCACTGAGTAAACAGCCCATAGGATTTATGCAGCAATTATCTAATTTCTTAACCTAGGGCATCATGATTTGGTGGTGGGGTAATCTCTGCACAGGTAACGTTCTTTTGACCATCACCTGCTTTTATCAGGGCGTGCAATATCAGCATTGTCTTAAAATAAGATGCCTTGCTGAATAAAATGACCTACTGAAATAGTCCAACTTCTCAGATTTGTAAGAGGAGTACCCACTAATGGACTCTGGCAGTTGCTCTAAGCTCTGATTGAGCTGTTAGTATTCTTACAGACAGAAACTCGAAATAAGCAGGTTCCTCTAAAAAGTTCGATAAGCCATTCACAAATTGCCTAAATGAGGGAGCGACATCTCTGTTATTCACTGCTTTGACCAAAACTTGCTTGTACTACTAAATGAACACACTTCCCGGGGTTCTCACTAGGAAAATATCACTGTATTGAGTAGTTAAAAACCTCCACCTATTCAGAAAGTAGTTAATTTGCAGGAGTAGTTTCCTGCAGGAGCAGTTCCCAAAAAGTGTTTCCAGTCAAAAAGCAGGGAGACCTCTAACAACTATCTCCCATTCCTTCTGAGCAATCGCTCCCCCATTTCACGTTAGAAATGAAGGAGACTATTGCTCACTGTCCAAGGTAGTTTGAAAGAGAGATACATTTTTCCCAAGACAGTTGTTTTACAATAATCTTTGGGATGAGTTAATTCTGAGTCCATATATTTCTTAAATTACATCAAATAGGGGTGCAGCAGTCTTCTCACAAGAAGCTACGTCAGCAGTGGATGTGTGCCACACTATGTGAGTTCTTATGATGCCTGGATTGATGAAGCACCAAGGTTGACTCCTTAGTAATAATATTACATTTCTGAGGAGCAATAAGACGATCAAACACTGATGATGAAGTCTATAAGGAAACTAAAATTCAAATTCTCATTAACAGTTGTGAACAGCAACTACCAGAATGCCGGTTACGTCAACAGGGCAAGGTTATTGGAGCATTCTTGTACGTTCTGCTTCACATGCATAACACACAAGGTTGACAGGTAGCACAGTTATTGCAGTCTCTCTCTGCCACCCTACCTCTCCCAATTGCTTCCTTTCCCACAGTGGTTTCCCCTTCCATTCCTCTAACTCTCATTTCTAGGAGTATTGGGTGACCAGATGCTATCCTTGTTGTGACACATGTTTCTCCAGTGGTAGTAAGCTTGCTTCATTGTCTACTCCCTCCTGACACAGCATCATACTACACTCCATGCACAGTCTGACTTGCAGAGAGGGGCGATGCCTGCAGACCTGTCCATCAGCCCCACAACCAAGTTCTAAAAGTGTATAATGACTGTGCTGAGCTACAGCTAAATAGAAAGCATTTGATGTTGAATACGATACTGCCATCCTTCCAAAGCCTAGCCCTGATCTGCCTGCTAATGATTGGCAGGTGGGCAATGTAAGAAACATCTAATCAGAAGAAATTGCCCAATCATCATAAGGCAAAAAAAGTACTCAGTACATACTATTAAGTAACATTTGTGATACAGATACAACAATCCAGTTCCAAGTTTAGTACATTTCCTGCCTTTATTCTTACGGTGAACCACCCTGATAGAAAACAGACCCATTAACATAACTCATCTCCATGGTAAGAAACGCATCAAAATGTAGGTTTTTATTAATGTAGGTTTTTATTAATAGAAAATATATACATTAATAATGGTACAAACGTGGCATCTCATACGTTTATCCAAAGCGAATAAAATGTGTAATTTGCTTCTGCTCATAAATATGATTTTTTTTTAAAAGACAACTTTGTTTAAACATATGTAAACAACACTAACAGTACAATCAAATTATTGCCAGGAAAAAAATCATATCATTATGAACCATTTCCATTGGGGCACACTTCAATAGAAGACGGCAACATATTAGCACCCCCAACAGGCAAATCGCACCTTCTTCAGGACAGATAGAATTTACTAGGGTTTTGGGAAGGCTATTACTTCCAGGCTTTGGATACATGGTAGGATAACACCAAACTCTAGACCACAAATGAGTTTTAAATAATGGCATAAGAGCATTCATTCTGACAGGTGGGACAAACATTGACTCCCTTCTCTCCCTGCCAAGGGCCGGATGTTTCTTCTCCTGCTAAAGGATAAGAGTTGGTAGAGAGGTGGATGCACATAGGCTAATATTAAGCATAGAGGAAACTGACAATGATGAGCGGCATGAGAACAGGTAATTGATGTTGTACTAACTGGGACACTGCAATAATGACCTAACTTGAATCTTCCAATCAGGGTGAATGAATTAATGCTTTAAAGCAGGGTTCTCCAAAGTCGGTCCTGGAAGGCCGGATCCATGCCAGATTTTTAGTATATCCCCATTTGGATAAATGTAGTAATCTTAAAAATCTGGCATGGATCCGGCCCTCCATGGCCGACTTTAGAGAACCCTGCTTTCAAGCAACTCTTCAGGTCATATTTTGCTATCCGCTACCTCATAAAAATAAGTACTTCCGTGATCTGTCTGGGAGTTCTTTGCTGGTGCTGTCCTATGTGTCTGCCTGCTATTGCCTAGCTGAAGCACCAGCCCTTGTGCAGAGATAAATTCATTTCATGCTTGCAATGGGGAGTTGGAACCTGGCTGTGAGTGCTAAAAGGACAATGAGAATGAAGTGCTAACTGAGAACGAATGCAGATGCACTTACTGGGATAATACTGTGCTTACAGTCAAATGGCAGTGTTGAACTAACTGGAAAAAATCAGCGATGAGTTATGAGAACTCTCACTGATGTTTGTGTCAAGAAATTGATAATATTGAGCTCTCTAGAAACTGCCAAGGTTGAGCTAACTGGCAACCATTAATGTTAACTGTGAATATGGAAGAGGAACTCAGGGCCATATGTTTTCAAAAGTAACGCAGCACAGCAAGTCAGCTTGCTGTGCTGCACTGCGTTAGAGGGAAAGGGCAGGAATGAGGTGTATTTATCACAATACAGCGCATTCCTGTCCATTTCCCAGTGTTGGTCCACAATGGGCTACCTGTGTTGCATGCAGGATTATCATTGAGCAGGAAGGGGCACAAAAACAATCCACTGAGACATATTCCTTAATATGTGTGCTGCAGAATGCAGCACGCATAGAAAGAGAAAGTAACAAGGAGAAATAAAGATGTTTCTCCTCGTTACACCTCCCCTGGGAAGGAGTTGCATTTTGGTGCACTCCCAAGTCAACCAACAATGGTAAATCTGGGAATGCATCAAAATCCATGGAAGTTGCATGGGAACACCCATGCAACCCCCATAGAATGACTTCCCAGGGTAGAATAATGCGACGCAGCAATTTGCGCTGCGTTACTCCTGATTTATCAAGCCAGTCAGGGCCACTCAAAGTGGCCTTGCATGGTTTGATAAATTGCATTTGAGGGTTGTGTCGCGCATGCACCACGTTGCATGGTGCAAAAGCGACTCGACCCCCTTGATAAATATGGCCCTCTGTGTTTATAGAGCACTAACAATGAAAGGCTGACTAGAAACATTTAATGATAAGCTTATAAGGAAATGGAAATGAAGAGCTAACTGGGAACTGCCAATGATATGCTGACTGAGAAGTAGCAATGGCCTGCATACAGTGAACTGACACTGATGAGCATACTGGCTAATGACGATGATGACCTAGATGGGCGCCAGTTATGTTAACTAGGAAATAGTAGGTATGGCCTGATTATTTAATTGCAAACTGACAACAATAAGGTAAATGGGAACTGCAATGTTACCGTAAATAGGAAATGGAAATGGTGATGTAAGTGAGACCTAGTCATGATGAGTTAACTAGACTGGCAATGACTACCTACCTGAGAAGTGGCAAGAATGTGATGACTGTGAATGCAAACCCACATAACTTAAGTCACTTAGATTGTTTAAGAGGTCCTAAGGGTGGAGGTCTTAGCCCACGGAGTACAGCTTTCTTTTTTCCATCCAGGAGACTCACTGTTTGTAAAAGAGTATTGTCCTGTCCAGAAAATATACTGCCTCCCATTTCTGGAGTCCAGGAAATACTAGCCTTTGCGGGAGATAATTCCTTGCCAGGATTTCGTGCCATTGTGGGTGACTGCAGGACTGTCCAACCAAGAACACTCAGACCTATTTGAGTGGAATATATCAAAGATTACGGTCACCCATGAGGCATGTGGAGAGAATGCAGTGCAAAGAGGTTGTGGCCAGATACGGTGCTTTTTGAAAATGGGGCAGGACTTTCATAGAAGGCGTAGGCCCAGAACTGACAGAACATTGTGGTGGGCTTTGGGGTGTATCTGCTCCAGAAAAGGTGCACTCAGTCTGAGTTTGCTGAGGAGGAATATATGTTTTATCATGTAGTGATGATAACGGAGCAAAAGGGCCACTAGATACGGGGCCTACATAGCTGCATTTCAAATGTGTTATAAGTGTGATGTGACATCTAATGTTTTAGGTTGTACCCAAGAGAAGGTCAAAGTTTTCACTTAGTTAACGTTTATGTATAAGAAATGACAATTCATCCAAGGAATTGACAAACTTACTGGTCTGCAAAGAAGGATAGAACAGGCTTCAGTAGGCAAAGCTCTCTCCTGGCCATTTTGAGGGGTGGATTTCAATGTCAAGATGGGGTTGGAAATTGTGGGGGATTAGAAGGGTTGGTTTAGAGGCTAACTGGGGCATCCAACCAAGGGTAGTGGTAACTCCTAAGAGAGGAGCTCTTGGCCTCTTCAGGGAACTCCATAAAAATAGTGAACTGGAAATATTATGGGAGGGTAGCTACCAGGAAAGCCCTGAAGTGGGAGGTATTGGGACCCAAACTGGTAAGCCATAACATTGATAGAGCAGCTATGGGAGACCTGAACGTTATTTTGTTTTTGGACACTGCATCTCCATTTGAGTTGGCTAGTGATGGCCTATCTGGAGAGGAATATAACTGTAGGCTTTGAATATACATGGACAAAATGTTTCTAATAAGGCAAGTCACTGGTATACAATGTTCAGGGTGGGCCAGCTGCAAATGAATGGAATAATGCATAGGTACGCATGCAAGACCATAGAACAGTACCAATGTCATTGTAGTGATCAAGCTATTAATCCTATTCTTGTAATAGCAGTTTGGTGATGTGCTGGTGTAGGGAGTCGGAACAGTGAGAGAGGACATACTTTTGATGTGAGTCTTGAAATTATTTGTGTCTTCATGTTATATGTGAATGACATAAGAATACTTGCAAAGGTGGACCAGTAACCTACAAGAGCCAGGCAACGAAGATGTTGGCCAAGCACTATTCTCTGCTAGATGCCACAAGAGGCATTAATGGGATGTTTGGTACTCTTGAGGTTGAGTTAGTGGGGTAGGGATGGTTGAAAGTGTCTTGGTTGAAATTTTGGACTTGTGTACAGTTTCTTTTTATATTAAGCTGTTTTTATGATTTTTACATCTCTCTGGATGGCGTGTGGTTTTAATGACGGGATTTTAAAAATGTTTCTTTTTGTATCTAATTTCCATAATAAACTTGATTAATCACTTACAGGAAAGCGGCAACAAGCAGAGAGTTTGAAGAGCTGGCAAGGCACAAGCCAATAGATTTGTTCCAGGAGGGAAGAGGTCCAACACGTATCCATCTGCCACGTGCCCAAGGGCACGAAGAAAATTTAAGGCAACTGTTTCTTCTGTGCTCGGGTTATCATGGTCCAAGAAGAGCTGGTATAGACAAACCCAAACTGCAATGATTTATCTCTTGTCAGATGATGCACCTGCATCTACCAATGCAACGGAAGCCTTCTTTAAAGCCGGTTGGAAAATTTAAAGAGATCAGGTTATGAGACAGGCCCGTGCGGATTACAATGTCTCATAAACCCTATCTGATATGCGACCCGTCAAGCGCAGAGGTGAGATTGTGTCTTAAAATGTGTCTTAAGAAGAAACCAAAGTGGTGTCCATGGGATTGGATGGTGTGCGGGCACTCCAATGTTGTCCCGTGGCCATTCAGGGATAAGGGTAGCTAGGAGGAAATGCAGTTTTACATTCCACACTTCTATGGCACAGCATCAAGATACAAGGAACTAAGGTTGAACCTCACCTTGCTATGTTAATTGGGAAACTTTGACATAGAGTGAATTTTCCTGACTTCAAGAGCCAAGTCAAAACTTTGCAAATCCCTAGTGCTAATTAATCTACTTACAGAGACATATCAGTGACAAGCATAGTGAAAAAATGGAAATGATGAGCTAACTGGGAATTGCCTATTCTAACAGTGAAGATGCAGTGGTGAGCTAACAGGCAAATAGCAATGGTGAATTAACTGCAAACTGGTAATGATTATGTAACTGATAACTGGCAATGATAAAGTAAATAAGGAGTGGCAGTGATGATGTAAACAGAAACAAGCAATGATGAGCTAACTAGGTACAGGAAATGATGACCTAAGTGATATGTGTCAATAAAGTATTTACAGGGAAGTGAGCTAATGGGAACTGACAATGTTGAGAAGGAAGCTTGCACTGCCACTGGCCTTCTTGCATATTTTCTCTGTGGAAGGAAAGCTTTTGTTGCTGCTTCAAATGATGTACCTGTTCTGTGTGCCAGTGAAGTGACACTGTTGCTTGTACTGTGTATCTATTCTGTGTGCCATATTAAAATCTTGCAAATTCCAAAACTGTTGACTTTGTCAATGCTTGTTTACACAGTCTGTGCTCTAACAACTGCTGAAGGGGACTTGTTCTGTGTATAGTGCAGAGCCTTTCCCAGACAGCTGCTTACATCAGAATCTCTAAAACTGTTCTTCAACTGAGGAAACCATGTCTCATACAGTGGCACAGTCCTGCTGGAACCTGGGGCCAGATGTATGAAGATTTCATTTTGCAAGTCTCAAATTGCAATTTGTTGCAACTCGCAATATGAAATGTACTAATGTGTCTCAGTCACATAATCGATTCCCAATGGGATCGCAAATGAACTGCCTCATCAATACTCATGAGGCAGGTCACAATTTGCGACCCACTGGAAATGGGCAGTAATACAGGGATGGTGGCCTGCTGGGGACAGCAGACCACCATGTTTGTGTTTGCTTTTTTAAATAAAGCAAAAAAAAATTTAAAATGCAGTCCATTTTCCTTATAGGAAAGCGGGATGTGTTTAAAAGAAAAAAATGAAAAGTTTCCTTTTCATTTCTTAAGGGCAGGCAGTGGTCTGTGGGACCACTGCCTGCTCTTAAAAACGTTTTCGCCACCATTCTCAAAGGGAAAGGGCCCCTGGGGCCCCTTCCCATTTGCGAATGGGTTACCATCAGATTGAATGTGATGGTAAACTGCAAATGTTTTGTGACCAGTTATTCGGTCGCAAAACATTTGTACATACCTCTGCGACTCGCTATTAGGAAGGGACGCCCTTGACACGTTCTTTCCTAATACTGACTGAAAAATCCATTTTTCTATTCGGTAACAGGTTGCCGAATCACAAAATAGGGGTTTGTACATTGGCAAAGCCTTTTTTGCAACTAAATAAAAACTTTGTACATCTGGCCCTTAGTCACTTCTATTATATTTATTATATCTATGTCGTTCTTGAATTGCCCTTCCAAATTTTTAAGATTCATGCCTGAGCAAGTCAGCACTGAAACAAAATTGCCACCTCGTACATTGCATTTTTAGGTCGAGCCTGGGCAGCGTATGCGCTGCTCTGCAAGGCATGCTGTTTTGGAATATGCACTTGAATCCCCGCCCACTCTCCGCCTATATTTGTCATTGACTTGTGTCATTGTCCTTGGTAAATGCTGGCTTCTGATTTGTTAATAGACTTGTTAGTCTATCTTTTAGTACCGCCTTGTCTTCATTTGTAACCTCCCATGAGGACACCCCCTTTTACATGCGTTCTTGCTCGGTAGGCGTTAATTACAGCCTCTGAGCACTATTTCGTTTAATGGTTTTCACATGCCTGCTATTACAGGCCTGAGACGCTCGCTCGCAATATCTTTATTATTATTTTTTACATAGCACGGCACGCCACGCTAATAGTGGCAGCCGTGCCTTTGCTTTACTTGTTTTAATAAACTTTTTTTTTTTTTTTATATTGCCCCATGCCGCACTTACACTTCAATGTCGGCCACGCCCCTTTCCTTAAACGAGCTGAATCTAAGGAAAGGGGCGTGGCCGCCATTGCAATCTGACATATGAAATAATAAAAATGCACTAACATAAATGAAACGATCTCTGTGACATCCATTGGTGGCACCTTATTTTCCTAGAATTGTTTCACTCACAAAAGCTCTCCAATCAAATTTAACAATGTGGTCCCATTCCAAAACTGTTGAGGGCCTTAGAATGTGGTGTGATGGCGGCACTCAGGTATACATACAGGACATTTCTGCCTCTGCATTAAGAGATGTGCCCGTTCTCCAAGCTATGGAAATCAATTTTATTTACCAAGCAAGACTTTGCCTGTGTAAATGCTTACTACTGTGAATCAACACTTCAGGAAATGCAACTATTCTTCCCTTTATAAGTTGTTCCATTACTATTTTTATCAACAATGTCAGCAGGGAGGCCCCGATTATCATCGGTCTCAAATAGGGCTGGACGCGCCGTACCGGGCATTGGGCACTTCCCCATGAGGCTGGAAGGGTGGGGGTCAGTTTTGCAGCGTTAGGGGCCGCTTTTGTTATTCAGGGCCGGTTTTGCAGTGGTGCTGCAATAGCGCCCCCCCCCCCAGTAACAAAAGCAACAAGCAAGCATTTCCAGCCTCCTGGGCTCAGGCTGTAGTTCCCCAGTGGCTGGTCGAAGAAAACTGACAAGGCTGCTTTGGGTTCCCAGTCCGGCCCTGGTGTCAAACCCTGCTCTTGCGATATCTGCCTCTCTCATCAGTCCTCTGAAATGTTTCCTGTCACTAGCAAATGATTGATTCTGGCTTAGTTGTAGTGCAGACACCTTGGGGCATATTTAAAAGCAAAACACACAAGATGATGGACGGAATGCTGCACATTGGCAAACATTCACCCCCAGTCACAGATCTGGGTTTAATCCATCGTTATTTTGCTTCACCACACCACCCCAGTTCAGACATAGCCATATGCAAATCAGTCTTGACCCTGTGCCTCATGGGAACAGTCCAGACCGAACTGCCAAGCCATGTCTTCCCTGGACCGGAATCAAGCATCCTAGGACCGGTTTCGGGCTTTCAGCCCTCATCAGCCAGGATAGCTTGACTCCAGTGGCGTAGTGAGCACGGGACCCACGTCTGGGCATACCCTTCCCACTTAGGGCGAAATGCAAAACACACAAGATGATGGACGGAATGCTGCACATTGGCAAACATTCACCCCCAGTCACAGATCTGTGTTTTGCATATTTAAGAGCCCCTTGCGCCACTGGAGCGTCACTTTTTGTGGTCCCCCGGCAGCGCAAATCACATAATCATGTCTATGAGGCCACACAAATCCACTATGCGTGTCTTTGAATGGCCTCAAAGATATGGTGCAAGGCAGCACAAATAGTTGCATTACCTTACTCAGGAGGCATTCCATGGGTGTTGCGGTTGGTTTTCCCATGCAATACCCATGGATTTTGACACTTCCCAGATTTATGAGAGCATGTAAACCTGGGGAAGTGCCAAAACCTTATGCGTCTCCAGGTGAGGCATAACGAGAAGAAAGAACTCTATTTCTCCTTGTTTTTTCATCTTTCTATGTCTGTTGCATTTTGCAGCAGACATAGATAGAGAAGAACGCCTATTAGAATTGTTTCTGTGAAGGCAGGTGCCCCTTCCTGCACAAAAACAATCCTGCCTACAACACAGGCACCCTTGCACCATGGGTTCATGGATAAGGAAGGTGCACTCAAAAAAGTCATTCAAATAGACAAGTATAATCCATCAATCTTCTTTATTCAGAGTGTCGTTTAAAACTGGCACACAGCAAACGCGTTTCGTTCCTTGATGCCAAAGGGACTTCATCAGGGCTTAAGAGTAAAATGAAGATTAGGTACTATGACGACCAATATTTGGTATCCGTATCGTCTGTATAATAAAGTCACATGAGGATGGAATAATATCCAATAATATCCAATCAGGCTTCAACTCTTTAGTATATTTCAATTATTTATATACCATGGTGTAAGGGTGCATGTGTTGGCGCTAGGCTGCCGAAACGGCGCCAGTGCAGGGAGAAAGAACAGGAATGCACTGTATTACGTAAATACAGTGCATTCCTGCCCTTTCACTTTGGCGTAGGGCCGTGCGGCCAGCTGACTTGCTGCACTGCCCTAAGCCGAATCCCCATTAATGAGGGCCCTTCTTTCTAATCCTCTATAAAAATCGCAGGACATATACCAGCTGGTATCTTTGCATTAGCCTCCGATGCACCCTATGCAAGCTCCAGCCGTACTCAGGGGCATATGTATGAGTGGCTTGTGCTGCGGGTGCATCACTTTTTGTGACGCTCCGGCAGTGCAAACCTTGAAATCATATCTATGAGGCCATGCAAAGCCACTTTGCGTGGCTTAGAATGGCCTCATAGATATGGAGTAAGGCAAGGCAGCGCAAATCACTGTGTTTACTGACTCTGTGCTCGGGAAGCATTCCATGGGCGTTGAGGTGGGTGTCCCATGGAACACCCATGGATTTTGACGCCCCTCCCAGATTTACAAAACCATGTAAACCTGGGGATGCGCCAAAACCTTGTCTTTTTTCTCTTCATTTATTACTCTTTCCTTATGTGCTGCATCCTGCAGCACAAGTAGAAAGAGGAAAACACCTCTCAGGATTGTTTTGTGCAGGAAGGTGCCCCTTCCTTCACAAAAGCAATCCTGCTGACAACACATGCACCCTTGCACCATAGTGCAATGGTGCCTCAGTTTGCGCTAGGCTGCCGAAACAGCGACAGCGAGAAAGGACAGGAATGCACTGCATTGGATAAATACAGTGCATTCTGCCCTTTCACTTTGATGTAGGGTAGCACAGCAAGGTGACTTGCTGTGCTGCCCTACGCCAAAACCCAATAAATCAGGCCCTCAGTCTTTTGTCACTGGAATAACAATTGTCCATCACCCTTCCATCGGTTTACAAGCAACCCTTCAATGTCCCTCTTTGTTGCATTCTGAATTGCAATATTGTTTCAATAGTTCTGCATTGTCTCACATTTACTTCCCTTATCTTCTTACCCAAAGGTAGCTTGAAGTTATTATGGAGCTAATGTGGTGTCAATTGCCAGCTTCGATTTCAAAAAGGCAACAGTGCAAAATACCATAAGTGGGCAGATTAACCAACGTAAAAATCTATTTTCTGCACTATATTCTAAACCAACGAGGTTTGTTCTTTATGAAAGAATCAAGATCTAAATTGCTTTTTGTGAGCATGATCTCATTCGTATATTTCTACTACACTGTTGTTGTTTTTTACGTTTTATGTTGATTGTCAACAAATTGTACAAAGGGTCAACTCTTAAAAATAAGACACCAAAAACTGTGATCCCCAAAAAAATGAACAGAGTTATTAGGACAAATATTTTGTAGAGTGTTTGATTACAGACATGATACAACAAAGGTTGCCTGGTGTACTACCTTAGAAGAAAACATCCACTTGATTTGTAGATGGCACACATTTAGAGTCCAAAAAAGATTATCCTATGCAGATGTCTCCATTTTTAAAATGACGTCTATGGACTCAACTGTAAGGTTATTGTTATTTCGATTAATACGTGATGTTTGAAAGGCACAGGATCGGCCAACCGCTTGGCTTCTTGGAACAAAGGACTCTCTGGTTTATGTCCCAGCGTCTCCCTGCCCCATTTCCAATGTTTAGCTTTGCTAGTAGCATTTCTCATGATCCAAGTGTTCTTGTATCTCTGTTCCAGTGTCTGCTATCCCTAACCCACTGTGGTTGTGGGGAACCCATAAATTCTTACACCCCAAAAAGACACCTCAATAGCACGCCCACGGGTGGATGGGTCAAGGATGGTGTTCAACCTCAATTTCATGAAGCAATGTGTTCTGAGATGAGTACAACATGACATATCAAAAATCAGCCAATTAAGTAAGGGCAGACTCAATAAATTAGTTCTAGGGCAGAATTAGAAAATGTAGTAGGATTTAATACAAAAATTCAAAGGTATGATACAGAAATTGTAAATGCAGATGCATTAGGTCATTGCATGAAGGCTCTCAGTAATAGAGCAATACTAAATAGTAAGAGATATCAGAAAATGTCTAAGTCTCAAGTGAGCAGTAAAATCATTAAGAAATCGGACAGCATCTCTTGTAGTACCTAAGAGATTTTAGCTCACCCCAGATTCAAGGGTTTATATACCTTTTTCTTGCATAGGAATGTATTCATTTCTGTAAAATCATCATGGTATGAGCAAAGGTATACAGTCTTTGCAAATCACAGTACAGACTTATTAAACAGGATATTGCCTTACCAGTTAAGCACTATCCCACTATATAAGTATTGATTCAGCCCACTCTATGCTAATGTCGTTCGGAGACGGCAGAAGAAATTAGTTACAAAACAACAGTAAAATATTGGGAATGAATGCAGTACAGTGAGAAGATGGATGAAACCTTGAACGGTTGCAACATTACTGAGCCCATGTTAAAAAAACGTATCCGAGAACAGCGAGAACAACGTTAATGGAAATAAACAAACTTGAATGTGTGCAGCAGAAATATTAAACAGTGAGCCTGCAGGTTGAGACATCCATTGTGAACAAGATGGTTTTGAGGCCTAACTGAGGCCTAGTTCGCATAAGTCAAGAATGGGCACTTTAACAAGTCACACTAAAATTCTTTCAAAAGCAACTGCATCGGGGGGCGTGGCTTGAGCAGCCACAAGATGGCCGCATTCCGCTGAGGCTCCGCGTCCGAGCGGAACCCTTCTCACTCTAAGGAGCGGGCCTGCCGAACTATACTCGAAATGGAGTAGATACCTACACGGAGCGGGAGCAGGGGCACAGGTAGCATTGTTTTACTCTTCATTTTTTGCCGCCTTTTGCCCTGTTTCCCTCGCGTCCCGCTCCTGTCAGTGTTGCGGGCGGCGCCCGCCATTTTGTTTGCGCCGCCGATATTCCGGGAATTACTCCCGAGTCTTGGATGGGAGCGGCGCTGGGGTCCGGGCGCTGATGCCTCCTTCTGCTTTCCTCCTCTCCTGCTCAATGGCAATAAAGTAAGCCTCTGCCTGCTGCTTCCTGGAGGGAGGGTGATGTGTGGAATCCCCTCACGGCCGCGCTGTTCACCTGGAGGTTTCGGGACGAGGAGAAATGTTTTGGCCTCTGGAGTGCTACTGGAGCGGTGTATCTATACACTTATTTTGGTGCTGAGAGACTTTTTGTTATTAGATGCTGCTGCGTGTCTCCACCTTTCCTCCTAGTCGCTGGTTGGATGCATGCCAGAGCGTTTTTCCGTCATAAGTGACCCTCAACCTGGCCGGTTATGCCTCGGAGAGGAGTTGGTCATCTCTGAGGGTTGTTGCTGCATAACCTACGCCTCTATTGTTGTGTCATTAACTGTATTTCGTTGCTATGGACTACATTTGAGGTGTCTTATCGCAATTTCAGGGTCACTCTGGATATCTTTTATCCTTTTCTTACATGGAGCAATCTTCCTCCCCTGCTCCGAGAGATACGTCAGTAAAAATGGCTACTATCCGCAAGGACTCGACTGCGGCTGCATCTTCCAAGCGTCAAAAAAGGAACCGAATTCTCCCTCCAAGTCTCCTCTACCCATTACCATGGAAGACCTCATGGAAGAGCTCAAGCATATAAAACCCTTCGTGATTGACACTAATGCTACAATTCAGCGGCTGGAGGAGAAGTGGTCCAGTCTAGAGGCTCGGATGTCTGAGGCGGAGCAGAGAATCAGTGACACTCAAGATGTAGTTCCTCAGGTGGCGGCCATGTCAAAGGAAATTGCTCTTCTTAAAACGCAGACAGAAGATTTGGAAAATCGCAATAGGAGAAACAACCTCAGAATTTATGGTATCCCGGAGGGAGAGGAGGGTGCGGACATGATTACCTTTCTGAAGACTCACATTCCGAAAATTGTTGGCCTTAAGGATGGCACTCCTCTTAATTTACAGCGTGCACACCGCATTGGCCCTAGCCCTAGGGACCAATCCGTGGCTTCAGTCGTTGCTCGTCCTAGAGGAATAATTGTTCTATTTTTGGAATACACTGAGCTCCTGATGGTCCTTTCAGCTGCGAAGCTCAGAAAGCAGATGTTGTGGTCCGGCCAAAAGTCTTCTTCTCTCAGGATGTGGCGCGGGCAACTGCAGCTCGCCGCAAAGAGTTCCTTTCTCTTCGCCCTGATCTCAGATCAATGAACGCCAGATATGGCCTCGTACATCCTTGCTTCTTCAAGGTAACCTATAAAGAACGCTCCTATTCCTTTGATCGTCCTGAAGATCTGCGCGAATTTATCTCTCGCCATAAGAAGGACACGATGGACGTTGGGGGCTCCTGAAAAATGTCCTACTACAGTTCTTCTACAATTACTCTGTATTCATTTTAGTGTTTGAAAGATATTTGCTCTTACTTCCTAGGAGTTAATATAGTTTTGTTGTATTCATTGTTAGATTGCTTGATTTTGTTCGATGCTCTCTGCAAGCCATTTCAGAATGTTGTTAATGTTTATCTCCTTCGACAGATGTCTTCCTCCCAATGTCCAGCTCCTTTCCTGATGTGTCCGCGCCCTGTGCTCTCTCATCCTGCTCCTCATGTTTACAGTCTATCCTGATGTTTGGTAAGTGTCAGTCTTTGCATGAGTCACCCCGTTCAGTGGTCGGTTTGTTTCTCTTTATTCAATGTATGTTACTCCTGTGCGACGCTCTTTCTCCATTTCTTTTTCTATTTTCTCAATTACTTAGCTCCCTGCTATGTATTTGCTTTTTGTATATATATCGGGTTCCGATGGCTCCGGTTGCCTTGGTGGACTCTGCCATCTGTCCTTCCTTTGCTGCTCCCCGCCTCCACATGCTTTCTTTTCCCTTTCCCTGGACTTGTATTCCGTCCTCCCTGACCGAAGTCCTTCGACTCTGTGTCAGCCTTTTGATGTTTATCAATGACTTTCTTTTTCTTTTTCTATTTCTATTTTTTCCTATTCTTTATCTCCCGGTTTTCCCCCTTTTTTCCTTATTTAGTTCTCCTGTGTTGTCCTATCTTTCTTCTGCTATTTCTCTTGAATGTGTCTTTTTTCTTTTTCTTCTTTTCTCATACGTCCTTCTTGTATTTCATACTCTCCTTCCCCTTTTTATAATCCTGATTTTTTACTCCTTTTTTCCTCTCCTTTATGCATATTTATCTTTGTCTCCACGCATCAGTATTATCTTCTTTGGTAATTGGTGCATTGAATGTATAATTCTATCGAATTTTGGAATGCTCATGGTGGTGAATAATGCTCTTCTTTTCTGCAATGACTGATAATATTCGAATTATTTCATGGAATGTAAAAGGACTACGTAACCCTATCAAAAAACAACGTGTACTTACCCATCTTTCCAAATTACAGTGTAAAATTGCAATGCTGCAAGAAACACATCTTAATGACAATAATGTTAATTTACTCAAAAAGCAATGGGTGGGACACGTGTATAGCTCCCCATCTCAAGACAGGAGGAATGGAGTGGTAATACTCTTTCACAAGTCATTATCCCTTACTGTGGAGAGAGAGGAGAAAGATAAGGATGGTCGGTGGCTTCTCCTTCATACTATTATTAATGGATCCCGTGTCTCCCTGCTTAACATTTACGGACCCACAGGCATTGATTCACAGTTTTGGCAATCCATGTCCCACACTCTCCACTCGTGTTCTGACTCCAATCTAATTGTGGGTGGTGACTGTAACCAGATCATGGACCCCTTTATAGACAGGAAGTCCTCCTCCAGATATACCCCCACCAAAATGCAAAAAACTTTTGCTAATACTATTCTTTCGAGGGGTCTGACAGATGCCTGGAGAATATATAACCCTGTTAGCTTGGAATATACTTTCTATTCTCCTACTCACAACTCTTCCTCTAGAATCGACTATATTTTCTTGAGTCCTCATCTTCTTTCCAGTCTACTTCATGCAGAGATTGGCTCCATTCTTATCTCTGATCACGCCCCCGTTTTAATTACTTTGGATCTCCCTTCCCCTCCGTCTAAATCCCGTCGATGGCGTTTTAATAATTATCTTCTTAAAGATCCTTCCTTCCTTGCACGCTTTAAAGAATTTGCGTCCAAATTTTTTCTTCTCAACGGCAGCCCAGACATGCCCATGCATATGGTATGGGATGCATTTAAAGCTACTGCACGAGGTTTCATTATTAATTATGTAGCAAGTAAAAGGAAACAACTCCGCAAGGAATCTGCTGATATACTATCCTCCATTAAGAAATTGGAACATGAATACTTTTCCTCTAATAAACCTGATACCCTTAAGAATTTAGTTCAGGCAAAACTTGACTTCAATAAGAAATCCACGGAAGAGGCTTCAGGGACCTTATTAAAAATTAATTCCAAATTCTATGGTGGTCGCAATCGAGCCGGTAGAATGCTGGCAAATTACCTGAAGATTAAATCTCAAAGATCCAGAATAGTCAAAATTATTGATGATCATGGTACTCCTCGCTTTAAAAATGAAGAGATATTGAATTGTTTTACAGATTTTTATAAGACCCTATATACCCCTGAGTCCTCTCCCTCGGATGCGGACTTGGACTCTTATTTCGACTCATTACCTCCCCGCTCCTCTCCTCCTCCGGATTGTTCTATTCTGAATCAAAATATATCTATATCTGAGGTTACTTCTGCCTTGTCTTTGCTACCTAAGGATAAGGCTCCTGGCCCGGATGGTTTTTCTGCCGAATTTTATTCCTGTTTCTCCCATGTCCTTCTGCCTCATCTTTTGTCTCTCTTTAAACATTTTATTTCCAATGGTGAGCCCCGGGGATCCTTTTTGGAAGCCATGATTTGTTTAATTCCCAAAAAAGGTAAAGATCCTTCCTTGTGTGCTAATTATCGCCCCATCTCTTTGATCAACCTTGATTGTAAAAATTTTGCAAAGATATTAGCCCTTCGTATTAATCGGGTGCTTCCAGATTTGATCGGCTCTGAACAGACAGGGTTTGTTAAGGGTAGGACGATTGCGGATAACTCTAGAACTTTTCTTAATATTATTCATCTCGCATCTAAAAGTCTCTCCCCTATGGCTGCCATAACTCTTGATGCGGAGAAGGCCTTTGACCGCGTCCATTGGTCTTTCATGATGCGTGCCCTTAAATGGCACGGTTTTGGCCCCCCTATTCTGTCTCTTATTAACTTACTATATTCTTCCCCATCCACTTCTGTTTTTGTCAATGGCTCTCAATCCTCTTATTTCCCTTTACAAAGGGGCACGCGTCAGGGCTGTCCTCTTTCCCCTTTATTGTTTATCCTCTCTCTTGAGCCCTTTCTTCATTCTCTGAGACACTCTTCCTCCTTCCGAGGCTTTACTCACAAAGCCGTGGAAATTAAATTTACTGCATACGCTGATGATATTATGTTATATGTTTCAGACCCTTCTACCTCTTTACCCGCCTTCACGGATCTTCTTTCTTCTTACTCTGCCCTCTCTGGTTATAAATTAAATTTCTCCAAGTCTGAGGTGCTCCCATTAAATAAATATTGTCTGAAGAGTATGTTTGATGGTGTCGATTTTAAATGGAATACTGATAACATTACCTGCTTGGGGATTAGATACTCATCTTCCATTGCAAAAACGATTCAGCTTAACCTGGAAGAGGCTTTTTCAAAAGTAAATCACTTGACAAACAGCTGGTCCCCGCTTTTTCTGTCATGGTGGGGTAGATTAGACACAATCAAAATGATGTTGCTCCCCATTATTAATTTCTACTTGTCCATGCTACCAGTAAAACTTCCCCTCAAGTTTTTTAAAACCCTCAATGGTGCTTTGAGTAAATTTCTCTGGAATGGTCGGAAAGCCCGTATTTCATTAGCATTTTTGTCTCTTCCTAAAGATCAAGGGGTGTTCTTTTTCCCAACTTCCGGCAATATCACTCCTCCTTTCTTCTCCGCCAAGTGTTATCGTATTCATGTGCTTCAGAAGGAGATCCCACCTCTGTTTGGCATAGATTGGAAGAATCTCTCATTTTCCCATTCCCTCTCTCCATGTTGGTCAATTTTACTCATCCCCTCGCTCTTTCAACTATCCAACGATTTCAAAATTTATTTCCTCCTTTCATCCTGTTAAGTGTAAATCTTCCAGTCCGATACAAATTTTTTTAGACTCACCTCTATGGTTTAATAAGTCCATCAAGCTGTCAAATCGAACTATCTACTGGAAAAAATGGGCTGATAAAGGGATCCTTCTCGTTAAGCACTTAATACAGGATTCTGTCTTTCTCTCTTCACAAGAGGTCAAATCTAAATTCGACGTACCTGATTCCTCACTTTCCAAGTATGATTCCTTAAGGCTGCTATTGACAAATCAACTGTCCCTCCTTTCTGGATCTTCCCCCACTTCTCCGGACCCCCTGATAGAACCTCTGCTCATTACTTCCTCCATTCGGGCTTCTCATATCTACAAATATCTTCATTTTTCCTCTCATAGCCGCCCTAAAAGCAAGGTTGAGCTCTTGTGGGAATCAGATTTACAACATACCCTCTCTATACACACTTGGAACTCTCTTTGGACACGCATACACCGCACCTCATGCACTGCTAGTACCACTCAGACTCTATATTATTTTTATCAAAGATTATTTTTGACTCCACTCACTCTCTCCAAATTTAGTTCAGATATATCTCCGAATTGCTGGTCATGTCCCAATACTCAGGGCACATTAATGCATTCCTTTTTTCACTGTCCTAATGTTGCTCGATTTTGGACCAAGGTATGTGAATCAATCTCCTCCATTTGCTCTGTTAATTTTCCTTTTGACATTCACTCCATATTCTTGGGAAGCAACTCTATAAAATGGTTTGGGTCGCGCAAGGTGGGTATTTTTGTGGACCTGTTAATTGCTATTGCCTTTCAGGTAATTACCTCTAATTGGAAAGATGCTACTAAAGTCTCTTTCTCTGCCTGGTGGAACCTTCTTTGCTATCATCACAGACTGGATAGAGCTTCTGTCACTACCTCGCAGCAACTTATTCGGAAGGAAGTCTTCTGGTCTCCTCTCACCAACCATTTATCCTCATCTGCGCTGCGTGTTGAGGACAACACCTTTGTTTACCAACCACCATGAGTATTTGACTTTTTCACTTCTCTATACGATTTCAATGTGTCATTGCACAGTTTTTCCATGGTTTTAAGATCCGAACTGATTGCTCTTTTTGAAATAGTGTTATAATATACTATTGGATAAGGACGTTATTTTGCTTTCTTTTCTTTCTTTTCTTCTTTCTTTCCTTCTTCTTCAGTTTCTTTTTCCTTTTCTCCTTTCTTTTTCTTGCTTTTTCCTCTCTTCTGTCTTTTCTGTTTTTTCTTCTTTTTTCTTTTTTAGCAAATTGAAAATTGTAAAAGCTTTCTAGTTACATGGTACATCTTTGTATTAATGCTCTTCTCTATTGGACAATTTGATATTATTAATACATCTCCTATGTTTTGAGTTCCACTACAGTCGATATTTAATTCGTAACCCCTTTTTGTTTCCAGCTATATAAGCGTGTTATATATTGTACCTCTGTTTTAATTGCTTCAATAAAGCTCTTTAAACTCAAAAAAAAAAAAAAAAAAAGCAACTGCATCAGATAAATGTATACATCTAAATTAGAATAATCCCATATTCTGCACTTTGTTAATAAAGCACAATTTTTAAGTGCACAAAAACTCCCACACCTCTGTCCATTGCGCCCAAGGAGTCTGTGTCTCCCTGACACAGTGTCTATGGCCTCATATTCACTGTCTATGTTTCTTTTTCCCAATCTACAGGCCTTCTGTTTCAATGTCCCAGTTTCTATATCCCAACTACACTTTATGTGTTTCCCTGACTTACTGTTCATGATAGTATTTGTCTCCTTATTTACGTATCCACTTCTCCCTGTCCCAGTGTTTATGTACATGCATGCAACCTACCCATGCCTCACTTCACTAATCACAGCATTCTTGTTTGAAACCATATCCCTGCAATCTAACAATACCTAATTTCCGCTTGCCTATCCATTCATTCCACCAACCATTGCACAAACTCACATGAACTCACATCCCAGTAATGATCATTACTAACTCTGATTAATTTATTCTACCACAAAGAAACTGGAGTAAAATGTATGAAAAGATTTTCTTGATGACACAAGACTAACGCAAGAACAACCAATACAAACCAACACCCAATATCCAACTAATAATCAACAATAACTACTCGATTACCCACTAGCCATGAGTTCCGGAGTAGCATACTACTAGCTGTAAAGCAATTCAGAGCCTCATCAGGTGTAATAATTGCTATATAAAAGCTATTAAAATACAATACTAGACAATCCCTAGTGTCTCTGTCTCTTATCCTTGTGTCCTTCTCTTGCAGCCCCTACCAAGTCTTCCTCTCAGTATGTCATTCTCCCTGTGCCTCTGTCCCACTGTTTATCTCAATTTCTTCCTATCCCAGTACCTGCCATATTTTCGCCACAGCATCTCAATCTCCTTTCCCCATGTCTGTGCCCATGTCAAGTTTCCCAACTGCAAAACCAGCTCAAATTAAGCACTGCAAGAGGGACAACTAGGCATTGCCATAAAATTTCACATCCTCCTCCCCCAAATACCTTCTAGACCAGATAAGGAAAAATAAACACATCATGGTGGACTAAAAAAAAGACATGTTTATTACTCTTCCTGGCCCTTTGCATAGACAACTGGGAGAAATTAGCACAAAGTTAGAAAACAACTTGTTCGCCTTTCTAGAATTGCACTAAAAATGCTTTAAATGTTGTAGAAATATTCATGTTAGGAAATGACTCATAGGAAAAAAGACTAAATGCATAATGTTTAGAACGCTCGTAAATAAACTGTGAAAATACATTATCTAAGCACATGTAAATTAATGCGTGCTTCAAAGACATTTTTTTTCTCTGCATCAAGCATTCATTTCTTAACGTGTATATTAGCAAGGCCCACAAGTTTTTTCACTCAACTCTTGCTCACAGTTGCATGAATTAGATATTTTGCAAAACTGCTTAGCATTAGTGACATCTTACAGAAATGTGCTGACTATAACATCATGTTCATCTAGCTTCTCATCCCATGTTAGATCATATCTTAGAATACAAAGAGTTCACTTAAACTGTTTATGCTAAATGATGACTTAGAGGCTTTCTGAATGATGTTTCCAAATAACATACATAGATGCTTTCATATTACTGACTAGCTATTGTTCATGCATCGAGCTCATGGAGCATCTTATACCTTAGGTAAGATGGTTCTCATGAGAACCTTCCCTCATGTAATAATTACTGCAACAATAGTATTGACTAATGGCAACAAGGGTACAGACTGTGAGAATCAGAAGCCAAAGCATCGTATGACTGACAGCATCATTTTGTGAACTATTCTTATTGGATATCGACAGAGGACGCCTACTGAATTGTTACGAAAGTATAAATCTATATTAATGAGTTTTCCTAGGTAGTTAGCGGGGCTTCCATTTTTTCTTGTTCCTTTTTCACTTCCATTCCATTACCTTACCCATTTATCCGGTGGTTTTGCCGCTGGACCTCTCCTTGTCCTGAGATTCTTCTTAATATAGAGTTAATTTCTTAGTTATTTCCCTGAGGTGACAACTTTTGGATTTTGGTGATCAATGCTATTCCAAAGATCGCACTTTTATTTACAGTTGTTACTGCAGCTGTAGGGAACTCGGCTGAGTTTCCAGAACTACTCTTTATGAGAAGATAATTTTTCTTCTTCTTCGCCCTTCTCCAGAGGAACTCTTCATGGGTTCTGTTTAGAATAGGTCCTTTACTTAGCCTATTGGGTTTCTTTGCGGAACACTGTGAATTTTTTCCTAATGTTGACTTCTAATCAAATCTATTTTATATTTCTGTAAACCTAATTAATCTAAATAGAGAGATTTAGATATTCTAACCTTATGATAAATAAAGGTTTTGAAACTCTTTAACAACCTCTCATCATTGACTGATCGCAAATTCAAAATGTCATTGATGTTTTGAATTGATTTAGGAAAGCTCTAATTCGCCTAGGGTAGAAAAGGTCTCTTAACCTCTCTGGACCCACAAGCATTCTCTACGGCGTGATTGTAAGTGGGTGTATATTAAGATTGAACCATCTTGGTGAGTCCTTGGGCTCCCGTACAACTACGACTTTGTGAGGTAGACTGTTATGGTCCTTTGTTTCGGAAACCTGACCTAGGTAGAAGATCTTTGCCTCCCCCACAAGGCCCTCATATATGGCTAATGATCTAGGGATTCTTGGCTGAGGCTACCAGCCTCTAAATCCTGCAATATCCAGGAGGCTACAAAACCCGTAGTGTTTCAGCAGGTTTGACAAATTGCCATTGTGATTTTGTCGACAGCCCTGTTCCTTTATTCTACTGTTGTTCAGCCATTTTTTTTCAGCCACGCATGGAAATACCCAGTTGGGGAAACTGCCAGAGACTTCTGCCCCGGGCATGGTGGGAGTTGTAAGGGAGGCACAGAGTAACCTTCACCCTCATGGCAATAATACATGTGGGAGCTACATGTCTCTGACAACAGCTGCCCAGGAGTTTAACAGATGTGCTTCATTCATATAAGTTGCAGATAGGGGTATTTTACCAGAATATCGAGATTTTAATATCAGCATGCCTAAGAATTATGGGCAAAATAAATTACCACAATATTGAGATTGTAAGAATATATAGGTAACTATAGATTTACCATTTTTAACGCCACAGATAATTATCTCTCTAGCATATGTACCAACAAGGCTCATAGACGTGGAGTTACAAATAGTAAAACTATACTTATCTGTACATATGTGTTTTCACAAAAT
The DNA here is from genome assembly GCA_963921515.1 of Calotriton arnoldi. Lineage (NCBI taxonomy): Eukaryota > Metazoa > Chordata > Amphibia > Caudata > Salamandridae > Calotriton > Calotriton arnoldi. The sequence goes on along the minus strand of CAWUFW010005042.1, from coordinate 454,649 downwards.
AGTGCTAGTTGATATTTTGGCCACAGTATGTTAGCAAGTGGATATTTTTGTCCTCGATCTTCTGGCCTACAACACACATAGCATCCCTCTCTCACTTTCAGCCAATCAGCATTCCGCACGTCTGCATGCTGCCAATCCGGGTACACCACAGGCTTTGTTCTAGAGCTTTCTTCCACAGCCAATCCCTGAGACTGTAGACAATTGTTCAGGTATATAACCAGGCTGAGCTATGCTTAGGTACAAGCTTCACAGCCAGTTGCGGCTCCTGGAGGGAGTGCTGCGGGGCGGCGGGGCCGTGGAGGGGCAGGGTGGGGGGTAGTAAACTCCGGCATACGGCCGAACGGAGGTAAGTACAGAAATAAGTAAATAAAACGAATTACATTGCGCGCGCTGCAACGCCAAATGGCAATGCGGCGCGCGCAATGTAATTTGTTTTATTTATTTATTTCTGTACTTACCTCCGTTCGGCCGTATGCCGGAGTTTACTACCCCACCCTGCCCCTCCCCCGCCGCCCCGCAGCACTCCCTCCAGGAGCCGCAACTGTTCACAGCATCAGTAGGGGTAAGTGGTGTTATCACAGAGCTCTCATTCAAATGAAGACACCAAAGTCACATTCTTGTCATGACATACTTTACTCACACTCACTCTTCAGTCTGACCACAACATGCAGAGTCTCTCTCGCAACAAACTCCCTCAAAATGTAAAGGGGACCTTTCAGAAGTATGAAGTATGTCCTTGTTTTTTCGACATCCCAACATTACAAATTTATAAAAGATTTTCCTTGGGTCTTAAACCAGCTGATTTGTGAACTCCCCATTGAAATGCTATTGACAGAATTTGTTTTTAAACGGAACAAACAAGAGTAACACAGACTCTACTGGGCGCAAAAGTTGGCATTGTATATTTCTCTAGCCAGGCACCGAATTATTAGAAATGGAAAGCTACAAATCATGTTGAAAAGAATATTTCTGCAACTATTTAATGCCTCCAATATTTATGTGTTTTGTGTATTAACTGACTTGCCTCAGGTTTTGTGTAGCACTATTGTTAATCTGGCTATGCTTCAATTACACATTCAGGATGGTTAGACATGGTAAGTGCTTGTTGCTGACCTTTGAAATGATGCCCAGGTCATGAGTTTGGGTCCTGGCAAGGCCAACTCATCCTTCAAAAGTTGATAAATTGAGTAGCGATTGGATTGGTTGATAATAATATAGCCTTATAGCCCGCCGGAGCGGGCTATACCGGCCATTAAAGGCCTGCTCCAGCGTTAAAGTCGGCGAGGGCCTTTAACAAGGGAGCAGGACTTAAATGGCCGGTATAGCCCAGCTACGAAGGTCTATAAGCCTATTAGAACGTTCTGCCACTAGAGGGCAGAATGTTCTAACAAATAAAACAAAGGCCTCTCGGAGCCTGAGGTGGTTTAAATCCCCTCAGGCTCCGAGAGGCCTTTGTAAAACAACATTGGAATGTTGCTTTGAGGGCTTTTACCAGCCTGTAGAAGCTCGGCGGATGGCCACGTCCCCCTGCAGGGGGACACTAGAGGGGACAGCCCCTTAGCATTTCCCCACTGCCCGGAAGGGGCTACTAAATTTTCTATGGCCACCTGGTCGGAAGAGGACAATAGCAAGTGCAGCAGATCTCGCCTCCCCCAGGGACGACGCACTTCCGGGAGGCTGAAGGCATTTAAGTGGGCAGCTCACCTGGGCAAGCCCTCTTTTCCGGACAAAGCAGCAAACACTTAAAAAAGCATTGGGCCGCAGCCCCAATACGTAAGATTCAGCACCGGTTAAAGAATGAGATGGCAACGCAATTGCCGGTGGCTGGAGATTGGTTCAGGAGAGGTGCCAGCGGTTAGTCCTTGACAGCGCTGCACTCGGATGATCACCCGTAGGATAACCCTACCTGTGTATATATTATATATGCATAACAAGAATGCAAATAAACTTGCGACAGTTTTCCCACAAGAAAAAGGTGTTGGTGTGTTTTGTTATTCATAATGCAACTGTATAACTGTGTTTTTTCCAAGTTAGGATTCCTATAACGTTATGTGAGATAACAGGGGGCTAGGGGTGGGAATGCTAGGATCCCTCCATTGTATTCAATGGAGTTCTCCACATTCCAATGTTCTAATATCTGCTATGTATGTTGCTTAAAAATTGTGGTATTAAGTGCTCTATAAAAAAAATCAAGCTACTATTTTTTTAAAACATGCTTATCGCCTTTACCAATCCGTTAACCAAACTTAAGACTCTTGAATGAGAGTAGAAGTCCTGTGAGCTGAATATGGACATAGAAAATAATACCACTTTTGCAAACTCAGCAACAGGAGCCAACTATGGATTGGTGACTGCCGCGTGAGAGCAATGCTCGGTTCATCCGCAGTACTGCTTTATCAATAGACTTATAGAAGAGGTTTCAATATCACATAGAGTCCCATTTAGGGTGTGGTGAAGTTATCAGTGCAGCATTTCCAGCAGAAACACAATAACCTTGTGGAATGTAAAGAACAGTGCAAGCCAAAGTGAATTTTTCAAAGTGTTAGTGATTTTTCCCTAAACACCTAACATTAGGCCATTGAAGGAAAGTTCAGAAAAAGAGATCAGCAAAATGAGAAGTTATAACAGCAACTTTACGTATATATATATATATATATATATATATATATATATATATATATATATATATATATATATATATATATATATATATATATATATTGTTTATTTGGGAATTTTGTTACACTGAGGAAAGAAAATGAGTGAAATCTAGGGTCAAAAACAAAGGTAAACCGTGTTCTCTAATGGTTGACTCTTTATAAATAGGCCTGGGAAAAACATTGCACTGAAACCTGACTGAATGTTCCCTACAGAATCAATTTTCCATTGATTTCACAAAACACTTTCACGTCCTAAAATTCTGCAGAATTTCCTTGTTTCTCTGCTTTCTCTTTCTGGATTGTATCTTGGATTATGGGCCACCACAAAATGACGAAATGTTCTCAAACTTTCTTGTTTTGTGACTTTTCTTTGGCACCTTTTTCTGCTCTTTCACAGAATGCAAAATTCCACACAGCTCTGCTGTCTCGCTGCCTTGTTCCACAAAATAAAAAAAAATGCTCAGGCCTACTTATAAAACATTGATAACAATGGGTATCCCATTAACATGAAAACAGGACTAACAACTATCGGCCTCGACAAGAGACTCATTAAACATGCCACTGATAGCAGAGCATTAGACTCTCTGGGGCATATTCTCAAGGACTTATCGCTGAGTTAGCTGCACTTTATCGCAACCAAAGTGGCGATAAATGCATCGCACCATTCACAAGCAGGCGCTAACAGCCGATATCACCAGTCTACCCGCGATAGCAGCTGCAAAAAACATCACCACGGATGACACCGGCAACTAACGCTACTGAGATGCAGAGTAGGCGTTCCCGTGCAGAAACCCGCGAAAACACCACTCCGCAACATTCTCAACGACCAGCCAGATAGGCGATAAGATCCAAAAACATGCGATAAGGCGCGTTAGCAGCATGGAATTAACACCTGCTCCTACCTGGTGCTAAGTCGGAGGACAACCTGCACCATAAAAGGGAGCCCATCCCACAGCCACACCAGAAGAACAACAGATGCCATGGAGCTACTGATCATGCAGCTCGGAGCCCCAAGAGGGCCACAACACCCACCGCCACCACCGCCAGGACCCCCACCCCCAGGACTCCCCCGGACTACCACAGAGGCAGCGCAGACAAAGACACCGGACCTTCCGAAACGCACCAGCCTCGAAGACTTAACGCCAGAGGAAGTCATTGCCCACTACAGGCTCAAAAGGACAACCATCCTCCGCACCCTGACCCTCATTGCCTACAGGCTGACGGTACCAACACAGCGGAGAACCAACATCCCTCCACAGACAAAGTTGCTGGCCGTGCTGCACCTGTTGGCCTCTGGGACCTTCCAACCAACAACTGCCATAGTCGGAGGAGTCTCACAGCCAGCCCTGTCAAAGTTCCTCACACCTGTCTTGTATGCCATCATCAGCTAGGTACCCCAGCAACTTTACTTCCCACACACTGTGCAGGAACAGCTGGAGATCAAGCAAGGCTTCTACGCCATAGTTGGCTTCCTGCACGTGTTGGGGGCAATCGACTGCACACATGTACTCCTCGTGCCCCCTGCCGCCACTGCACACAATTACCGCAACAGGACACACACGCCTTCCATCAATGTGCAGGCAATAGTGGACCACCGAGGACTCTTCACCAATGTCGTCGCCAACTACCCAGGCAGTGTGCATGATTCCTTCATCTTCCGACAGTCCATCATCAACCAGCGCTTTCAGGATGGCACCAATGGAAATGCACTGCTCGTCGGTAAGTAACAACTGAACACACCACACACCTCAACTCCACCAAAATACAACTCACAACTCTGGGAATGCACACGTCACAAAATCACATACAACATGACAACCAACATCCCCACATCCCAGACACGACAACACAACTTACTGTGGCAACCTGGGCTAGCCATGTACACAAGCCATCAACGGCATGGCACCTCAGCCACACAATAGCAGAATGTGGGGAGAGGTGGGAACCAGGCATGTGCGAAGGAGGCAAGTGACCCATGAATGTGAATGTACACAATGCCAAGTGTGGCGTGGATGTGCTGGACAGACCTGAGTATGCAGACCACAGACATTTCCATGTCGACATACACTGCTGGTGTCTGCAGTGTACTGGACAGTGGACGCAACCATGTCACCTCAGGCAGTGAGTGAGACCTGGGACATGTAGCTGTGTCGTACCCCCCTGTAGGCGTTGCCGGAGTGGGCTGGCATAGGACAGTCCAGCGTAGGGGTGTGGATGATCACCCCGGGGCTCTGGGCGTGGTTAAGTGTTGGGCTTGCCAATGAAGTACCTAATGCGTGTGTCTCTGTTGTAGTGTCGGCGCCACCCTTCCTGCAATGGACAAAGTTGCAATGTAACATGCCCCCGGAGTGCGGGCTCGGCCGAAGGGATGAATGAATGAGCGCAAGCCCGCTCGGGGTCCGGGATCATACATGCCAACTGTTGTGTGTGTATCGCTAATGCCGCAGCATGAGCCAAAGGTCTTGCCTCGACCGCATCGCGAGTTCAGCCAGCCATGAACTCTACATCTGTGTCCGCCCTATCCTTACCATAGGCCTACACACACGTGGCCGCCCACCTTCAATGCACAACATCACAGTGTCGTTGTCAGGCTTGTGGACATGCGCAGACAGGCATGACAATGGTGTGGCGTAGGAGTGCAAGTGATGCAACCGCGCAGCGCACACAAGTAATTAAGCTCGGAGGGAGGGAGGAGCAGCAGTGAGGCTACGTACTACACATTGATGGCGCTCATTTGCTACAAGCAGTATATGTCACACAGGATTCACAATGACACACATATCACACGCCAATCAACTTGTGAGCCTGCCAACACATCATGCAGAACCAACTATTGACTCATGTCTCTCTGCACTGTCACAGGTGATCAAGGATATGCACTCTGCCCTTGGATGATGACACCCCTCTGAGCCACGAACACACAGGCCCAGAGGCAGTACAATGCGGCCCACAAACGCACCAGGGGCATCGTGGAACGCACATTTGGCGTGTTGAAGTCACGTTTCAGGTGCCTGGACATCACAGGTGGGAGGCTCCTGTACAGCCCAGTCATTGTGTGCAAGATGATCGTTGCATGTTGTGTGTTGCACAACATATGTGTACGCACCAATGCCCCATGGTTACGAGTGCCAGATGCACCGGACGATGATGAGGAAGATGAGGCAGGTGGACCACACCCCACTGCAGCTGCAGCAGGAATAGCACGTAGGAACAACATCATTGACAATTTCTTCACATGAGGACGTCACATTGTGGCAGTCCTTGGCAATAATGAGACAGTACAAAATGACCACAGGCACAGCATGTGCAAATAAATTCATTTCAACACGCATTCCCTGAGTTTCTGTATGTGTGCTGCAGTGTGGCACGGGGATCAGGGACATGATCCAGAGTCATTGTGGGTGTGCAGTGTGCTTAACTTAATTGTGCATGTGTGCCATTGTGAAACATGTCGACCACTAGAGACACCCACTAAGGACTCATATCTAGCTACTGAGGGACATAATATCCCACTAGCAGCACCACACATCTTTTACTAATGACAGAGGGACCACTTTAATAAATAATAGCCACTCTCCCTCCAGTCATTTTTTAACACACTAGTTGAGACCTCACTTCCACTCACACGCACGCACCTAACGGCTTGTTTCATCAAAAGATCTCTGAAAAAGAGACCCTTCGGGGGACCCGTAGGGCATTGCAGCGCCGGCCCGACGAGGAGCAAAAAGCCCAATGATGAAGCATGACATCCTTCGGGGTGTGTGAGGGCATCATGATGAGGACACACTGTCCCCACACATAGAGTAGCACAGGACACCTTTTCCCTTTTTCTTTCTCCACTTTGAACTCTCCTCTTAAGGAACAGTGACCCCCCTTTATATACCTGTGTGCCATTGTGCCCATCTCCCCCCGTCCCCCCAGTCCCTGGTCGGTACTCACCCTGTTGATGTTGTGTCAGGTCATGTTGAGCAGTGTCCCGATCCCCGACTCCTGGCACCGTATCCCGACTGATGACTGTGGCCACCATTTTCTCAATGCCATCCGGCTCCTGGTGTGCCGCTGGTCCCCCACCTCCAATCTGCGTTGCTGCTTTCATGTTGGCATCGAGTTTCTTCTTGGTTTTGCCCTTCACATCATTCCAGCGCCTCTTGACCTTTTCCATTGTCCTCCTCGACACTCCGACTCCATTCACGTTGTTCACGATGTGCTGCCATATTTCCATTTGTGTTGCCGATGACACAGTGGAGGTGACGAACAGTTGTTGGTAGTGTTCTGTCACCTCCGTGACGATGATCCAGTTTTCCTGCGGACTGAACCCTGTCTTCCTCTTCTCCTTGCCCTTCCCCGGCCCCGGGGTTCCTGGCTGGTCGTCTGTGGGGCTTGTGGGGTTCGCGTTGTCCTCTGAACTCGGTCCGGGTGCGTCCATGGTGCTACGCAGCTGCATTTTTTTCTCTTTTTTTTCCTCTGCTTTTATAATGCATTTTCTTGCATGTCACGTGGGAATCGCAGGCCTGTCGCTGGTTATCGCTGAATTTTGTTTCGCGATTTGGGACATCGCAACTTTTTTGGCGTTTGTGTTTCGCATTTTTTCAGCGTCGCGTTACTTTTAACACGGGCATTTGTCGCGTTATCGTGGGACTATCGCATAGTGCCGCCGGGTTGGGAATACTGCGTTAACACGGTGTTCTTTTCCCGCCATGGACTGCGATGTGAGAAATTGCATTAAGCGAATTTGGCGATAGTTAACACACATTCTTGAGAATATCCCCCTTTGTTCCTCATTCTTTTTACAGATCAGACCCTATTTGTATATCCCCCTCTCTCATCATCAAGCTCCTACTTTCAACTGAATATAAAATTGCTTTTCCCTCTTCCCTTCCACTTCTGTACTCATCCACCACCACTCACTATCTTCATGCTTCCTACCTGCTAATTAGATTTTTGTCTTCCTTTTTAGGTGGACGTTTACCAGACAGTGCAGCTGTTTGGGTGCAAAGACTTGTTGGGAACATGCCAAAGGTTTACCTGGGAATGTATTCTGCCCATTGCTTACCATTGGCTTTCTGTTTTGTCACTCACATTTGCCTGCTTTCTATTCATTGGCTATACTGCTTTCTATTCATTGGTTATACTTTTTTAGCCCATCCATCTTATCTTTATTACACCCAAGGAGCATAGCCTGTTTATCACTTCTCTGATTCACTCCTTCTATTTTAACGAGTGCTTGCTTTTTGAGAATTTTTTTTTCTCGAAAATCATGCATGTTTTTCCAGCTGTCTTTCTGGTATGTTTGCCCACTCTTAGCACTCCTCATTGTTTTCTCTCACATGTTTCGCTCCCCCCCCCCAAACCTATCACCTGTTGGCCTTGTCTATGCCCCCTCATTCTGCCCTTTATGCCATTTGCCTTCCTCCACCCACTGTGGCTGTTATGCTTTTGGCACCACCTTCCAGCTCACTGCCTGTGAACACGTTCTTGCCCATGTCCTTATCTCGCCTCAGCCATACTCCATGTTCTCTCTTACAGGTATCCTCTCCCCCAGGATGCCCTCTCTCCATGTTGCTGTGTCCCGCTCCACTGTTTTTTATTTTTGTTCTTTTTCAAGTGCTTTGCAGCAAAATTTTAAAAAATGCTTTTGCTGCTATTTTTTATTCACCAATCCATCTCAGAGCAGACACGGTGCTGTACAGCATGGCTAAAAGCCATTGGCAAAGCCAATTTGTCTCATAGGCGAGACCTGTTGGCCTTGCCAGTGCTTCTTAATATTACTTTGACTTCTCATGCTTCTTCTCTCCTCCCCCTTCCACTTGCGCCTTCCTTTTTTCTGCCAACACTCTTTGAATTTGTATACTATCTCTTACCCTTTAGCTCCATCACTGTTTATTTTTCAATACTTACCCCCACGTCACTTCCCTTTGTTTTGAACCACATATTTTGTACCATGTGCTATTTCTGGATTCTTATTTGTTGTGCTCTTTTAGTTTAGCCAGAAATCTTTTTATCTCATCTAGACATGGTTTTTATTCAGCTTGTCAGTGATAATACCTAACAGATGCATTTCTCACTTGTCGGTTATCTGTGCACCGCGCTGATACCATATTTATTAAGCCGCGCTTCATAAAACTGTAAAATGAATAAAAGAAAATAAATATTTCATTCTGAAGGAAAAATATCATAATTTCCTGTATCTGTAGTGACCGGTCACTTAACAGCAAAGACAAAAATAATAACAACGCAGGAACGATGAATTTCCTGTTTCTGGGGCGATGCTGTTTTGACAACAATCTTTTTATTCGGCACTGCGGTTCGAAATGTGATATATTTTGCTGCCGCATGCTTGCTCTCGCTAAGAGATCCCTCCTCGTTAGCATCCAGCAAAATGTATGGCAACCCATAAGGGAGCCGGGCATAATGGTTTAGGGCATTTGTTTCCTAGGCAGAGGCCCGACCACACATCTGCTGGAGAGATGTCAATACGCGTTAATCCCGAGGATCGCATGCGTGCACCCCCTGCTGTGTTGAGCCCTCAGCGCGTGAGAGCCGTGTCACTAAAATCTATCTCTATGCAGCCGGAACAAATTATAAAAGGTCTTTGCTGCAAAAAAAAATGAGTGTGTCCTACTTTGGCTCCATTCCCTCCCTCTACCCCCGCCGTAAATGCAAAAATACCAAGCACTAACAACGCCAAACGTTTTGCTTTTCCTGTGGTTAATGCGTTTTCTCGAGCCTCGGTGTGGTATAAGTGTACAATTCGACGCAACTGTTTGCGCCCAGTTTTATTTCTGTGGAACATTAATGTTTTCATGCAAATTGTACACAGTGCTGGGTGTCTGCACCTGCAATTCTTTGAATTGACAAAACAGTGAAGCAAGGTGGACACTGAAATTAAAAAAATGATTGCGAAGAATCGTGCGCAAAACTGACACGCTACGAGGCTCAAATAATAATTCCACAGGGCATTTTTTGCACCTGAGTTTGTTGTAGGACATGTAATAAGATCCTAGAAATAGGTACCACATGGACTGCAGCAAAGCAAGATTCCATCACACACAGAACAGCTGCAGCATAGATAGTAGTTGTGCAAGTTTCATAAACACACACATATTGAATTGAAATTGCATTCATATAGCGCTTTCTACCTCCAATGAAGCATTGAAGCCCCGTAGTGTGAGTAGCACGCTACTCGGGACCCCAGAGTTAGTTCTCAGTCCATTGGTTATTTGGGTTAGTCTTGCATGCTAAAGGAAATCATTCCGTGCATTTGCTCCAGTTTCGTGGTGCGTCAATGACTTAGGCGTGACCCTTGCAGGGGGCTATGTGAGAAGCAAATGCTGGATGGCATTAATAGATATTGTCAGATTGCAAGGATATGTTTTTTAATAAAAAGATTAAGAAAGACAGGCATGATATTTAAAGTAGTCTCTATGCAGAAGAGGTATTCATAGGCTGGAAGAGAAGGGGTGCATTCAAAATAAATAATGGAGGGGAAAAAGTAATAGATTAATTTAAGGTCAATTCTTTATGCAGGATTTGAAGGAATATAGAAAGTAGAGATTTGTTTGGGATAGCATGCAATCTGTGGATTAAACCTGTAGAAAGAAACAGTTTTAAATTCTGATCTAAAAAGAAACTGTGGCTTTTACAGTCTTTCTAAAGACACTTCACTTTTAAAGAAGTGGTAGATGGTGATCTAACTGCAAATAAAGAAAGCCCAGTGCTTTTGAGCCCTCTTTATGAGTGACCGTCAAGCAGTGGTACATGTAAGCACATCCCAGTACCCATAATAGTGACACCACTACCGCCCCACTGTAAGCAACGCAAGCAATACTCGCAAACCCAGAAAGATTCCCTATGTGTACCTACTAAAGCAGTATATTCAATACTATAAAACATTGTTATAGTTTCTGCAAATCATTTTACACCATACATAATCTAGAGAAATTATTTAAACTTGTTATGCAAACTTAAAATATAACAAAACAACTGATAAATACTTAGTAGCAATCATCATTAATAAATTCAGTGCATGTTTATGTGATCCGCTCACAACCTGGTTCGGAAGGTGTTGTCCCCTGAGCCCACCTGAACCACACCAGGCCCACAGAACAGACACTAGTCAGAATGGATGTGTCTGAGGTCACCTTGACCCTCCAGCAACATCTTGCCAATGTCAGAACTAACTTTATGAGGACTGGTCATTGACTTTCATGAAGTGTGTATTTACTCTTCTAACTCTATATTCACTTAGAAAAATACATAGGTTGTGTCTGGAACCCAATGTACATGTTTCTGCATTAACACAATTGAACAGTTTTAAGATCACACTTAAACTAACAAAAAAACACACCCAGACCACAACCCACATGCACAGACATAAACCGCCCCCAACTCCAGAAACCCCATATAACACAGAGGGATGGGGCCATGTGGGCAAAAAGGCAAGGAAGCAAGGAGGCACACAGGCACGTAGGTGCACTGAAAACAGTCAAAGAGACCTCTGAATCATGGGCAAAGAGACTCAGGGTGCTTGGGCAAGGGGCACATAAGGTGATAGGAGACACAGTCACAATGGGAAAAATGGGCAGGGGATGGAAAAGGAGGTGCAGGTACAAGAAGGCCCAATTTGCACAGAGATGCAACAAATAGAGGTGGATGTGATACCAATACTGTGGATAATTTTATGACATAGTAACATGCTCCATTTTAGTTTGTTTTACATGATATGAAAATTGTCTTTTTAAAACATTTAAATGCCTTTTAAACAATTTAAATACCTGTAAATTAACTGACCTTCTTTCTTTTTAGGACATTGTTATGGTTTTTATTAACTTAAACAATAAAGGATTGATGAGGTGGAGGTAAGAGCAAGAAGGCACAAGGGGAGAGGATTCAGAGAAACAAGTCGAGTAATTAGGGGGAAATGGAACGCAGGGGATGAGGCGAGAGAAACATGGAACCACAGGGGGACAAGAGGGTAGTAAGATGTGGGCACCAGGGAGGAGGAATGGGCTAGCGTGTAAGTGTGGCATAGGGGTAAAAGGTAAGAGTGACACTGACACTGACAGTGACACACTGGCACATGGGCAGTGAACTGGTGTGGCTGCACATCAACATATGGACAGAGAGCAGAGGGGTTCATGTGGGCATCAGCAAATGCCACAGGGGAGGACTGGCAATAAGGTAGAGGGAGCACATGGTGGGATGCAGAGGTGCATGGAGTCATGTGACTCTTGAGCACAGAGGCACAGGTGAGCACTACAAGAGAGGCACAGAGAGGCATCTGCAGTGGAACATAGGAGGGGGATGTATAGAAAAGCACATAAAAAACCAGAGACAGGACAGAAGAAGAAAGGTGAATTAGCCTTTACCACTGTCACAAAGACAAAAGAAAGGCATAATTTCCACTAGTTTCTTCCCTACTGACCCTGAACAACTTGGTACCTATGGAACCATTCCTGCACCACATACAAATGTCCTCGTTGATGAACCAGTCATACAATTTCTACACCAATTACAGTGTCTCTCTTTGAGCTCAACCTTTCCCTACACTAGCACAATGAAGGCCTTCTCTGTTTGTTACCACCCACGGGTACCTATAAACATGAGCTGCCAGGACTGCATCAAAAGCAAACAGCAGTCTATAAGAATTCTAGAACTCCCAATTCAGAACATATATTGCTTCCAAATACCAAGCACATTTAATTAGGATTTAGGGAGCCCTGTCTGGGGAATTTGGCACTCTGTTAAAATATAAACATGGAAAATCAGAGAATCGGGGCAAGGGATAAGACTCACTCACACAAGAGCAAAACTTGACAATCAGAAAATCAAGAGATAACCTAGAACTAGCGCAATTGCCACAAATCAGCACGACTAGACACAAAAGGTTCACCAGGCTATTTACTTCCTAGATTAGATCGGCCAGTAGGGGTACCCACCTAAGGTCCATGTGATGCAAACTTGTGACAGATGACCATCAGCTGACATGGTTCGGGGGAGGACCGAAAGACCCGAACCCCCATTGCAAACCACCATTGAGAGACAACCACTACAAACTACAGATTCACATGGGTTAGATCAACAGGTCACAATGCCCACCCCTACTTATGGACCCTTCAATAAGTATAACCCTCACCCTTCAAACTTTGCCACACATCAAAGGAGACTATTCTCCTCCTAGTAGGAAACCTCCAGTGGATGAATGATCAATGCAGATCATACACTGTATAAGTTCCAGGAGGCCAAATAATTGGCAAATACTATGCCATATAAATGCCCTTTAAAATAACATAACGAATGAGAAACCCTACTATAAATCCTCACTTAATAAAATATGGTATCATTGCTCTCCCCATTACCACCATCAAGTGAACTACACTTCTGACACTGTAACACAGATCAATATGCACAAACGACTTGATTAGGAGCCACTCCATGATACCTAACACAACACAAGACTCCTTACTTATCAGAGGTGCTACAATAACTGTAGGTCTGCAATATCCAAATCAGCAGCCTGCTCCTCCTTGATTTTGGACAACAACATTGACTTGCTTGCATTCCCAGAAAGTAGGTTCAAACCCTCATTTAGATTTCTCCTTGACCTTCTTCTGCCACCCATCTATAAAATAACTCACCTATGCAGAACTGATAACACAGGTGTTGATGTTGCTGTTGTTTGTAAAGAATCATTATCTTGCACACTGATAGATACCCCCTCACCTAAGACCTTTCAATTTCGTACTGTTTACATTGGTACCACCACACCCTCTAAAACTGGAATACACTTAATTTGTTACTCCCTGGAATGAATATCCTATTTGTAGAAGAATTGATAGCCTTTATCATAGCTACAATCATCCTATCAGCATATTTCTTGGAGATTTTAACATTCTTTGTGACAAACAGATGCTCACACTGAGCAGCTCAATTCTTTCCTACAAAGGAATGACCTACCACAACACTGCAACTTTCATACCGACCAACAAAGTGCTACCCTTAGCTTAGTAATTTTTAAATCAGTCTATATCAGCAAGGTTAAACCCATACATGTTGAATGGTCAGACAACTCCCTCATCCTATTCAACATTCTTTATTTCCCTGTCAAGTCGAGAATGAGAAGGTGCTAACATAAGTCAGAGATATGAGGGCATTAGTCATAGCAAAGTAGGCTATATAATCCACTCTTCAACAATGGATAGAGTAGCTCTATTGACCACACTTAACTTATCAAACAATAAAATGGTGAAATGCTCATTAAATGTTATAATCTTGCTCTATCCAAACGTTAGTAAATTTAAGTTGAAAGGTCAGCTCACTGGTTCAAAAGGGATTAATAGTCACAGAAAGATACTAGGTCCCCATGAGAAGAGATGTAGACACTACCCTCCACTCAAAACTCACACCCCTACTGTAGCAAAAGAAAAACACACAAAAAGCTCAGTTTTCAGTCAAATATCTCAATCTTCAGCCTCATATTTAGAATGCCAACAACAGACAGCAAGACCGTATCCAAACCTTACATAACCAGAAACATGATGCTACAGCTCACCCACCTCAAGTTCATACCGGCAATGATCAAGTGAAACAAACTTACCCAAACAATTCAGAAGAATAGAGAATACATTTCTCCCTCTTGCTCAAAAAGGAACCTGAACAAATTCCTGTCACCAGAAAAGTAGCATCAATATCATGGTCCTCCATTAGCCCCATTTAAGAAATTGAATTAAAGCTATTGCAAACTAAGCATTGGCCCTACTCCGCTGACACACTGCAGCTTTCCCTTGCCAGAGAACATGCGGATGCTCTTCTGCCTATATGGCTGGGAATCATAAATTTCACTGTTGTGGACAGGCACTTTTCCAGATGTACTAAAAGTCTGGCATTTTCACCCTATATTAAAAAAGAAAAAGTCTAAAGCTGACCATAACAACCTAAAAAACTACAGACTCATTACAAACATACACTTTTTGGCTAAAGTCATAGAGAAATCTGTAGCTACTCATTTGAAGAAATATACATTGGAAGACCAATTACCTGAACTGCAACAGTCTGGTTTTAGATCTGGTCATGGCACAGAAACCTCCATGCTAATGATCATAGATGATTCCTTATGGATCTTCAATGAAGGCAAACACTGCACGCTGGTTGTTGTTCACCTATCCCCAGATGTCGATACCAGCGACCACAACATTCCCCTACAAACTTAAACGATAGGATGGGCAATAAATGCACAGTACTGGATTGGTTCAAAGCATACTTGTTTAACAGGACACAATTCATTAAGGCAGGTGATTATCCACTCATAATCACTCCAATTGGATCACCAAAATGATCAATCCTAACATTCTTATATATTCACTGAAAAAACAAAGGCTGAAGTGGAGTTATACGCATGTAAGGTAGTAAGATTTTAACATTTGTTCAAAAAAACCTTAGAAATTCACTGTAAAAAGCAAAGATTAAAGTGGAGCTGTACATAGGTTATCGAATAATGAAAACACTACTGTTTTAAAACCCAAAAAAAAACACTGAAATTCACCAGTTATATAAAACTGTCGGAAGTATAACTTGCACCACTGTCGATTTAAAATGTCATCATTGATGTATTATGTGATGACATTACTAGTGCATCATAGCGGTGCAATATTTCAGTGTGTCAACCCTCATAGGCAGTCACATCTCCATGAGTAACAACCACCAATGGACACCCGCCCCATATTCTTCCTTTTTTACATTGTTTTTGGGTCCTGCTGGACTCCTGCAGGAGCACAGGTGACCACGCTGGCTCCTGTGGAAGTTATGCAGGACAGCAACAAGCCAGAAAAAGAGATATATATATTTTAATTTGGCCTCTCTGGAGTTCCCTTAGCGTCCTACCCCCAAAAGTAGGTAGTCAGGGCATCCCGACTCTGCCCCCATTCATGTTTTTTAGATATAATTTTCAGGACTGGGGGACCGAGTCCCCAAGTTCTGTAATGCCACCTGCAACATTTCTCTGGTCGGTGCCGCAGAAGTCCTGCAGAACCAACCAATCAGAACACTTTATTTTACCCACAGGGCTCCCGGTGGAGTCCCGCAGCACTAGCTGTTGCTGTCTTTTTAACCTTAATTTCTCACAAAACGGCTGAATAGATTTACAACAGATCACAAAAAGCATTCTTTCAGAGTAAGGATCTAGCTTTCGGCAAAATTTGGTGAAATTCTGTTCAGCCATTTTTTTCTGTATGCTTGTCCAATTTTCCCTATTGAAATTGTTTGGGGAAAAAAGTGTTTGGACTCCCCTTTTTCTCAGCCCCACTTGACAGATCTTCCGAAACTTTCCAGGAAGAAGCTGAGGTGTTTGAATTTCGTTTTTTGAAAGGTCTGTGAGGATTTGTGAAATGGTGCCAAAGTTATGAGCAAAACATAAAACAATCTTTCTAGGGAAACTCTGACTTATGAATAACAGCACAGAGGTGACCTCCATTGTGCAACAGATAGATAGATAGATAGATAGATAGATAGATAGATTGATTGATTGATTGATTGATTGATAGATAGATAGATAGATAGATCTTATGTACCTTACTATTGTACTGTTTTCTCTAAATATGTTTAATGGCTGCCAACTACATATCTTTTAAAGGATCTAGCGTTATAGCGATGTCAACCACAAATGTGCACAGCTCTCACTAATGTATTTATTATCTCATTTCTGTTCCTTTTGCTGATGTTTTGCAAGTTACCCACTTATTATCCTTAAATGTAAAATATTCTGTCACTTTTTGGGGTCTAGAAGCACTATATCAAAAACTCCAAAATAAATCAATAGCAAAAAAGGCACTGATGAGGCGTGCAGAGACATGAGCATGGGAATTGAGGGCAAACTGACCTGCTGATCCCCATCCTTCCTGTAAAAATCTACCCTGAACTGCTAGGCAACAGTTCCCCATCTAAGAAAATGGGTGTGCCATGGTCCACTGCAACACATCTCTGACCAACACAATACACATCAGGAGCCACAGGCCTCCAAGGGGCCACTGAAAAAAGCTGTAACAAGGTGGAGGGACACTCTTGAACGTTCTCCAAGCTAGGGAAGCAGGAAGCAAAATCAAGATGTGCAAACATTACAATAGGGACCCTCTCCTTGGAAGCTGGTGAGCAGAGCTGACCATTTCTGAGCTTGTTTCCTTGGTACATGAACTCAATGCACTCCTCTACCTCGACTCTAAATGAGTGCCTCCATTGCCCCCACTGCATAGGCCAAGCATGCCCCTGCCTTTCCTCCATGAAGGGAGTAATGCCCAGATACATATATGTACCTTGATAAGATATATATCTGTTCAAGGCACATTGCGGCGAAATTAAGAATAATAAATCTATATTTAGCTATATATACTAACCTTCATGATATTTCTTTAGTTGATATTATTGTTACAATAATTTTGTAGCACAGTTTTTATGTTTCATAGTCTGACATTTAACTGCTAAAACATGTGAAAAGAGTTTCTTTTGATTTAGTAATTGCATAAAGTTCAACATATTGGTAAGGAGATGTTTATGTCATATTGAGATTTTGACAGTTTGAGGAACATTTGCAAAACTTTCTCACAACACAGCACAGCAACCAACATTGCTGTGTTGCCTGAGAGGTAGAGAGCAGGAAAGCACCATATCTACAGAGATGTGGCAATGTCCTGCTATCTCCCAAGTGCTGGCGCTCAGTCAGGTTTCCAGTGGCACACACACTGTTGTACCGTAGTGCAAAGGTGTTTGCGTCATGAAGGGTACCCTTCCAGTACAAAATACCATGCTTGGCCTAACGGTTGAAGTTTTCCACTTTGGTTTGTGTGCTCTAAAGTGCAGCACACATGTAAAGTCAGAAAAGATTGATGAAATAAAGCATTTCTCCTCTATAACTCCACAGTCAAAACGGCGTTGTTTTTTTCATGCAAAATCCCTTTTTACTTTTTTTTAATAGGTAGGTCTTTGCATCAAAACTCATGGGTGATTGCATGGAAATGCCCATGAACTACCCATGGAACACCCCCTTGACGCTAAGTAATTGCAAAGCAGCTCTAGGCGCTGCTTTCCATTACTTTTCAAGACTACAGCACCAACCAGCGCAAAAAATTCAATTTCAAATATACATTTTGCATCGATTTATATCATTTTTGTGATGTAAAGCCAGGGCACGGTGTTAGTAATATACCCCTTTACATTTTGAAGTCTAAGTTTTTTCAAAAGATGTTTTTGCTCTCATGTTCTCGCTTGGAACAGGCGTTCGAACAAATTAGAGTGGAATATGAGCAGACATGTGGGTGTTAAGAGAAAAAGGATACAAGTACAGCATGCATTCACTCTTACAAATATATATCCATATTTGAAAAAAAAGATTACACAGTCTTAGAGGGCATATTTGGTTTCTATGGCTTGTGAAGATTCTCACTTCATGGCTAAGCCGCACACACAAAAAGGATTGACACTGTTCTCATGAGTTTTTGTGTTAGTAGAGGACAATACTGTTTGAACCCCTTAGTGTGCTTAGATTCTCAGGGCCTCATTTATGAAAAGTGACGCATCGCTGCGTGAAAACAGCGATGCGTCACTTTTCATTGCGACAATCTTGATGCGTCATATTTACAGTATGACGCATCATGTCGCAAGGAGTTACAGATACGTCAGTATTTCTGACGTATCTGTAGGCGCAAAAATGACGCATTGCTGGAGTGTGTCACAAAAGAGACGCAACTCCAGCAATGGGTCATTTCACATGGGCAAGTCCCATTTCAAATGTGCCTGCGTCAGTCTTACGCCTGCTGTGAGGCAGGCGTAAAATATTGACGCATTTGGGTCCTAGAAGTGGCGCAGTGAAATCTCATAGATTTCACTGCGTCACTTTTACGAGGCTTACTTGCGTCAGAACGCCCACCCTGCATACATTATACCTGGCACAGGTATAATGTGGCGCAGGGGTTTAGAAAGTGACGCGTCTCTACCTAGATGCGTCACTTTGTAAATATGACGCAACATGGCACATTTTTTACGCCGCTGGTGCGTCACAAAAAGTGACGCACCGGCGGCGCAAAAGTGAGGCAAGGGCTCATAAATAGGCCCCTCTGTTTCATAGGCTTGTAGAAGTGCCACTCAGTCGACTCAGCTTACATTAGATTTATGAATGAATGCATCATCTTTTCAACCCACTCATGGATGTCTTAGGTGCGGCTGATGATGTATGGATCAGGGCAAATTAAATAATTTCAAACATTTCGAAAGCGGGCCTTGTTTTTCTCCTCTTCTGTCCAGATGTAGAATCCACTGTGCCTCAAGACAAGAGAGCAGAGCGCCACAACGTGCTGCTGCATCGGGCTTCCGTCTTAGAAGAAATTCACCCACACGTCGACAACGCACAACTACTTGAAAGTCCCCTCTGGGAAGGTCACAGGAGATGGTTACAGATGGCCGCCCAGGCGCGCAACTTCTGCCACGGTTACCCCTTATCCGCACATAATGCCCTGTACTCTGTGGAGCTGCAGCCTTGAATTTACAAGCAGCAACAGCCTGCTCTGGCTTGCAGTTTTTGATGCGCGTTTTATTTACGCTTTTCCACCGGGGGAATGTCTGGCAATTCATATTTTACAGAGCCGACATCATGTCTGAGGAGCAAGGGAAATGCGCTGCTTTCTTCCTCCCATTCAGACATTTTGAAAAGGGATTCCTAGAATGCTCCTCTTTTGGAAATATTTTCTTAAGCATTTCTTTGTGAATTATACATTTGTATCAGAGACCTAAAAGCTGCTACATTCCACAATATTCAGCAGAACTCTTGCATAAACCAGTGCAGGAGGTGATTGGTGTTGAATAGGATAAGACAGTAAAAATACATTACACATATTTTCAGTTTTACGTTACACATATTTATGCAGGAAGATCACGTGATTTTGCCTCGAATCGTAAAATGTTTGGTCAACAGTTAAAGTTGGAATCCAAGAGTTAAAGCTTGAATCGCGGGCAGCACCTCATTTTCTAGGAGCAGCAGGTTAGCTGCTATATCACATCCAACTCCTTGTTTTTGAGTAGTACTTCTGCTGCAGCATCATAATAAAGTTTTTGGGGGCCCTGGGCAAGAAATATTTTTGGGGGTCCTGCTTGCAACAACTTTGAATTTTATTAACCATTTTTTCCTAATTTAAGCCCCATGATGTCTAACAATATTGAATTACATGTTAAAAGTTAAGATACGAAAATACACAAAAGTGAGCGGCCGGGGACAATTGCCAACTTTGCCCATGCCTTAAAATGTCTCTGTTTTGCCTTTCAGGGGTGTGAAAATAATTCCTGCTGTTGTTACCCAGTTTAAGAGCATTTAGGGCTGTAACCCTCCGAAGGATGAAAGGCTAAGTGAGTTCCACTAGAATTCACAAGTCATACAAGATGTCAGCGTTGAGCGATTACCTTAATGAGTCATCTCACCAGCTACCATTTGATCTCTGCAAATCAAACAACTGCATTTTTTCCCTTTTTGCATATTTTTCACTATGCTTCTAAAAATATAATCTTGGATGAATTCTCCAATCATCCTTTAATCCTACTTTACTTTGTATGTTGTTCTTACTGTACCCGCCCCCCCTTCCCCAACACCCCTTCCAAAACCCAAGCTTGCATATTTTATAGTCTTTGACTTTGCCAAACTCCATCCGTCAATCTGATGCACCAGGATAGGTTCTGGATTGACAGTCAGAAGCAGGCCTTTGATTGTCAGATTCCTCCCGGTACCCTGCTCCTTTTCAGTGAAGTTTTGATATCACAGTCTGGGTCTGGTATCTTGCCAGAATGATTAACCGTTGTTCGTAGGAAGGATCCGAGCTAATCATGAGAGGCTCTGCATTAGTTCTGAGAACTGGAATTATGTACACATCTACCTGCTACCTTGCTCACATTTGGTGACCGTCACTACTGTAGGCATGTGCACTTTGGCTGTATTTCACTTTTCATAGATATGTTCCTTTTATGATTCCCTCCCCATATCTTTGGCTTGCCTGTGACCTGCTTCTATAGAACCATCACTTCCACCATGTTCTCCCAAGCTGTGAAATGAGACAGCCATCTTGAGCATTTAACAGGGTTGAGAGACTTCTTCAATTACTTTGCAAGTCCTTTTCATCTTAAAATGACTGTGGGCCCGGTTTTGATTTTAGTGGATGGAGTAATCTCCGTTGGCCTGGTGGAGCACTCAACCTCCCTCAAGTGAGACTACTCAGCCCGCCAAATTTAGAAATGACCACCAAGCTGTGACTGCGGTTCTTGTCAATGCTTTTTACAGTTTGGTGCAGGGCTCCGTCAATATGACAAAGCCCTACACCAAACTGTATTCTTTTTATTTTCAAAAAAGAAAATCCAGAAGAAGGATTTATTTTCTTTTTGAAAATAAAAAATAAAATGCTTCAGTTTACTATGGGAGTCCAGTCCTATGGCGAGGGAAGCATTTAGCAGGTTTCACTGCCCTTACCGCCAGTGCTTTCCTGCCAGTGACGGGCAGTGAAAACTGGCCTTTAATTCCTACCATCTAAATTAGGTGAGCAGAATTACAGGTCTGCCTCTGACAGCCCTTACTCCACAGGGCCATTGAAGGGGTTTAATCACGGCAGATTCAGCGTATTCTCCGCCGTGATTAAACCAAGGCCCGCCTGCATCGAATTCAGCGTGCAGACTGGTTTCTTGGTGGTAAGGATACTTCTTCACCGTTGCAATTGAGTATCCTTACCACCAATAATTTAATCATGCCCTGTGTGATTTACTGCCTTCAAACTCTTTTTTTCTTCTTTATGAGTATTTGTAGGTCTGATCTGAGAACACATCAAATCACATGGGTCATGTGGCATTTTATTAAAGTTATGCAGGACTATGTGGGCTTTAGAGCCTCAAATTATATACTCTGACTGCGCGTCAGAACCATTGATTTGTCACTCTCCTATGTTACCTCCAATCGCCTACCGCGTATATGGCACTTTTTACTGAAATTAAATTGACATTTTTTACTTTTGTTCAAACTGAAACTGAACTGACATGCTGTTCAGGAATCTTCTGTACTTGACATTTTCAAGAAACTCCTTGCCTGGTTGGTAGTTGGTATTTACTTGGCATCTTAGAAAGCCCCTGAGTATAGTCAGTCAGCCACATCTCATCCTTGCAGGTTCTTTTCCAACCCTGTTTACTTCTTGTGTCACAGGTTTTCTACATTTCTTTTCCTCTTTCTTTGTCGTTTTTCTGCCTGTCTCTCACTTGCTCTGGATCAAAGTCTAATGAAGGAAATACAAGTTTTGTCTCATCACCTGCCAGCACAGTCTCAAATTAAATAAGGCCTCTTTCTTTCTGTAAGAGATGTAATCAGCCTGATTAAAGCAAAATCTAGAGGTCAGTGGCCCAGTATTGGCCCATCTAATACATCTCTCATTTCCTCATTTGGTCAATATCGAAAATAAAATAGCGACAGGTAAGTCTAGACTTTCTATACTTGACTCCACTCATATGTATCAATGTGGTACATACATCTTCAAGGTATATAGATGTGGCATTACAAAAATTCAATCTATACTTCCCTATATGCACTTACCTTTTGATATTCTGTCCCTCGAAATTCTGTCCTTGATATTAGTATGCCACAATATTGTTGGTGTCGATATTCAATTATAAAATTCAAGTTACCCCTTTCTTCAAGAAGGCATCTCTTGACCCAAGGTATCCAGATAGCTTTCAGCATATCTCAAACCTACCCCAACCAGTCACACTATTATGAAGAATTGTAAGCAACAACTCCAGAAATTCAAGTTATGTTGACCATAAAATGTATCTCCTGGTGGAGATTTGCACAAAGGTCTCTGTTTCTAGATGTACTCAACCAGTGTCCTATCCACCTTTTACTCTAGGACTCAGGCTTCTCCCATGCAGTACACTGCAGGACTCCCCTTTAAGTCCTGTCCAATGTCTATGTGAGTTCATCTGCATAGTTGATCGCCAGCTTTTTTCAGTTTTTTTTTTAATGCAGATAACACTCAGGATCACCTGAAAATAGCTACATCTTCTTGCACAGAGCCATGAATAGATGCAAGACAACTTTCTCTAGGTAAATGGCAGTAAGCCAAGGACCTCCTGCGTAGAGACACATGACTTTAAACTGTTAATTTTTGAATAGACGTTCTATGGATCTTCACTTAAACTTGCTTGTTGAGTTCTGAAACTTGGGGACAAAATTGATAGGGATCATTCTTGTCTCTCCCTAATCCAGGCTCTGGCTAAAGCCTGCCATCTTCAGATAAGATACTTCCCTGCATTTTACCCTTATACTATTATCGAATGAATGAAGCCTGGTTATAGCTACAAGAATGGCTTGATTACTGTAAAAAAATATATATCAGGGTCTCTTAGAATGGATGCATACTCAATTGCAGTGCCGACAGAGCATGCCAAGTGGGGTAGGCATGAAGCCAAAAAGACCAAATCTTCCAGGTCCTGGCAAAACGTCACCAGCTTCTCATTTACCAAAAGGTAAACTTCAAGGCCCCATGTGTGGTCCATAAATCCTGTCTGGAAACTGGGCACAGCTTCCCTGCTAATTGTTATGGGTGCTAAATAACTGTTCTACAATTGCACTCCTCCACTAAGGATCTCCAAATCCAGACATTTTGGAAAAATTCACAGGTGGCGGTGCATTTGTGGTGCACATCACAATGCTCAGGAACTAAAGTCCACCTCTGATGCACAATAAGGTAACTAGCTGACTTTCAGGATACCACTGCAAATATGTGTGTTCAAGAAGCATACATACCAACAGACCCGATTTAGGTGGGAGATATCTTATTTTGTAAGCCAAAATGGTAGCTCCTCCCACCATAAATTGTCTCTGTACCAATGTATGTCAGTGGGAAAAAAACATTCTCTTGATTTTTTAAAAATCTTCCACTTTGCACTTTTAAAGTGTTGGCATGTATGAGCAGTGAGTCGTGTGTGTTTTGGTTCATAGAATCAGTGCTTAATTTGTGAAATATTAAGTGCAGGTGCCCGAAATTTAGGAGACAATGCCCACTTCCCTGGCTCCACCCATTTCCTCCACTGGCTCCACCCACTTCTCTATTGCCTCAGCCCACATCCACAACTGGCACTGCTGAAAACCAGATGCAATACTCAATCTGAATTTCAGCGAGAGAGCCTTCCTCAAGTAAGGTTTTGATAGGAGGTTCCCCCATCCCCTGAGAAAGTTTTGGAAAAAAATGAAATCAAAAAGTGCATTTAAAGCACAATTTGGCATAAATTTGCTAAAATTACTAATGCTCTGAAAGGGGACACTTGAAATATTCCAGTGCTCAATTTGCCAATTTGAAGAAAGGGCAATACTGGGGTATGTCCTGGTCCCTGTATCATAGTGGTCAGACTGAACTTGTGATTTCCCGCATGTCGTGCATGACCAGACGGCCACGAGGGGCGCTTTTTGCTTTTAGGTGCAATACCTACCTTTAAAATTGCACATCTCCGGTTCTACTAATTAGATTTTTGTCCTTTTGGTATCAAATACTTTAATAAATTGTGCTCAATTTTTCTAAATTGGTGTGAGATTTGTCTTTTGTTGTGTTTTCACTTTATTACTGTTTGTGTGCTGCATAAATACTTTACATATTGCCTCTAAGTTAAGCATGACTGGTTTGTGCCAAGCTACCAGAGGGTTAAGCCCAGATTAATTTAGTAACTTTTAAGGTGCACCCTGACAGGGACTGTGACTGTTGCTTCAGAAGGGCTCACACCCTCCCCCTCAACCAACAACCCAGTTTCTCACATTAGCCATATAACTTTCATCTTGTGTATATACTGCACCAAGATCTGGGCTGTGGTTGTGGTTGTGGTCAGTCTCACAAGGGAAAGCGGAACACCCTCTTTTACAAAGCAGAGCAAAACATCAGAGGAAAGAGTGACCAGGAGAAGGGGTAAGATAGAAAGAAGGCACTTCTGAGAAAGGGAGTAGCCAGTGAGAGGGAGGGGATAAGAGAAGGCTATACTGAGAACAGGGCAGACAGGGGGTAGTGAGAGAGCAGGCGCTGCTGAAGAGCGAGGGGCCAAAAGGAGGAAAAGGGATGGGAGCAGGAGGTTTGTAGGCGAGAGGTTTGGGAGGAAGAGGGAGAGCAATGACTGCTGATGAAAGAATGCCCAGGCAGGAAGGAAATGGAGAGAGTGAGAGCAAGCACTGCTGGGGAGAGATGGACTAGAGTGTGGAAGGCTGAGAAAGTAGGCATTGCTGGGGAGAGACTTGAACTCAGTCAAGGCCTGACTTTCACACTAGGGCATGCACTGAGCCGTCTCTCTACCTCACTTTCAGATCCTGGGATATCAAAAGGAGTCATCAAACTATTTATTATTAAAGAGTGTTTACCTTGTTTCATTGTCTTTTCTTCTCTGCATTGAAATGTTCAATTGGTACCACCTAAAATATACATCATAGCAACTTCAATTGTGCTCACCAGCCATTTGAGAAAATAGTTTCCATTCAACATGTCCTCTAGTAGTTCTTGCCTTAGTCTTATAACTAGTCACCTTCTGTTAGTAGTAAACTCACTAAAGATAGCCAGGTGCTGCACGGTCCATCTTCTATTCACCACTGTTGGTAAAACTGCCCATTTTGTAGTTTAGAACCTTTTTATATTTGAGCCAAAACAAACCTACCTCTGTAAAAAAATAAAAATGTAGGCTTGTGCGCAAATCATTATCCTGAAAACTTATATCAAAAAGCCAAACACAAAACGCATGAAACAAAAGACCTCAGATGATGCTCAGACATAAAAAACATCTGGTGCCAGCGAGCATTCCAATGCATTTGTGTTGACGCTTAAGTTACTTACATACAGTCTTCTATTACTGATATTGCACGGTTGTAAACAGCTTCCTAGTGCGTGTTTTTTTTATTTTGACAGTTTTGATGTAGGTCAAACTCCACCCGAAGGCATTCGAGTCAAGCCCTTCACATAAGCACTAGCTGCAATACGGACACATTTCTTTTTTTACTTTTTTTTTTGCATCTGGAGATTAAACGATTTGCCCAGAACCACAGGATGTTGAGCCTTGATGACGAGACTCAAAGCTGGTTCCTCAGTCCCAAAGTCAGTGCTCTGACCGTAATGCCACATCCTATCCCTTTGCTCTAAGTTTTCATCAAAAAGGAAATACGAAGTAAACAAAAGCCACTTCAAATTTCAAATAATCCTCAGTATGACATAGTTCCTGTCATTAATAGGTTTAACAGTCACTTCTTTGTGAGTGATAAACTCAGTTCTAATCCTGACTTCTCATTTTACTAAACAGTTTGATCCTATGCACACCCTCATTCATTGTCGAACACACCAGCACAGCTTCGCTCACTGTCCAACCCCCTGGAGCTCGTCATCTCCTCTGTTCAGAACCAGTTGCTCTGAACCATTTTCGCTCAGGCAACTTCATTCACATCAGAGACTTTGATGGCATAGCTAAAAATGAATTCTAAATACTCCCAGTCCAACTTTAGAATTAAAGTGCTGCATGAAAACGGACACCTGGATGACCTCGCTATAGTGCCTTACAACTTGAAGTCACGTCCCTTGCAGGCGTGATCTACTGAGAGTGGCCAGGCAGCACCTTGAGATGGCCAGATGCACAAGAAAATGTTGCTTTAATGGGCATGCTGTAAGGCTTATTTTGGTGCCTACGCTGGACTAGAGTCCGATGGTCTAGTACGTACTCTAGCACGTGCCTGGCAGGCTTCGAAGCACTCACTTATTTTTATTTTTTGCGACTTTATAAGCTACGAAGATGGGCCAAGGGCGTTAGAGCGCTTCACATGTAATGCAAAGTTACAAATGGGTAGTAACATTGCAGAAATGCATATTCAAAGGTGTTTTAAAAGATAATAAATACAAACATACTGGAAAGAAGTAGGTGACAGGCACTACCAAGAGGAAATGCACTTTGCTAATGTCAGGCTAGGGTGAATATACACACATACCCTCCCCCCAGAATCTGCAAAACAAGCACACACACCCCAATCGGCAAATTACACACACACACAGAATCAGCAAGGACCCATCCACCTCCACTTACCTTCTCAGTGAGAAGGGGTGAAATGATAATGGCTGGCCACATCAGGTCACTGTCGGGTTAATGCTCCAATCTGTGCGGGGGAGGCAGACAGGTGCCGGTGTCTACATTTCAGCTTGGCCTGCCGCGCCAACCCCCCATAATGTTGCTTCTGCCAGGCTCATGCAGCACAACAATTGGGGTGCTGGCAGTTTTTATACAATGGCAGTGCAGAGTAGCACGTGCACACTGAGTCTGACAGTGGCTGCAGTTGGTGGTGGGCCCAGGCCACAAGCACGTAAAGGAAGTATTATGGCCAGCCTCAGCTGGTTTCAGTTCAGTGTGAGCTGATAAAAAAGTATGCTACACACTTTTAATTTGCTCCACGACGTTGACGTTGCATAAGGTTTGTCCTGAACTTTCCCAGCCTGACCTCCCCCCCTCCATCAGCCCACCCTCAACCACAATTTACCAATGGAATTAGGAAATGACGATGTTCCTTGGTGACAGACAGACGTGCACTGCTGACATCACTAATGTGATGCTGTCATTATGCCTGGATCTGGGTGGGTCAGCCTCTGGAGACATACAAAGCAGACATCTGAACCGAAAGAGAACAGGTACATTTATTTTAATATTTACTGGGCCACCGTCCAGGGTCCGAAAATTCAATAGACCTGACCCTGTGAAATAAGTGCTTGCGCTGAGCACCGGAAACCACCAGCACAAATTAAGTACTGCATTGAATACAACTGGGGTAGACTCAGCACAGGGCCTTGAAGGTGTGCTAGTGTGCATGTGCTTCATAAATACATATAATAAAAGAATAAAAGGAATATATCTATGCCTTCTTAGTTTATCTGTGGGCTTACAAATCATACCTAGGTTCATTATGGAATTCCTCTCCATGCTACTACAATTACAGCGTTTGATCTCATGGGATATCCATTAGTCACCCTGAGTAATGTATAGTGTATTACTGAAATTCATTATGTTGCAGGAACTATCAGTGCTTCTTCATTTTTACATTGCAGCATTTATATTTTTCAGCAGGATGAAAGATGAGTGAACCCACCTTCATACAAACCAGGGACTTTCAGATGTACAGCGAGCTTTATAGCAAGCTCATAAAATATCTTATAAGTCCCGGGGTGAAAAAACGATATAGACAAAATGCATGCTAACAGTTTTTTAAATGGCTGAGGATAGTCAAAACAGTACAAGGAAATATATCTGGATAGTGTGCGTATGCCAAATCACAGGGCACTTGTGAGCCTGGAAGTTGCTGGAGAAAGATGGAACGAGGTCATGGTACTAGGACCGGAGCGGGAAGGAACAGGATGAACAGGTGCGGATGTTGCCATTAGTAACCCATAGAAGGAAGATAAGGATGGAGTAGAACTGAAATTGAGAGCTATTATGTGCCTGTCCACGGGAATAGAAGTTTTGTAGAGCCCAGTAAGGTAATATGACAAGTTGACTTCTCTGAGAGACCAGATAGCACACTCAGTGATATAATTAATCCTTATAATATTGAAACCGAAGGACTCAAATATCTTTGTACAGCCGTTGAGCCGTGCTCGACTGCTACAAAAAAAGACAGCCTGCCATCACTACACCAGGAGTTAAGGGAAATGTCAATACTTTGTTTCCCCAAAAAAACAGTGGTAATGTCCTAAAACACCAAATACAGAAACATTGATGCCCATCTTACACCTATTCTTTATCTGCAAAATCATAGAGCAGAAAGCTACATTACAAATGCAGGAACTTGAAGAACTGTAGAATTTGTAGACTTTAAACCAGGGAGAAGAACTAAACTTCAATCTCCTATATAGGAGACGACTTAGTCATCTTCCTTGGTCAATCAAAATTCTTTATTCTTCTTGACCCTTCAGCAGAATATGATAGGTGAATTACAAAATGCCTCCAGAGGACCTGGCAAAATAGACTCTCTGATTACTAGTATGGCCCCTCAATGGATCCATTCATTTCTTTCACATAAAAGTCAGCATATCAGAAAGGGCACGTCCTCTTCCTCAGTGAAACAGATCCCATGTCGTTTATTTTGTATGTCACCACTAATTCTCAATATCTCCACAATTCTTTTGTTCCAGTTGTTATCACATCATCCTCTTCAATTCCATATGTACACAGACAGCATTCAACCACATAAGCAGTTGGACAACCCTGAGGACCAGAGCAATAAGTTCACCACCTTCATGAAACATATTCATCACTGGAATAAGAAGGGCTATTTTTGTCAGGACAGTTCTAAAATCTGAATCCTCACAAAAAGAGTCCTTGTAGAAAACACACTTTGGTTCACTGTAAATCTGGTCAATTCAGATGGCACTTACCCCTGCCCTAAACTTACAAAAAAGTACTCAGGAGTAAGGTTTGATAGGAATCTCCCTTTTGAAATCATATCTCCATTGTGGATATAAAGAACAACTTCCATATTATGTTCTGAGAACCATCAACCATGGAAAGGATCCTAAGACTCCTCCAGGTGCCTCATCAGATTGAATTGATGGAATCCCAAGCCAAAGAAGATGAGAACTCCAGGGCCCAAGAAGACATGAGCAAGGATGTCGTCGAAAACAGCAACCACGACAGCAAGGATACAGATGAAGACCAAAGCCAAGTCAGTGTGAACAGAAAGGAAGAGAACTGATGGTTTCTGCCCAGGCGAACCCTACCCTACCTTCTGTGGAGCAGGCAAATAATGTCGACCAGAAAGATCCGAAGAGGAAGAGGAGTAAGTTGCAAAAGGTATAGCGGGAGGTGAGAAAAGTTGAGGGAGGCTCGAAAGGAAGAAGGATCATTTAATCTGCAAACATTTGTTAATTGATAAATATGATGCAAGGCAAGGTACAGTGCACGCTTGTGGCATTACAGGAAGGACAGTGCGTGCTTGTGACATTGCAGGAATGTGTGGGAACTTTTGTGACCAAAGTTATGTGCTACCAAAAATCTATCCAAAACTACCTTTGGGGAGGTATATGCAGGAACACTGAAGGGTCTTGAGGGCACCGTACTCCTCTATTCTCCAGGAGAGCAATTTGTCCTATCTTGCATGAACTATATTTCATTACAAGGCCCGATCTTTGGGTAAAAACCTTAACTAATACCGGCTCTACTCCTCCATATAGAGATTGCTACCTTGATTATTTACCATGCATGCCATCTGAATGTTATATGTACAGTATTGCATTTAATGCTTGTAGTAAAGCACTTTAATGTTGCAAAAGCACTAGTTGTACATTGATTTATTAACTGTTAATGTGTGTTTCCCTGAGTTCTGAGTTTGTACCTTACACCACCTCCCTTAGTAAGGCTTGGAATGCTGCAGTTTGCTACTCTGACATTGAAGTGCTTAAGGAGCGTACCTGGTGCTCAGTTTTGGGCTCCATATTATGGTAAATCCCCAGGTCTCCAATGAAAAAAGGCTTTGATTACTATAATCTAAGCCCAGTAGCTTCTCTCTGCCCTGGGACTGCTGAAAAAGATCCCAAACTCTTCATCCCTATATCTTTCAATATATGGTGTTTTTCCCCTACCTCATCTACTGTATTTTCTTCTCTTTTCTTTTCCTTGCCTCTTCCCCTTCGATTACTATTTCACCTTCTTATCTTCCCTTTACACCTCCATTTCTATGTATTCTCATTGAAATGTTCACCTTTTCCCAGCTTTGTGGAGGTGACTCCTGGCACATTTACCATACATTTTTAAGGCGCTAATTTTCATATATATTTCACAGTCGACTGCAAAGACTTTGTCCCAATAGCGAAATTCAGCAAATTTCTCGAATTTTGCAAATTGCAACGGGTACAGTGTTTCCCAGTTTACCTTCACCAGAACGAAGTTAATCTGCTTTGTGAGCGTCTTTTCACAGCACTGCCAGATACTTTTCATACTAATCATAACCAGACAAGCTCGAAAATGTAAACTGAGTTTTTTTTCAGCAGGTGTACCTTTTGCAAAGCTGTGCTCAACCCAACAGCAACATTTCTTATGTTTTTTCTGAACACGTTTACCTTAGGTAGAGATTTTTTCTGGACTGTGCAGAAAAATAATTCTTACTGTTTTGTCTGAAGTATCACTTAATAGTATGCAGAAGCATTTTAGTTAATCTTATAAAGGTAAAGTATGATGTGGACTCCTGCAACAGGCACACTTTTCATGCAACTATAATAAAGCAAAAATCTTGCCAACCGTCACAAAGTTTCCATAGAACTTCACGGAAGTTGAAAAAAATGAACTTTGTAATTTCGCGCACATCTCCTGTTGTATTGGAAAAAACATGATTTCACAAATCTACCTATGAATCTGTGCTCCATCCTTTCTCTGCCTGTCCCATCCGCCCCATTCAGTGCTTCATTTATAAAAGAATATGTGTGTCGGTGCCCAAAGTTTTTCTGAGAAGAACCCGTCCAGCACTATCAAAGTTCGGGGTGTTAATACCAAGGCTGCAAAGTCTTGATTCCACCTCAAGTCTCTTTCATCCACCACCGGGCACTCCCTGCCCCTTTATCTCACTCTTTCAGTTTCATGTACATCCCTGCTGTCTTTCTTTGTCGTTGTTTTCAGTCTTTCTGCTCATCCTTTTTTGTGTGTTTTTCTCTCTAATGAGAACAAATAAGTCTAATGAGGACAAATAAGTTCCTAGTCCCCCAAAATGAGTGCCGGTGGGCCCCAGCTGCAACCCCTACCTCAAAATAAGCACTGGCAATGGGGAATGAAATGATAACAACTTGCAAACATTAAACGTGTGGGTTGCACTGGCATAGACTAAGGGGGGCACCTGCTTCCTGAGGATTATCTTCAGCGTTTGGTAGGCAGCCACACCAACCCTTTCAGTCTTCAGGGAAGTTCCCTTTTATCGATTTTGGCACGTGATGAAATGTGGAGACAGAGTGAGGCAAGGAGCTTGAGATAAACATTGTGGCTGAGGAGCAATGAGGGATAAAAATCTGTGTGTATGTGTGTTTGGGGGTGAGAAAGGTACTGTGTGTGAGATGAAAGAGGAATTAAGGTCTGGGATGGGCGCATGTGTGTGAGAGGAGGATAAACCAAGTGTGTGTGAGTTTCAGGGGAGATGAGAAAGGCAGTAGCGGCCGGTATTGGAAGAGGGGTGGGGGGCAAGTGGGAGAAGGGGAGGGAATACACGACGACAACAACAACAAAAGGGACAAAAAAGAAAATAATGTACGTGCTGCCTGCAGCCCACCGCATACCCGGTCTTCTCCTCCTCTTGTGGCTCCACTGCAGGCACAGGCTCCCAGCCTCCCTGCCAATCCTGAAGCTGCTCTTGCTTGAGAGCTGCTTCAGGACTGGCCTGAGCGCCGAGGATTTGCACTCCCAGGGAGACTGGGAGCTTGTGCTTCGCTGTCTCCAACCCAGCTGGTTGGAGAGAGCCTCATTGCGCATAATGGTTTGGCTGGCCATCTCCATCATGCGCACTGATAGCAGTGCCCACCACTCCCTTCTGCCCCTCATCCCCCTAGCCCCGCACCCAAGACCCAAGAAACACAATAAAACGATAATAACCAGTATTTATTATCGTTTTATTTTTCTGTTTTTTTTTAACACTGCTGGCAGAAGGGGGGTGATGCTCCTCCGTCATAGCGAAGGAGCCGCCGCTGAAGAAAGGTCAAGAATGTGAGGGTCAGATATAGGGGAATGTGCATTAGAGAGATAATGGTGAACCAATGTGTAATGAATGACAAGGGATTAAGATTGCGCATGATAGAGAAAAGGGAAAAAGAGGTGGGTCTGAGAGAGTTGAGGATGTTAGATAGGGAAGGGTGTAAGATGTGAGAATGTCTAGGAGAGAGGAGATGGGGAGCAAAGGTAGGGCATTTATAGTGAAGCTGTGACAAATGGGTGTAAGAACAATAGGTGTGAGAAGGGAGGACATGAGAAAATATGCTTGACTATGCTGCATGGAAGACAGAAAATTTTTAGAAATAGAAAGAACATAAGGCAAGATGATGAAAATGGAAGGTGTGGAAGTATGTACCACAGAGGAGGTTGAGTGTTAGGAAGGTGTTAATGAGAAAGATGTGCGAGAGGTCGATGACACTAAAAACGTGTAAGTGAGGAAGGGTTGTGGAAACAGGTTTGAAAGAGGAGAATGTGAAAGTGGTCTGTGTGAACAATGGTGGCGATAAAGGCAATTGATCAAAACACAAGGTAAATGAGTGAGGAGGGTGAGAGTTAAAGGTTGGAGAGAATTAATGCAAGGTGTAAGTATGTAAAGGGTGATAGGTGGGCTGCTCAAGAGGGGACTGAGAGAGTAGAGTGTGAGTAAGGGAGAGGGGTCAGATGAAGATGAGACAGCATATGGTGAAACAAGTCTATGAGCGTGCTAACTGTCCAAAGCAGTTCAGCATCTGGTCAGATCGTTGAAGCACAACATAAATGCAATTGCACTTGCAAAGGAGAGTCAGTGAGAGTGTAGGGCGTGTGAGGTAGCAGATGGAAGGAAGTAGGGTGAAATAGTGAGGGGTGTGTTTGAAAAGAGAAAGAGGACGGTGTTGGAGGGTAGGTGAAAGATAAATGGTGGAATTGAAGATACAAGCAAAGAGGGGGAGACAGTGGATGTGTGAAAGTGGAGTGTGAAAGGTGAATGAGAGAGGAGGGTGTGTGGGAGAGAAAAATGGAGGTTAGGATAAAAAGAATATAAATGAGACGAGATAAGGAAGATTGAAGAAACAAAGAGGAGATGAGAAGAGATCAGGGGATCTCTATTGGGGGGGGAGGGTGTTGATAGGGATACTAATCTGAGAAAAGAGAAACAGAGAAACTAGGAGGTGAAGGAATGCATAGAAAAGAGAAGCGCCAGACAGGAAAAGTGTAAGAGTGGAGGTTAAATGGGAGAGAGACATAATATTTGTTGAAAAGTACAGGGGGAGGAGGGGTGGTAAGGGTGCATTTTCAGTTGTTATTCCAGGGGCCAATTTCTATATAAATGACCCTTTTATGAAACTGAGATATGAACAACTTCCATTATGTTTAAAGAGGGCAATGTCATAGGATAAACATGTATTAGCGGGTTTTCACCAGCCGTGTTGTGTTGTACTGAGGAATTATATAGCACTTTACCACCCTAAGGTTGCCTACAAACAGTTTTGGGGTGTAGGACACATGGATAAGAGGGACCCGAAGAGAGAGAGAATGATGAAAGAAATGAGAGGGAACGAGGAAGGAGCTTTAGGAATGGAGTCATCCCCTACACATGAGTTCCTCACTGGACAGAGGAATAGTACATTGAGGGAAGCCTAAGATTTATATGTCCTGGGAATTCAATACCTAATGCCATTGAAATTAATACCACAGCACTTTATTTGATAAAAACTTGGCTAAAAATCTCCCAGTAAGTGACGAACATACATTTGGAATACATGGCGTGATACTGAATCAAGCTATACATAAAAAT
This sequence comes from Calotriton arnoldi, assembly GCA_963921515.1. NCBI lineage: Eukaryota > Metazoa > Chordata > Amphibia > Caudata > Salamandridae > Calotriton > Calotriton arnoldi. The sequence continues at coordinate 420,473 of CAWUFW010005042.1, read as the reverse complement.
TATACATGAATCATTTGAATGGCTTCTTTATAATTGATTTTTTACACTGGGCATAATACTGTTCTAAATCACAAGTAAATGGAACAAGGAGACACGCATCTTAATCATACCTTGACTACCTTTTATGATCCAGGGCAAATCATATAGTATACTTGTGCTACAGGTGCATTATTTGTGCCTAAATGTGGAGAAGCACCCAGTGGATTATTTGCATTAGGGGCCTGGGCAGTCTTGCAAGCCAATGGGTAACACTACTTCCATGCCTTCTTAGATTCCATACTAACTTGACCCTTTTTACCACTGTTCAATCCATATCACAAAAGATCTCAAGCTCGACTGTGCAAGCCCAAGCATGTGTAAAAGCTTAAAGAGCTACTACATAAAAAGCATTGCCAAAAACCAGCAGGTCTTGCTTTAATGTGCTAACACCTGCAAACACAGGCCTGTCCGAATGCTACTAGCATGCAATAGGACATTAAAGTCAGACCTATTTGCTTTGCCAATATAGATGCCCTGGAGGTGGCAAGGATTTTCAGTGCCCCAAGCTAAATTATATCTTGCCATTTGGTTCCCCCTTTTCATAGTAAGGTCTTTTTAGGCCATTTGATGCAATTTGGCACGATCTTGGGGACACTTTTGGTGGCACCTGAGGCTACCAGCTGTTGGCGCCAGCCTACAATGGCCTGAATGTAGCAACAACCCTCTACTTTAATTTTTCCAGCTGTTTAGTTTGCTCTGAAATATATTATTTCTTGAAATATTGATGGTGACATTATATGGTCAATAGGGTGCTATTATGAAGCATTGTGAAAATGACTGCTAACAAATTAAAATACCACTGTCGGCTTTTACATGTAACACATTCAAATACCATAGATAAATATCCATTTATGTGATATTGTCAATACCGCTGACAAATTACAACACAGCAAACACAGAGGTGTTTATAGTACCCCCCAAGGTGTTAACATTCCCACTTTATGGGACTCCAACAAATATTCCAAAAATAATTTATCGATCTACCATCTCAGAACTGAGAATTCTACAATTATATGGAGGACAACAAAATAGACCTCGGCCCATGCGAAATTTCCATTATGCGGGTGTAATCTCGCATAATTTTGCATTACACTTATTATTCAAAATTCTTGAAATTACACTATTATGCCATGTCGCAAAATTACTCTGCATTGTTCGGCAAAAATTAAGTGCAAGTGTTTAGGAGCAATGCAACGCGAGGAGATATATTTCGCGCTGAAACATAGCAGCAAATTCTGGTTTGGCCTTTTGTGTAAGTGCACAACATTTTGTCTAATTTCACGTGTTTTTTCTGAAATTTCACGTAATTACACAAATGCAAATGTTACACACCCCTAAATCAGAAATGTATTGTGTCGATCTTTTAAAAAATCCCACACTATGAAAAGCGGAAGATTTAACTTGTCCTAGCTATTTCTAAAATAGAGCATATATAATTTCGTGCTTGGTTATGGAACAGCATTTGAAGATACTATTACAAATGGAATCCCAGAAGTCTCCATTAAATTAGAAATAATTTTAAGGCAGGACGCTTGTTTCATGTTCTGTAATCATTGCAATGATAACCGCTAAACAAACACACATTTTGATAATGCTGTATTTCATCACACCATGATATATACCAGCAAGCGCAACAAGCCTGTTCCAGAAAATTGTTCTGACTCCAGAGCCAAAAGTCTGTTTCAGGTTAAGAAAACACGAAAAAGCAGCCTCCTTCCCTGACCTGATCCTACCTCTCAGCCACGTGGAGTAAAAGGTGCCAGCAGGGAACTGACAAATTTGCCAAATCGAATCAGTCTTCGATGGATGGTGGCATTTCCCTCATCTCTGAGCCGCCTCGTTCTGAAAAATCTACTCTTCAAACATTTAACAACCAAACAGGTGTATTTGCATTCGGAACTTACTGAACTCATTTGTTTTCATAAGTGGGAACACGGAAAGCGAATGAGGTATCTCAGTCCATTAACGTGTCTGCAGAGAAGTTATTTTAAGCGTTTTGTGCCTCATACGGTATTTTCGAAATACCTTCACTCTTGAATCTTGTGTTCGAAATGTCTGTGGTCTGCAAATGACGGGCGAGGCCTCTGGGGAGGACTTGATAGTCAATAATCATATTCTGGCCTTCTATCTTGCCCGTGATATGGTGTAGCTATCAATGGGAAAAAGTTGCAGTGGTACCAGGGCCCAGAAGAACACACTGAACCCTGATTTTATTTCTTTAATTTACCTCACGAGTAGTCGGGGGTCCATTTTCCTTGCCTCTACTTGGGTCCATGGTATACCATGCCATGCCACTGGGCTGCATTCAGCCATTTTGTGAGTTGCTGGTAGCGTCTGTAAAGACCACACCCATAAATGGTTGCAACCTGCAGGACACAGGTTCAAAGTCTATTGCAACTCAGATACATTTCATGCTTCTAATGTTTATAGTAGGGGGAACCTTATCTAATAGACAATAGTAGTGTTTTTTTCACAGTCTGAATCCTAGATTTACTTTGGTTCAGGTAATGGAGCGCTGCGTGAAAAACTGGAGGAGTGAGGAAAATTTGCCCATCACCAAATCTACAAAGGTTTGTGCTGATGGTGTCATTGGTGGAACCCATTCTAAAAATAGAGGCTAAGCATGACGCTAAGTGCTGGCTCTATGTTGCAATGGTGAGGCAATGATGCTCAGCCTGGACATTGTACTCCAGATACAGCCTCAAGTGCAAATTCCTACACGATGACAACCAAAAAAGGGTAAGCCGTGTAAAATGTGTAATTTCACATAAATTACACGCTATGCTTGGGAATAGCATACAACATTCTATTTGCCCGTTTGTTTGCGCCTAGTTCGATTTGGTATTAGGATCGTGCAAAGCCAGATGATTCTAGATTAGTTGATTTGCTTTTTGTGAAATCCTAGGGCTACTTGCAGTAGTCCTTTCCCGTTAAGTCCCTTCGCTTAGATAGGAGGTGGGTTGGTCCTCCTTAACAAAGGCATTTTTGACACTACGTTCAAGTGAACTCCTGGCGCAAAGTAACCTTTGAGTGCAAAAGTCAATCGCTGCTGCCATTTGGGCCACTGTGCATTATGCACCAAAGCTTAGCTTCGCATGAACACTGGTGGAAGGACACAAGTAAAGAGGGTGTGCTCCAAGGCAATGACAAACACAAGATAGGCAAGGCAGGCCATTGAATCAGAAGCACGCACATCAGAGTGGCAATGAAGCCAACCAATGATAAGCAATAGGCAGGCTTTAAGCCCACTGTAAGTTCTTGGTAAGCTGACAATAGTTCTTTTGCAACCAGACAGCATGTTCCTTCTGATAGCCTTGATCGAAAGCATGCTCACTGGTGCATGGCCAAGATGATGGCCAGAACGGATGTACTGCTTTGAGCTCTGTGCGAGGCCCCGGAAAAATCTTACAGCATCTTGTTCAATTTCACCCTTTCACCCAGTTGCCCAGTTAATACTCCTGGTGGGAAACCCATGGGGTGCTCCACCTGCAGCGATGAAGACAATGTTCCTGGGCCCCATTCGGTCTAGTGCAGTCTGAAGGGGGTGGCGCTGTTGAGTCGTGGCTGGTCACTGGACTGTATGCCTAAAATCAGATGGGCACGACTGCGGTCTTTGGACAACAAAAGGAGCGCGGGTCTGCAATGCTGGAAGACGAGGAGGCAGTAGTGCTTCGATGCAGGCAACCTGGGGCTCTAAGCAAAATCAAACGACCAGGCCAAGGAGAACTGGTGAGTGGGCCTACTGGGGATGGGGATACGCTTGCCCAGCCCAATCAAGGTCCTGACCGAGGGACTATGGCGTCTAACCAGTGAAGGCAGGTGGCACTTCTGTACACAAGCACATACAACCAGAGCATGCAGGATCAGGCCCTACGAGTCAATCTGAAATCGAAACACACGCACAGAATTAGAGAGTTGCACAGTTCCGTGCGCTCAGTCAGAAACATACAGAATTAAGTAATAAACTGGGGAAACTAGACTACAGGGAATACATAGCTAGACATCATGTGGATGAGAGAAAGCTGGTAGGATGTTGGCATTGCTTCTGAAAGGAGACACAGCATGAGCCCCCATAGGAACTATCAGATCTCCAGAGGGCAAGATGGTTAATTTGCAAGAGGGCATAAATGCAGCCTTTGTTAACTACTACAGTGGTCAATATGCAGCAAGCTCCATGGTGGATGCTGATCATATATATGCACGCACATATTCAGGAGGTACCCGTCCCTTAAACTGACCCACTGCAAGACAATGAACTGGAAGGGCCACTCGAAGCAGAAGAAATATGCACAGCCCAAATATCGAGAAATAAAACCTCTGGTTATAGATGGTCTTCCCATCGAGTTTTATTACATGTACAGTGCTCATATTACACTGAAATATCCCCCCCTCCCTAGAGAAGCGCTGATAGTGGTGTCACCTAAACCAGGGCTGGATTCCTCTGCTGTGCCATCTTACAGACCTCTATCTCTACTTACCTTGACTTCAAGATACTAGGGCAAATATGGGTGAACATCCTGTTACCTATTGTTGGCTCAATGGTCCACTAGGACCAAAATGGATTTATGCCAGACAGGAACACCATTCGTCGGCTGTGGAGCCCAATGGAAACAAACAAAATGGCCAATGAAAACTGTCTGTCAGTATTTCTAGATAATGAAAAGGCATTTGACACCCTCAGCTGATCATATCTTTTGGAAGTTCTCAAGAGAATGGGGATTGGCCCGATATTCCTAAATTGGGTAAGAACTCTGTACAGCCGACCACTCATCACAGTCAAGACAGGATAAATCTCTGACCGCTTTGATATATGCAGAGGAACCCAACAAGGTTACCCTCTTTCCCCGCTAATATTCGCATTAGCCATGGACCCACTGGCATGCATGCTGCGTACAAAGGCCTTAAATTGGTGGATAAAAGCATTTGCAGGTGGCATGTGATATCCTTCTACGCTGACGATGCATTGATTTATCTTCAGAATGCACATGAGTCTCTCCCGAGTCTAATGGAGCTACTGGAGAAGTTCAGGGAGCTATTGGGTCTCAAAAGTAACTGGACTACATCCTGTTTGCTCCTTTAGGGTTTTTACCTGACACTCGCAGAAGTACTGGACTACAGACCAGGCTAAAATGGCGGTTTGATATGATTAAATACTTGGAAGAACACATATACCACGTTGATAGTGACCGCATAGAGGGCAATCTGGGCAGAGCTCTCATGTCGATCCAAAGATCTCTTTCATTTTGGATTGCCCTCCCGCTCTCTCCTATAAGTCAGTGGCAAGAGCTAAAATGCTAATACTACCATGACTACTATATCACTTTGCAGCCCTGCTGTTAAACCTTCCCCGTTCCTTTTTTTAAGGATCTTCACAGTCTCCTATTAGATTCAATATGGGGTAATGGCAGGAAGGGAGCTGCATTACAAAAGCTGCAGTGTCCTTTGCTGAAAGAGGGACTGGGGGTCGCCAACTATGAAATGACTACACTGCATCACAATTGCAGTGGCGAATGTGCTGGATGGGGGGTGGTGCCTGTGAGGAGAGATCCATGGTGTTGCGAGTCCTCAGTGGCGAACCTACACTCTCCTGTATCATGAGCCCTTCCAGAATGCTGCCCAACGAGACCAACCTGATAATGGTGGTGAGCAAATACTGGCACCAATATATACACACTCATGATTGGCTTCCTCCATATGCTCCGCGGTTATCACTATAGGCACTGACTGAGATGCAAGGTACCATGCTGAGGCATGACGTGCAGCCATGGAGGGGCACCTGAGTGTCAATTGTTAGCGGCCTCAACATAGACGGAGGCCTGCACACATTTCAGGATATGAGGGCCACATATGGGATAGCGGTTGGGCATTTTATAACATACAATGCAATATAATATGCTGTATGCATGAGGTGGGGGCAGTGTCAATGGGAGCCGGACATACTGACACCCCTGCAGGGAGTACTCTCTCTTGGAACCGGTATGAAAGCTGTCACTATGCTTTACAATTTACTTAACGCACAACAATATGGTGCTAACTCAGCAATCAGAGATAAATGGGAAACTGATCTAGGAACAGAAATTTCTAATGAAAAATGGAAGAAAATCAAGGAACAGGTTAGAAGGGTATCTCGGAACCCAAGAGTTCAATACACACAATACAACTACTTACATCGAGCCTACCTTATCCCACAATGCATCAAACGCATGTTTGAGGGAACATCCTCAGCATGCCCCAGATCCCGACAGGCTTCTACCACATGCTGTGGGAATGCCTGGTGTTCTAACGCTTTTCGGAGACAGTGGTGGAAACAACTTCAGAGCTGGTGGATCAGACTTTACCACTTACACCTGAGGTGGGACTAATGCCGAGACTAAAAAGCAATAAATTCCTTTGTAGATTCCTAGGGGGATATTTACAACACAATGTCGGAGCACTATGTTACGCCAAAATTGGTAACACAGCGCTCTGATATTTTTAAAATGCAGGGATGCATCGTATTTACAAAAATACGGCATACCCCTGTGTTTCCCCTAGCGCTGGCACTAATAAAGCTGCCTAGCACCAGTTCAGGCACCCTTGTGCCATGTTGTAAGGGTGCCTGCGCTGCAGAGGTGATTGTTTATGTGTAGGAAGAGACACCTTCCTGCACATAAATAATCTTGAAAGGAGATTTGCTCTTTCTATGTGTGTTGCAGAATGCAACACACATGGAAAGAGCAAAAAACGAGGAGAAATTAATAATTTTTCCTTGTATCGCCAGTCTAAGACCAGGTATCCCCTGGTCTTGGTTTTTGGTGCTGCCCCAGGCTTGTAAATATGGGGCAGCGTCAAAAAGCAATGGGTGCTGCAGCGGAACGCCCACTGCGACACGCATTGCACGCCCCCTTCAAGCTAAGTGAAGTGTGAAAAGGGCCCTTATTTACAAGGCGGCATTAAGCCACGTTAAGTGGCTTAACGCTGCTTTGTAAATAAGGAAGAGGGGATATCGCCACCAGAACATAATCGTGGCGATATCCCCTTGTAAATATGCCCCCTAGACTTGGGCCTCTTACTTTTCAAACGGCACATTGCCATGGTAAGCCTGTATGGCCCCAAATGTCTGAGGCTGGTTGCATGACTTGCTAAAATGGGCTAGAGCAGAAACAGATGTCATTACATTGAGCCGACAAAGGGGTGGAAGGGGTCAAGGTGGATTAATTTGGGAAGTGTATGTTGCAAAACTATGGGTGGAAAATTATGATAGCCCACCTTGATCAAGTACTCGAGTGATTCAGCTTGCATTAAGGCCAGGGATGAGGCCTGTGCATAGAACCTGGGTAGTGACAGCGTGAATCAACACTAACGTAACCCTGGATCATATCAGATATGAAAATTTGTACACAGAATTGACTGATTGCTGTAACTGTGATATTCCACTCCATATGAATTATGTCCGAGGTGGTTAACCCTATAGGCGACTTGATCTTTCAGGAAGCTGTGAATGCATATGCCATCAGTATGTTTGTTACCCACTTACCCACCTATGTACATTGATAATGTTGGTTAATACCGGGCATTCAATCTCGCTGTAAACCCCGAGACTGCAGATGGGATTAGTATTGGTGTGATATCACCTACATGCTTGATACGTGATGAAGGATCATCAGTGACAGAAATGTGAAATTGGTGCTGTTATAAAATCACATAACTGCTGCTTGTGTGCATGCATATTCCTGCATTGTTGATCGTTTGTTATAAACTAAGAAAGAAATAATTTAAAAAAAGTAAAGCCTGCTAATTGATGAAGATGGTAGATCACATTGTGAAAATAAAAAAAAGTGGAATTTACTATAATTGAATGATATAGCAGTGAACCCTCACATGCAATGGGACTCATTTAATGCTTGAAGAGGAAGGTCATCAATAAAAATTGCGGCTCACAAAAGTAAAATTATTGAAGGCTAATTAGGTTACCTTGAGTAAAAAACGTACACATCAAGAACAACTTATATCAATTCATTCAATGAAACTCACATGGAACATATACAGTTTACATGTTATAAAATACTGCCAGGCAGTGTGAACAAATGGACCAAAATGGAAAAGCAAACTTTTTCCATGAAGTCAACAAGATTGGATGTATGTTAGCAAATTATTTAAAATGTAAGAAAAAATATGCCACAAAGTTGTCCGTGTCCCTGAGTACTCTGGGTGGAGAACAATGTGCCTATTAACAATCAATAGTTGAGAGCAGTCCCCTCTATAACAGCTTCGTAGAGTCTTTGTATTAGAGGTGTGGTGCAGGGGCCAGGGCAGCTGACTTCAGAGCACAGGATTCATGGTTCAATCCCCGGCAGCTCAGCACCATGTGACTCTGGGCAATAGCTTACTTAATTTCCAATACGGCCCCCAGCGCCGTGAGTAGCTGCGCTATATAAAAACGGACTTACACTTTTTTTTTTTTCATGGTCACTCGTTGTTATTCACTCAGAACATCTACGCTGCGCTTCTAGCACCCAAATGATAAAAACAAAACTCATTCTTTGCGAAGATGGACTCAAAGAAGAAATAGAAATGTCCCTCAAAACACTGCTAAAAATACAGGACGTCAAAAAAAGCAAGAAATTGTTTCAAGACAGCAAGACAAAGGGTTTCTTTTACTAAAAATACTAGGCTCGAAAATATGAAAGCTGTGTATCGTTTAGCAAATAAAGGATCCACTGAAGAGACTACGACAGAAGCCACCATTATTGCCTTCCTCAACCCAGACAAGGGACCGTGATTGGCCTCAAGCTATAGACTAATTTCCCTGCTTAATCACTATTGTAAAATGTATGCAAAAATCTCACCAAACCAAGTTATCCAAACCTTAACAGACCTGACACAGGTCAAATTTCTCAAGGGACACTTAGCTAATGACAAAACCAGCTAATTCGGTAACCTAATTGATATCAATCCTGTTCCAAACCTTCCTGGACACCACCAGGAGACTAAACATGAATAGTACATTAATGAAGGTCAAATCAATAAGTGAAAAAATGGGCACCTAAAACATAACATGGTGAATTAGAGTGAAAGCTTTGAAAATTATAATTTTTTTCTTAGTAGGCCAGATATCAAATAGGCTTTCCCTCACTTCACCCGACATTCATTATCTCACTTCATAACACAACGTTAGCAATTCTTTGTGATGGCAAATCTCACAGGCTATGCCTGACAAAATATGTAAAAGTTAAAAAAAATGTAGGAAGTACTCTACCTTATTTTACGAGCTATCAACTTGCTTTTACGAAAAAAACGATGCTGTGCTGTTTTCTTTATAATAAGTGTTTCTAAAAATGTAATTGTCTGGCAGTAGAACAAATGCAAAGCCATCTTTGAAATCTACCATCTTTTCTCACCACTCGGGCCCCTTTAAAAAGTACAGTGCTCGCTGATACAAGAAACTTGGGCATAGATTTACAAAGACTTTGAGTCCCGTTAGCGGTACTTTTTTAACGCAATCCTGAAGCAAAGTATTGTATTGGTATTTACAGTCCAGATTGTAACCAAAAGTAATGCAAAGCTGTGTGATGCACTGCCTTGGGTTACCTTGCATGAAGTGGGCGTTCCGTGGGTGGGACATGAGGGTTCCCGTGCAACCACTCATGGGTTTTGACATAAATCCCTATCTACAAATAAATGTAGACAGGGATTTACGCCAAAGTCCTTTGCCTCCTTGTGGCAGGCATAACATGTAGAAATATTTTTTTCCCTCTTTGCATGTGTGCTGCATTCTACAGCATACATACAAAGAGGGAAATGTGTTAAAAAATAATTTTTGTACAGGAAGAGACATCTTCCTGTACTAAAACTATGCTTACCACAAAGCAGACATACTTGCACTATGGTCAAGGGTGTCTGCATTGGCACATGGCAGGATAAAGTGCACCAGCGCAGAGATAGAGCTGATCAGAAATGGCACTATTGTGCTCTCTCTCTCTGTGATTTCTTAGTAAATCTGGGCTTAATTTCTTACTTTCAAAAGCAGTGTGAAAATAAATAGCATCAATAAGTAATGCTGCCAATCAATGCAGCTTTTCAGACTCAATGCTCGATGCTTGGCATTCTAGGCACCACAATATCAACCACAGCAAGGCAATGGCAGCAATGTGTTGTATGATGCAGGAAGTAGTGAGGAAGATCTGTGATAGGGCTTTCCATTTCTTGCGTAGGGCCTACTTCCTACACTGCTGTATCCTTAGTGATGCTCTTGTGTCACAAAGTCAAAGCATAAAAGCTGAACTGATTGGTGCACTTCATTACAATTTCTGAACAACAACATTTGAGCATAAATCGGTGATCAGAGGAGTGTAGCATGGACATCCTTAAATTGATTCTGAAGGTCCAAGAATTTAGTCCCCAATATGCTAAGGTATTTTAACATAGACACAGAGGGGCTTATTTACAACAACTTTTAGCAGGGCAGTGCTGCACGTCAATTTGCTGTGCTGCCCTGCGTCAAAATAAAAGGGTAGGAATGCACAGTATCTATGAGATACGGCACATTCCTGTCCTCTTACACTGCGCTGGTACACAAATGTCTGCCTAGTGCCAACGCAGGCACCCTTGCATCGTGGTGCAAGGGTGCCTGCATTGAAACCAGGTTGTTTTTGTGCCGGAAGGACACCTTCCTTCACAAAAACAACTGTTACCCCACCCCTGGGGAGGCATAGGCTTTTGACGCATTCCCAGGTTTACAGCATGTTCTAAATCTGGTAATGTGTCAAATGCCATAGGTGTTACGTGGGAACACCCATCATAACATGCATGGCAGGCCTCCCAATTACAGTGTAAGGCAGCGCAGAGACTGGCACTGCGTTGCCTCACACCATATCTACGAGGCCATGAAAAGCCACACAGGGTGGCTTTACTTGGCCTCGTAGATATGGCTCTGCAGTGTGCACCGCCAGAGCATCATTAAAAGTGACGTCTGGAAGTGCACAGGGCTTGTAAATGAGCCCCAGAATAATTAAAACCCATTGATACATCAAGACCTTAGTACTTTGCAGGTACAAATACATTTGTGTGTGCCCTCTGAAAACAGAATATCGAGAACAAAATATCAATAATATTATATTAACAGATGTCTGTATTTTCTATACTTAACTCCACATATATGTACCTACGTGGTACACATATCTTCAAATACATTGATATGGAGTTAGGAAGAGTGAATCTATACTTACCTATATTAGCTTACTTTACGATATTTTGTCCTCGATATTCTTGAACCATGATATTGTTGGTGTTGATATTCAGTAGTACAATAATAAATTTGCATTGCACATTCTCTGCCACTTCTCTCAGCCCGTCCTACTACCCCGTTAGCTCAGATTTCCCAATTCAGGGCCTCGTTTACAAGCCCATTGCGCCGCCCCTGCATCACGTTTTTTTGACGCACCGGCAGCGCAATGGGCTTGCCCATATTTACAAGGCCACGTGAAGTCACCCTGCATAACTTTACATGGCCTTGTAAATATGGGCCCCTTTCACGCATTCCTCTGCATGAGAGGGGCATTCCGTGGGTGTTGCTGTGGGTGTTCCCACACGTTGGGCCCGATTCACAGAACTAACTTAAGACAAAATCCTAAACTTACTACCATTTTGGTATTCACAGAAGGCACTTACTCATTTTGGTATTCACAGAAGGCACTTAGTCATTTCGGTATTCACAGAAGCTAGGAGTCCTAACTTTAGGACTCCTAAATGCCTTCTGTGAATACCGAAAGTCTTAAAGTTAGGATTTTTCTCAGTTTAGGAGTAGTAAAGTTAGGACTCCTAACTTTAGGACTCCTAAAGGCCTTCTGTGGATACCGAAAGTCTTAAAGTTAGGATTTTTCTCAGTTTAGGAGTAGTAAAGTTAGGACTCCTAACTTTAGGACTCCTAAATGCCTTCTGTGAATACTGAAAGTCTTAAAGTTAGGATTTTTCTCAGTTTAGGAGTCCTAAAGTTAGAAGTCCTAACTTTACTACTCCTAAACTGAGAAAAATCCTAACTTTAAGACTTTCGGTATTCACAGAAGACATTTAGGAGTCCTAAAGTTAGGACTCCTAACTTCTGTGAATACCGAAATGAGTAAGTGCCTTCTGTGAATACCAAAATGAGTAAGTGCCTTCTGTGAATACCAAAATGGTAGTAAGTTTAGGATTTTGTCTTAAATTAGTTCTGTGAATCGGGCCCACCATCCATGGAACATGACACATTCCCAGATTTGCAACGTTTTTGTAAAGCTGGGAATGCGTCTGAATCCTACGCTTCCCCAGGGGAGGCATAGGAGTGGCGCAACAAAGAGAAATACTTTTATTTCTCCTAGTTTTTTCCTCTTTCTATGTGTGCTGCATTTTTCAGAGCACATAGAAAGAGGAAAAATGCCTGTCAATGATTGTTTTTGTGCAGGAAGGTCTCTCTTCATGCACAAAAACAATCATCCCCACAACGCAGGTAGCCTTGCGAAATGACGCAAGGGTGCCTGCTGGCGCATGGCAAGCAATTGTGCGCCAGCACAGGGGAAAGCACACAGATGCGTTGTATTGTTGCTTATACGACGCATCTGTGTGCTTTGAAAATGACGCAACTCTGAGCAGCAAAATGGCTGAGCTGCCATATAATACACATATGTATCACAAATACATGGGTAGATTACATGATATTGACTTTGCTGAATCATGCGAGATTTGTAAATGTTTTCTGGCAGATTAGTATAGTTTTATACATGAACTCAAGTCGTTACATGCCTCATTCGACTCACTCCAGAACATGGACGCCTTTATGTGATGCTTGATGCAATATTAAGACTGTGTTATATTGTTTCACCAGGACAGCACGGATAATCTACTCCATTTTATCCCAGGCTCGCCAGCAATTTAAATAAACGAGGTTTCCTGTTTCACTAGCGCAGTCAGGAAATATCTCTTTCTAGCCCTGATAAATGTAGCCACACCGACACCCCCCACTTGCAGATGCCATTCCGGGCGGTTTCTAACGCTGCTTCATTCTTTCCTACAACAAAGAGTCCAGTTATCAGTCTGAAGTGTGCACTGGACCAGTGCTCTTTGGCTACTTGAAATCTTCGCTGGTGATCAGGTTTCTCTCTCCAGAGCCTTCCCAGAATAGCAAGCCACTGACAAGCCCTAGCCACGGCGCCCGAAGCACAGAAACCCACCATTCTGATAAATGTCACATTAGCATAAGTCACTATTCATTACTCGACAAACGGCAGACCTACGTACCGCTGTACCATCCTGTTCTATGGAAAAGTAGAGCACGCGCTTCAAATAGAGACACGTTGACTTGGGTGCCCTCTACGAGTTGCTTTTTTGTCTTAATTTTCAGTTCTGCACAAATCTTTTAAGTTGCATGGGTCATGAAGTCAGAGAGCTCTAGAATGTTCTCTATTGCTTTTTTGCAAATGCATATGTTTTACATTCCCGTATAATCACGCACCACCGTTTGTATGTATGCATGAGTGTTTTTACTGCACGAGCGTGCCTGGAAAGCAAAAGAGAGCCGCACATAAAAAAAAGTCAATAAGGAGACAGTTTGAGATCATGTAAATAAGGTGGGAGCTCGCATGAGTGCATTACACAAATACATTACACATATTTACAGTCTGAGCTGTAATGTGATTAATTTGGCCAGGATCAAGTGTTTTTTGCGAACTGCATCTTCTCTCCATTTTAAAATGCGACACAGAATCACATATAGCAAAACCATGCATTAATTCATTCACCGCGTTCAACCCAAAAATATTGTATCTTTTATTTTCCATTTCCTTTTATTTTTTTGTACTGAGCACAAACAGCACAAGTCGTTTAGAGCCCATTGAGTAGTAAGGTGGGATACATGGAAATACAGCATTGGAGGCAATGATGTCTCATGTTGACGTGTATTTGAGACTGCCAAAAAAAGTGAGTAGTGAGACTGTGGACTGAGCGGAAGTCACACGAGATGGAAGCAGTCCAAGTGAACAGATCTGGCTACCTAAAGATCTAGGTCGAATCATTCACAAGACCTCCCATAGATGAAACATCAATGTCGTAATGCCTTGGTGGACAGCAATGTGTAATCACTAGGGTGACTAACCGTCGGTAAATTTCACAGACCGTCCCTAATTTGGATCTCACGTCCGTTGTCCGTGAGTATCCCTATAACGGACGCCTTTTGGGGCATATTTGCAACAGGCAGCGATAATTATCGCTGACTTTGTATACCGCATTTTTTTCTATCGCTGGAATATTTCGCCAGGCTAGCGTTGTATTAACAACGCTTAGCGCCATGGCGATGTATATTCCAGCGATAGTGCCCTTTTCCATGGAACATCCCTGGTTTTCCAGCGATGTTCCATGTAAAACGACGATATACTTGATGATACGACCCTGTGGTCGTATCACATTAATCCACCTCCCATGTTAAGTATGCCTTAGTCAGGAATTTAACAGACGTTAAATTCCTGCGTTAAGGCATACTTAACGTGATTAAAATAATCGCTTCCCCGCATTGTAAATATTGCGAAGCTGCCTTCGCGATATTTACCCATGTTGTTTCCACAGACACGCCTACTTAGCATCTCATTAGCGATGCGAAGTTAGGCGTGCTGGAAACGGGAGCAAAATCAGCAAAACACGCGATAGCGTGTCTTTGCTGATAAGGCGATATAATTATCGCCGCTTTTCGGCCGAAAACGGCCGCAAAAGCGGCGATAATTTTTTATCGCCGCATTGTTAATATGCCCCTTTGTCTGTAATTTTGGGCATTCCAGGGAACAGCACTGTTCTCCTGTGAGAAGCCTCAGCTCCTTGATGGGGCCGCCTCCCACTCATCCTCTGAGCACAAGAGCAGCCCCCCCCCCATTGTCATTCTGTATGCAGCTGATTGCCACATACAGAATGACAATGGGCCAGTCTGGGCTCTTACAGCATGTGGTGGCCTTCTCCTGCCCCAGTCTTGGGCAGGGCATTCTGTCAGATGGAAGAAATGTGCTAAAACGCCAATGCTGCTACCTGAGAATCCAGTTCATTCAAAGGCGGTGAAACAAGTTAAAAAGAAGGGGCTAGAGTTCTTTCACAATCTCATCATTTTAGAACTGGTGCATTTTCAATATTATATTCAACGAAGCCATGGTTGCTGCTTTAATATTTTATGCAACTAACAACCATTGACAAAGCCAATAGTTCTGGCTTGTTCTAGGTGTAACGTTACTTGTTGTGTTATATATCTGGATACAATGACAGAAGAGGCAAAATACCAGTCGGGCAGCACACTATGCTAAGCACAGATTTTTAGCTTAGGTGTTTTAAGCCACACCCTTAATTACATCGAACACCCCCTTTGGAGAGACCCCCCCAGGTTTTTCCTCCCACTTAAAGCCCTGGAAACAACACCATGTCACAGTCACCTCATGGCCTGGCACTGTGCATCATGCATGACTCATGTCTTCCAAGATTTCCGATTGCCTATGTGCAGGGGCATAGTGAACCCTACCCCCACCCCATCCCCTTGCTTTAGGAACTACAGCAAGGGTGAAATTCTTGATGGGCCTCTTCTGTTTGCAACTCTGCAGACAAAGGCTCAGCTGATAATTAATGTGAAAGGTGGGTGAGTGAGTAAGTGAAGGGATGGGTGGGTGGGTGGATGGCTGGATGGATTAGTGAAAGGGTGAATGGACGAATGGAAGGGTGAATGGATGGATAATGAGAGAAAGGATGGATGGATGAGTGAGTGGAAGGATGGATGAGAGAAAAGGTAAATAGTTGGATGTATGGGTGGAAGGGTAGATGGATGGGTAAAAGGGTGGATGGATGAGTGAAAGGATGGATGGATGAGTGAAAGGGTGGATGATGGGTGAGTGAATGGGTGGATGGATGAGTAAAATGATGGATGGATTGATGAATTGATAAGTGAAAGTGTGAATGGGTGGACGGATGAGTGAAATAGTGGATGTAAGGATGGATGAGTGAATGAAAGGGAGGGTAGATGGACAAAAAATGGATAGATGAGTGAAGGAGTGAAAGGGTGGATGGATGAGAGAAAGGATGGATGAATGAGTGAAAGGATGGATGAGTGATAGGGTCAATGGATGGATTAATGAGTGGATGAGTAGATGGATGGGTGGGTGGATGGATGGAAGGAAGGATGGCTAAGTGAAAGGGTCGATGGAGAGGGAAAGGGAAGATGGATGGATGACTGAAAAGGTGAATGGGTGGAAGGATGAGTGACTGGGTAGATGGATGAGTAAGTGAAAGGATGGCTGAAAGGGTAAATGGCTGGATGGGTGAGTGAATGGATGGGTGGAAGAGTGGATGGATGAGTGTAAGGATGGATAGGGTGAAAGGGTGGATGGATGGATGGATAATGGATAGATGAGTGAAAGGGTGGATGGAGGGATGGATGAGTGAAATGATGGATGGAAGGATACATGATGGATAGGTTTGCAAATGGTGGAATATGTTTGGATATAGATGGGCTTACTTATATACTATTGCGCGACCTCCTCTGATGTATCTGTAAAATGTACCTTTTGTCCCGAAGTTTTTTCCTGAATTTTGACCTCTTGTCCTGAATTTTTGTCCTGAATTTTGACCCTTTGTCCTGAATTTTTACACTCACCGTCCTGAATTTGCACCCATGCCAGTTGGTCACCCTAGTAAACACAGGCTCTGATGTTAAAAGGCAGACCTGCCAACGTGATTTTTTTTCGCTGTGTGAGGAGGGGGCGTGGCCATGAAGGGGGCAGGGCTTTGGGAAAAGCACAGCCCGAGACACTTCTAAATCCACAGCCACCCCTCCTATGACAAACCTCCACCCCTTCCAAAAAACAAAATCAAAGCTTTTGAGGCTGATGGCCATATCCTTGGGAGGTTTCACACCTCGTAATGGACATTGGCCGAGCTAAATCTCCAAACAATTAGCTGGAAACCTGCTCTCTGCAGGGGTTTCTAGCTAATTGTGTGTGTGAGTTGGCAGGTCTGACAAGGTGATATTGATCAGTAGGTATCTGACCAGGTAGCTATGCATAAAAATGTGAGAACCTGCTCTGTCTGTATGCCAGGAATGGGATGAACGGTGTGGGGGACGGTCTTCATCAAGTCTCAGATGTACAGCAGGGCATTCCAGAGTGAGAAGTCCTGTGCATGGAGGATCTGTCTTCAAATTTTTACAATCTGACTGGATGGATATCACGTTCATTATGGTCAACTTATCTGAAGAGTTACCAAGGCTGATGGTGCTGAAAAACATTGAAAAGTTATGATTGGATGTGGCCAAGGAGTGCCGTGTGGGTAAGGCAAAGAGACTTGTGAGTCTGGGTGCTTTCTTTTGTGCCTTTTGAAACTTTGCAGCTCTTTTGATTTGATGCCTCAAGAGATGACTTTTCAGAAACCACGCCTTGAAATCACAACTGCGAGAGTCAGGGTGATTTTGCGACTGAAATGCTGCAAGGGTAGTACTCGACATATGCAACATAGATTTATGTATGTATGTGGTATTTGTATAGCGCAAACTTAGCCAAAAGGTAGCATCATGCTATTCAGGGTCAAAGGCAAGCATACAGTCACTTAGGCCCTGATTTAGATCTCAGCCGACAGGTTACTCCGTCACAACTGTGGATATCCCGCCCGCCGAAATATAAATCTCATCGGATAGAATGGGATTTATATTTCGGTGGACAGGATATCCGTCCCCGTTGTGAACGGATTAACCCATCCGCCGAGACCTAAACCAGGCCCTTAGTGTTAGGAGAGGTAGTTGGGTTCTCAGAGCAAACAAGTGTGGTTACGTTTGCCCTGAGGAAGTCAGTGGGCGATATTCCCAAGACGAAACACGTGTTGGCTACATCTCGGCTATATCAGCTATTTTTACCTGTTGCCATGAGCCTCTTGTAATTAACTTATGGCTCCGAACAAAGAAAATAAAGAAGAATCATATTATACAAGATTTGGACTGATATCTGTTTGAACTGACTCTTTGATGACATAAGTCTGTTTCTTGCTCGGGAACGGGATTTTGCTTTGTGAAGTGTGGTTATGTGTTCTTTATGGTGGCATTGCCTGAAAGAGCCAACATGTGATTGAGGTCAACAATTTCCCACATTATGGACTGATCCTGTAGATTCCCTAAGGGGTCAGGCTTGTTGAAAAGAAAAGGGGAGGAGTCAGAGGGCCCATGGGGAGGATTTTGGTCTTCTGTCCACTGAGGGGTAGCCAGTTAAGCTATATGAAATACTGATCAGAGAGTTTTCATTGAAGATTCCCAAATCCCTCTTGCAACCTGAGATTGATCTGGGATTAGTCCATGCAAAGATAGTAGCTTAATGACATTGAGCATAATTGTAAGAAATTAGTTATCAGTTGCGAAGGATGCAAATTTTGAGCAAGTGATAAGTCTGCATTTGTCTTTTTACTGGAAATCAAGTACCCCATTGTAGCATTTAACTCTCTCAGGATAGCGAAGCAGAGCAGTCCAAGCCCTCCTCAGGGGAAGTGATGTGGGCTAGTAATTTCAATGCAAAGACTCCTAAAAACAACACTAATTAAATTATTACCCAGTCAGTGCTTTTTCTTTTAACATGGAAAATCACTTTTTTTACACACACGCTACTAAATACTATACATTAAATTACAAATATATACATCAGGTGCATGGAAATACCTTTGGTGACACCCTCATATCACGTTTCACCCTTAGTGGATCCTGAACCCCATAACCACAATTCTCCTCAGCTATACCAGAGGTAGCATCACACAATAATGGGATGCTATCATGTAAAAGGCAGGCCTACTGGCTTTCTCAAGGGGTCACCACATTAACCCATTCGCTGCTAGGCCTTTTCTCCCCTTATGCTAAGCCTTCTTTTGGCCATTTTGGGTAGTTCACACTTAGGCCCCTGTAACTTTTTGTCCACAAAAGGTGTCCATGCCAAATTTGCGTCCTTTTCTTCCAGCATCCTGAGGATTTTAAAGGTACCCAAGGTTTGTGGATTCCTCTAGAGGGGACCGAGAAATTAGCCAAAATACAGCCACATTTTGGGTTTTGGGGGAAAAATGGGAAAAAAGTGCTGCAGAAGAAAGTGTCTGTTTTTTCCCTGCAAATTGTATCAATTAAGGGTTTGTGGTGCTAAAATCACAATCTTACCAGCTTTCAGGAACAGGCAGAATTTTGTCAGAAATCCAAAATTTTCTTAACAGTTTTGTCATTATACTGCGACATAGACTATTTTTC
Source organism: Calotriton arnoldi (assembly GCA_963921515.1). Classification (NCBI taxonomy): domain Eukaryota; kingdom Metazoa; phylum Chordata; class Amphibia; order Caudata; family Salamandridae; genus Calotriton; species Calotriton arnoldi. The sequence goes on along the minus strand of CAWUFW010005042.1, from coordinate 401,197 downwards.
CTATTTCTGTCCTTTCAACCTCCTTCCAGTTAGTGGTAGAAATGGGTGTAAAACCAATAATGGATCCCGGAATGCTATACATTTCTGAAAAGTAGACATCATTTGGAATTCATCAACGGGTCATTTGTGTAGATCCTTCAAGGTTTTCCAATAGAAACTAACAGTTGAAATAAAAAATAAAAATTTAAAGAGAGTTGACATTTGTGCCTATGTTTTCACCTGTAACTTCTTCTAAGTATGGCAGATATTTTGAAGCAATATACCGTTATGTCCGCTGGACCCTTTTGGTTGCGGGGATATATAGGACTTGTAGGTTCACCAAGAACCCGAGGTACCCAGAGCCAATAACTGAGCTGCACCTTGAAATGGTTTTTCATTGTGTACCAGTTATACAGCAAATGGTAAAATATAAAGAATGGAAAATAGGTATCAAAGAAACCTATGTATTTATGAAACGGGAGCAAAATATGGAGTTTAGAAGCAGTGGTTATTTGCACATCTCTGAATTTGTGGGTACCCATACTAGCATGTGAATTAGAGGCCATTTTTCAAAATGACTTCTTTTTGACAAACTGCCTTACATTTGGAAGGCAGAATTGCATAGAAAGTCAATTGATAATAACACTTGTTCTACTATACTGTGTTTCCCTAACTCTCCCGATAAAAATGGTACCTCACTTGTGTGGGTAGGCCTAGTGCCTACAGCAGAAAATGGCCCAAACGCAACATGGACACATCACATTTTTTCCAGTGAAAACTGACCCTTTTTTTTCAAAGTGCCTAGCTGTGGATTTTGGACTATAGATCAGCCTGCACCTAGGGAAACCTAGCACACCTGTACATTGTTAGAAACTAGACACGCAGGGGAATCCAGAAAAGAGTGACCTGTGTGGCTCTCAGCAGGTTCTGTTACCCAAAATCCTTTGCAAACCTCAAACTTTGGCAAAAAAACACATTTTCCTCGCATTTCTGAGATGGAAAGTTCTGAAAACTGTGTGGAAGCCACAAACTTCCATGTACCTAGCATTTCTCAAAGTCTTCTGATAAAAATGGTACCTCAATTGTGTGGGTAGGCCTAGTGTCCGCAACAGGAAATGGCCCAAAACGTACCGTGGAGACTTAAAAATTAACGATCACAAAAAAGACTTAGTTTTGCGGGGGTGGGGGTGTCACCTGAGTTTTTGGTCCCAGGGGTGGCGGACATCAGGGGAAGCCGACCAAATCCAGACATTTCTGAAAACAAGACACCCGGGGGAGTCCAGGGAGGTGTGGCTTGTGTGAATCTCCCAACTTTTTTCCTACCCAGAATCCCTTGCAAACCATAAATTTAGCTAAAAATAAATACATTTCCCTCACATTTCTGTGTGGGAAAGTTGTGGGATCACCAGGCTGACAAACTTCCTACCACCCAGCGTTCCCCCAGGTCTCCCAATAAAAATGGTACCTCATTTGTGTGGGTGTGCCAAGTACCTGCGACAGAGAAGGCCACAAAACATTTTGTGGAGACATCAGAATTATCTATCACAAAACGCCCTAGTTTTGCAAGGGGAGCACCTACGTTTTTGGTCCCGGGCTCTGCGTCCATCTAGGGAAACCTACCAAATCCAGACATTTCTGACATCTATACACCTGGGTGAGTCCAAGCCGGTGAGGCTTGCATGGATCTCCCAATATTTTCCTACCCAGAATCCCCTGCAAACCTCAAATTTAGCTAGAAAAAACACATTTTCCTCACATTTCTGTGTGGGAAAGTTGTGGGATCACCAGGCCGACACAAATTTCCTACCACCCAGAATTCCCCCAGGTCTCCCGATAAAAATGCTACCTCACTTGTGTGGGTGGGCCAAGAACCCACGAGAGGGAATGGCTCAAAACATCCAAATATTGTGGAGACATTAGAATTATCTATCACAATACGACCTGGTTTTGCAAGGGGGGCATCTCCGCTTTTGGTCCCGGGCTCAGTGGCCATTGAGGGAAACCTAACAAATCCAGACATTTCTGAAACGGATACAACTGATGGAGTCCATGGAGGTGTGGCTTGCGTGGATCCCCCAATGTTTTCCTACCCAGAATCCCCTGCAAACTTCAATTTTAGCTGACAAATATCAAATTTTCTTACATTTCTTTCTGGGATCACCGCTCCGGCACAAATTTATTACCACCCAGTGTTCCCTTTGGTCTCCCAATAAAAATGATACCTCACTTGTTTGGGTGTCCAATACAGAGTCAGCCAAAAAACGTACATAAAAAAATATGGTGCTTAGAGCTTGCTGTGCTATTCCCTCAATCTTTACATTTTTGGCCCTTCCCAGTCGCAGGCCCTTGGTCCACCCACACAAGTGAGGTACCATTTTACCCGGTAGACCGAGGGGAACTCTCAGTGGTAAGAAATGCATGCCAGCGTCGTGATCCCACATAGAAATGTGAGAAAATTCTTTTTTGTTTAGCTAAATTTAAGGTTTGCAGGGTATTCTGGGTAAGAAAACATTGGGGCATCCATGCAAGCCACACATCCTTGGACTCCTCCGGGTGTCTACTTTTTAGAAATGTCTGGGTTTGGTAGATTTCCCTAGATGGCCACCGGGCCAGGGACCAAAAACACAGGTACTCCCCTTGCAAAACCAGGTCGTTTTGTGACAGATAGTTTTGATGTCTCCACATTTTGTTTTGGGCCCTTCCCTGTTGCAGGCATGTGGCCCACCCACACAAGTGAGGTACCATTTTTATCGGGAGACTAGGGGGAACCCTGGGTGGTAGGAAATTTGTGTCAGCCCAGTGATTCCACAACTTTGCCACACAGAAATGTGTGGAAAATGTAATGTTTTGAACTAAATTTGATGTTTGCAGGGGATTCTGGGTAAGAAAACATTGGGGGATCCACGCAAGTCACACCTCCCTGGACTCCCACAGGTCTCTTAATTTCAGAAAAGTCTGGGTTTGGTAGGTTTCCCTAGATGGCTGTGGAGCCCAGGACTAAAACGCAGGAGCCTCCTTTGCAAAAACAGGTTGTTTTGTGATAGATAGGGGGGCACCTGGGTTTTTGTTTCTGGGCTTGGCGGCCATCTAGGTAAACCTACCAAACCCAGACATTTCTGAAAACTAGACACCCAGGGGAGTTCAGGGAGGTGCAGCTTGTGTGCATCCCCCACCATTTTTTTCCCCAGAATCACCTGCAAACCTCAAATTTAGCTAAAAGAAATCGCATTTTCTCACATTTCTGTATGGGATCAGCATGCCGGCATACATTTCCTACTGCACAGCATTCCCCACTGCTTCCCACTAAAAATGATACCTCACAAAGCAGAGTCAGCATAAAAACTTATAAAATGAAAAACTGAGGTGGAACCAAAGCGTGTCCATAAGGGCAGGTTTGTTTTATACGTTTTTAGGCTGACTCTGCTTTGGGCACTCATACAAGTGAGGTGTCATTTTTATCAGGAGATCGAGGGGAATGCTGTGTGGTAGGAAATTTGTGCCGGTGAGGTGATCCTTCAACTTTCCCACACAGACAAGTGAGGAAAACGTGACTTTTTAGCTTAATTTGATGTTTACAGTGGATTCTGGGTAAGACAATGGTGGGGGATCCATGCAAGTCACATCGCCACCCAAGTGACAGTCTGCCCACACTGCCAGTCAAGTGCCAGTCCACGCACACAGCCAGCCAAGTGCCATCTACGCACACTGCCAGCCAAGCAGCATCCAACACACGCTGCCAGCCAAGCCCCAGTCCACACACACCACCAGGGAAACGCTAGTCCACACACACCGCTACCATGCACTAGTCCACACACACACTACCAGCCAAGCGCAAGCCCACACACACTGCCAGCCAAATGCCAGTCCACACACAGCCAGCCAAATGCCAGTACATGCAGACCATCAGCCGAACTCCAGTTCACACACACACAAACACAAACACAGAAACATTCCCTGGTATCTAGTGGTTTTCTGCCCCTCTTGGGGGCAGAAGAGCCTAAACATATCGCTGATCTGCCCCCAAGGGGGGTATAAATGGCAAAAATGTGTGCCTAAAAAAAGGGGAGCAACCCTTGACTATGGGGCCGCTCCCTGACATGCCCATACACATAACCCTGGTGCATAGTGGGCTTTCTGCCCCCACCCGGTTGGGGACAGAGCGGGTGTAATAACCACCGTCTGTCCCCCGGGGGGCAGAAAGACTGTGCCCATTTTTTTGGAGGAGGTGGGGGCATTGGCATGCCCATTCTGGGAAGCTTCACCTCTACACAAAGTAAAAATAGTCCCTGGTGTCTAGTGGGCTTTCTGTCCTCCCCAGGTGGGCAGATATGGGGCTGTTGCCTATATCTGCCCCCCCCCGGAGGGGGCAGAAAGACTGTGCCCCTTTTTTGAGGGTGTGGGGGGATCGGCATGCCCCTTCAGGGCAGCTCCCACCCCTGCACAAGGAAAAAATGAGTCCCTGGTGCCTAGTGGGCTTTCTATTCCTGACGACCCATGCCCTCCATCTATTCTTAGACTGATCCCTGACCTGATAGGCCCTAACCTTACAAACATCTGCAACTTGATGTTCTGTACAGGCAACTATCCCTCCATCTGGAAAAAGGCCATCATCAAGCCTCTGCTAAAAAAGAATAATCTTGACCCAGCAGATACTAAAAACTACAGGCCAATAGCATGTCTTCCATTTCCAGCAAAAATCTTTGAAAAGATCATGAACACTCAACTGGCTCATTTCATTGATGAATACAACTTACTAGATGACACACAATTTGGCTTTAGAAAGGGCCATGGTACGGAGACCGCCCTCATCAAGGCATCAGATGAAATCAGGACGGTGTTAGACCATGGAGGCGCCGCGGTCCTTGTGCTGCTGGATCTATCAGCAGCCTTTGACACGGTCGATCATGCCACTCTGATCGACTGTGTCTCAGCCATTGGCATCAGACACAAGGCCAAAGCTCTTCTGTCCTCCTTTCTATCTAATCAGACCCAGCTAGTGCGCCTAGGTGACTTCAACTCTACACCGTTCGCTCTCCCGTGTGGCGTGCCGCAAGGATCATCATTGAGTCCGACCCTATTTAACATATATGTGTCGAACCTGGCGCGAGTAATCAAATCATACGGGATGGGTCTAACATCTTACGCAGATGATACGCAACTGGTGCTAGCGGTGCACAATGATGGAGGGGCAGTCGCTTTAGGATTTCAAGATGGCATGATGGCCATCAGTGCCTGGATGGCAAATAATTGCCTTAAATTAAACTCAGATAAGACTGAGGTGATGATTTTTGGCAACCTTTCCCCCTGCTGGTCCCCAACTTGGTGGCCAGCTGCGTTGGGTTTACCTCTGTCCCCTGTCAAAAAGGTTAGAAATTTGGGTGTCATGTTCGACGACAAGCTGTCTTTCATACACCACGCCAACGCAGTAGTCTCCTCATCCTTCTATGCACTAAGGATGATAAAAAAAACTTCTACCTTTTCTTCCAGTTGGTGCATGCAAAACTCTTATAAGCACACTGGTTATGACAAAAGTCGACTACTGCAACGGTCTTTTCATTAATGCTCAGGAAAGGGTTCTAAGCAAGCTGCAACTGGTGCAGAATGCAGCCGCGAGGATACTCTCAGGTACCCCTAAGTTTATGTCCATATCCAAGGTGGTCCGACAGTTACATTGGCTGCCCATAAGAAGCAGAACCAAATTTAAGGTGTTATGCATTGCCTATAAGGCTTCCCACAACATGGGACCTGAGTTCCTGAAGAAAGCTCTTTGCGCATACACCCCCAGCAGAACTCTGCGCTCCTCAGAAGCCAATCTATTGTTTGTCCCAAGAACTAAGAAAGCTGCGTGGGGCGACAGAAGATTTATAGTGGCCACCGCCAGGCTCTGGAACTCACTTCCTCTGCAGATCAAGACCAGTCCCACCCTGCTAGCTTTCAGGAAACAAGTAAAAACCTGGCTTTTCGATCAATAAGCAGCCCGCTCCACTCCTTTCCTTTTAGTCCTTAGCGCCGAGACACCTAAGGGTATTTGTGCGCTTTAGAAGTTGTTTAAATAAATAAATAAATTAAATAAATAAATATTCCCCTGGGGAGCACATTGGGGGCTATTGCCACGATATGCCCCCCGGGTGGGGCAGAAAGACTGTTCCCATTTTTATGGAGGGGTGGAGACATTCGCATGCCCATTCTCGGCAGACACAACTCCTACACTAAGGACAAAAATAGTCCCTGGTGCCTAGTGGGCTTTCTGCCTCCAGGTGGCAGATCAGGGGCTATTGCCCCCATATGCCCCCGGGGGCAGAAAGACTGTACCCATTTATTTGGTGGGTGGGGGCATTGGCATGCCCATTCTGGGCAGCCCCTACCCCTCGCTTACAAAAAAAATCTGTGGTGTCTAGTGGGCTTTCTGCCACCCGCCAGGGGACAGATCGAGCGTAATAACCCCCATCTGCCCTTCAGCGGCAGAAAGACTGTCCCTTTTGTGTTTGGGGGTGGGGCATTGGCATGTCCATTTTGGGCAGCCCCTACCCCTACACATTAAAAAAAAAATCCCTGGTTCCTAGTGGGCTTTCTTCCCCCCGAGGGGCAGATCGGGGGTTATAACCACCATCTGGCCCCTCGGGGCAGAAAGACTGTTATTATTAGGGAATGGGGTGGGGGTATTGGCATGCCCATTGTGGGCAGCCCCCATCCCTCTTTTATTAAAAAAACATTAATCCCTGGTGCTTAGTGGGCTTTCTGCCCCCCAAGGGGCAGATCAGGGGTAATAACCCCCATCTGCCACCCAGGAGGGCAGAAAGACTGCTCTTTTTGCTTTCTGGGGGGTGGGGGCATTGGCATGCCCATTTTGGGCAGCTCCCACCCCTCTTTTATAAAGAAAAGAAATCCCTGGTGTCTAGTGGGCTTTCTGCCCCCACTGGGGGCATATCGGGGGTAATAACCCCATCTGTCTCCTGGGGGGGCTGAAAGGCTGTTCCTTTTGTGTTGGGGGGTAGGGCCATTGGCATACCCATTGTGGGCAGCCCCCATCCCTCTTTTATAAAAGAAATCAATAATCCTTGGTGCCTAATGGGCTTTCTGCCCCCCGGGGGGACAGATCGGGGGCTATTGCCCCCAACTGCGTCACAGGTGGGGGCAGAAAGACTGTGGCAATTTTTGGGAGAGGTGGGGGCATTATAATTCCCATTTAGGTCAGCCCCCACCCCTAAGTATTAAATTAAATAACCCCTGGTGTCTAGTGTGCTTTCTGCCCCCCCTGGGGGCAGAAAGACTGAATATGGCCAAAATATATGGGGGGAGTAAAAGCCCTTGTCCAAGTGGCTGCTCCCCCTCCCTGGTGTCTAGTGGGTGAATCCCTGCTTGGGGATCGCCCTCCTTTGGCGGTCCCCAAGCAGGGATCCATTAGGGAGGGGTACCATTGGAAAAGGGAGATTCTCCCCTTTCCAATGAAACATCTCCCATCTGCCTACATGCTTGGGGGGCTGAGATAGCCCCGTGAGTAAGTAGGCAGAGAAAGCGGAATGAGCCAATCGTCTCATTTCACTTTCACTTTCAGTGAAAAGCGCTGATCGTCATTACACTGAAAAAAAAAATGCCTTGGGAGGTTGGGAAAGCTCGTCCCCAGCTTCCGAGGCTGAAAAAAATAAAAGGAAATCCCTCTGCTCTTTACAGCAGAGAGATTTGGTGCTCGTGTGCAGAGGACAAAATGGTTCCGTTCTCAGTACACGACCACTGTGGCGTATGAGGAAATCATTCCGTCATGCGCATGGAAAAAGTTAATATATCTAGAGCAGGTCTACTGGCTTTGTGAGGGTGCCATATTAAGATATATATAAAAAGTAAGCCTAGTGGCTTTCTCAAGGTCTCACCATCTTAATAACAGTAACCACATATCAGGATTCAATGCAAGATCATCCTTTAATCAATGGACACAGTACTACCAATCATGAGCATTCAATTGTTTGTTATTCAATATCTATGTTGTCAATAAAGCTTATAAAACAAGAACAATATCAAAGTCTCAGTCTTTCTTAACATGCTACATATCACATAATGAAGCTATTGAACCACTCAGAGTCCCTCTGCACCAGAGCCTAAGAGCAAAAGCTCTAGCTCTAAGAGTGCTTTAAAAGATTATAAACCTATCCCGGGGGCATACTTTCAATGACCCTGGAGATCTAGGGCAAATTTTAGGGGCTGCTGTCCCTCACTAACAAGTCACCCAGTACAAAGATCAAGTTCAATACCTCCATGACTCAGACCACCCACTCAATGAAGACCAACTGTCTAAAGCGAGACACTTACAGCACCAAAATCGTCATCTTCCAGAGGAGCACATCACCGTGAGACTCTGCTTGGTGGCCAACAGAGCTAGGACCAACAACTACTACCCACGCCAAGAACCTTGGGATCATCATTGACAGCAAACGCAACATGACTGCCCAAGTCAATGCCATCACCCCCTCATGTTTCCATACCCTGAGGATTCTGAGGAAGATTTTCAAATGGCTCCCAATCAGCACCCGGAAAACTGTCACTCAAGCCCTTGCCACAATTAAGCTGTACTATGCAAACCCCTTCTATATCGGGATCAACAAAAGCCCACCAGAAGGCTGCAGATCATTCAGAACTCGGCAGCCAGAATCACTGTCAACCTCTCACATCGCATTCACCTCACACCACCATAAGGCGCTCCAATGGCTCTCCATTCACAAACTAGCACGTTTCAAACTCTTCACCCACATTTTCAAGGCACTACATAACACTGGCCCTCCATACCTCAACAATCGCATCTGCTTTTACAAACCTGCAGGTCACCTCTGTTCGTCCGGACTCCTACTTGCACAAATCTCATGCATATGGAAAACCATATCTAGCGGATAAGCCTTCTCCTACATCACTCCTAAAGCATGGAACAACCTAGCACTACACATAAGAGCCTCCTCCTCACTTATTGAATTCCACAAGAAGCTGAAGACCTGGCTTTTCGAGTAGTCCCACAAGGGCATAGGTGGGCCGAGACTCACACCGGCTCAGGGCCAGGATACTCTCCCGGATGATTGTGTGCTCTACAAATTAGAATAACATTACATAATACCCACAACTCTTTTTTAAATATGTTGATGGTGCACCTGCCTAGTTTGGTGCCACCACAAGGAAGAAAAGCATGCAAATAAGTCCTCCAAAAGGGCATTAAAGGTCTCTCCTTTCCCGAATCCTTTGATATTAAATGAGCAACTTTGCAGTTTTAGTTTGCCTGGTGGCCGCATTATACAGGCGTCCTTTTTATTGTTTCTCTTATTTAATTCCTGGGTTCCCATGCCCACCAGACACGTAGGTGCTGAAAGGGTTGGCGCACCATGGGGGGCCCACTTCGCACTGCCCGCCTGCTGTTCTCCCGGCTGAGAAGATTTATTAACAGTGTGGGAGCCTGCTGGTGAGTTATCGGAGGCAGGTTGGGGTTGTGCTGAGCCTCCCTGCTACCACCAGTCAAAGCATGGGGGCAGGAGGCAGTGCAGCAGGAGTGTTGATTCACGGAGGCCCCCGTGCCTGTACTCTACTCTTGTCCAAGGGGATGGAGTCCTCGGAACAGTACTTCCTTGCAACGGGCCCAAGGAGATGGGGTTCTCAGGGCCAGAAGTTTGTTGGGGAGATGGGCCCCAGGCACGCCCCTCTCCCAAGAACAGAAATAAATAAGATGCTCTCACCCCTGGGCCCTGGCCCACCCCATGCGTTTGAATAAAAAGTATGGTGGTGCACTATGCACCTGTTTTCTTGATTTTAAAGATCAAAACCTTAAAGTTGCATAACTCTGGCCCTGTTTTGCTCCTGGGGGCCTTGCCTAGCTACCGTCAGTCTTTTCACCAGGTTTCCTGTACTCTTAAGTGGTGCATTCTGTGGAGAGCTAGATTTACTGGCTCCCTGCACAAGCGTTCTCCTCTGCCTGGGTCCTGGTGCTCCTTTTCTGCTGGTGGGGGCATCTTGCGCAGTCCTTCCACAACCAGCGAGTAGAACACATTCCAGCCCACACTCCTAATGCCCCAGAGACTCCTGGCTGCCTTGCAGAGCACCTGTCAGAGGCAGTGGAGTGCAGATCTTTCTCCCAAGTGGTCCTCAGGGGGCATAAGAGGGCCAGGGCCACTGGCCCTGGTAAGACCCATCCTTGTAATGTGGGCCAGCTCCTGTGGGTCAGCTGGAGTCAAAGTCCTAAGTCAATTTTTGCAGGGCATCAGGTCGCTTCTCCTTCGAGTTGGGCATCCTTTCCACTGTTGTCGTCTCCCAGATCCAGAGTCATCTCAAATACCGTTGATAGTGTGCTCTACAAATCAGAATAACATAACATAATTCCCACACCTCTTTTTAAATATGTTGATGGTGCACCTGCCTAGTTTGGTGCCACCACAAGGAAGAAACGCATGCAAATGAGTCCTCCAAAAGGACAACATAGGTCTCTCCTTGTCCGTATCCTTTTATATTAACTGAGCAGCTTTGCAATTTTCGTTTTCCTGGTGGCCGCATTAAACAGGTGTCTTTTTTATTGTTTCTCTTACATTATTCCTGGGTTCCCATGCCCACCTGGCACGTAGGTGCTGAAAGGGTTGGGGGAACCATGGGGAGCCCACTTCACGCTGCCCTGCTTGCTGTTCACCCGACCGGGAAGATTTAATAATGGTGCGGGAGCCTGCTGGTAAGTTATCGCAGGCAGGTTGTGGTTGTGCTGATCCTCCCTGCTAACCCCAGTCAAAGGCATGGGGGCAGGAGGCAGTGCAGCAGGAGTGTCGGTGCACGGAGGCCCCCAAGCCTGTACTCTTCTCCTGTCCAAGGGGATGGAGTCCTCAGGACAGTACTTGCTTGCAATGGGCCCAAGGCGATGGGGTTCCTAGGGCCAGAAGTTTGTTGGGGAGATGGGCCCCATGCATGCCCCCCTCCGAGGACAGAAATAAATAAAGATGTGCTGACCCCTGGCCCACCCCAGGTGTTTGAATAAAAAGTATGGTGGTGCACTATACACCTGTTTCCTGGATTTTAAAGGTCAAATCTTTAAAGCTGCATAACTCTGGCCCTGTAGGGCCAATTTTCTTCTTCTCTGGAATGTTTTGATCCTGGACTACCTATCAGCACTCTTTCACCAGGTTTCCTGTACTCTAAAGTGATGCATTCTGTGGGGAGCTGGATTTATTGGCTCCCTGCACCAACTTTCTCCTCTGCCTGGGTCCTGGTGCTCCTTTCCTCCAGGTAGGGGCATCTTGTGCAGTCCTTCCACAACCAGCGAGTAGAACACCCTCTAGCCTGCACTTCTCAGGCCCCAGAGTTTCCTGGCTGCCTTGCAGAGCACCTGTTGGGGGAAGTGGAGTGCAGGTATTTCTCCCAACTGGTCCTCAGGGGGCATAGGAGGGCCAGGGCCACTGGCCCTGAAAAGACCCATCCTAGTCCTGTGGGTCAGTTCCTTTGGGTCAGCTGGAGACAAAGGCCTTAGTCCATTTTTGCAGGGCATCAGGCGGCTTCTCCTTCCAGTTGGGCATCCTTTCCCCCGTTGTCACCTCCCAGATCCAGAGTTGTCTCAAATACATTTCCCTTATGCAGGGGCTTTTAAGTGGGGATGGGCAGTTCTAGATGCCAGGCACCCCTGGCCAGTCCTAGGATGCCTCATCATCCCTTCACTCCTGTCTCATCCCTCCTGCACAGCATTCTAAGGCAATCGATCATGACAACTTCACGTTTTCTCTAAAAAGAGCTCCTTGGATGGCCTGGGCTCCACCTGTAGCTGACATCACTGCATCATCCCCTCCCACCAAAACTTCAAAGGCAAGACCTTCTGTATTGGCTCCAGAGGTCTGGTCCACCTCATTTGTTCTAGCAAGATTTATTTTTGGGGTGGGGAGTTTTATATAGTGCAAACTCAACCTGAAGGTATTAGAGTGCTTTACATGAGCACCAGTTGCGTTACAGAGCGACACATTCATTTTATTAGGCACGGGGAGATTAAGTGATTGGCCCAGAATCGCAGGATATTGAGCGTCCCTGCCAAGACTCGAACCCGTTTCCTCAGCTTTGAAGTCGACTGCTCTAGCCATTAGGCCACATCCTCAGCACAGGTGCAGTGTGATAAACTAATTATCAGAAGCAGATTTTCCTCACACCCTTTTCCTCTCCAGGAATTGGTTCAATCAGTGATAACTGCTCCTTTTGTGTGGGGATGTCTTTGTTCCTCATGCTGGGGTGCAAAGTAATTAACCTGGCCTAGTTGGGGTAACAAAGGCCTGCAATCTGATTATGAGCTGAGCCAGAAAAATATGATAAATCCTGAAGCCTCATATGATGTTGATGTATTGTGTTGGGGCCTGCACATTCAGACTCGGCGTGCATGTTTTACTCCAGTTTGATACCTTGCTCGACCCTGTAGGCCTAAATTGAGCAAAACTGTACATTAGGACAGATTTAATCTATATGTATAATGCAGTGAAAGCACTGCAGATTTTCCATTAAGCCCCGCAGACCAAAACTGTGAATGTCCACTAATATTATACGACCTACCTCAGGTCAGCATTAATCCTTGAGGAGTCCTTTCTTTGACAGGCTACCTTTGTTCAGATACTGGGTGGCGCATGACGGTAGTCTCACGCGTGCAGTCCGCACATGTGCATGTACGTGTGCACACATGTTCATATGTAACCAGCCCAGTGTGCCTTAACTTAGCTGCACTGCAGCAGCCTTATCTTAAAAGACGGACATTGGCTGTAAACACGCTCAGTCCAATTACCATGAATTTACCCTGAGTGAGACTTAGGTAGTTAGATCCACTCACAGTAAAATTCTAAAAACAGGGTAGTCAAAAGTGAAAAATCCTGATGGACTAAATGGGTAGAACCCATTTGCTACAATAATGACCAAAAAGATTAGGTAGAAGTGAAATATAATAGGGAAAAGGGCTGAAAATTGGAGATCTCCACAATTAAGAGGGGTGATTTTGGTGAGTAAGAGACCCAATTTTATTTGATGTGTGTTATTATTAAGAGAAGATGAGAACCAAGCTAAGGTGGACCCCCACAATGCCTGCAAAGAATGTAATGTATTCCCAGTGAGAACATGAGATAGGAAATTGTTTGTTATGAATTTGTAGGAATGCACAAGAGTAGCAGCATGCTGATATCTCTTGTGGCATAGGTGCCAGGTGCCCGGCATATTCAGCAGTGTCCTGCTAAAACTTTCCCTCTAAGTAGGTGTTGTAGCTCTGCTGCTCACTAGCTTCAATCTCTCTAGTGTTTCAGCTGGCATTACTTTTGAGTTACCACCCAATATATGTTTCTATGTTATGTAAGTAGAAGCTTTTTCGCAGTGGGTTGAATGTCTTGTCATGTCATAGGCACCCACGGAATATGGTACATTGCAACGCGATGTATTACATCGCGTGCTTTTACAACGACCGCGTTGTTAGTACGCAATGCATTTACATCGCAAGTCATTATAACGACTTGCACTAGAGAGCGCGCTTGACTTAGGAATAGTATTAATTGCTATTCCTACTCCAGTTTGCGCAACAGTAGGGAAGGTGTTGGAATTCATTTCCAATACCTCAGCGCCACCTAGTGCAAGTCGTTATAATGACTTGCGATGTAAATGCATCGCGCTATTAACAACGCGGTCGTTGTAACGACCGCGTTGTAATGGTACAGCAATGTAATGACAGCGTCGTAAACGCTGTTTCCCGCACCCACGTCCATCATGAAGGGGCTTTGGTGCCAATCCTCTGAACTGCTGGGGCAGCACCATTTGCTTCATCATGTGGAATGGTAACTCCTGGTGAACAATTAATTCCAGATCGAGAATTAATTTTCAATGAAATTGGTTGCTTTGAGTACCAAAGATACCAAGGATATAAGCATATAAGCAACCAACCGGTTCTCTAGCTTATGCTGCAACAGAAAAAAGAGTTGAGTTTTTCTTCTATAGTGATATTACCAGTCAATGCCACCCCACAGTGTCCTCTGAGGAAACTTTATCTGATGGATATAGCAGAGGCAAAGGAATTAAGATGCTCAGATTAAGGTTACCCTTCCGTGATCCCTATAATGCCTTTATTACCCCTGAACACTACCCTTCCCTGAACCCTAAAAACCTTTTTTTTTTTTAATGCAGATTTATATAGCGCGAACTCGACCCGAAGGTATTGGAGCGCTTTACATGAGCACCGGTTACATTACACAAGGACACATTCAGGCACGGGGAGATTAAGTGATTTGCCCAGAATCACAGGATGTGGACGCGACCCCGAGGCTCGAACCTTGGTTTCCAGCACCAAAGTCGGCAGTCTAGCCGACGGACCACATCCTCTCCACCTTACTATCCCTTAATGCTACCCATCCCTGAAGAGGCTCCCTCAGGGACTCTGCATCCTGAAACCAGACTGAATCTAAGAGTTAAATACTGGGAAAAATTGGGAATCTAATAGCTGATTCCCCTGGCAGTTTCCCATTTCTAAGGCAGTCCTCGGATCCCACTTGTCCCACTAGTGAGCCCTGTTATTTCTATCCCCACCTCCCTCCCCACAGTTATCAATGCCCCTGGTATTGATAACTATGTTGAGGAGTTACCTGGTGATATCAGGGATGTCGCTATAAGGCCCTTACTGGTGTCAAGCTACTTGAAAAAGCGTACCTCTTTTAAGAGTTAGATGAACATTTTAAGGAAGACAATAGAAGCACTTCCAGGACTACGTTCTGCTGTCTATGTGTTTATGTACAGTGTGGTTCTGCTGCATTGCCATTTGGGAGAAATCAGTGCCGTCCCACTATTGGAGTAATTTACACAATGTTAAGTCCTTTGCTGTTATACCTTGAATTAATAAGAGTGTTACCACAACCTGTAATCATGACGTTACCACAAATTTTAAGCTAAATATGCCAGGAGTGTTTCAGCATTTATTAGCACCAGCTTCTTGCTTGTGCTCTGGCAAAATAGCATTAAATACGCTGAAAACCACTTTCCACACAGTTCAAGATTTCTATGGCTTCCTACATACTCTAAATGAAACCCAAAGTAGAAAGTCACCAAATATTAATGCATGGCTTTTCTACATTTTTCATACAAAATCGGCCTATCTGTGAAAGATAAACTTCCTTTTTGAGGTCTGGCTTGATAGCGCAGCTGTCTGAACAACATATTTTTTAGCAATTCTTTAAAATATGCATATAAGTGATTTTGGGTTGGCTCTACCTTGAGAAGTATTACTCTCACATCTCATGCTATCAGCTGCTGATGTATCCTTCAGCCTTCCAGGAAGTGTTTCCATTAGAATGCACAAGGGACTATCCTAAATCAAAAAATAAACTCAACCATGCTGTTTGTCACATTTTCATTTTTTGCTGTATGCATTTTACACAGAAAGTAATGTTTTTGCTTCTTTTCCTACATTGTTGGCAAAGCCAATAGGACAGGCTTTAATGTGATCAAGAACATTTGTGCATACAATGAATGAAAATCACATTTGTGAAGGTCTGTTTTTACCTTTATTGGTACATTAAGGCTAGACCTGTTGACTTTGCCAATGCTTGTTTAAATGAGAGGTACGCTTGGATTAAAAAAAGACTCTAGCAATACCAGCTGAAGACTGTTTACATAGAAAATGTCTCAGAGGGAGGCAGCTGCTACTAGAAATAGTCTCCTGCCTAAAACTTGGGCCACTCTTTAGGTCGAGCCTAGCGGCAGCGCGCACGCGCTGTCGCTCTGAGAGGCATGCTGTAGTAGAGTATGCTGTGGAAGCCTCGCCCACTCTCCTCCCATATTTTTCATAGGCTGGTGTCATTGTCCTTGGTAAATGCTGGCTTCCGATTCATTATGAGGCTTGTTAGTCCCTCCTTGTTACCGCCTTGTTGCCATTTGTTAACGCCCATAACGACTGGACCTTTTACTTGGCAGGTTACACGGTCGGCTTTATCTAGGGGGTCAGCACTATTTTGTTAATGGGCACTTATGGGGTTGAATGGCGGATGCTATTTTTTTGTATTTGTATCCTGAGCGCGGCGCCCGTTTTAGGGACACCGCGCTCAGTTTATTTATTTATTTATAATTAAATTTCATGTTGAGCGCGGCGTCCACTTCAGGGACACCACGCTCTGTTTTTTTTGTTTTGTTTTTTTTACTTTAAAACTGAGCGCAGCACCGCTTCAAGGACACTGCGCTCGTTTTTTTTTTGTTTTTTTTTAACTTTAACACTGAGCGTAGTGCCTGCTTCAAGAACACCACGCTCAGTGTTAAAGTAAAAAAAAAAAAAAAAAAGAATCCGAGCGCAGTGTCCTTGAAGCGGCGCCATGCTCAGTTTTAAACTATTTATGTTTTAAAAACCAAAAATATTAGGCATTGTCATTTACATTGCCAATAGCTTAAACTCGCGTAAATGCGAGACCTATTGCATTGCAAATGCTTGTTTATGCAAGGTGCGGGTTTGCTTAAAAAGTCAAAAGAAATTGCACAACTTTTCATACACCTAGTTCTCAATGGGCAATACGTATGGCTTCTGTCATTGTTCTCTGTATAGCCTCCATATAGTGGCCACCAGACTGGTTAGAAATTTTGGTATCTGTGGTCCCAACAACCTACTCTTCAACTTCTTTGCGGCAGCTTGTGGCAAGATGTATTTCCTTTAAGGCTGTCTGCTTCACTATTGGCCCTTCCAAGGCACAGAGACGATCTTCTGTTATGTTACTGTCACTTGTAAATCGCACGAATACCGCATGGTTTCTTGGCGCTGGGGTAACCCTAACCAGTTGGCAATCATAGCCTTAATTATAAGCTTGGATAAAGAGCCATGTTTTTAAGAGTTGTCTAAATTTCCCATAGTTGGGAGCCATCCTAATTTCCGGGGGTAAGGCCTTCCAAATGCAGGGGACAATAACTGAGACTCCGAACCTACCTGCCCTTTCCTTTTTGAAGTGAGGAATTGATAAGTAGTGCAGGTGGGCAGTTCTCAAATTTCTGTTAGGGATGTACTTTTGAATACGGGAATTTATGAAAGCTGGGCATTTCACATGGAGGGGTTTGAATATGATGCAACGTGTTTTGAAGGTAGATCTCTGAGCAACTGGGAGCCTTTGGAGATTTTTCATCACTGGAGTAATGTGGCAGTGTCTTGAAAGTTGGCGGATAAGAGGCAATTGTGAAAACCCAGCTAAAGGGAATAAGCATAGTCTATAGGAGACATGACCAAGGCAATTATGACTTGCACCAGTGCTTCTACAGTAAGAAATCTTATTTTCTTGATTCTACGAAGCTGTAGGATGCAGGATGAGATCACAGATCCAAGTTGAGGTTTCAGGGATAATTCCTCTTCAATAAGAACCCCGAGGCTATTTACCGACTTCCTGGGTGTGGGGGTAGGCGGAGGGAAGTACCCATACCAGGAGGCCAAAAGGAAGGGCTCCAGGAGTCAAGATGATTTTTAGTCATAACTATCTCTGTTTTGTCAGAGTTCAGTTTTAAGTGGTTGTTGTTCATCCAATCCTGGATGAACAGCATCATATCCTGAAATAATGCCTTGGATTCAGGGGTGTTATCGATTGTTAAAAAAAGTTGCATATCATCTGGATAATTATATACTTTGATATTCATTTTTTTTAGGAAATGCACCAGGGGGCGAATGGCGATATTAAAAAGATGTGGGAGTGGGAAAAACCCTTGTGCACCCCTCAATTCAGTTGGACTTTGAGTGAAATGAAGGGGTGAGTCGGACCGATTGTGATCTGTTTTTTCAAGTAGGAAGTGGCCCATATGATTGCCGAGCTATGCAATCCAGGAACCTTGACACGGTTCACCAGAAGTTTATGGTCGACCGTGTCAAAAGCTGCTGAGAGGTCAAGGAGGATGAGGGCCTGAGTAGAGCCTCTGTCCACCTCTTCCCACATGTCATCCATAACCGAGAGGATAACTGCTTCCGTAAAGTGCGCCGGATGAAATTCTGCTTGGCAGGGCTCCAAAAAATTTGAATCTTCCAGGAAGGAGCAAAATTGACAGGCCACATGTGTTTCCAGTACCTTTGCATAGTAGGGTAGAAGAGATATAGGACGGTAAATTTTCAAGTCTAGGGGGTTCTCAACTAATTTCTTTTGAAGAGTTACCACTATTGCCTCTTTGAAGGAATTGGGAACATTTCCTTGACTAAAGGACAGATTAAGACAGGATATGGCAGGGCCAGGATACTGGGCAAAGACAGTTTTTAAATACTCGGAGGACAGGACTCATTGGGGAAGCCTAATTTAACTTTAGTAAGTAAGTGCATGAAGCAGTCCTTACTGATCTTGGGAAACGATGAGAGTGTGAACAGATTCCTGTCTGTAAATGAAGCTGCATTGAGAAGTGAGCTGGAGGAATGCTCTTTTGAACACTCTCAATTTTATTAATAAAACATTAATTGAGCGAGTCGCAGAGATTTTGGGTTGGTAAAATAGCTAGTGTAATCCTATCAGGATTAGAGGGTTTGGTGACTATTTTGAAAATCTCTTTTGACTTGTGGAAAGAATCTAGGATTTTGTTGGTAAAAAAAATGGCTTTAACTAGCCTCATGAGTGTTTTATATTCTTTGAGTTTTTTTATATAGGTTTCTTTGGTGTCGGGTCGGCAGTTGTTTCACCATTTGCGTTCACAGCGACGCAATTCCAGTTTGGAGAGTTTCAGATCTTCAGAGAACCATTTTGAGGCCTCATGTCATTGGGTCTGTTTAATTTTGCAGAGGGGGGCATGTGTGTTGCTAGCTTTGACTAGTCACTCCATAATAGCTTCCTCATAGAGGTCCATGTCATCCTTTGGTGCTGGTAGGGAACTTTCCAGGGAGTTGGAGAAAAAGTTAAGGTCAACTCTGGACCAGTTAGTTGAAAGAGTTCCAGGATGTGAAGGAGATTTACAGGGGGTAGAATTCAATAATAGAAATTTTTCTCACTCCACATCTATTATCCAAGAAGGACTCTCAGACACAGACTGTCCCTATTTTTGACTATCCGTAAATTCAGAAATTCCCTAATTGTTAGAACATCCTTTGTGATAGTGAGCCCCAGGCTCTGCAACTTAACTCTCGGAGAGAATACGGAACCTTCACAATCACCCAGAGATTTGAAGCACTGAAAAGACCTGTCTGCTCACAAACGCTTGTCCATGTCGACCAATCAAGATCAGCCCAGTGCAGGCTAATCCCACAAGCTGACATCGAACAGATTTTTTAGACAAAGTGGAGATGGTATGTAATGTAAAGCACTATTCACCTGAGTTCTTTGTGCTCCACTGATATCCCTAAATTCAACTAGAATACGTAGCCCCCCATTGGACTTTCACACACAACACTCAGTGCTTCTGACACAGGTCACTCTTTAAATTGTCCCAACTTGCCAAATAGATCCAGTGGAAAGCTTTAGGATCAGGCAAAAGGTAAGAAGTGCCAACTAAATGCTCCTACAAAATACAGTATAAAAGTAACTCTCCTAGACAAATTTCTGGCAGATTAAAAATGATGGTCATTGCATCTCTTTACAGAGAATAAATCATGGGTATCTGTTGCATGTATGATGGCTGGCAATAGTTGTGATATAGCATAATTATTTCACGTACATTTAAATTTCCTCTGATATAAAACAAGTTTTAGATTTGGGTCTGTTGTTTATACTATGCAAAGAATACAAATCTTTTGATTGATACAACAGGGCTTGCCTTTCTACAATGGAAAACACGTATGTACTATGACAGATCCCTAAGAATTTAATGATGTTAACAGCGTCGCCTTAACCCAGATGGCATTGTAGTTAATATAGTTGGAAAGTGTTCTTTTCAATGTACCATTAGGTCCAATTTTTATAAATAATTCAAGGAAGGATACCCCACTTCTTTGTATATGCTTGCTTTTCTCTCTGGAGATCATTGGCTCCATGACCTGCTGTCACTGTGCAAAGCCTATAATTTAGATAAAAAGATGGAGCTACAGTCTTGCTTCAAGCCCTAAACGACGATGATGGGCAGACTACTTTTGGACCTTTCAATTTCTGCTAGTAATTCACTGTCATTGTCTTCTCTTTGCAACACACAACGTTTGTTGGACCACACTTCAGATACTTGTGGATCACGGACAAGAGGATTCTCTTATCTCCACCAAACACTGGTGCCTGGTGAATACACAGGACCCATTCTCTCTGCCCCTCTTGACTACTGATTCCTTTTTAGGTCTCGCCTACGCAGCGCGCATGCGTTGCTTAGGAAGACATTTAGCCGTCGCTCTGGTCATTTTCAAGCACACACTCGTGCTTGTGGCGGCATCCACCTTGCAGGAGCGAGCAGGGGCGCGCCACAAGCACGAGTGCAGTGCTTGAAAATGAGCAGACTGCGCGCGCACACACGCAGCACTCCCGGGCTCTCTCTCTCTCTCTCTCTCTAAACAGCTGCGCGCGGTTGCGTTAATGGGCTTTACTCCCTCGTCATCGTCCGTGTTTTTGTCTAAAATAGAATGGGTTCACAACTGCACCCTAAAATAAACGTACATTTCAGGCCGTAACTTTTCTTTAGTTGCCGAATGTGCTTGTTAAGCTGCTGCATGCTAGAAAAGCACTCCCTTGTTAAACGCGTTTTTTATGCGTCTAGGTCTGTATATACTTTGAAGGGGTGGCCAAGAAAAGTCTCGTCTACCCATTGATTGTCCGGCATGTCTGGAGAGTAGGCCGGGGAAAACGAACATCTTAGCATTTTGAATCGCTAGGAGTTTCGGTGATTCGGATGTATCGGAAGCACCAACGTTTTTGGTGTTATATTATGGTTGCTTGGTTCGTGTGGTGGACAGAAGGCGGAGACTTAAGTAGATTTATTATTTTTGAAAGCCTCTTGTGAAAGGCATTCCTCAGGAGTACTTCGCTGCTAGAGACTGTACCCCACATTCTGTTTTCCACTGGGAATGCAGTCTCTTAGGTGCTGCTCCTACTTAAGACTATTTCTACCCACTAGCTGTGAAGTTTGCCATCATTTACAGAGATTGGTAACGTTTCTATAAGTCCGTTAACCCTGTTCTTTGTTCCTCGTTTTCATACTCCATGTTTCAACGTTTTCTCACTAGAATTAACCTAGCAAAGGCAGCACAGTGAACACTCTGCTGCTGGTAGGTTTTTCGTGGTTTGTATGCAAAGATTATTGTTGCCCTTATTTGGCTAATCCAAGTAGGAGTCGTGGCCCTTGGAGGTTGTTGTGATGTTTTTTTCTGTGGTAAAAGCTAATCTGCATTACTTCTAGTTTATATGTGTACGTTTTAAATAGATTTTACAATTCTTAGGCTAGTTGTTATTCACAATTGGCAGAGAAAAACGTACAGCTTTGACGTTTGCAGGATCTGCTGGCCATTTAAGACATCAGCCTTTTTGCATTGATTTCCGGGAGCTGTTTCTTGACCCCGTAACTTTAGATATTTATACAAGCCCTCAATGTAGGTGGCTTCCTTGAGCTAAGTGTGATCTCGCCCAGTGCCTGTTCTAAGTGGTTGCACGTATCTGGGCGTTGGATGGCTGATGTTGGCATGCAAGTCAGCCTCCTGCCTTGAAACCTGAGGTTCTAGTGGTGCCATTGACTTTTTTTGGCTGACTGTTGGGGCTAGTGGTCTAGTCTCCCACACCAGCAGCACTGGTTCTCTGTGCACAGGTCAACGCGGGCAGTGAGGGTCTGAACTGCAGGACAGGATGGTGGAGAGTCCAGCACTGTTTTTTAATGAGCGCAGAGGGCTCCATTGGTCAAAATTCAGTTTTTGGCACACGCGTGATGAATGTTAGATTTATGTACATGTGATATATCTTGTTGCAGTTCATCAAAAAATCAGTGGCGGCGGGTAATTTGAGCAGGGATACCACACATGCTCACACATACATAAACTCATCCCATCTACAAACACACTCGCCCCCATACATTCGCAATGGTACACACATACATTCTCCATTCACAAGCACATACACATTCACAGCACGCACTACTACATATACATTCATACGTGCACATGCATGCACCAAACATTAAAAACAAGCATTGGCTTAGCCAATAGGTCTCGCCTTTGGGACCTTATAAGTGTTTAGTTATCCAGCACAATATCCTTGGTGCAACAACATCAACTGTTGCATGGCTAAACACTTATAAGGTCCCAAAGGCGAGACCTATTGGCTATGCCAATGCTTGTTATTGTAAGTCTTGCATCTGTATACTACTTACGTTTTCAGTGCATAGTGTTTGTTTTGTACCTTAAGTTTGGCCATGCATTGCACTACTGTGGGTGAAATACCTCTGTTCTGGTGGTAGACAATATGGACAGTGAAACTTGATTATCCAGTTCCCTTGCCTGTTGCTTCTTCCTTGATGTCATTTCAAATGTCATATCCAGGGGCAGCCCCACAAAACATGTCAGTGGTGCCAACTGTCTGGTGGGGGCATGGGGCCTATTTACTCTGTCCCTCTTGACCCACTGATTCCCTTTTGTTTCTTTATTTCATCTGCGCACGCTTTGAGTTTTCATTCCCTATCTTAGTTAATTATCTTAGGCATGGCAAGTAATTGTGGTCCAGGGAATGGGTTATCACAGTGTGCCACAGCAGTGGACGAATGGACAGCAGAACAATTTCCAGCTGGCACACCAGTCTTTTAACTGCTGAGATGATTTCTTATGTAACCTCCCCGAGACAGTATCAACAAAAGTTAAGCATAGGCAAGCTGCTTCTTTGGGCCTGGTTGGACGTTCCCCTGTTCATGTCGGCCAGAAGCTCTGCAGAGAATACGGTCCTGTCTAGCTGCTTCTGGGAGAACTAAAAAGTCCAAGCCTTCATCTGTGGGAACTCGTTTTGTTGGCCAAGCATGCTGCCTGGATACTCTTCAAAAATATTATACCTCCTGTCAACCACTTAGTCGTGAGTGCTGGATGGGCAGAAGAAACACCAATCACAATTTTGAATGGTATCTAATGCATTGAATCAGGTAACAGCCAACTACATAAATGTATGCTTGCACCATTGCAAATGCCACATCTGGTGACCAATTTCCCTCCTTACTGGGGTTTTCCCTGGAATTTCCATTGGCCTCAACAGCCCCAGAATGTGTTAGCCAATAATAAATGAAGGATAAAGACAACCTAATTTCATATAGTTGTAGACATAAATGCAGACCGGCTCACCCTAGTGAACTCCCATAATAGAAAACTACTTTGAGGTTCCTCAATCTCAGATACTCACTCCAAACTTTACATGAATGAACGCAATGAGAAACATTCTATTACTGCAAATTAGACCTGTTAATATATCAATGATTATCAATTTGTGTGGACCGGGAGGTAGAAAGCAAAATGGGTATTTCACATTCTTTTATCACTCATACCTTGAAGGGTCTGTTCTCTCTTGGAAACTTCAGATGAGTTCCACTGAGCACTCAGACTCAGAGAAGCAAAATTTGCTAAATCAAAAGTCTATGCAGCTGGAGACAAAGGGCCTGAATATGAATGCGTGGATGGGTAATCACAATTTATCACACCTGATAAAATCTGATACCTTGGATTGGAATTTAGCAGATGTGATGAATTTCACCTATTTCAACTTAATGAGGAATAGCTTGTGGATTTTTTTGGTTACTGGAACAAAATCCATGTGCCCCGTAAATATAGGGTTTGACCTGCTGAAATCTTTTGGGGAATGCAGACTCTATTGCATCCGGTGATTACCAGTTACGATACACTCTGCACAACTTCGAATTCTGTCACCGCCACAAACAGAAGTTACCGCATTGGTTGTAACTATCTGACACACTTGTAATCAGCCCTGACTCTGGTACAAAATGCGGTAAAGAATGCTTTGGCAATGTATTTAAAACAGCACCATTGCACTACTATTAATGCCAAAATAGCTTTCTAGGACAATAAAATCAACTTTGCCTCCAACATGGCAATAACTGTTTCAATGTGTCCTCCTCCCTTACTCCCGTCTGAATACAACAACAAATCATTGCTCTTAAAACGTTTGATAATACTGCCTTCTTTGGAGGCAAAACCTTCTCAGTAAGCTACAGCATGCCGATGATCGGTCAACCCCAACCTATGCAGAAAATCCTCAGATACATCTTTCCAACCTTGGGAAGCTACTCCACTTATTGTGTTCTCCACAATAATCAAAAAGAAGTTATTTCTCGAGTTAAGAAACTCACACCAACCAATAATTCTTTTGACCCAGTACCGAGGTAGATATTGACAAGTGTGCACCCTTTATGACCACATTCTTGAATTCATAATTGAACCAGGGAACAGGTCAATAACAGTAGAAACATACAATCACACCCCCTCACTAACTGTTTAATGTTGGGTATCTATCACTTCATATACTATGAGAAAATATTTGCCTGGAAGAGCAAAACATATATGATTTGGGGCCGATTCACAAAAGCATTCATGAATACAGGTAGTAGTACTACACAGTACTCCTTTATGTACACTTACCTGCCTATGTGAATCAGCCCCAAAACTCCAAACTCCTGATTAGGCCCAAAGTTTTGTTCAGAAACACTGAGGGGGAGACTTACCAAGATTTTGCGCTGTGTTTACGTCACAAAAGTGACGCAAAAGGGCGCAAAACCTTTTTTTTCTCATTTACTTTCAAGCGCTAAACTTGTTTAGCACTGGAAATAACGTAAAAGTAATGCAAAGTTTTGCATTACTTTGCGCCATGGGGGCGTACCAAGGGTCGTGCATGGGCGTTCCCATGCAACCACCCATGGTTTCTCATGCCAAACCCAATTTACTAAATACAGTAGATTGGGTTTAGAGTGAGAAAACTGAGCCCTTTTAAAGTAGGCGCAAGGAAGGAGAAATGCTTTCATTTCTCCTTCCTTTTCCGACTTTGCATTCGTGCTGCACTGTGCAGCACGCATACGAAGTGGGAAAAGCTTTCCCTCGTGTCTTGGCATAGTATTTTGTACAGGATGGGTACCTTTCCTGTACAAAACCTATGCTAGACTCACACACACAACCTAGCGCTGTGGCGCATGGCAGCTGTAATCAGCACCTGCACAAGGGAAAGGGGAGAAGTGAGCCATATCTTTGAAAATATGGCACTCACCTGCTCCTTCTCTGTTGCGCAAAGCAGCTCAGCCTCGCGGGAGGCTGCGCTGCGTTGCATGGACATTTGGTTAATCTCCCCCTGAGTCTGTGTAACCTAAATTCTACTGCATGCCTCTTTAATCGTGCCTCTTTAATACACTCCCTGCTTCTTTATCTCACTCTTGCAGGTTTTTCATCCCTGCTTTCTCTTTTCATCTGTTTTACCGCTTACTCTTCTTCCTTCAGTTCTTTCCCTCTTTTGTGTTTTTCTGTTTCTTGCTCTGGACCACAGTTTGTAAAGAAAACAAAAGTCCCGATGAGCCCCATCGGCAATCATTTGATCAAATTAAGCAGTTCGGCATGTAAGAGTACGTAAAAGAGGACTAAGGCGGCTCCTCCGTTTGAGCGAAGGACCATTGCCCCACTTGAAAATCCTCCCAAAGCCCCAGAGATGAAAAATAAAATGTTAATTAATTACCATTTTATTTTTCATCTCCCCTTCCGAGCCGAGCGTCAGGACGGGGAGGGCCGCTGCTAAGTGACAGCAGCAGGGAGGAGGCTGGCCTGCTATTGCACTGTTTAAAGTGCGCATGTCTTTTTGGACAGCCATCTTGCGACGGCCAGCCACAGAGACGCATTTTAAACATTTCTATCCCAGCTGTCTTAAAACAGCTGGATTACAGCAAGCCAAAGCCTCAGGAGAGCTGTGGAGCGCCAAGTGAGACTCTTCCCACCAATCCTAGTGCTGCTCTCATGCTGGTGAGAGCAGCGCCAGGATTGCCCTGGGAAGTTCCAGCATACGGCTCCTGTGTCGGCGAAAGAAGAGGTACGGCGCAAGGACGTCGCCGAGTTCGGTAAGTTTTATTTTATTTTTTTATATTATTCTACACCCCCGCCCCACCTCCCCGTAGATGCCAGCCGCCACTGAGTACTACAGGAGTTGTACTTTACATACTTCAAAATACCTTGCCGTATGAGCCCGACTGCATGCTGTTGCCATCTTTCCAGCTCAAATAGGTATACCAAAAACAACGTTACTCAAGAGTTGAAAGCCGAGCAGACCTTATCACTTTAGTGAGGAAGTGTTGATAGCGGTGTTCCTGGCAGTTACCCCACTGCAGATGTCTATCTTTCACTTGGCCTGCTCTATTCGGCTCACAAGCTGTAGAGAAGCACTTTGTACGTAAACAACACAACGAAGTTTCCGTGGTAACGTGCACAAGTTACCCGAGTGGAGGACCACGCATGAGAAATGTCACTCAACTGCTCTGCTTGGGTTACACTTCCTATCAGCGAGCAGACAGGAAGCGCTCTCAGACTCATAAAGAGGCCACCTGAAGCCAGAGCTAAAAGTAGACTGTTTTTGTAAGCTGGTCCTCTGACCGAGCGGAAGCCCTGTGTGCACCGGGTTATTATTTAGCAGGCTCGGGCCTCAAGGTGGCTTCAGTTAAAAATATGTAAGATTACCTACAGATGCCTGCATTGCATCCCATGAACGCTCTACATTTTACCCTCTTTTTATTTTCTATTTTTTTATTTTGCTCCTTTTTAATTAGGCAAAATTTAAACGGCTATATAGAAAAAACACGATGTAGAAATGTATATCAATAGACTATAAAAAAAATACACACAAGATATCTAAGCGGTTATTTTAGAAGAAACAAACTTGGATTTTGTAGCTTTTGATGTGATACATTTTTTAAAAATATATTGTTGCCTTGCCACGAGCATGTGGAGGAAGGAAATCCTCATACTTGTGTAGATGTTCAAAGCGGGAGCAACTCTTTAATGATGGCATTCAACCCTCAATTTTGTCACTTGTATTTAAATATATTTTCACCACACTAACTAAAACAAGCGAATATTAGCAATAAACATGTAATTGGCCGGGGTACCATAAAACCCAAAAGGAAAGTTTAAAACACAAAATATTAAACAAATGTTCTAAAATTAAATGGCTTTTTCAAGAAGATATTGCTAAATCCCATTCGTTATGATATGAAATTGTCCCTTTGAGCACTCTTCCTGAAAACAATAGTCATGATATAGCAGAACAAAGAAGAAGAGCAGAACAAGGGCAATAGAAAAGAGCTAAATTCATCCACATGCAGTGTAAAAAGTCGTTGCAGAGTTTGTATTTCCAGAATCTCGCTTTCAAATATAGAGCCATTTATTGTTGCGAGAGAACTATTGTAGTATGCAACTTCAGGTCTTCTTCCCATAGAGACCCAGCAGATGGGCTACCTAGGCCCCAGTTGTGGAGCAGGGCTTGTCTTCTACCAAGTGGTTGATATGCTTACTACCATACCACAGACCGTGATGCCTACTACCAGGCCACAGGCCGTACCTGGAAGAGTGGAGTTGTGTTGTCTGCCAGTGAGATTTCCCAGCTGGGGGATGACAGCACCCAGTTCTGCTGCGATAGTGGGCAGACTGACCACCTCCCTTCAGGACCCTGTTTCCGGGTCTGGACTTTCATGTGATGAACTAATGCATTATGGATGCTGTAGTCTTGTTTTGCTTCCTTGTGGCTAATTAGATTGACACAATGATTTGTAGGACTGGAGTGAAGTCATCAGCATGCTACTGGATTCACTATTACATCTGGTCGTGCTTCATGAAAATCTAATCCTGAGCCTGCAACTTTCAGGTTCCTATTGTAATTTGGTATCACGTGGCTATCAGTGAAATGATACACATAGCCTATATTGACACCAGAATGTCATACCTGCCAATTTGAAGAACAATATCACTTTGTGAGGAGGGGACTGGGCCTGAAGGGAGAAGGGCCTCCTGCCAAGAAGTACCTACGAGGTGCTTTTGAACCCCACCCCCAAGCCCCTGTTCCCAAAAGAAAGTTTGCTGAGGCTGGTGCCAATGTCCTGGGGTGTTTTCACACCCCTTAATAGACGTCGGCAGTTCAAAGCCTCGAAAAACGAGCTGTAAAACCACTATTTACAGTGGTTTTCAGCTCGTTTTCCCTGCCACCTTGTGATATTGGCTCCTCACTGGGAGCCTGTGTGATGGGAGCCGATATTGTGTGTCACACTGTGTCACTGTGTGAGTTGGCAGGTACGGAATGTGTTAATAAAAATGTGAGTGATATGGAAGGAGGGTAGAAGCAGAAGGTCCTGAGACAATCTAGGGTGAGAGGTACTCCCGCCTCTCTTAGTTTGAGGGATGCCCCCTGGAAAGAGGCCCCCTTTGAACCTCCCTTATGACCAACAGACAAATATCCGCCCAGAATTCCAAAAGGAAACAATGGGAAGAATTGACCTGGTGGGTGAAAAAGAGGTCTGCTCAGCCGGGTTTTCAGACCAAAAGAGGAGAGACCTATTACTTGATCTTATCTCGCACTCCATCCAGATTTTCCACCCAACAGGAATTTTTGCCACCAATTAAAACATATGCAATATTTCCCTTAGCATGAAAGATGAACCATGAACAAGGAAAATAACCTCGGACGCTGACAACATCAGAAGAAATTTTATAATGTATCCTATGATTCTACAGAAATGCATGCTGTGACTGAAAAACAAGGGTGGCACTCTTGCATCACTTTTCAGAAGTTCAAGCATTCTCTTTTTTAACAAGTGGATTACCTACTTTTTTGCACTTGTAAACCAACGTATACAATATTTTTTTTTAGTTTGCTATTGGTTGCTATGTTATAATCTGTATTGCATCTAAACATTAACAAATCTGTATGAACAAAAAAAAACAGTTTACACTAGGGCACGTTACTCTGCACTTAAAAATCGGGCATAAATATTGTTTACTCCTTAACGCACTTCAACCACACCCACCTACCAAGCAAACAAAAGAGCCCAGTGACTCAGTAATTACAATCAATCACTGCAATCAGTGTACATGGCGGTTATGGAAAGTTCACTAACCAAAGCTATATTTTAATATACTGAAATGGACTATGCTAGAAGCAGCCATTTTAGGGAGCTACGCGTTTGTCATAGCATTTTATTTGATTCAGCAGAACAGTTGTAGAGCCGTTTAATAAAATAATGCACGCTGTGCACACAATCAAAACCCTACCAGTTTATGATGATTTCTTGTGACGCAATGTGAAAAAGTAAAACTGGCTGGTCAGTTTCATGTTTTCACATATAGTTGCATAACATTAATCTTTTAGGGGAAATAAAAATTGTTAAAATGTTCAAGATGAACGAGGGGCCGGAAGTTTGAATATCAAACATTTGACCTCCAGTGGTATCTTTTGGAATGTAGCCATCTATTGGCAGAAGGATATAATTCAGTGACGTATATGAAGTGCATGACCATATCTCTGCAAACTGTTTTAAGAACAAGCAAGACAAATGCAACGCAACAGGCAGTCTTAAAACGACCAAATATAAAACACAAGTTTTATTTTATATGCTTGCATGACCCCTGTGTGTTATTCCCTATGCTCCCTTCGAATTTCGTATCTTCTCATTCCCTGTTCCCATTTCTATTCACTCATAACTTGGAACATTCCAGTGGTCCCAGCTGTTAATTGTCAACTACAACTGTCACTTTACTTTTCAGAGCGTTCTTAGGCCTGACTTGGCTTGGTGATGGAGAATAAACATTTTCAAACTTGTCTGATGGTGGAGATCGTCATTAATCACAACACGAGTCTTATCTCTCTTTTCTTATGTGCAGCCACACACTTCCTGCAACATGGTTTGAGCAGTCTCTGCCTTAAACGCACATCAAAACACTTACAACAAAGTTTACACTGGACTCACAGACTCTCTATACATCCCTACATCAGTTTAAATGCTTAAGCGTCCACTCCATAACTCCTTTTCGCTTCAGGTTCATGTCTAGGAGATGCACAAAACACAAGCATTTGCAATGCAATAGGTCTTGCATTTACGAGTTTGAGCTATTGGCATTGTAAATGACAATGCCTTTTATTTATGTGTTGTTTTTAAAACAGATAAATAAAAGGCATTGTCATTTACAATGCCAATAGCTTAAACTCTCACAAATGTGAGACCTCTTTCTATTTGAGAAAATAGTGCTCGGAGGCTGTAATTAAAGCCTACCGAGTAACAACACTTGTAACAGGGGATGTCGTTATGGGAGGTTACAAAATGAGACAAGGCGGTACTAAGGAGGGACTACTAAGCCTATTGACCAATGAACAGCCACAGTTTACAGTGGACAATGATACAAGGCAGTTAAAAATATGGGCGGAGAGTGGGCGGAGCTTCATGTCCCTACCTGATAACAGCATACCTAGCAGCGCATGCGCTGCCCAGGCTCTACCTAACAAGAGCACTGTTGTGGTTCTCAGGCAAGAAATCGAAGCACTACCCCCATAAAGCCCACATGACAGACAAACACTCTTCCATTTATAGTACTCCCGCCTAGAAGCCTGTCTGCAAATACTCTTCAGCAGCAGCGCCTCATTAGGTTTATGAAGTGCTATATAAATGCGCCTACAGCACAATACAATATATAGCACATATGACAGTCAACAATTTGAAAAGACTAAATCCCCAAAATACATGTAGAAAACAAATGGAGCGTTTCCCCTTATGCAAGAAACGTGAAAAGAACAGATTGTTTGCCACAAAGAAGACATTCAATAAATGTTTTGCAACTACCATATCATGGCCACAGCTCACACTTGGAGATTGTTGCGTTGCTGGTGGAGTATAGTGAGGATCAGAGGCATGGAGGGAATCATAAATATGCGAACTAAGGACAGAAAAAACACCTTTGTGTAATAAATGTATAACTATGTAATAATAACTAGTCATATAGACAGCTTTTCTTACCCCATTTATACCACTTCAAAGTACTGTAATTCACAGATACTATTACCTAATTTAATATTACTCAATTTATAGACTTTGGAAGGATGAACTGCAAAATCAGCCTTGCTGGGATTCAAACCTTTGACTTGCAAGTCACAGCTTCATTTGTAAGTGTTAAACCCTTGAGACTGGTACCATAACAAGTTGATGACAACTCTGGACACGTAACATAATTTAAGAATCCACATAAAATAATTGAAAAAAAATCTATATGTATCATAATGACCACTGAAGTGCAAATATTTATTCCATCACTTATTTTTTCCCTAAAGTGTTGAGAATGGAATAGCAGAAGTGTAGGGACAAGCTGGTTTGGGGAACCCTTGCCGATAATGTAGATGAGTTGCGTATACATGTTGATGTATGTATATCCCTCTGCCCATAACCTGGACATAAGATGCATATTTAAACTGATCTACACCACACTTGTGTGTATATTCACACAAAGGATCTGAATGCATACATTATATACTGTGATTTGTATTGCACAGTTTTTGACAGAACAATTTTAATCACACCACTATAAAATGCAGAAACATAGACACTGCATTAGAGTTTGTGTCTGAAAGTCTGTTGCTTTACATGGATGCCACACACCTCCCACGAAGGTGGCTTATGTCATCAGGCTGCCACCTGAAAGGTTAATGAATGATGAAGTGGGGAGTAGCAGTGAAAAAACTCAGGATATGTCTCCTTGAGAGCTGCAATAGCCATTGAGGGACGAACATAGCGCCATCATGACTACTTCTGTGTCTTTGACCAGCTAACCTCGCATAGCCACAATCCAACTACACATATATAACAGTGAACCATAAATGAGAGAATAGGCTTTTCAGGCAGCACTAGGGCTTTGTGGGGTTGGTGAAAGACCTGAGAGCCAAGGTTAGCATTATTAATTCATGCTTCTGATCCTCCTTCATAAAGCCCTACAAAGCAGTGGTTACATTACCTTTGTGCCACCTACCTATGTTAGAAGTTGTTACGCAAACTCCTAAATGGCCCAATTATTCCCTTTTACCCTGGGTCTATCTCACCTAGTTCCTTGCTCCTTCTGTTGTACGATATAGTAAACTAACTTGAAATTCCATCCTACTTCAGGCCTTTGTCACTTGTGACTTACATTAGATTTACTCTTTAAATGGGGCAAGTGAACGACTTTAGGGGGAAAAGAGGAGCCAGGGGTCCAGATTGTCTCCAAGAGCAAAGCCACAAGCCTAGTCAGCAACAACATCATGTAACATTAAACCTACAAGTCCCAGACTGGAAAGTGTAGTTGGTTAAATGCCAAGCCTACCTGAAGGTGTCACTCATGACAGGTTTCCACTTGGCTGTTATGGCTCTTTGGGCCTTACCTTCTTTACAGGGTATGATCTGACCTTTTAACAGGTTCCATTTCACTGATGCGCGTGTCTGGAGATAACGTTCTCAGCACATTGAGGTTTGAGAGCAGAAAACAAAAGGTTAAAGATTTGCGGTTCACTCTGTCAACTGCTCTAAGCCCCAAGTGTGCAATTTCTCTATTTCTTTCAGCTATGAGTTGTGGTATTAGAGCAGGAACAATCCAGCAGGGGCACTATTACCTCAACTCTGGCCAAACCGTGTGCACCAATGAGCCTGCAGAAGTAAGCCCTGGTTTCATTCAATGTTAACTAGGCCAAGCTGATCTGCTTTAATCCCAAGCATTACAAAAGGGGATGATGGACGGAACGTTTGAGCCAATCAAACACTCACCCCCAGTCAACTGATCTGGGTTTAATCCATCATCATTCTTTAGCTCACTCCACCACCCCAGTTCAGACATGGCCATATGCAAATCAGTCTGACCCTGTGCCTCATGGGAACAGTCCAGCCCGAACTGCCAAGCCATGTCTTCCCTGGACCGGAAACAAGCATCCTAGGACCGGTTTCTGGCATTCCAGCCGTCATCAGCCAGGCTTGCTTGAATCCAGTGGCAAAGTGAGCAAGGGACCCACGTCTGGGCATACCCCCGCCAACTTAGGGCGAACAAAGCGATACAAAAGGGGATGATGGACGGAACGTTTGAGCCAATCAAACACTCACCCCCAGTCAACTGATCTGGGTTTAATCCATCATCATTCTTTAGCTCACTCCACCACCCCAGTTCAGACATGGCCATATGCAAATCAGTCTGACCCTGTGCCTCATGGGAACAGTCCAGCCCGAACTGCCTTTGTGCCACCTACCTATGTTAGAAGTTGTTACGCAAACTCCTAAATGACCCAATTATTCCCTTTTACCCTGGGTCTATCTCACCTAGTTCCTTGCTCCTTCTGTTGTACGATATAGTAAACTAACTTGAAATTCCATCCTACTTCAGGCCTTTGTCACTTGTGACTTACATTAGATTTACTCTTTAAATGGGGCAAGTGAACGACTTTAGGGGGAAAAGAGGAGCCAGGGGTCCAGATTGTCTCCAAGAGCAAAGCCACAAGCCTAGTCAGCAACAACATCATGTAACATTAAACCTACAAGTCCCAGACTGGAAAGTGTAGTTGGTTAAATGCCAAGCCTACCTGAAGGTGTCACTCATGACAGGTTTCCACTTGGCTGTTATGGCTCTTTGGGCCTTACCTTCTTTACAGGGTATGATCTGACCTTTTAACAGGTTCCATTTCACTGATGCGCGTGTCTGGAGATAACGTTCTCAGCACATTGAGGTTTGAGAGCAGAAAACAAAAGGTTAAAGATTTGCGGTTCACTCTGTCAACTGCTCTAAGCCCCAAGTGTGCAATTTCTCTATTTCTTTCAGCTATGAGTTGTGGTATTAGAGCAGGAACAATCCAGCAGGGGCACTATTACCTCAACTCTGGCCAAACCGTGTGCACCAATGAGCCTGCAGAAGTAAGCCCTGGTTTCATTCAATGTTAACTAGGCCAAGCTGATCTGCTTTAATCCCAAGCATAGCATATATGAAATGGATGCCAAGTGACCCTAATCAGTTAATACCAGAAGGTAAAGCCTGTTTTCAGAGTTTACCAAACAAAAGTAAAGATCCGTAGTTTGTGAATATTTCAGGGAAGAAAACGAGGGCGCTACTTTTATGAATTACAAATGACAAACTGCACCTCTAGATTTCCTTAACAGTGCTCAAAGCCAAATTATTAATAAAAGACCCTCCAGTCTTCCTGTAAAACTGCTCCACCTAGTACATCTGTAAGGTGATGTCATACAAGGTAGAGACTGCATCTCACACCGATCATATGCATGGAGGCTTGGTAGCATTATACTAGAAAACACTGCAGCGAGAAGCACGCACCCTATTGACAATACCAGACTGCGGCACAAATGAAATCCACACAAGAAAACAACAACTAAACAAACCACGTGACTAAAGTGCTTAAACTGCTGGAGAGCATGCAGTGTGGGGGCAGTGCACAGACAGGCATCTCACAAGCTTCAAGCCAAAAGCACCGTGACCCTTCACATCCATCGGTGTGATCTGCGGCAAAAGAGCTGTATAAATCAAGGGACAGCCCTGAGGTTAAAACTTGTACACCATGTCAGACAGTGCTTAATTTGTAAAATTTGAAGTGCAGGTGCTCAAATCTTTGTCGGAGGCCACACCTACTTTTCTTTGGCTCCACCCACTTCCTCCACTGGCTCCACCCACTTCCTCTATTAGCTCCACCCACATCCTCAGCTGGCACTGTGAAAAGTCAGATGAATTTCAGCAAGGGAGCCTGCCTTCCTCATAGTAAGGTTTTGATCATGCAGATGACCATGACCCTCATCTCGTGTACCAATCTTCGCAGCAGCAGGCTGTATAGACCCCGAGCTTGGCCAGCTATCATCAGTAGCAGCAGTCTCTCTCTGCGCATTGCAAGCTGGGGTTTCACTTCCAGCACGTTTTCAGTAAAAAACCTGTGTGTACTACACTCAGTGTGCCTGTGTATGGCCGGCGGCGGCTAGTACTAGTCAGCCGCCGGTCAGTGCATCTCATCAGTACTGCTCATCATTCCATTCATGCTACTACACTACCACACGGTGACCGGGTGACGTGACCTGCTGCGACCGTCACGCCACCACCACGCTACACATTATGCCTCCCTTCGCAAAAGGTTACTAAGTTCGCTTAATTTCATTCTAAAATAAACAACACACAATGTTCTCTCTTCTGTTACGAGAGAAGTTACTTCTTGTGACCTTGAAGGGCGCGTTGATTCCAGGCAGTCAGTCACATGAAGCAAGCAACCCAGAGAAATGCAGCTGCCTGCAGGCATCTTGTCCTGACCTGGCTGCACCGGGCACCCCCGTATAAGATTAAATCCCACGTTCACACTTCACACAGGAGTTTATTCAGGGTCAGGGTCTGTGTCTTGTCTGATGGATGAGGCACGCTCGCCTCGCTCCCAAACAAAAAGCAGCGTTGGTTGGTTTGGCATGGGCGGGCCACCCACTGCACCGCCGGCATATTCATGATCTTGGTGGCATGGATTGGCATGGCCAGTACTGGGCATGGCAGCTACGCTACTTAACTAATTTAACTTCTTCAAAAAATCAGTACTGTTTTGTTTTCTTAAGTTACTGTTACTGTGTTGGTTCGTTCGTGGTGGGCCGGGACACACTGCAGTGCACTGCACTGCCTTAGGCTGTTGCGCAGCAGTTTCACTGATTAGGCCTGCCAGGCCCTGCCTCAAGTCACCTGGTGCTGACTGTTGCATTGCATCAGTGATGCCACTAGTACTCACTGGCAGTGTGTGGCAGCGGCTACTCGCCAATGCAACGTCGTGTGGGTCGCAGTGAGGGCAGGCACTCTCGGTTCTTGAACCGTTGAACGGCCATTTGAACCACGATGACTCAGTGGTGGGGTGCGACCGTGCACGGGTATGCTGGGGCGTGGCAATGCGGCGAATGCGGAATCTGAAAAAAATCAACGCACGCTGCCTGCTGCCGCACACAGCCCCAACCCCCACTCCCCCGGCCACACAGATATGTAGAATCCTTCCAGCCTGAGCCCGGGCCGGCAACACCGAACTAACGGCCGCCACGCAAATCAATGATCAACATAGATATCAGTCAGAAAAATGAAAGAATATATTGAGATTTGACGAGATTCATAATCATTCATGTTCATGAATCCTCTTGGCTCAGCCAGGACAGGTCAGGCTGAGGCTCACAAGCGAGGTGCGCCCGCAACACACTTCACGCTGGGAGTGGACTGGATGGGATGGGAAGGGGACAGCAGTGACGGGACAGACCAGTACATTGAGTGGGACGTGTCACGTGGCCGTGGGACTCGGGACTCTGTGCACTGCCGGCTGCTACGCAGCTTTATTAACTGATTGCAGTATTAGGCCTGCCTGGAGATTCATTCCTCATGAAGCTCTGTCTCCTCTTGGCTCAGCCAGGGCACAGGTCAGGCTGAGGCTCACAGGCGCGCCCGCAACACACTTCGCGCTGGGAGTGGATAGGATGGGGACAGCAGTGACGGGGACAGACCAGTACATTGAGTGGGACGTGTCACGTGGCCGTGGGACTCGGGACTGGGACTCGCTCTGTGCACTGCCGGCTGCTGCGCAGCTTTATTAACTGTCTGATTGATTAGGGCTTAGGGCTGCCAGGAGGCCCTGTCTCACCTGGTGCAGCTGTTGCCTCAACGCCGGCCAAAGTCGTCCAGCCGGGTCGCGTCGCTCAGTACTTAATTGAGCCAGTGAGTACTGTGAAGGGCTGTTGAACAAACCTCAACCACGATGACTAGGTGCGGGTATGCTGGGGCGTGGCAATGAGGCGAATGCGTGCGCAATCCACAATCTGAAAAAATCTGCGCACGCTGCCGCGCACAGCCCCAACCCCGCCGCAGAGAACCAAAATCCAGCCCTGCCCAACTCAGTGTCCCGCCCACTGGTCCGGCGGCCACACTGCTCTGCATCAACATTCGAGCCGCGAGCAGTCTGTGAGATCAGAAAGAATCTGATCATTGAGAACTTAAAGAAGTGAAGTAAGTCATACTGGCAGACAGTGTCTCCGGACGAGAAGTAGTTGTTGAACACTTGAGTTCAACAGTAACACTATGCCACTGCTAAGTCCCGTAGCGATAGCGAAGCAAGTAAATTACTATAAATCAATTACGTGCACCAGCATGTGTAGACCCGGCCCTGATAATTAGGTGCCGGTGCTAAGCACCGGAAAGCACCGGCACAAATTAAGCACTGATGTCAGATCTGCTCAGTGAAGCCTGGAGCTCTCCTCCCGCACTCTTCAGGGAACCTGTGAGGTCAAGAGACAGACAGGAGCATTGGCAGTCCTTGCATATCTTAACCAACTTCCTGTGGCATTTTGTTTTCCATTGTGAGCTTGCTGCAAAGACCGCTGTCCGTTACCTGCATTTTACTTTATTCGTTTTGCCCCCTCTGAGGCCAGGGGTCGCAAAGGAAGTGCAGGGAGCAAGCTAGAGGTCGCAGCTGCGACCCCTGACTACCTCCAAATGATGTCCATGGTGGGAAGGGGCCAATCCTGATTGGAAGGCAGAAGGGATGAGTAATGGTTGGCTAGTGATATGATCTGAAGTCAAGAGCACGTCAGGCTGGACAAATCTCTTGTTTGTTGCCAGCCTGACATGCACACTTCAGGTCTCTCAAACTTGTTCCGCACTGGGAAGATGGGGGGAATACAGCACAGTCTCCCGGTCTCCTACTGAGTGTGAGGTCCACCTGTCATGCCAATCCTTCCACTGCTGTTCTACTGTTCTACTTTTTAGTATTATAAACAGCCGGGGCCATATTATACATACGGCGCATTTTCCTTGAGGGACCTTTTAAAAGGTGCCCGGCGCAAACAAGGGAAATGCACTATATTCGGATGAATGCGCTGCCCTGTGGACAGCCACAAACCCGCGCTGCCCTGGGGACGGCGCATTCATGTGAAAACAGAGCGGCTGCTTTGAAGCCACTCTGGGTTTCACAGTGCAGGCGGGAACCCGCCTGCACTTTTAAAGGGGATTAGAGATCCCCTTGCAGGCCGGTGGAGTGAGTGACTGCACCCGCCTGCAAGGGGATGTCTGGGAGGTCCATCGGACCCCCTTTCTCATAACATAACATGTTATGTTATGCATGGGGCCATGCCCCCATGCAAATGAGGGAACGCCCTCTGATAATAGCGCTGGTGCAAACCGACGGCGCTATCAGTATCACAGAATGGGACGCACAAGGGTCGGAGGCCCCTTCTGTAATAGCAAAGTGCCCCGGGTGCGTGCAAAGGGAGCGCTAATGCCTGTTGTGCCCCCGGGGCACTCCCGTAATACAGCCCCAGGAGGGCAAAGTCTGGAGTGGTTTGGGTCATGGTGGTTGGCCTGTCCCTCAGGCCCACACTCACAAGAAGCACAGGTGTGAGAAGATTACAGAATGTGGAGAATCACTCCATGGCTTTATTTTGAACCCATTCAGTGAATGGCCATATTTCTGTCCCTTTCACTTGATGTGCTACACTTCCCGTCATGCACAGCGCCAGTGCACAAGGGGAATGAAAGAGTACTGTGAGCATGCCCCGCCTGAGAGGCAGTCCCAGCCTTTTCTCCCGTCCAGCGCTATTAACAGAATTCGGATTTGGCACTTACTCTAGTGCCATTGAGGCAAAAATAAATACTGGTAAATAAAAATAATTAACTTTAATCTAGCTGTGCTCGGTCCTGGGTTACGTAAAGTTACATGGGTGGGAGCACTCTGCACTTTGCATACCAAAACAATGCAGGGCAGCACTGGATGGCGCCACGAAAATGATGTTAATTTAGCACTGAAAATCTTGAGTTGGAAACTTTTTGTTCTGCTAGGTAGTCAAAAGACTGTCCACTTTGTTGTGCTATATTAGAAGCATCCTCGATTGATGAGTGTTTAAGCAACGGAGCACTAAGCTAATTTTGCATCAAGAGAGCATGGGGTCTGGTTTGTAGTATATTAGCTTAGGTACTTCTTGCCTGCCCTTCCATCTGCAGTGCACACATCTCTGCCTACTGAGCTGTGCCACTGCCACTACAGAATCTTCGGAGCCCACCTAGTGCAACCTGTGGTGCTTCCCTGGCCTGTTGAACTCTGACTATTCTGAGCAGTATCTAGTGCCCACCACACCCTCCTGCTAAGCTGTGCAGTTCTGCGCCAACTGTGCCATCTGCCTGCTAAGCTGTACTCACTCTGAAATGGTGATGCTGGCACCAGTCGCGGCTGCTCCTGTGAACCAGTAGTGGGGCGGGGAGGAGGGTGTTAAAAAAACAAAACAAAAATCACTTACCGGCCGCCGCCTCTCTTACGTCCTCTCGTCCTCTTCATAGCTTCTGTTGGAACATGAAGCAGGAATCACCCAGGCTCCCCTAAGCCAATCACAACGCTGCAATGCAGAGCTGTGATTGGTCTGAGCGCCGGTGTTCGGCGGTCAGATGGGGAAAGGGAACTTGGGCATGTTTTCCACCCAGGCTGTAATGCAGCCTGGGTGGAGAGCATGCAAAGTGCGCATTAATGTTTGGCCAGCCCCAGAGGGCCGGCCAAACATTTATGTGCACTTAGGAGGGTGCCACCACTCCTCCCGCCTGCTGCCCAGCCTAGCCCCGCCCCACAAAACTGCCTCACCACAGAAAAATAAAATGAGAATAACATTGCTTTATTATCATTTTCTTTTTTTCTTTTTGCCGAGCTGAAAGGCAGTAGGGCAACGCTCCTCCGCCTTAGAGGAGAAGCCGCCCCTGCCTGGCACCCTACTTAGCTGGGCACCATTCTGAGCTGGTGCTGCTCCTGCATCTGTTGAGTTGATGCCGGTGGCTCCACCTTTTCAGCAGACTGTGTACCCTGCCTCCTGAGATGTGTTCACTCTGACAGGGTCAGCTTGAGTGCTGGTGGTGCCTGTGCAACAGGCTTTTTTTGGTGCCCCGAATGACCTCCTTATCCACAGAGTCCCTCTCTACCACCCTCCAACAGTGCTCCTTATCTCTCCATACCCCCTCTCTGACATGCATTTAATTTTTATAGCACTACTTATAGTTTATTTACACTCAGTTTTTTTTATCTGCATGGTACACATTCTTCGTAGCAGGCACCTTAACCCGCTGCGCTACTTTATGATGAGTCAAAACTGTCACTAGACAAAACTCGGATTTCTCTCCAGCAGGAACATTAATAACCCGTTATCTTCACATTTTTATTGTTGCCGATATCTGCTGGACACACAAGGAAATCTGCAGCACTTTAACTCATAAGTTATTTTTAAATTACAGCCCCACCCAAACCCCCCCCCCGCAGGTCAGCACCAGGTGCGGCTGCACCGGTAGCACTACCCTAAAACCGGTCCTGAACTCTGAGATGGCATTGCCAGCATCTCCTTTTTGAACTGTGACATTTTCCGAGCTCGCATGCCTTGCCATCTGCTTAGCTGAGAGCCCAGTGTCCACTGCCTGCTTAGATGTGCCGCTCTGAGATGAGGTGCCTTCTCCTAATTGCTGAATTGTGCTCCGTTGATCTGAGGTCGCCCTTACCTGATGAGCTTTGCCCAATCTGAGCAGGCTGTGCTTACACCTTCCTGCTGAGCTGTGCCAGTTTCCAAGCTGACAGTGCTCTTCTCTATCACAGAGCTAAGCCGCTCTCTGTGCTGGTAGTGGCCCCTCTTGCCCAGTTGTGCCTCGCTTCTGTAGTGTGACACCCCGCCTCTACAATACTTCGTATTGCATGCACCCTGGGGCCGGCGCAGCCTAAGGGGATAAATAAATGCTGGAGCGTCCGCTCAGGGACTCTAGCTACAACAGTGTACAGTGTATGTGTCCAGTGATTGCATTCCCCAATGCTCTGCGGTCTACCATTATGTTGGAGCCACAAGTGCTCAACATTGGTGACGAAGACAGTTTTACCCACGATGATGCAGTCGGCAAAGGCCCACCCACAGCTGCTGAAGAGCCTTCAGCACCACGTGTTCTCAGGTGCATCCATCTCATGCCTGCCGTGAGGGCCCTATGTTGGCCAGTCCTACTGCTCCTCTTGGGAGCCAGTGTGGCCCCCCAGGCTGCCTACAGCGCCCCAGTACATCCGGGTCTTGCAGGATCCTAGTGCGCCGAGCAGGGAGGCTTCACTCGAAAGCAGTAAGTGCAGCGGCAACTGCTGGCATAAGGTGCACACCGCACCCTCTGGATTTTTCTGGCCTGGACTGAGGTCATATGGTGCACGGTGCAGTGCGCTCTCGTGAGGGCCAGCCGAATAGGAAAAAAACTGAACAAAAACCAGGAAGGACAGCAATCTGCAGTAAGGGACAAACAACTGCAGAAACAAAGAGCAGGGGAAAGGACAGGTGTGGTGCAATGGGTTTTCCTGCATGGTCTTGTGCATGCCTGAAGAAGCTGCTGGTTGTCACACTTTCTGCCCACAGGCCTGGACTGAGCAGCCTATGCATCCTGTGTGGAGTCCAGGCGGTGGCCTGGGACACACAGCTCCATCCCCAGCATGAAAGTGCTCAGAAGGGGAGGACAGTCAGTAAGGTATTCAGATTGCCCCACATAGTGGCTGACTACACGTTCACCCAGATTCCAAAAGTTGTTGGAGACCTTTTAGCTGAAGAGATGACTCACACAATGTCACAGCAGCAACAAGTTCCCACCGCCGCCGCCGCCACCCACCCTGAATACCCACTTGTTTGGCACAGCACTGTCGCCATTCAGCAAGCTAATGGACACAGTGACAGCCATGCAGCAATGGTGCTCATTGGTAAGAAGGCTGCAGCACTACTTATAGGCAACACAAGAAATGGATCACTACTGCTTCAGGGGTGGAGTTATCTGAACTGTTCAAATCCCTTCCCAACACAGGTGATGATGCGGTCTTTGATGCCACCATAGCAGCCCTGGACAGGTATATCAACCCTCAGCTAAACCTAGACTATAAGAGCTTTAAGCTGCGACAGGCTAAACAAGCGGAGGATGAATCAGTCGACCTCTTAAACACACGCCTCAGGAAACTGGGCAGCATGTGCGTTAACATTGACCAACCTGAGGAGAACAGGCATAGCTGGTACAAGGCTGCAAGTTGGCAGTCCTGTGATGACTCATCCTGCAATAGCAAGGTATCACTAGATGCTATCCTGGTGTTGGCACAGTAGCATGAACTGGCAAAAAAGCTGCACCTACAGCAGGGAGGTGGCTCTGTCGAGGGGGGTGGCACCACCCAGCGCATCTCGTGCTGTGAGGGTGTAAGAGGAGCAGGTGGACACCTTTCAGAGACAACCCACTCCCCCCGCAGATCCCCAACACTCCGCGACAACCAGAGAGCAGATGTGGAAACTGTGACCTTGAACACCAAACATCAAATGCCTGCCTGGCTCGAGGGCGTGTGTGCTCTCACTGCGGACTGCTGATCCACTTCGCCAAGGTGTGTTGGAGTAAGGGGAGAGGACCAAGAGGAGCGAACAGGAGCAAGCTGAGGGCGGCACTGCTGCAATTATCCATCGATGAGGAGGTGCCCGAAGACCAGCCCCTGCTGAGCGGAGCGATAGCCCGCCCGGTGATGGACGGGGATGATGACATTGAGGTATTCACTGTCTCCTTTGCGGGCAAGGAAGGCAATCGGAAGCGCTCTCTGCCCATGTGCACCATGGAGATCGGAAGCACCTTTATCAGGGATCTAATCAATGCAGAATCGTCAGTCTACATCATGGACACCACCCAGTTCATCAGGATAGTACCACGCCCTGCACTGGCTCCCACCAAGGCAAGAACTTACACCTATGGCGGCACAGAGCCATTACTGATGATAGAAGTGATGGAAGTGGTAGTAGTATGCGAAGGTAGATCGACTAAGGCCCACTTCCATGTCACTGAGGGCAACACTGGCACTCTCCTGGGTTGCAACACAGCGGAGGATCTGAGGGTCCTGTTCTTCGTGAGGCAAATCTACGAGTCATATGTCCCATCGATCATGCAAGGGTTTCCCCAGCTCTTCGAAGGACTAGGATGGCTCAAGAACACCAAGGTGTGGCTGCACATTGACAAAACCATGAGGCCCAAGGCGCTCCAACACTGGAGAGTGCCGTTGCACCTGCGACCATTGGTGGAGGAGAAACTATAGAACTTGGAGCAGCAAGGGGCGATTGAAAAAGTCACTATGCCTACACCGTGGGTCTCACCCCTCGTAATCGCACCCAAACTCAAGCAACCTGGGGCAATTAGACTCTGGTTGGACACACTACTCCCCAATAAGGCCATTCGGTGTGAATGGCATATCACCCCGGCCATGGATGACTTTGTGGCAGATCTCAACGGCGCGTAATGGTTCTCAAAATTGACCCCAATGCTAGCTACCAGCTGCTGGAGTTGGATCCTGTCAGCTATTACATAATTACATTCTCAACGCATATGGGCCTCAGGAGATATTGGAGGCTAAACTTTGGTGTATCCTCAGTGGCAGAGGTGTTCCAGGAAACCGTCAGTGAGACTCTCTCCGGTGTTGTAGGGGTTCTAAACATCAGTGATGACACACCGATATTTTCTGAGACCCTGTGCTCACACTCCACAAGAAATAGTGCTACTTCTACCAGAATTTAATCAAGTTCTTTGGATGTGTTATTTCGAGTGAAGGGCTAAGAGTGGACCTCAGGAAAATAGAGGCGATAAGGAAGGTGTCAGTTCCCTGGAAAGCCACGGAGCTGAAGAACTTCCTGGGGATGACGAACTACTGTAGCTGGTTCATTCTGAATCTGGTCACATTGTCCGAACCCCTGAGAGCCATGATGAAGTCGGATGCCACCTGGGAATGGACAGAACGCACGGACAAGGCGTTTAGCAAGGTGAGGGATGCACTGCTGGCGGATGCCACCATGGAGTACTTTGACCCACGATGCGAGACGGAACTCGTGGATGCCAGCCCCATTGGGCTGGGGACTGTCCTCTTGCAGGAGAAACACAAAGGGTCATGGGTTCCCATTGCATATAACAAAACTCACAAAAAGAGAAGAAATTATGCCCAGTGCTGTGCAACACAGTCTACTAGAAACCTGGAAAATATCCCCTTTGTGATTGTTAAATTCCACATGAGGGAGAGAAAGGACAGAAAAAGGTGAAACTCAGTTATAAACCAGAGTCTGAAAGCAAGCCCTCAGGCTTGTTAAAGACTGCCCTCACCCACTAAATAGTGTCATGCTTCATCATTGGGCCACTACATACACCCTGGTGCAGACCAACACTCAGGATGGAGCGCTGATTTTTTGAGAAAGAGGCGAAAGAAAAGGAGATAGTACTCCAAATGAGGGATCCTAAAAATGAAGAGAAAAGAAGATCGTAAAACTGCCTAAGTGGTAACCTTTATACTTATATTATT
This sequence comes from Calotriton arnoldi, assembly GCA_963921515.1. Taxonomy (NCBI): domain Eukaryota; kingdom Metazoa; phylum Chordata; class Amphibia; order Caudata; family Salamandridae; genus Calotriton; species Calotriton arnoldi. Next base: position 357,029 of record CAWUFW010005042.1, on the reverse strand, counting down.
CATGGTCTCACTTGACAGGGTTAACAATAATGGTTGGGTGTGTAGGAAGAAGCTACCTCTCCAACACCCCTTCTGCTCCTACCGACATGTTTCAGCCAATCATCCTAGCCCTAATGGGTCTCTGGCCTTCCTCAGGAAGACAACATGAAGGTATTAGTATTGACCTGCACTTATATCACCTATATTCATGTTGTTGTATGTAACATTAGCCTGCTTGACCAATCCACACAAACATTTTCAGAGACAATGTGTGCCCACTTAAAATAGATTATGCCACATTTGGCAAGTTAGCTATGAGGAAAGTGGGCAAGTTAAATAAGTGGACTCAAAACCTCTGTTGCTATTCAAAGTTCTAGAGCGAATTTGTTGGCATGGATAGTACAAAAACCAAAGAGACAGACACCTTGCCTAGGGATTTGCCTTTTTGTAAGTTATATATGTATATACAGATTCTTGTGTTTTTGTGAAATCTGTAAAACTAGAGGAAAAATTGTATATGTTATCTGGCATCCCAAATTTGCATCTGCTTTTCAGATCCCAAACTAAACCTGTGATCAGCTGGTCTGCCTGAAAGCTTGATTTATGTTAAACCATTTTATCTTAATGGATCCATAGTTGTATTTGAGTAAATCTCTATGGAAAACTGGAGGTCAAATGTGCGATAGGCACAAGCATGTTATGCTCTGACACCAGGTTGTGCCAGACCATGAAACGAAGAGGTATGCAATGTTGATGATTGGTGGAAAAAGCATATTTCTAGTTGCAAGTTTAACTAGCCCTGAGTTGCTGATCAAAGTGGGTAAGATTATGCAAATTATCACCACCACCTCCTGAAACACGGAGTGTTGAAAAGGATAGACATACTTTTTGGAAGGGCTATAACTTTGGTTACACTTAACAAATCTTTGACAATCTTTCCAGAAATATTGGTGTGCAACGAAGAATGTTTGTAGAAAATAGGTCAATGAGGGGAGTGAAAGTTGTTTCGGGGCCCAAAAAGGTCCTAACATATATGCACTGTGCATAGGCTATGGAACCAATAGACACCAGGCTTTGGATGTAGGCCATACCAGGGTCAGACTGGAAAAGAACATAGGCTTGCGCACCAACATAAACGTGCCCCCCATCAGTGAATCAGATAGCTAAAAAAAAGTGCCACACATTTCCAAATCAGGGCAGTTTTGAACCTGAAAAGACATGCTGTATAGGTGTTTTGCAAGATATAGGAGACTAAAAGAATTTGTGCTTGATGTAGGCAATGTGTGTGGTAATATCAAATCAATAGTAAAAATTGGTCAACCAAACCATAAAACAGACCCACAAACAGACACAAACAGCCCACACACTGACCTGTCAGACCAGCCTTTTTTGCATTACAAGATTGCCCAATAGGCCAGTTCAACCTTAGGCCGAGGCTCATGTAAGGAATGTAAAGGTGTATTCCACAGAATAGCTGTAGGTGCAGTGATAAAGTTTGCTTACAGACATGGTCTGGCCATAGACTCCATGCAGTCTACATAAATAGCAGATAGAGGGCTGCTGGTCTCACAACACTTGAGCACCATGAAAGCGGACTTTCATAAAAATAATCAAAATGCCTTCATCCTCAATTTGAAGAGCTGAGAATTGCTTTATGAACAAGGCATGGCCATAGGTCATGCCCTTTCCAAATCACATAGGGGCTTATTTACAAGCCCTTTGCACCGCCGGTGCATCACTTTTTTTGACGCACCGCCGGCACAATGGGCTTGCCCATATTTACAAGGCGACGTAAAGTCACCCTGCGTGAGTTTTCATGGCCTTGTAAATATGGACCCCTTTCACGCATTACTCTGCGTGAAAGGGGCGTTCCATGGCTGTTTCTGTGGGTGTTCCCACACAACATCCATGGATCTTGACGCATTCTCAGATTTACAACATTTTGGAAAACTGGGAATGCGCCAGAAACCTATGCCTCTCCAGGGGAGGCATAGGAATGGTGCAATGAGGAGAAATACTTTTATTTCTTCCAGCTTTTTTTCTTTCAATGCGTGCGGCAAAAGAGCAAAATGCCATTAATGAATATTTTTGTGCAGGAAGGTGTCCCTTCCTGCACAAAAATAATCACCCCACAGCGCAGGTACCTTTGCAAAATGACGCTGGGGTGCCTGCGCTGGCGCATGACTGCTAATTGTGTGCCAGTGCAGGGGAAAGCACAGGGATGCATTGTATTGTTGTTAATACGACGCATCCCTGTGCTTTAAAAATGACGCAGCACGGTGCAGCTAAATGGCTTGAGGCGCCGCTCTCCGTCATTTTCTTGTGGATGAGTCCCATAGAGGGCATGATCACAACGTCGCTACAAAATACATGAAATCACTGTAAAACTCTTTTAAGATCAAATATATTTTCTACTATGTAGACATATTAACCTCTGTCAATCAAAAACAAAATCCCTGTAAGAACTGCAATTAAAAAGATTTTGAATTTATGATCAACAGCATCAAAAACCCACAAATATGCTAGCTGTGTTAAGGGCAGGGGTCTCCAACCATTTATATAGTGAAAAATACTTCTGCCCAAGGAATTTCCTCCTGACCTAATAGCAAACTTTATCACTGCAAAATAGTGGCCTTATTTGTTAAGATTACACTAGTGAACACCCTAAGCAGGATTATCAGTAGTTAGCACCCAAGCATTTCAGACAACCAACAGCTTTAAAGTACTTGGAAGGCAACCTTTTGTCATCATCAAACTATCAGTTTCTGAAATACCCATTTTTCTATCCAAAACTGCTTCGATTTTGGGAAAACAAACTCAATTTTTTAGATTAAAAACATTTTCTAAAAAAATATAAACTTTTCTTTCAAAATATCAGTATTAATGTTTAGGAAGTACATAGTCCCTAAATATCAGCGTGTCTTCATCATTGGGTATTCAAATGCACAAATGCCTTACATGGACAGATTCTGCTTCAAATGCCCAGGCATTGGAATCATAGGCCATGGATTCTCACCATAACACCATAAATGTCAGTAGGATGTCAATAATGCTCACCATTATTCCATGGTCACCACTGTGCCATGGCTAGACAGCATAATGGCCAAGATGACAATAACATGTCTGCCATGGCCATTGTTATGCAAGGGGTGGCCATCATTACGTCGGGCATAGTTCAAATTAGGCCAGTCATGCTCTTAATATGACAATAATGTCTGCCAGTATGCCACAACTAGACCAAGACTGCCCAAAATATATCAAAGATGGCCAGTACCACTAATATCCCATGAAACAAATATAATTGTGCCAGAGACGAACTCCTTATGATGGGGGCAGCATATACTTTTAATGGTCCACAACATCAGGCATAGATTTCAGATGTGGATATTGTTTGTTTGGAGAGACACAAAATAGCAGACAGTTTTATATAGACACACATAGATATGCACACATGCATGTACACACACAGATGAATACCCTTAGGGTGACCACCTCCTTCCAGGTCATTATGATCACTGCTCCAGACCTAGATATTTGTGTGATAGTCTAATGTATTCTGGGTGTTGTAGTCTTTTGTTGCTTCCATTGAACTAATTAGACTAGCACACTTGAAACCAGTGATTCGAAGGTGGAAGTTCAGGGCTGGAGACAATTTCTGTATTGACCTGGAGCTATGTAACCGCATCTCTCAAATCCACTGATCAGAACTTCAAAAATGAATAACATGTGACATCATAAATTGCACCAAAGATTACATCACAGACAATGTATAATAAATCTTTTGATCTGTACAAGTATGTCATGGCATGGCTGGAGAGCATATCCTCTTTCATTCTGAGTACCATGGGCAAGTGCACTGTCCAGATGTCATCATGTCATGCCATGCCATGTTCTTAGTGTATAAAGGGCATTGCTGCAGTACTTTCATCAGACATCAACTAAGTTCATCTAGGACATAGCCACAAGCCATGCATTTGGGATTAGGCACAGGCAGGGCCACAGGACATGTCCTGTTTCAATGCACAGGCATCCCATGCACAGTGAATGTCTGAAGACTACATCTAGTACACACTACTTATGGGATATAACCATACTCTGTGTATGATCAATGTGTATAATAACCAATTCCATAAACATTATGGTTCTCTAATATGGTCAAATACTAAAGAAAAAACTCTGAAAGGCTTCTGTTAAAGGGACATTACTGGTATAATCCAAAACACCAAAACCTTGAAATTTGCTAACAATGGTTGTGTATGCAACCATAATTCTCCTCCTGTGGATGGCATAAGACTCCATACAGGACAAAACAGATAATATCAGAAATGCTATAATCACTGCATTTTTAATGACAGTATGTATGACATATCCACTAAAATCAGTGAAGACATAAAAAATGACACAAGACTTTCGACAGAGAGATATGGCGAATCAAGATTGGGCATGCCATGTGCAAACTGCAGACAGTGCAAAGTCTGAAACTCGGACTTCTATATTCTATCCGCACACTATTGTAGTGTCCTCCATACAGCAAAACCCAGTGTTTATCACATACATGACACAGCTTCAGACAACTAACATGCACATTACATGCATATCATTAAACCATGCCTTTGGAAACTATGCATATGGCATGGCTATGCCAAGCTATGCATGTGCTGTGTAAAATGAATGATCTTTGTCTCACTTCATGCTCTGGATATACTTTGAGGATGGTAGTGCCATAACGACTTTTCTTCGCAAATTGCACACATTAATGTCTTCAATGATAAGAACGGTGTTGTCACATGTAATGCAGGGGCGGCTCCTCCATTGGAGCGGAGGAGCATCGCCCCACTTAAGTGCCCCCCAAGGCCCCAGAGATTACAAATAAAATGGTAATTCATTACCATTTTATTTTTCATCGTCCCGTCCTGAACCAAGCGTCAGGATGGGGCGTTGCCTGCCGAGCACAGCAGGGAGGAGTGGTGGGCAGAGGGCTGCCTTTGCACTTGTTCAAAGTGCACATGTCTTTTTGGCTGGCCCATCTTGCAACGGCCAGCCAGACATGAGCACTTTAAAGCTCTCAGCCGAGCTGTCTTAAGACAGCCAGGTTGAGATGAATTGCAGGCATCTAGTGCCCCCAGGAGCGCCGAGAGAGTCCGCTCCCACCAATCAGGACACTGCTCACATGCTGGTTAACAGCACTTGAGCAGGCCAGGATTGGTCGAGGGAGTTTGCTGGGGCCTGTACTGCAGTCCCAGCAGAAGAGGTCGGAGTGAGGAGGCCGTTGTCTGCCAGGATCCGGTAAGTGTTTTTCTTTTCTTTTCTTTTTTTTCATTTCTTTTTTTATTTTCTTTGCCCACGCATGCCCCCATTTGCCTGCCCACCTCCCTCAGTAGATGCCAGCCGCCACTGATGTAATGTTGTGTAACATACAACAATGTCTCAGAGGGTATTGTTTGTGAGGCAATTTCTAAGGGAGCACAATTAATTGCTGCGAGCATGAAAGGGAGAACAGGGAGACAATAATTTGCAGAAACATAGAGAGACTTGTATATATTTTGGCATATATTTAAAGACAAACAAAGCACTGTGTTACATTGAATGACATGTAACCTGTGTTATACTGTGCACAAGTGCTTGTGAAATGGTGAACGGTGCATGTGACACGTGGGAAAGTATGTACAGCGGACAAGAGGTGCAAACAAAACAAATTATATATACAACATGTATACGTAGTATTGCCCATACAATGAATGCAAATAATACAAGGTAATTTAAATGGGCAATCACGAGAAAGGCGCCGTAATTTCGCTGCACAAGTCGACGGTGTTTCGGCCTGTATGCAATGTTAGGACATCATCAGGACCAGGTTACAAGTAGTTAGGAAACAGTGTAGGAGCGAATAGATCCCGGAGGGGGGGAGAGAAGTTGTCTCGAGCAGGGGGCTGTAGAGATCCAATAGGTGTACAGCTGATGGAAGGGAGCCCCTTGAAAAAAGTGGGTCCGGAGGGAGAAAGACCAATGGGTCGAGAGGCTAATGTGAAAGCGGTGGTATTGCGCGAGTGTCAAGCCGCGTCCATTGGATTAGTCAAGAGCGGGCAGTGAATTATGCGTGGAATGCATCCCTGGGTCGAGAGGCTTTTGTGAAGGCGGCGGTATAGCGCGAGCGTCAAGCCGCGTCCATTGGATTAGTCAAGAGCGGGCAGTGATTTGCGCGTGGAGTAAATCCTGGGCCAAGGGATAGGGCTGCCATGGTGATGCCGTACGCCATACCATCGCTGATGAGCCATGGAATGCCTGTTTCTGTAATCTGCACAGCGCTCAACTGGATGTCATGTCCTGGGAAAACTTAGTTAAGTTATTAGTATCAATGATGTAAACTCGGGATCTCAAATGTGATGTTATCAGTGAGGTCACTGATAATGTCATGTGTGAAGAGATTGCAGTGCATTGTGGGGAGTTATCAGCTGACCATAAATGGTGATATTTAATATGTTTTTGATCATTCATGTACTTATGCCCACCACTTTGACACTCATGGGGCCCGCCTGCATTTACGGTATTAAAACCCAGAAACTTAAGTAGCCCATAAGGTCCAATCAACTTTATTTATTTAGAGAATTAGAAACTGCCCTATTCACAAAGGTACATTTTGTCATAAACTTAAGTTTACAACCAAATTTGCTTTTTACACCTGCCAGGAATTTTCAAAGGGATTCCTGGCAGGTGTAAGACCACACAGGGGAAGTGATGTTTACCACGAGTGCGAAGATCTCCTCAGCCATAAATACCACGTAAGTGGTGGGAAGTGGGCGTTTCAATGTGTGGTTTGCCTTGGAGGTTTGTGAACGCAGTTCGATCCTTACTCCTTCCTACCTTGTAAATGATCAGAGATTTCCTCCAACACAGACTGGCATAAATTCGCTTCAATGGTGGCAAGGAGAATAGATCACTTCCAAATGTTGGGGTGTAAGCGAAGGGGTTTCCCCATAGCGAAAAATAGAAGGAGTTCATAAATTCCAGAAAATAATTAATCTGTGGTGATTTACTACTTTTTCCGTATATAGGGCCTTAAGTTTTTTTGTTTTTGTTTTTTTAACCAACGTGTTTAGGAAACGTTTTTAAATATTATTTATTTATGGACATCTAGTTATGTCAAAATGGTTTGGAAAAATCAAAAGCCAAAACAGAATATATGTCCAATTGTTCAAAATTAATCCAGAGGAGATTGCTCAGATTTACAAAATCATGCTTACGTTACGTTGTTGCACCTTTGTAGTTTAGCAGGGGTAGCAGGGGATTGGGATGGCCATTAGGAGAATCATTGCTCTTCTACGACCTATCCCTTAAGAATGTGTAATGCAAGCAAAATGACCCATCCCTTAAGAATGTGTAATGCAAGCAAAATGAAGAGTCAACAACGCGAACTAATGCAGCAGACGGGCTTTGCCGCCATTAACAGCCCAGAGATATGACGTCCCCACTCTCTATCTCTCTCACACCCACCATTATCTCTGAAATGGGCCGTGAGCTCTTGAAAGATTGTTGTGAAAGTAAAGACCTCTGAGACCCTGGATAGGAATTAGGATCCCTTTTCGGCTGTTTACCGAGCACATGAAGTGTGACGTCGATGAAAAATTCATGGCAGGCCTTCTGCTAGGGAGCCAGCTGCTCTCAGTCATGTCAGGCGAGCGCGCGGCCCTCCAGGTGCCATCATCACCAGGCCTGGTGAGCGACTTGCTCAACCACTGCAGGGGCTTCCGTAGAGCGCGTTTCGCTTAGAAACTCGAGTCCGCTTAGCTTACACATTAGTGAGTCGTTCAGGCTGAAAGCCGCCTGACAAGTCCCTGTAAACACTCTCGGCCTCCTAATAACGAGCTCAGTGTCGTGATGCTGGCCTTTTTTCCCTTCTCTGTGATAAGGAGAGCCTTGGGTGAAATGTACACACACAGCAAACAGTTATCCGAACTTATTGTGCTTTTCTCTCGGTGAAGCTTGAATGACTCCAAATCCTTCGATCCCCTGGTAGTTTCAGGCGTTAATACCTCATTCGAAAAGGCGTTTTTTTAAAATTTTGCTCTCTGGTATGGGCAGCCGCAGGTCTTAAAACCAGCCAGTGGTGTAGCAAGGGTGCCATGGCCCAAATGCAAGCAAATGATATGAGGCCACATCCCTTGGTTTGGTGGTAGAAAACAGATATGTGCTAGAAAACAGTGGACCTCTTATATCCCTGTCCACCGAGCCACTACACCTGCTGCACTATTGATAGCTGTGCCTCAGGAACCAACCAGCACGCAGAGTAAAAACTATGCAGCTTGTAAAATCAACATGCATTTCCTGTTAATTAATTTATTTTTAAATGTTGATTGCTTTAAGTCGTTTTGATACCTATGCACTCATATGCATATCTATCAAATGGTTCATGTTAAAAGTGAATCTTTCAGGCAGTTCTGTTTCCTCCACTTGTGCTAAGCATGTCGGACATCAGGGGCCATATTACATAAAGTGCCCCAGGGCGCAAAGGTCGTTTGTGCCCACTTTGTGCGTCCCTGGGGCACTTTGGTATTACAGAAGGGGCCGCAGACGCTTGTGCAACCCCTTCTGTGATACCAATAGTGCTGGCGCACATAAAGTGCCAGCGCTATCTGCAAGAGGGATTCCCTCATTTGCATAGGGGCGTGCCCCATGCAAATGAGGGAATCCCTTTGCCTCTGCGCCCGGGCCATATTACCGATGCAGGCCCAAAGGCAAAGAAGCTGTCAGGAGGCACACTGGCAGTGCCCCACCTTGTGGTGGCACACTGTCAGTGCGCCCCCTGAGAGCAGCCCTCTGTAGGGGGCAAAGGGAGTCTTAGCGACCCCCCAGACATCCCCTTGCAGGCGGGTGCAGTCACTGACTGCACCCACCTGCAAGGGGATCTCTATTCCTCTTTCAAAGTGCAGGTGGGTTGCTGCCTGCACAGTGAAATACAGAGAGGCTTTAAAGCAGCCGCTCCGTATTTCACCTGAATGCGCTGCCCCCAGCGCAGCACGAGTTTGTGGCTGCCCTTGGGGCATCGCATTTCCCATAATGTGGCGCATTTCCCTTCATTGCACCGGACACACCTTTTTAAATCATGTGTAATACGGCCCAGGTAGTTTAACTATTCCTATTATTATTATGGGCCGTCAAGTTTGAGCATGATTAGAGGTGCTGGCTAAAAAAACAATATTGGTTGAAAGTCACCCTCAAGCTATGGGATCAGTTGTCAGCTATGCCCATGACCTTGTTTGAAGGCTTAAAAGAAAAATAATTTTAAGCTGTAAAACATGAAAGGTGAATTTCTGCATGTCTTCACATGCAAATGGTACTTCAGTGGCTGATGGAAGAGGCATTCTGTTGCAACCTTCAGTTTCTTCCTGCTGAGAAAGTGACCACTCTTCAATAGGGAAGGTTTCAGGAAGATTGCTGGCCTGCCATTTAGGTCCAAAACTCAGCTGACCAAGAGGACCTGTAGGAGAATTTGTGAGAACCCCCACCTCCAAGATACAAGATGCCCCCTAATCGGCTGCTCGAGAATCCACCACCACATTCTGCAGCATCACCTCAGGCCCAAAGGAAAGAGCATTGACCTCTGATACTGTTGTGGGTGTGCCTCCTATTTTCCATTTGGCCGCATATGTGTTGCAGGAATGTTGTGTTTACCTTCCAGTCATCTCCGGAGGTCTTAAAGTTTACTTTAATTTCACCCCATAGTCTGGAGATTCTGAGAAGTAGCTGAAAAAGATTACACTGGGTCCGGAATCATTGATAGCATCATTCTAGTCCATGTGGACCAGAATTACATGCATTTGTACCCCCAACTCAAAATGAATCAAAACACGTTTCACTACATGCATGAGAAACATTGCCACGTGGATGTCCCTAAACTGCCTTCAGTTGAACGGGGATAAGACTGAGATTTTACTGTTTGGAAAGGCACAGTCCTTCTGGACAACTGATTGGTGGCCCACGGAGCTTGGCCCTGCTCCCCTCCCTAAAAACACTGCACGAAATCTAGGCATTTTTATAGACAGTAAACTATCGACGAAAGAGCAAGTTATAGCCACCGGTGGCACGTGCTTTGGGGTAATGCGCCTTTTTCAGAAAGTATTCCAGTGGTTTCTGGTGTTCTCCCGGAAGACCCTAGTCCAGGCACTTATAATCAGTCTCCTGGACTATGGAAATGTGTTACTCTCAGCATCCAACAAATCCCCTTGATCAAAACTACAGGTGGTGCAAAATACGGCCACCCGACCGGTTAATAAACAGCAACCAGGCACACCGTCTGTTCCCCCGCTCAGGACCCTTCATTGCTTACCCGTAAAGAAAAGAGCAGTTTTCAAACTGCTCTGTCTGACCTTTAAAGCGAGGTCAGGCAAAGGACCAAGATTTATGCAGCATAAAATAGTCCCCTATCTTCCTCAAAGAAACTTTAGAACAAGTAACCAGCTTCTTCTTCAGCCACGATGTATTCGAACTCTAAAATATGGTGGTTGTTCCTTTTCATACCTTGCTCCCCACCATTGGAATCAGCTCCCCCTTCACATCAGGGCATGTACCGAGTTTTCAGGCTTCAAAAGACATCTGAAGACGTGGCTCTTTTAATGGCAAATTTCTACCTGACTTGCTATCCAAGCGCCGAGATGCACCTTCAAGGACGAGTCGTTGCGCTATATTAAGCTATCATAACATAACATAACTTAACTCAAACCCAGAAGATACATCATTTCCAGCTCTGTGCTTGATGTGTCAGTGACTGTAGTCAGTGCCCCAGGATGTGTGGGCACCCATGGCGTTGAAATTTCTTGACAGCAAGCCATGGCTATCTAGATAAAGCCGCTTAACCCATCTTATGCCAACCTATTTTTTTTACAGCCTGGGCAAACTTTTAATTACACTGGTAAAATTTGCGAAATTCCTAAATTACCCATTGCGCAAAGTTTGTTGCACTTTCACATTATGCAATTATACAACATTGTTGCTTATTGGAGAAAGGATAACACAGAAAAAGTCTTGCCGAGACTAATTTCTGCTCAATCCCAGTCTCCTGACAGTATCCTGTGAGACATATTTACGTGAGGTGGGTACTTAAATAAAAAGCAATCAATCAGGATACCAGCAAAGCCCATTTCATTTTGAAAGCATAATTTCACAAACCTTTCTTTGAATTTCACAAAATGTTACAAAAAATCTATGCAATTTTGGGCACCCCAATGAGCTGGTCTGTGAACAGTTGGGATTTAATTGACCCAGACAATGCATGGCCCCCCTCCCCCCCACCGCATCGGACACTGTCCCTGCAACTATTTTGCAAGGGAGTCTTGAGAGCGCACTTTCTTGCTTGAAACGTGGTCCGCAGGCAGTTCTTTGAGTCCAGAAGTTGTTTGGCAAATTCATTATAACCCACTAACATTCCAGAACAAGTAATGGAGCTAAAAATCTGTGCTGTGCAGAGAGAAATATTTACGCCTTTTAAATGTAACAAAGTGAATATCTACCTTTAAATTAACTTTACAAGACTAAGATTTAAGTGCAATTGTTTCCCTGATCCTTTCACTATGACTGCAGACTGAAAGTGTTATGAAGAAAACAACTCTCGCTTCACGAACACCTTCCATTAATTAACATTAGACTGCCACATATAGGGGAATATTTATCAATATGTTGTGTCACCTTAACTCCACGCAAAGGGGGTGCAAGGGCGATGCAACACTAAAGTAAGAGTTATCAAGCCACGCAAGGCCACCTTGCATGGCCCTGCATGGCTTGATAAATCTGGTGTAAGGCAAAGCAGTGCAAATCACAGCGTTTTGTTATTCAGCCCCAGGGAGGCATTCAGTGGGTGTTCCCATGCATCCACCCATGGATTTTGGTGCATTCTCAGATTTACCAACACTGGTAAACCTGGGAATGTGTCAGAATGCTACACTTCCCCAAGGGAGAAGAAAGAGGAGAAAAATCTTTATTTCTCCTCGTTGTTTCCTCTTTCTATGTGTAATGCATTCGGCAGCACACTCAGAAAAAAGAAAATGCTTTTGAAGATTGTTTTTGTGCAGGAAGGTGCCCCTCCCTGCACAAAAACAATTCAGCCTGCAACGCAGGCACCCTTGCACCACGGCGCAAGGGTGCCTGCATTGGAGTTAGACAGCCAAAAGGGCGCCAGTGCAAGGAAAGGGCAGGAATGCGCAGCATAATGTTAAATACAGTACATTCATGCCCTTTCCCTTTCAAACAGCGCAGCGCTGCAACATGGCTTGCTACGCTGCGCTGCATAAAAGTTTGATAAATCTGCCCCTAAGTTTTATAGTGCTTAGCAAGTGAGCACTAGAATAGTGTTTGGGGTTGTATCTTTGACTAGAAGGAGCTAGGGACTGCTTTTTGTCTTTGACAATTATTATTGTATGTGCAGTATCTTCACCTTTATTGGATTTTATTTAGTGCATGGCTATCGGAAACAGGCTTCCCAGCGTTAAGGTCAGTTAGCTTGGAGTGTAGGCAAACAGATGGGTTTTATGTTGTTTTTTAAAACTCAGTAGATTGTTGTTTTGTCTGAGACCTAGTGGTAATGTATTGATTTTAGGGGCAAGATGGGAAAAAGAGCGACCCCCACATCTGGCTCTTTTAGCTCTGGGAACAAAGAGAAGACCGAGGCTATTTGATGTGAGTTCTCAGTTGGCACAGTAAAGGTAGATAAATTGAAAGTTGAAGGAGGATACGAGGACCTGCTTTGTGCCTTGCAAGGTGAGCGATGCAGAGTGCTTTGAATTGAATCCTCCTGCTTATCGGCAGCCAGTGAAGCGCGGCAAGAGCTGGGCTGGCCAATTGAAATTTGGGGATGCCCAGTAACATTCGGGCACCAGCGTTTTGAATAACTTTCTGTTTTTTGATAACAGAGAGTTGGCTACCCAAATAGGGGGCATTGCTGTAGTCAAGGCGAGATAGTATTAAACCTTGGACCACTGTTCTTCGGGCAGCCACTGGTAGCCATTTTAGCATCTTTCTCAATCCTCGGAGGAGGCAAAGCAGCTGGATGCTGTTGTGTCCTGTGTTTATTTGTATGAGGCCTCTGGTGGCCCTCAGCAGGCTCCTTATAAGTATTACATAATCTGGTGGGTGTGACTGGGTGTGTGGCAATAAAGTTTTTGACTCAGTGCGTTCAGTTAACGGTTGCATGCTGAAGAATAAAGAAGTGCAAACCAGAGCTCCATGTGTGGCGTGGTCTGTTACCTGCTCCTGGGTTGCTACAACTGACGATGAGATAGGGGATACGGGCCCCCAAAGATACAAGACTGCTCTCCCGGAGAGTTTGCTGTGGTCCAGCAAACTGGTTGTGCGTGCCACGTGCGCCTCAAGAAACAATCTACGGTTCGCGTATGTGGAGTGAAAGCGCAACTCCAGCTTTTGAGTGGCCCTCAAAGAAGGTTAACGCCCTGCGGAGGAGCACAGTCAGTAAGCCTGCCAAAGATCTACTGGTAAGGCCGAAAGAAGAGATACTGCACCACATCATAACATGGAGCCAGCACTGATACAAAGCTGAAACACTAAAGACAGTGACAACCAGGTACAAAGAAGCACTAAAGGCAGCGCCAGCAAGGTGCAGGAAAGTGCTAAATGCTAGGATGACCTGGCACAGAGAAACGCTAAAGGCAGCGACAGCCAAGTATAATGCATAAAGTCAAAAGCGGTGAAGACCACGTGCAAAAAGAGAAATCATTAGTCACCGTGAGGAAGGAAGATGGTGCCCACTGACCTCAGCTCGGGCACGACGTCCCGAGTCCTTGTGAGCAGACTGATACTTGCAGAGGTGTCACCGGGCCAAGAGACGCTGAAGGACAAACTCCGTCTGAACAGCATATAGTCTCGACATCAGTAGGAAACAGCACAAAATAAAATGCTGCTGTGTTCCTGAAACCACCGCCTCCATTCGATACAGCCAAAAAGCAGAATATTGGCACTTAATGGACTGCCTGGATCGAAATGTTTGATGATTTTATAGATGCTATAGAAGAAGCAGATGACAAAAAGATCATCAAATACTTAATGAACCTTGCAAGGTGACAGAGTAAAAGAATTGATAAAGAAAATATCACAAGCTGATGAAGTATCATACCGTCAAATCAAGAAGACGTTGGAGGCCAAGTTCAATCCAATGCCCAATGTCGACTATGAAAGGTGCACTTTCAACCAAGCAAGACAGCAACCTGGTGAGACGATGGATGAGTTTGTTGAGAGACAAGATAAAGCACTGAATGTTGAATGAATTCAATGATGAAGAAGCCATGCATCTTAGAGTTATTGATGGTTGCCTCTCCGATTCATTCCGACGGCGCATGCTGAGAGAAAGCTCAGCTTGGAGAATGTGGTCATGGCTGCAAGAGTGGAGGAACATGCTGATCAACAAACTGCTGATAAAGAAGCAAGAACATCCCAAAACGAATCTGCGTTGAGCATGAAAAGTAAGCAGAAACATAATGCAGAGGCCCAAAGAGTGATGTCTCCGAAAAAAACAAAATTGCATTTCAATTGTGGATTCTCCTTTCCACATGAAGGTAAATGTCCTGCCATTGGATAAATATGCAAAGGCTGTGGGAAGGAAAACCATTTCATAACAGTTTGCAAAGTGAAAGGTAAACTAAGTGCGTCGCGAAGAGATAAGAAGATGGACGCCAGAAAGTTTCAGAAGCACTCTAGCCACTTCCACAAGGCAAAACGGCAACATCGACTAAGGCAAATGGAAACAAAATGAAGCTGATCGTTATCAAATTGATATTCCAACAGTTCATTGACGTCATCATCGAGTGACAGTGAGGAAAATGGATGTGCAGTGGTAATGTCAGTTAAAGACTAATGTGCACATGTAGGATTGGTCACTTGCAAGGAGAAACAAATATCTGAAAAGAATTGCAATATGAAGCAACAAAGTTCATTTGGACATTGTCCTAAAATCACTCTCAAGGTGAATGGTTGCCCTACAGCTTTCATTATAGACAGTGGTGCATCGATAAACATCATGCCGGCAGAAAAGTACAAAGAACTGTCTCCGATACTACATCACAAACCGTCGAGAACAAAGGTGTGCACCTGGGCAGCTCCTACACCCTTGTAGATCAAAGGATATTTTGTGGCAACCAGGCGGCACAAGAAAATGAAAGTGCAAGCACCAACTCTTGTCCTACCAGGTACTTCGTCAAATGCATGCTTATTAAGTTTCGATACTGCTGCAGATATGGGACTGATCTCTATTAACTACAACTTGAATGTTCATTCTGAAGTAGTGAGTCAATTCCCAACATTGTTTCATTGACTTGAGAACCTTAAGACAATGAAGGTACAGCTTCACATTAATTAAGATTTTCGCCCCGTTGCACAGCGACAGAGTCAAATTGCTTTTCACTTACAGGAAGCCGGTGAGAAAGAACTAGAAACACCGTTGAACCATGACATAATTGAGCGCTCTACTGGTCCAACACTGTGGGTTTCACCCTTTGTGGTGGTGCCAAAAAAAGATAGTGGAGGTTCATTGTGCATTTGTGTTGATGACAGGCCAGCAACGCAATAAAAAGAGAAAGACATCCAGTTCCACACATTGCGGACATGATCACACAGCTGAATGGTGCCAAAACCTTCTCCCGCCTTGATCTGAACAAAGGCTACCATCAGCTTGAAGTTGAAGAAAACTGTAGGTACATTACAACGTTTTCAACTCATGTTGATTTGTTCAGATATAAAAGACTCAGTTTTGGTGTGTCATCAGCTGCAGAAATCTTTCGAGATGTCATTCGTCAAATAATTCAGCCTGTCAAACATGCTTTTAACTACAGTGATGATATACAGGTGTTTTGGGCTACACAAAAGTAACATGACAAAGCACTCACCTAAGTATGCCATCTGCTTGCTGATGCAGGTCTCACACTAAATGCAGAGAAGTGTGAATTTCACAAAAACACACAAATTCTTTGGGCATATTTTCTCTGAAAAGGGAATGACTCTTGACCCCGAAAAGGAACAAGCATTGTCGTCTACTTGCCCTCCAGAAGATGTGACCATGCTGCGATCCTTCATAGGCATGGTCAGCTACTGCTCTAGGTATATTCCTGTTTTTTCCACGGTGAGTGCCCCACTGAGAGAACTAACAAAGTGAGATGTTCAGTTTGAATGGTCATCTGCATGTGACCAAAGTTCCAAGAAAATAAAACATGCCATTGAAAATGCAACCGAAATGGCTTACTTTGATCCAAAATTGCATACAGAGATTGTGAAGGATGCCAGCCCGGTGGGGTTGGCGCAATCCTTGCCCAACACAATAGACAGCCAGATGCTCAGAGACAGATTGTGGTGTATGCTAGCCGGAATCTATCTCAGACTGAACATGCTTATTCTCAAACGGAGAAAGAAAGCTTAGCCGAAGTGTGGGCGTGTGAACACTTCCATGTGTTTCTGTATGGAAAGCATTTCACCCTTGAGACGGATCATCAGGCATTGCTCACCTTCTTTGGAAATCCATAAGCCAAGATGCCCCCAACAACGAGAGGTGGGGGTTGCATCTGCAAGAGTATCATTACACTATCGTGTACAAACTGAGGAAGGATCAAAAGCCAGCAGCCTACTTTTCATGAGTGCTTCAACAGTGTCATAATACAACATCCAAAGCAGATGAGGCCTACATCAATTTCATAGTAAAGCCAAGTGCGTCTGCAGCTCTTTCTATTGAACAGATTCTGCCAGCTACTGATACTGAAAAAGACATGCTTGGCTCAAGGAGATCATTACAACACACTTATGGAGGAAACATACTTGGCCTATTACAGATGTTGATGAGTACCAGAAATTTAAGAATGTTCTGGAAGAAGTTTCTGTTACACATGATGGTGTCATACTAAGAGGGGCAAGAATAATTATCCATAAAAGCCTGAGGCAACAGGTTATTGAACTGGCTCATGAAGGACATTGTGGCTTTGCCGCAACTAAAAAGCCCTCAGTGATAGAGTGTGGTTCCCATGTCTTGATGAACGATTTCAATGAGAACTTAAATCTTGTTATCTGTGCAACTGTCTGTCTCTCAAAATGACTCATTACTCTCTGAACATGTCTGATCTTCCTAGCTAAGCCTTGGAGAGAATTGTAGTTGACTTCTTCAGACTCCTCAATAATGGACATCATCTCATACTAGTTGTCGATGAGTACTTACCTTTGTCTTTAGTAGAAGATTTATCATCAACCACACATGACAGAGTCATTGAGAGGCTGGATGAAATTTTCACAACATGGGGTGTTCCCTCCATTCTCAAATCTGGCAATGGTCCACCCTTCAATAGGAGAGAGTTCAAAGAATTTCTTAAATGTTTTAACATCAAACATCAGAAAAGTACACCTCTCTAACCATAGGCAAATGCTGTTGTTGAACGAATTATGAGTACTTTGAAAAGGGTGGTTCAGGGTGCTGCGCTGCAAGGCATCGACCTCAAGTCAGCTTTACGCCCAGCCCTCCGTGCCTACCGTTCCACTCCTCATTCTACGACAGGAGAAAGTCCTGCCACCTTGCTGTTCGGGATAGCTCTTTGAAAGAAGATACTACAATTGACCACCATTCGGTCGATAGACCCTGATGAGATTTGTGTCACTGGCACCTCTCGCAAATGCAAAATAAAGGCTTATGCCGATAAGCGCTGATGCACTGGAGACACAGTATTAGAGAAAGGAGACCGAGTTCCTGTCAAGAAAAAGCAGCTATGCAAGACTGATGCTCCATTTGATGCTGAACCGCAAAGACCTGAGGTGAGCAAATGACATATGGTGACTGTCCAACGGCCTGGAAAATCCATAACCAGAGACTCATCACACTTTAAGCCTTTGCCTCGATGTTTGTCAGCTCCAGACCTGAGGAGTGAAGCAAGTGCGCCTGAGTGTCCAAGTCAAGAATCCAACTCTCCTCCCGAGATGCCAGATGAAGGCGCCCTTCCTCTGTCTTGTACAACTAGATCTGGAAGACTGGTGCAAGCACCTCTGCAGCTCATCGAGGAGTTATAATGTATATATGTTTATATATTTGTTCGTAGTTTTTATTTAACAAAGGGGGAGATGTTGTGTCCTGTGTTTATGTGTATGAGGCCTCTAGTGGCCCTCTGCAGACTCCTTACAAATATTAGGTAATCTGGTGGGTGTGACTGGGTGTGGTTAATAAAGTTTGTGATGCAGTGCGTTCAGTTATCGATTGCATGTTGAAGAATAAAGAGGTGTAAATCAGAGCTCCATGTGTGACGTGGTCTGTTACCTGCTCCCAGGCTGGGGAGGACACTACAGATGCCAGCCTCTTTGCTTAGGTAGTCATGATAAGATTACTATCCAATCTGACACCCAGACTTTTCACTTCTGACTTAGGGGATAGATGGTCACCCAGGGACGAGTGCCAGCTAAGCTGGTCCCGGAGGGGTGGGTTATTGCCAGCCACGAAGACATCCATTTTGTCCCCACCTAACTTTAGACAGCTGGCCGTCGTGCAGTTGATGTCCTGCTTTAAGCAGGAGTTTAGTTTTTGTAAGATGGAGGCTGTGTTGGGTGTGAGGGAGACAATGATCTGCATGTCGATCCAGTAAGACACCATGGTGAAGCCTATGAAGCATATAATGTCTGACAAGGGGCAAACGTACAGATTACAAATCGTAGGGCTAAGGGAGGAGCCCTGAGGCCCCCCACATTTTAGATGGTGGGTCGTAGAGAGAAAGGGCCCATCGCTGACTTAGAAACTCCTGTTATTTAAAAACAACGCTAGCCATTTTCATGCACATCCTGTGATGCTGACCCCTTCCAGTCTACAGAGTAGGGTGGGATAGGAGACCATATTGAATGCTGAGCTTAAGTCAAGTAAAATAAGTGCAGCTGATCCGCCTTGGTCAAGGAACTTTTTTAAGTTCCTCCATGTTCATCAAGAGCGATGTTCCGGTGTTACAGCAAAATCCAATTTGAGTGGGGTGTAGTATGTTGGTGGGTCCCAAAAACTCAGAGAGGTGGCTATTTATCGCCTTTTCTAGTGTTTTACTAACACCAGGGAGAAGGGAAATAGGCCTTTTCGACTGTTCAGGATCCAACAACGTTCTTTTTAGTATAGGTCTTGTGATGGCATGCTTCCAAGCATCTGGTACACTGCAGCTATCCAAAGAGGAGTTGTATATGTCTGTGAGAACTGAGAGAATTACATCCCCCCCCTTTCCGGAAGATGTCTAGGGGAACAGGGTCACGTGGGGAGCCTAATTAAACCATTTTTGCTATGGATAGAATTTCATCTTTTCCCAACTCTGGAAAGGCGGAAAGTTTGCCCTTAGTTCTGTCTGTTATGGTCTATGCACTAGCCCTATTATTGTAATCTGACGTCCCTACCAGAGAGTCATGGATAAGCTGTGGTTTCCCAAGGAAATGGTTGGCTAATAGCTCACAGCGGGCCTCTGAGGGAGGAGGGCCTGCTCCTGAAGTGTCAGGTTTTAGGGAGGAATTTACAATAGAATAAAGTTCCTTAAGAGAATTTGGCGGAGTTACCAATCCTTTCCACAAAGTCATCCATCCGGGCTTTCCAGATGGCGTGCGGATATTTTTTCAGGGCTCTTTTGTAGGTAAATTTTCAGGTGTTATCATAGTTTACCCTCCATTTCCTTTTACATCTCTTACATTCTTTCTTCAGTTCCATTAGAACTGATGAGAACCACTGGGTTTTTGCCCTTGGTTGGGGTTTCTTACTGGATCTTAGAAGGATTGATTCATCTAAGGCAGCATTTACCCATTCCTTGAATACTGATTACGATGAGGAGACATCTCCAGATAGTACGGGTACTGAGTTGTGCAAGGCTGTTTCCTAGCTTCTTGTGTTCAGTTTGGACCACTGCCGGGTAATCCTTGATTGCGATACAATGGGTTCTTTATTTCCTGCCTTTGGAAATGTGTAGTATATTCTTATGTGTATTAAAGTACGGACCAGACAATCAGTTATTAAGTGGTATTTAAGCGTCCTAATTTATTTTAAGTGTCTAAACCTATATCACCCGCTTGAGTAAACCTTGTACTGCTCTGTCCTGGTACCCTGTGAAGGTCACGAGCTAAAATGGGGTATTTGGCTGTTAAGTTTGGGCTCAATGGCACTGTGACCCCAGAAACCCAGTAGTAAATGACTCCACTTGTTACAGTTGACACTCAGTAATCTCTACCTGCCCTTGGACTGGGTCTTTCCAAAACAGAACACCCAGAGGCCACTGTGTCTGATTATTCATGAATTGGAATACATGTGTAATTTTATCTAAAACTCATAAATCTGAAATTGGTTTAATAAAATCTTGTTCCTAAAAGACATTTTTATCAGAGGGTATAAATGGTACTTTGATTCAGTCAGCTAACTAAGGCATATAATATTGCCCGAAGCACAGTTTGACTAGGGTACTTATAACAGTAATTTATTTTCATTTGGCATCCCTGTTAGAGATATTACATACAGGAGGAACCACATAACTGCAGCGGCGCCCCCCCCCCCATTAGGGCGGAGGAGCATCGCCCCCCCCTGCTGCCAGTGCAGCAAAGGTGAAAAATAAAATGGTAATAAAATTAATTGCCATTTTATTTTTCACTGCTCCCAGCCCGAGCGGTGCCATTGCTACTGACCAGCAGCTGTGGAGTGGGGCTCACTCCACCAGTTTACACAGCGCAAGAAACTTTGGTCGGCTGTCTTGTGACAGCCAGCCTAACACGCGCAGTGTAAACCTCTCCACCTAGCTGTCTCAGACAGCTGGGCGGAGAGCAACCACAGACACCCTGTGCCGGCAGGAGCGTCAAGGCAGCCTGCTCCAGCCACTCCTGGCGCTGCTCTCATGCTGCTCATCTACAGCAGGAGCAACGTCGGAATTTTTAGAGAGGAGTTGGCGGCATTCCAGAAGAAAGCATGGAGGGCAAAGAAGCTCGGTAAATACATTTTCATTTATTAATTATCTTTTTGAGCCACTGACAGGCAGTGTGAGAAATTCGCATTGCCTTGAGCCTCAACTCCAGAGCTCTCAATCACGGCCTGTTATAAACAGAAATCTGCTACCGAGCCATGATTGAGAGCTTTGGGTCCGTGCCCTTCCACTGTAGAGGGTCACTGACCGCCACTCCATAACTGATAATTAGCCTAGATGGTAGGGCTATTTGTTCAGCATGGCCTGGTCAGACAACTGGTGTTATGGCCAGCTTTAGCTACCTCCTAATACCCTGACAGCTTAATTATGTTTTCTTTACTGTAGTTGGAGAGGTGAGCAATTAGGAGAAATGAGCTCTTGTCAGGAAGCTACAACCTGAGCCATTTTGGAAAATAGGAACAGGGGTTATTAACAGATCTTGACAATCCAAAACTAAATATCTCGGGCTATTTGTCACACTGTAAAAAAGGTGGTCTAGGCCCGTTTTGGGACAAATTACCAGCAATACCATGTTGGCATAAATAGTGTACAGGGTTACCCCTCACAAAATACCAAGAAGGGCTGATTAACCCATATAGTAGTTTTGGGTCAAAAGGGCATTTTGTCTCTTTGTTCATTCGTTTCTTGCCTTATGAGGAAGCTCCAAGTCCTAAAATGCCAACGGTTCTTCTGGCTGTGGTGGCCAATAGAACAGATAGACAGAAGGGCTTCTGAGCAAAGGCTTCATGAAACCCAGAGCTTGCCTGCTCATACCCAGAGCCTTGCCCAATGTAGAAGGAGAATGAGAAATATTGGCAATCACTAGCCAGTCCTTGAGCATAAAGCAACTGTCAGGATTTCATCACTGACACTCATAGGCAAGAATCAACGTGATGGCAAAGCCCCCTCGAAGAATTATTTGCCAAGTCACTGGTTAATACCACTATGGAAGACTAGGGTGATGGTGAGTTAGAATAGCAACACCACTAACCACTACAGAGTAGAACTTCCTAGAGTGAGTGTTGCTTCAGCAGCAGACGCAGCCTAGCGTATTTAACACCATCAGAGACTCAGCTCTGTGCCTAGTTTCATCTCATGGTTGAATTGGCTTCCACTGGTGACTCTGTTGCGTGTCCTTTCGTTTGTTTTGTTCACCCCTTTCAGGTCTATTTTCATTCCTCCTTGCCCTAGTAATTTGTCTAGTATCTCCTGTTAGTCCCTTGTTTTGGTATGCCCTGTTTTTGATGATTGTGCTGGAACCTGCTATGTGGCATCCTGGGGATCAGTGCTGGTATCCTGGTCAACACCTTGTATCATCACAACACATCCGTTGCAGAGTGGGGCACTCGTAATACCCGCATGTTTATTATACTTTCATGCCCATACTTAGCTTGACACTAAACCTTGGCTACTATTTCTATCCAGAGGACACATTCTGCATCATCCCCTGAGGATACCTCTTTACCCTTTAGCATGTAACACCCAAGCAGTACGGGTTATACCATCACACTCTGCAACATCAAGAACTCCGATATCTCATATCCCCTTCTCCATTTCCCCCCAGCTTATCTCTACAGGTGTTTTACTTGTCACCACTGCCAGAGTCATTTGGAGAAGGCCCGGATTAGCACAGAGTTCATGCTACAAACTACAAGCTTGACAGCAAGCCACGTAGAGGTATTTTTAAGTATGGGATACCCTTGTACTTTGTAACAGATTAGCACGATTCCTGTTCTGTGATAACTATAAGTGCAAAATTCCAGCTCCACAAAACCTGACAGGAATGAACCTCTGGACCAATGTGACTTTAAGTGCAACGTCAATTGCTATAATTGGCTCTGGGCTAATATATTACTGGAAAATCTGTTCAGCTCACCATAATCTCCCACCAGACTTTCTGGCCATAAAGCCCTTTTCAGTATACAGCAGGAGCCTGCAACCATTGCTCAGAGAAGTGTGTACAGCTTTGCAAATTTCTGACTGGGAGAAGTGTCCTTTGCATATGTTAGCATCTTCTTTCAGCATTGGCCACCAGGAGGCACCATCCTCTGCCTGGAGCTTTGTCTGTTTTTTATCCCAGTTAATTTTTTCCTTAAGATCAGTGCAAATTACCTCTTGGAGGCTTTGTCGACTAAAGTCTTGTGACAACTATAGGATGGCTCAGGGTTCCAGAACATGTATTTCCAAAGGCAATGTTGCTTCCTATCCAAACCCTATCAGGCCATGTACAACACTTGGTCGGCCCGAATTTTACTATGGTCCTCATAAAAACCATAAACATATCCATAAAAACCTTTTATAAATTATGTGGCTATTTTTCATTGATCACTATGACTTTCATAGAGTAATGTGAACAGTCAGCCCTGTTAACTACAACTGAAACAATGAAGGTTATTTTCTCTTAGTACCTTTTACTGATTTTTCTCACACTTTTTGTGCTAATTAGCTAATACAGTTTTATGCTCTATAAATTTATTTTCGGACATGATATCTCAATGAATTAACACGTCTGCATACAACTACAGTAATCTGCAGTTAAGGATTTTGAGCCCTTCCAGAGACGACTCAGCCTTACATCCTAACAAGGTTGGTAAATTGAACACTATTAAATGAGGTCATAGTTAAGTTACACCACTTAAAAATGCAGCATACTGAGCACAAATATATTGTAGCCAGAATAGGAACTAAGAAAATATTGTGAAGGTAACTATATATCTGTAAGTATAGACGTACCATTCTTAACTCCACACCTATGGACGTACCTTGATATATATATCTATAAATGCATGTATGTATATATATATATATATATATATACTTGAAGATGAAGGATCACAAGAAAACAACAGCCCCGTGGAACATGTCTCAAAGGAAGAACTACTGGACTCCAGAGAAAACTTCTGGATGTACCGTTTAAAATCACTGCATCCAGATGGACTGAACATTACTGATAATACAACCTGATTACTGCATATCTCAAGAGCTCTCAGGACTGCATTGATTCCACATTCCAAATGGAATCTTCACTCATGATGCTTTTTGAAAATTCAGCTGTGTCATCTGTGCAGCCACTGAGCAAACCATCTTGTACTACCTGAGGAAGGCGGAAGCTGAAACGTTGTAGTGGAAATATATTTTTGTTCTTTGGTGAATCTATCTGTTTGAGTCACTTCTTTCTTGGATATATATATATATATATATATATATATATATATATATATATATATATATCTACTGGCGGTCGCCAGTAGATAGTTATAGTTACAACCTATTATCCATAGGAAATCCGCGACATTCTATTTGAAATAACTCTCTTGCCGGTTGACGTATCTTCGCAAAATTTTCAAACTTTGTGGGGCGCTCCGGTCCGCTCCTACCCTGAAAGTCTCGGGGATTCGTCAAGCGGGGCCGAGAAAAAGGGGGTCCCAAAACGCGTTTTCCCCATGCAATTTTCCATAGGAAACTTTAGACACGGCTACAGCCCGAACTGCTGAACGGAATTACACCAAATTTGGCAAAGAGGTAGTTCTTGGTTCAGAAAGAACCCTTTTGTTAAATGGTGTAAATCCGTTCAGTAGTTGCTGAGAAAATCAAAAGTAAAAGTACATATATATCTATGGCCGCGTCGGATTCGCGCACCCTCCCGATCACGAGCTGCATGCTAATTGGCTGTCAACACTCCAAATCAGGAAGTGTTGGCAGCCATTTTGTCCCTCGGTAGAACCGAGGGACAGAAACAAGTGCGCAAAACGCACAAAGGGGCAGGGTAGAAACACCCTGACCCCTAGGTCTGCTCAGGGGTCCCACAAGGACCCCCTGGGCAAAATAAAATATATATATTTTTTTTAAAATCGGCAGGATGCGCTCAGGGAGCGCGGATCCTGCCAAAAAAAAAAATCGAAGCGCGGTCTCTTGCGCTTCGATGTTAACTGGCCCTCGGGTGGCCCAAGTCCCGGGGGCATGGTGGGGGGTTTTAATTTATGTAGGGGGCCTCTAAGGCCTCCCAAGCCCCGGGGACCGCCACCCCCGGGGCTTTATTTAAAAATGATGGCGGGAGGGCTCTGAGCCTCCCGCAGCCCCGGGACCGCCACCTCCCGGGGCTTCTTTTAAAAAAAAAAAACCTGTGTGGGGGGCTCCAGCCCCCCCACATGCCCCGGGGACCACCACCTCCTCGGGGCTGTGCACTGAATGGGAGGGGGGCCGCGCGGCCCCCCTCCTGGAGCCCTTGATGGCCCTGGGGACCACCACCCCCAGGGCCGGCTCCTGCAGTGTCCCGGGGTGCCTACCCCCGGGACACTGCTGTTTGCTATGACAGGACGGGAGCCTCGCGGCTCCCGTCCTGTCATAGCAAACTGGTTTGCATTTTGAAAGAGAGAGCAGGAAACCTGCTCTCTCTTTCAAAATGCAAACCAACTGCTTTCCACATGGGGAGCAGCATGTTAGCTGCTCCCCATGTGGAAAGCAATGCCGGCTTCCGCAGGAGGCGGGGAGCCGGCTGGGACTGTGGGGGATTGGGGACCCCCACAGTCTCCAACGTGAGGCCAGGCCCCGGGGATGGGGTCCCCGGGGCCATAGTGGCCCGGGAGGGGGGCCACGCAGCCCCTCCCCAAAGTTCAAATTTAAAAAAAAAAATAAGGGAAAGGCCGGCCCCAGGGGATGGGGTCCCCGGGGCCTTAAATGGCCTGAGGAGGGGGCCACGCAGCCCCCTCCAAAGAAAAAAAATAAAAAATCGAGGCCATGCCCCGGGGGATGGGGTCCCCGGGGACAATACAGGCCCCGGGGATGGGGTCCCCGGGGCCAAAAGTGGGCAAGGGAAGGGGGCCACGCAGCCCCCTCCCATAAAAAAAAAAAAAACGAAAAAAAGAAAAACGACCGGCATCGTGCCGGAGGCCCCGCCCCTCCCTGCAGTACTCTGCAAACGCGCCCCTGGCGCGTTTGCAGAGGGGGAACGAATTCCCCTTGAATACTGGGGGTCCCTGGGGGC
The DNA here is from genome assembly GCA_963921515.1 of Calotriton arnoldi. Lineage (NCBI taxonomy): Eukaryota > Metazoa > Chordata > Amphibia > Caudata > Salamandridae > Calotriton > Calotriton arnoldi. Next base: position 331,148 of record CAWUFW010005042.1, on the reverse strand, counting down.
CAACTAGCCCACCAGGAACCTCCAGTATGCGCCAGGGGGCTGCCTTGCAGAGACGTGTACATAGGCCACGCCCCTTTTTACACCTCTCTGCAACGCAGCTCTGTGGCGCTTTTGGAGGTATATGGTGGGCTAGTTGGACTCCAGGGACCCTCAGGATTCAAGGGGACTTAATCCCCAACTTAAAACGCACCACAGGGCGCGTTTGCACAGTGGTGAAGGGAGGGGCGGGGCTTCATGTGACATGTGTGCAAACAGGCCCCGTGGCGCGTTTTAAGATGGGGATTAAATCCCCTTCAATCCTGAGGGTCCCTGGGGGCCAACTAGCCCAACAGGTACATCCAGAAAGCGCCACAGAGCTGCGTTGCAGAGAGGTGTAAAAGGGGTGTGGCCTCTCTACACGTCTCTGCAACGCAGCCCCTGGCGCATACTGGAGGTTCATGGTGGGCTAGTAGGCCCCTAGGGAACCTCATGATTCAAGGGGACTTAATCCCCCAACTTAAAACGCGCCACGGGGCGCGCTTGCACAGATGTCACCTCAGGCCCCGCCCCTTCCTTCACCATTGTGCAAATATTCCTCTAAAATCTGCCTTACTACGAATTCCGATTTACTCACCTGTTATCAGGAGAGACCTCAGTGCTGTATCTTTCAGCCCAGTACTGGTCCTGAAAAGTAATTTTAACCGTACTTACCAGTAACTTGAATTTCCTTCCATAGGCTAACATTGACTGGTTTCACTTGGAAATTCTTCTAAGTGTGGAGTCTTGGAACTTTAAAATATTCCTCTAAAATCAGCCGAAATACGAATTCCGATTTACTCACCTGTTATCAGGAGAGACCTCAGTGCTGTATCTTTCAGCCCAGTACTGATCCTCAAAAGTAATTTTAACCGTACTTACCAGTAACTTGAATTTCCTTCCATAGGATATCATTGCCTGCTTTTTGCTGAAAAAGTTTCTAAGTGTTGATTTTTGAAACATACAAATATTCCTCTAAAATCAGCCGAAATACGAATTCCGATTTACTCACCTGTTATAAGGAGAGACCTCAGTGCTGTATCTTTCAGCCCAGTACTGGTCCTGAAAAGTAATTTTAACCGTACTTACCAGTAACTTGAATTTCCTTCCATAGGCTAACATTGACTGGTTTCACTTGGAAATTCTTCTAAGTGTGGAGTTTTGGAACTTTAAAATATTCCTCTAAAATCAGCCGAAATACGAATTCCGATTTACTCACCTGTTATCAGGAGAGACCTCAGTGCTGCATCTTTCAGCCCAGTACTGATCCTCAAAAGTAATTTTAACCGTACTTACCAGTAACTTGAATTTCCTTCCATAGGATATCATTGCCTGCTTTTTGCTGAAAAAGTTTCTAAGTGTTGATTTTTGAAACATACAAATATTCCTCTAAAATCAGCCGAAATCCGAATTCTGATTTACTCACCTGTTATCAGGAGAGACCTCAGTGCTGCATCTTTCAGCCCAGTACTGGTCCTGAAAAGTAATTTTAACCGTACTTACCGGTAACTTGAATTTCCTTCATAGGCTAACATTGACTGGTTTCACTTGGAAATTCTTCTAAGTGTGGAGTTTTGGAACTTTATAATATTCCTCTAAAATCAACCAAAGTACGAATTCCAATTTACTCACCTGTTATCAGGAGAGAACCCAGTGCTGCATCTTTTAGCCCAGCACTGACCCTGAAAAGTAATTTTAACCGTACTTACCAGTAACTAATATTTTCTTCCATAGGAATCCATTGTCTGGTTTTCAGCAGAAAAGTTTCAAAGTGTCGATTTTCACAAACTACAAATATTCCTTAAAAATCGCCTGTATGACTTAAACGCATTCTTTCAACTGTTTACAGGAGATGCACCAGTGCTGGATCCAGGATCCAACACTGAGTAAGAAAAAGTAACGATAACAGTTTTTACCTGCTAAGTGAATTTCCTTCCATAGGATAACATTGGTGATTCTATGAGAAAAAGTTTCTAAGTGTCAACTTTTAAAATACAATAATATTCCTTAAAAATCACGACTGTAACCAAAACGCTTTTACTCAACTGTTTACAGGAGATGTACCAGGACTGAATCTAGGATCCAGTCCTGTGGTTAGAAAAGTAATCCATAAAGTAACTAATTGCATTTAACTAGAAATTCACATTGAGCTGAATGTTGCATTGTGTTTGAAAATGTGTTGCCCATTGCAACAACTGTAACTACTGTACTTAAAAGTCTATTGCCTATGTGCAAAGTATTTAAACTAAAGTAATTCATTCTGAGAAAGTATTTTTGTAATGTAATGTATAATGTAATTACAATGTAATTTAAAAAATAAAATATGTAAAAAAAAATTGTTTCTAAAAATGTAGTAAATCAGTATGAAAAAAATTAATATAACAATTAATACATTTAAAAATTGTCATTTACAAAACCTTTGAAATTCACTGAAAAAACCGTAGGTTTCAGACATGTTATAGTTAGGAATTAGCATTTAAAAAACCTTTGAAATTCACTGAAAAAACCATAGGTTTCAGATATGTTATAGTTAGAAATTAGCATTTAAAAACCTTTGAAATTCACTGAAAAAACCATAGGTTTTAGGGACAGTTATAGTTAGTTGGACATTTTACTCGTACAAAACCTGTGAAATTCCCCCGTTATAGTTAGTTCAGCTAACTATAACTCGCGCCCCGCAATGCACTGCTGATGACGTCACATATTACATCACTCATGACATGGTCAGTGACATCACTGATGACATCACTGATGACATCTCAAATGACATCACTGATGACATCATCCACGTGATAATCTGATGCAGCTCTTCACACCCTAATATAACCTTTGATACACCCAAACTAAATTACAGACTGCCATTCGCAAAACCATAGACACTCCAACACCAATAACTACATACCCACTCACTGATTCTTAGGTCTACACACACACATCCACTCACTCACCCGTACAGTCACTCATACTTATGGTCACTCAGTACAGGACTATCATATGCACTCTTACTCCTATATAGACACTCAAACACCGCCACTCATCCATAGAGGTACTCACACACCTAGTCAGTCATGCAAATAATTAAACACACTGCCATTTACTCACCTATACAGTTATACACACACCAGCTCACTTAATCATACAAATACTAGCACATTGTTACGCTCTTATATAATCACTGATACAAGCACACACTCATCCATACAGCCACTATCACAATCACTCACTCTCGCTTATAGCTATTTATATACTCCAACACACATATATAATGCCTTTCACATATGTAGTTACTCACACATGTACCACTGGGACATACATTCACTCACTAACACACTCTTACACACACTTACCCACCCATACAGTCTATCACAGATGCACTCTTGAAACCATCCACCCAGTGAATCACCCACTCACACATCTATGCACAGTCGCACACACCCCATCCACACAAACACTCAGGCACCCATACAGATACTCAGACAACAAATCAATAACTCTTATAGACACTCATGTAGCTATTCACAAACCCATGCAGCCACTTACACAGCAACAGACAGACGGATACAGACATTCACCCAGTTTAGTCACTAACCCATGCATTCAGTAAGATACGTTAAATCACTCACTTATAGAGTCAGTCACGCACCTACTAAATCATCCATACAGACACTTACACACCCACTCATTCTTCAATACGTCTTTTCCTATATATATTAAAAATATTTAAACTTTACAGAAACACACAGTCACTGGATGATGTCATCAGTGATGTCATTTGAGATGTCATCAGTGATGTCATCAGTGATGTCACTGACCATGTCATGAGTGATGTAATATGTGATGTCATCAGCAGTGCATTACGAGGCGCGAGTTATAGTTAGCTGAACTAACTATAACGGGGAATTTCACGGGTTTTGTACGAGTAAAATGTCCAACTAACTATAACTGTCCCTAAAACCTATGGTTTTTTCAGTGAATATATATATATATATATATATATATATATATATATATATATATATATATATATATATATATATATATATATATATTACCTACTGGCGGTTGCCAGTAGGTAGTTATAGTTAGGACCTTGTTTCTATTCAAAAAGCGTTTTTTCTTTTGCCAATATCTTTGGCGCCGTTTGACGAATGTTCGCGAAATTTTCAGAACTAATGGCCCGCTCAGGTCAGCTCCTGTCTTGAAAATGTCGGGGTGATTCGTCAAGCGGGGGTTGAGAAAAAAGGGGGGTCCCAAAACGCGTTTTCTCCATGTTAATTTTCATAGGATACTTTAGACAAGGCTACAGACTGAACTACTGAACGGAATTACACCACATTTGGCAAAAAGGTAGCTCTTGGTTCAGAAAGCAACCTTTTTTTAAATGGTGTAAATCCATTCAGTAGTTCCTGAGATATTCATATATAAAAAAAATATTAGTATCTGGTGACCGCGGTGGATCCGCAAACCCTCCTGATCACAAGCTGACTTCTGATTGGCTGCCAACACTTTAAACTAGGAAATGTTGGCAGCCATCTTGTGACTTGGTTGAACCGAGTCACAAGAAAATAGGTGAAAAAAGAAGAAAAGGGGGCAGGGTAGAAACACCCTGACCCCGTAGGCCTGCTCAGGGGGTCCCATAGGGACCCCCAGGGCCAAAAAGAGAATTAAAAAAAAAAATTGGTGGGATTCGTGCAGGGTCCACGAATCTGGCAGAAGATTTAAAAAAAAAACAAAGCGCGGGCTCCCGTGCTTCGTTTGTTTTAAGCCCCCGGGTGGGCCAGGTCCCGGTGACAATGTTTAATTATGTAGTGAGGGCACTTCAGTGCCCCCACTGCCCCAGGGACCGCCACCTCCCCGGGGCTATACTCATTTAAATGCGGGGGGCATGCGGCCCCCCTGCAGCCCCGGGACTGCCACCTCCCCGGGGCTTTCATAAAGTAAAATGTGTGTGGGGGTCCTGCCCCCCCACACTGCCCCGGGGACCACCACCTCCCCGGGGCTTTCATATTTAAATGTGGGGGGGCCCTATGACCCCCCACAGCCCCGGGGACCGCCACCTCCGCTGGGCTTTTTTAAAATTAATAAAGTGCGGTGGCCTCCCGGCCCCCCTACACTGCCCCGGGGACCGCCACCTCCCAGGAGCTTTAATTAATTAGTGGTGGGGGGCCTCATGGGCCCCCCAAGCCCCGGAGACTGCCACCTTCCCAGGGCTTAATCTGAAAACAAAGTGAGGGGGGGCTCGAGCCCCCCACACTGCCCCGGGGACCACCACCTCCACGGGGCACTAATTATTCTAATATGGGGGTCTGTTGTGGACCCCCGGCCCCGGGGACTACCATATCCCCAGGAATACACACATGTTAGAGGGGGGCCGCGTGGCCCCCCTCATGGAGCCCTCCATGGCCCTGGGGACCACCACCCCCTAGGGCCGGCTCCAGCAATGTCCCGGGGTTTCCACCCCCGGGACATTGCAGTTTGCTATGGCAGGGTGGGAGCACTGCTCCCCGACTGCCATAGCAAACATCTGCTTTGCTTCATGGAAGCGAGAGCAGGAAAACTGCTCTCGCTTCGATGAAGCGAAGCAGATTTGCTTTTGGGCAAAGGGAGCTGCATGTTTGCAGCTCCCTTTGTACCAAAAGCAATGCCGTCTCCTGCAGGAGCCGGGGAGCCGGCAGGGACCGTGGGGGCCTTGGGGCTCCCCCCGCTGTCCCCAACACAGAGGCAATGCCCTGGGGAATGGGGTCCCCGTGGCCCAAAATGGCTCGGGATGGGGGGCCACTCGTCCCCCCTTCCCTTTCTAATAAAAAGAAGAAATAAGGCCAGGCCCCTGCGGATGGGGTCCCTGGGGCCAAAATTGGCCTGACGAGGGGGCTACGTGGACACCCTCCAAATTTTGTTTTAAAAAAAGGCTGGGCAGGTCCCGGGGATGGCCGAAATCAGCCTGGGGAGGGGAGACACATGGCCCCCCTCCCCTTTAAAAAAAATAAAATAAATATAGGCCTAGCCCTGGGGGATGGGGTCCCCGAGGCCGTAATCGGCCTCGGGAGGGGGGCTTCTCGCCCCTCTACCTTTTCCAAATTTTTTTTTTAAATAGCTCAGGCCACGGGGGATGGGGTCCCCGGGGCACAAAAGAGTTAAGGGAAGGGGGGCCACACAGTCCCCCTTCCTAAAATAAAAAAAAAAGAAACCGGCAACTCACCAGAGGCCCCGCCCCCTCCCTGCACCAGTCTGCAAACGCACCTCCTGGTGTGTTCTGGGTTGGGGGATTAAGTCCCCTTCAATCCTAACGGTTGTTAGGGGCCAACTAGCCCACCAGGTACCTCCATTAAGCTCCACACAGTGGGATTGCTGAGAGGTGGTCCGAGGCCATGCCCCTTTTTACAGCACTCTGCAAACGTGCCTTTTGGCGCACTGCTGGTGGGGCGATGAGGTCCCCTTGTGTTCTGAGGACTTCAGGACTAAAGTGGATTTTATACCCCAAGCAGCAGTGCGCCAGGAGGCACGTTTGCAGAGTGGTGTAAAAAGGGGGTGTGGCCTCAGACCACTCTCAGCAATCCAGCTGTGTGGGGCTTACTGGAGGTAACAGGAGGGCTAGTTGGCCCCCAGGGACCCTTAGGAGGCAAGGGGACTTCGTCCCCCAACCAAGAGCACGCCAGGAGGCGCGTTTGCAGAGTGTTGGAGAAAGGGGGCGTGGCCTGTGTCCACCTCTCAGCAATCCCACTGTGTGGGGCTTTCTGGAGGTAACAGGTAGGCTAGTTGGTCCCTAAGGACCCCCAGTAGCGAAGGGGACTTCAATGCCCATCCAAGAGCACGCCAGGGAGTGCGTTTGCAGAGTGGTGGGCAAAGGGGGTGTGACCAGCTATGAGAACTTAGCAACCCTGCTGTGTGGGACTTACTGGAGGTAATAGGAGGGGTAGTTGGCCCCAAGTACAGTGGGATTGCTAAGAGGTCTTTGGAGGCCACACCCCCCTTTTTCCACCACTCTGCAAAACTGCCTCCTGGCATACTACTGGTTGGGGGATGAAGTCCACTTTACTCCTGAGTGACTTTGAGGGCCAAGAAGCCCTCCTGGTACCTCCTGTAAGTCCTACGCAGTGGAATTCCTGAGCGCTGGTCGAAGGCCCAGCCCCCTTTCTCCACCACTCTGCAAATGCGACTACTAGCTAAAGAAGCATTTGCAATGTAATAGGTCTTGCATTTGCGAGACTTAGAGCTATTGGCATTGTAAATGTAAACGTTTTTTACTAATGTTTTTTGGAGTGAAGTGGATGTACGTTGTGTGTAGTGGAATTATGTGGTATGTTGTGCAGTGAAATTATGTGGATAGAAAGTATGTGGTATTTAGTATATAGGAATTATGTAGAGTGGGATTATATGTTATGGAGAGTAATTATGTGGTATGGTAGTCTGTGTTGTGGAGTGGTAACGTCAGGTTTAGTCTTCCTTGTTTCCATAGAAGCTAAACTATAAACTCAATGAGACAAAAAAGAAGGAACCACTGAGGAGCACTTCTGGACCTAGTTAGATGTATGAGCAGGGCAACTGGAACTATGCAACTGTTCGGATGCACCGATTTTTGCATAATTATACATTTTCTGCATTTGCCACATAATCCATCAACTGCTGCATAATATGCAGATTTGAACAAAGAAAAACTTGTTTCTAGCTCAAATGGCTCAAACGTTACCAAAAATGCAGCAACAAGTGTTACAGCATGGTGGAAGGCCCTTTGGAAACCTGGAATGGTCACCTGTTACTTATTGCTAAATGTGGGTGTTAAATTAATACTAATGGTGCGCAAACCACTCCTGCTTCTTTCTGTGCTTCCCTTGTCTCTTTCTGCATTTCTCTTGCTTCTTTCTGCACCTTTCTTCCTTTTTCTGCACTTCTCTTGCCTCATTCTGCACCCTCTTCCCTCTTTCAGTACCTCTCTTGCCTCTTTCTGCACCTCTCTTGCCTCTTTTTGCACTTCTCTTGCCTCTTTCTGCACCATGCTAGCTTCTTTCTGCACTTCCATTGCTTCTTTCTGCACCTCTCTTTCTTCTTTCTGCACCCCTTTTGCCTCTTTCTGCACCACTGTTGCTACTTTCTGCACTTCTCTTGCTTCTTTCTGTACCTCTCTTGCTTCTTTCTGCACCCCTCTTCCCTCTTTCTGTACCTCTCTTGCCTCTGTCTGCACCCCTGTTCCCTCTTTCTGCACCTCTTTTGCGTGTTTCTGCAACTCTCTTGCCTCTTTTTGCAGTTCTCTTGCTTCCTTCTGCATCTCTGTTGCTTCTTTCAGCACTTCTCATGCTTCTTTCTGTACCTCTCTTGCTTCTTTCTGCACCCCTCTTGTCTCTTTCATCACTTCTCTTGCTTATTTCTGCACCTCTGTTGCTTCTTTCAGCACTTCGCTTGACTCTTTTGGCACTTCTCTTGCCTGTTTCTGCACCTCTCTTGCCTCTTTCTCCACCTCTGTTGCTTCTATCTGCACCCCTCTTGTCTTTTTCTGCACCCCTCTTGCCCCTTTCTGCACTTCTCTTGCCTGTTTATGCACCTCTCTTGCCTCTTTCTGCACCTCTGTTGCTTCTTTCTGCACCCCTCTTGTCTCTTTCTGCACCCTTCGTGCCTCTTTGTGCACCCCCATTTTCCTCTTTCTGCACCGCTGTTGCCTCTTTCTGCACCCCTGTTCCCTCTTTCTGCACTTCTCTTGCCTCTTTCTGAATTTCTGTTGCTTCTTTCTTCACTTCTCTTGCCTCTTTCTGCGCCCATCTAGCCTCTTTCTGCACCCCTCTTACTTCTTTCTGCACTTCTTGTGTTTCTTTCTGTACCTCTCTTGCTTCTTTCTTTACCTCTCTTGCTTCTTTCTGCACCTCTCTTGCTACTTTCTGCACCTCATTTGCCTGTTTCTGCAGCTCTCTCTTCTTTCTGCACTTCTCTTGCCTCTTTCTGTACCTCTCTTGCCTCTTTCTGTACCTCTCTTGCCTCTTTCTGCACTTCTCTTGCCTCTTTCTGCATCCCTCTTGCCTCTTTCTGCACCTCTGTTGGTTCTTTCTGCACTGCTCTTGCTTCTTTCTGTACCTCTCTTGCAAATTTCTGTATCCCGCTTGCCTCTTTCTGCACCCCTCTTCCCTCTTTCTGCACCTCTTTTGCATGTTTCTGCAACTCTCTTGCCTGTTTCTGCAGTTCTCTTGTCTCCTTATGCACCTCTGTTGCTTCTTTCTGCACTTCTCTTGCTTCTTTCTGTACCTCTCTTGCTTCTTTCTGCACCCCTTGCCTCTTTCTGCATCCCACTTCCCTCCTTCTGCACCTCTGTTGCTTCTTTCTGTACTTCTTTCCCCTCTTTCTGCACCTCTCTTGCTTCTTTCTGCACCCCTGTTGCCTCTTTCTGCATTTGTCTTCCCTCTTTCTGCACCCCTCTTCCCTCTTTAGCCTCTTTCTGCACCTCTCTTGCTGCTTTCTGCACCCTTCATCCCTCTTTCTGCACCTCTCTTGCTTCTTTCTGCACCCCTTGCCTCCTTCTGCACCCCACTTCCCTCCTTCTGCACCTCTCTTGCCTCTTTCTGCACTTCTCTTGCCTCTTTCTGCACCTCTGTTGCTTCTTTCTGCACTTCTCTCCCCTCTTTCTGCACCTCTCTTGCTTCTTTCTACACCCCTGTTGCCTCTTTCTGCATTTGTCTTCCCTCTTTTTGCACCCCTCTTCCCTCTTTCTTCACCCCTTTAGCTTCTTTCTGTACCTCTCTTGCTTCTTTCTGCAACCTTCGTCCCTCTTTCTACACCTCTCTTCCTCTTTCTGCACCTCTCTTGCATCTTTCTGTACCTCTGTTGCTTCTTTCTGCACTCCTCTTGCCTCTTTCTGCACCTCTCTTGCCTTTTTCTGCAGTTCTCTTGCCTCTTTCTCCACCTCTTTTGCCTCTTTCTCCACCTCTTTTGCTTCTTTCTACACTTCTCCTGTGTCTTTCTGCACCCCTCTTGTCTCTTTCTGCACCTCTGTTGGTTCTTTCTGCACTGCTCTTGCTTCTTTCTGCACCTCTCTTGCAAATTTCTGTACCCCTCTTGCCTCTTTCTGCACCTTTCTTCCCTCTTTCTGCACCACTTTTGCCTCTTTCTGCACCTCTCTTGCGTCTTTCTGCACCTCTGTTGTTTCTTTCTGCACTTCTCTTGCCTCTTTATGCACCCTTTTGCCTCTTTTTGCTCCTCTGTTGGTTCTTTCTGCACCTCTCTTGCCTCTTTCTGCATCTTTCTTGCCTATTTCGCACTTCTCTTTCCTCTTTCTGCACTTCTCCTGCCTCTTTCTGCACATTCCTTACTCTTTCTGTACCTCTTGTTTTTTTCTACACTTCTCTTGGTTCTTTCTGTACTTCTCTTGCCTCTTTCTGTAATCAAATGGGAAGTGCCGTGTGTCAAGTTTAAAGGTCTGCATGCTCTCTTGACAGAGGTATATGTCTACTTGTAAATGTATTCTCACATGTGTTATGCATCTGAAGATGGTAGCTAAAAAAGCGGGTAGCTTCTCCTATAGGTAGTCAACATTTCTCAGTTGTGCTCTCTTATTCAGTTGCACAGGCAGACATGTCTTATGTATACAAGTGTTATAGAATACCCATGTGCCCTCTATTATGAGCAGAATGAAATACATACGCCTTTTTGTACACAAATTAACAGAGTATGCTGTTTGAAACACAGGTATTCAAGTATTTGTATGTTTATTTTTATGTAACATGTCACTAGGTAAAAGCAGAGACACATGCATGCATACCTTCACAAACTTGGTCAGACTTACAACAGTGATATGGTTAGGATTGCTGTATTACATTTGGTAGGCCTAACATACTGAGCAGTCGATGAATAGTGAACCTTCAAGAGAAAAGTGAGGTTTAAGACATCTTGGGAGAAGAATTAGTGATTAAGCTACTTTGTATGAGCCTGTGGAAAGGTACAGTCAAAGTAGGCCTCTTTTTGCACCTCTGTTGATTCTTTCTGCGCTTCTCTTGCTTCTTTCTGCACCTTTCTTCCTCTTTCTGGACTTCTGTTGCCTCTTTCTGCATTTTTCTTGCTTCTTTCTGCACCTTTCTTCCTCTTTCTGCACCTCTCTTGCACTCTCTGCACCTCTCTTGCACTCTCTGGACTTCTCTTGCTTCTTTCTGCGGCTTTCTTCCTCTTTCTGTACATGTCCTACCATTGTTGGCATAGTTAGAAATTAGCATTTATAAAACCTTAGAAATTTACTGAAAAAAACACAGGTTTCAGGGAGGTTATAGTTAGTATTAGCATTTAAAAAACCCTAGAAATTAATTGAAAAAACCATAGGTTTCAGTGACATTATAGTTAGCTTAGCTAACTATAACTCGCGCCCGCAATGCACTGCTGATGATGTCACATATTACATCACTCATGACATGGTCAGTGACATCACTCATGACATCACTCATGACATCTCAAATGACATCACTGATGACATCATCCACTTAATATCTGGTGCACCTCCTCACACCATAATATAACTTTTCATACACCCACTCTAAATAAAGATTACCATTCTCGAAACCATAGACACACCAATACCAGTTAGTACATACCTACTCACTGATTCATAGGTCTACACACACATCCACTCACTCACCCATACAGTCACTCATACACGCAATCACTCATCAATACAGCCACTGATATATGCACTCATACACTCATACAGACACTCCCACACCGCCACTCACCTATAAAGTTAAAATAATAATAAAAACAATTTAAAAAAAAGAATCAATCACACTGCCATTTACTCACCTATACAGTTATACAGACACCACCTCACTTATTCATACAGATACTAACACATACTTACTCTCTTTTAAAATCACTGACACAAGCACACACTCATCCATACAGCCACTCTCACAATCACTCACTCTCACACATAGCCACTTATATACTCCAACACTCACATGTACTGCCTTTCACATATGTAGTTACTCACACATATACACCTGAGACATCCATTCACTCACCAACACAGCCATTTGCACACTCACTCACCCATACAGCCCCTCGCAGATACACTCATGAACCCATACACCCAGTGAATCACCCACTCACACATCCATGGAGGGAGTCACACCCCCCACCCACCCACGCAGACACTCAGGCACCCACACAGGTACTCAGACTACCAATCATTAACCCATATAGACACTCATGTAGCTACTCACCAACCCATGCAGCCACTTACACACCAACTGACAGACTGATACAGACAGTCACACAGATTAGTCATTCACCCATGCATTCACTAAGACACATTTAATCACTGACTTATACAGTCAGTCACGCACCCACTAAATCATCCATTCAGACACTCATACGCCCACGTATTCTTCAATACACCTTGGCATTTATATATATATAACATTCTTAGACTTTTTAGAAACACTCAGTCACTGGATGATGTCATGAGTGATATCATCAGTGATGTCATTTGAGATGTCAGAGATGTCATCAGTGATGTGACTGACCATGTCATGAGTGATGTAATATGTGACGTCATCAGAGGTGCATTGCGGGGGCACGAGTTATTGTTAGCTCAGCTAACTATAACGGCTGAATTTCTCTGGTTTTGTACGAGTGAAATGTCAGCCTACCTATAACGTCCCTGAAACCTGTGGTTTTTTTCAGTGAATATCTAAGGTTTTTTAAATGCTAATTCCTAACTATAACATCCCTGAAACCGATGTTTTTTTCAGTGAATATATATATATATATATATATATATATATATATATATATATATATATATAACGGCTTGTATAAGCCGAAACATGTCAGTGAGCTGGAACTGGCTGCTTTGCAAAGAAAATTGCAAAAAAAAATGGCAAGAAAAGTGTCCTTCGGTTTGCCGAAGCAATTAAGAATATATGTACACACACACACACACACACACACACATACATATCGTCAAGGTGAATTTATGTCGAGTAAAGTATAGTAAATTTATAGTTACCTGTATATGTTATTTTTTTGAAGCACACTTTTTAAGGCTCAATATTCTAGTAGTGTGCCTAAATGGCAGAATTTTGGTATGAAGAGTGTTAAAAAAAAAGTTATTGAATTTTTTATTCTTTTAAATGCTTAGTTTTTAAAAATATATGCATCTCCAATGTTACAAACGCATTTCGATCTTGTACTAATGCGCAAAGAAGATGAGACAAAATGACATTACGGAGTTCATTTGTTTGACTTTGTCTGGTCTCTCCATTTAGAGTGTTGTGGGAGCTTTACCAATAGACTTCTATAACCTTTTGGTCTCTATTCATACTCAGTATACCTGGGGCCGTATTACGGAAGTGCCCCTTTGCGCACCCCGGGGCACTTTGGTATTACAGTAGGGGCCACAGTAGCTTGTGCGGCCCCTTCTGTAATACAGATAGTGCTGGTGCACATATATCGCTATCACCAGAGGGCTTTCCCTCATTTGCATGGAGGCGTGGCCCCATGGAAATGAGGGAATTCCTTTGCCTCTGTGCCCTCGCCCTATTATAGACAGAGGCATAGAAGCTGTCAGGAGGGACACTGACGGTGCGCCACCTAAAAGGTGGTGCACAGTCAGTGCGCCCCTTCATGGAAGCCTTTTGGAGGGGTAAAGGGGGTCCTATGGACCCCACAGACATCCCCTTGCAGGCAGGTGTTGTCACTCACTGCATCCACCCGCAAGGGGATTTCTGATACCCCTTAAAAGTGCAGGCGGGTTTCCGCCTGCAAAGTGAAACACGAAGTGGATGCTTAAAAGCCGCTTAGTTTTTCATTTGAATGCGCTGTCCCCAGTGCAGTGCGGGTTTGCAGCTGCTCTGGGGGCAGCACATTAAATATAATAGGATGCACTTTCCCTGTTTTACCGCCTGGCGCACCTGTCTTGAGGTGCGCCATGGCACAAACAGGGAAAGTGCACCCTATACATAATACGGCCCCAGATGTATTCCTTGTATTGCATCACTCAGATCCTGATGCTGCAACTACTGTGCACTCCAAAATATAGCATGCTGGCCCTTGCATGTTTTTGGGCAGAACTTAGGTAAAGATTTTGACGTGTTACCTGAGACATTATTGGCACATAATAAGGTCCTAAAGAAACTACAACCTTTTTGGAAAAAAGAGAAACTGGCAGGTACTCCTCACCCTTCCCTGCTGAGTGATTTGAGTATGGACCAGACTGTTAGGAGGCAAAAAAAAAATGCCACTGAATCTCTTATCTGTTGGTGATACAATACAGCCCACCCGATTCCTGGAATCAGTACACACACAGAACTAATGATATTTTCTACTGTAAAAAGCTTGACCTAGAAACTAGTTTAAAAAAAACACCTTCACTATGGTGTGTGGACCGAAAACACTAAAACATGCTTGATACGTATTGGGGGCAGATCAATAGAGAAGGTGATCCAGCTCCCATATCTCTGGTTGATGTTCGATGATGCATGTACGGACCCCGTGTGTTGAGAATAAGATAAACCCTTTTCACATGCAGGGGGCTCTATTTTTTCATTAGCTGCTTCGATAGGGAAAAAACCCATTGCACCAATATTTGAGATTTATAGGAGAAAAGTGCCTTCCCACTCTGACATACAGCTCGGGGGCTTGGGGTTATAGGGATGTAGGTAGCATGCAAACTGAGGAAAATAGAGTTTGTAGGCATGTGTTTGGGGTTCCCCTGTCTTCCTCGCACTTTGTATTCCATCAGGAGTTAGGTTTGAAATACATGGAGGATTTGATCAACCTTGCCCCCTTAATGTTCTGGTGTTCAATCTGGGCGAATCAAGAGGCTGGTCTAAATGGTGCAGTTATCTTAGACTGCCCCTCCTGCTCACACGGGCCCAAAATCCCCTGGCTTAAATACACCCTAGGCTGCTCCTATATATATGAGAAGCCAGAGGGCATTACAAAAAAAGACAAAGGATGGGTTAAGGACTGCTTTTTGTCCTATAGACGTGCCCAGAGGGAGGGCAGGGATGTAATGAAACTGGCTGTCAGAGAACACTGGGCATATTCACAAGTAGTTATCGCTGCGTTAGCGGCAGCTTTCTTCCGCTAATGCAGTGATAATTTTATCGCCCTATTACCAAGCTGTCGCTAACAGCCGTTAGCGACAGTTTTTAGGCGAAAACGTCTGTTGTAAAGATCGCCACTTCTGTTAGCGATAATTATATGTAGGAGAGGCGTTCCCGTGCAGAAACGGCGGCAAACACCACTTCTCCATATTCACAAGGGGATCCTTGAAGTTCTGAAGACCAAAAAAACTGTCTCTAACTGCAGTTAGAGCCAGTTACTTAAGACCAGAAAATAGCTGGTCTTAAAAATGGGGATTACACTTGGAGCCTCATCTCAGCAGGTTTTGGTGCTGGACAGCGCTGCAAGCAATGTTGCAGCGCTGCCCTGCGACAAAACTACAGTGCAGGAATGCACACCATCAATAAGATAGTGCGCATTCCTGGGCCCCAGTTATGAAAAGTGTTGCAGCGCTGCGACAAGACAGCGTTGCAACACTTCTCACTACACCCTTCTTGCGACAGCATGGATGCGCTGTATACACTGGACAGTGCTCCATGACGCAAGTAATGACAGATACGTCAGGAATCCTGACGTATCTGTCTGCGCTAAAGTCACGCATTGCTGCAGTCGTGTCACAACCATGACGCAACTCCATCAATGCATAGGGGCCAGCCTATCCCTGTGGCACTGCGTCACCCTCACGCCTGCCATCAGGCAGGCGGAAGGTACTGACACAGTGCCATTCATGAGGGGTGCCCGAATGTCGGCGCTGTTGGAGATCCATCGGTGGTGGTTGGGCGCTGCGGTGTCATCCTTTGGAAGCATTGGTGGAGTGTTGGTGCGGAGGGAGTTGACGAGATGTTCTTCGGTGGCCTTGATCCAGCTGGGAGGGGGTGCGATGATGACGGTGGCGTCCAGTGGGCAAGGTGAAGACGTGGTGTTACCAATGATGGTCGGTCCAGGAGAGTCCGGTGTTGTGGCTGTAGTTGAAGTTCCTGCTGGTGGACGTGACATGCTCGATCGTGTGTCCTGCTATGTGGCTTGTTGAGGTGACTTGCTGCTTGCGTCTGATGTAGCGGACCTTCCCCAGGAGGGGGTTGTGTTCTGGTCACTGGGGTTGTCCAGGTGGAACTTGAGTTCACCGAGTAGGATGTCGTCGGTGGATGGGAGACCCTGGGGTGCAATGAGGTCTACATTGGTATTGGAGAATGGGGGACCATGGCCCGGGGGGCCTGCACAGGATGTACTTGGGCTTGGTCCGAATCTGGGAGTTGAGGTGGTCCATGCTCACCCTTGGGTCATTAGAGTGCGTGGTCAGTCGGAGTGTGCTTCTGTAGGTGATGGCAATGCCTCCTCCTTGACGGTCGGGGTGCTCCTTGCGGGTGATACTGCAGCCGTCAGTGATGGCGATGGAGATGTCCGGTCTGGAGCAGAGGTTGGTCCTGGCAGGCGAGGTGGCGTCCAGGGTTGATGGCGAGGAGGGTGCTGGCGTCGTAGTGGTGGAGTGTCCAAGAGGAAGGCTCCTTGGTGCTGAGCGTGGTCCAGGGGCAGACGGACACAAACGGCGTAGCCTATGGGTTGCCTTTGGCACAGGAGACGACCATTACAACGCAGGTAGTACATCGTCAACAACGCAACTCCGACAACGCAGGTGCCGTTACATCGCATTTGATTACAACGCATTGTGAGGTCAGTAATGGGGTGATTAAAAGTTTTTCGGGTGGGAATGGGTTTCGGATGTCTGATCAGGAAATTGGGGTGGGCTTTGGGGTAAAATATGAATATTGGGGGGTGTTTTGGGGTAAAATATGAATATTGGGGTGTGTTTTGGGGTAAAATATGAAAATTGGGGTGTGTTTTGGGGGCTCAAAAAGGAATTACAGGGTTCACAGTCTGGTTTGGGGTGCAAAGGTTAGTTTTGGGTTGTACTCACTGAAGTGGGAATAGTGATATTTATGTCTCCGCTATGCAACACCTACTCTACTGTTACAACGTGCCTAGTATTAGTATGCATTGGAATGGAATGCGTCGCAACTACGTCTGTGCCTTTGGCACCCGAATGGTACGCCCGCTGTGCATGGGGGCACAGCGTCCGCCATTGAGAAGTGCTGGGGGGGCTGGACAGCTGTGAGGGCAGCCAGGTGGTAGGGCATCAGGTGACTCAGAGGTTAGTTTGGGTGATGGGGGACAGGTGCCGGCGAGTGCCCCCCAGTGTTGGGTCGCCCATCCATGAAGGGTGTGTGCCACTGGGCGGTCCTTCAGGGCTAACCATGAGGGGGAGAAACGGAAAGCTTTGATAAGGGAAGGCGGGGGAGTGGCCTGGGAGAACGGCTTGATGTCAGGCAACCTTGAGCGTGGAGGGGCATAGAGTGCCCTTATGGGAGGGGCATAGAGTGCCCTTATGAGGAAGCACCAGCCAGCATGAAAGGGGCAAGCCTGCCCCGAGGGGCACAGAGGCAGGCAGTAAGAGCATGTGCACAGTGCAGCCTGGAAGGAAACCCCTAGAAGGGGGGGCAGAAGCAACACCAGGCATCCAGGGAAGGGAGCTCATAAGGGCCATCTGGGAGCCTAGGCAGGGTGGCCCTTCAGGGGTGGAGGGGCGATCGTGGGTGGGGAGGGGAACAGGTGCCTCGCAGTGTTGTCCTTGAGGGGGCATAGAGCACTCAGGAAAGGAGGTCCGTGAGAGAGCACCGGGCAACCTGGGAGGGTACCTGGAAACCCTGGAGGTCAGCCCATCTGAGTACCTGGGTGGTGAGCCCACGAGAGACCACCGGGCATCCTACAAGGCCGGCCCTTCACAGGGCACCCAGAAACCTGGGAAGGCAGCCCATGACGAGGGCATCCTGGGAGGTCAGCCCATGAGGCAGGCACTAGGCATCCAGGGAGGGCAGCCCTTCACAGAGCACCTGCAAACCTGGTGCCCATGAGGAGGGCGCTGGCAGCTCTTCGCCGAGCACCTAGAACTCTGGTGCCGTGAGGAGGGCAGTCCTTCACAGAGCACCTAGAAACCTGGGAGGTCCGTCCATGAGGAGGGCACCCTGGGGGACAGCCTTTATGGGTGGCACCTGGGTGCATGAAGGGCATCACACGAGGGTAGAACTGGGTATCCTGAAGCCCATGAGGGGCACACTTTGAAGCCTGGCCGGCCGGCCCAAGAGAGGAGCGCCTGGGGAGGTGCAGACTTCGAGGTCGGCCCTGGCCTGGCAGGGAAAGGAACCCCCAAGAAGGGCACTGCAGAGCCTCCGTGTGCAGTCCTCCAGGGGGCACAGATCAACCGGGGTAGGTATCACATGAGGGGGCATCGTGCAGCCTGGGAGGGTGCACTGCGCTTGATGCCCCTCTGTGGGCCTGGGGGGAAGGCGAGGTGGGAGGCGCACATGAACCTAGGTGTGTAGTTCATGATGGGGCACATGGTAGTCTGGATAGGCAGCCATGGTGGGGGGCACCAGAGAGCCTTCACTGTAGTCTTTGAGGTGGCACTGGCCAGCCTGGGAGGGTAGACCAGGAGAGGGGCACCAACGAGCCTGCCCCAGGCACTCTGGAGTGCCGCCGAGACATACCCCTAAACATGTTAAGTGCAAGCTTAGGCCGTCGAGAGCGTGAATCATGCCCATGCAAGGGCCAGCGCCTGCCCTCTCCTCAGCATTTTCGCAGCCACAGCCTCAAAATGTAAACATTTTATCAGGACAGGAAGCCATGAAATGAAAAGACTGCCTCCGTTGCCACGGCTGCCCCGAGCTGCAGGTCCTAAATGATGCGACCGTTTTTTAACATGATCTGTTCGTGTTAGAACTGAAACGATCTGGCCCTGATAGGGCTGTCGGTGCTGCATGGCCGTCAGTGGACTGGCCGGGGGCGCTCCCTTCCTCATCCGTTGGTGGGCCCCGTGGGTGGACACACAGGTCAGCCCGCTCCCGGAGGCCTGCCGTTCCCATGGCTATCTCTGACGGGTGTAGTTTTCACCGCCGTTCCCTGATACTATCGCCATGTAGCGACGGTTTGTTAATACGCCGCTAACATGGCGATAGTTTTCAGGGTTAGGCGGCGATAAAAAAACTGCCGCTAACTGGCGTTTGCGATAGGTATCGCCGGTCCTTGTGAATATGCCCCACTGTCTTTTACAAACTACTGAGGAATTGCTCCATATTTTAAACTTGTCCAGAATATGTGGGAACGGATGTTGTTGACCCGCTTCATACTGGGTTCTATTAGATGGTTCTTATGTTTCCCGCAAAGCCAGTTTGCTCCCTCTGACATATGTATTTGCCCATGTGACAAACTGTCCCTCCAGATCCTCTTGCATTGTGTCTTTTTTTGCAAGTACTAGCTTTCCATCACTAAACAGTTTTTACTACCCTTGCTTTGAAACTGTAAGTTTAGCAAATGTAGAGTGGCACTTTATTTGCGTAAATCTATGATGTTTTTATTCTGACACATGTATTGCTTTTAACTTGTATATGTTGCAAGCAGCATTTATTTTTCTTAAAGCAAACTGTGGATCTTGTTACATGTAACACAGCTGAATCCCCTTTCAAATGTGCACTTCTCCTGTGAAAATCTATGATGTTTCTTAGTATTCATATGATGCTAGCGGACCCCTTTTTCACTCGCTGTGATTTTCACTCAAACTGTGTATTTCCTTGTCTTTTTCTTTTAACAATGAATGACTTTATCTATTTTATTATGATTATAATCTCTATTCATGAATTCTCTTGGTTTCATTCTTTTTTACCCATGCATTGTGTCTTATTGATGTATCTTTGATGATCCGTTTTTATGAGATCGAATAAAGAATGTTGAATTGCATTCTACTGTAATATTATTTATAATACAGAATTCGTCTACATGTGATGTGAAAATATATGTTTGTAAATATTTTGAACAGTTCGGAAAGTAATAGACATATTAAAGAAAAGGCTAGTTGCTCTCATCATATTTGATCACACATACCTAATGCTAATGAATTAGTCTGCCTAAGAAATAATTAGCAGTCTAACACCATACTTGTAATACTTCATTGTATATGCCAAGTCACATAAAGACCCTCTCTGCATGTCTTATTACGCAATCAGGCCTGAGGTTGAACTCCATATTTAAGCATAGCTCCAGCAACCAATCCCAAAATGTCAATATCTAAAATATTTCTCTTATGCATGGAGCTCCATGGAGAGATGAGAGGTCATCTTGCATCCGGCCCCAGATGTATTGCACAGAACAGTAAACAATACTTTCGTTCAAATCTAAGAATGTATTTGGTAACTGAATTCCAACTCTATAATATAGTTTGAGAATAATATATTGGTCACAATAATATGAGTGGCAAACTATCTTGGGAGTGACTAAGTAGGGTAAGTATATCTTTTTTTTAACTGTGTCAATACTTTTGATGTTTATAACATGGTAGACTAAAATATTGTGTAGAAAATATGCTTTTTTATGTATTTGTGTATGTGTTTTTATTACATTTTATTTATAACTGTTAATTCGTTGTTATTTAATTGCATTTTTCACATTATGCATTTTGTTGGAGTTATGGGGTTAATTGGAAGATTGGGTGTTTAAATTATAAACACATTTTATACAGAATTTGTATTTGTATTATAATATTAATTTTAATTGGCATTAATTTGTTTATTTTGTAACCATGTGCTTGCAAATTATAATCTTGTTTATTTTTGTTTTTGAGGTATATTTGGGGATTGTGTGAGTAGTGTTTATTTTAATTATACATTAATTAATATCAAAATATTATTTTAGAAATAATTTGCTGGATTTAAATTGTTATACAATTATTTATTAAATGTAAAACATAAAATACATTTGAAAACATAAATAATCTAAAAATGATTTCAGTTGATATTTACTATTAACTGTTTACATTTTGTTTTAAAGATAAAGTGAATTATTTTATATATGTGACCAAGTCTTGGTTTATAAAGAAAATTGTATCATACGATTTAGAAAGAAACAAATAATAATATTAGAATCTACTAAATAAATAATTTATTAAAAAGCTGTGATATTAAAAATAAGCTATTTAATTACTTTCTGTAATATATTTTAAAGTTACTAAATGTTGCCTATTTTAAGTTAGGACATTGAAACAGAGCCCTCCTCTCTCCCAACCACTTTCCATGTGTATATTCTTTCCCCAATGTTTGAGGGACTGGAGTTAGAATACAAAATCTGAACCCCCAAATAGATGCATTTTCTTACATTTGTGTTGGACTAGTGTTAGAATAGTGAGCTGGAGTTAATTAATCTAATCCATTTACCGATCCATTTACTGCACAATATTTGCACTTATATATGTGGTGCTTGGGTTAGAATAGTAATTTCACCATCACCTTCAGTAGATGCACCTTCTCAAATGAAAGTTGGACTGGAGGTAAAATGGTGACTATGGCCACCTGAATACATGCACTTTAGTAAATATATGGTGGACTCGAGTTAGAGTAGTAAATCTGACCCCCCCCATACACCAATATGCACCTGCTTCACAATATTTTTGGACTGCTGTTAGAATAATTTGTTTGAACCCCCAATATATTCACATTCTCAAATGTAAATGGAACTGAAGTTAGAATAATAAATCTAACCACCCCAATATATGCACTTTCCCCAATATTTGTGTGTGTATAGAATAGCAAACCTGACCCCAAAATATATGTACTTTCCACCCCAATGTTTGTAGGACTGGAATAGGAATAGTACATTTGATCCTCATCCGAATATATCTGCTTTTTCAGATGTATGTTTGAATAGTAAATTTGACCTCCCCACTATATATACTTTCCCAAATGTTTATGGGGCTTCAGTTAGAATAGTAAATCTGACTACCCAGGTATATGTCCTTTCCCCAGTGTTCATAGGATCTATGGGCCTGATTCACTGAACTAACTTACGTCAAAATCCTAAACTTACAACAATTTTGGTATTCACAGAATGAACTTACACATTTGGGTATTCACAGAATGAACTTACACATTTGGGTATTCACAGAATGAACTTACACATTTGGGTATTCACAGAATGAACTTACAACAATTTTGGTATTCACAGAATGAATTTACTCATCCTAACTTTATGTCCGCCACTGGGCCGGAAATTCCGGCCCGAGTGCGGACATAAGGTTAGGATGAGTAAGTTCATTCTGTGAATACCCAAATGTGTAAGTTCATTCTGTGACTACCCAAATGTGTAAGTTCATTCTGTGAATACCCAAATTGGTGTAAGTTCATTCTGTGAATACCCAAATGTGTAAGTTCATTCTGTGAATACCAAAATTGTTGTAAGTTCATTCTGTGAATACCCAAATGTGTAAGTTCATTCTGTGAATACCAAAATTGTTGTAAGTTTAGGATTTGGACGTAAGTTAGTTCTGTGAATCAGGCCCAATCTATCTATCTATCTATCTATCTATCTATCTATCTATCTATCTATCTGTCTGTCTGTCTGTCTGTCTGTCTATCTATCCATCTATCTAATTTCACGAGTTTTGCATGAATTTATTGGAATGAAGTATCTCTGGAGTATTTAATAAATGACCAGAAACAATAGGATGATGCCTTGACTCTTGACTTTACAGATTAGAACTAAGAAAACATTTTTTTTCATTCTTTTTCAAGTAAGGAGAATTTATAAACAAATCATAGGGGCCTTTTAACAAACTGCATTTTGTAGTACTACAGTAATACTACTAACAAACTGCAAAATGCTCTTCATGAACCTACATGTGGAGGTTTATACAGGAAGTTTCATGTGCAGAGTTTTCCACCCCTATTTTGGAGTTCTCCACACACCTACATATACATTTTCATGGAAAATGTGGAAGGAATAGCTGGGATTGCCTGGAAATGCAGAATGTTTACAACTAAATGGGAACAGTGAAAGGAGGAGTAAGGCGGGGATAAAGGAGAGCTAGGGAGAGTAAATCCCTGCTCTTCTATAGTTACTGCTGTCGAAATAGACCCAAAACAATAGTACATGTACACCAACGAGTTAGGCGTCATCATACTACTTCGAGCCCAAGAATTATTTTTGGTGGGGCAATTGTTTATGGGTAAGCATTTCTTGACAATTGCTGAATAAATTAACAGCGCCTCTCCCAACTCTCTGAATATACTAACCTATCAACGGCTCTGCTCCTCATGGAAAATGGCATATCTGTCCTTTCTGGATGAACCACCCGAGTGGCAGCTGTTGACAATGATTGTAGCAAAATCTAGAACCTACAAACTAATTGTGCAAATGTACAACTGCTTTGAAGATACTCGGCAGGGTGACACCATGACCCTGAAAAACAAATGGGACCAGGACTGGACCATGATATTGCAGATATGAATTGGTGGTATTACTGTTGTCAAACAAAAGAGGTTTCATATAGTGGCATACTGTGCCTTTTGCACTTCAAATATACACACCATACATATTACACACCTGCCAGCAAAGTTAAGTATGGTATGTCCACAGATTCTCAATGTTGAAGTTGTAAGATGATGAATTCTAACTTTCTTCACATGTCATGGACATGCCTCTGAGTTAGTGCATACTGGCAGGAATTTCTGGACGAGCTAAGAATGTCAACCTCAGACCTGCCACTGGACCCGCTGGTGGATATATATCAAGGGAATTCCCAAACCCCTCAGTACGTTGGCCAGTATGACTCTAATGCTGGGAAAGCTCAGAGTCGTGAGGCATTGGAGAGACGCTTCAGGTCTGACAAATACGAAATAGTTGAGAGACCTTACAAGTTGCAGTAAAAATGGTGAGCTATGTAGCTCCCCTTTGCCATCCACATCTCGTCACAGAAATATATGGGAACCACTGCAAAAGCATCTCCACAGCAAAATCAGTGCCATCCTTATATCTTAAGCATCTGCTACCTTAATTGGACACCCTTGGCACCTCTAATTGATTATGTTATACAAGGACTAATGATTGTAAACTTTTCTGATGATGTGTGTAACCCTGATTGCTGCACCAATGTCAATTATTGTAACTTGCATACAGTACTGTGTGCCACATAACATTCATCACTTTGTCACTATGCCTGTCTAGGTTTGGAAACTCAAAACAAATGTTTAAAAAATAAAACAGTAGTAAATGTACTCCATTTCAGAGCTGGAGCAAGTCCAGCATGCCACATGGTCAACCAATGGTACTGTAACACCCTCACACAGAAAATAATGGAAGAAACTTTTATAAATTTCCCTATACTTTACCATAGGACGATGTCGGTTGTTACATCAGAGGTATCAGCAAAGTATGCAGAACATCAAATACGGTCATAAAGTCACTACTACTAGTAACTTCATGGTCATTTATGATTTTTACTGACTCCATCCCCTGTTTCAGGGGCTGGGAACATATAAGTCTACACGTTTAAGTAACTGTACATTTGTAAAATGGTGAATTACCAAAAATAGTAAAGCTAATTAAAAGTGTAAGAGTAGACTTACATGTGCAGATTTACTCTGTTGTAAATTTATCTTTGTGAATAGCCCCCACAATGTTTAGTCACTTCTGGGACAGGGACATAGGCAAGGCCTATTTTGTTCATTTCAAATATCAATTGATTGTTGCATATATTCTATGCTGAGGGTGGAGTTTTGGACGGGGTACCAGTTTGCCTGGTTAAAGTGAACAAAAGCAATCTGTATTTGGGCGTTTTGGAATATTTTTTCTGATTGTATGGTTTGTGATTTATGAATAAAAATTCATATCTGTTGCTTTGCCTGTTGGGGAAAAGTCCAAAATGTAATTGAATTTTTCTATTTTGGTAATGACCACATACTGTGTATATTTTGTTGAAAGAGGGGGTATGTTTTAAATGCGATATTCACAATCAAATGTGTTATTGTGCCTGGATGTGGAGATTATTTTCTGTGGCAACAAAAATTAATATTTTATGATGTATTACTTCTATTGTTTATTTCAGTTACTGAATCTGATAATCTTTTATAAGGATATGGTAACCGGCTTGCAACAATAGGCGCTCTGCAATGAGTATAGGGAAAGTTAATAGAATGCGTATTGCACACGGTGCTCAAAGACAAGGGTTGGTTACCATACAACCCAATACAGCTCCTCAACAAAGAGGTATACAATATACAATGGATAGTCCGAGCACTCAAAAAGTACAGAATTCGTAATGTCCAAACAAGGTAGATGGTAGTAAGTCCACTTTTAATCCATGTAGTGGTCAATGAGTATATAATCCCAACAGCTCTTCACATCCGATGAGATTTCCATACAGTCCATGAAAGTTTCCAACATAAATGGTGTTATAAATTCATCTTAAAGAGATCAGCCAAATTCATCTTAAAGAGATCAGCCCAAGTGTTTCGTCATTGGGTAAGTAATACCATGACTTCATCAGGGCTGAAAACTAACAAATAAAATTAATCAAAACTCAGTAGAAACGAATTGAGAAATGTAAAGCCTTCCCCACCGAAGGTGTCCAACATCCAAAATCGAGTGCTAAATCTCAGAATTAAAAAAGAAATGCATATACAATGTACCCTGCAAGGCAGTAATGAGTAGTAATGAGCAGCGAAACCGAAAAAGTGATGAAAGAAAAAAGAGAAGAAAAAGAAGAGCACAAGAACCAAAAGCCCACCACATTCCAGTGTGTGATAAATTCACATCCCCAGAAGTAATATACTCGCAAATACCTGAACTTGCTAAGAATTCCCAACAAGTAAATGAAAAAAATGGGGGGGGCGATAAGCCGTGTCGAACAGCCTACAGCAACCAGTATCAAGGCATAAATAGAAGCCTAAATGAGAAGGAAAATATGAAGATTAACATTATCATTTCCTCCAAAATGGCATCCAAAATACTTAAACCTCACTTGTTGAAAGGCAAGTATATCATTGTACTAGACTTGAGTATAATTGTGTCCATCATCCATGTCCCATGTGTATCAGCACCCACCAAAATGGGGGTGGAGGGGCCCGTGCCCAGACAGGGATACAATAAAATCTTACAAATTGTCCATTCTGATATATCTAAACTCCAAAATGTATCTGAGTGAACCCAAAGAACCAATTCAGAAAACATCCAATCTCTTCATCCTATCCCAGCCATCCAATATAATAAATTGGCGTATTGATATCATTGCAGCGACTAAACCCAAACATCGTAACCACCTTGCGTAATAGCATTTTATACAAATGTTAAAACAGTAGACAACTCGCATACCTAAATCCAAGTAAATTCCAAGTCCCAAAGTAATAGCAAAGAAACAAATTAGAATGGAGACGTTAGGGAGAGTACTCCCTTACTGCGTGAAATCGGCGTGGACCATCGGCGTTATATTGGAGTCAGTGTTTATACATATCCGGATCCCGACACGCGTAATGAATTTCCTAGTGTGGCGGGCATCTTTAAATAGTACACGTATACTTATTCGCCATGTATTGTAAGCAAACGTAACCCAAACAGTCAAATGTATCTTATAGGTCAGACAAGCCAATTTCGAAACGTCAATATGTCCCTTATAGTGTGAAATCGGTGTGGACCATCGGCGCCAAATTGCAGTCAGTATTTGTACATATCCGAATCCCAACATGCATAATGAATACCCTTGTGTGGCGGCCATCTTTAAATAGTACAAGTATACTAAGTCGGTATATATTGTAAGCAAACGTAACCGAAACAATCAAATATATTTTATAGGTCAGACAACCCATTTCCGAAGCGTTAATTTGTGCCATAATTGTAATAAAGGAAAACGCAATTCAGTGGCATGGCAGTAATCTTAAATAACAGGGTGTAATCATTCTATGAATAATACGAACCACCTACCCAGATCATCAGATATGTCCTATATACCAAACATTCTAATAACAGAGGGAGAGAGGCGGGAAAGAATAGGGTTCCACTACACCGAGTAGAAAGATCATTGATTATCTATCCGTAGAATTGCAATTTCAGAGGCCATCTTAGACGGTGATGTGTCACCCAAATATACTAGCTTACAAGAGTTAACTACGTCAAGCTATAGTATAGATAGTCGAGTAGATTAATTGATGTAAGAATAACACTATCAAAAATCACAATCGGAATAAGTATGTAAGCCATAATCGTTAATAAAATCTATTTCTAGGCCATCGGGAACGGCCATCTTAGAATGGTCACAGACCAAAAGATGTCATTATAATTCTGAGTTGAGTATAGAGATCACCAAAAAATCGACCGTTTTACCCTTCCAAAATAATAAACTAATTTAACACCCCATTCTATGGGTCCAGTCTAAACTCGTGTAATGAGAGTGGAAGAAAACAGTATCTTGACAACTAAGTAATTTGCAATAAGAAGAGAAAAAAAGGATAGAAATTCAATAAAGGAATTACACCATAATGTGTCTGCAAAAGATAGAGATTAAAATATAGAAGAGACAGTAAATTACATTATAGAACAATAATCAGTCACAAAATTGACCAAAATCACCCACTAATAATAATCATCAGGGACACAAGCCAGAATTCATATATATCCTCATATTAGTCTCCTAAAAAAATATTGCATCTCATTATCGATATTAAGTCCCAATTCCACCGCCCAAAGCTTCATAATCCACAAAGGTTCGCAACGTCTGAGTTTCAGTTCTCTGTTCCCACCCCTAACATCACTTTTTATATGATCAATACCATGGAAGCTCATTCTATGAACATTTTTTCGAGATGACATTTCGTTAGCATGAATCACATTAGGGTACTTCGAGCCATTATTTTTCAATGCTCTAAAATGTTTAGCAATACGCATTTTCAATGGTCGTATAGTGCTCCCTACATACATTTTCTTACACGTGCAAACTATCACATAGACAACAAATCTAGTATCACAATTGATATACATTGGTATAGTGTAAACCCCTGTGTTGTTATAGCTGAAACTTGTCATTTTATCCTTGACCCATCTACATATATTGCAATGTACACACTTGTGGAAACCTTTACTTTGATCTAGTAAGCAATTGCCACGTTTCAATGGTTGAGGGCAACTCTGGCTTATTGGGTTAGCAAGTGTTAAGCCTCTCCTAAATGTCACACTAGGATGTGACCTCAGAAATGGGACTAGAGATTTATCAGAAGTAAGTATATGCCAGTATTTTCGAAGTACAGTAAAAAGTTTGTCCATATTAGGGTGATGGTTAGTAATCAATCTCACCTTATTAGAGACATGAGCCTTATTCAACTTCCTACATTTCAGTGTATCTTCCCTTGTCAGGTGTCGTACACGATTAGAGGCTTGCCTAATTGTGTGTGTTTGATAGCCCCTGTTTTTAAATCTTGCTTCCATCTTCATAAGGGCTCTGTTGAAATCACTGTCTTCACTACAGCTACTATGAGCTCTAACCAACTCACCGTATGGGATTGCATTGATCTGAGATGGTGGATGACTACTAGATGCGTGTAGTAAAACATTACATGCAGTTTTCTTCCTATACATACGACTACAGATCTTGTTATTCACAATGTATAGCTCAACATCCAAGAAAACCATGCTTTTCTGACTATATTGTTGTGTAAATTATAAGCTACAATAATCGGAATTGAGATATGCAAAATATTGTTGAAGTTGATGCACAGTACCCGTTCAAATCAATAAAACATCGTCTATAAATCTCCCCCAATAATGTATGTACTCTATCCATTCTGCTCCTCTCAGGCCGCAGATTCGCTCCACCTCCAACCATCCCATAAAGAGATTGGCAAAGGACGGAGCGAATCTAGTACCCATAGCAGTCCCACGTAACTGTTTGTACCACATATCATTAAAGAGGAACACATTGTTTTCAAGTTTAATTCTCGTAATTTGCAATAACATCTCAGTATGCTCCAAATACTCAATAGGCCTACGATTCAAAAAATGTCTTAAAGCATCCAGTCCTAATTCATGTTCAATATTAGTATACAGGGAGACAACATCCATAGTTACCAAGGTCATTCCTTGTTCCCATGTTACATCAGACAAGAGATTAAGAATATGTTTAGCATCCTGTATGTATGATGGTAAATTCATAACAAATGGTCTCATGAAGACATCCACAAATTGAGAGAGTCTTTCAGTAGGTCCCCCAATTGTAGCCACTATAGGTCTACCAGGTGGTCTTAGTGGGTCTTTGTGTATCTTTGGGAGTGTATACATACAGGGAAAGTGTGGGCGGTCAATCAAAAGATACAGATACTCTTCATGGCTCAAAAGTCCCACATCTTGCCATTTCCTAAGTTCACTATTGATGTTCAAAGTTATCTGAGGCATAGGATTCCTATCTAATCTCATGTAAAAAGTCTGATTGCTAAGTTGAGACAGTACTTCATTGTCATAATCAGTTTTATTCAATACAGCTATGTTGCCTCCCTTATCAGCCTCCCTGATAATGATATCTTTATTGTTCCGCAAAGATCTTAAAGCCTCACGCTCCAACGCGGTGAGGTTGTCGTGAATAAAACCCTTTTTTTTTGTCTCTCTCATGATCAATTATTACGTCTAACTCATGGGATATAGCATTATAGAAAATGTCAATGCTGTTACCAGATGTTAGTTGTGGTGTCCATTTGGATTTTAGTCTAAGACCACTGTCAATACTCAAATCAGTGTTAAGCTCTAATTCCAAAAGAAGTTTATTCAATGTTATAGGATCTTCTTCACATTCAGTCAGTGATAAGAGCATCTTCGTATCATATACATCCTGTATTGTTAAGTCACTCATTATAGGTTGTGTATCTGAATGTAACTCTCGTGTTGGATTCAAATTAAAGAACTTCTTTAGTTTGAGCAGCCTAACTGCATGCCAATCACAACGTTTCATAGGACAAGATCCCAATCCATATTTCAACAATGATTCCATCTCTGAAGTAATAGTACGATCCGATAAATTGATAACATTAATGTCTTGCCCCTTTCTTCCATTGACCTCTACTGTTTCTTCCAAGAGTGTGTCTGTATGCCCTTCCTCTCTGTACCTTGATCCCTTCCCTCTGGTGCCTCTTCTAGTCTTGCCTTTGCTGATGATCGATTGCTATGACATAGCAACAGTTAATAACAAAACTGGCTACTGCTGTTATGTCATAAAGGACTTACAGGACAGGCAGACAGGCCTCCCAGGGAGCCTGTAAAGGCAACACTGCTTGTCTGCTTTGACGGAAAGCATAAAGCACAGCCACAGGACGGGAAAGGAAGGCAGGGAAAGTGGTGGGGGTTGGTCAAGGAAGGCAGGTATGTTTTTTTTAACCTTTGGGACATGGATAAATAACAGAGGGAATGTTGTATATTGCTCTTCCATTACTCCTCTGCCACTGCGTAGCAGTTGAAAGCAAGGGCAAATGATTGTGGGAGCCACACCTAACAAAAGCTGTTACCCACTGTTACTACTTC
Source organism: Calotriton arnoldi (assembly GCA_963921515.1). Classification (NCBI taxonomy): domain Eukaryota; kingdom Metazoa; phylum Chordata; class Amphibia; order Caudata; family Salamandridae; genus Calotriton; species Calotriton arnoldi. Next base: position 300,731 of record CAWUFW010005042.1, on the reverse strand, counting down.
ATATAGGAATTCCAGACTGCTCTGACAGGCCTCTCAGAGCCTGTCAGTGCAGCACTGGAAAGCAGAGAGCACAGCTTCTGGAGGTGAGGAAAAGGAAGGCACAGGGAGTGGTTACATGGCTGGCAGGAAGCCAGGCTTTTTACATTTGGGACAGGGAGGAGATGCCATGTTATGTATGGCTCCTCCAATATTCTTCTGTCGCTTTGAAGCAGTTAAAAGATGGGAAAGCTTATTTTGGGGGCATGTATAACATAAAATGATAAATTGGTAAAAAGTGAAGCACAGGGATGTTTTTGACCTCGAGGTTCTGAGTGACATCATAGACAACTCGAGCTTTGCTCTTGATGTCATCCAAAACCCCTTTGTGAAAAACATTCCTGTAATTCAGTTACTTTTCTATAATTCAATATATTATTGCTTAGATAGTCTTATAAAATGAATTATTTTTTGGAGTGTGAAGGAGGATGGCTTAGTATATGGTGCACACTTATCTAAGTGAAGCACCTTGCACTAACCCTTATGATGATTTTAGTGGTCTTAGACAACCATAGAAAGCTCTCTAAGTTGTAGCTGTGGAGAGCAGCCTTCAAGCTTAGTCCAGAGGGAGTATTAAGCAGCTTGTTTTACCAGAGCTAGTCATATAGTGAAGGTTAAACGAAAAAGAACCACAAAGTGTAGTTATAAAAATAGTTGTATTTATTATACACACTCACTAACACATTGGTATATCTCCTACCTGGATATATCAACACAATACACACAATATTCCAAAAGGAAACAGGTAAGTAAGCACAAATACACAGTGTTTTCCATAAGGAAACCTAACCATACACTACAAAAGTGGAATGTAAACTGCGATCGAAGTCGAGACTTGTACCAGAAGACTCAGAAGAGCTGGAGACCCAAGGAACCAGCCAAGGTAAGTACCCAGGAATCCCATGGAGGCTGTATGCAGAGTGGAAACACAACCGCGTACACAATGCAAGTCAATGGGAAAGTCCCAGTTGCAGTTTTTAAGAAGAAGGACTCTTCCCAGTGGACCCTGAAGAAACCCCGTGGAAGATGGAAGGAGGAGTGTCACCTCACCCGTGGATACCCCAGGAACCAGGATACCTACACCAGGGAAGCCGGGTGCATATGTGCGAAGTGACGTCGGAAACCGCCGTGGACCACAATGGAGGACTTCAGTAAAGATGCCGCTGGCAAAGAAGGTGAAAGAGTCTGGTGGAATCCAATGATGGATTCTTGAAAAGGAGTACCTGCAAGCAGAGGGCACAGAGTCTATGCCACTCGGGAGTGACCAGGAGGCACGGAAGACCAATGACCATCGATGACTGAAGATGCAGGAGTGATGACCTTGTTGCTGCAGCTGTGAGGACCAGGCACCACTGTGGAAGACCAGGAGCCATTCACGAGCTGTCCCACATCGGAAGTCATGAACCAGGGGGTCGGTATCCGGCAGGAACACCAACAAGCCTTGGCAGCAGAAACAGACATAGAAAACAAAAAAGGTGCAGCGTTGGGACCACCAAGTGCAGGAGAGTCAGAGCAGGCCCGAGCAAGCAGGGGAGCTCACTGAAGCCAAAGCAGACCCTCAAGAGAACCCACAGGCAGAAGGCACAGGAGTCGCAAGAGGACCTCACCAAAGATGCAGGCCCATGGTGCAGAGGATACGGTGAGGGCGAAGATTTTGGCAAGAAGAGATACTGGAGGAAAGCTTCTTGTAGCCCAAAGATCTCTGGAGGACAGAGTCAACAAGCCTTGGCAAAGGAAGTCAACGTGGTACACAGGGGTTCTGTTTCAGCTGTTCTGACGAGGGATACTGGCCTCTAACTTGCTGAGAAAACAGTGCAGGCTTCGTGGGAGTTGCAGACCCACCACCTGGGTTGCTGAGCCTTTCGGAGTCCTTGGGACCTCAAGAGCAGCAGAAAGGTCAGCTTCATTGCAGTGCCTGCAGATGCAGGGGAGTGAATGCTTCACTCCAAGGGAGATTACTTTGGGTGTCTTTGATGCCCACAGGCCTGGAAAAGAACCTGTATGAAGCACAGGCACCTACTATGCAGAAGACTGGCAGGACGACGAGACCAGGAGCAGCAGGAGTCTTCCTTGATGCCGTCTTCATTCCAGGCGAAGTCCAACGAAGTCCAAGATGCCCACACGGTTTCAGTTGAAGTGGTTTCGGATTTGAATCTTGTCCCCTGATGAATCTGAAGAGACACCCACAGGTAAGCCCTTAAGTACCCTGGGGAAAGGGTTGGGACGATTCAAGGATCCCTCCCAGAGGAGGGGCTGGACAGAGGGGAGGCTACCCCCATGTCCTTTGTCCAGTTGAGCGCTAGAGCAGGAGCCAATGGCTCCCTGAACTGGCTCAAACTGGAGTGTGCAAGGAGGGCACCAAATGTGCCCTTCAAAGCAGTCTGTTGGTGCTGGGAAGCGCCCCCCCCCCAAGCCCAATACACTAAGTCCTGTCTGAGAGGTGGTCACACCTTCCTGTGATAGGAAACCTATTGTTCTGCCTTCCCCTGCTGGAGCTCAGCTTAGCAGGAGGGCAGAATCATGTCTGTGGTCGGGTGCAGCACTAGCTTGCCGTTAGACCTTAAAAGGCAGGTCCTGAGAATACATGGAGGTACCCCAGGGGAGCCCCCGAGTACATGGGATCCTACGTCCAACACTGGAACCAGTGTTGGGGTGGGATTCCAACATGTTTGTTACCAAACATGACCGGTTTCGGTGCAGCCAATATATAGTTAGACATATCGTATTTGACTTGATGTCCACTATATGCATTAAATGGCTGACCACACTTGCAAAGCCTGGAGAATCGACTCTGGGGTTTGTAGACGGGCCCTGCTAGTGCATCAGCACCCTCACACTTGTAACCAAGCACCCTGCCCTCAAAACTGAATAGCCTGCCATAGGGGTGACTTATAGGTTTTAAGTGCAGTGATCTCAGATATAAGGAAACATATCTGTTATAAGTGGTGCTAGCACCAACTTACACAGGCTGCAATGGCAGGCCTGTAGTCACATTTTGAGTGGTCTCTCATGGGTGGCATAATGCATGCTGGAGCTCATGGGAGACCCTTGGTGTACCTATGCCCTGGGTACCTTAGTACCATATATTAGGGACTTACCTGGGTACACCAGTAGCCAATTGGGAAGGTACCAAAGTGCTTACCACTGTAAAATTTAGGGAGGAAGCATGGTGACTGGGGTCCTGATTCGCTGGATCCCAGCCAGACTAGTCAGAAAACAGAATAACACCAGCAAAAAGTGGGGGTGACCATGAAAGCAGATCCTACTTTCCTACAAACGATGGGTGAGAGTGGAGGGTGTCAATGTCTGCATATGCTTTTGCTGCAGTTGTTGTCTGCCACTATACTCTTCTTTGTCTTGCTTTTGCTTGTAGCTGGCTTATTATTTGAGGAGGTATTCCATGTGTGTGTTCTTTAACAATGCTTCCACCGGGCACTGGGTCAGACCTCATTAAGGTATTGCATTATATAGCATACTTCAATCTCTGTCATGGAGAGAGGATGGTTATGTTCTCAAAAAATTTAATTGCATAGTTAACTGTGGTGGGCCACCTATAACATCTGTTAGTCTTTGTGCAGTTCTAGTGAGTGTGCTTGTTGCGGTGTTCAACACAATGTAAGAGTAGCCCAAATATGTTTAAAGAGGTTTCCCTTTATGAGAAGTGGTACAGCTTGGCTCTGTAGCCATGTTAAGATCTATAGGTGATATAAATGAAATAGAAATAGATGTATTGGTATCGAGTTTTAAAATTAGGAGAAGCTGTATTCAAGATTTTGTAAAATTTTAAATTACTTTTATTGTTTGCACTTGCTTGTTTTTCCTTTCCTTCTACCTTCTGTTTTAGATCTTCACTTAAAGTTGTAATTTTCCTTCTTTTGGAGTACAAGATTACTCAAGTCTTTTTATGTTGTCTTTCTATAGTGGGAATATAAGACTGGAAAATAATGCAATATGTTTAGTAACACAGCATAGTTTGTCCTCTGGTTCAAAATGTTTTTTATTTGATTTATAATCTTTTGCTAAATAATGAAATGTGGATGTATTTCTTTGTACAGTGGAGTTTGTTCTGACAGTCTTCTCTCTTCACTTGTAGGACCATTGTTTGTTTGACATCTTTTCCATCTATGCACATTTTTCATTTATACCACTTTCCTATTTATTTTCTTTTTTTTCTTTATCCTCATATCACCGGAAAAAGCGTCTGCAATACTTTGTGAAACCGCCCACTGAACTATCCGCCCTGCAGTCACTGCATTCGCTTTGGTCTGTAAGCCTTACCAGACCAACACCTTTGTTGGTGTCTTGGTGTAATCATTGGACTGAAAGGGAATCGAAACCCAGGGATCTGCTCCATATCAAAAAGTCAAGCCAAATTTCATGCTTAGTCCCCTTCTCCACTGCCTAGTCTAAACGTGCGATTTTAATGGCTGCCTTGACCCAATCCTCCACCTTCGGGGGCAGAGGGTCCCTCCATTTTATACAGATTTCCCTTCGGGCAATCAGGATCAGATAGAATAACAGCCCTCTATGCGGGCTCTTCAACCACTTACTAACTTCACCATCTTCTCCAAATAAAACAAGAGCCATGTTCAGAATGATCTCTCTGCCAAAGATGCCCCTAAAGGCAATCTCAATTCCACCCCAGTAATCTCTCAGCTTCGAGCATTCGAAGAAAATATGAAGATCCTTAGCTCTTCTACAGTCACAACTTGGACACTTGGGGGGGGGGGGTTTGGGGCAAACTTTGCAATCTGAGCCGGAGTCCAATACAGACGATTTAGAGTGAAGAAGGGATTCTTCTTCAGATTGGCTGGCTTCACAAAACAGTAGAGGAGCTTCAAGGAATGATCCCAGACCGTCTTGATGTCACACTCAAGGGAAGCCCCATTCCAGACTGAATGTGGTGGTACACACTCCTTCTCATCTGACCCCAAGAGCTTCTCATACCACCTAGATACTTCCTTGTTCTTAAGACTAACATCTTGAAGAGATAGCTCCAGTTCCCAGTCGCCACGAACGTCCTTTTTGGCAGCTATAAACCAGGAAGTAAGTTGAATGAACTTGAACCTGGAGAGATCCTTCCCGATCTTTGCTTTTAGAACCTCCCATGGAAACACGCCCTCTGATGACATCAGGTCTGACCATTTTATAATACCTGCCCTTCTAATTGGTATACTCAAGCTATCTTTTAAGCATAGTGGGGTCCCGGGAGAATCCCGGATTGGGGCTAAATCATAATAGTAACCTAGACCCTACCTACTCCTGACCTTATACCACAAGCGAAGGGCAGACCTCAATATTTTTAGGCGGACTTTCTTGAAGTAACTGGGGGCACCGAATTTATATAGGAACCCATCTCCGCCCCCCATCCTCACCATTTCGCCCAAGAGCCTCCCCCAAGTAGAGTCATCCACCTTCCCAAGCAGCATCCGGATGTTTTTGAATTGAAAGGCTGCACAGTACCAATTAACATCTGGGAGAGCCAATCCCCCTTAGTAAGCCTACGTCTAAGTTTTTTCCATGCCAACCTTGCACCCTTATAAGCCCATATGAAGCTTACGATCTTCCCCTGGATTTTATCTATGCCTGACTTAGGGAAACCAAGGGGGATGGCATTGAAGAGATAGGTTAATTTGGGGAGTATAACCATTTTTGTTAAATTGACCCTTCCAAATACGGTTAGAGGGAGAGTTTTCCACCTTGATAGCAGTCGGTCTATTTCTCTTGCTACCCTGTCTAAATTAATCTGTGAGATCTTATCTATCTCCTTGACAATTATAATACCCAGATTTTTAAAATTGTGGCTAACTTTCCCATCCCAGTGTTTGATGTTCCAACGCATCACCTCGGTTTTCGATGAGTTGACTGAGTAGCCTGATAAGGACCCTAATTCCTCTAGAAGATATTCAACCCTCGGGATTGCAGCAGCCAAGTCGGCCGTGTACAACAGCAGATCGTCCGCACAAAGCGCGACCTTCCTGCTGTAGGCTTGAGATCTAAAGGGAGTTACAGAGGCATCAGATCTCAGCACCTGGGCCAATGGCTTTATGTATATGTTGAATAACAAAGGTGAGAGAGGACAGCCCTGTCGTGTCCCCCTTGATATATTAAAGCTAGATGTTAAAGCCCCATTTAACAAAATCCTAGCCGAGGCACCATCGTAACTCATTTTTAGAGTATATAGAAAAATGGGTCCAAAGCCCATTGTTCTCATCACCTCCCACAGGTACTCCCAGCACACTCTATCGAATGCCTTGGCCGCGTCAAGGGCCACCACGGCCAAGGGCTCGATACGTTCAGTGGCAAGATCTATAGTACCAATGAGCTGCTGGGTCTGCTCCTGAATATACCTCTTGGGGATTAAACCCTTTTGGTCATGATGTATTAGTTGTGGGGCGAGTTTGGCCAATCTCCCTGCTAAAATGCTCATAAAGATCTTATAGTCCGCGTTCAACAGGGAGATTGGTCTTTAGGAATCTGCTCTCGAGGGAGCCTTAGAGGGTTTAGGATGAGTACAATTGTTGCCTCTTTCCAGGACCTAGGAACTTGGCCCCCTGGTTGAAAGATCGAATTAAACAGAGTTTCCAGTATCGGAACCAGCTCTTCAATCAAGAGTTTATACAACTCATTGGGAAGTGCATTTGTGCCTGCCGCTTTGCCATTCTTGCTTTTACCAAGACTTAGGCGAATCTCTTCCCTTGTTATCGGAGCATCTAGGAATTCACGGATGTATGATGTTAAACTTGATAGGGGAATCTCCCTTAGCCAGGCTTTAAGAGCCTCCGGGTTCGGGAGATTTTCTTCCCTATATAACGCAGAGAATAGTGAGACTAGACAGGATTGCATATCCTCCATTTTGTTGGAGATATCCCCGTTTTCATTTACAACTAGTTGGCTTATATAGTTCCTAGACTGATCTACTCTAGCCTTCCAAGCCAGCAGCGCACCCGATTTTTCACCATATTCAAAATTCTGCATTGATCTTGCATACCATTTTGCTTTACATTTCTGGTCTAACTTGACCCTATAATCCTGACGGGCCTCATCTAACAGTTCTGCACCCGTGTCTTCGCTTCAACCATCACCGGATTCATCCGGGAAAGATCTGCCTCTAGTGAGCCTACTTTGTCCTCCATTTCTTTTTTTAAATTTGAAATTCCGCTCTATTTGTAGCACATGTAACACTTTGTAGAGTGCCCCTTATATAGGCCTTAAAGGCATCCCATACAATGTCTAGGGAAGTGGACCCAATATTAACTGCAAAGTAGACAACACATGCTCGTTTAAGTACTTCTGCTATCTCTGGGTCCGTCAACATTACTCTCTTTAGAGTCCATCTTGGCCTTGATGGTCGACTACAGCCTGCAAGGGAGATGCTGATTGCAGCATGGTCTGAGATATGACTTGGGTGAATATTGATAGAGGCTATGGATTCTATGATGGACCTATCTGCTAAAAGATAGTCTATTCTTGAGAAGTGTCTGTGTTTCTTACTCTGGAAGGTAAATCCATGAGTATTACCCTTCTTGGCCCTCCATACATCTAAAAGTGCCAGATCATGCATCATATTATTTAGGGCCTGACGGACTCGAGGAGCACCCACATGTCGACTCTGATTTGATCTATCAAGCAGGGGATCAAGCAAAACGTTAAAATCCCCCCCAATTATCAAAGGAGCAGTGACTTCCATCAGGTTCCATTGTAAATTACATAAATAAGTAGGATCATCAATATTAGGGCCATAAAAGGATGCGCAGGCTAGCTCCATCCCTCCGAAGTCTAGGACAGCGATAAGCCACCTCCCGGTTTTATCTGTCTTAAAAGATTTTACAACGCAGCCTGCCCCTAGTTTAATCAAGATAGCTACCCCCTTGCAATGGACTGTCTGCTCTGAAGCATAAAAAGATTCTAACCAAGAATACCGAGAAAAAGTAGCTCGACTCTCCGAGATATCCAGGTGAGTCTCCTGGATCAAGCATATTTGTGCCGTGCTCTGCTCTAAATATTTCATAATCAATCTCTGCCTGCGCTTACATCTGAGGCCATTAACATTCCATGACAGGAGTCCTAAATCACTAACTCCCATTATTGAAGATTTTCCATCTAGGTGCTATGCTGACTAGTACAAAAACTAGTATTATGGCCAAACAGCAGACTTTCTGGCGTGATAGAGGATTATTATTTATTTATTTATTTTCTCCCACTGCCCCCCACCTTGTGCTCCCCCCTTCCCCCTTCCCCCTTCCCCCTCCCAACCCCTGTGCCCATGTACCCCCCCCCGGGGAACCCTCCTTACTATTATAGGCATAAAGCCTAATGGGCCTCAATCCCCTGGTATAATGAAACACATTTATTTCGGGGGCTCCTTCTACCCTCTTTACCCCTTACTCCTCTATGTGCCTGCTCCTTTCTTAATTTTTGCAATGAAATCATCCGCCTCCTCAACTGAGCGATGTACATACATATGGTTATCCCACTTTCCTATTTATTAAGTGTTGCAATTATGGATGTGCTCAGTTTTGAGGTAATATTTTAGATTTTTTGAGTGGGTATTTCTTATTTGGTAAACACTAGTTTATGATTTATATATGTTTTAAAAGTACATTTTACAGTTTTTATTTATAAATAAAATGGGGAATTATTAATTAATATATATATATATATTTTTTAATATGCTTGTTCGATATTTTTGTTCACAGAATATATGTTGTCTGTATTTTGTATTGTTTTGCATAAAAGTCAATATTATTTATTTATATTTTTTTGCAGTTGATAGTATGATTTTTCTGATTTTTTGAATGATGATCTGTTTTTTTGTGGTACAAATTATTGTATTTTGTATAGGATGTTTAAAAATTCAATATTTAGGTAGCCACTACTTTGGCAATTATATTTTTGTTACGCAATATATTAGTTGTCAATCTTATGACATACAACCCTTATGAAGTACACCAAAAACTAAGGGCCTGATTTAGAACTTGACGGACGGGTTGCTCCGTCCCAATGGTGACTGATATCCCGTCTGCTGAAATCTAAATCCCATTGTATCCCATGGGATTTAGATTTCGGCAGACAGAATATCCATCACCATTGTGACACAGTAAACCGTCCGCCGATTTCTAAAACATGCCCTAATTCTAGTAAATCGCCTCTCCTTCTTTCAGGGCAGAACTTGCAAGGACATCTCTCCTCGTAGCCACATTTCAGCTTAATTGTTTTTTAAAGAGCATCAGAAAGAGGAAATTTTGCTTCCAACAGCCTATTAATACAAGCCTCAGAAAACATGAGAATCAAGCAAACTTTAGTTTGCCCATATATCTTCATATGTCTCTATTATAAAAAGATGTATATGCTGTGGTGAAAATGTAGAAGTCAATAGCAATTAATGTCTATGATGATAACTTTTTCCTAATACGTGTACTTGCAATAGCCTTTTATTTCTATATGCACATATGATATCAAGCATGACATTAGTGATAACATCACTGGGTACATACCATATCACATCACCATTCTCATAATTGATGACTACTAAAAAGACAAACAATTTCTCTTTTCACAGCTGCTTGTTTACATAATTATTATCTGCGAGGAAATCTGAAAATTGAAAGTGGTAGTGCAACATCCATCCTCAACAAATGTCGATAATGGTGTATAATGGTAGTGAGTGTCACTGCAGCAACCTTTATTCTCAGTGTATCATTTCTGATGTTTAAGGTCACGAGCAGTATATCGATTTATGGAAGTGTAGCCTCTAGGCATGACCAATTGGTTCTGGGTCCAGAGTGTGGCCTCCTTTGTCCATGCCCTTTGATCATGTCCTGTGGCTTTTGGATGCAAGCTGTAGCGTTTAGCCATATCCAGTTGTCTCTGAGCACATGGAGTGGTCTTTGGCCACATCAGTAGAGCACACTGGGCATAATCTTTGACAGGCCCAGCATTCTCTGGGTTAAGGAATAGACTTTGGGCATGCTTTTTACCTTGACTTTTTGGATGCACAGCCTATGTGTACATCCCCTTGACTTTGAGCCTACATAGCCCGCTACTTAGCCAGGCAAAGTGGGTGGACTAAGTCCCATATCCAGTATACTTGACCCAGAGCCTCTAAAGCATAGAAGGATGTTGTTTTTAACTTGGACAGTGGTTCATCAATAGGGAATCCTAAGTTGTGAAGCAGTAAACTTGGCTGGAACTCAGTACTGCACACAAAGACATGAATGGATTAGCATTCAGACATGACCAACGGACTCAGGGAAAAGGGTATGGCTTTTGGCCAGGGTGATTTTTACTGTACACACAGAGCACACATTTTTGGAATTGGAGTTATTCTTTCTCGCCTACCACAATCTAGTGCCCCAGATAATGGCCTCAAGTCCAAACCACTGGGTTAAGGATACATTGCTTAGCTGAGTAGCGGCTCTATGGCTGAAAGCAAACCCTTCATGACCAAATCAAAAGCTAGGTCAAAGGATTTACAATCCATACACAGATGCTAAAAGCTAAATAATTGAGGAAGGGCAGTTCTAATTTGTAGGCAAAAATAATACCCATAGCTCAATAAAATATACTATGAAAGAGCTGAAAATACATAAGACTCAAGACAGCACCAGGGCATCCAACAAACATCTATTTTTTTACAGCCAGGATGCAGGAGAGGGAAATTAAGATGCTGGTGAGCATACGGGTCAGGAGAGATCACAACCTGGAGACAGACATGGCACTGGCAGCTGGATAGGACCATGTTTACAGTTCAGCAATAAAAAAACTAAAACAGCACCAGAAAGAAGTATTGTTTAAAGGGTTATCATTCATGCTGACCACATCTACTAACTTAGTTAACCTGAAGAGAGAATTGTTGGAGTTAGTAAAAAATGTGTTAAAATTAAAAGTGTATTCTCAAAATCTGAAATAAAACAGCAAGATGGATGCCAGTGGCGGCTCGCCGAGGGAGTGCTGCGGGGCGGTGGGCGGGGAGGGGCAGGGTGGGGGTGTAGTGGAGTCCAACATACGATGGACAGGAGTAAGATAAGTAATTAAATAAATAAAACAATATACCTTGCGTGCGCTGCATCGCCAACTCGGCGATGCAGCGCGCGCAAGGTAAATTGTTTTATTTATTGGCTGTCTGTCGATTTGTGCTGGGCTGAGGTTCGCCCCACCTGGCCATCCCCTTGCCTTTCGGGTTTGGGCCACTGCTGCTTGCTCTGCTACTGGACCTTTTGCTTCGCATCCTGTGGTGCCTCTGGGACGCGTGAGTCTTTGTTTCCCCATGATTGGGTCGCAGCAGCGGTGAGTTCCACGGCGAAATGGTCCGATGCCCCCGAGCTTGTTTTCACTTTCAGAGGGGAGATGTGCCATCCTGGTCCCCGCTGCTGCCTCCCTTTCTTCCGGAGCTGATGCCTTGTTGCGCCCGAGTCGACTTCCCCTGACTTTCTGTTGTGTTGTATCCCCTACATTTTGTCCTGGAGGTTAATGGGTCTGTGTCCTGATCCCCCATCTTGACGGACTCAACCAACTACAAAGTCCGCTCCAAGTTGCAGGTCCTCGTCTTGGTGTTGCCTGCCTTTACATAACATCAATTTGACCACCCCCGTCAGGACTACCCCCCCCCTCCGATAAGGAAGGCTTCAGTTAGACTCCCGATCTGCTCCTTCCTTGTTGCCTCTTCCACTACCCTTGGTGCTCGGGCACAGATAGCGAGTCTGGCACTGGACAATTAAATTCTGTGACCCACTTCGGACTATTGGGCGCGTGGACTTTGATTTTGTGGGTCCCTTGATTTTCGTTCTTCCATTGTTGTTTGCCTGACTTTGTTTTTTGTTTCCTGCACCCTGTCTCAATCCCCCTCCCCCACCCACCCTCTACGCTCCAAGTGACTCGCTCTGTTTTATTTTATGCTATGGTAACCTATGTAACTTTGTACAACTGTTTCTCATGTAAAGCGCTCTGATACCTTCGGGTCTAGCCAGCGCTATATAAAACTCTTCAAATAAATAAAATAGCGGAGGGGCAAAAATGACTATTCCCACTTCAAAGAGTGCAACAGTAGGGAAAGTGTTGGATAGCGGAGGGGTAAAAATTACTATTCCCACTCCAAAAAGTGCAACAGTAGGGAAACTGTTGGATAGCGGAGGGTTAAAAATTACTATTCCCACTCCACTGAGTGCAACAGTAGGATAAGTGTTGGATAGCAGAGGGGTAAAATTTACTATTCCCACTCCAGTGAGTGCAACAGTAGGGAAAGTGCTGGATAGCGGAAAGGTAAAAATTACTATTCCCACTCCAGTGAGTGCAACGTTAAGGAAAGTGTTGGATAGCGGAGAGACAAAAATTACCATTCACTCTCAAACAGTTACAAAAAATATATATAATCAAAATTAAAAAAAATCATAAAAATAAATAAACAATATTTAAAAAATGAAAAATCCAATATAATAAATATATAAAAAGAAAATATATTATAATATTAATTACATATAACAAAAACCTACAAATATTATATAAAATAAAATAATAAATATATATTAAAAAAGTTTAAAACTAGAAAATATTCACAAACAAAAAAATTAATTATTATGTAATTTTTTGTATTTTATTTCCTACCCTATAACACCACACCAAAAACAAAACACTTCAACATTTTGAATTAAATTTACTTCCATAGTTAACATAATTAATAATCAATAAAAAAATATTATTAATAAAAAAACTAATAAAGAATAATTGACTACACACACTGTAACACTATAATATCCACAACACACACCTAAATTAAACAAAAAATAAATAAAACACAATTAAAACTTCTTTTTAAATTAAAAACTATTACTATTAACAACTAATAATAAAGTAATTAAAATGTATTTAATACCCACCCTTTACCCCTTTAAAAGAAAAAACAAAATACACAAAAATAAACAATTACCCAAAATAAATATCAAATAATTAACATTAATTAACAACTATATTAATTAATTAAACACAAATTACTTCCCACCCTTTACTCCTATAAACACCACAAGACACACCTAAAATGAATTACACAATTACCATAATAAAATTTTAATTAATGTAATTAATATCAACAAAAAATTTATAATAAAAAAATTAATAAACTACTTAACACCATTTACCCCTATAAACCCCAAAACACAGTCCTAAAATTAATTACACAAATACCATAATTAAGTACCAATTAATTAATTAAAATGAATTAACAACCAATTAATTCATCAATTAAAAATAAATTACTTTCCACCCTTTACACCTATAAACACCACAACACACACCTAAAAATAATTACGCAATTACCATAATTAATTACCAATTAATTAATTAAAATTAATTAACAACCAATTATTAATTAATTAATAATAAATAATTTTACACATTTAAAACTATAAAATCTCAATTAAACAAATATCAATTAATATAAAATAATCAATTAATTTAATATAATTAAATTACTTCCCACCCTATACCCCTATAAACCCACAACCCGCCACGGAACTAAAACCGCAAAATTCAAATAAAAAAAAATAATTACTACTAAAAATTTAACACATATATTAAAAATACAAACAATACTTATACAAAAAAACATACATCACATACATATAAAATATATACTATATTTTTGCAAACAATATTAAACACTTCAATATTTTTTAAATCGATATTACTTACTTTAAGTCGATATTCTTGACCACGATATTCTTGCTGTAGTTATTTCTGAACCACAATATTTATTACTCGATATTTGTGCAACTCGATATTTTTTACTCAATATTCTGTCTGCACACCACTACAAACACACACCCACAAAAGAGTAAGCCCCTTGCTATTCAAAAACAACATTCTAAAGGTACTACACCCTTAAAGGTGACAAAACAGTATTATACGCACCAGCCCAGCCTTGGAGTAAATCAAGCACCACACATGGTTCTCACAGGTACAGCAACATATATATATATATATATATATTATATATGTGTGTGTGTGTGTGTGTGTGTATATATATATATATATATATATATATATATATATATATATGTATGTATATCCAAAGTCCGTTTTCCCATCAACAGGATCCGAACTCAGGACGGGTACTTTAATCCACAGCGAGAATGGGAACCCGCTTGTTACACAACAACTACCAAGAAATCTGGAGCACTCACTGAGTTTCTTTATTAACAAAGATTTAATAATCCACTGTTTCCTGCACGATGCGTTTCGGCGAAATTGCCTTCATCAAGTGCTGGAAATAGTTCTGTACAGAACACGGAGTCCGGTTGGCTGTTAAATCAAGCAACCATCGCTGCCATTGGTATACTATCAGCCAATGGGAGAGCTGCAAACTGTTTTACACCGAGTGATTGTACAGCTATCATGCGGGAAAGGTATTGTTATTCCCTCCTCGAGTCTGATGTTGAACCCTAATGGTGCAAATGTTTGATCCTTCCCGTATGGGAAACACATGAGGGTCACAATACTGCACAACACTCCTCACTAAATGGTGATACAGTCCCTCACGTCCTTTTCAGGGAAAACCGGCACTCCGTGAACTTAACCCCTCGTCACAGCCACTGGATTTAACATGAAGGCGTGACAGCAGGTGCCCGTTCAATAACAGTGACACCCCAGGTTTGTATAACCTGCGCCCTCCATGGGTGACCGGAACATCTTGCAGCAGTGGTTCAGGAGCCGTTAGTTAATCTCCAAAGTCCGTTTTCCCATCAACAGGCTCCAAACTCAGGACGGGTGCTTTAATCCACAGCGAGGACGGGAACCCGCTTGTTACACAACAACTACCAAGCAATCTGGAGCACTCACAGGGTTTCTTTATTAAAAAAGATTTAATAATCCACTGTTTCCTCCATGACGCGTTTCGGTGAAATTGCCTTCATCAAGTGCTGGAAATAGTTCTGTACATATATATGTTTGTTTTTTTTCACTGAAAAAACTAAGGTTAAGTAACGTTATAGTTAGGTAAATTTGTCAATGACAACATTAACATTTTGAACAAAAGAAAACACAGAAATTCACCAGTTATAGTTAGCAGCACTAACTATAACTTATGCCCCCGCCATGCACTGTTTATGACCTCACATATGACATCACTCTTGACATGTTCTATGACATCGCTTAAAACATCACAGATCACAGATGATATCTCAAATGACATCATTGATGACATCACTGATGACGTTACTGATGACATCATCCAATGAGTTGTTTTATAGTTTACATAGTGGCGAGTAACTACCATATTACTTTTCTACCTAATTTTGTACAGCTTAGGTCCAGCTAATGGGTTTAAGTGTTTACAAAATGCATGTGCTCCAAATGCACCACAGTTGTGTAGAGTTATTGAACATGTTATATATCTTTGTATTCAAGAGTAACTCTGTGTGTAGGTGACAGTTGACTTATGTTCATTATGTTCCACACAAGTTTTTTGGTTGTGTAAAAACAGGAGCATGATTCTATGTAGTAGATACTAAGGGCCTTATTACGAGTTTGGCGGTCCACTGAACCGCTGTATCGGTGGTCTGAGTGTGGTGAGGTTGGGGTCCGACCCCCGTATTGCAAGTTGGGCTGATTGGCTTTGCGAAGACCGCCACTTGACCGCTGAGACCGCCAGCAGGCTGCCAACCGCTGGGTTCGCGGTCAGGGAAAGGCAGCCTTTCATAGGGCGGTACAGGGGAGCTGCACCGCCCTGCACATTGCAGGCTGGCTGATCCGCGAGCGGAGCGCAGTGGTCTGACCGCCTGCTTCAGGTTGGCGGTGACAACAGATTTGGGGTGCGTGCTCACCCCTTTCTTCTTCTTCCAGGCAGATTCCTACATGAATTCCTTTCTCCAGTTCCCCTCTTCACAGCAGAATCTTCACCCCGAGGATTACGACCCTGTTTGCGTCGATCTTCAGGTGAGTCCTTTCTTAACCATATACCCACTGCCAGGACTGCCCACATATGGGCTGAACCCCGGTAATGGGTATATGGTATTTTTCCACATATATCATGAATATGTGAGCATCTGACACATATGCAGTCGAAATGCACACACAGGCATCAATATATTTGTGAAAAACACTCACCACAGTTGCAAGATCCCCGCCTCCAAACCGCCGGCCCATGGTCAACTTATAATATGGCGGTCTTTGGACTGCCAGTGCCCTGGGCTGCTGGTGGGGGTTGACGCGGTCCTACGGCCTTCGAACAGCCAAACTCGCAATAAGGCCCTACGTTTTGTAAGCAACCTTGAGTATTAGACAGAATCGTGTCAGCAAGACAATTTCTACATAACATAGAAGACTGTGTGCATTGGGTACTAATCTGTGCACATGTGCTTGTTTTGCTTGAGAAGACGGACTATCTGTAAAGCTTTTACCACAGTATGGAGGGTGCAGGTAGTATTATGTGTAATACCTTCAGATCTTGGTTATTTTGAGCAAATAGTCTTTTTTGCTAAGTGTTTCATAGAGTGTACACTGTTCTTAGTAGATACTTTTTAATATTCTGTAGTGTATTTCTCATGAGAGTTCCACTGTCTGCAAACAGTGTGGTGAAGTGTAAACTCTCTTCATAGAGTGAATTCAGTTTACAGTCCCACTTCTCTACTCATATCAATTTCATTTCTCAATGTAGGTTCGGTGAGCGTCAGGGGTTTAATATAGATAAAAGCTGTCCACTGAAGGGCATTCGTTTTGGAACCGATGTTAAGTATTTTTAGGAACTTGGCTTTCTCTGAACAGTTGTATACAGATTGAACACCATACTCAATGATGGTTTCACAGATATCTGTGGATGATTGTTAATGTGAACTATACTACCTATAAAGTGTATGGTATAGGGTAAATGTTGCACATAGTGGCTGTTGTCTACACCTAAGGGAGTTGTATTTGCGATTGCACTAATGATGCCTCATATTCTCCAGAGCTATGTTGTACTTACTGTCAGGCCATAGTAATTTATAGACCAATGTGCGGGAAAACAAAGCTTGGATGATGGCATCAGTGACATCATCAATGATGTCATTTGAGATGTCATAAATGATATCATAGAACATGTCATGAGTGATATCATATGTGAGGTCATAAGCAGTGCATGGCCGGCGCAGTTATAGTTAGTGCTGCTTACTATAACTGTAGAATTTCTATATATTTTATTGTGTTCAAAACATTAATGTTGTCTGACAAATTCTCCTAACTATAACTTTACTCTAACTTTTGTTTTTTTTAGTGAATTTCTGAGGTTTTTTCAAACGAAAACAGATATTTTTATTACACCTAATAATAACGTTACTGTAACCTTTGTTTTTTTCAGTGAATTTCTAGGTTTCTTTAAGCTAATTACTTATTTTCGTGAGTGTATGTATGGTAGAATCACTTTATAATATACGTTGTGTTCAGACTTTTTTAGTAAAAGAATGTTTTTTTTATTATAATAAAGCAGGACATGGTTCACAGTTTGCAAAATCTTTGTAAAATGTGTGTGAGTATGAAACAGAGAAACATTCAATAGAAATTGTTTATTTCCTCAGTTATTGTAACTCTGATATCACGATATATCTGCAGCAATATTTTTTGAGGTTTCATTCACAACCTCTGATTTTTTGTGGTGCTCTATGGTTTTTTAACCAGTTAATAACATTTATACTGTAGTAATACACACTCTTTTCTCTCCCTGTACAATTGTGCTCACGAGACTCTCTGGAGATTGAGCAAAGACCGCGTGGCAGAGTCACTTGGTAAATTTCCATGCGATGCTCGCAAGAGTCTTGAGGTATTGGATGAGGCCCCCACAACAAGCTTTACATGCAGAAGCTTGTAAATTACTCTCGGGAGACTCCTGCAGGATCGTAGCACAATTTTAAAATTACCTAGTAGAATAGCTCTTCCTGTTTAACAAGTGCCTCTGCACCACACAAACAGCAGTTGGTTACAACCTAACTTACTTTTCTATCTGCCAAGAATCTACCAATTACTTTTATATTTTTACTTCCCTCACATTTTTCATCTTCTCTTGGAAATCCATATTTCTTCTGAAGCTTAATTATTCTTGTGAGCTTACTTATTCTTGGGACTGACATCTCCATACTGCACCATTGTTCACCTCTGGATTTTGGGACACAGCTTCATCCACTGGGCCAGAGAATATGCCATTAATTGTGATATTGACAAGAAACTTAGACATTACTTGGATTGGCCATAGAAGTATGAAGGGGTATTAGTTGTTACCTGTGGTTGTAAGCATTTTGGATTGTGAACAACCAGACCTGATGATAGGTCACTATGGTGGCAATGACCTAGGCACAATCACAGGGGTTTCGCTTGAAATCTAAATGAAGGAGACCTTCTCACAACTGATGTCTCTCTTTCCTCACACTGCCTTTGTATATTCTAATATATTTCAAATGCAAAAATGGCAATGGTCAAGAAGCATGTCAATAAAACAGTTTCTGCATTTCTTTGTGACCACGGCATGGGCTCTATATATCATAACAATATCTGTTTTGATATGCCAGGTGTCTATAGGCAAAGTGGAGTGCACTTCACTGCAGAAGGAAACACGATCTTCCTCATTAACTTCAAGGAATGCATCCAGTTTAATGTGTAACTGAAGACTACAATGGCTCTTCTCAGAGCCACCTCATTCCTACATTATATTATTATGTTGTGTTATAACTCCCTCATTTTTTTGGATACTGACACCTGCGAGACTCTTGCGAAAGTGGGAGCACACAAACGCCTGCCTCCACCTGTATATTTCTCTAAGTCTCGCAAGACTCTTGTGAGATGGTGAAACATCTCATGGCAGGCCCAGTGATTTTCCATGTGGGTCTTGTGAGACACTCATGGGATTGACCGAGCCTCACACAGCAAGCTTTACTCACTGAAGCTTGCACACTACTCTTGTGAGACTCTCGCGGGTTGCAACGCGATTTTAGGGAAATAGTAGCATATAGAAGGCGCTAGCCTCACTACTGAGAATCCTCTCTTGGGTAATGGGTATACCCACTAGGGTGTGAGAAGGGACTGCTCTCTCCTTTCAAACTTCTCTCCCAGATGACAGATATGCATAGTAGGATGTGTGGATGGACTGGCCGCTCCTTAAAACCTCTCTCTCAGATCACAGGTGTGCATACTAGTGTGTGGGGAGGGACTGGTCTCTCCTTTCAGACCTCTCTCTCAGATCACAGGTGTGCATAGTAGGGTGTGGGAAGAGACTACCCTCTCCTTTTAGACCTCTCTCTCAGATGATGGGTGTGCAAAGTAGGGTGTGTGGAGAGACTGGCCTCTCTGCTGAGACCTCTCTTTGTGGAGATAGGTGTGCATAGTAGGGTGTGGGGAGGGACTAACCTCTCTGGTGAGACCTTTCTCTGTAAAGAAGGTTGTGCATTGTAGGGTGTGTAGAGGGACTGGGCTCTCTTTTCAGACCTCTCGCTCAGCTGATGGGTGTGCGCAGTAGGGTGTGGGGATGGACTGGCCTCTTCTTTCAGAACTCTCTCTCAGATGATGGGTGTGCATAGTAGGGTGTGTAGAGGGACTGGCTCTCTGCTGAGACCTCTTTCTGTAATGATAGGTGTGCACAGTGGAGTGTGGGGAGGGACTGAACTCTCCTTTCAGACCTCTCTCTCAGATGATGAGTGTGCGTAGTAGGGTGTGTAGAGGGACTGGCCTCTCTGCTGAGACCTTTCTATGTAATGAATGGGTATGCGTAGTAGGGTGTGGGGAGGGACTAGGCTCTCCTTTCAGACGTCTCTCTGAGACGATGCATTAGCATAGTGGGGTGTGGGGAGGTCAGATGATGGGTGTGCATAGTAGGGTGCAGAGAGGGACTGGCCTGCCCACTGAGACCTCTGGTAGGGCATGTTGAGAGAGACTTGCCTCTCTGCAGAGACCTGTCTCTCTGTAATGATAGGTGTGCGTATTAGGGTGGGGGTAGGGACTGGGCTTTTCTTTCAGACCTCTCTCTCAAATGAATTCTATATCCTAACTATAACGTACCTGTAACCTTGTTTTTTTAAGTGAATTTCTATAGCTTTTTAACTTGTAGTCATGTTTGCAGAGTGGTAGAGAAAGTGGGCGTGGCCTCTGACCAGCTCTCAGCAATCCCGCTGTGTGGGACTTACTGGAGGTAACAGGAGGAGTTCTTTGCCCCCACGGACCCTCAGCATCCAAGGGGATTTCATCCCCCAACCAGCAGTGTGCCAGGAGGCGCGTTTGCAGAGTCGTGGAGAAAGGGGCCAGGGCCTCCAACCAGCTGTTATATTCCATATAGGTACCCTATCTAGGTGCAGGTAACACTGCAACCTTTCCCCTATATCTTTCCCTACATTTCATACATAACGGTTCATAGGGACTGACATTTTACCTAGATACGACACTGCATTCAGAACGCGGGTTTTTCCCTGGTTCAATACTCATTCATTATGCATGAGGCTTCTTGGAAGCACAGCAGGACTCACAGCAGGACGAACATCTCCTGTATAATATCTATGTTAAAGTTCAGGTCTGACGTCATCCTTTAGGCCGACACAGTAACGCAGCAAGGTAGGACCCCTGGGGAGACCTATGGGTATATATACATCATGTCTTGCTTAGACAGACGGAGGAGACCATGACTTCCCGGCTGACACACTGACCAGAGACGCTGAGGTTCCTGCATGCAGACGCTCCAGCTAGCAGTGGTCTAACATCCCTCACGGGGTGTCCAACTCGAGACCAGGACGGGGTCCCACATTCTCTAAACTCTCAGGTAATGGGGTGGACTAGATCCTAGAGGGATTTTTGGCATAACACCTACATAGATGCTAGGTACATTTAGGTACATCTAGTTAGGGAGACATCGTAGGAGTACGCACTTTTTATCATGTGTTTTATGTACTTGTATATATTCATGATTTCTGCAAGATGGTAGAACTTTACCATCCTTTTACTTTCATAGTACTGCTAATCATATATCTCTGCTACTGTCTAATGGTTGTTGCAGCTCATCTATTATACACTGGAATAACAACTGTTCAATAAATACTTATTGAAACGCCCAGCCTGTTTATTCTGTGTAACTCTCTGAGACAAACTAAGTGAGCACGAGTGACTGAGCGAAAGGTAGTATATTGTTTCCACGATCCTGGGGGATCAGGGTTGTCATGTTCTGAGGTTGCCAAGAACTATTCTCTCCCCGATAAGATGAGACTGTAGTGGCACTGTGAGCTAGTTAATACAGACAGGCTACCGTATCCGGTGGGGGTGCTCGGAATCTGTCCGTCACCAATCCCACAGTTTATGTTATCCGAACGCGCAGATCCTGTATAGGATATATAGGAACTACACGACATGGTGCCGCCAACGTTGGTTGGGTACTTATTTAACAGTAGAATCTGAGTAGTTCAGTCGTTCTATTCTCAGAGACCCCTACTCACAAAACACCAGAGACGTCTGGAGTGGGTGGACACAAACTCCGCCACAGCTGAGTAGGCGAGAAATCCTATTTATTGGCTGTTGGTTAATCAAGCTTGAAGGACACAGTGTTCCTAAAATTGTGCATAAAAACCTTATCTTAGTTCCCTTGAACAAACTTCTTCCTTACAAAAATGACTGAGACAAAAGATAACGTAGTAGTAGATCTACACCTCTTAGGAGAAGAAGATGCAGACGCAATTCCGATTGCAGAAAAATTCAGACATACAATCACCCTAAAAATGTTAGAAAATGGTTTATCAGCTAGGGGTGGCTTAGTAGTTTTCATGATTGAGGCACACAAATCAAATAAAACAGAGGTATTTTATTCATGGGTTACATTCCCAGCAGCGAATGCAGGAACACAGACATTTCACTCTTACACAGAAGGAGATGCACCAGTGGAATATTGTCCGTTCGAGGACATAGAGGTTTCACTCACGTACCAGGAACACTTATACTGGTTTAAAGGCGCCCTACCCCACATAAGAAGAAGAGTAAGATTAGGCCCGCTCGGAGGAGAAGGGGCAACATGGCCGATATTAGCGGCCTACACAGCACATCCTGACATTGACACAATGCCACCAGGAGACTTACTCATACAACATAAAGATTTAATTAAAATCTATAGGAACATGACGCAATTCATCATGAGGACATTCACAGTCCAACCAGCAATAGTTGCAACTAATGGAACTCAAGTACAGGGTACAGCAACTAAAATCACACCACAAACATTACACGCAGTGATGGGTAAAATGCCCTCTAAACGTGAACAAATGCCATTCTGGGTAGCTCAGAAAATCACACAGCTCGAGGAAGTATTCCCGAATACTACCCCGTATGAAAAACACAGAATGCTAACAATCTGCTTGCCCATGGGAATAACACCACAACTAGAGGATTGTACCACTTGGGGTACAGTCTTTGCTGCCATTTATACCAGAACTCATGGTATTCCTTCGTTAGCGGTGGTACCAGACGTATTGAGACTGATACAAAACGAGTACGGAGCAGAGCCTGCCCTAAACTTAGGGATGAAGTTACTAGGAAACTATGCCCAGGTATCAGCCATATTACTAGCTAACATTAAGGGTGAAGCAGCTTCAGTGGCCATCCGCCAATGCCTGAGGGAGTTCGATCCTTTAGAACAGGAACACGAACTACCCAAAATAATTGAAACTGCGTATGCAGAATTAGGCAGAGACAGTTTGGGTGGGAAAGCTTTAAAACCACAACTGATGGGCAGTTCTGAAAAGGACACTTCCAAGCAGACACCTGCTTCTTCTAAAAAGAAGGGGGATAATAAAAAACAACAAAACTTTAAAGGAAATAGATCTCAATCCCGAGGTAGATCTCCTCCACAGGAGCCCTCTGAAAAGAGTTATAATCTCAGGAATAGGGATAACATTAGGAAACCTGACAGGTATCAGGATACTGATACACGTTCCTCTCGTTCCTTTCAGGGTTCATCGAAAAACTCTGAGAGGGAAGGACAGTCAGAAAGACAAGAAGAGCGTACAAAGTCCAGAGACAAGCAGCACGCTCAAGAGTACACTTCTAAAAGAGAAGAAAAACCAAAGCAAAAGCAACAGTTCACAAAGAAGAAAGTTGCAGGTCTAAAGATCAGACATGCCCAGAATTCTGAGGACTCGACTACTGAACGGGGAATGGGCTCTGACGATGCTAGACAGTGCGGCAGAAGTAACAATAGCTCGCCAGAACCTGAAGGAATTTCTGGTGACAGCAGACATGAATGATTATATCATGGTAGAAACACCCGATACTAGGGTAAGTGTCCCACATAAAGTATTTGAAATAACGCTCCAGATGGAGGGGGACAAGAGTAGGAAAGTGAGAGGTCTCTTTTGGGAGAACCTAACGTTTGGCTATGACATTTTGTTAGCTGAACAAGATTGGCCGCCAGCATTCGTCATGGACTGTCCTGTTTGCACAGAAGTTTCCATATTTTTCAGGGTTTAATATGTCTGACCCAGTCTCATATTATTATAAGGTTGCACCAACATCAGCACAGAAAAATATGTTAACAAACACCAAACAGATTTACTTAGCATCCTTTATTGCCCAGTTATCCGAACAAGGTTACGACTTATGGAAAGACACCATAGACTTAAAATCAGTCTGGGGTACTAGAGAATGGCAGGTGCAGGGGTTAGAAGCTTTGTTTAGAGCATGTCTCATCCCTCAGCAGATCATGTTTTTGAACGAGACAGTGCAACAGACGTCTTGCCTTGGACTAGCCAAGAACAAAGACTTGAACACACCTCGAGTGCCGACTCCATCAAACACCGAGGGAAACGAAACATCACAAACAGGGATTACATTAGATGACATCATACAATACAATAGATCAGACCCCGATTGGAAGAAATGGTTGATTTGGCCCACAGACACAAATGGTTGTCAGGAAAGATTTATGGACAAAACCGAAGGGTTCACGATCCATAGGCCAGATCTGCGCTATGTACAGAGACAACATCCAGGGGTAGTGATGTCATACAGTGTTGGGAAGTTGTGCCTTAATTGGCTAGAAACCTCAACACTCACAGAGGTGAAATAACACTTATCCTTACTCACACAAGACATGGATCTTAGGGATTTTTTACTAGGTCCCAGGAAACCACGCCAAAAACGCTTCATATATGCTGCCATTTATGCTGCCTACAATGAAAATTGGAAAATATCAAAACAAGAGGCCGCAGAAAGAATACGGGAAATAAACCGTATTAACTTCGAGAAATCTCTAGCAGTGGTTGACAATGGGTTAACAACATTGACCTCCAGGATATATTCCTTAGGCAACATTGTATCTTCTGCGATAGACATTCTAGAACAAGATTTGGCCATATTACAACACGGGCAATCTCAGTTACGTTCTATAAAGTTATTGAGCTGGACGCTGCAATCTTTGCGTGCAGGCTATGTGCCTTGAATACAATCTAACAGATAAACAGATAGAAATGGCACAAAGGGGAGCAAAATATACAATGCTGCGTATCGAAAAACTGGATAGATTACCATTCACAGTGGCGGAATCGCCGTCTACAGAATGGCTAATCCATGGCCACATAAATCTACCGATCACTACTTTTCAGTTTCAATATTGCCTTGAACAAAAGCAGGCAGGCATATATGAAAATATAGGTAAGGAGTACATTAAGGATTCTTGGGAATTGCCATAAATTTTGATGCCGGAGTGGGGATCGAGAAGTGTTTCTCAGTGGTACAAACTGTGAGAGCGCTTTAAGTGGATCACTCATATGCCAGGATATAATGTTGCACGGAGCTTGTAATGGTTCTGTAGCAAACCTATCCAGTCATTTGAAGGGTGCCCCAGCTGCAGTGATTACTCCAGCATTCAGGCTACTTTCGAATGGGAGTTACTTGATGCTGAACAGTCAAGGCTGCTGTGGCATGCTCTTGGGCATCGCATATCTGGTAACCGTGAGCTCCAGGGTTACTTGTTGTATGTAAGTATTGTTTCCACCGACACATACAGTCAGGGAGGCGCCGTTATGGCCTTCACTGAATGTTTCCTTAATACGGTTTGATACTCTAAGCAGAATGAAAGCCATGCTTCTACAGAAGTCTGTGCCCTTAACCTCCGCTAGAGAGACTTTTGATCTCCAGATCACAAGGTCTTCAGCTGAGATACAGGCGCTTATTAATACAAACTGCCCATTCCATTTCGTTGAAATGGGGAATCGTATCTTTAACATGTCTGATACGACTGGCATTGTCCACCTATTTAAGACCATAGGTTCTGGACTTCTAAGCACCTTTCAGACGGTACTTGGAGTTATACCAAACTTCATACACTCCGTATTCGGAAGCATCTTTGGAGGACTTCCGCTGATCCTGTTTCTAATAGCAGGTATCCTGATTATCTTCTATCTGCTACGCAATGGACGTCCCAGTCACCAAGGAGATGAAAAGAGCGCTCCTGGAGCGGAAATTCCGTGACCGAATGGTACAACACCTAGGCACGCCTCGCCTGAGAGAACTAAGCGCGTCTTGGTTCCTGTCATTTCGACCAGTCTGGATGGACTGCATCTTACCTGTCCTCCGATGCCTTTTTTGCGGAGAAGAATGCTTGTTAGACCTTTGTTTGACACTCCCATCATGTGCGCAACCGGACGTGAATGCTCTACTGGACCCGATAACGGCCCATGTTCTGCAGTGTCCTCAGCGCATTCCAATGTTGTTGGCGGCATTGCTTGAGCCACCACAGGTTGTAACTACACCTGTTGGTATGAACACCGGCTCCTCCACCCAGGCTTTGGACGGTGCACAGGCTGCCCCAGCGCCGGCTGCGGACAGCGCAGAAGATCATCTGGGCTCAATTGACATTCTTTGCGAGGTGTTACAGGGGCCGTCTACTGCGGAAGCAAGCAACGGAAATGTTGCGTCTACCAGCCAGGACACATAAACAATTGACTCATTTAGGCTTGTTGTGTGCTGGATAAAAATTCGCCCTTTTTAATAACAAGCTCAATTTGGAACTCAGATACAAAATTGACATTCCTTTTCATTTATTTGGACATGAATGGCTTTCTAAGGCTTAGTGTTTCAGACTATATCTACGGACACTGTTAAAGCTATAGTTTGCAAGCCTTTTCGCTACACATTTTAAGGTTTTTTTTTTAACTTTTTTAGACGTTTTTAAACATTTTTAGCAAAATAAATATTTTTACTTCAGTGCGTACCAATGTCTAATTAGAATGGTAATACACTTATAAGTTACATATGTCGTCCAGTCGGAAGATGAGTGGGTGTTATATTCCATATAGGTACCCTATATAGGCGCAGGTAACACTGCAACCTTTCACCTATATCTTTCCCTACATTTCATACATAACGGTTCATAGGAACTGATCTTTTACCTAGATACGACACTGCATTCAGAACGCGGGTTTTTCCCTGGTTCAATACTCATACATTATGCATGAGGCTTCTTGGAAGCACAGCAGGACTCACAGCAGGACGAACATCTCCTGTATAATATCTATGTTAAAGTTCAGGCCTGGCGTCATCCTTTAGGCCGACACAGTAACACAGTAAGGTGGGACCCCTGGGTAGACCTATGGGTATATATACATCATGTCTTGCTTAGACAGACGGAGGAGACCGTGACTTCCCGGCTGACACACTGACCAGAGACGCTGAGGTTCCTGCATGCAGACACTCCAGCTAGCAGTGGTCTAACATCCCTCGTGGGGTGTCCAACTCGAGACCAGGACAGGGTCCCACATTCTCTAAACTCTCAGGTAATGGGGTGGACTGGTTCCTAGAGGGATTCTTGGCATAACACCTACATAGATGCTAGGTACATTTAGGTACATCTAGTTAGGGAGACATTGTAGGAGTACACACTTTTTATCATGTGTTTTATGTACTTGTATATATTCATGATTTCTGCAAGATGGTAGAACTTGACCATCCTTTTACTTTCATAGTACTGCTAATCATAGCTCTGCTACTGTCTAATGGTTGTTGCAGCTCATTTATTATACACTGGAATAACAACTGTTCAATAAATAATTATTGAAACGCCCAGCCTGTTTATTCTGTGTAACTCTCTGAGACAAACTAAGTGAGCATGAGTCACTGAGTGAAAGGTAGTAAATTGTTTCCACGATCCTGGGGGATCAGGGTTGTCATGTTCTGAGGTTGCTAAGAACTATTCTCTCCCCGATAAGAGGAGACTCTAGTGGCACTGTGAGCTAGCTAATACAGACAGGCTAACGTATCCGGTGGGGGTGCTCGGAATCCGTCCACCACCAATCCCACAGTTTATGTTATCTGAACACGCAGATCCTGTATAGGATATATAGGAACTACATGACACAGCTCTCAGCAATCCCGCTGTGCGGAACTTACTGGAGGTAACAGGAGGGGTATTTGGCCCCCAGTGACCCTCAACATCCAAGAGAAGTTCATCCCCAAACAGTAGTGTGCCAGGAGGTGCGTTTGCAGAGTGATGGACATAACATCCCTGTAACCTTCGTATTTCTCAGTGAATTTCTAAGGATTTTTAAATTCTATTTCCTAACTATAACATTCCTGTGACCTTTGTTTTTTTCATTGAATTTCTAAGGTTTTTTTAATTCTATTTCCTAACTATAACGTCCCTGTATCCTTTGGTTTTTTAAGTGAATTTCTATGATTTTTAAATGTTATTACTTAAGTATAATGAACCCTGAAACCTTTGTTTCTTTAGAGAATGGTTCTGTGAGTGGATGCATGAGTGTCTGAGTGGGTTTGTCAGTTGGTATGAGAGCGTCTGCCTGTGTCTGTGAGTGGGTGCATGAGAAAATGAGTGGGCCTATGAGTGCGTATGAGAGTGCCTGAGAAGGTCAGTGAGTGAATGTATGAGTGGCTGTGCGAGTGGGTGTGATGCAATGTGATTGTTCCAGAAATTTTTGATAACATGAATCTTCTTATGGAAAAATCGACAAGAGTACAAAGGGCTAAATCTCCACCAAACAAGGGTCCTTTTTCTTAACTCGATGAAGAAATAGCATTTTTATTTGGTGGAGAGCTCCTCATAGTGCTCAGCATCACAACACGTCACCAATATCGATGGGAGAAGCACTGGGGGCCCTTTTGGTAAGCTACCCATCTTCCTGGTAAAAGGCGGGAAGCCCTTTGCATACTACTAAGATGGATGGGCCAGGGCTAAATGGGAGCAGCTTCCAAGTGATTTGCAAATTTGCATACTCCAAGTAATTTAGTGGGAGAAGGATAATCACCACAGGTTACGCTACTATAGATCTACAATGCATTCACCTTCATGAAGGATTTCTAATTGTTTTTGAATTTGGATTTCTAAAGGAAACACATTTGCTTTGTTTTCAGGAAGTCCATGAGTTACAATCATGTGTCCTTTATTGGAGTAGAGCTTCAACTGGGGCAGCTGCTATGTTTACATTACTAAGTGCTTCCTATTGGGGTATATTTTCTGCAAAATGTGCATCAGGGACAGAACCGAAGTTCACCTGCCTGTTTATTGAACAAGAGTCTACACTCTTGCATAAAATGTCTACCCAACTCAAGTACTTTTGACTACTTAGTTAGTAAGTGGTACCCCGTTCAGTAAATGTCCAGTGTATATTCTATGCTGTAGCTGCGAAATGGGCAATGAGGAAATGTCTCTAGGGACATTGTGCACGTTTGGCAATGTGATTCTTCTTCACGCCTTTTTCTGCAGAAATCTGTGACAATATGAATTCTCCTTCAGAGAGAACACCATGAGTTGATGAAGGTAAATCCCACCAAACAAGGAAACTTCATCTTAGGTATATAAAGAACTGGCTGTTTGTTTGGGGGATATCCTCTTATTCATCGGCATCAGAAATGCATCATGAAAATTGGTGGGAAAAGTGTTGGGGGACCTTTTGGTAAGCTGCTCAATATCCTGGCATAAGGTGTGAAGACCATTGCATGTGAGCATGACGGTGTCATGACTCCCATGTGGCATAGAAACCATTGGATCTGATTGGTAGAACACCTTTCTATCATTAATAGAGGAAGATCCCACCCCTTTTACTTTATCTTTTTGGTGTGTCTATTGAATTTCAAACCTTTGTATCGTCTGTGACAATTCTGGGTTTTTTCGTGTTTGAGTTAATTTTTTGGGCATTTGAAGATGGCATCTGGTGTTGCATCGAGTCCAGAATATAATGACATCTTCCAGGATGAAGGACCACCAAAGGCGAAGGAGTGTATTGTATGGGCCTTCTTCACAATACCAGAAGGAGAGAAGAAGGTTAATGCAAAGAAAGTAACTTACAGCCTTTGTCAGAAAATACTGTCGAGAGGGTCTGACAAGAAATATTCATGCGGCACATTATCAATGATGATGCATCTGCGCACCATCCACCCAGCCAGCCTTCTGAGAGAAGAGTCAGAGATAGAAAGGAGAGAGCAAGCATCTCGTGGTGATAGTGCGCAATCGAGCACCTCATCTGCTCCACTGCTCCCACTGTTCCAGATGTTGCCGCAGTCGGCCAGCATTGCCTAAAATGCAAGGCCATTTCGTGCATAGGGGAACAATCAATCCCTGTGATTGTTCAAATTATAAACACTCATAATTGTTAGGGTTTCTTTTCCCCAGTTGCTGGTGCAAGTTTTCTGGCTTTATTACAAAGCACAGTATTTCAAACTTTTTTTCAAGAAACTTAAAAAAAACACCAATAAAAACCCAACATGGTTAGAAAATAAAAATAATGAAAAAAAAGTTAAAAAGAAAAAAATGGTTCTTGTTAGAACCACCGATTAGGGTTGCAGTAAGAATAATTACATGTTATATGTATGCTCATGACAGTGTGAATATGTCTTGTTCTCTGTTTTGGTGTGTAAGTTAGTGTATAGATAATTGACTGGGTATTGTCACATTGGACCCTGAAACTTTGGCGAATTACCGGCCGATCTCGCTACTTCCAGGGATTGCAAAAATTGTGGAAAAGCATGTCAACTCCATTTTGTCCACCTTTTTGGAAGAAAATGACTGCTTTCATCCATCGCAAACTGGGTTTAGACCCCATCAGGGCACAGAGACAGCTCTGATTGTAGTGGTTGAGGAGGCAAGGAAAATCTTGGATGCCAGAGGCTCAGCGGCAATGGTCCTCTTAGATCTCAGTGCGGCTTTCGATACCGTTAATCATCAGCTGCTGGTCTCTAGAATTAGAGAAGCTGGGGTGTCGGGAACTGCACTAAGGTGGTTGGAGTCTTTTTTAGACGACCGCTCATTTCAGGTTTTTGAGGACAACTCTATTTCCAAGAGTATGTCATTGAGTTGTGGGGTTCCTCAGGGTTCGTCCCTGAGTCCCACCCTCTTTAACATTTATATGAGCCCGCTGGCCAATATCGTTAAACCCTTTGGCATACAGATCGTCACATATGCGGACGATACCCAATTGATTGTTTCCCTTAATCAATCTGGGAACAGGGAAAACAATTTGGCCGATTGTTTGGAAAAAGTGTCAGCATGGATGGAGGGCTCATATCTGCAATTGAATGGAGCAAAAACTGATCTGATGTTTTTGGGTAAACCTTCCCCACTAGCTCCTAGCTCTTTATGGCCTAAATGTCTGGACAGTATGCCCCCCCTAAAGAACAAATAAAAAGCCTTGGAGTCTGGCTTGATCATAACCTAGATATGAAGGAACAATCCCGGAAGGTAGCAGGAACCTTTTATGGAATACTTAGGATGGTTAGGAAAATCCTCCCCCTGCTGCCGTTTAAGGCAAGGAAGCTGCTGGTTCAAGCCTTAATTCTCTCTCGTCTAGACTATGCAAATGCCCTGTATCTGGGTTCCCCGCGTTCAGCGATAAAAAAGCTCCAGACTGTGCAGAACTGTGCAGCTCGACTCCTCTTACAGACCCCCGACAGAGAATCTGCGCGGGCATCTATTGCCGCCCTACACTGGCTTCCAGTTGCGGAGAGGATCCAGTTCAAGTCCCTATGTATTGTTCACAAGATTCTGGCCTCCAAGGGTCCACCCATCCTACATTCCATTGTCATTCCGCACCGTCCCAGTAGAGCCTTGCGCTCTGGAAATAAACGTATGGCAGCAGTCCCTAGAATATATAGGTCTAGGAGTGGGGTAGACAATTCTCCTACATCGCCTCCAAGAGCTGGAATGCCCTTCCAAATCACATTCATTTGGAGGACGATTATATGTCCTTCCGTAGACAACTGAAAACGTTCTTGTTCCCGGTCGCCTAAAGCCGGTCATCGTGGTTGGCTCTGTTCCTAGCGCTGGGAGGCCTTCTGGTAGCCATGCGCTCTATAAATGCTAATTCATAATTCATGTGAGTAACTGTATGTGTGACTGAGTGGGTGTGTGAATGGCTGTATGGATAAATGACAGCGTACATAAAGGCCTATATGGAAGAGTAAGTCGCTTTTTTGCACATTTTACACTGCACAAAGAGTGTGGTTTCTTCCCCCTATATTACGAGCATTAAAAATTAGATCCCATGTTGCGGCCTTTACTTATTTGCACTGTCTGGAAAATGAAATCATTATGCATGATGCTTTAAATTACATGTTAAGTGCCATAAAGGTACAATCTTATTATTGAATGACTCTTTTATGGTATAGATGTTTTTAATACCTGTTTTTAGTATATTTAACAAGTGTTTCCCTCAATTCTATGAATTCTAATACTGTATATGGTTTTCTTTTATTTGCTATGACTTTTATGGCTCAGTTGAGCCGAATAAAGTATTTTGACTGAGTGAGTGAATGCATGACTGGCAATATGTGTGAGTGAGAGAGTGCATGAATGCCTGTATGGGTGAGTGAGTGGGTGTTGAGTGGCTGTATGGGTGAGGGAGTAGATGTCTTATTGGTTGTATGAGTGAGTGACAGGGTGCATGAGTGGGTTTATGGAAAAAGAGTGGGTGCATGAGTACCTATGTGAATGAGTGAAAGAGTAAATGAGTGGCTGCATGAGTGAGTGTGTGGGTAACTCAATGGGTGAGTAAGTGACTATGTGAGTGGCTGTATGAATGAGTGAGTGGGTGCATGAGTGACTGCATGAGTGAGTGAGAGGCTGTATGAGTGGCTATATGGGTGAGTGAGAGAGTTGATGTGTGGCTGTGTGGGTGAATGAAGGGCTATGTGAGTGGCTGTATGGGTGTGTGACAGGGTGTGTGAATGCCTGTATGGGTAAGTGAGTGACTGCGTGACCATATATATGTGTGAATTAGAGGGTGCATGAATGCCTGTGTGGGTGAGTGAGTGGGTGTTGAGTGGCTGTATGGGTGAGTGAGTGGGTGTGTGAATGGTTGTATGAGTGAGTGACAGAGTGTATGAGTGTGTGAATGAGTAGAGACATGAGTAGCTATATAGGAAAGTGGGAGGGTGCATGACTGGCTGCATGGTTAGTGAGTAAGTGTGTGAGTAACTCTATAGGTGAGTAAGTGGCTGTGTAAGTGGCTGTTTTTTTAAATGTATTTATTTATTGAGCTTTGATTAGCGCAAACCTGACCCGAAGGTCTCAGAGAGCTTCACAGAATTGGTATAACAGCCGTTACATGAGTTGCATTAGAAGTAAATATAGATACATAGTGACAGTATGTAAATAATGTGTACAGGAGACAATAGGGTATGTTGATGATACACTTTGTGCATCACTGTCTGCATGGGTGAATGAGTGAGTGTGTGAGTAACTCTATGGGTAAGTGAGTCGCTGTGCGAGTGGCTATTTGTGTGAGTGAGTGGTTGTGTGACTGCTATATGGATGAGTGAGTGGATGCATGAATGGCTGATGGGTGATCCAGTGGGTGTGTGAGTGGCTGTCTGGGTTCGTGAATGGGTGTGCAAGTGGTTGTATAAGTAAGTGACAGGGTGAATGAGTAGGTGTATGGATGAAGAGTGGGAGCATGAGTGCATATATGAGTGAGGGAGAGGGTGTGTGAGTGGCTTCTTGAATGAGTGAGTAATGGGGTGAGTAACTCAATGGGTGAGTAAGTGGCTGTGTGAGTGGCTGTATGAGTGAGTGAGAGGGTGCATGAGTGACTGTATATGTGAGTAAGAGGCTATATGAGTGGCTATATGTGTGAGTGTGAGGGTGGGTGAGTGGCTATATGGGTGAATGAAAGGCTGAGTGAGTGGCTGTATGAGTGAGTGAGAGGGTGCATGGCTGCTATATGGGTGTGTGAGAGGGTGCATGAGTGCATTTAAGGGTGAGTAAGTGGGTGCTGCATGGCTGTATGAGTAAGTAAGTGGGTGTGTTAGTATTTATATGAGTGAGTTGCAGGGTGCATGAGTGGGTGTATGGATGAAAAGTGGGTGCATGATGCCTATATGAGCGAGAGGGTGCATGAGTGGCTGCATGAGTGAGTGAGAGGGTATATGAGTGGCTATATGGATGAGTGAGAGGGCAGATGAGTGGCGGTATGGGTAAATGAATGAGTGTGTGAGTAACTCAATATGTGAATGAGTGGCTGTATGAGTGAGTGAGTGGGTGTGTGGCTGACTGTATGAGTGAGGGAAAGGAGGTATGAGTAGCTATATTGGTAAGTGAGAGGGTGGATGAGTGGCTGGATGGGTGAATGAGTGGGTATATGAGTAGCTATATGGGTGTGTGAGAGTGTGTATGAGTAGCTGTATGGGTGAGTGAGTGGGTGTGTGAGTGGTTATATGAGTTGGTGACAAGGTGCATGAGTGAGTGTATGGGTGAGTGAGTGAGTGAGTGGGTGCATGACTGGCTATATGGTTGAGTGAGAGGGTACATGAGTGGCTCCATGGGTGAGTGAGTGTGTAAATAACTCAACAAATATGTGAAAGGGTACATGAATTACTGTATTGGTAAGTGAGAGGGTACATGAGTGGCTGTATGAGTGAATGAGTGGGTGTATGAGTGGGTGTATGAGCAACTCAGTAGCAGCGGTGGGATTTGCGGCGGAAACACACTAAACCGCTGCGAGGCCAGCGGAGTGACCGCACGTAAAATTAGGATTGCCTCGATGTGACAGCGGGACGTTCCGCTGTTTCTGACCGCCGCGATCGCAAACAGTGATGAATGGAAGAGCCGGCGGTAGGGCTGTTGCATAGCCACCGCTGCAGACGCTCCGTGAGAAATATGGCGGTCGACAAAAAAAACACAGAACAAGGCCACCAAGTGCACACATCAAACTAGCTCTGCCCCCAAAAACACCTAACACACCCCAATGACACACCCCCATGGCAACTACAAAAATACAAATCCCAGGACAACCCACACAACACACCTGACAGCAATACCCCATTTTGACACCCCCACATAGCTGAGCATAAAACCAGCCCCTTCCCTGACCAGAATCCTTTGCACCACTCCAGCCCTGAAGGAACCAAACCCTGCAGCACATCGGATAGGCAAAACACCACACATCTCACCAGCACAACAACACACATACACACCCCCACCCCCCCCACCCCCCCACAACTGCACCTCAAAACATTTGCACAGCACACACAATGGCACAAAAGAAAATGCCCAAATTCACAGAGAGTGAGTTGTCAGCCATGGTAGATGAGATAATCAGAGTAGAACCACAATTGTTTGGTACCCTGGTCCAACAGACACCATTATCCACAAGAGCACAAATGTGGGAAAGGATAGTCAACAAGATCAATTCAGTAGGGACCACCCCGTGCTCCAAGCAGGAAATCATTAAGCGGTGGCATGACCTGAAGAGGGTGGTGAAAGAGAAGAAGAACAAGAACCGTCAGCTGGCTCAGATGACTGGCGGTGGCCCTCCCATTCCTCCAAGAACATTCACTGCATGGGAGAAGAAGGTGCTTGCCATACTGCATCCAGAGAGTCTCACAGGAATAGCCGGGGGAGTGCAGGCTGGTAAGGACAAACAAATGTATACCATTACACTGCTATATACTGTCTTGCACAACCACAAAGCTACCCCTCCTAGGCCGAAGTCCATTCATCTGCACCACAATACCCAACACAGGTCTCACAGATGTAACATCCACTCCATCTAAATCACCACAAAGGTAGCCTGCAACATTCCCAGGGTTGCATGTGTACAGGCAGCCAGCACTACAACTCCCACCAGGCCCCCTTGTTCCACAGCTCAGCAAGATGGAGCACTCCCCCCCCCACAGAAGCATGTGTCAGCCATTGCATAGTTCACCTTCATCTAACAGGTAGGTAGCCATCTTCCCAGGGAGGGCAGTTTGGGGGTGGGAGGCCTGCACCACAACTCCCACCAGGCCCCCTGTCCCACCCCTGAGCAGGATGGAGCACCTAAACACACACCCAGAGAGATGTGTCAGAAAGTCCACCCAATGTGACAACAGAACAGGTAAGTAGACAGTGCATGCACCCCACCATTCCTCTCAAAAAGCATGGAGCCATATGACAACACCAGCCCTCACATCCCACCAAAATTGACACAGATACAATATAAAATTACAGTGTGCAGACAGCTAAGCGTATGTAACTGTCACAGAAACAAAAGTGTGACTCACCAAATCCCATGTTGAAGTAAATCAGGGCACAAACATGCACAGCACTGAATGCTATCTGTAAGTTCCATGGGGGCTGAGCATGAAGGACCATATGAAAACAAAGCAAGCATGGTCTGTAGAACAAATAAATCAAAGCGCAGGACATGACAAAGGTAGGCATGAGATGACAATGGCTAGTTCATGCGCAGATGTAACGCCTGCCAGGCAGAGTAATCAGCAAAGATGCTTCACATCAAGTCGTATTGCCGCCAGTTGTCAGATGACAACATGTCCTCGTAATCACAAAATCTGCACGTGGGGCATGGTATCCATTGACATGTCACACCATGGAAAATTAATGTATGTACCTCCACATCATGTCATGATGCACATTACTGTGCAGACATACAATGTGAGAACTAGTAAACTGTGTGTTGCATAACCTGTAAATAAGATACATCGAACACCAAGCTTGAGGGGTGCACGTCAATGATCATTTCCCCTCTGTCCCACAGGTGACCAACAACTGACTGCAGAGGATGACAACACCAACCTGCAGAGCCAGTCTCCACCCCCGGAACATGGACTCCCTGATGATGACTCCCTGGATTTCGAGGATGCGGAGCTTGAAGCCGGCCCATCTGGCATGCCAGGGCGCAGGACCCCACTGTCCCCCCTGTCACCACATCAGCAACAACAACAACTACGCTGTCCCTGCTGGAAGGACCTGTGCGGCCTCCACCACCACCACCACCAGTGCTGCCTGCAACACTCTCCCTGCCCCAGAGGATGGCCACCCCACCCCACCAACTGAGGAGGGCAGGGAGAGTAGGCGGGTGCGTACAGTGGCGAGGCAACAGGTCCGTGACAGCAGGGCATGTGGGAGGGCAAGGGGGAGTCTAAGCCAACCGGACACTGGGACCGAAGCCCTGGACAACATCACCAGAGTCCTTGGGGCCTATGAACGGGCCCAGGGACAAACGGGCCAGGCTCTGGAAGATTCCCGTGAGCTCTGCCTGCTGCTGAGGTCCATAGACACCCGCATGGGCCAAATCGTGGACCTCTTGGGCCAGCTAGTGGCAGTTCTGAGGGACAGGCCTGCTGCACAAACAACACCTCCACCTCCCTCCGGTGGCCCACAGGATGACAGGTCCACATCCTCCCCTGTGGCCACGGAGAGGGGGGACTCCTCAGACCCCACTGGCCCTGCAGCAGAGGCCACCCCTGCCAAACGACCAAGGGGCCGTCCAAAGAAATCCAAGGGAGGATCCCGTGGCAAAGCACCTGCCAAACGCCAGTCAAGGAGCCAGCCATGATGGCACCCCTCTTCACCTTGCCATTGACTTTGTTGACTGTCCTTCCTCACACTGCCATGTTAATGGCATCCGTCTGTTGGACTGGGTCACCACATCAATGTGGTGACTACTCGATTGTCTCATCTTACATCACTGACAACTCATTGCTTCACTATTCACCTTTTTGTAAATATTCACTCCCCTGTCACATGTACCCATTGTAAACAAACACTCCTTACACACCTATGTCGTTGTGTCTGCTCCGTGTTTTAATCACAGGATGTGCAATGTTCACCATGATTACAATGTACCAGGAGCACGGATTGTTTGTAGGCAAGGAGAGGCTGATGGGACCTAGGAAAACACAACATAACAATATTCACTAGTCAGGCGGTGGCATCACAGCCATCACACAACACTTGTCATCAAGGTACTCCAATCTGCACACATTACAATGAGCAACAGTACCGACATAGACATCCTGTATCTGTGCCAAACTACCAGTAGCGGCTCCTGGTGGGAGTGCTACAGGGCGGTGACGTGGGGCGGGGGAGGGGCAGGGTGGGGGGTAGTAAACACCAGAATACGGATGAATGCAGGTAAGTAGACAACTAAATCAATAAAACGAATTTCATTGCGCGCGCTGCACCGCCAAATGCGATGCAGCGCGCTCAACGAAATTCGTTTTATTGATTTAATTGTCTACTTACCTGCATTCATCTGTATTCCGGTGTTTACTACCCCCCACCCTGCCCCTCCCCTGCCCCACGTCACCGCCCGGTAGCACTCCCACCTTGAGCCGCTACTGCAAACTACCCTGTCCCAGAAACATTGGCAGCCAGCACTGAGTCAACAACAGGCTGCAGTCACAAAGCTCACATAGACCTTTTCACCAACAACGACATCAGCAGACAATGGCCCCGTTGTACATTGTCACTCACCTTCAAGTGAAGTAGCGGTTGATGAGCTGTTGACGCAGGTCGACACCTTCCTCCTCTCCACTATCCTCGTCACTGGACATGGGTTGGTTTGCAGGCGGGGGCCTCGGCTGCTCATCAGCGTCCAGGAGCAGGGGTATCTCCTTGTGCAAGGCCAGGTTGTGGAGCATGCAGCATGCTACTACAATCTGACACACCTTTTTGGGCGAGTACATCAGTGCACCTCCGGTCTTGTCCAGGCAGCGAAACCGTGACTTCAGGAGGCCAAAAGTACGCTCCACCACACGACGTGTCCTCCCATGGGCATCATTATAGCGGACTTCACTTGGGGTCCTGGGATTCCGCAGTGGGCTCAGCAACCAAGGACGGTTGGGATATGCAGAATCACCTAGGTGGGAGATCACAGACAAACTTTGTAATATAACTGTGGCAGAGGACACCATGTCACACATACAGCACGCTACTTGACTCTGCGTACTCACACACAATCCATGCACGCTCCGGAAGCAGATTATCCATCAGCTGTGGCACAATGCTGTTACGCATGATGTACGAGTCATGGGCCGAGCCAGGAAATTTGGCACAGATGTGTGAGATGATCATATCGGCCTGGCACACCACTTGCACATTGATGGAATGGAAATGTTTCCTGTTCCTGTAGATGTGCTCATGTGCCTGTGGTGGAACCAGGCCAACATGTGTGCAGTCAATGGCACCAACAACATTGGGGATGTGCCCAAGGGCATAAAAATCACCCTTCACAGCCGCCAACTCATGCCTCCTGGGAAAATGGATACATCTGTCCTTGTAAGTCATCATAGCGGACAGGACATCACGTAGCACCATGCTGAACATAGGTTGCGACATCCCACCTGCGCTGGACACCGTGTACTGGAATGATCCAGTAGCAAAAAAATGCAGGGCCGCCATCACCTTAGACGTTGGTGTGAAAGCAGTCGGATATGTTCTGCGAGGCTGCAGGTGGGGCTCCAACATAGCACATAGGTCTTGTACGGTGGGTCGATCCAGATGGAATTTCCGTATGACTTCCTCATCCTCCATGTCTGCCAGCACTGTGAAGAGACGATGCACATTTGGTCTCCTCCTAGGTGAGATGAAAGTGTCGTGTAGTTCCTATAGTACCCCTGCAGGACCTGCACGTTTGGATAACATAAACTGTGGGTTTGGTGTTAGACTGACTCTGTGCACCCCCACCGTGTATGTTAGTCGTATTTGCATTAGCTAGCTCACAGTGCCACTAGAATCTCCTCTTATCGGGGAGAGATTAGTTTCTGGCAACCTTAGATCATGACAACCCAAATTCCTCAGAATCGTGGAAACAATGTACTACCTTTCGCTCAGTCACTCGTGCTTACTTATTCGGTTTGTCTCAGAGAGTTACACAGAATAAACAGTCTGGGCGTTTCAATAAGTATTTATTGAACAGTTGTTATTCTAGTGCAAAATATATGTGCTGCAGCAACCAGCAGACAATAGCAGAGATATATTATCAGCAGTACGATAAAGGTGAAGGGATAGAACAGTTCTACCATATTGCAATAATCATGAATACATACATGAATATAAAAAGCATTATAAAAAGTGTGCGTACTCCTACGATGCCTAACTAGATGTACCTGAGTGTACCTAGCATATGTGTAGGTCTAAAAGCCTAAGAGCCAAGAATCCTTCTAGGATTTAGTCGAACCCCCATACCTGAATAGAGAGAGTGTGGGACACCATCCTGGTCTCGAGTTGGACACCCCGCAAGGGCTGTGTTAGACCGCTGTCAGCTGGAGCGACTGCATGCAGGAGCCTCAGCGTCTCTGGTCAGTGTGTCAGCATGGAAGTCTCGGTTCCCTCTTTCTTACCGTGGCAAGATGTGGTGTATTTATACCCTAAAGTATCTCGTCCCTCAGTATGGTTTGTATTGATCTTTGTTGGACATGAGGAAGACGTCAGGGGTGAACTTTGTACGTACATATTATGTGGGAGATGTAGCTGGGGAATGCTCATGCATAATTTATGAGTACATTGTAGGCCTGTGTTCGGGAAAAACCCTGCAGTGTTCTAACCACAGACTAGATAACGTTCAACCCTCAGAGCTCGTTGTGTACTGTAGGGAACTAATGTAGGTGAAAGATCATGCCTATATTAGGGCATAGAAGATCATGACCATAATAGGGCATGAACGATTATGACCAAAATAGGGCATATACGATTATGACCATAATAGGGCATATGCGAATATGACCATATACGGCATATTTGAACGCGTCTATATTAGGGCCTCTACATGAAACATAACACCCACTCCACTTTCGAATTGGATGACAATGACCATACTTAAAATCTGGACAATTAAAAAAATTTCTTAAAAACATGGTTTCAAAAAGACATTTAAAAATGATTAAGATGTTAAAAATCGCTATTCTTTTGTTGCCACTTGAAAAAAGTCAATTCTGTTTCATTCATAAAAGTTGCATTACCAGAAGCAGAAGAAGGCCATTCTTTCTCAAGTGAAAGTGTCAATTTAGGAAGTGTTCCAAATTTAGGTCGTTTATTTATGAAACGAAAATGGAGAAGCCGAATTCTTTCCCAGGACGCGATGAGCCAATTCAAGATTAAGTGTCCTGGCTGGGAGATACAGCATTATCGGTGTTAGCTACTGCAGATGACAAATCCAACGCCTCACAGAGAACGTCAATCGCACATAGATGAAATTCAGCACTGCCAACAGTCGGTGCTGCGGCAGCTTGTGCGGCAGTTGTTACCTGAGTGCCTGTGGAGGAACCACCTAACCCAGCAGGAGCAAACGGCACCTGTGGATTCTCAAGGAATGCATTCATCAGAATTGGAAGACGCTGGGGACAACGCAGAGCATGGGCCTTTAGGGGGTCCAGCATAGCATCCATGTCCGGAGGCGTATCTGATGGAAACGTTAGACAGATATCCAACGTGCATTCTTCTCCGCAAAACAGGCATCGAAGAACAGGTAAGATGCAGTCCACCCAGACTGGTCTAAACGACAGAAACCAAGAGGCATTCAGTTCTCTTAGGCAAGGTATTCCCAGAAGCTGTACCATGCGTTCACGGTACTTCCGCTCCATGAGTACGTTCGCCATTTCCTCGGAAATTGGGCCGTCCATTGCGTAGCAGTAAGATTACAATCAGGACTCCTGCAATTAGGAACAGGATAAGCGGGAGACCTCCAAACACGCTTCCCAATACGGAGTGTATAAAATTTGGGATTACTCCGAGGACTGTCTGAAAGGTGCTTAATAGTCCTGACCCTATGGTCTTAAATAGGTGTACAATACCGCTCGTATCAGACATGTTAAAGATACGACCCACCATTTCTGCGAAATGAAAGGGGCAGTTCGTACGAATAAGCGCTTGTATCTCAGTCGAGGTCCTTGCAACTTGAAGTTCAAAGATTTCTCGAGCGGAGGTTAAGGGCACGGGTTGCTGTAAAAGCATGGCTTTCAGTCTGCTCAAAGTATCAAATTGTATGAAGGAAACATTCAATGAAGGCCATAACGGCGCCTCCCTGACTGTGTTCAGTGGCGGAAACAAAACTTGCATACAGCAAGTAACCCTGGAGTTAACAGTGACCAGATAGGCGACGCCTGGAAGCTTCCCACAGCAACCTTGATCATTTAGCATCAAGTAACTCCCATTCGAGAGCAGCTGGAAAACCGGCGTGATCATGGCCGCTGGGGTCCCTGACATGTGACAAGATAGATTCGCTACTGAACCACTACATGCTCCGTGCAGAGAAATATCCTGACACATGAGAGAACCGCTTAAAGCGTTCTTGCAGTTTGTACCACTCAGATACACTTCTCGATCCCCATTCTGGCATCGGTATCTATATGGTAACTCCCAAGTTTCCTTAATGTAACCCTTACCCATTTTTTCATATTTGCCTGCCTGCCTTTGCTCAAGGCAATATTGAAACTGAAACGTAGTGACCGGCAGAGTGATTTGGCCATGAATTAACCATTCAGTTGATGGTAATTCGGCTACAGTGAATGGTAACCTATCCAGTTTCTCAATACGCAGCATTGTATTTTTGGCTTCCCTTTGTGCCATTTCTGTCTGTTTATCTGTTAGATTGTATTCTGAAAACAGAGACGTGGTGTTTATAAAACGCCAGGGCACATAGCCTGCACGCAAAGATTGCAGCGTCCAGCTTAACATCACAATAGAACGTAACTGTTACTGCCCGTGTTGTAACAAGGCCAAGTATTGTTCTAATATGTCGATTGCCGAAGACACAATGTTGCCTAAGGAGTAAATCCTGGAGGTCAAAGTTGTTAACCCATTATCCACTACAGCTAATGCCTTCTCTAGGTTAATACGGTCTATTTCCCGTATCCTTTCTGCTGCCTCTTGTTGGGATATTTTCCAGTATTCATTATAATAGGCGTAAATGCCAGCATATCTGAAACGTTTCTGACGTGTTTTCTTAGTGCCTGACAAGAAATCCCTAAGTTCCACATCAGGTGTGAGCAAGGTCAAGTGATGTTTCACTTCTGTGAGTGTTGAGGTCTCTAGCCAAT
Organism: Calotriton arnoldi; assembly: GCA_963921515.1. Taxonomy (NCBI): domain Eukaryota; kingdom Metazoa; phylum Chordata; class Amphibia; order Caudata; family Salamandridae; genus Calotriton; species Calotriton arnoldi. The sequence goes on along the minus strand of CAWUFW010005042.1, from coordinate 258,452 downwards.
CAAGGCACAACTTCCCAACACTATAGGATGTCACTACCCCTGGGTGTTGTCTTTGTACATAGCGTGTATCTGGCCTACTGATACTAAACCCCTCGGTTATACCAAGGAATCTCTGTTGACATGTGTTTGTGTCAATGGGCCAAATCAGCCATTCTGTCCAATTGGGATCCGACCTGTTGTACTGGAGAATGTCATCTAATCCTACCCCATGTGTAGTTGAGTTCTGCCCCCCACCCATCTGTGATGGTGCTGGAAACCCAGGTGTGTTCATTTCCTTGTTCTTGGCTAGTCCAAGACAGGATGTCTGTTGCACAGTGTCATTTAGAAATATCATCTGCTGTGGAATGAGGCATGCTCTATAAAGCGCTTCTGTTCCCTGGACTTGCCAGTCCCTCGAACCCCAGAACTATTTTAAATCTATAGTGTCCTTCCATAGGTCGAAAGCCTTTGTAGACAACTGGGCCATAAAGGAAGCAGAGTAAATCTGTTTGGTGTTAGTCAACATAATTTTCTGTGCTGATGTTTTTGGCACTTTGTAATAAAATGACTTCGGGTCAGATGTGTTGAACCCTGAAAAGTATGTGAATTTCTGTGCAAAAGTTTGCGAACTACCTTTCGGAGGAGTTGGGCAGTGTTCCCACTGGTGGTATTCAAATACATTTCTAGGTGATATGGATTTGTGCAAGAAATGATGACCATAATGTTGGTAACAGTACAATGTATCATAGTCTGAAGTACCTTCTAACATTTCATTGTTCGGAAATGCTGCAGTTGTTTCTAAATCAGACATTATATTATTCACAGTTTCAGTGTCCCAATCATCAGACAATTTACTGGAGGTAATGATATCACTTAAAAAATTTTTAAATACATGTTTAAGCTTTAAAAGTTCAGTCGGACCGAATATATCATAATCAATCTTGTCCCATACTATACCGTCCGGTATAGGAACTGCTGTGATGTTCACTGAAGACAAGTCTCTTGGTTCACGATGTGAAGACTGGTGTGGTTTTAAAATCAAATTGACTCTTTGGGCTGTAGAGCTCTGCTGGAGATATCGTCCATTAATAAGCATACTAAAAGTTATAATTAAACCTAGCCAGAAAAGAAAAAATAGAATCCCAGTGATATACCATAGTTCTATCCAAGGTGACACCAGGTAAGTCTTTCTAAAAAAGTTCAAAAAGTCAGTGAGTTTCTGTTTGAGTAATTTGTTGGCTGGCGTCGTTTCCGGCTCGCTTGGATCCAGTGAAAACATATCAAAGTTCATGAAATAGCCAGAAGCAGTTCGATCAATTGTTGGAATTGCATCGGGATTTGTTGAAATCGGATATTGCTCTTGACGAGGCATGTTGACGTAGACATCCGTAGTCGGTCTGATTGCAACTTGGTTGTCAAGTTGATTTTCTTCTTGTCGAAGTGGAACGAGTTCCATAGCATTGTTGCCTAGTCCTTCATTCCGTACAGGTGGCTCTTCAAACGTGATGAGTCTTTCTGTTTGGACTTCTTGGATTGTAGCAAGAGGAGGGCGTCTGCTACTGTGGAGTCCACGAGGCCTACTGTTTAGTATCGGCCACATAGTGTGGTTTGATTAAGTCGATTGAGACAAATCTTTTCTCCTTTTTTCCGGCAAGAGGTGGCAGAAGTACAGTTCTTGTGCCTTGGATCGCTAGGACCGGTACCGCTGTTCTGTAGGATGGTCCAAATTCTTTCTTGTCTGCAATCTTTTCTCTGACCAGATCCCCAACTTTTGGGATCCAGACAGGTCTTGCCGTTACTGCCTTGACTTCCTCAGTGGCGGTCTGTTTTAAGTGGATGTTGCTTTGTTGTGTCCTGGATTCATTTAGATCCTGTAAAACAGCCAAACGATCATGGATATCAAATGGTTTTTCATCCGCCCCTGTGCCTTCACAATCAAGATCAGGTACCCACATTCTTGTCCCAAATAGGACCTCGTAAGGAGTGACACCCCCTAGAGAGCTTCTTGGCTGATTGTTTATTGCTCGTTGGACCCAATAAAGGTAATCGACCCATCTACCGCCTTTGCCTAATACCCTAGCTGTTAAAGATTGCTTTAAGTCCCGGTTTTTCCTCTCCACAACAGAATTTCCCTCAGGATGGTACGGAGAGGAGTACCGCAATGCTACGCCCATTCCTTCCATGGCCTCTTTGTAAGCCCGAGAGCTAAACACGGGGCCACGGTCAGAATGTAACGTGCCAACTGTGTATGTGCCGATAAAGACTTGCAAATCTTTTATAACAGTTCGAGCGTCAGCACAGCGCTGAGGCCAAACCCATAGGAATCTAGAGCAGGAATCCACTGCAACCATGATATATTTCTTGGCCCCATCAGATTTTAGGGGTCCGCTGTGGTCCAAATACACACATGCGAGTGGTTTGTCTGATTTTAGTAATGGTGTCTGTGCTGGGCGTGTTACGGTGGAGCCTTTCATCTGCTGGCAGATATCGCACTTTAAGACATAGTCTTTGGTCTGCTTTGTTAACCCTGGCCACCAGGAGCGCTGTTTCAGTAAAGAAATAGTCGCTCTGACGCCTGTATGCGCTGAACCCAAACCCTTGAGTGCTGCTAGAATTAAGCCTTGCCTACGATCCATATTTGGTATTACTCTATCCCCCACTCCAGGAATCTGAGCATATGGAATGTTTTGTGCATCTAACCTGTAGGAGTACTTGAGTGGGAATTTTTTAGGTACTGCTGTGCTGCCTTTGCGTGAAGCATTGACAGCTACCAAAATCTCGCCGTCTATTCTCGTTTTTGAACGAGTAACTGCTCCTACGGCGGCTGTGCGTACAGCCCCCTTTGCGGCTTCATCAGCCAATGAATTCCCTTCAACGTGAACGCCATCACGCTGATGACTCAATCTATGTATCACGTGAGCCCTTGGTAGTTCGTTTCTCAACTCCACTACCTGTTCCCATAGCATTTTATGCTTAATTGTGCCACCTTTTGCGTCTTTAAACCCGTTCTGTTCCCAATGATGTAAATATTCATTGTACGACTGTACACAGTAAAAGGTATCACACACAATTAGTGTGGGGAATTCGTGTTCCGTATTTACAAGTGCCAGTATTAGTGCTTTTAATTCTGCTAACTGAGCCGTGCAGTCTCCTAGAGATTGCGTTTTAGTGCAACTTGGATGGAACTTTCCATCGCGCATGCGACCTTTAACGATTGCACACGCTGCGCTGTAAGCTTGCTTACTCCCTATGGCCGGTTGAGCAGATCCGTCGGTGTAAATAATATATTCATACTGATCTAGAGGCAAAATCTCATTTGGAAGAGGATATTCTTGTTCGTATTGCAGAAATGTTTGTGTTTTTCAATTTGGATCAAATCTGTATTCAACATCCGTTGCAGTAAGAGAATTAGCCCATTGTATCCATCTGGGATGTAAGGCTTTTGCATTTGAAATGCTAGCCTTTGTAACAGCCTCTAAGGCTGGTACTGGGATCATGACTATTATGCGCTTTCCCTGAGCCAGAGCTCTTTCTCTTGCTACAGCGGTCTGCACTGCTGTCAGGATTTTTTCTGTTGAAGTGAAACGCATCTCTCCGTTTGTGTACAGGTGTGATTTGTATGCGATTGGTACCGTTTCGCCTTCATTGAAAGTTAAATAAGTGTACCCGCATTGACCCGCTATTACTCGGATCACTAAGTTGCGTACGTTTACGCGTGTCTGTAAGTGTTTTGAAGCTATCATGTCTTCCTGAACGTAGGATATTTGTATATTCCTGTGTCCATTGTCTGACTGAAAAATCAGGTTTTATTAAGTCGTAGAAAGGTTTTACTCTTTCTGCGTAATCCAAAATGTATGTTCGACCAAAATTTAGGAATTCCAGAATTGTAAATTCTTTAATGATTTTGGAGGTTGGAGCAGCGCACACTTTTCTAAAAAGTTAGCTGCTAGGCTTTTTCCTTCACTTGACAGCTCATATCCCAAAAACAGGACATTGAGTTGGGCAATTTTTGATTTTTTGAAATTAAATTTATAGCCCTCAGAGGCGAATCCCATAATAATGGTGCTCACCCTGGTCAAGTGCCTCAGTAAGTCATCGTCCGTCAGATAAATATCATCTACATAGGACAATGCTTCTTCATCCAAATTTTGGAGTAACTCTGTTACCCTTGCTGAAAACAACCCCGGGCTATTCCTATACCCATGGGGGAGTCGACAAAATTGCTGTTGGAACCCTAGCGCTGAGAATGTGGTCAAGTACCTGCTTTCAGGCGCTATATTTTGGCAGAAAAATCCATTTGAGATATCAAGTGTTGTTTTGTATTTTAATCGCACAATGTTATTCATTAACGCGGCACTGTGTGCATTTTGGGCTGCAAATGTCTTTGTGCAAGTGTTTAAATGTCTGTAATCTAAAACTAAATGATATGTGTTGTCAGGTTTTGATACGGGGAATAAAGGATTGTTCATTGGTGAGGTGCAATTTTCTATCACACCCTGGTATTCTAGTTGATCTAGGATCTCCTTGACTTGTTTTTTAGCTTCCTGCTTTATAGGGTATTGCCTTTGAGCATTTGGGGAAACTTTTAACGGGATCACGTGGTGGGTTGAATCCTCATCCCAACCAACATGATTTTTGTACAATGCTGGAGCTAGGGCAACCACCCACTCCTGCCCATATGCATGTTTTAGGTGAATGGGAACGAGGTCGGAAAATGCTGGAAAAATGACCTTTTCTCCCTTAGGGCACTCCATGACGAATGCTGGTGGCCAGTCTTGCTCTGCTAATAGGATGTCAGATCCAGATGACAGATTTTTCCAAAATAGACCTTTAACTTTCCTGGGCTTGTCCCCCTCCATCCGGAGTGTTATCTCATGTAACTTATGTGGGACCACCGTGATATACTCACTCAACTCCGCTGTCACCAGAAATTCCTTTAGGATCTGGCGAGCTATTGTTACTTCTGCCGCGCTGTCTTGCATCGTCAGAGCCCATTCCCCGTTCAGAAGCTGTGTCCTCAGAATTCTGGGCATGTCTGATCTTGAGACCTGCTACCTCCTTCTTTTTGAACTGAGGTTTTTGTTTTTGTTTATCTTCTTTTTTAGGTGCGTAGTCCGCAGCGCGTTGCATGTCTCTGGACTTTGTACGCTCCTCTTGTCTGTGTTCTGACCGTCATTCCCTCTCAGAGTTTTTTGATGAACCCTGAAAGGAACGAGAGGAACGTGTATCAGTATCCTGATACCTGTCAGGTTTCCTAATATTATCCCTATTCCTGAGGTTATACCTCCTTTCAGAGGGCTCCTGTTGAGGAGACCTACCTCTGGATTGAGATCTGCTGTCTTTAGACTTTTGTTGTTTTTTATTTTCCCACTTCTTTTTAGAAGAAGTAGGTGTCTGCTTTGTAGTGTCATTTTCAGAACTGCCCACCAGTTGTGGTTTTAATGCTTTCCCACCTAGACTGTCTCTGCCTAGTTCTGCATATGCAGTTTCAATTATTTTGGGTAGTTCGTGTTGTTGATCCACTGGACTGAACTCCCTTAGGGGTTGGCGGATCGCCACTGAAGCTGCTCCCCCCTTAATGTTAGCTAGTATTATGGCTGATATCTGGTCAAAGTTATTTAGTAACTTCATCCCTAAGTTTAGGGCAGGTTCTGCTCCGTACTCATTTTGTATCTGTCTCAATATGTCTGGTACTACTGCTAAGGACGGGATACCATGTGTTCTGCTATATATGGCAGAAAAGACTGAACCCCAAGAGGTGCAATCCTCTACTTGTGGTGTGATCCCCATGGGCAAGCAGATTGTTAGAATTCTGTGTTTATAATAGGTGGTAGTATTCAGGAATACTGCCTCAAGCTGAGTTATTTTCTGAGCTATCCAGAATGGTATTTGTTCGCGTTTTGCTGGCATTTTGCCCATTACCGCGTGTAATGTTTGAGGAGCAATTTTATTTCCTGTACCCTCAGCTGGAGTACTATTTGCTGCACCTGGTGCAGGTTGGATTGTTAAAGTCCTCATGACGAATTGTGTCAGGTTTCTGTAGATTTTAATTAAATCTCTGTGTTGTATGAGTAATTCTGGCTGTGGCATTGTTCCAATGTCAGGGTGCGATGTGTAAGCCGCTAGTATTGGCCATGTGGCCCTGTCTCCTCCGAGCGGGCCTAATCTTACTCTGTTTCTTATGTGGGGTAGGGCGCCATTAAACTAGTAATGATGTTCCTGGTAAGTGAGTGGAACCTCTATGTCCTCAAACGGGGCATATTCCGGTGGTGCATCTCCTGCTATGTAGTAATGAAATGTCTTTGTTATGGCATTTGCTGCTGGGAATGTAACCCATGAATAGAACACCTCTGTTTTGTTTGATTCGTGTGCCTCAATCACAAAATCTACCATGCCACCCCTAGCTTGTAAACCATTTTCCAATAGTCTTAGGGTGACTGTCATTCTGAATTTTGGTGCAATCTGTATTGCATTTTCGAGTGGTTCTCCGGCTGAGACCTCCAGATTTATTCTGTCTTCATCGCTCTCAGTCATTTTGAAAAGAAAAGCTTTTCCAAGAGAACTTAGTTAAAAGGTTTTATGCACAATTTAGGAACGAAGGGCCTGATTCACAGAACTAACTTACGTCAAAAACGTAAAGTTAGTACTTTTTGGTATTCACAGAATACACTTACTCATTTTGGTATTCACAGAATGAACTTACTCATTTCGGTATTCACAGAAGTTAGTAGTCCTAACTTTAGGACTCCTAAATGCCTTCTGTGAATACCGAAAGTCTTAAAGGTAGGATTTTTCTCAGTTTAGGAGTAGTAAAGTTAGGACTACTAACTTCTGTGAATACCAAAATGAGTAAGTTCATTCTGTGAATACCAAAATGAGTAAGTGTATTCTGTGAATACCAAAAAGTACTAACTTTACGTTTTTGACGTAAGTTAGTTCTGTGAATCAGGCCCGAAATGTCCTTCAAGCTTGATTAACCAACAGCCGATAAATAGGATATCTCGCCTACTCAGCTGTGGCAGGGTTTGTGCCCACCCACTCCAGACGTCTCTGGGGTTTTGTGAGTAGGTTCCCTGAGAATAGCACGACTGAACTACTCAGATTCTACTGTTAAATAAGTACCCAACCACGTTGGCAGCGCCATGTCGTGTAGTTCCTATAGTACCCCTGCAGGACCTGCGCGTTTGGATAACATAAACTGTGTGTTTGGTGTTAGACTGACTCTGTGCACCCCCACCGTGTATGTTAGCCGGATTTGCATTAGCTAGCTCACAGTGCCACTAGAATCTCCTCTTATCGGGGAGAGATTAGTTTCTGGCAACCTTAGATCATGACAACCCAAATTCCTCAGAATCGTGGAAACAATGTACTACCTTTCGCTCAGTCACTCGTGCTTACTTATTCGGTTTGTCTCAGAGAGTTACACAGAATAAACAGTCTGGGCGTTTCAATAAGTATTTATTGAACAGTTGTTATTCTAGTGTTAAATATATGTGCTGTAGCAACCAGCAGACAATAGCAGAGATATATTATCAGCAGTACGATAAAAGTGAAGGGATAGAACAGTTCTACCATATTGCAATAATCATGAATACATACATGAATATAAAAAGCATTATGAAAAGTGTGCGTACTCCTACGATGCCTAACTAGATGTACCTGAGTGTACCTAGCATATGTGTAGGTCTAAAAGCCTAAAAGCCAAGAATCCTTCTAGGATTTAGTCGAACCCCCATACCTGAATAGAGAGAGTGTGGGGCACTGTCCTGGTCTCGAGTTGGACACCCCGCAAGGGCTGTGTTAGACCGCTGTCAGCTGGAGCGACTGCATGCAGGAGCCTCAGCGTCTCTGGTCAGTGTGTCAGCATGGAAGTCTCGGTTCCCTCTTTCTTACCGTGGCAAGATGTGGTGTATTTATACCCTAAAGTATCTCGTCCCTCAGTATGGTTTGTATTGGTCTTTGTTGGATATGAGGAAGACGTCAGGGGTGAACTTTGTACATACATATTATGCGGGAGATGTAGCTGGTGAATGCTCATGCATAATTTATGAGTACATTGTAGGCCTGTGTTCGGGAAAAACCCTGCAGTGTTCTAACCACAGACTAGATAACGTTCAACCCTCAGAGCTCGTTATGTACTGTAGGGAACTAATATAGGTGAAAGATCATGCCTATATTAGGGTATAGAAGATCATGACCATAATAGGGCATAGATGATTATGAACAAAATAGGGCATATACGATTATGACCATAATAGGGCATATATGAACGCGTCTATATTAGGGCCTCTATATGAAACATAACAAAAGGGGACACATGTCAATGCAATCCACCAAGAGATGTGTTCTACATCTTACATTTTGACTGACACAACACCAACAATCACTGTCATCACAGTTCAGATTACAGCCCAACTTACATGTAGGGACACCTTCAGCTACACTAGTGGTAGACCTGTCCACTTTTCACACAGCGAGTACCTCCAAAACAATATCTGACTATGTGAATGCCCAAAGGGATATGGCCACATCTTGCAGGAGCAGCCCTGAGAGTAGTTCATACAGCATATGTGTGAAACAGCAACACTACTGTCTCCTACCTAGCTGCTGTACCTGCCACACCTACTTGCGTAAGTCGAACAGGGCACACATCAACAACACAATGAGCACAGAATGGGCCTGATTCACAGAACTAACGTACGTCAAAATCCTAAACTTACAACAATTTTGGTATTCACAGAATGAACTTACACATTTGGGTATTCACAGAATGAACTTACAACTATTTTGGTATTCACAGAATGAACTTACACATTTGGGTATTCACAGAATGAACTTACACCAATTTGGGTATTCACAGAATGAATTTACACATTTGGGTATTCACAGAATGAACTTACACATTTGGGTATTCACAGAATGAACTTACTCATCCTAACCTTATGTCCGCACTCGGGCCGGAATTTCCGGCCCAGTGGCGGACATAAAGTTAGGATGAGTAAGTTCATTCTGTGAATACCAAAATTGTTGTAAGTTCATTCTGTGAATACCCAAATGTGTAAGTTCATTCTGTGAATACCAAAATTGTTGTAAGTTCATTCTGTGAATACCCAAATGTGTAAGTTCATTCTGTGAATACCAAAATTGTTGTAAGTTCATTCTGTGAATACCCAAATGTGTAAGTTCATTCTGTGAATACCCAAATGTGTAAGTTCATTCTGTGAATACCCAAATGTGTAAGTTCATTCTGTGAATACCAAAATTGTTGTAAGTTTAGGATTTTGACGTAAGTTAGTTCTGTGAATCAGGCCCTCTGTGCGTAAACAACAAGTATGTGCATGAGCCAAGCAAAGTAGACAGTGATAGATGCACATTGTGTAGTCAGACATTCATCACTGTGAGTTGCTCAGCCCTATCACACATTGACATGTGTACTCATTGGAGAGTCCATCACAACACTGTTCTGTGTACATGCCCAGCAATATCACAAGTGACATGTGAGGGAGTACATGCCAATGTTTTCAATCATATACACCAACATGGCATGTGTAGTCAGCAGTGGGGTAAAGGTTACATTGGCATTGTGTGCACAATCTTGTGCCATGATTCATGTGTCTACTGTGCACTGTTGATAACTGGCCATTGGCCATTCACACAGCATGATGTGTCCATAGGTGCTGTCAAAGTGCTCCGCCACACAAATCACGGTCACTGACTCCAATGAATGGCAGCCATATCGCGGTGGCGACCGCCTGGTCCTTGCGGTGGGTCACCGCCAATGCCAAAGCCAGACTCGCGGTAGTGATATACATATAGTACAATGGTGGTTGGCATGCTCCGCCACACAAATCACGGTCACTGGCTGCAATGTATAGCAGCCATATCGCGGTAGCGACCGCCTGGCCCCTGCGGTGTGTCTCCGCCAAAGCCAGACTTGCGGTAGTGATATACATATAGTACAATGGCAGTTGGCATGCTCCGCCACACAAATCACGGTCACTGGCTCCAATGTATAGCAGCCATATCGCGGTAGCGACCGCCTGGCCCCTGCGGTGTGTCACCGCAAATGCCAAAGCCAGACTCGCGGTAGTGTAATACATATAGTACAATGACGGTTGGCATGCTCTGCCACACAAATCACGGTCACTGGCTCCAATGTATAGCAGCCATATCGCGGTAGCGACCGCATGGCCCCTGCGGTGTGTCAATGCCAATGCCAAAGCCACACTCGCGGTAGTGATATATATATGTTTATGGACAAATGGCGGTTGGCATGCTCTGCCACCCCAATCACGGTCACTGGGTCCAATGTATAGCAGCCATATTGCGGTGGCGACCGCCTGGCCCCTGCGGTGTGTCACCGCCAATGCCCATGCCCTTACAGCCAATGGGAACCGCAATCGCGGTAGCCTAATGCAATTTTGAAAATCGCGGTAGGCGTGCTCCGCCACCGCGGGCCGGTCATTGGATGCAATTGAAAGATGCACAACCATGGTAGCGACCACCTGGCCCCTGCGGTGTATCACCGCCAATGCCAAAGCCCTTACAGCCAATGGGAACCGCAATCGCGGTAGCCTAATGCAATTTTGAAAATCGCGGTAGGCGTGATCCGCCACCGCGGGGCCGGTCATTGGATACAATTGAAAGATGCATGACCACGGTAGCGAGCGCCTGGCCCCTGCGGTATGCCACCGCCAATGCCCAAGCCCTTACAGCCAATGGGAACCGCAATCGCGGTAGCCTAATGCAATTTTGAAAATCGCGGTAGGCGTGCTCCGCCACCGCGGAGCCGGTCATTGGATGCATTTGAAAAAAGCAGACCTGGAACACCAATTGCAGCAGCATAGAACCACTGAAACTACCCCAGGGGGCTAAATATGTGTGGGAGAGAGCCTCACATTTCCACTGCTTCCAGACACTGCTGCCTGACACCCCTCACCACCAACTGCTGCTGCTCCTGTCTCCAGACACTGCTGCCTGACACCCCTCACCACCAACTGCTGCTGCTCCTGTCTCCAGACACTGCTGCCTGACACCCCTCACCACCAACTGCTGCTGCTCCTGTCTCCTGGACCCAGTGATGGCAAGGACTGACAAGATCAGGGCCCGGCCCTTCACCACAGAGGAGCTGGAAGTCATGGTGGACGAGGTGCTCACACAGTATGGGAGGCTATATGGTGCTCCAGATGTCATGGCAAGTGTTTCAGAGTGGAAGTGAGAGTGAAGGGAGTGCACACATGAAGTTGATCTGCTGCAGTATGTGCCTGAGAGTGTGGGGTTGTGTCATACACTGCCTAGCATGCTGACTCCAGGGGAAAGGGGTGTGTAGCCTATTTTTCACGTTTCCCTGGCTGCACATCAGAATGGGATGGACATGCATTGTTTTTTCTGCCATACAGTGACACAGCAATTTGGTCAAGCGGGAGTCCGGACAGAAATTGCCTGTGTGAATGGATGTGTGGGTCCATGATGTTCTTCACAGGCTCATCTGTGACATTAACAAGGGTATATGTCCAGAGGGTACTGATGGAAGTGTGTCTGACTCACAATTGCCACCATGTATAGGTCAGCACTATGCACAGGACTTAAATGCCAGAGGGTGACACTCTTGGTGGTAATCCACCTATGACACAGCAGATTGTTGTACTTTTGTACAGAGCCCCTTCCATTTTCATCAGCATGTGTACTGACTCGCATGTGTAGGCACTGTTTACGCTCTCATATTGTCCCTGCATGTGATATTTCTGAAGCCCCACGTTGGACCTCAGTGTGAGCCCACCTGTCCTGCACAGTCACTGCCCAATCTGACAAGGACACATCACTGAATGTACAGAGTGAAACATATGGGTTGTCTGCTAGACTATCCATCAAAGAGCTATCTCAGCCCTGTAGCTTGCACACGACAGACCTTGTGAGAAGGGTGTGAGATTGTAAGATCATGTCCATAAATGTGACCTCCATGACACAGTGAGCCATTCACAGGGCAAGGACATTGAGGGCTGAGCAGTGTTGGACACAGTGAGTCTGCCCCAAAACATATTTTCCAATGTAGTGTATGTCTTGCTCACCCACAAACTGGATAGCTGATGTGGGCCCCCTACACATAGCTTTCTGTGCTGGCATCCTGCATGTGTATGAGATGGGCAGGTCCTGTGTCCACCCTCATACCTGCATGCAGTTTTTGTATGATTCTCCCATGCTTATGTACTATGTGAGATGCTGTATTGTCTCTGCTAGACATATCTGTGAAGTAGTGCTGAGTTAGTATCATGCTCCTGTACTGAGAGGTATTGGTACATAACCCAGTGTCACTGAAATTTCCCCCTCTTGTCTCCCATGCCTGCAGCTCAAAGTCCACCAGCGTAAGGCCATGTGGAGGGCCATTGCATGCAAGGTGCGGGCTCTGGGTGTCTCCATCTGACGGCACACACTCTGTCACAAGAGGTGGGATGACATCTGCCGGCTGAGCAAAAACATGGCAGAGATGACGCTGGGGCGGCCCCCTCGGACTGGAAGGTTGGTGCGCAGGAGCATGACACCACTAATAGGCTGCATCTTAGCTGTGACACAGCCTGAGCTGGATGCACGTTTGAAGGAGCATCAGCAGCAAGCTGGGGGTGAGTATTCTGTGAAGGGGGACTTTGGTTGTGAGTGACTGCATGTGTTCCAAGCCTGAGCCAGTGCTGAGCTCTGTGATGTTGCTAGTGTAATGCAATGGCTTGTAAGTGGCCTCTGTGTTGGGTGCAGCTGTCATGCATTTTCCCTACCTGTACTTTCTCATGTCATTGAAGTAATGGCCCTTGACATTGCATTCCGAGTTGTGGCCTTCTGGCATCGTCTGCATTGGGGAAGTCAGGGACATCCCATGGAAGGGAACGGCAGTGTGCCTCATCTGAGTGTGCTTACATCAAGTGTGCATTGCCTGACGTCAGAATTGTGAGGACTACACATCTGACACCAATGTGCAACTGTAGTTGTGCCCCAAAGTACGACATGGTGGATGGCATGAGCTCATGGCCATTGTGGACTGATATTTAGGAGTCTGTATCTGTGTTGTCCCCTTCTGCTGCCTCCAGATGTGACTGTGGCAACATGTTGGGAGGTACATCTTTTACCCCCTCAGGGCCCTAGGTATGCTCAGAGGAATCTGTATGTCTGGTTACACGGAGCCACGGGCAGTCTATTTGGCTGTGTGGTCATCACATGGGTCACTTATGCCAAGTTTGCATGACAACACGCATAATTCGAGTTTGGAATTGAGGTTGCACAATGTTACTGCGCAGGGTGGTGTGCAACATGGGGATATAATCATCTTGTTTAGTGCTTTGCTTGCATATGATGTTTGTGTTAATGCCACTGAACTGACCCTACGTCTCTGTCTCTTGCAGCATCCACCGTGGGCACAGATGGACAGGGGACGGACACCAGTGGTGAGGCATCAAGCACGACTGCTACACACGAGCACACTGACACTGATGTGACCAGCGCCTCGGAGGGGGACAGGAGTCTGCTTGAGGAATCACAGCCAGAGACACCAACCTCAACGTCATCTGACGCCAGCGGTGACACATCTATGTTGGCGGGCACAGGGAGCGGGACTCTGCCTCCTCTTCCACCACACATTGTCCAGTGCCCACCCTCCCAACTACTTCCACTAGTGCTGAACGTGCTCGCACCAGTAAGAAGGGAAGAGTGTCCTTCACCCCAGGCACCGCTGCCCCTGCCCCTGTCTCCCCTGCTGCCCTCAGTGTTGAGGCTGTGGACCTTTTGCGCCAGTTGTGTGTGGGTCAGACAACTCGCCTCAATGCCTTCCTAGACCATGACAAAAAGTTGGCACAGGTAGTTGCCTTCATGGAGGGCATTCATTCAGACGTGGATGGGCTATACCAGACTGTCCAGCCTTTGTCCTCCACAGTGATGGCAGCCATTCAGCTGTCACAGGCTCAGGGTCCAGATCCAGTCCCTTTGGCTACCCCCCCTGCCAGTGGCTACATCTGACGATACTGACCACACACCACAGACCTCAGGCTCAAGATACAGCACACGCAGCACACAACAGCAACAGCCCAAGGGGGCCAGAACGCAGACACCATCCCCCCAAAAAATCAAAAGCCACCCCAGAGCGCAAAGGCAAAAGCCCTTCAGGTGACACTCAGGGGCATAAAGCCAAGAAGCAGGCCTCAGGCTCACATGCCTCAGAGGCATCCCCAGCCAAGGACTCTCCTGTCCCAAAAGCATCTCGCAAAGAAAAGCAGTCAGTTCCCGTTCCTGCTGTGAAGCTGGTGCCTGCTAAGGGTCCACAGAAAAAGTCCGCTAAGGCAGATTCACCCACAACTTCTACTCCCATCCAGACCCCTGTGAAGCAGGGAAAGGAGGTCAGTGTAGGGGGTTCACCTGGTAAACAGGTGGTGGAGGGGAAAAGGCAAGGCCAGGCCAAGCGTACCTCCGGATCCAGCAGGTCCCCAGAGGGAGGCCCACCGGCTGCACCTGATGCAGCTTTGGTGGAGAGTGTGCCTGCTGTGCCCGCCCCACTTACCACTCCGCCCAAGACAATAATTCCCTATCGACTACCCAAGAAGTGGAAAGGCACCCCTCCACATTCTCCCTCCCACACTGTGTCTCACAGCAGCATGACTCCACCTCCACGTGCCACCACACCACCCGGTCCAGCAAGCCCTCTGGCTCCCAAAGCCACTGATGCCTCTACCTCAGCTGGTCCTCTCTCTCCCAGGTCCAGTCCTCCAACTGGCCCAGACACTCAGCCACCTCCCAGTCAAACTGACAGCCAAGTCTGAGCCAAAGTCCCCCTCACACACCTGTCTCTCCCACAGCGGTGCCTGGACTGTCCATTGTTATCCCCCTAACTGTGTTGCTGACCATGGCAGTGTACAGTCTCACCCATTCCCTGTGCAGATTCTCATGCACACATGTGCCTACTTTTCACTTTGGAATGGCCACTGGCCTTGATGTTCATTACTGTGTTTGCCCATTCCCTGTGCAGGTTCTCATGTACCTACTCTGCACTTTGGACCGGCCACTGGCCTTCATGTTCATTACTGTGTTTGCCCATTCCCTGTGCAGGTTCTCATGTACCTACTCTGCACTTTGGACCGGCCACTGGCCTTGATGTCCATTACTGTGTTTGCCCATCCCCTGTGCAGGATCTCATGTACCTACTTTGCACTTTGGACTGGCCACTGGCCTTGATGTTTATTACTGTGTTTGCCCATTCCCTGTGCAGGATCTCATGTACCTACTTTGCACTTTGGACTGGCCACTGGCCTTGCTGTTTATTACTGAGTTTGCCCATTCCCTGTGCAGGATCTCATGTACCTACTTTGCACTTTGGACTGGCCACTGGCCTTGCTGTTCATTACTGTGTTTGCCCATTCCCTGTGCAGGATCTCATGTACCTACTTTGCACTTTGGACTGGCCACTGGCCTTGATGTTCATTACTATGTTTGCCCATTCCCTGTGCAGGTTCTCATGTACCTACTCTGCACTTTGTACTGGCCACTGGCCTTGCTGTTCATTACTGAGTTTGCCCATTCCCTGTGCAGGTTCTCATGTACCTACTCTGCACTTTGTACTGGCCACTGGCCTTGCTGTTTATTACTGAGCTTGCCCATTCCCTGTGCAGGTTCTCATGTACCTACTCTGCACTTTGTACTGCCCACTGGCCTTGCTGTTTATTACTGAGTTTGCACATTCCCTGTGCAGGATCTCATGTATCTACTTTGCACTTTGTACTGGCCACTGGTCTTGCTCTTGTCTACTTTTGATGCCTATCTGTGTAATATGTGAATAAAGACAGTTACTATCGTTGTCTGCTTTGTGAGTGTCCTTGCTAAATAAAGGGTTTTATGTGTGGTTATGCTTTAATGTGAACCATGCTCTGTATGCCACTTTAACATTGCCAATGGCTGATTTCACTTTTTCAAGATTTTGCAGAGGTGACAGGCACTTCAGTTTTTCTTGACTCTGAGGCTTGGGGGTGCAATGATGGTTGTTTGCGATGAACTACTGTTATCATAATCAATCTATGGTGATATTAGCTAAATTGTACACATGTCATGTTTGGATGCACTGCCAGCACAGAGTGGGATTCTATCCACAGGATTGCAGGCAGGCTGGCCAGGGTCCATCATGTCTGTGTGATCTTTCTTGATATGTGAACAGCAGTGTTGGGGTATGGTCATCTTGTGATGGCCAGTCATCCTAGTCACATGTGTAAATTACAATGTGTGCACTTGGGTGGGTCATGAAGTGTGCAGTGTGAAGGGGTGACTTTGTCAGTAGTGTTGATGTGTGTGTGCCCCTGCGATGGCAACTGCACACATGTGTCAACCTGGATTTGAGTGCCTGTTGGTTGGATTGGTCAGCCCTGTGCTTGTGATTGTGTGCACATGTGGGAGTTGTAGGTTGTGCACTGTGCAGTGTGTTGGTGTGTCCTTGCACTTCTGGGGGACACCTACTTGTTGTTGTTGCCAATTGTGAGTATGCAGAGTGTGTGACTGGCAAGTCAGTGTTGTGTTTTGTTGATCAGCCATGTGTCTTGATACTGTTTGTGCTCACTGTGCAGACCTGCTCAGCCGCACTGACATTGTGGGTGTGTTTTCTCATGCATTGCTGTCACTTGAGCAATTGTTTGCTGCAGTATGGCATGTGGGATGTGGAGTTGTACCATCCCCTATCTGTGCTTATGTTAACTACCTATTGTGAGTGAGCACTACATCTATTTGTGTATGGTGCACTCCTGCCATGTCCACTACTGACGTACACACCACTTCACTCTCATGTCAGCTATCCCCTTGCCAGTGTGTGTCCCTCCCCACCACTTCATTTGTTACACTATGCTTTGTGGTGCTGATCTGTGCACAGGACCAATGTGCCACTCAGGACAGTTTCCCAATTGGTTATGTGTGATTTTCTTGTACTGCTTTGCAGTCATGGTTGGTCATGTGCATTGCAACTGTTTGTGCTGCACAGTCCTCTGGTCATGTTGTTTGCACCTGGGTGTCCCAGACTTGTGCATCTGTGGGTGATGGGTAAGCTGTATGTGTGTTTGCTGTGGTACTGCTACCCTTCCTGAGTGTGATGTTGTCTGTGTGCTGTGGTGATTTGTGTTGTGGGGGTTCATGTTGTGGCACTCAGATATGTGTGCTACTGGTTTGGTTGGTATGCACACACTGCTTGTTGTGCATGCAGTGCTGTGAGTCTATGTTGCCTTGTAATTGCCTGGTGTGCAGCCCCTGATGTACAGCTGTGTTTGCAATGTGAAGGATTGGCATGTGCATCTGTTGTGTATTTGCTGTGGATATGTGCAGTGTTTGGCCTGTGTTGTCTCTTTCAGCTGACAGATGCTCTGTGTGTGATGTTCTCTTTGCATTTCATTGTGTGTGAGTTGTTTGTGCATTGTGATACATTCAGATGTGTGTTGCAAGTGTAGTGTTCATTACTTGTGTGTCTGTCACATGCACTTCGGAGTATTCTTGTTCCTGAGCTTGTTTTGAGTGCACCTTGGTGGTTTCTCCTCTCATATTTGACCTGTCACTTGTCAGTATTGTGCATGTGCATGCATGTAGTACACTATTACACCATGTTGACTTGATGGGTGGTGTGGTATGTCTGTCTGTGTTTTCTTATTGGACCATTGCTCCCAGTTTGTGTCCATGATTGTTTTGAGATGATGCACTTCTTATCTGTGTTGGGGTATGGTGTCTGTGCATTGGTCCTGAGTGATGGTGTTGTGTGATCCTGTTCTGTCTGTGATCACATTGCCTTTCCACTGTTTGTCTGCACATGTCTGGGCTTGTTGTACTTCTGTGTCTGTTGTTTGTGAAGTTTGTGTTTGGCTATTGTATTTGTGCCAGCATTGCTTCAGGCATCCCTGAGTGTGTGTGATGTTTGTGGATGCACCCCAGGGAGTGTGATTCTTTGTCAGTGTATTCACAGGACATTATTTGCACCATTCTGTGTGTTTGACACTAGTGTTGAGTGGTGCAGGTGTGAGGTGGGTGGAGGAGGGGTATGTGTGAAGGGTCCAAGTTGTGGTTGACAGTCATGGAGTGTGTCACTGGGCCCTGTGTGTTGTGCTGATGACATACACATGTCAAGTAAGTAGGTACAGATGTGTGGCTGATCACTATTTGACTTCAGACACTTCCTATCATCCCTGTGCCTAAGCATGGCTTGTATTGCTGTCTCCCTGAGTTGTTGCACAGAGATCACTGTGGTTTGATTTCACTCACTGTGCCAGCCATGTGTTATTGGTTGGCCTAAGGGTGTTGTGATCTGTTCCTTCTCTTGCATGTGATGTACAGATGCTTTGTGGCTAGCTCCTTGTGTTCCCATCACTGTCGTCCTCACTTTTGTCTTGACCATTTCTTGTCCTCCATTGCTGCTGCCATCTGGTTTGTGTGTGTGGCTGTGTGTCAGTGTGGGGTGTGTCTGGGTGGCTTGACAGGCATTATGTACAGTTAGGGTATTGTTCATATTCAGTGTGAGTGTTCATTTTGTGATTGGACTCAGTTTGCTTGACATGAGTGGAGTGTGGGTGTGGGGAGGAGGGTTGCCCTGGCCCTGTGCTTCTGTGCTGTGTGTTCCTCTTCAGCCCCACCTGCTGGGACTGTCTCCCTGGTTGTTTGGTGTGTGTGGTGCAGGGTCTGGGTTCACCTGGCTGGTTATTGTGCAGGGGGGTGCACAGGAGGAACACACAGCATGTCCCCTAATGTGGGGGGGGCAAGTGTGTGGAGGGTGGAGGTGTGGCCCTATGATCTTTGTGGACTGCCCATGCCTGGCGCTGGCCCTGCCTACTACATTGTGCGCATGTTTTCCCGCGTCTTCACCGCTGCGGTGACGTGACCGGGACATTGCATTGATTTCGCGGTTGGTGGGTTACCTGGATGTGGAGGGGTGATTTAGTGACAGGTAGGACATGTGTGGGTACACTTGGGGATGTGTTCCTGTCCCCACCAGGGTGTCTGATGTGGACAGGAACCGTATGTCAGCCCAGTAGTTGTGTGTTGTGGTTGTGTGCGGAGTTGTGTGATTGCGTACCTGCGGCGTTGTCTGTTACGGGCCATTATTTGCTGGTGGTGGAGCAGGTACAGCACCGGAAAGGCGTGTAGAGCTGGATCCATTGCGGTCGGGACCGGTGGAGGGGACCGGGAGTCTGGTTTCGCGCTCCGCTGTTGTGCTTCCGCCGTCTCTGGTTGGGTGGTTTCTCCACTGTGGTGTGACTGGCTGTTTGGGGCATCCTGATTTGTACGGCAGTCGGGACGTCATTCCGCACGGCGGTGGGTCTCTATTGGCTCCCGCCGCAGCGGTGGTGGGTGCATTTTAATGGCGGTTCATGTTGCACCGCGGCGGACGGGAAATGGGCTATGTTTGCCCATTGTAATATGGCGGGCGTGAGGACCGCTGCTGGCATGCGGAAAATGGCATTTTCCGCCAGCACCGTGGTGGTGCCTCCGCCCGCCATCCTAATGGGCCCCTAAGTGTTTGAAATCCACACTTTCCTCTCTTGCTTGTTTCATTGCAGTCTCCACCTCACTCATGGCTATGGCTGCTTCATTTAAAATAATCGGTTGTCCAAGTGGATCGTGATTAAGTGGTGCAGAACTTTGGCTGCTTTGTGAACTTTCCTTAACTACTTCAGCAGCAATGGTTTCTTCCTGTTCAATCTCATCTTTCAACATAGGCAAGTAGTTTGTTTAGACTGGACACTGAATGTGTCTTTTACAGCATTGAAAGAGTCTTCATAGCAGTCGTAGTCCCCAAATAGTTTTGATTCAGTACGCCAAGGCTTGAACAGTTACAGAAGTGCCAAATAGAAAAACTCTCTTCTGTCTGCAGTTTGGCAAGTCAGTTTTCTGTAGTTAATTAGATTTCCTTTGGTATGTCTCACCAGACAACCGTCACATCCAGCTACTGCATATTTTCCTTTTTCTATGTTTTTTATTATATTCCTTTTGTATCTATAGTGCTGAAGTACTTCATAAATGCACTTGTATTCTAGATGTGCACTCCTTGGATAGAACATATCCAACATATTTGTCTTCACAATGTCTGTACTTTCTGGGTCAAGCTCTGCTAGATACTGAATTTCTGGGAAAGAATACTCTATTCCATGTACTTACTAGACCTAGACTTACCCAAACAATTCTCCTTGACTTTGAGAAGATTCCAAGGAACAATCTTCTCTTTTGGAATTGGAGTACCATCCTTCACATTATAAGATCGATCACTTGTTCCAACTGCGTGCACTAATGTGTTCTCTTGAAACTAGAATTCTTCATTAAAGAAAGGCACAGTACTGGAAGTATGCTTCCATTCACCACTGAAAACTTTGCAAAAATTACGTCTATTCAAAAGTCTTTTCTGTTGGCTTCTTCTTCTCATAGACAACACTATTTTGTCCAGTGTTCTGATTCTGCTCAGTATCAAAATAAATACCTTCCTCTTCAGGGCAAATGCCTTATCAACTACATCCTCAACACGTTGCTTTTGTTTGACTGCTTCTCCTCTCCTTTTAGACTGTTTCATAGTTCGTATGAGATTCTGAGTTACCCTACTACGGAACATTCCGACTCAAATTTCTTTAAACTGCCTCTGTCTCCTTGTTAAAGCATCTCCTTTCTTATACAATTTATTAGTCTTCCTCTCACTTACTTTTTTCCCTTTCTTAGCTGATTTGAGACTTCCCATTTTATTAACTTGCTTTTCCTTACTTTCTAGTTTTCCACATACTTTTTAAAGAAACTTCTTAGTTCCAGCAGATCCTTTCTCTTTAACCACATTGTCCACATTCTGTCTCGTTTCTTTTTATGTAGTAAGGAGATAGTGGGCCAGATGTATGAAGATACCATTTTGTGATTTCCTAATTGCGAATCACAAGGATTTGCAATTAGGAAATCGCAAAATGAAATGTATAAAGGTGTATAGTACACCTTTTGCGATTCCTAGGGGGTCGCAAATGACCTACCTCATGAATATTAATGAGGTAGGTCGCAATTTGCAACCTCCTAGGAATCGCAAAATCACAGGGATGGTGGCCTGCTGAGATCAGCAGGCCACCATGTCTGTGATTGCTTTTAAATAAAGCAATCTTTTTTTTGTGAAGCAGCCCGTTTTCCTTAAAGGAAAACGGAATGCTTTACAAAAAGAAAAATGCAAAGTTTTCTTTTCATTTTTTAAGAGCAGGCAGTGGTCCGTGGGACCACTGCCTGCTCTTAAAAATTGTTTTACAAACATTCACAAAGGGGAAGGGGTCCCTTGGGGACCCCTTCCCATTTGCGAATGGGTTACCACCTACTTGAAGTAGGTGGTAAAATGTGAATGTTTTGCGATGGCAATTACAGTCACAAAACATTCATACATACCGATGCACGCCCCTTTCTAATACCGAATCGCGAACCCATTTTGCGATTCGGTAACAGTTTACCGAATCGCAAAATTGGGTTTGCTACATCGGAAAAGCGTGTTCTGCGAATCTGCTCATTTGCGAATGCAAAAAGGCTTGATACATCTGGCCCAGTATCCCTTCTTCTGTTTCTTTCTTCTTTGTGTTTTATTAAACATTTTAGGTATCTATTTTTGAGTAGAAGTAGAACACTGCAAACAAAAAAATATATTAGGTTTTTTATTATATCACATAAAATTACATAATTTGACCATTTAATTTCCTATACAAATACCTATGGCCTACCTTAAGAGTTACTTATATGTAGTAGAAGAGTACTTTAAGACCTGACAAAGGCTTTTAAATGCTAAGTGGACATAGCAATAAAACTGCACAAACAGCCTCAGCACTAGCAGGCCTGACAGATGAGTAAACAGCTACTTGTCTGGATGGGTGAGTTGCTTGTCTCAGTGCTTGAGCTTCCTGAAGTAAGAATGTCAGTATAAGAGTTCCTCTCTTAGTAACTCTATGGATATGTAAATATATATGCAAGTGGCTCTATGAATAGCTTAGTAGCTGTCTTAGTTAGTGTTAGGGTATCTACCTGTGTGTGAACTAGCTCTGGTATTGCTGCATATATAAGAGCTGTGTGTAGTGAATATCTAACATTCTCTGTTGTTGTCTGACAGGATGTGTGACTGCCTTTGAGCTTTTAAAAATAAGTGTGAGTTACAGTATGGGCGAGACACTGGGTGTATGTGTCTGTAAGTGTGCATGTAACTCACTGAAATGTCGAAATATATCTCTTACCTTTTATACGTATTGCACCGTGTCCTATGCCTACCTTCAGCCTGCCTTAAGGGTGACTTGTATGTAGCACAAGAGTAGTTTGATGCCTAACAAGGGGTTTAAATATCACTAAACGTGGGAGCAAAACTGCACACACAGGCTCTACAGTAGCAGGGCTAAGACGTTTCTAAAAAGCTACTTGTCTGGATGCGTGACTTGGTTGGGCCAGTACTTGAATACATGTCTGAGTGACTGTTTCAGTCCCTTTATTGGTGTCTGAGTGTTTGTGTAAGCAAATTAGTGTAAGAGTAGCTCTCTTAGTAACTCTATGGATATGTCAAACTATATGCAAGTGGCTGTATGGATAGGTTACTGGCTGTGTTAGTTAGTGTTAGAGTATTTAACTGTGTGTGAAACTGCCTGCATTACTGCTGGATACAGAAGAGCTGTCTGTGTGTTAGTGAATCTTTAAGTGCCTCTGTCACTAGGTGTATTAGTGGCTCTATCCCTTTACACATAGGTATATGAGTACCACTATTGGTAGGAGACTACATCTATAACTGGACACATGGGTTTTGAAGTGTGCATGTAACTCAATCAAAGTTGAAACAACATGTCTTTTGTTTTAAGCTTATTACTTCCAGCCTTAAGGCCTACCTATAGTCTATCACAGGAGTGACTTGTATGTAGTAGAAATGAGTTTAAGGCTCACCACCATAATTTGAATGTCAATTCGGCCTAGCAGGAAAACTGTGTACACACGCTCTACTGTAGCAGGCCCAAGACATGTTTAAAGGTCTATTTGTCTGGATGGATGACTTGTTGGTGTCAGTTCTTTACTACATACCTGAATGAGGGCCTCAGTGACTCTATGGGTGTGTCAATGGATATGTAAGTAACTATGTTGATATATGTCTGGGTCTGTTAACTACTATACGGGACTCTCAATCTGTATGTAACAAGCTTCATAGATTGCTTGCTGGCTGTGTTAGTGAGTTTTGGGGTATTTACCTGTGTGTGCAATGGCCTGCATTACTGCTGGATATATAAGAGCTGTAAGTGTGTGTGTGTGAATCTTTAAGTGCCTCTGGCACTGTGTGACTAGTTGTATTAGTGGCTCTATTCTTTTATACATAGGTATGTGAGTTCCAGTTTGGGTAGGAGACTGGATGCAAACTGGACATATTGGTCTAGAAGTGTGCATGTAACTCAATGAAACGCCAAAGAACATGTCCTATCTTTTAAGCACATAGCTCCTTGCCCTATGGCCTACCTACAGCCTACCTTATGGGTGACTTATATGTAATTCAAGAGGCGTATAAGGCTTAGCAACATGTTTTGAATGTAAAATCGGCCTGGCAGGAAAACTGCATACACAGGCTCTACAGTAGCAGTCCTGAGACATGTTTAAAGGCCTAATTGTCTGAATGGGTGACTTGTTAGTGTGAGTTCTTTAATGCATATCTGAAACAGTGTGTCAGTCCCTATATGGGTGTGTCATTGGAAAATTAAGTAAGTATTCAGGTGTATGTCTGACTCTCTTAGTTACTGTATGAGAGTCTCAATCTGTATGTAAGGAGCTGCATGGACTGCTTGTTGGCAGCGTTAGTGAGTTTAGGGGTATTTACCTGTGTATGCAACTGCCTGCATTACTGCTAGATACATAAGAGCTGTATGTGTGTATAAGTGAATCTTTAAGTGCCTCTGTCACTTTATGACTAGGTGTATTAGTGGCTCTACCCTTCTATACATAGGTATGTGAGTTCCAATATGGGCAGGAGACTGGATGTATAACTGGACATATGGGTCTGGAAGTACACTTGTAACTAAGTGAAATGTCAAAGAACATGTCTTATCTTTTAGGCACATAGCTCTTTGCCCAATGGCCTACCTACAGCCTACCTTAGGGGTGACTTATATGTGGTTGAAGAGGAGTATAAGGTTTAGCAACATGTTTGTCAAATTGGCATACCAGGAAAACTGAATACAGAGGCTCTACAGAAGCAGGCCTGTGACATGTTTAAAGGACTAATTGTATGGATGGGTGACTTGTTAAGGTGAGTTCTTTAATGCATATCTGAAACAGTATATCAGTCCTTATGTGGATGTGTCATTGGATATGTAAGTAAGTATGTTGGTGTATGTCTGACTCTCTTACTTACTGTATGAGAGTCTCAATCTGTATGTAAGGACCTGCATGGATTGCTTACTGGTTGTGTTTGTGGGTTTTGGGGTATTTAACTGTGTGTGCAACTGCCTCTGTTACTGCTGGATACATAAGAGATGTCTGTGTGTGTGTGTGAGTGAATCTTTTAGTGCCTCTGTCACTGTCTGACTAGGTGTTTTAGTGGCTCTATGCTTTTATACATAGGTATACGAGTTTATGTATGTGGAGGGGGCTGGATGTATAACTGGACATATGGATCTGGAAGTGCGCATTTAACTCAATGAAACATCAAACAACATGTCTGATCTTTTGAGCTCATAGTTCCCTGCCCTATGGCCTACCTACAGCCTACGTTATGGGTGACTTATATGCAGCTGAAGAGGAGTTTAAGGCTTAGCAACATGTTTTCAATGTCAAACCGGCCTAGCAGGAAAACTGCATACACATGCTCTACAGTAGCAGGCACGAGACATATTTAAAGGGCTAATTGTGTGGATAGGTGACTTGTTAGTGTCAGTTCTTTAATACATATCTGAAAGTGTGTGTCAGTCCCTATTTGGGTGTGTCATTGGATATGTAAATAAGCATGTTGGTGTATGTCTGACTCTCTTAGTTACTGTATGAGAGTCTCAATCTGTATGTAAGGAGCTGCATGGATTGCTTGCTGGTTGTGTTAGTATTGGGATATTTAACTGTGTGTGTAATTGTCTCCATGTGTGCTGGATACATAAAAGCTGTATGTGTGTGAGTGAATGTTTAAGTGCATCTATCACTATGTGATTATGTGTATTCATGGTTCTATTCTTTTACACTTAGGTATGTGATTTCCAGTATGGGTGTGAGACTGGATGTATAACTGGACATCTGGGTCTGCAAGTGTGCATTTAGCTAAATCTAACTTGAACCAACATGTCTCATCTTTTAAGCTCATAGCTCCATGCCCTATGGCCTACCTACAGCCTATCTCAGGAGTGACTTATATGTAGTAGAAGAGGAGTTTAAGGCTTAGGAACATGTTTTGAATCTCGACGCAGCTTAGCTGGAAAACTGCATATACACGCTCTACAGTACCAGGCCAGAGACATGTTTAAAGGACTACTTGTCTGGAGGAATGACTTGTAAGTGTCAGTTCCTCAGTACATACCTAAATGAGTGCCTCAGTGCCTATCTGGGTGTGTCATTGGATACTGCACGCAGCCACCGGTGATTCCAGGGACTTCAGTCCCCAGATTGCTTTGCGCCAGGAGGCGCTGTCGCTGCTTCCCACGCCCGGAGGCGCTTAAGAATCATAGCGCGGCTCCCACAGCGCGGCTCCCGCAGCGCGGGGCGTGCCCAGGCAAAGCCCGGGCCAAGGGCGGGCCCATCTGCGCCCGTCAGCGGCAGGAAGAGGCAGGGCAGGGCCTGGTCTCTTGGCTCCTGGATTTGGACACCCGCACGCCTCTACTACTGGCCTGCTCCTCTTGCTCAAGTAAGCACACTCTTTTTTATGTAATTTAATTCCACTGGAATGGCGGCAAATCTGAAATCACTGGGGGGAAAGCGGCTACACCAAAAACCCTGACAAACTCCACACTTGATTGTTTTCTTCTTCGGGCTGCAAAGGCTATTGATAAGGAGATCCAGGTCGCGGAACGCCGGTTATCTGTGGGAGGGGGCTCTGCTGGTCCTATCACTGACCCATCTGTTGTGGCTGATGTACAGGCTGCCCAAACGAATGACACTGGTCAAAATAATCATGCATCTACCAGAGGTCTATTTGTTTCACCTCCCGCCCAGCAGCATTGTTCCTCACCTCCAGTTTTACCAGTACGCGAAACCACAGTTAAAAGGAAAAAAAAGGTAAAACACTTGGAGCCTACACGGTGTACACGGACTAGATCCAGGAAAAAGTTTCAGGACCTAAGCCCAGAAGCCCCCGCTGAAACACTACAAAGATCACCCCCTACAAATGGCGCCAACTCAATTTTGCCTTCCCACCCCGAGGAACTATCCCCGCAAATCAACGTGGCACTAACATCTTTTTTAGAAGAAACTATTGCCAAGAATTTTTTACCTATCCTAGCCAGACTTGATAAACTGGAGTCAACTATGGAACTAATGCATACTTTGGTTGCTGATATATCATCAGGGGCTGGGGCTAAAAGGAAAGTGTTGGATGGGGGGGCAGATCACGGGAGGGTACAAACCCTGGTGAGGGGTCCTCAGTAATACACGTCGATCCGTTAACCTGTTCTGTGAACAATGGTCCTCCTAGAAATGTCGCTAGTGTAGAATCACAAAGGCACTCAGGGCCATCGTGTACTAGACACCAGGGGAAAGCAAGCTTGCCCCCTAGCAAAACCAGGCCTAGTCCCTCACCTGCGACCACTACTGGGAACATGGTAGGTTCCAACCAACAAACACCCTCCATAATGTTGCACAAAAATGGACTAGTTAATCGAGATGACAAGGCGACTCTCCATCTTCCACCTGAGTGTTGCCCCTACGTGGCAATTCTCACTAATGTTCCCCCGTTGCAGGAAAACCAAAATGAATCACAGAACCAGTTGAAGAACAAAGTTTGTCACTGGCTATTACAGAATACAAATTTTTCAAATACGAATTATCATGATATTCTGTTCCTAAGGCGGGTAAGCTGGGTTGGCCCGCTATGTAAGTCCTTTTCTGAAGACTGTATTGTCATAAACTGTAGATCCCCGATCCTAGCTAGTCAGCTGCTTGGTTGGAGGTCACACTTAACAAACCAGAGGCTGGGCCTAGGGATCAACATTCTACCGCTTGGGTTTTTCTATAGGCATCTTGAATGCAGAGGGGGGAACACTCTGGTCACTAAGCCACCTAGTAAGAAGCCCTCTATGCGCCAGGAAGTCCCCCTTCTGGAAATAAGAAATAGATACCAACTACTGAGCGATCTAGATTCCCAAGACTGACTACCCATAGTACCTTCTCCCCCACTAACCATTCCTGAGGGACCATCCGCCATGCAGTCTGATGAACCTCCTGAGATCTATATTAATAATGATATTGCCCCAAGCGACTTAGTAATTAAGAATTGTCACCATTACCAACAACTAGAGCCCGAGGGAGGAATTAACATCAAAGGACACACCCAGGGACCTATATTAGAACTCCAGGACCTGAAAATCTTATCCTGGAACGTTGCGGGCATAAAGTCCAAGTTAATTGACCCTGACTGGTGCAAGCTAGTGGATGATTTCCATCTATGCCTACTGCAGGAAACCTGGGCGGTAGGACGTGTTCATAGGGTGGGATTCACCACATACAGCATCGAAGCCAAGCAGTCAATAGTTGGCCGCCCAGCTGGTGGTCTTCTAATCTGGGTGCAAAACCAAGGTTTTACACCTCGGCTCTGAGGAAATACTTGGGCTGGAACTGTTCTCTTTGAAAGGGAATATTCAAGTTAGGTTATTTAACATCTATAATCGTTTCAATAGTCCCCATAAGTTATCTGGCACAATAACAACGCTAACTAACTATCTTGATACAGCCAAGGGGAATCACCGACTCATAGTTGCAGGTGACCTCAACACAACTTTTGAACCTGTTGATTATATACAGGACCTAATATCAGATGGAGATAAAGCTAGAGGGATTGCGAAGCTCCAGACACCACCCATTAAGAAATGCACCAGGGTGGGGCAACAGGTCTTATCACTTACTATTACTTATGGGGTCCGAGCATGCAACGGTCGGACAGATTCTGACAGAGAAGCATGCCATACGTTTAAGAGGGGGGTTACTAAGACCAGGATTGATTATATCCTCGTCGATCTTGAACTCTGGACTAGTGTTAAAAATATGGTCGTATTAATCCGGGAAGATAGCGACCATAATGCCCTGGCTCTCACGCTGTTCGGCACAGCCCTATTGTATGGACACCCCTGGCCCAAGAGCACCCCAGTAATCACTAGTAACAACAACAAAAGAGTTAAATGGCCTATGATACTGGCTGATCCAACTGCTCTTCCTAAAATATATTCTGAGGTCGAGCAGACTCTCCCTGTTCTGAGTAATACCGCTACCAGTATAGATGACATCATGGCCATATTCCTGCAACTGACCACCACAATAAGACCATTCTTTAACAAACAATGTAATGAAAATCTACTCGAACGGAGAACTGCTCCATGGTTCAATAAGGCCTGCAAAAAAGCCAAGGATGACCTAATTGTGGCGGTAAAGTTGAAATCTCCTATAGACATCAAAAATAGCAGGAAGTTGTATAAACTGGCACAAGCTAAGGCAAAAAGGGACTGGGAGTCAGAAACTGGCGCTCGCTTGTAGAGGCATAGAAGCAAAAGAATAGTCAATTGTTCTGGCACCTTCTGTCAAAAGGGTCTCCCAACTTGAAAACAGAAACTGACTTCCATATACAGCCCCATGTGTGGGAGGAGTATTTTGAGCAGTTATATGCAGGACAATGGGTTCCCTATGACCCAGGCCCACAAATGACATCTTTAGATTTAGCAATAACTGAGGAGACTGCTATTACCCTAGACGAAACCACCCTAGCTATAAAATCATTTCAGAATGGGAAAGCCCCGGTCCTAGATAAGCTCCCGGGAGACATGTACAAGGCTGAGCCTATAATATGGGGACCTCTGCTCCAAGTGGTTTTCAATGCCATCATGTGTGGTGGTGAAATCCCGGCGACCTGGAGGGGCGCCAAGATTATCCCTATCTATAAAAAGGGAGATAAAGGGTCTCCCGGAAACTATAGGCCTATCAGCCTTATAGATGTCTCCAAAAAATCTTCTGCAAAATTATTTTAACCAGGATCCAAAACTGGATCGAGGAAAATAATGTCTTGTCAAATTTACAGGCAGGATTTAGGGCCTCTGCAAGTACCACAGACCAAGTTTTTAGATTTCTTCTGTTAATTTGGAAGGAAGTGACCATCAGAGGAGGCCACTTTTATGTTGTGTTTGTGGACTTAAAAACGGCCTTCGACTCTATAGATCGCACCCAACTTTGGCTAGGCTTGAGTGAACTAGGACTCCCATCATATTTACTTAATATCCTGATCCGTTTACACCATGACACATATGCAAAGGTCAGGTGGAACTCTGATGGTAGTCTTTCAAAAGATATATCGGTTCGTAAAGGTGTACGCCAAGGTTGTGTCCTTGCCCCAACATTATTTACCCTTTACATTAATGGGCTAATAGGAGAGTTGTACCATTGTGGTGGCGACCCCCCAAAATTAGCAGGCAGTGTAGTGCCCTGTCTGCTTTTCGCAGACGACACGCTACTCATTGCCAGAACACCCAAGGGGATCCAGAACCTTCTGAATAAATTTGACAAAGCCTGCAAGGAGAGGGGGCTAGAAATAAACTGCTCCAAGACAAAATACATGACATTTAACCCCTATAAATCCCACAAGGGTATACTTATGCTGGATATGCAAACCTTGGAGCAGGTTAAGGCATTTGATTATTTGGGAGTACGCATTAGCGACAGGACGGTCGGGACACCACAAATTGAGAAGAGTACTCTGACCCTCCAACATGCCAATTGTGCAATAGTCCGGAGGGCCAGGGCGTCTCCATACCGGCCGATCTCGCCCATTCTGGAACTTCATAGGGCTAAAGGCCTAGGAGCAGCCCTTTATGGGGCTATGCTATGGGGGCTGGAAAATTTGAAGGACTCAGCCCTTACTGAAAATAAATTTATTAGGGCAATCCTGAACCTACCTGTGAATACTCCCCTTCTGCCGCTTAGACTCGATCTTGGTCTAAAACCTATAAACCACTTTGCTATTCTTAGGGCTCTCCTGTTTTGGATTATGATATGGACTAGTAACACACAGGTCCCGGTGAAGGAGGCCCTGGAAGAGTTGATTGTTCTGCATAAACAAACAGGTCGTATTAAGTGGTTCAACATGATCAAGGATTGGTTTTTAAAATTAGGGTTGGGGTGTATCTGGGAGGAGCCAGGGTCTATAATAAAACCAATGGTTCCCCTTCTTAAAAAAAGGTTTTGGGAGTATATGGACTTACAAAGTTTAGAAGGTAATGCACATGGCACTTTAACCTCTAGTTTTTTAAACTTTAAAGGATGGTTTTTGCTTTCGAAATGTTTTTGGATGACATCGAACCCCCCCAGGCAAGAGCCCTGTATATTCAATTCAGATACGGAGCTCTCCCTTTAAATTCAAGAAGAAGCACCTGGGAAAATGCGTCTGTAACACCACTGTGCCCTACATGTCACACTTCTCCCGAGACCCTTGATCACTTTCTCTTTTTTTGTCCCTCTTATGTTGACCTTCGGAAAACCTGGATAATTCCTGTCTGCCATTTATTATCTTTCACACGCCCCAGTGAAGCTCTACATATTTTTTGGTCAGACACCACAAGGTGGCTTGTATTTGCAATCTCGAGATTTCTGCTCATTGCCTGGTGGAAGAGGTCAAAAATGATTAAAATTGCTTCTGAGAACTTGATTTGATAACACACATCAATCTGGCCTCAGGGAATTGAACTATGTATTTTATATTTTTAGACGCTGTGATAGTTTGTTTTAAAATACAATTTTCTTATGAAATACTGCATTGAAAATGTTAATTGTTTTTATGTTTATGGATTGTTTTTATGATGTAAATGATCATATTTTTGATCGAATAAAGAAATATATATATATAAGTAAATATGCTGATACATGTCTGGGTCTCTTAGTTACTCTATGACACGCTCAATCTGTATGCAAGGAGTTGCAGAGTTTGCTTGCTGGCTGTGTTAGTGACTTATTGGCGTATTTAACTGTCTGTGCAACTGCCTCCATTACTGCTGGTTACATAACAGGTGTATATGTGTGTGAGTGAATTTTGAAGTGCCCCTGTCACTGTGTGACTAGGTGTATTAGTGGCTCTATCCTTTTACACATAGGTATGGGATTTCCAGTAGGGGTAGGAGACTGGAAGTATAATTGCACATATGGGTCTGCAAGTGCGCATGTAACTCAATCAAACTTGAAACAACATGTCTTATCTTTTAAGCTTACAGCTCCCTACCCTATGATCTACTTACAGCCCATCTTAAGGGGTGACTTATATGTAGTAGAATAGGAGTTTAAGGCTTAGCAACATGTTTTGAATATCAAGTCGGCCTAGCAGGAAAACTGTAACTGTATGGTTTGCTTACTGGCTCTGTTAGTGACTTTTGGAATGTGTAACTATATGTGCAAGGAGCTTGGTTGCCTCTAGATACATAAGTGATCTATGGGTGAGTAAGTGGGTGTATAAATGGTTCTGTCTTTGTGACACTGGATGTATTAGTGACTCAATCCTTTTCTAAATAAGTATCTAACTTGCAGTATGTCTGGTACACTGAAGCTTCTACTATACATTTCGGTCTGGCAGTGCGCGTATGACTCACTAAAATTTCAGAGCACATGTCTTACCTTCTAAGCACATAGCACTCTGCCCTGCAGCCTACTTACAGACTAACTTAGGAGTGACTTATATTTAGTAAAAAGCAAGTTTGAAGCTTGGCAAGCACTTTAAAATACCAATTCTACCTAGCAGTAAAACGTCACACACAGGCTGTGCAGTAGGAATCTTGGGGCATATTAGCAAGAAGAGGCGATAATCATCGCTAACCCTGCTTAGCGTGATTTTTTTTATTGCCGGCTATCGCTGGAATATATCGTCACGCTAACGCTGTATTAGCAACGATTAGCGCTATGGCGATGAATATTCCAGCGATAGCGGGGGAAATGGGCCAACATCGCTGAAAAACCAGCGATGTTGCATGGAGAAGGGAGAACACCTTGCTGATACGACCCTGTGGTCGTATCAGCATAATCCACCCCCCATGTTAGGTATGGCTAACACCTGCTAATTGCAGGTGTTAAATAAATGGCGATGACCTCGGTTAGCGCGACTTTTCACGTCGCTAACTGGGGCCATGGCCACCTTGCTAATAGGCGATAGGCCTGTTAGCGGGTGTTTCCCAGGTTTGTTCGTCGGGAACGCCCACTTTGCATGTCATTAGCGATAAATATCGCTGACATGCAAAGCGGTAAAAAACGGGCGCTAATGCCCGAAAACTGTCTCTAACTGCTGTTAGAGACAGTTTGCTGATAGGGCGATAAGAATATCGCCGCTTTAGCGGCAAAAGTGCCGCTAAAGCGGCGATAGTGCCCTTGCTAATATGCCCCCTTGAGACATATTCAAATGGCAGCTTGTCTGAATAGGTCACTTCCTTCTGCCAGTATTTGAGTACATATTTGAGTGAGTATACTATTTCCTGTGTGCATGTCTCACTCTGTATGTAAGTAACTGTGTCACTATATGAGTTGCTGGTTTAGAAACTATTTTAATCTCTAAATGTGTATGCAAGCAGCTGTATGAATTGCTTACTACCTCTGTTAGTGACTCAGGGAGTTTATTACTGTGTGTGCAAGGGGCTCAGTTACTGCTCAAGACATAAGTACTGTGACAATCTGTGAGTGAATGTGTAAGTGCCTTTGACTGTGTCTGAGGTCATGTATAAATGGCTCTATAGTTTTCTAAATAGGTATCACAGTGAGTGCATAGATAGATAAGTGGATGTCTAATTAGTTTTATTGCTCTCTAAGAATCTATCTAGCTCACTAAAAATTCAAAAGACATATTTAGCCATTTAAACACATATCTTCCTACCCTATTACCCACCTACAACTTACATTATGGGTGATTTATATTTAATAAATGGAAAGTTTAAGACTTTGGAAAGCATTGTAAATGTCAATTCAACATAGCAGTGTAAACCGCAGACACAGGTTCTGGAGTAGCACCCCTTACACATATTTGAATACCTTCTTCTCAGTGTTGCACAATCAGACATGCAGTACATCTACTAGCATATCATTTACAAATCCCAGCAGATCTACTGCATCAAACTACACCCTTACAAATAAATTTAATATACCAATTGTGGATAAGCCAACAAAACTATAAGTAGGTGTCACGATTCCAACATGCCTCGGGAGGGACAGGAGCATAAAAGTGACTGGTGGACTGTGCCCCCTGAAACCAGTCCTTTCCTCTCTTTCCAGCCGGATGACTGGAATACATGTGGGAACGCAAGAGACGACGAGGACACCGTATATTTTGGACCAGGTCCCTTTAACTGGGAAGATATCACGGAGGACGCCGCCCCCAGAACTGACGTCATCTCCAGCAGGCCAATGGGAGCCGAGGAAAACCATGACGAGGGAGAGCCAGGACCCGGAAGGAAGGAAGTCGTCGGAGAACGCGAGGAGTTCCTGGAGTCCCGAGCCGAACGACCAAAGGAGGAACGAGCGGTGCTGCTCTCAACGTCGAGGAGAGAACAGGATTCGAGTGAGCCAGGAGGCCAACGGCAAGGTGCAGCGCCCCGCCATGCTCCTGGAGGAGCGTTGCTGAAACAGGTACGGGAGCGTATTACAGGGTGGATGGGGAGGAGGGTGAACGCTAGCAAATAGACACCTCCTGTTATCCCCTCACGTTACCCGGTTCCCAGCACTGTCACTCACAGTAGTAGGTTTTCGTTTGCAGCATCGGTGCTCCCTCACTCCCTCCCTATTTTGCTTTGATATATGGCATTAGCCCTCACGATTCCTTCCATTTCTCTTCTCTTCTCTTCCTGAGTGCCCGGGGATACCAGAGGAATGGGGAGACGTAAGAGAAAGGATACGAAGGAAGACGCCTGTGGAGTATAACAGGACTGAGACAAGCGCCTGTGGAGCACAACAGGACTGAAAGAAAAGAGTGTTGTTTTGGGTTTTTTCAACTCTGGCATCCCGCAAGAAAAGAGTTTATGCAATAAAACCGAGTCTTGCTAGACCCCGTGTTCAGCCTGATCCTTGCCTACCGTCACACGTGGTGGAGAATGCGGGCAAACCTTCCATTGATACGGATATAATGGACACCATCATAGAGCACTTGATTGCGGGACAATAGAAGTTAGGATGGGCAGTAGAACGGCAAATGAGTGCGGCCCAAGCTGACAGAGACATCTTCAAAGACAGTTAGGCCGCCCAATTGGGGGAGCTACAGAAGCTGGCTACTGAACAGACCGCAGTCCGGACCAGGGAAACCTGAGGTGTTCCTACTCCAGGACCCACGGGTGTATCCCTCCAGAAATATGTGGCTGGGGAGGACCCCGACGCCTTCCTTCTCAATTTTGAGAGAGCAGCAAGGGCCTGCGGGGAGGCCTTTAGAGAAATGGCCCTTCTTCCTGGCACCCTTATTGACGGGCGAAGCCCAGGCTGCCTATCAGGTGGCCAACAGCACAGGCAATACGCCTTATGGCGAGATCAAGACTATAATCCTTGATCATCTAGGTCTGGTGCTGAGGCATTTCGAGTTCGCTTCCGGAGGGAAAAGGACAACCCAGGAGAGAATCCCAAAACACTGTTCTTCCACCTCAAAGCAGCCGCGGACAAGTGGCTAAAGCCTGCGGAAAGTACGAAGGAAGAGATAATGGACCGTATATACCTTGAGCAGTACCTGGAAGCGCTTCCTTACAACACCCAGAGGTGGTTGAAGCAGCATCCTCGTTTAACCACAGAACAAGCTATCGAAATGGCTACGACGTTTTCCCGGGCCCAATCCCGTACTTTAATGTGGGAACCTAAAAAACCACCCTGCCTCTCTCAAGGAAAGTTCGAGAAACGGAACACTAGACCACCACCAGACTTGCCAAATCCACGTCCAGCGAAACCGGACCTCCCGCCTTAAAAAGGGCCCCAGTGCTTTGATTGTGGCGAGTGGGGGCATATAGCCCGAATGTGCCCCCGAAAAAGAACAACAGAAGAACCCATGGAAGTCGGATACATACCCCGTTCCATTTTGTATACCGCAGAGATGGGAACTGCCTTCTATGTAAGTGTAGAGGTGAATGGAAAGGTGGTAAAGGCCTTATTGGACTCTGGGTGCCGGCAGTCTGTTATACAGGGGGTACTGATACGTTCCACACAAATTCAACCAGAAGCTTTAGTACACATCAGATGTGTACATGGAGATGTGAAACCCTACACAGTCGCCACTGTAGATATCACACCAACGGGCGGGTCTCCCTGTAGAGTCCGGGTTGGAGTATTGACAGATCTGCCACAGGAGCTCATCATCGGTACTGACAATCCGGAGTTCCTTAACATGTTCCTTTCCATAGTGCTGAAGCAAGCCAGAACGGGGGAAGGGGGAGACCCTAGGGAGACGTACCTTCCAGCTCTTATCACGTCTGAACCATGGCTCTTGGATAGAAACTTTAAATTCGCACAATCCAATGACCCAACTCTCCAGCATGCCTGGCAAAGTGCCCAAGACAATGATGTTACACCTCCC
This sequence comes from Calotriton arnoldi, assembly GCA_963921515.1. Classification (NCBI taxonomy): domain Eukaryota; kingdom Metazoa; phylum Chordata; class Amphibia; order Caudata; family Salamandridae; genus Calotriton; species Calotriton arnoldi. The sequence goes on along the minus strand of CAWUFW010005042.1, from coordinate 222,784 downwards.
ACGACTTACCCCCATTTCTTTTCCAAAAACGGACTGTTATATCAAAACGGGTCAAAGGGGGAAGAACCACAGTTGCTCGTTCCCAAGGATTTAAGAGAACAGATACTGTTCTTTTCTCATTCACATCTCATGGCGGGACACATAGGGGTTGAGAAAGTCACACAGAACGTTTTAAGGTATTTTTATTGGCCTGGGGTATATGGAGACATTAAGAAACATTGCCAGGAATGTGAAACCTGTCAAAAATGAAATCCATATCGCCCTCCCTCGGTTCCCCTCCAGCCTCTACCAATACTAGGGGTACCCTTCGAAAGAGTGGGCATGGACCTTATAGGTCTCCTTCCAAAGACTCGAAAGGGACACCAGTACGCTCTGGTGTTGGTGGACTGTACAACCCACTACCCGGAGGCATTTCCTCTAACAGCCCCTAGTACCCACAACATTGCTGATAAGTTAATCGAGCTCTTCTCTAGAGTAGGGTTCTCTCGAGAGAGCTTAACAGATCAGGGTACCCCCTTCATCTCTCGGCTGATGAAAGAAGTGTGTATAACCCTAAACCTTAAGCACATCAAAACCTCTGTTTATCACCCTCAAACCGACGGCCTGGTTGAGAGGTATAACGGGACCTTGAAACTGATTCTCAAAAAGATGTTGGGCAGTGAGGGGACGGAATGGGACAGACTTCTCCCTTTAGCTCTATACGTGATCATGAGCCAGGTCCAGAGTAGTCTCGGTTGTTCTTCCTTCGAGATGCTATACGGGAGACAACCGAGATCGCTCATGGAAATGACTAAGGAGGCCTGGGAAAAGGAGGAGGCAGATGAAGCCCGGGGTTTTCTGGAGTACACCAGGAGCCTTAAATCAAAAATAGGAAAGCTGAGGGATCTTGCCTATTCTCACCTGGAGAAAAAGCAAGACAAACAAAAACAATTCTATGATAAAGGTAAGAAGTGGCGACGGTTGGCTGTTGGCGATTGGGTGTTGGTGCTGCTGCCCTCTTCCACGAGTAAGTTCTGATCAGAGTGGTTGGGGCCATACAGAGTAGTGGGAACTGTGGGGAACACCAGTTACAAATTACAGATAAGACCTACTAGTGTTCAAACGTACCATATTAACTTACTGAAAAAGTGGTTAGGGCCCCTACCTAGGTCTGCCCACCTAGTCCTACCAACAACTAAAACCACTCCTTCCTGCACTCTGACCCAACTGGTTGTAAACAAGGATTTGTCACCCCAGGAGAAACAGTCCTTGGAGGTAGTCTTGGGTCCCTTTTCTTCCATTTTTTCTGATGAGCCAGGGAAGACGCCCCTTATAGAACACTCCATTACAACCCCTCCGACCCAGATCATAAAACAGCAACCATATAGCATACCGGCCGCCCATAGGGAGGCTGTGCGTACAGAGGTGAAGGCAATGTTGAGGATGGGGGTCATTCGTCCGTACAAGAGTGAGTGGTCCTCCCCTATAGTAATGGTCCCCAAGCCAGATGGATCGACCAGGTTCTGTATGGACTTCAGGGCTCTCAACTCTATCTCCAAATTTGACTCCTACCCAATACCTAGGATAGATGAGTTGATCGAGAAAATGGGAGAGGCAAGGTACATAACCACCTTTGACCTTACGAAAGGTTACTGGCAGGTCCCTCTAAAAGAAACCGATAGGGAGAAGACCGCTTTTGTAACACCAGATGGTCTGTATGAGTTTACAGTTCTCCCCTTCGGTCTTCACGGTGCACCTGCCACTTTCCAACGTTTGATGAACATGGTGCTCCGGGAACACCAGGCCTACTCATCGGCCTACTTGGATGATATTGTGGTGTTTAGCCCCACGTGGGAGGATCACATAACCCACCTACACCTGATACTACATTCCTTGGCACAAGCGGGTCTCCATATCAATTCAAAAAAATCTCGAGTAGGTTTTCAGTCAGTAAAATACCTGGGGTATGTGTTGGGTCATGGGGTAATAGCCCCTTGAAAAAGTGAAGGCCATCATTGAAACCCCGTTCCCATCCACTAAAAGAGAGCTGAGAGCCTTTTTAGGGTTACTCGGCTATTACAGACGGTTCATCACGCAGTATTCAGAGGTAGCGGCACCCCTCACGGATGTTCTGCATAAAAATATAAGGGCACAGACACTACTGACCCTCTCAGAAGGGATGCTGGGAGCCTTTTCACAGTTAAAAAGGGCCATCACCACTAGCCCGGTGTTAGCCTCTCCCGATTTTAGCAAGCCCTTCATTCTGCATACTGATGCCTCAGACAATGGCCGGGGTGCAGTACTGTCACAGCTCTCCCCAGAAGGCATCGACCATCCTATTCTCTTTATCAGCAGAAGGCTATTCCCTCGAGAAGAAAAATATCCAATCATCGAAAAGGAATGTCTTGCGTGAAATGGGCAATAGAGAAACTGAGGTACTATCTAGAGGGCAATCGCTTCACCTTATATACCGATCATGCTCCCCTCCAATGGATGAGTAGGAACAAGGGACACAATCCCCGCATCCTGCGATGGTTCCTGTCTCTGCAGCCCTTTTCGTTTGAAGTGAAACACTGCAGGGGCGCGGATAATGGGAGCGCTAACTTCCTGTCCAGGGTGTTCCCTCTCCCCGATCGGGAGAATCCTAGGGGAGGGGTGTGTCATGATTCCAACATGCCTCGGGAGGGACAGGAGCATAAAAGTGACTGGTGGACTGTGCCCCCTGAAACCAGTCCTTTCCTCTCTTTCCAGCCGGATGACTGGAATACATGTGGGAACGCAAGAGACGACGAGGACACCGTATATTTTGGACCAGGTCCCTTTAACTGGGAAGATATCACGGAGGACGCCGCCCCCAGAACTGACGTCATCTCCAGCAGGCCAATGGGAGCCGAGGAAAACCATGACGAGGGAGAGCCAGGACCCGGAAGGAAGGAAGTCGTCGGAGAACGCGAGGAGTTCCTGGAGTCCCGAGCCGAACGACCAAAGGAGGAACAAGCGGTGCTGCTCTCAACGTCGCGGAGAGAACAGGATTCGAGTGAGCCAGGAGGCCAACGGCAAGGTGCAGCGCCCCGCCACGCTCCTGGAGGAGCGTGGCTGAAACAGGTACGGGAGCGTATTACAGGGTGGATGGGGAGGAGGGTGAACGCTAGCAAATAGACACCTCCTGTTATCCCCTCACGTTACCCGGTTCCCAGCACTGTCACTCACAGTAGTAGGTTTTCGTTTGCAGCATCGGTGCTCCCTCACTCCCTCCCTATTTTGCTTTGATATATGGCATTAGCCCTCACGATTCCTTCCATTTCTCTTCTCTTCTCTTCCTGAGTGCCCGGGGATACCAGAGGAACGGGGAGACTTAAGAGAAAGGATACGAAGGAAGACGCCTGTGGAGTATAACAGGACTGAGACAAGCGCCTGTGGAGCACAACAGGACTGAAAGAAAAGAGTGTTGTTTTGGGTTTTTTCAACTCTGGCATCCCGCAAGAAAAGAGTTAATGCAACAAAACCGAGTCTTGCTAGCCCCCGTGTTCAGCCTGATCCTTGCCTACCGTCACAGTAGGACAAAAAATATTCACTTGACCACTGTCAAAATTTTCAGTCACCTAATTCCAACTACATGACTCAGTACCTTACAATATTTGTTAGTGACTGTTTCATTATCTAAACACCTATATGTCAATCTGTTTACATATATATATGAGTTACACATCAAATGGTTGACTAGTCCATAATCAGTTTACTTCATATATAAACAATCATTTCAGCCCTTTTTAAGTATGTCACAGGATATGTAACTAATATTCAAACTTGACTACATTTACCTGACACTTATAACTCACTATATATACATTATCATACATATATCTACATTATCAATGTCTATATCTACATGATCAATGTCCCCATTTTTAAAATGCCTCTCAATTCGCTTTGTTGATCCTCAAATTTTCACACACTTTCACTTCAAATGTGTTCTTATGGAAATTGAGAAGTACCACTCTCTGTAAGAAAGAACCAGTAATCACAATTTTTTCGTCTCTTTTTCTAGTGATACTGATTTAGTTAGCAAATCAAAGAAAATCCTTCATTTTTTTCTGTTGTTATTCCAGTTTTCATTGGTCACCCTTTTTTAACCCTTTATTAGTCTCCTGATGAGAAGCCCAAACTGGTAGTGTCTGTGGGTGGATTTGCGACTCCATTGCAATGCCCAGCGCGGTCCCCCTGTGTGACTTCCTGAATGAGTTTCAAATCCATTCGGGGGTCCGTTAAAGCATTTAGAATGATAGTGCTATCATTTTTCAACTACATTTGAGATCCTATCATACTACTGTATTAGGAAATTGCTATTTGACAATATATATTATCTCAAAAGTACTCTATTTTCTAGTTCCAAAGTACAGTGTATTTGGAACCCTTACCCCACAATGCTTTCCCTCAGTTCCCATAGCAACCTCCTTTGAAACACTCTACTGTACCAGTAAGTCAAAAGTTCACAGCACTTTCTAACAGGAGCATACCAGCTTCAAGTTCAGGTGTGGTTAATTGCTTGAAAATGTAGGCACATCCAGAATAGCATAACTTCTCTTAAATGTATCCAGAGCCACTCACAGATCTACTTACTTTACCTACTAAATCGCAACCTGTTTTTAGCTACCAAATTATTTACACCACCCAATCAAATATGTCCTTTTCTAAAGCCAAGTCCACTCCTCCATTTTAACTGCCTTTCATTCTATCAACTGTCACATTCAGCTGCAGCCTTCTCGTGTGTGCTACTGCTCCTTCATTCAAAATGGTTAGAGTGTGGATTGTGGGTCACAGCTATGTATTTTAGGCCACAGAGTGTGCTAGAAAGAGTGGCATTGACAGGGACTTGGGTTTGCCAAATGTGAACATTACTTGGATTGGCCAGAGAGGGTTAAAGTGGCAGAAATTGCTGCCTTTGGTTGAGAGCACTGCAGACTGCCAACATTAAGGCAATGTGGTGGCAATAACCTAGGCACTCTTACTGGGGTAGGATTAGAAATCACAATGAAGGAGACCTTTGGCCAATTAATGGCACTTTTCCCTCGCACTGCCTTGGTGTACTCCAACATTTGCCAAAGGCAGACATGGAAATGGTCAGACAAATTCAGTCCACAAATAGACAAAGCCAGGAAACATGTTATTAAAACTGTTTCTGCATTCCTTAGAGAACACAACATGGGCTCCATCTACAACAACAACTTGCGCTTTGACATGGAGCTTATATAGAAGTGATGGAGTACATTTCCCTGAGAAAGGCAACAGGCTATTCCTTAACAACTTGAAAGACTGCATTTTGTTTTATGTGTAGTTATCATCTACACACAATAAACCCAAAGGCTATTCTAAGAGCAACCCTATTATCAAACAATAAATAAATACATATATTTGTCACGGATCCGCAAACAAAAAGCATGAATTCGATGCACAACACCACATTTAAGATTTATAACTCTCATTTTGACTCTATCACATGACAATGGCTCTGTGAGTAATTTTGTGAGTGTCAAATCTTTACATCTCAGATATGGACATCTGGGTACCGACTCTTACCGCGGTTATTAATACCGCAGCTGTGTCCGGTTGTACGGCTTCTTGGGCTCTATCTACATTTGTCCCGGTCTTCAAAAAGGGAGACCGGAACAGTACCCACTGTTATAGATCTATCTCTTTACTGGACTCAGTGGTAAAGGTGATAGGTCGCATAGTCCTTAACTGGTTTTCTACTTGGGCAGAGGACAATAACATTCTGTCTGACACCCAATATGGTTTTCGCTCAGGTCGATCGACAGTGGACACTGTATACCGTCGCGCGCCACAGCACTGTTTAATTAGCCCTCATGGATCTCCCTCAGCAGCCGACCTAGTTAATAGATCGAAGCTCTGGCAGACCATGTTGTCGTTAGGAGTTAGCCCAAACATTGTACGCTTTTTGAGAGATTTACATAGTGACACCAAGGCGGTGGTTCGATTCACTAAGGATCTGAGAGTCACCCGCAGCTCACAACTGAGAGAGGGGTCCGACAGTGGTGTATTTTGGCCCCCTTCCTTTTTAATCTGTATATCAATAACTTGGAGCAGACCCTTGTGAAGATGAAAACTGACTGTCCACAAGTGGGCCGGCGGAGCCTTCCAGTGCTATTGTACGCGGACGACGCCATCCTCATGGCTAGGACAGCCAGGGGTTTGCAAACTTTATAGACCTTCTTTGTCCACTTTATGGAAGATTTGGACCTGCTAGTGAACAATAACAAATCCTTTGTAATGCAAGTAGGTTTACGGCCCAGCAAACCCTACACATTTGTGGTGGGATCGACGCCGGTCTCTATGACCGATGTCTTCTTATATCTGGGTGTAGTTTTCAACGCTGGCATGACTTGGCGTCCCCTCATCCGTCGGAAAAAGGGGACTTTGTCAAGGTAAATATTGCCATCTTTAATTTTGCATCTAGGTTGGGCACCAGACCTATTGGGGCCCTCTTGAAGATCTACAAGGCCAAGTGGATTACTAAGGTGGCTTATGGTAGCGAGATATGGGATTACAAGGAGCACGTGGAACTCCAAGTCGTTGAAATTACTTTTTTTAAACGTCTTTTATGTCTACCGCAGTGTATCCCCTCTATTATAGTCCACGAAGAATTTGGTTTGGCTTTTCTTTCTGAACTGTTATCTTACCATCCTTTATCTTTGTGTATGAATTTATGGCTTAGGGAGGGAATCGCACTAAGTAAGGATATTTTAACTGATTGCCTTTCCCTGGATCACTTTTATCGTATTCCCTGGCTTAAGTATGTAAGGGATTGCCTTGCAGACTTGGGAAGGGCTGATTTATTCACCAACCCAGAGAATATGTGCAGAGGAGACCTGTGTTGGGTGAAAGAGAACTTCTTTAAAAAACTGCAGATGGACAGGGAAGCAGAGGAATTGAAGAAGCCCAGTGTGCATGGGTCTTTCCCTTTGAAAACCGAGCCATCAACTGAGCACTATCTTTTACGGATCAAAAATTCCCACGATCGATTCTTACTGACCAGGTTCCGTCTGGACCTTTTTCAGTACCTCCTGGCCCACCCAGGTGGGGTATATAGGGGCCATGGTCTCCCTCCTTGTGGCTGAGACGGGAAGTCTCCACAGGACATGATGCATTTTTTTATATTTGTCATTTTTTATGAGGTTCCCAGAAAATCCTTTCTCATTTCCATTTTAAAGAAGTGCAATTTTAGACAGGTTAGACCAGCGTTTATTCTTTTACAAATGCTCACTAGCAATTCTGTGTTATATGTTCTTAGTTTCTTGAGGTCTGCAGTCAGGCTCAGATCTAGCTGTGACTAATCTACGTGCTAGCATCCTAAAAAATATATATATATTGCCTCGGTCCATGCTATAACCTGCTTTTTTATTCCAATAACTTAGCGGGCCGGTGTCTAGGAACTGAACTGTTCAAGTATATTATGTGGTTTTAAACTAATCTTATCTTTGTCTATTTATTGCTGTACATATAGAACTTAGTTTTAAATGATGATTGGCGATTCACAGGGAAATTCGGGTAGACTGAAATGTATAGCGAGCTGCAATCTGAGGTTCTTTGATTTCAAAAAATGTAAATCTATAAATTTTAACCATGTCTTTGGATATATTTAATCGCACGTATTGTACTGAAATCTTTTTTAAACTATCCTGTACTTTTATGGTTTATCTCGATAGATCGAATAAAGTTTATTGTATTGTATTGAGTGTCTAATTGTGTGTGTAAGCGGGTGCACAAGTCTGTCAGTGGGTCTCTGAGTGAATACATCACTTTCTCAGTGGGTGTGTGCATGGGAGTATGAATGTCTCAGTAAGTCTGTGAATGAGTACATCAGTGTCTGAGTGGATGAGTGAGTGGGCACATCAGTATTTGAGTGGGTCTGTGAATGTGTGCATGAGTGTCTGAGTGGGTCTGTGAGTGGGTGCATGACTCTGAGTGGGTGTGTGAGTGTGTGCATGAGTGACTGAGTGGGTCTGTGAGTGGGTGAATGACTCTTTGAGTGGGTCTATTAGTGGGTGCATGAGAATATGAGTGGGCCTGTGAGTGGGTACATAAGTGTCTGAGCAGATCTGTGAGTGGGTGCGTGAGTCTGAGCGGGTGAGTGAATGGGTGCATGAGCCTCAGAGTGGGTAAGTGTGTGGGTGCATGAGTGTCTGAGTGGGTCTGTGAATAGGTGCATAAGTCTCTGAGTGGGTCTGTGAGTGGGTGCATAGGTGTCTGAGTGGATCTGTGAATGGGTGGGTGAGTCTCTGAATGGGTCTCAGAGTGGATGTGTGATACTCTGAGTTGGTCTGTGAGTGGGTGCATGAGCATCTGAGTGGGTCTGTGAGTTGGTGCATAAGTGTCTGAGTGGGTGAATGAGTCTATGAGTGGGTCTGTGAGTGAGTACATGAGTCTCTGAGTGACTTGAGTGGGTGCGTGACTCTGAGTGAGTCTGTGAGTGGGTTCATGAGTATCTGAGTTGGTCTGTGAGTGGGTGCACGAGTCTCAGAGTAGGTCTGGGAGTGGATATGTGACTATCTGAAGGAATCTATGAGTGGGTGCATGAGCCTATTAGTGGGTGAGTGGGTGCTTGAGTGTCTATGGGGGTCTGTGAGTGGGTGCATAAGTCTGAGTGGGTCTGTGAGTGGGTGCATGAGTGTATGAGTGGGTCTATGAGTGGATGCATGATTCTGAGTGGGTCTGTGAGTGGGTGCAAGAGTCTCTGAGTGGGTCTGTTAGTGGGTGCATCAGTGTCTGAGTGGGTAAGTGAGTGGGTGCTTAAGTCTCTGAGTAGGTCTGTGACTGGGTGTGTGAGTCTCTGAATGGGTCTGTGAGTGGGTGAGTAAGTGTCTGAATGGGTCTCTGAGTGGATGCATGAGTCTCTCATTGGGTCTGTGAGTGGATACATCAGTGTCTCAGTGGGTCTGTGAGTGAGTGTCTGAGCCTCTAACTGGGTGAGTGAGTGGCTGAATGAGTGTCTGACTGGGTCTGTGAGTGCATGCATTAGTGTGCGAATGAGTGTGTGAATGTGCATTTGTAAAACATTTTCAGCAAGGTTCGCGACTCCGCCGCAATGTTACATGAGGGGGCCGTGATGAGCACGATGGGTCTCCGACTCCAACAACATTAAAAAGGCTTTTGGGTGCTTTTGGATACTCATAAGGGGTCCCTCAGAGACCCCTACAATGCACCCATGTGTAAGGGTACCCTTACCTTGACCACTTTGATGGTTTCTAGCTGTTATTTTCCTCCACGGTACCATGTCCCACATCATAAAATGGTGGCCACAACTTTCGACACAGGTTGCGGACAGCCAATTACAAAACTGCCCCGGCACGAGGGGTCGTGAAGCTCCACATAGGCATCGCGAAGGATCCGTGTCCCTATAGATAAAAATGTTGATTTCTTTTAATTTCTTAAAAACTACTGGGCATATTTACACCAAATAACAAAAAAATCTTTCTGGACCAAGAGCTAGCTTTCTGCCAAATTTGGTGTATTTCCTTTTAGTGGTTCGGGCTGTAAAATCTCTATGGGAATTAACATGGGAAACATACTTTTTCCACCCCCCTTTTCTTGCCCCTGCTTGACGGACCACCCCAAATTTTCCATGCACAACAAGACCTAACTTGACACTTTTTTGAAACTTTCGTGAAGATTGGTCAAACGGCAAAGTGAAAAAACGTTTGTCCTATGGAAACTAGGTCCTAACTATAACTACCTACTGATGACTGCCAGTGGGTTATATATATATTAGTGGTGGGCGGAGTTCATGGAGTTTTTGTCACTCAGTGCAGACTCCTCTTAGAGGGCGAAGTTTGCCAAAAACTCCGCCTACGCTGCGTAGCGGAGTTTACCGGCACCCACCACTAAATTGTGCACTCCTGTACATGCTCTCTGTGCACGGGACGATTGTGCTGCTGCTGGCTATGCCTTACAAACCTGTCTTCCATGGCCGATGCTTGATCCATTGTTTGCATGTGCATCATTAAATGCCCCATTCATTTCCCACACCTAACATGGCAGATGACTCAATGAGTACCCACTCATACATCCTAGTGTTCAGGGTTAGTTTAGTCCATAGGCCTCAGTTCCGTATGTTGTTGTTCTAGTCTTCCGTGTCCGTCCCCCCATGATGGCGTTCTGTTGTTCCCATGGCAGCTGCCGGAATGTCTTGCCTCCTGTCAGACAGAGGGGTGATCGAAACGTTAGCAGAAGCGGTTCTTTCCAGCGGAATCCGCTGTAGCACTGCAGCATTTCCCCGGACATGCCTCGAGGCAGGGCAGGAGGATTACCGGGGCACCTTGTGGACGTGGGGGTGCAGGCACAGGTGAGCCCGTGGTTTGCCTTGCGGGAGCGTTGGCGGGTATATATGTGTGTGCTGCACCAACTCCTCGAAGATATGAGACCTGGGGCCCGTGAGGGGTGGAGCATCGAAGCCAGACAAGCCAGCTGGCAAAATATGACAAATGTTTCACAAGTAGACGCTCACTCACAAGTCCGTATGAAAAAAGCTTTACTTCTTGAAGTACAGCTTTTTTCATACATACTTCTGAGTAAGCGTCTGCTTGTGAAAAATGTGTCATATATAGTCACTGAAAAAGCAAAGGTTATAGGGATATTATAGTTAGGCTGATGACACCATCCAGTGACTGTGAGTGTTTTTAAAAAGTTTATGAGTGTTAAATATATAAACCAAGGTGTATTGATGAATCAGTGAGTGTATGAGTGCCTGTATGGGTGATCCAGTGGGTGCGTGACTGATTGTATAAGTGAGCAATTAGGTGTCTCAGTAAATGTATAGATGAGTGACTAGGTTGTCTGTCTGTCTGTTTCAGTCTGTCAGTTAGTTTCTAGGTGGCTGCATGGGTTGGTGAGTGGGTATGTGAATGTCTGTATGGGTGATTCATTGGTTGTCTGAGTACTTGTATGGGTGTATGAATGCCTGTGTGGGTAGGTGAGGGTGTGTGTGAATGCCTGCATGAATGAGTCAGTGGGTGAGTCAGTGGCTGTATGGGTTAGTGAGTGCATCTGTGAGGAGCTGTATGGGTGACTGAGTCTAGCTCTGTTGGTGACTGAATGGATGTGTCAGTGGTATATGAGTGAGTAACTGCATATGTGAAAGGCAGTATAGGTGAATGTTGGAGCATATGAGTGAGTGTATGTGTGACTGGGTGATTGCGAGAGTGGGCGTATGAGTGAGTGTGTGCTAGTGTCAGTGACTGTATAGGTGAGTGAGTATGTGTTAGTATCTGTATGAATAAATGAGTGGGATTGTTTTTAACTGTATAGGTGAGTAAATGGCTGTATGATTGACTCTATAGGTGAGTGAGTAGGTGTGTGAGTAGCTCTATGAGTTACTGGCTGTGTGTGAGTGGCTGTATGGTTGTATGAGTGGATATATCAGTGGCTATATTAGTGAGTGAGTTGGTGTATGAGTGGCTGTATGGGTAACTGAGTGGATGTGTGTGTAGACCAATGAATCAATGAGTGACTGTGCAAGTACTGGTATGGGTGTGTCAATGGTTTTGAGAATGTTAGTGTGGAAGTTGGAGTGGCTGTATGAAAGGTTATATTGGGGTGTGAGTGGGTGCATCAGAGATTCTGTGAAATATGTCATCAGTGATGTCATCAGTAATGTCATTTGAAATGTCATCAGTGATGCAACTGACCATGTCATTAGTGATGTAATATGTGAGGTCATAAGTAGTGCATTGCGGGGGCGTGAGTTATAGTTCGCTAAGCTAACTATAACTGCTAAATTTCTCTGGTTTTGTATGAGTGAAATGTCAGCCTAACTATAAAGTCCCTGTAACCTTTGGTTTTTTCAGTGAATTTCTAAGGTTCTTTTAATTCTATTTGCCAACTATAACATCCCTGTAACCTTTGTTTTTTTCAGTGAATTTCTAAGGTTTTTTAAAAGCTAATTCCTAACTATAACGTCCCTGTAACCTTTGTTTTTTTTAGTGGATTTCTATGTTTTTTTAACTAGTAATCACGTTCGCAGAGTGGTAAAGAAAGGAGGCTGGGCCTCCGGCCAGCTCTCGGGAATCCCTGTGTAGGACTTACAGGAGGTACCAGGAGGGCTTCTTAGCCCCCAAGGTCCCTCAGGAGTAAAGTGGACTTCAACCTTCAACCAGTAATCAGTAGTGCACCACGAGCTGTGTTTGCAGAGTGGTGCAGAAAGGGGGCGTGGCTTCTGAAGACCTCTTAGCAATCCCACTGTGTGGGACTTACAGGAGGTAACAGGAAGGGTAGTAGGCCCCCAAGGACATCCTTGACCTTGCCAGGTAGGTCGCTCCCCCACCACACAGCTCCGCCTGTGCTGTCCGCCCGCTGCTGCTGCTGGTAAGCTCGCCCCTCCGCTTGTGGCCTCGGTGCCCGTGTTTTCTTCTGTTTTCCCTTGCTGCCCCCACCTCCCTTGTGTCCGTTTTGCCTTCTGTGCCCTTGCTGCCCCACTGTACTGTGCCCGTGTTTTTCTTCTGTTTTCCCTCGCTGCCCCCACCCCCTTGTGTCCATTTTGCCTTCTGTGCCCTCGCTGCCCCACTGTACTGTGCCCGTGTTTTTCTTCTGTTTTCCTCGCTGCCCCCACCCCCTTGTGTCCATTTTGCCTTCTGTGCCCTCGCTGCCCCACTGTACTGTGCCCGTGTTTTTCTTCTGTTTTCCTCGCTGCCCCCACCTCCCTTGTGTCCATTTTGCCTTCTGTGCCCTCGCTGCCCCATTGTACTGTGCCCGTGTTTTTCTTCTGTTTTCCTCGCTGCCCCCACCCCCTTGTGTCCATTTTGCCTTCTGTGCCCTCGCTGCCCCACTGTACTGTGCCCGTGTTTTTCTTCTGTTTTTCCCTCGCTGCCCCCACCTCCCTTGTGTCCATTTTGCCTTCTGTGCCCTCGCTGCCCCACTGTACTGTGCCCGTGTTTTTCTTCTGTTTTCCCTCGCTGCCCCCACCTCCCTTGTGTCCATTTTGCCTTCTGTGCCCTCGCTGCCCCACTGTACTGTGCCCGTGTTTTTCTTCTGTTTTCCCTCGCTGCCCCCACCCCCCTTGTGTCCATTTTGCCTTCTGTGCCCTCGCTGCCCCATTGTACTGTGCCCGTGTTTTTCTTCTGTTTTCCCTCGCTGCCCCCACCTCCCTTGTGTCCACTTTGCCTTCTGTGCCCCTCGCTACCCCACTGTACTGTGCCCGTGTTTTTCTTCTGTTTTCCCTCGCTGCCCCCACCCCCTTGTGTCCATTTTGCCTTCTGTGCCCTCGCTGCCCCACTGTACTGTGCCCGTGTTTTTCTTCTGTTTTTCCCTCGCTGCCCCCACCTCCCTTGTGTCCATTTTGCCTTCTGTGCCCTCGCTGCCCCACTGTACTGTGCCCGTGTTTTTCTTCTGTTTTCCCTCGCTGCCCCCACCCCCTTGTGTCCATTTTGCCTTCTGTGCCCTCGCTGCCCCATTGTACTGTGCCCGTGTTTTTCTTCTGTTTTCCCTCGCTGCCCCCACCCCCTTGTGTCCATTTTGCCTTCTGTGCCCTCGCTGCCCCATTGTACTGTGCCCGTGTTTTTCTTCTGTTTTCCCTCGCTGCCCCCACCTCCCTTGTGTCCACTTTGCCTTCTGTGCCCCTCGCTACCCCACTGTACTGTGCCCGTGTTTTTCTTCTGTTTTCCCTCGCTGCCCCCACCCCCCTTGTGTCCATTTTGCCTTCTGTGCCCTCGCTGCCCCACTGTACTGTGCCCGTGTTTTTCTTCTGTTTTTCCCTCGCTGCCCCCACCTCCCTTGTGTCCATTTTGCCTTCTGTGCCCTCGCTGCCCCACTGTACTGTGCCCGTGTTTTTCTTCTGTTTTTCCTCGCTGCCCCCACCCCCTTGTGTCCATTTTGCCTTCTGTGCCCTCGCTGCCCCATTGTACTGTGCCCGTGTTTTTCTTCTGTTTTCCCTCGCTGCCCCCACCCCCTTGTGTCCATTTTGCCTTCTGTGCCCTCGATGCCCCATTGTACTGTGCCCGTGTTTTTCTTCTGTTTTCCCTCGCTGCCCCCACCTCCCTTGTGTCCACTTTGCCTTCTGTGCCCCTCGCTGCCTCTCTCCATTCCCGCCGCTGCGTCCCCTGCGGCCCCGCCCCCCTGACTGCCCATTCGCTGCCCCTGCCTCCCAGCTGCTCCTCCCTCCCACCTCCCCATATATGGTGGCCGCTGCGCGGCGGCGCCGCTGGCGCGCCAAAGGCGTGCCTAAGGCAAGCCCGTCTGCGCCCGTCCGTGACTGGACCGCGCCCAGCGCCAGAACCCCTGGGCCGCGCGCCCCGCTCCAGCCTCGAGGACCGACGCCGATACGATGCCACCACACTCCACGCTCTCAACCCCGGACGGACACACAACTGCTTCAAGGCCGCCCCGAAACGCACCCATGGTCCCTTCACCTGCCGGAACTGCAGCTACACCAGCCTCAGAGCCACAGAGGCGCCCGCCAAGAAGGACCTCAACCACCTCCGGTGCATCCTACTGAACACCCGCTCCGCACGCAAACACGCCGTCGAGCTCTGGGACCTGCTTGACACATCATCACCAGACGTCGCCTTCCTGACTGAGACCTGGATGAACGACTCCTCCGCCCCCGACATCGCCATAGCCATCCCAGACGGCTATAAGATCACCCGCAGAGACCGCATCAACGCAGTAGGAGGAGGAATCGCCATCTTCCACAAGAACACCATCAGGGTCTCGACCAGCACCGACGACACTCTCAGCACCGCCGAACACATGCACTTCCAGATCCACACGGACCCCAACACCACCCTTAGAGGCACCCTTGTCTACAGACCCCTGGGCCCCGACCCCAGTTCAGCGACTCCATCGCCGACTTCATCAGCACGCACGCCCTGACCTCTACTGACTACATCCTCCTCGGAGACCTGAACTTTCACCTGGAGAACAACAACGACAGCAACTCCACCACCCTGATCGACAGCCTCGCCAACCTCGGTCTGAGCCAGCTCGTCACAACACCGACCCACTCCGCCGGCCACACGCTTGACCCCATCTTCTCCTCAAGCTCCCACGTCTCCTTCAGCCACACCACGGAACTCCTCTGGACCGACCACCGCTGCATCCATTTCACCTTCCAGAAACCCACCACACACCACCGCACCCAATAGATCCCACGCCGCTGCTGGAGCAAAGTCACCGAAGACCAACGTAGGGCAACCCTCGCTCTCAGCCCTCCCTCCGACCCATCCAACACCGACGACGCTGCCTGCAACCTCAGACGATGGATGGACGACTGTGCCAACACCCTCGCCCCGCTGAAAAGCTCACCTACAGTGACACCACCAAAAGAGCCAGCTGGTTCACCTCGGAACTCCTAGCTTCCAAGCGTACCTGCCGGAAACTAGAGAAGAAATGGCACAGTGATAAGACACCGGACAGCCACACAGCCCACAAAGACGCCATCCGTAACCACCACCACCTCATCAGGTCCGCCAAGAGAATCTCCTTCAAAGACCGCCTCGACAACAACGCACACAACAGCAAGGAGCTTTTCAACATAGTGAAGGAACTCTCCAATCCCAGCTCCAACACCAATGACATCCCGCCGTCGCAACCCCTGTGCGATTCCCTCGCCACCTTCTTTCACCGCAAGATCGCCGACATCCACGACAGCTTCAACACCCAGACAGCCCCAACTAAGATCGATGCACCAGACCCGCCGCACACCATCGACCACGACCCCCTGCCAGCCTGGGCCAGCGTGAACATCGAGGACACCATCAAGACCATGAGCACAATACACTCCGGCTCCCCGTCAGACCCTTTCACGCACCACATCTTCAACAAAGCCAGCAGCTCCATCGCACCCCACCTGTGCAACGTCATCAATCTCTCCTTCGAGACCGCGACCTTCCCAGAGAGCTGGAAACACGCAGAGATCAACGCCCTACTCAAAAACCCAAGGCGGACCCGAGAGACCTCAAGAACTTCCGGCCCATCTCCCTGCTTCCGTTCCCAGCCAAGGTCATCGAGAAGATCGTCAACAAACAGCTAACCCGATACCTCGAAGAAAACAGCATCCTGGACCCATCCCAATCAGGGTTCCGCAGCAACCACAGCACTGAGACTGCCCTCATCGCCGCCACCGACGACATCAGGATCCTGCTGGACAATGGTGAGACCGCAGCCCTCATCCTGCTGGACCTCTCCGCCGCCTTCGACACTGTCTGCCACCGCACTCTACGCGCACGCCTCCACAACGCAGGGATCCGAGACAAGGCCCTGGAATGGACCACCTCCTTCCTCGACGGCAGAACCCAGAGAGTCCGCCTCCCACCTTTCCGATCCGAAGCCTCCGAGATCATCTGCGGCGTACCCCAGGGATCTTCCCTCAGCCCAACACTGTTCAACATCTACATGGCCCCGCTCGCACGCATCGCCAGACAGCACGACCTCCACATTATCTCCTACGCCGACGACACTCAACTGATCCTCTCCCTCACCAAGGACCCCTCGCCGCCAAAGCCAATCTCCATGAAGGAATGAAGGCCGTCGCCGATTGGATGAAGATCAGCCGACTAAAGCTGAACACGGACAAGACGGAGGTCCTCATCCTCGGCTCCAACCCCTCAGCCTGGGACGACTCCTGGTGGCCAACGACGCTGGGAGCAGCCCCGACACCCACCGACCACGCACGCAACCTGGGAGTCATCCTCGACTCAACGCTCTCCATGGCCAAGCAAGTCAACGCAGTCTCCTCCTCCTGCTTCAACACCCTCCGCATGCTTCGCAAGATCTACAGGTGGATCCCGACAGACACAAGAAGAACAGTCACCCAGGCCCTCGTCAGTAGCAGACTTGACTATGGGAATGCCCTCTACGCGGGAGCCCCGGCCAAGCTCATCAAGCGACTGCAACGCATACAAAACGCCTCCGCACGCCTGATCCTCGACGTACCACGCCACAGCCACATCACCCCCCACTTGAGGAACCTGCACTGGCTCCCCGTCGACAGGAGGATCACCTTCAAACTCCTCATCCACGCACACAAGGCACTCCACAAAACTGGCCCAGCCTACCTCAACAGACGACTCTTCTTCTACGTCCCCAACCACCAGCTCCGCTCCGCCGACCTCTCCTCGCCACCGTCCCTCGCATTCGAAGAACAACCACCGGCGGCAGATCCTTCTCACACCTCGCCGCCAAGACCTGGAACACCCTTCCACTAAGCCTACGACAGACCCAAGACCTGCTGACCTTCAGGAGGCTACTCAAGACCTGGCTGTTCGACCAGTAGCAGCACCCCCCCCTTCCCTCTCCCCAGCACCTTGAGACCCTCGCGGGTAAGTAGTGCGCTCTACAAATTCTGTGATTTATTGATTGATTGGGGACCAACTACCCCTCCTGTTGCCTCCAATAATTCCCACACAGCAGGATTGCTGAGAGGTTATCGGAGGCCACGCCCCCTTTCATCACCACTGTGCAAACGCGCCTCCTGGTGCACTAGTAGTAGGGGGATGAAGTCCCCTTGGCAACAGAGGATCTTTGGGGGCCAACTACCTCTCCTGTTAACTCCAGTAAGTCCCACACAGTGGGTTTGCTGAGAGGTGTTTGGTGGCCACGCCCCCTTTATCCACCACTCTGCAAATGTGCCTCCTGGCGCACTACTAGTTGGGGGATGAAGTACCCTTGGCTCTTGAGGGTCCTTGGAGGCCTACTACCCCTCCTGTCACCTTCAGTAAGACCCACCCAGCTGGATTGCTGAGAGGTTGTCAGAGGCCACGCCTCCTTTCTCCACCACTCTGAAAACACACCTCCTGGCGCACTACTAGTTGGGGGAAGTAGTCCACTTTAGTTGCGAGGCCCTCAGGAGTAAAGTGGAATTCATTCCCCAACCAGAAGTGCACCAGGAGGCGAGTTTGCAGAGTGGTGGAGAAAGGGGGTGTGGGTTCTAAGGGGCATATTATCAACGGCCAGCGATAATTATCGCTGGCCGTGCTTAGCGATAGATATCCTATTGCTGGCTATCTCCGGAACTTATCGCCCTGGTAGCGCGTTATTAACAACACGCTTCACCAGGGCGATAAAAATTCCAGAGATAGCGAGGTTATCGCCGTTTGCAGGGAACATCGCTGGTTTTCCAGCGATGTTCCCTGCAAACGGCGGATAACCTTGCTGATACGACCCTGTGGTCGTATCAGCACAATCCACCCCTATGTTAGGGATGGCTAAGTCGGGATAATAGCAGACGTTAGATTTTGGCGAAAACGGCCGTTTTCGCCAAAATCTAACGTCTGCTATCATCCTGTGGGCTGCCTTGTAAATATCGCGATGTGCACATCGGCGATATTTACAACGTAGCCCATCTGAGGTACGCCAGTAACGCCCACCTTGCATCTCATTAGAGATGCAGGATGGGCGTTATGGGAAAGGGCGATAGGGCAAGGATTCACGCGATAGCGTGACCTTGCTAATACAGCGATAAAATTATCGCCGCTTTTCGTCTGAAAACAGACGCTAAAGCGGCGATAATTTTGTATCGCCGGCTTGTTAATATGCCCCTTAGTCCTCTCAGCAATCCCACTGTCTGGGACTTACTGGAGGTAACAAGAGGGCTTGTTGGCCCCCAAAGGCCCTCAGCATCCAAGAGGACCACCTCTGCGCCAGGAGGCATGTTTGCAGAGTGGTGTTGAAGGGGGGGCGTGGCTTCCGGCGACTTACTGAGGTTTATTTTTTGTATTATTTCTTTTAAGGGAAGGGGGCTGCATAGTCCCCCCTTTCCTGGGCTGATTTCGTCCCCGGGGATCCCATCACCCGGGGCAAGTCTTTAATGAAATAGGGAGGGGGCCACGCAGCCTTCCTCCCCTGCTGATTACGGCCCAGGGGACCCCATCCCCCGGGGCCCGGCCTTTTTTTTTTTTTAAAGAAAGGAAAGAAGGGCCACATGGCCCCCTTCCCTGGGCCAATTTTGGCCCTGGGGACCCCATCCCCCTGCGGACTGCCCTTTATTTTTATTTTATATGGGAGAGGGACCCATGCCCTTTGCCCAATTCTCCTTCCCCAGAGCGAGGATTATTTCAAATTTTAATAGTGATGTATGAATTGGCACAAACTCATTTCACACTCTTTGCGGAACACTACATCTTAAAATTGACTTGATTTATGCAAAAAGTATAGTTCAGACCCCGTAAGTGAAGTGGGGTGTTCTCACCTTACCCTCACAAATCCAAGCATTGTTTTATAATAGGGTTTGTGATCCAAGAGAGCAATTTCACTCACCTATAAGTGAAACCAGAAGAAAATTGGGATGTTTTCACTCTAGTTGAGAATGGAGCAAAAATGTGTGCATTTGGGTTTGTAGGCAGGAACTCAGTTCACAAAACTTGGATCATAATTTCGATTTTTTATCAGGGAAAATGTGCATTTTTTTCCCTGTGTTGTATGTCCTCAACACCTCCCAGCTTAGGGTGTGTTCATTAAGCCTCCAGGTCACTCCTGCAAAGTGTTCTATATAATTATGCTGCAAGAGAAGCAATATAAAGCTTTCTCAGCCAATCAGATTCTTTCATGGTTGTGAAGTGGTATAATAAACTAGAGAGCTGTTTTTGCACCCAAACTTGATTTTATGTGAAGATAATTTCACTTGTTATCTATTTTAAATTATATATTTAAGTGGGAGTCATTGATATGTAAAACAGTGAATTTTTGTTTTGAAAAATTATATTATACTCATTGGTTGTAATAATAATAGTACAAATACATGGTCATTGATATATGTCAGACTTTGGACTTTTACTGAACTCTTTGCCATCTGTCAAAGTATGTACAAGTGAAGAGTTCTGTATTTGTACTCTGTAATGTTCAGTTTACAATAGAGTACTGATTGTAATGAGAATGCCTAGGTCAGGGATCTCCAAACTTTTAAGTAATAGGATCTACTTATGTTCAATGGAAATCATCCAGAGGTACTATTATAATTAGTGTTGTTATTAGTGACTACATCAGACAAGAATAAATTAGTGTTCAACATATGCAAAATTAGCAGCAGTGATCACCTCAGTGCAGGGTTGCCAGTAGTAATGTAAAAAGGCTTTGTCAATTTGAAGTACCTCTACATGGATAATACATAACAATCATTACTGCAATGCCACTGGCACCAAGGTAATATAAATAAATAGTCTCCAATGTTGCATAATTCATCTGTTAAATTTTAGATTCAAGTATATTTTGGAAATTATGAGTTCTTAAAATACACACATTTTCATCTCAAAAATACACTTTTCTATTTTGATATACATATATTAATTCAACCAAGCAAAAGCATCTAATTTAGTAGGCTGGGCAGCATACATGAGAGCTGCTCACAAGCTACTGGTTGGAGAAGCCTGGCCTAGATTTTGTTCACTTTCAAATGGAGAATGCTGGTTACACAAAAAATCAATAATGAAAGCAGGGTGGCCATTTTGAAGTTTTCATTATTTGAAGGCATTGGCTAACAAAGATGGGGCATATCAGCACGGGCTGGCGATAATTATCGCTCAGCGCTCTTAGCGTGAGGATAATTATCGCCGGCCAACTCTGAATTTTATCGCGGAGATAGCGTGCTATCAGCAACGCTTATCTCCAAAGCGATAAAACTCAGAGCGCAAGCTGCCAACTGTGCGATTATCGCTGGAAATTCAGCGATAATCGCACAACTTTGGCGATAGCTTGCTGATAGGGCTACACATACTAAGCCATGATATCCACCTTCCATAGGATATCATGGCTAAGTCAGTTTCAAAGCAGGCGTAGGAAAGTAGCGATAACAGAGGTTATCGCTACTTTTCTTGTCGCTATGCTTCTTTGCGTGAGGCTTGATAATAGGAGAAATGTCGCTAGCGACATTTCTCCTGTTATTCTGGGGAGGAATGCCCACTTTGCATCTCATTAGAGATGCAAAGCTGAGCGATAAGAGAAAGGGCGAAGAAGCATGGATTCACGCGTTAGCGTGTCCTTGCTAATAGGGCGTTAAAATTATCGCCGCTTTTCATCCGAAAACGGACGCTAAAGCGGCGATAATTTTAACTCCGGCCCTTGCTGATATGCCCTGATACTAGTTAGCTGGTGAACTAATGATCTAGTTCCCATTAGATGAAATACATTATTCGTGGGAACGATGTCCTTTCATGACATGCTTAGACCATAAAACAAATTGAAGGAGTATGCCCCAGAGAGCCAAAGGCTGTTACGGGAAGCGCCGATGAAGAAAAATACCAGAGAAAATTTCTTTGGTTTAGAAAGACCCTCACTCACCAACCTAGTTGGTGACATGCTTCATCATTGGGGTCCCACCGAGCAGCCGAATGCCACTCGGGTGTGCTACGACACCTGATTACAGTGGAGCGGGTATTTTGAGTGAATCAGTGAAGTGGTGACCATAAAATTGTCTTTATTGTACTCCGTTACTTTTATTATGGAGCAAGTAAGACAAGGTTAAAAATGAGTACACAAGAGTATTACCGTAGTGGACCTACTTGTCCACGGGTAAAGACTGTTGGTGGTGACAAAGTGAAAAGTGATAATTGGGTCTACATGTTTCAACCTACAGTGTGTATTACTAGGTTTTCATCAGGACCTATGACCCGGGCGGTGTACACACGCTAAGGTGTACCCTACCCTCGGTCACAATTAAAATACCATACTGCGTACTTACAAGATGGAAACCCTTTCAGTCTTCACAAAAGGAAACAAAAAAAATTCTGAAAAGAAAAAAGCACATAGATACCATGCAGCAAATTAATCATGTATCCATGAATCAACATATCCGAGCATATCGCACACAGATCGCTTCTGTAATCAAAATGCATGTGCCTGGTGTCAGTGCTCATCTAGCTCCCAAAATGTGTGAGATCACACTCATGACAAAGACAAACAATACATAGCGACAAGTGTCTAAGTGAACCTAACAAATGCGTGGTGTCATACCTCACTTGTCAAAGGTGTACCAGATGTCAAGGTACTATTTAATCCAGTAGATTCAAGAACAAGGATAAAGTTCCTCTTGATAAAGCGTAGTACATATACTCTAATTACCACACTCAAACGAAAAATTGGATAAGAAATGGGAAAAGAGATATCAAGGCAGAGGCTTACATAACGACGAAATTACGTCTTGCCTCATGGTTACCGTGGGGATGGATGCTGACTTTAGTCAAACTCTGCGGAGAAGCATAAAACATTTAATGATGGTATAACTCTTCCATTAGGATAGTTGAAAAACGGAGCCCACCCGAGTACTCACTTCATCAAGTCATGCCATCCGCTACTCAAACCTGAAATGTGACCCCATCAGGAAACCCGAGGATAGTGAAACCGGCGTCCTCGCGGTCTATAACAAACCCAGAGGCTTCCGGGTGTGTCACGTGATCGGGTGAGATGCGTACTGCGTGATGACATCAAAGCAAGCAATGGCTTTAGAAAAAGCCAGGGGCGTGTCAAAAGTGATTGTCTGTTTTGAGAGACCGGAATCACTGTCTCTGTAGAAAAGAGGGAAATAGGCATAACACAATATTATGAAAGTCGGCATATATGCGCGACACATAGTCTAATCGTACAGATAAAGATAGAACTAAATCTGAAAACAGGAGGGTCGTCACAAAGTTAGTTATACACGAAATCGCTACAGAAAGAGGGCAATATAGACATGGACCTTTTAAGGTGGCATGTTATCATAAATGCCAACAGGGAGGTGATATTCTTGAAAGTGAAAAGTGGCAGATGATCATGCCGTAAAAGCATAGAAAGTACCCATAAGTTGTTAATAGGGTATACTGACATGGTAAGTGTACACTGATATGCCAATGTGATCCCTGTGCACAAAAAGGTTTCACTGATTATTTACAAATACCACAAGGCAGATCTATATGTCAATCTATCTATCTGGATAAAACAGTGTTCCACGGAATCCCATCATTCAACCCGTTTTTTTGAGTTGATAGTCTATAGACCCATCTCTGTTCCCTTTCGAACAGATATCTGTTAGACTGATCACCGGGTCTTACCGTTTCGATGACTGTCCATCTTAGGTCGTTAGTAGTGTGGTTACTTTTGAGATAGTGTTCAGTCAATCTTGTAGTGATTTTCTTACATCTAATGGTGCTGCGATGCTCGCAAATTCGCTGTTTAACTTTTCTCCCAGTCATGCCAACATAACGAAGCCCACAGAGGCAGGTGATTAGGTAGACCACATTGGTGCTATTACAGTTTGTGTGCGTCCTCTGAGTCCAGATCTTGCCTGGTTCCAAGTTAAGAGTCTTGCTAGTTGTGGTCAGATGGCACACACTACAATTGCCACATGGAAAATGGCCTGTGATGTTCGGCATACCCCAAGCGTTGAGGACAGTCGATTGCATTGCTTGTTTCTTAGTCCTAGGCGAGTGGAAACCAGAGTATCCTTAAGGCTTTTCGCCTTCTTGAATGAAAACATAGGTTTAGCCCAGTTAAGGTTCCCTGTGTTAATGATGTTCCAGTGTTTATTAATAGCACGTGTTACCTGGTTAGAGATGGTACTATATGTAGTGACACAAGTAAGGGGATGTTTGAGTTAGTGTTCACCTTATTTTCCAGCAACGCATCTCTGTGTTGGTTGCGTGCGCGTTTCTGACATGTGGTGATCAGCTTTTCAGGGTAACCTCTCTCAATTAGTTTGTTAGACAGGTCAACTGCTTGGTTCCGTAATCCGACAGTTTACTACAGTTCCTTCTCAATCTCAGGTACTGCCCGTACGGAATATTCTCCTCAAAGGTCTAGGGTGAAAGCTCTGAACCTAAGCAGATTGTTTTTAGTCGTCGGTTTATGATAGGTCCTAGTTTCTAGTTTCCCATTTTCTTGGTAATAACAATGTCAGAAATATCATACTTTCATTGTGGAATGAATGGGTAAACTTAAGGTTCCTATCGCAGGTGTTAATCCATGCGATGAACTCCAAAAGACTGTCACTCGGTCCTTGCCAAATGGCAAGGACATCATCGATGTATCTTTCCAGAAGACCAAGTGCGGTGCAAAGGATTGACCGCATTCAATATGTATTTTTCCTCGAAATCAAAGACATAGAGTCCAGCCACACTAGGAGCTTAAGGTACTTCCCATAGAAGTACCTCCTATTTGGAGGTATAGCTTTCCCTCATATTCAAAATAGTTCTTTTTCAATGCCAGTGTGGCGCACTCGATGATGAATTGTTTTGGGGTATTAAAAGGTCAATCACTGTGTTCTAAGGCTTTTCAAGTACCTCCAAAGTATCGTCCTGGGGAATACTCAGTATAGAGACTTTCGATATCAAAAGATACCAAAATCGTGGATTCATTAACCGTCAGTTCTTTAAGAAGGTTGAGTAAACTTTTAGTGTCTTGTAAATAGGTGGTTGTCTTTTGTACAATCGCTTTGAAGAAAAATCACAAAAGCAGAGAGGGCTCTAACAAAGAGCCTATTCCAGACACGATGGGTCTGCCTGGAGGTGGATCCCTGTTCTTATGCATCTTAGGCAGTGTATAAAAATATGGAATTTTCTCATCACACTTAGTTAAAAAATCTGCCTCGTGTTTAGAAATAAAACCACTGAACTCCGCACTTGCCACCAAGGTTTTTATCTCAAATTTAAGTGCTTGTGTGGGATCAGAGATAAGTGGGGTGTAATTGGTTGTGTCAGCTAACAGCCGGCAGCATTCCGCATGATAAGCGGACTTGTTTTGCACCACCACACCTCCTCCTTTGTCTGCTGGTTTTATTATGATTGTGTCACAATTTTTCAGTTCTGCCAACGCTAAGTTCTCCTCTTTGGTCATATTGAAAAAAGGTTTTTTTATCTCCATGCTGCCGGCTGTTAGCTGACACAACCAATTACACCCCACTTATCTCTGATCCCACACAAGCACTTAAATTTGAGATAAAAACCTTGGTGGCAAGTGCGGGGTTCAGTGGTTTTATTTCTAAACACGAGGCAGATTTTTTAACTAAGTGTGATGAGAAAATTCCATATTTTTATACACTGCCTAAGATGCATAAGAACAGGGATCCACCTCCAGGCAGACCCATCGTGTCTGGAATAGGCTCTTTGTTAGAGCCCCTCTCTCGTTTTTGTGATTTTTTCTTCAAAACGATTGTACAAAAGACAACCACCTATTTACAAGACACTAAAAGTTTACTCAACCTTCTTAAAGAACTGACGGTTAATGAATCCACGATTTTGGTATCTTTTGATATCGAAAGTCTCTATACGAGTATTCCCCAGACGATACTTTGGAGGTACTTAGAAAAGCCTTAGAACACAGTGATTGGCCTTTTAATACCCCAAAACAATTCATCATCGAGTGCGCCACACTGGCATTGAAAAAGAACTATTTTGAATATGAGGGATAGCTATACCTCCAAATAGGAGGTACTTCTATGGGAAGTACCTTCGCTCCTAGTGTGGCTGGACTCTATGTCTTTGATTTCGAGGAAAAATACATATTGAATGCGGTCAATCCCTTTGCACCGCACTTGGACTTCTGGAAAAGATACATCGATGATGTCCTTGCCATTTGGCAAGGACCGAGTGACAGTCTTTTGGAGTTCATCGCATGGATTAACACCTGCGATAGGAACCTTAAGTTTACCCATTCATTCCACAATGAAAGTATGATATTTCTCGACATTGTTATTACCAAAGAAAATGGGAAACTAGAAACTAGGACCTATCATAAACCGACGGCTAAAAACAATCTGCTTAGGTTCGAGAGCTTTCACCCTAGACCTTTGAGGGAGAATCTTCCATACGGGCAGTAACTTAGATTGAGAAGGAACTGTAGTAAACTGTCGGATTACCGGAACCAAGCAGTTGACCTGTCTAACAAACTAATTGAGAGAGGTTACCCTGAAAAACTGATCACCACATGTCAGAAACGCGCACGCAACCAACACAGAGATGCGTTGCTGGAAAATAAGGTGAACACTAACTCAAACATCCCCCTTACTTGTGTCACTACATATAGTACCATCTCTAACCAGGTAACACGTGCTATTAATAAAAACTGGAACATCATTAACACAGGGAACCTTAACTGGGCTAAACCTATGTTTTCATTCAAGAAGGCGAAAAGCCTTAAGGATACTCTGGGTTCCACTAGCCCTAGGACTAAGAAACAAGCAATGCAATCGACTGTCCTTAACGCTTGGGGTATGCCGAACATCACAGGCCATTTTCCATGTGGCAATTGTAGTGTGTGCCATCTGACCACAACTAGCAAGACTCTTAACTTGGAACCAGGCAAGATCTGGACTCAGAGGACGCACACAAACTGTAATAGCACCAATGTGGTCTACCTAATCACCTGCCCCTGTGGGCTTCGTTATGTTGGCATGACTGGGAGAAAAGTTAAACAGCGAATTTGCAAGCATCGCAGCACCATTAGATGTAAGAAAATCACTACAAGATTGACTGAACACTATCTCCAAAGTAACCACACTACTAATGACCTAAGATGGACAGTCATCGAAACGGTAAGACCCGGTGATCAGTCTAACAGATATCTGTTCGAAAGGGAACAGAGATGGGTCTATAGACTATCAACTCAAAAAAACAGGTTGAATGATGGGATTCCGTGGAACACTGTTTTATCCAGATAGATAGATTGACATATAGATCTGCCTTGTGGTATTTGTAAATAATCAGTGAAACCTTTTTGTGCACGGGGATCACATTGGCATATCAGTGTAAACTTACCATGTCAGTATACCCTATTAACAACTTATGGGTACTTTCTATGCTTTTACGGCATGATCATCTGCCACTTTTCACTTTCAAGAATATCACCTCCCTGTTGGCATTTATGATAACATGCCACCTTAAAAGGTCCATGTCTATATTGCCCTCTTTCTGTAGCGATTTCGTGTATAACTAACTTTGTGACGAACCCTCCTGTTTTCAGATTTAGTTCTATCGTTATCTGTACGATTAGACTATGTGTCGCGCATATATGCCGACTTTCATAATATTGTAGTTATGCCTATTTCCTCTTTTTCTACAGAGACAGTGATTCCGGTCTCTCAAAACAGACAATCACTTTTTGACACGCCCCTTGGCTTTTTCTAAAGCCATTGCTTGCTTTTGATGTCATCACGCAGTACGCATCTCACCCGATCACGTGACACACCCGGAAGCCTCTGGGTTTGTTATAGACCGCGAGGACGCCGGTTTCACTATCCTCGGATTTCCTGATGGGGTCACATCGCAGGTTTGAGTAGCGGATGGCATGACTTGATGAAGTGAGTACTCGGGTGGGCTCCGTTTTTCAACTATCCTAATGGAAGAGTTATACCATCATTAAATGTTTTATGCTTCTCCGCAGAGTTTGACTAAAGTCAGCATCCATCCCCACGGTAACCATGAGGCAAGACGTAATTTCGTCGTTATGTAAGCCTCTGCCTTGATATCTCTTTTCCCATTTCTTATCCAATTTTTCGTTTGAGTGTGGTAATTAGAGTATATGTACTACGCTTTATCAAGAGGAACTTTTTCCTTGTTCTCGAATCTACTGGATTAAATAGTACCTTGACATCTGGTACACCTTTGACAAGTGAGGTATGACACCACGCATTTGTTGGGTTCACTTAGACACTTGTCGCTATGTATTGTTTGTCTTTGTCATGAGTGTGATCTCACACATTTTGGGTGCTAGATGAGCACTGACACCAGGCACATGCATTTTGATTACGGAAGCGATCTGTGTGCGATATGCACGGATAGGTTGATTCATGGATACATGATTAATTTGCTGCATGGTATCTATGTGCTTTTTTCTTTTCAGAAATTTTTTTGTTTCCTTTCATGAAGACTGAAAGGGTTTCCATCCTGTAAGTACACAGTATGGTATTTTAATTGTGACCGAGGGTAGGGTACACCTTAGCGTGTGTACACCGCCCGGGTCATAGGTCCTGATGAAAACCTAGTAATACACACTGTAGGTTGAAACATGTAGACCCACTTATCACTTTTCACTTTGTCACCACCAACAGTCTTTACCCGTGGACAATACTCTTGTGTACTCATTTTTAACCTTGTCTTACTTGCTCCATAATAAAAGTAACGGAGTACAATAAAGACAATTTTATGATCACCACTTCACTGATTCACTCAAAATACCCGCTCCACTGTAATCAGGTGTCGTAGCACATCCGAGTGGCATTCGGCTGCTCGGGTGGGACCCCAATGATGAAGCATGTCACCAACTAGGTTGGTGAGTGAGGGGTCTTTTTAAACCAAAGAAATTTTCTCTGGTATTTCTCTTCATCGGCGCTTCCCGTAACAGCCTTTTGGCTCTCTGGGGCATACTCCTTCAAATTGTTTTTTCAGTTAATTCTTAGGGGACTAGGAGTACCCCCTTAAAATACCCTCTCTCTCTTATTGTTTTACGTAGTTCAGGCAGCGCACAGCTGTGAGAGTCTCTTTATTCTTCCCAATTGATTACCATCATGGGTGAGAATCAAGGCCTATCCTATTCCAGTGAGGAGGTTGATGCCTTACTCGGCGATTCCTCACTCTTTGCAGATGCAAGCATAGCACAAACGGTCTCACAGATCACGGACTGGGACAAACTGACAGAAATAAAAAAGAACAGGGTAAGAACTATACTACATGGAACAATACTTACCGAGTATTTACGTAATAACACCGCACCTAAGGGCCTGTTAGTTACAAATGCACCACGCATTTTTCTTGAAGATCCAGCGTTTCGGAAAGATTGGGCACAGATCGCGTGGCGGTGCACACGCGACTGGATCGTCCTGATCATAAAAACAGCACTTAGACTATCTGAGGCAATGATGATAGAAATTACACTTACTGAAAACCAGATTAAAACGACAATCACTGGTTATAAAAGGAAACTAGATGAACTTAATAAGGAGATCAATGAGTATAAGGAGAACTTAACTCAACAGAAAGCACAGAAATTTCACAAGGATCTTAAAACGTTCTCCTATACTAAAGTCTACCCCTACTCTGATCCTGAATACATCGCACCTTCTCATAACGACAGGGTCTCCGATGTATCCAGCAATGACTCTACTGCCAGTAGTGGTTCCAGCACAGGCAGTGGGAGGTCCAATGGACAAAGAAGACAGTATAGACCACCTATTCCTTGGCCTAATTACAACGGCCCACCAACAATGGGTTATCAAGGCCCGCCCGCAATGGGTTATCAAGGTCCTTATAATCCCCACCATCCTTATCCTATGTTTGGCTGGCAACCGCCAATCCCACAACCATTGTTCCAACAGAACTCTTTCAGGCCGCCTTTTTTAGGCAGGGGCCGAAGAGGAAGGGGTCGCAGAAAAGGACACAATCAAGTACATTGGGAGGAAGAAGACCCAGTGGGCAATCACACGAGGAGCAGGACTTGGGAACCACAGGCAGGGCCAAGCACCCCCAGGGCTTAGTCACCAACCTTTCATCGAGACCACTCTCTATTGTCGAAGAAAGGGTTTTGAATAAGGGTCTGGGATTTGTCCCCACTGCCAATGTTGACAAATTTGGTCTGCATTGCGAATTATCTGGTTTCTTTAGGAAACTGAGACTGAAGGCCTTCTTTGAGGGCCAAATTGATTCTACCTCTACACAAGAGTCTCATGACACAGGTCTCCGTTTAAAATCTACCTTTGTACCTCCAATTCACAAGACCCCATTGAGATTCTGTCATTTGAACAAGCTGTGTTCAATGACGTAGAACGCATGGAGATAAAAAAAACTTTTTTCAATATGACCAAAGAGGAGAACTTAGCGCTGGCAGAACTGAAAAATTGTGACACAATCATAATAAAACCAGCAGACAAAGGAGGAGGTGTGGTGGTGCAAAACAAGTCCGCTTATCATGCGGAATGCTGCCGGCTGTTAGCTGACACAACCAATTACACCCCACTTATCTCTGATCCCACACAAGCACTTAAATTTGAGATAAAAACCTTGGTGGCAAGTGCGGAGTTCAGTGGTTTTATTTCTAAACACGAGGCAGATTTTTTAACTAAGTGTGATGAGAAAATTCCATATTTGTATACACTGCCTAAGATGCATAAGAGACAGGGATCCACCTCCAGGCAGACCCATCGTGTCTGGAATAGGCTCTTTGTTAGAGCCCCTCTCTCGTTTTTGTGACTTTTTCTTCAAAACGATTGTACAAAAGACAACCACCTATTTACAAGACACTAAAAGCTTTACTCAACCTTCTTAAAGAACTGACGGTTAATGAATCCACGATTTTGGTATCTTTTGATATCGAAAGTCTCTATACGAGTATTCCCCAGGACGATACTTTGGAGGTACTTAGAAAAGCCTTAGAACACAGTGATTGGCCTTTTAATACCCCAAAACAATTCATCATCGAGTGCGCCACACTGGCATTGAAAAAGAACTATTTTGAATATGAGGGAAAGCTATACCTCCAAATAGGAGGTACTTCTATGGGAAGTACCTTCGCTCCTAGTGTGGCTGGACTCTATGTCTTTGATTTCGAAGAAAAATACATATTGAATGCGGTCAATCCCTTTGCACCGCACTTGGTCTTCTGGAAAAGATATATCGATGATGTCCTTGCCATTTGGCAAGGACCGAGTGACAGTCTTTTGGAGTTCATCGCATGGATTAACACCTGCGATAGGAACCTTAAGTTTACCCATTCATTCCACAATGAAAGTATGATATTTCTCGACATTGTTATTACCAAAGAAAATGGGAAACTAGAAACTAGGACCTATCATAAACCGACGGCTAAAAACAATCTGCTTAGGTTCGAGAGCTTTCACCCTAGACCTTTGAGGGAGAATCTTCCGTACGGGCAGTACCTTAGATTGAGAAGGAACTGTAGTAAACTGTCGGATTACCGGAACCAAGCAGTTGACCTGTCTAACAAACTAATTGAGAGAGGTTACCCTGAAAAACTGATCACCACATGTCAGAAACGCGCACGCAACCAACACAGAGATGCGTTGCTGGAAAATAAGGTGAACACTAACTCAAACATCCCCCTTACTTGTGTCACTACATATAGTACCATCTCTAACCAGGTAACACGTGCTATTAATAAACACTGGAACATCATTAACACAGGGAACCTTAACTGGGCTAAACCTATGTTTTCATTCAAGAAGGCGAAAAGCCTTAAGGATACTCTGGTTTCCACTCGCCCTAGGACTAAGAAACAAGCAATGCAATCGACTGTCCTTAACGCTTGGGGTATGCCGAACATCACAGGCCATTTTCCATGTGGCAATTGTAGTGTGTGCCATCTGACCACAACTAGCAAGACTCTTAACTTGGAACCAGGCAAGATCTGGACTCAGAGGACGCACACAAACTGTAATAGCACCAATGTGGTCTACCTAATCACCTGCCCCTGTGGGCTTCGTTATGTTGGCATGACTGGGAGAAAAGTTAAACAGCGAATTTGCGAGCATCGCAGCACCATTAGATGTAAGAAAATCACTACAAGATTGACTGAACACTATCTCCAAAGTAACCACACTACTAACGACCTAAGATGGACAGTCATCGAAACGGTAAGACCCGGTGATCAGTCTAACAGATATCTGTTCGAAAGGGAACAGAGATGGGTCTATAGACTATCAACTCAAAAAACGGGTTGAATGATGGGATTCCGTGGAACACTGTTTTATCCAGATAGATAGATTGACATATAGATCTGCCTTGTGGTATTTGTAAATAATCAGTGAAACCTTTTTGTGCACGGGGATCACATTGGCATATCGGTGTACACTTACCATGTCAGTATACCCTATTAACAACTTATGGGTACTTTCTATGCTTTTACGGCATGATCATCTGCCACTTTTCACTTTCAAGAATATCACCTCCCTGTTGGCATTTATGATTACATGCCACCTTAAAAGGTCCATGTCTATATTGCCCTCTTTCTGTAGCGATTTCGTGTATAACTAACTTTGTGACGACCCTCCTGTTTTCAGATTTAGTTCTATCGTTATCTGTACGATTAGACTATGTGTCGCGCATATATGCCGACTTTCATAATATTGTGTTATGCCTATTTCCCTCTTTTGTACAGAGACAGTGATTCTGGTCTCTCAAAATAGACAATCACTTTTTGACACGCCCCCTTGGCTTTTTCTAAAGCCATTGTTTGCTTTTGATGTCATCACGCAGTACGCATCTCACCCGATCACGTGACACACCCGGAAGCCTCTGGGTTTGTTATAGACCGCGAGGACGCCGGTTTCACTATCCTCGGGTTTCCTGATGGGGTCACATCGCAGGTTTGAGTAGCGGATGGCATGACTTGATGAAGTGAGTACTCGGGTGGGCTCCGTTTTTCAACTATCCTAATGGAAGAGTTATACCATCATTAAATGTGTTATGCTTCTCCACAGAGTTTGACTAAAGTCAGCATCCATCCCCACGGTAACCATGAGGCAAGACGTAATTTCGTCGTTATGTAAGCCTCTGCCTTGATATCTCTTTTCCCATTTCTTATCCAATTTTTCGTTTGAGTGTGGTAATTAGAGTATATGTACTACGCTTTATCAAGAGGAACTTTTTCCTTGTTCTCGAATCTACTGGATTAAATAGTACCTTGACATCTGGTACACCTTTGACAAGTGAGGTATGACACCACGCATTTGTTGGGTTCACTTAGACACTTGTCGCTATGTATTGTTTGTCTTTGTCATGAGTGTGATCTCACACATTTTGGGTGCTAGATGAGCACTGACACCAGGCACATGCATTTTGATTACGGAAGCGATCTGTGTGCGATATGCACGGATAGGTTGATTCATGGATACATGATTAATTTGCTGCATGGTATCTATGTGCTTTTTCTTTTCAGAAATTTTTTTTTGTTTCCTTTCGTGAAGACTGAAAGGGTTTCCATCCTGTAAGTACACAGTATGGTATTTTAATTGTGACCGAGGGTAGGGTACACCTTAGCGTGTGTACACCGCCCGGGTCATAGGTCCTGATGAAAACCTAGTAATACACACTGTAGGTTGAAACATGTAGACCCACTTATCACTTTTCACTTTGTCACCACCAACAGTCTTTACCCGTGGACAAGTAGGTCCACTACGGTAATACTCTTGTGTACTCATTTTTAACCTTGTCTTACTTGCTCCATAATAAAAGTAATGGAGTACAATAAAGACAATTTTATGATCACCACTTCACTGATTCACTCAAAATACCCGCTCCACTGTAATCAGGTGTCGTAGCACACCCGAGTGGCATTCGGCTGCTCGGGTGGGACCCCAATGATGAAGCATGTCACCAACTAGGTTAGTGAGGGGTCTTTTTAAACCAAAGAAATTTTCTCTGGTATTTTTCTTCATCGGCGCTTCCCGTAACAGCCTTTGGCTCTCTGGGGCATACTCCTTCAATTTGTTTTTTCAGTTAATTCTTAGGGGACTTAAAATACCCTCTCTCTCTTATTGTTTTACGTATGCTTCGACCATAACCACTGTACCTATACTTTGAAGTGGCAAATATCTCCAGACATTAAATTTAGATGTTAGAATGCAGTACTAATGCCATCTACTTGACTTGGCATTCTCATGGAGAGACTGTACATAATAAACTCTGCTGCATTACTGTCCACAAGAATACACACCTTTAAAAATACCAATCAGGATTCTTAAGGCTGCCATACTGCTCTCAACATTTAGCCGTCCTTGTTGAAATTTTGAACAGAAAAGTCTTCTTTCCCTGTCAGTAAATACTTTTGATAGAGCACAGCCAATTGTGGCTATTATGATGCCATATGAGATGCCAGTGGTGAAGTCAATTGTGACGTCACCATCAATATTATTTATGATATGATTTACAATGCCATCTGTGATGTTATGTGTGTCATAATGAGCAACATATTTGGGCGGTGCTATGGTTGCTCAACTATTACTTTTGAATTTGATTTGTCCAGAGTTTTGAGTCATAGCCATAAAAGTCCTTCAATAGAAATTACTAATCAGAATGTTTATATTTTATTACCATATGATAGTTTGTGTGCTTAGCAGCCAAACATGACATTTGGTTAACAAAGTTTTTATTTCCGTCATTTCTTTATCCATATATTTATATACGTTGAGTACTGACTGTGAAGTCTTCTCCTGCACCCACAGCGCTCTGGCCTTTGATTTGCCTAATGTGTTCAAGACACAGGGCCTTGTACTACACTAACTTCCCCCGTCCATGTGGGATGTTTTTTGGCCCTGTGCCAACCCCCTTGTACACTTCCCTACATGAAATATCATTTGTGCAAAATATGTTTTGCTAATATAGCCTGTCTTGAGACAAAGTCTGAAGATGGTTCAGACTTCATGACAATGTACTGCAGGCCTTTGCAATCCAGGGTCAAACTTGGCGTCAATGTGTCATTCTTTATTATTAGACACCTGATATCAGCTCAGTGGAGGTAAGGGGGCAACTCTGAACTACTTTCCTGGTCAGGTGTCCCACATAGGGAATACACCTTTTCATTGGTTTTGGCTAATGCTGAAAACTGTGACCATCCTACTGAAACTTGTTGTATTTGCCCCTTATCACAAGCTGATATGGTCTGGGCTTGTTGCCTTGGTGATCTCAGTTTCTTTTTTCTCTGATATTATTCTGACAGAAGAGCTGTGTTTTGCTTGTTGGACCCTGCTGATAGAATCACTTTGCATGATACATCCTAAAACAACTTCAATACATCTAGGACAAAGGTAAGCACACTTCCATTCTTCCCATTCTCAAATAATCTTCACCTGAGCCTTCTTCCTTCTGCTATGGTCTCTCCAATCATTCTAAGCCACATCAGTGAGTTGTCTACAGTCAACCTTCTTTTTCTTTTAAATGTTTTTTCCACTCAAGTCTAGTTTTAATTCTACATATTTTACAGAATTTTGTTTCTTACATCACCGCTTCTATGACTTTCAACAATCACTCTTACAGTTTTCAACATTTCGACTGGTTTTGAAATGGTTAATAAAGTTATTTACTGTTCTACTTTCTCTTTATTTTGGAGTTTCAGTTCCGTTCTCTTTTGGTTTTCTTACTATCTCTCTGGATATCCGTAGGGCATCTCTTGGTGCAGTCGATCTTGCAATGATCTGTCCTTGATCTCCTGTTCCTGTCTACAGCACACCTCTTGCTTCCGTAATTTCTTTTTTATAGTCTTTCTTTTCACTTTTAAGCAGATGACACTCAGATAACTGGATTTATGTTATCATGCTGTTGTATGCATATCTTATCACTGGGTTAAAGTTAGGGCTTCCAATGCCTGCCATAACACACTTTGTCAAGCACTAAATTTCCATAAACCATTGTTTTCTACTCCTCGTGATCTTAAAAAATTAGCAGCAACTTAGAAATTAGTTAGCTTCTCTCATTGCAAATTATTGATACCATCTGATATCACATTCTCCCTAAAGCAATGGATGTATTAATTGTCCTGATGGGAATTAACTCTAAGTAATGTAATCATTAACTCTACATCTTTTTTTCATTACTGCAATCATTAAGCATGAAGCTGTGATGTCAGTGCTTGCCTCTACTTCTATTCCCAAACGCAGAGGAGAACTAAGGAAGGCTCTATGAAAAATATATAAAATGATACGCAAAGAGCACAAGGAAGCAATCAATAGACAGAGAATTAGAATACCTATGGGGCATCCTTAATTTGTTTTCCAATCAAAAATGGCTTCGGGTGGTTTTTGAATGACAAATATAAGCTTAATGCACATATCCTCCAGTGAAGCCCTGTGCCTGACAGTAGGATGCAGAACATAAGCAGCCGTTATATTCCCACTGCAATGAAAGGAATCAAAAATATCAGTCTTCAAACTTTTTCAGATGATGGGATGTTATGGTTATGAACCAAACTTTAAAAATGACTGACATTCACTAGTTATAGCGAACTGTGCAACTGACTACTCACTCCACTGCTCACGAACTCAAAATTAACATCACAAATGACATCTCTAATCATATCACTGGTGACATGACACATTGCACAGACCGCAGTAATCTTATCACGATTTGCACCAGTGTGATGCTTGTGGGATGTTGCGACAGCTGTGAACCCGACAGTCATCTGGAGGCTTCAAGATTCCCTGTGTGACTGAGCGTTTGGTAGCTTCCTGATGACATCAGGAGGCCACAGCTTTCCTGTCTTGATGCTAATGAGGGCATTCAGGAAGACATTGCACATAATGGGCACTTCGCTGTTATGCACAGTCTTTGATCACTATCCTGTCCCAGAAGCATGCAATGGATGCCGATGTGTGATGCTTTGCCCATAGGCTTTCTTCTCCACGGCACTTAGTCAAGGCAATGAAACTGACAACGGGAATGGGAAAGCTCTTGCTGCTGCTTTTCTACTCTCTGGCAGCTTTCAACTAGTCAGAGAGCATATTTTGAACCAAGATTCCTCACCTCCCCACTGATCTTTGGAACGCCAAGTGAGAATGAAGAAGGGGACAATACTTTTTTAACCACTTCTTGTCACATTTCTTGAATTATAAGCATTGCTAGGAAGAGGGCTTTTTACCAAAGGAGTTTTGTTTTTTCATCCACAGATCCACAATGGGATCACTGACAAATCATCCCACACATGGACTTTTTTCCTATGACTAGTGTAAGAAGCACCACAGCTGGAATGAAATAAGAGAGTGCATGTAACTCCGAAAGATTTTGCTGTACTCCATAGAGTGGTAGTTAAATGATGGACTGCAGAGCTTTTTCTAAGAGGGTTTGGCCAAACTTGTGTTTTTTTTAATAAGTTTACTAAATCATGAATATATCACTTTCTCATAGATTTTATTAACGTTTAGTAAAACACTACCATCTACACATCTGTGTGATGCTGTGGCACTGTTCACATGTCACACTTGTTTCCTACCCCTTTTTGAGTTTTTTCACCTGAAGCGCCTCTCACCAAGCCTGCACAATTTAGCTTGAGGGAAAAGCAATATGGATCTATTCCATAGATAGGTTCCACCTCCCAAGCTGTGACCTGCTTGACACTAGAAGATCCCAGCGGAAGGAACATTAAACTACTGTGCTAACTTCTGGGAGTTATTTTGCTGTAATCCAAATGCTGAAAATACAGCTGACACAAAGATCTCTTTAGCCAATTTGTTAACTTACTAACCTATTGTATCAGAATTCAAACATGCCACTCGCAACTTACACTAACTCTGCAGTTGGCAATTTTACCAGAGGGAATATAGTCTGCCATGGAAAAGTGGCCACTTCCACAGTACAATCTTTGTTTTCCCTATTTTATACATTACATCACCCAAGCTGCAGAACTATTTTGAGTTTCAAAGATATTAAAGTTCTGCAGCTTGACTAAAAATGGTCTTTGTATAAAAAGCTTATTCTTGACATCGAAATGTGCACAAAGAATAGTCAAATTTTCAGACACTTTGGGAACAGGTGCTAAAGGAATTTTTGCATCTTTTTTTATGTTATCAGCGATTACAAATGTAACCCTCTCGACTCCTGACAATCTTGCCTTTCATGCGAGACATCTTGTGAATCTTTAAATCCTCCATGAGGGGATATAAAGGTACTCTTAAATGTGAAGTCCCCCGAAGGAACTTGAAAGGAACTGATGACTAGATATTCAGTATCAAAGTAACTGTTGTTTGATACCATCATCATTTGTGGATGACAAAGTGCTAAAACTGCAATACTTACGCTCCCAATTTGTTTTAGATTTTTAATGTTCAGCCAGTTATTTCAACAAGGTCAAAGGAAGTTATGTTCTGTCTTGTGTTTGAATCAAGGTCAAAGGCCAACTGATGACTCTTAATGTGATGTCTTAAAGGAATATGAAGGGTCGAAGATGCCACTTACACTAGCCTGATGACTTGGCCAACTTGAATACAGTGGAGAACTTTTTTAAACACAAGTGCATTTGGCTAGGAATAAAGTAGTTGTTTAGTAAATCATAATAAAGCAGGATCAATGTTTGGAGCAGAGAAGGACGACTTTGCAATCGAAATGAATGAGTAATGCAAGAAACCTGGACCCCTAGACACGCTCACATAAATGGCTATTAGTCATATGCTTCTCAAGCCACTTCACTGCCAAGAGACAGGGCTAACGGGGGCCTACCAATACATCGCTTCACCTCTCTTCATTGAAAGGTGGCACATAACACCTGTGTTTCTAAATGTATTGGCCCTGCTACATATGTTTGCGACAGGAGATCATTGTCTCTCATTACTAATTACTGCAATAAACAGTGTGATACATCTCCTTGTTCAAATTTTCGAATTGTCAGTTTTTCTGCACCAATTTGAATGAAAAACCTTTGTAGAGATGGACCTAGACAGTTGATTCTATTGGCAAGCAATTTTAATGCTACACTTGGTACTAAAATCCATAATGATCACCTCACTAATGCTTACATTGCTCCCCTGCTAATACTAGCAGCTTCTCCTGCAGAATGTCAAAAGGGTCTAAAGGGGAAAGTGCTGAAAGAGTTTGTGCTGAAAAGCAATTTATGAAATATCGCAGACATCTGGGGCAGTGGATGGTCTTTAATTCCAACCTCTAGCTCTCATAACTGCCAGATTACATTTTCCTACCAAAAATGTGTTACTCAGGTTGCAGCCTTTGAAGTTCTATACAGTACTTACAGCGGTCACAACCCTTTGGCAATGAAAGTAAGATTGCACAATAGACTGTGAAGCTCATTCAATTTAGCACCCTGTGAAGACAGCAAAGTAATTGAAGCTAGAGAGAAAAGGTGGCAAACCATAGATACTAAAGATGTGACCAACTCAACAGTAGCTCACTTTCTTTAATTAGAGCATGTTTGGACATAGGGGCAAATAGCAGGCAAGATCACTGAAATAGTTGATGGTGCCTTAACATTTAAGGTAAGAAAGGTGACTGTTCAACTGCCCAAGAGATGGCTTGATACTGCGTTTAGTCAAGCAGGGAGGCACTGACTGAGAACACAAAATAAAACACTTGGGAGCGCAGAAGAAGTCAAAAAGTGCAGAAGCATTTATACCAAAGCTGTCATGGAAAAAACAAAGAGATTAGTCTGGGAGGAACTGAATCATGCCTGTGCACAGAATGATTCTGCCAGGATTTGGAAAATAATAAATGATATATCCCATGGTGAAAATCGACAGACAATGGAGCAAAGCGTTGCATTCATCATTTTTCAGAAATGTATAAAATAGAGAGCATTGTAAGAAAGTAAAGATAGCCAATACTTCCCAAGTGTCCCCTAAAGTTTTTACACTTAAAGAAGTTCATATTGGAATTCATTACAGTTCTTTGGGTAAAGTGCTTGGTCCATATGGTGTACTCATGTACATGTTTCAATTCAATCCTGTATTTTGGACATCATTGCATTTACTGGCATTATAAATGTGTCCAGTAATAGTGAAATTCCAGCATTTTGGTCTAAATCCCCATCTTTAGAAAGGGTAATAAGGAGAACCCTACGTTTTATCACACTATTTCTCCGATTGATTCCATGGTAAAAATAATTTGCAGAATCTTAATGGCTAGGATTGAACTGCTTGCAAAGGAAGGTGGTGTGATACCAGAAACGTAGTATGGATTTTGTGCAGGACTAGGTACTATTGAGCAGTGCTTGAACTTGTAGCTCTTAACTGAGATGTATACACAGTTATTACTAGTTCATTGGGGGTCTATACAAGAAGGCAGAATCATGCATCAGTAAACCTGCATCTGTAAAATGACTTTTACAATTTGAAGTAAATTTACTACTTTTAGTTATTTACCATTTACGTGTGTAAATTTTCTACAAAGTGTAGACTTACTTGTTTCCACCCCTGAACCAGAAATGGAGCCAAATTTATGAGTGTAAAGTTACTACTAGAAACTGTTCACACACATGCAGAGCATTGTACCACTGGGGCTGAGATCTTCCTATGGTAAAGTATAGGGAAACTTTAGAAAGTGTATTCAAATTTTAAAAAATGGGAAAAATATTTTATTTTAAAGATTATTGTGCATTGCTTTTCAATATTTATTGTAAATGTAGTAAAGATTAAAACAATCCTACAGCACTATTAACTAAATTGTGAATTAAATATGTAATTAATTTAAATATATTGAAATAAATAAAAAAATAATTTTAAAACTTGTATGTTAAAAATCCCACTTAATGTAAAATGGTTATATTTATTTTTTTACATACTAAAACTTGCAAAACATTATGTATATAATTAATATAAATTACTTTTATTATGTATTAATTATGTAAGTATATATCATTGTTTTAAATTTAATTAAATTTATATATATTTTTAAAAAGTAGAAATAAATTCATTTGGGGCTGTATTTTAAATCCCTGCCTTAGAAAAGTAGCAAATGTACATGTTTGGAAATCTCCCCACCTGTATGTTTGTAAATTGCATTTTGTAGTAAGTAAGTAGTGGTACAGCAGTACTACTTTGCACACTACAAAATGTAGTTTATGAATCTGGGCCCTTCTATTTAGCCTTTAATTGTTTGAGTACAGCCTTTGATTACGGTTCATAGATCAAAACCGTGGTCAGTTATGAACAAAATGCATCTGGATCTTTCAATTTTAGAATTTTTTTATTGTTTACGCATCAGTTTGGAAGCAACAATGAGATAAGGTAAAGTTGGTAAGTGTAGTGTTTCAGTGGCTATGGATAGGAATGTATGCCAGGGATTTGTCCTGTCTCCTCCGCTCTTCACACTCTACATTAATAGAGTGGACAAACGTCTAGGAGCTGAAGTTAGGACACTCACAGGGTTGGTATGAAAAACATACCAATCCTTATGTATACCAATGAGTCAATATTCTTGGCTCTCTCCATCAATGCAGTGAAGAAATTAATAAATGTATCTGTTGTTGTCGTGTGATTAGAACTGAATGCTAACATCATTGAAAAAATGGTTAAAAACATTAACTAAAATGTCTTTTTATATAATAGTTAGGCATCTGACTAAAGCCCAGGTGCTCCCATGTTTGGGACTCATGTTCAACAACAGTATTAGTTGGGGTGTCCCTATTAAACACAAAAAAACAGATTTATCCAAAATATAGAAGCCTTGTAGGAGGCTGGCTTAGTATATGGCGATACAAAAGGGGGTACAAAAGGGGATGATGGACGGAACGTTTGAGCCAATCAAACACTCACCCCCAGTCAACTGATCTGGGTTTAATCCATCATCATTCTTTAGCTCACTCCACCACCCCAGTTCAGACATGGCCATATGCAAATCAGTCTGACCCTGTGCCTCATGGGAACAGTCCAGCCCGAACTGCCAAGCCATGTCTTCCCTGGACCGGAAACAAGCATCCTAGGACCGGTTTCTGGCATTTCAGCCGTCATCAGCCAGGCTTGCTTGAATCCAGTGGCAAAGTGAGCAAGGGACCCACGTCTGGGCATACCCCCGCCAACTTAGGGCGACCAAAGCGATACAAAAGGGGGATGATGGACGGAACGTTTGAGCCAATCAAACACTCACCCCCAGTCAACTGATCTGGGTTTAATCCATCATCATTCTTTAGCTCACTCCACCACCCCAGTTCAGACATGGCCATATGCAAATCAGTCTGACCCTGTGCCTCATGGGAACAGTCCAGCCCGAACTGCCAAGCCATGTCTTCCCTGGACCGGAAACAAGCATCCTAGGACCGGTTTCTGGCATTTCAGCCGTCATCAGCCAGGCTTGCTTGAATCCAGTGGCAAAGTGAGCAAGGGACCCACGTCTGGGCATACCCCCGCCAACTTAGGGCGACCAAAGCGATACAAAAGGGGATGATGGACGGAACGTTTGAGCCAATCAAACACTCACCCCCAGTCAACTGATCTGGGTTTAATCCATCATCATTCTTTAGCTCACTCCACCACCCCAGTTCAGACATGGCCATATGCAAATCAGTCTGACCCTGTGCCTCATGGGAACAGTCCAGCCCGAACTGCCAAGCCATGTCTTCCCTGGACCGGAAACAAGCATCCTAGGACCGGTTTCTGGCATTTCAGCCGTCATCAGCCAGGCTTGCTTGAATCCAGTGGCAAAGTGAGCAAGGGACCCACGTCTGGGCATACCCCCGCCAACTTAGGGCGACCAAAGCGATACAAAAGGGGATGATGGACGGAACGTTTGAGCCAATCAAACACTCACCCCCAGTCAACTGATCTGGGTTTAATCCATCATCATTCTTTAGCTCACTCCACCACCCCAGTTCAGACATGGCCATATGCAAATCAGTCTGACCCTGTGCCTCATGGGAACAGTCCAGCCCGAACTGCCAAGCCATGTCTTCCCTGGACCAGAAACAAGCATCCTAGGACCGGTTTCTGGCATTTCAGCCGTCATCAGCCAGGCTTGCTTGAATCCAGTGGCAAAGTGAGCAAGGGACCCACGTCTGGGCATACCCCCGCCAACTTAGGGCGACCAAAGCGATACAAAAGGGGATGATGGACGGAACGTTTGAGCCAATCAAACACTCACCCCCAGTCAACTGATCTGGGTTTAATCCATCATCATTCTTTAGCTCACTCCACCACCCCAGTTCAGACATGGCCATATGCAAATCAGTCTGACCCTGTGCCTCATGGGAACAGTCCAGCCCGAACTGCCAAGCCATGTCTTCCCTGGACCGGAAACAAGCATCCTAGGACCGGTTTCTGGCATTTCAGCCGTCATCAGCCAGGCTTGCTTGAATCCAGTGGCAAAGTGAGCAAGGGACCCACGTCTGGGCATACCCCCGCCAACTTAGGGCGACCAAAGCGATACAAAAGGGGATGATGGACGGAACGTTTGAGCCAATCAAACACTCACCCCCAGTCAACTGATCTGGGTTTAATCCATCATCATTCTTTAGCTCACTCCACCACCCCAGTTCAGACATGGCCATATGCAAATCAGTCTGACCCTGTGCCTCATGGGAACAGTCCAGCCCGAACTGCCAAGCCATGTCTTCCCTGGACCGGAAACAAGCATCCTAGGACCGGTTTCTGGCATTTCAGCCGTCATCAGCCAGGCTTGCTTGAATCCAGTGGCAAAGTGAGCAAGGGACCCACGTCTGGGCATACCCCCGCCAACTTAGGGCGACCAAAGCGATACAAAAGGGGATGATGGACGGAACGTTTGAGCCAATCAAACACTCACCCCAGTCAACTGATCTGGGTTTAATCCATCATCATTCTTTAGCTCACTCCACCACCCCAGTTCAGACATGGCCATATGCAAATCAGTCTGACCCTGTGCCTCATGGGAACAGTCCAGCCCGAACTGCCAAGCCATGTCTTCCCTGGACCGGAAACAAGCATCCTAGGACCGGTTTCTGGCATTTCAGCCGTCATCAGCCAGGCTTGCTTGAATCCAGTGGCAAAGTGAGCAAGGGACCCACGTCTGGGCATACCCCCGCCAACTTAGGGCGACTTTGCCACTGGATTCAAGCAAGCCTGGCTGATGACGGCTGGAATGCCAGAAACCGGTCCTAGGATGCTTGTTTCCGGTCCAGGGAAGACATGGCTTGGCAGTTCGTGCTGGACTGTTCCCATGAGGCACAGGGTCAGACTGATTTGCATATGGCCATGTCTGAACTGGGGTGGTGGAGTGAGCTAAAGAATGATGATGGATTAAACCCAGATCAGTTGACTGGGGGTGAGTGTTTGATTGGCTCAAACGTTCCGTCCATCATCCCCTTTTGTACGGCTTAGTATATGGTGCACACTTATTTAAGTGAAGCACCTTGCGCTAATCCAGACGACCCTTATGGTGATTTTAGTTGTTTTAGACAACCTTAGAAAGCTCTTTAAGTGGTAGCTATGGATAGCAGCCTTCAAGCTTAGTCCAGAAGGAGTGTTAAGCAGCTTGTGTTACGAGATCTAATCATGTAGTGTAGG
The DNA here is from genome assembly GCA_963921515.1 of Calotriton arnoldi. Lineage (NCBI taxonomy): Eukaryota > Metazoa > Chordata > Amphibia > Caudata > Salamandridae > Calotriton > Calotriton arnoldi. Next base: position 178,917 of record CAWUFW010005042.1, on the reverse strand, counting down.
TTAAACGAAAACTAACCACACAGTGTAGTTATAAAAATATGTCTATTTATTACACAACACTCACTAACACATTGGTATATCTCCTACCCGGAGATATCAACACAAATACACAAGAATACTTCAATTGCAAGAGGTAAGTAAGTACAATACACAGTGGTCTCCTGGTGGAGACCAAACCATATACTAAGAAAGTGGAATGTGAACGGTGACCGAAGTCGGGACTTGGAACAAGAGACTCGGAAGAGCTGGGGACACAAGGAACCACCCAAGGTTCGTACACAGGAACTCCATGGAGGCTGAGTGCAGAGTGGAAACACTCTTTGCAAGCTATAGAAATACATCTTCCCCAGGGGTCCCTGACACATTCCCAGGGGGTCCGCAGGCTGCAGTCTAAAAAGCAATGCAAAGTTCCTTGCATAATCTGCAGTTTTCGGACAACACTAAAAGTGTCAAGATAACTCGAGTGATTAATGTACCTGCTGGCCAGAGATGGTAGGTAGCGCAGAGGGTTAATATGCCTGCTCCAAAGAACGTGTACCATGCATTTTTAATGAAACAGTATTTTATGTGCATAGCTTAGTGGGTTACTGCTTTTGTCACAGAGATTCTTTTGTTACTGTGCAGTTCATAAGTTACAATCATAATCTAGCACCGTCAGCTATAAACTGCCGTCAAAGAGCTGCATGCAAACTGCATGGTACACGTTAGTATGCCATCTTTTTTTCCCAGTCTTTCATTATCCTGATGCTGCCAAAAGGTATGTTTGGGTAGAATTAAATTGTTAAAATTAAAGTCAACGCTAACCACTGTGTTACGTTCTGAACCAGATTTTGTGCTTCTCCAAATCAAGCACTCTTAAAAAATGCTTACTGTATGGATGACATGTGAATCCTACACAAAAGTGATGCAAAACAACGCAAAATCTTTTTTTTGTAATTTACTTTCCAGCGCTAAACTTGTTCCCATGCAACCACCCAAGGTTTCTCACGCTAAACCCAATTTACTAAAAACAGTAGATTGGGTTTAGTGTGAGAAAACTGCGCCCTTTTCAACTAGGCACAAGGAAGGAGAAATGCTTTCATTTCTCCTTCCTTTTCTGACTTTGCATGCGTGCTGCACTGTGCAGCACGCATATAAAGTGGGAAAAGCTTTTCCTCGTGTCTAGCATAGTATTTTGTACAGGAGGGATACCCTTCCTGTACAAAACCTATGCTACACTCATGCACAACCCTTGGCGCTAAGGTGTGTGCATGGTGCAGGGCTGCTGAAATCAGCGCCGGCGCAAGGGAAAGGGGAGGAGAGAGCCATAGCTTTGAAAATATGGCACTCCCCTGCTCCCTCCTGTCGCGCAACGCAGCACAGCCTCGCGGGGGGCTGCACTGCATAGCGCGACTTTTTTGTAAATCTCCCCCATTGTTTCTGTATGTGTGTGATGTAAAGTGCTCTGACACCCTACACTAGTATGAAAGATGCTATAAAACAAATGAAATACATGTGACAGAGGTGCTATGGGAAGAAAAGAGGCACTGTTGGAGGATGATAGTGAGGGATTCATGGAAGAGCCCCAAAAAGATTGTTGTATTGGTGCATAGTAAGGTCATAATTTACTATGCTTTAAAAGCGAATACAATTCAATATATAATTACAAATGTGTTGTAGAATGCACCATTTTTCCTCAAATTTTCTTGGTGGGAGAGCCCCTCAAAGTCCGCTTTGTAGTGGCCAGGCTCACTCACTGCACTTGGTGTGCACCGTACGGGGACTGGTCTGACAACATTTGCCAGGGCTGCTTTGGGTTCCAGTCCGGCCCCGTCAGGAGCAGGAGCCTCACACTCTAAAAATAAAGCCAAATATTGAAAAGTTAGTCGCCGAGATGCAGCACCAACCTTCCTATTAAAAATTTTATATTTTGCAATTTTTTTCAATATAAAATACTAAAAGCTTTAGTAATTTGGGTATCTGTTTGGTGTGCACACGTGTTTATTTTTTTCGAATTACTGTTTTAATGTTTGAAATTTAAATCGTATGAATTGCTTGGGGGTCCTCGGCTTCCAGTAGTGACTCAAAAGGGGTCCTCAGGAGTCAAAAGTCTGAGAACCACTGCTTTAGACAGTAGAAAAAAAGAAATTCTGCCGACACTTATTGGGTCCCCCACAAAGCTTACCTGACTTCTCATCCCATTCAGAGTTGGCCTTTGGATAAGTGGGAGGATCAATTAAATTGCCACCTTTTTCAATTATTCATTTCCATATGGTTGAATCCAACTACCAGTCTGAATTGGAATATCATTAAAGATAGCATAACTATGTACGGGAGTGGAAAAATCAGAAGCTAATATATGTAAATAATCTTTGTATGGATGTTGGCCATGGCTAATTATTCAATGATCCTGAGTTATCCATCACATGTTAACCATCCCAAAGGGATGCACCATCTCAGGGATTTCAGATTTTTGGCCATGTGGCAGCAGATCCATGCAGACAGCAATGCATGTTTTACTTTCCTGTAATTTTTATATAAAAAATAAATTCAGATATGGTTCCTCACTTCGGTTTTGTGAAGCACTGGATTTAGACCACTCTAGGTCTGCTTTCCTTTCTTTTACAGCTAAATAGACAATTTGTTATGCTGTTAGTAGCTATCTGAGCGGCGATGTAAAGATCAGAAATTTTATGGAATGATATTAATGTAAGTTTATAATCTTGATTGTTTTATTGAAAGTGATTTTATACTCCTTTATTATGATCAATTTAATCGAAATAAGCAACAATTAATTGATTAATTGATGATTGTTATTGTGATTTTTTTTACACTGCTGGGTTATGTACTAATTAGAGTGCCCCACCTTCCTACTGTAGTATTATGTTTTATTATCTGCAGTCTGTAGTAACAAGAATATAAAAAAGTTGCTCAGCTACGTTAGTCTCTGGTTGAGTTGTAATAAATCAATGGATATAGTATCCACCTGCACACCTAAGTTATGGATAAGTCAACAAGTTAACCAATGAAACTGAGTGTGCTGCTGTGTGCTATGGGTCCAGCCTAACAAGACCTGTGATAATCAAATGCTAGAAAGGTATGGAAACGCTCCCTACCGATCACTCAGCGCACTGTGTATAAAGTCCCTAGGGCTTCAACTTTCATATTATAACAGCTTAAACATTTTAAATTTCGGTTTATGTCATTTGAATCAAACAATATAACAAGAGGTACCAAACATAATCATCAAATTTACTATGCAAATTGCTAAATCTGTGTTACAAAAATGTTTAAGCTGTTATAATATGAAAGTTCAAGCCCTAGGGACTTTATACACAGTGCGCTGAGTTAGTTGTAATAAAGACATTTTTTTTTTCACATTGTTATTTTAATTGTTTTATGCATATGGAAGTCATGCTATCAATCATACAGTTAGTGACATCATATGTTATGTCACCTGTGATATTCTCAATCCTTTTTTTATGTCATCATACATGAGGTCATGAGCAGCACATATTGGAAGTTTGACTGAATAGTATACAACACCTGGCCTTGCGAATTTCAGAGCTGAGCCCTCAGCATAGATTATATCTAACACAATTTAGGCTAAACATGGTGCACCTTTTGGTGGCGTTCCCAAATGGCAGAGCTTGGAAGGACGAGCTTAGCCCATGTCCTTGTGATAATCATTCCGCACAAAGCACATTGCACTTTGTTTTTGTTAGACTTGGCATCCTTGGCGTGGTTTCCCCTGCTTTTTTCCTCTACCTCCTGCATTTTTGACTATGTACTAGATTTCGTTTTTGCTGGCTTAGATGCTTTGGGCACTTTGCCACTTCTGATCAGTGTCTAAATGCAAGTGCTCCCTGTGTAAATTGTGATTATGATTGGTGATCCATGATTGGCATATTTGATTTACTGGTAAGTCCCTAGTAAAGTGCACCTTGTGTGCCCAGGGCCTGTAAATCAAATGCTACTAGTGGGCTTGCAGCACTGGTTGTGCCACCCACCGGAGTAGCCCTGTAAATGTGTCTCAGACCTGCCACTGCAGTGTCTGCGTGCACAGTCTTAGACTGCCATGTCGACCAGGCAAGTGCACTCACTTGAGAGTGATGGGAGGAGTTTTCACGAGTACCTGAATAGACTGTGTCTCCTCTGCACAATGCTGTCTCCACCTCCTGTAGTGAAGCTGGACCAGGGAGGACAGAACTGGTTTTTACTGAGCTCAGAGACTCTTGCAACAAAGACTACAAAGAGAAAATGGGGTATAAATATTAGAACTAAAAACCCCAGAACTTTAGATTACTTCTGGACTAAGAGGGCCCTGTCAAGAAGAAAAGCTGTCAGGAGGAGTACTGCCCTTTTGCTGTGCGTAGCATTGCTGGGTTGGCCTGCAGTGCTGCTTCTGTCTGTGGGCAGCAGAAAGGGCTGGACTTTTGCCTTGCTGTGATACCCTGCTTAAGAAGATTCTTCACAGGCTTTAAGTAGAGCTTGCCTCCTGTTCTGAAGTCTCAGGGACACAAAGACTTCACCTGCAACTTGCTAAACAGCACCTGGACTCCACTGCTGGAGTCCTGATTGCCAAAGGCTTCCCATTCCATATCTTGGGCCCTTGGAATCGTGTGGTTGGTGCTGCGACCCAGTAAAAACAACACCAACGCCGTCAGTGACGCCCAAGTGACACCGCGACCTGCACCGAGGCCATGGGCACAGCTCATGAAGTGTACAATCCATTGCCCTGCCTGCACCACAGCTCTGACGCCCGCTGATGCCAGCCGATGCCTGCAAGTTATCGATCTCTCTGACACCAGCGCTCCCACCGAAGCCTATCTCCAACAACGCCTGCATCTCTTCATTGCGGAGCCGATAACTGATGTGGGTGACTTCCCGAACTCATGGACCCCACACTGCTGACCGGAACCAACGCCTCACCACTGACGCCGCCTCACCTCCCCTGCCAGCCTGGACTCATTGCCTCGCCTCGTCGCGGACTCAACGCCTCGCCTCCCCTGTGGCAGTAAGGAGCTGGCCTTTCTTTGGCCATCGACGCCTCACCTCCACGATGCAGTGCAGCATCCGTTGACCTAGTTTTCCAAGGAACTGTTACTTGGAGGTCTGTGTGACTCCGTGGCCGGCCAGCGCGCCTCGCAATCGGCACCGTACTTTGGATTTGTGGCTGTCACGACGTCGCAATAGCCCCAGTTGGAGCTATATGTCTCTGTGAGCATAATTTTTGTCATTTTGGTCTTGTTTGGTTTAGATAAAGATACTTTATTTTCCTAAACTGGTGTGGTGTCCATTTGTGGTGTTTTCACTGTGCTACTGTGTGTTTGGGTGCAAATACTTTACACATTGCCTTTGGGATAAGCCTATCTGCTCATGCCAAGCTACCAAAGGGGTGAGCAGGGGTTATCTAAAGTGTGTAACTTCCTTATCCTGAGTAGAAGGAAGGGTCCCTTCTTTGACAAAAGGGCATACCTCTGCCAACTAGAGACTCCCATTTCTGACAGTTATATTTTGCAAGCTTTACTCTGAGCATAGGAAAAACTATCCTCTGCAAGTATAACGTGATTTTAAAATCAGGAGGGCTAAACAAGTATTAAGTGCCTTGCAGCAATTGCTCCCTGATTTGATATGTGAAAATGCCTTCAATTTTATTTGATAAGCTGTAAGAATAGGAAAGTATTATGCCGCATAGATTTGGAAAAGTTCATCAGGTGTACGGCTTTGGTATGCGTTTAATGCCTTTTGCAATGTATTATTTTAAAAATGTTATCAAATTGTTTATAGCTATTTTTAAGGTGAATAAAGTTATTTTGATTGATTGGTCAGAGCTTTCAAGGGTGTGGATCATAACATCTCCCCAACTGCGATTTTTTAGAGAATGTGCATATTACGCTAATAATTTAGAGAAATGTAATTCAATGTGTTTTGAATAATTATTTTGGGTATTTATTTTCTTTGAAATAAAATCGATTGCTCCTTTATCGAGAGTGCAGAGTAGGCAGGCGGGATGGCTTCCTTTTTTCTGCAACACCTGCTCGTGTTGGAGCCTGACAAGCCCCTTGCTGCTGGAGACCTCTGGTCTTGGGGTCTTGCAAGACTTATGACTTGAACCCAGAAAGCCCCCGGCACCTGATCTTCTCAGAGGCTCAGCGACCGCAACCATAAACTAAAGTCCCACCACAGCTTAATGAAGGGAATGAAAGCACCGTGATGAGACCTGCTGAGATTTAGAACCTGCTCTTCAGGTCTGCCTTCAGGATCATAAACCTGTGTAAAAAAACAGGGGTCACGCTCGCAGAGAGCACTCATTCCTCTCGACAACATGGCTTTGCTCTTTCAGGTTTCACTTTTGCGTGGCATCAGGGCCGTGAAGTGACGCTCGTTTTTCTTCCCTGTCGGCCTTCTCGTCTTGACTGGCCTTGTGTGCCCTTGGTGCGGTGTAGAAAACCAGATTAGGAAAGATCCTCACATCGTAAACCAGCAGAACTGCCTCCATTAAACGCCAGAGTGGCGTAACCGCTGCGTGAACCTCCCAAGATTATTTTCATACAGGCTCCCTCATTTCTCCTCATTGCTCCGATCAGTTCTAAAATGCACCAGCAGCGCAAAGCAACTACATTAATTTAAGTTGTAAGCACACAGGACGACCATTATTAATTCAATTCAAATATGTTTTGGGGAAAAAAAACAACTCCATTGCATGTCGTCCGCCATAACGTCCAAAATTATTTTTGCATATATATTTATAGATCATTCATAATGTGTTCAAGTTGTTAGACATTACAGGCCCAATTCACAGGGCTAAGTTTGCAACTGTAATATTATGCACATGTAATAGTGTGACTTTCCACACTAAGGGGGATATTCACAAGAGCGTGTGCTAAATATCTCAAAAAAATGTGAACACAACTTTACACATCGCAGCCCATCGCGGGAAAATAACCCCGTGTTAACCTGGAATTCACAACACGGCGATACCATGCGATAGTCCCCCGAAAATGCGGCCAATGTCCGCGATACAACAACCGCCACCGTGATAAAAACACAAACCTCAACGCAAAAAAACATGCGATGGGCCAAAGCGCGATGAGGGAAACAGCGATAAGCAGCGAGAGGCCAGCAATACCCACGCGTAATGCGGGAAAAAGCACAAGAACAGCCAGTGGCGTAGCTAGGGGGGGGCGATGGGGGCGGATCGCCCCAGGCGGCACGAGTTTTGGGGCGGCAGCCGGCCCCCTCCCCCGCGCTTACCTGCGGCCGTTGCGGCCGCAAGAATCGGCCGCGGCCGCTACCACCCACCCCCCTCTCTTCTATAATTTTGCCGAGGGCGGCAAACGCAGGGGCCGCCACGGGCAGCCTTAGGCCTAGCTACGCCCCTGAGAACAGCATAGGGAAAATGCCACTAAAAACGAAATCAACTGCGGAGTACCACGGATGCACCCTGACCGACTGCAGAGGACAACATGAACCCCACAATCCCCACTGAGGAACACCCAGGAATACAGGGCTCGTGGAAGGGCAATGAGAAGAGGAAGACGGGGTACAGTCTACACTACAGGAAAACCACATGATCACCACGGATGAGACAGAACACCACCACCAACTATACGTCACCTCCAACGTGTCATTGGCAACAAAGAGGCAAAGATGGCACACCACCTCGGACCATGTGAATGCCTTCGCATGGCAGAGGAGCACAACGGAAGAGCACAAGTGGCGCTGGACTGATTTGAATGGCAAAACCAAGCAGAAACTCGCTGCCAACACGAAAGCAGCAACGCACCCCGGAGGAGGGGGGCCAGCAGAACACCAGGAGCTGAATGACATGGAGAAGATGGTGGCCACATTCACCAGTCTGGAGACCGTGACATGAGTTGGTGATCTGGACACTGCCCAACATGACCCAACATCACATCAACATGGTGCTTAGCGACCTGGGAGTGGGGGGACAGGGGGAGATGGGCACAATGTCACACATGCACAATCAAGCAGGGCACACTGCACACCCACAATGACTCTGGATCATGTCCCTGAACCCACGGGAACACTTCAGCACACACACAAACACCAAGTAGTCCCACGAACACCCTGTGCCCAAAGGGGCACCCACCCAACACATCAACAGTCACACAACCAACACATGCCCACGGGCGAACATGCGAACATGCACATAAGTCAGCCACACTGACAATGCAAGAGACACCACATGACCAGTAGCTTGGCTGAAGTCCTATCATCATGGCAATGTACACGGCACGACATTGAGGTGGCTGAGTGCGGACAACACCCGAAAAGGAGCAGGTCACACTCGGACACAACTACCTGCACAAACAACCCCTGACGACGACACATCTGCGGACAAACCATGCCCAAGAGTCACAACTCGACAAAGAGCACAAGTTACCCAGGTCTGCAACATCTCAGCACCGTGGAAGCACAGAACTGACAGGGGCACCGCATGAAAGGGATCAGTGGCAGACAAATCAGAGCCGCAGGAGTGAATCACCCACCGTGCAGCATACGCACATGAGTATAAGTGCACCTCGACATTGACAACATCCCGGTACAAACAGCAACACCTCCACAACAGAACACAGGACACAACTGGTGCCTCCAATGTGCACAACATGGCAAATCACATCTGGCACAGCAGGAAACTGTGACATGACAATGTACAAGTACAACCTGTAACCTGCAAATATGTTTTATTCACACATGCTGTGCTTGTGGACATTTTGTACTGTCCCATGATTGCCAGGGACGGCCACAATGTGACGTCCTCATGAGAAGAAATTGTTAATGATGGTGTTCCTGCGGGCCATTCCTGCCGCAGCTGCAGTGGGATGTGGGCACCTGCCCCATCGTCCCCATCATCGTCCGGTACTTCTGGAACTGGGATCCATGGGGCATTGGTGCGTACACAGATGTTGTGCAACACACAACATGCAACGATCATCTTGCACACGATGTCCGGGCTGTACAGGAGCTTTCCACCTGTGCCGTCCAGGCACCTGAAACGTGACTTCAACACGCCAAATGTGCGTTCAACGATGCCCCTGGTGCGTATGTGGGCCGCATTGTACTGCCTCTGGGCGGGTGTGTTCGGGTCTCGGAGGGGTGTCATCATCCAAGGGCAGAGTGCATATCCTTGATCACCTGGGACAGTGCAGAGAGAAAAGAGTCAATACTTGGTTCAGCATGATGTGATGGCAGGCCCACTGATCCAGTGACGCCTGTGCTGGCTGTGTGTGGGGTGAGTGTAAGCCAGCCCTCAGGGAGTAGCTGGTGCTGGCAACAACTCCAACAGTCATCAGGCACTCAGAAATGCAATGTCAGAACAACAAGGGAGCATGACTTGAGTCGCACAGGGTTAGTGGTCCCGGATGCACAGCGGCCGACACGGGCCTACCGCCACGGGACGCTGACCTGCGGGAGACTGGGGTAGGGTCATGAGGGCAGAGCAGGGCCTTGTATGTCTCAGAGGGGCCTTCCGCGGAGTATCTCTTGGGAGAATGGGAGGTGTACCCCCAGGGCATGATGCAGAGGGTACATGCCAGCTGTGTCCGGCAACATGGCAGATATGAATATCACAGACTCATGCCAGACACCAAGTCCGTACCTGCCCGTTGCTGATGACAACCCCCAGGCCACAGGCTCAGACACCAACGATGTTCCACCGGAGGCTGACGGTCACTCACGGCGCACATGGTTAGTGGCACCAGGTCAGTACTTCCTACTGGTTGACCTCCTCCGTAACCGTGATCCGTTTTTCCACCGGACTGTGACGCATCTCACTCTCAGTCCTCCCCCTGCGTACACTGGAATGGACCCTGCCATTGACTAATGATGACTCAGTTCAAGATGTGGGACATGCTGGACTGCAGTGTAGCCCGGCTGCAGAGGTGGGGTATGTCAACGAATGGGGACCCCTGGGGGCCTGTGTCATGGAGGACAGCGATGGCCTGAGGAGGCCGCCAAGGTCGCGGGCATGGGTCTTGGAGCTAGCACCGGCACGTGGTGGGCCCTGTTTGACACATGACGGTGTCGGCAGGTGAGCAGTGCGGCCTTGGAGCGCTGGGGCGGGCAGGCCTGGTCTGGGTATCAGCATCCTGGGGTGCAGCAGGCGCACAGGCCCCGCTGCTCACGGCGTCGGGCTCGCGGCGGACTGCGAGGCGCTGCCCTGGCACTGACGTTGGCCTTTCCGGGAGTGAACCACGCTCTGCGCCACGGGGTTTTTGTCCACACCACTGCGCAGGCCTGGCGTACTCAGGGCCCACCCACTACGCTCACGCACACAGGGGGGGACGCAGCGAGCGACATTTCCGTGATCTGACCCACGGCCTGGGGTGACATGGTTGCGTCCACTGTTCACTCCTCTCCAGTCACCAGCAGTTGATGTCTGCATGGACATATCTGTGGTTTGCACACACATGTCTGTCCAGCACATCCACGCCTCACTTGTCGTTGTGTACATTCCCATTCACGGGTCACTTGCATCCTTCGCACCTGGCTGCATTCCGCATCTCCACACGTTCAGCTGTTGTGTGTCTGTGGTGCCATGATATAGCTGTATTGTGTGCAGGGGAAGCCCAGGATCCCAATGGAGTTGTGTTGTCATGTCTGGTAGGTGGGCATGTTGATTGACATGTTGTACGTGGTTTGGTCACGTGTGCATTCCCACAGTTGTGCATTGTGTGATGGTGGCTTTGAGGTGTGTGGTGTGCTGATTTGGCACTTACCGATGAGCAGTCCAGTTCCATAGATGCCATCCTGGAAGCGCTGGTTGATGATGGACTGTCGGAAGATGTAGGAATCGTGCCCACTGCCTGGGTAGTTTGCGACGACATTGGTGAACATTCCCCGGTGGTCCACTATTGCCTGCACATTTATGGAATGCGTGTGCTTTCTGTTGCGGTAGTGGTGTGCAGTATCCGCAGGGGGCACAAGTGGGACATGTGTGCAGTCAATGGCCCCCAACACGTGTGGGAAGCTAGCAAAGGCGTAGAAGCCTTGCTTGGTCTACAGCTGTTCCTGCGCAGTGTGGGGGGAAGTGAAGGTACTGGGGTATGAAGCTGATGATGGCATCCAGGACAGGTGTGATGAACTTTGATAGGGCTGGCTGTGAGACTCCTCCGACTCTGGCAGTTGTTGGTTGGAAGGTACCAGAGGCCAACAGGTGCAGCACAGCCAGCAGCTTTGTCTGCGGAGGGATGTTGGTTCTCCGCTGGGTTGGGACCGTCAACCTGTGGGCGATGTGGGTCATGATGCGGATGATGGTTGTCCTTTTGAGCCTGTAGTGGGCGATGACTTCCTTGGGCGTTAGGTCTGTGAGACTGGTGCGTTTTCAGTAGGTCCGCTGTCTTACTCTGCGCTGCCTCTGTGGTGGTCCGGGGGGTGTGCGGATCCGGGTCCTGGGGGTGGTGGTGGTCCTGGGGGTGGTGGCGGTGGGTGTTGTGGCCCTGTTGGGGCTCCAAGCTGCATGATGAGTAGCTCCATGGCGTCGTTTGTTCTTCGGGTGTGGCTGTGTGCGGGGCTCAGTTGCCTACTGCAGGTAGTCGTCCGGCTTTACACCAGCAGGAGGCAGGTGTTAAATACCTGCTGCTACCGCGGCTTATCGCATGGTTTTAACTCGCATCGCAGATCTGGCAGTTCGTTGTGAAAGTGGTGTTGTGGTGTTTTCGTGTGTTTTTGCACGGGAACGCCTACTCTGCATCTCATTAGGGTTAGTTGGTGGTGTCCTCCCTGGGGATACGTTTTGGGGCAGTTATCGCGGGAATACTGGCGATGTCTGCAGTTTGCACCCGCTTGTGAATGGGGTGTTAAATCTATCTCCACTTTTGATGCGTTAAGGTGGAGATAAATCGGCGGTAGGTCCTTGTGAATATGCCCCTAAAACTCCAGTTTACCAATATGCACAAAAAATGAACACTTATTACGAATGGAGAGATTTCCGATGTTCTGCGCCATTTGCATACACAAGCTGGAGGTGGAACAGCATATGATATTATTTGCATGGGTAATAATACAAGGCATAGGTTAATGCATGCACAACCTCTGTGGATGCCAACATGGCATAACCGGTCCGTGATATTACGTTGCACAAACATACATTGCTCAACATTACAAATGGGAATCATATGTGAACACAATCACACCTGACGTCAATGGCACACACAAGAGGCAGCTGTTACACTTCACAACACAAAGAAAGCAGCTCCTTTGAAAGCTTTGCCCTCTTTCCTTTCAGCTTTGAGCCAGACCAGATGCAGACAGTACTCATGAAGAGGAAGAGAGATTTCACGGAGGTGGAGGCCGACAGACATTGTTGTCGCACTAGTGTGTGTTGAAGACAGAGCTGATTGGCATGCTTGCCACTGCTGTTTGACTACTCTAATACGTTCATGATTCTGAGTACAAGGGAAAATTCTGGTCTCTGCATAAACATGAGTTTGCACATTGGAATTATGAGTTTAGTGGGAATGACCACACCATGCGCAGTTTCACCGACAGAGTTTCTAAATGTGAACAGTTTCGTGTGTGTCCCAGAATGAGTACATCTTCCTTTCAAGATTCAGTGGTGCCCACTTGAAGAGCACACTCCCCCATAAATCATTGATAATTTACACCCTTACACACCCTTACACACCTTTGAAATGCACCCGTCTGTGAAATGGTTGCAATGCAACATTCTATCACCCTATGAAGCATCCGGATAAATTCACAATTAAATAATAAATATATATATGAATCTGACTTGAGGAGTATTCTTCTTACCTTGTAAGTTGCCATGCCGCCTTGCCTAAATCCTTAAACTAATGTGGAGCCAATTTATTATTCACTTTAGTGGAGTGCCTACCTGGCAGGTATAGATCTCTAAATCCTGGCAGAGCCCATGATGCAACACCATGAAGGGTACATGTTAATAAGGGCTACCAAACTTGCACAAGGAAGAATGTGGATTAGTGTAGGCACAAAAGAAAACAGTGGTTAACTTGAAAAGAAATTTAATTTGTGTGTAGGTATCAAGACATCCTTTGAATAACAGTCAAGAAACAAAATGTATTAAGTATATGACAAATAAGCAAGTCAGCAGCTAAGCAGAAGCAAATATGTTTATTGTGGGTTGCATCTCCACAGAATGCATAACGTGACAAGGTGCTGGAAATGCTTTGTGCTGAAAAGAAAGTGAGTCACATGTGAAATAAAACATTCATCAAAGAAAGCATGACAAGCAAGACCCATCTAATACAGACAACAGAGGCTAGACAACAGCAATGTTGGTTTTAACTCTTGTGCAAAATAGAGCATTAAAGATAAATATGGTCTGTATGCAATTTGGGTCGATGTTTCGACCCTCTAGCAGTATGTAGGTCATCAACAGGACAAAGACACAAAACAAAGCTGTAGAAAGAAAAGAGACACACCAATTAAGAATAAAACAGAAAGCTTCCTCTATTTAAAGCAAAGGAGAGAAGTACAATCGCTCAGTTGATGAGGGAGTAACAGGATTACCCTGCAGAAGTGGAATAGATCACAAGAAAGCACAACAGGTCCAACCTATGGAGGTGCTCGGAAATGAGCTGTTAGAAGAAAAATATAATTAAGTAGAAAAAAGACTGTAAGAAACGGGAGAGTCAGAAATAGAAAGCTGCTTACCAAAAGTACACCAAGGGAATCCGGAGGAAAAGTTTATAGGGGCCCCCAACAAGGAGGAAAAAGTACCATGGAAAGTTTTTCTCGTCTGCACGTTTGAGAAGTTCGGCCTGAAGGGAACTACTGTGGTGAAAGGACAAGAAAACCACATCAGAGTCCGCAGATAGAGGAGAACTGTAATGTAGGTATGCAAGTTTGATAAGATCAGCCAAAGGATCCTAGCAGGGCCTAGAATCACTGACTCAGAGTCCGCTGGAGAGAGGAAAGCTGCAGTACCACTGTCACTTTTAGCATCTGGGGGCCATTTGACAGACAAGCGCAAGGAGCACAAAGAATAGAGAATAAAGAGGAGTCAAAGAGGCATGCAGAGCAAGAAGGAGGGGGAATAAAAAGATAGCGGGGACAAAACCAACAGAAGGAAAAAGAAAGAGGGCAGAGAACACGCGATGATGGTGTGTTGTAAAATTAGAACCATACCATACAAACTGCCACAAGAACGCCACAACTATATTATGTACAAATAAATAGGCTCAAATGAAGACTGGTGTGCAGTCTTCCCTACAACGCAATGAATTCATAGAAATATAAGAGACACTCAGAAAATATGCACAACCCTTTTTAAACACAAGGTGGAGACATCAACTTTTGAAAAATGGGCCTGCTGGTTGCACTCATTCATATTGTAAAGAACAAGGGAGCCCAATTTTAATCGGTCAGGGACCTTGGGAGTTTAGCTATTACAAGAGACAGTGGTCCCTGGGCAGAAAGAAAGTATGGGAAACAATAAATATAGACCCGCTCAGTGCTATATTTAACCGTTATCCAGCCGGATAAGGGTAATTTAATATGCAAATATAGGAAATAAACGTAAACAAAGTAACATGTGAATTAATTACAGTGGGACACCAGCCTGCATCCAAGAACTCACATAACAAAAGGGGAAAAAAGGCTCAGGCAGCATGTAGTTGTTTGTATAGAACAATCATAATATTACAAACAAAATTTAAAGAAAAGCCACCTTTACACATACTGTATCTTAAGTGCTTAAAGTGTATAAGGTAGACAACATGTCGACGGCGTTTCGATCCTTTATAGAAAGATATAGGATCATCCTCAGGACATTAGCAATGTGATGCCTGTAAACATTTGCCTGTGATGACTCGTGTCACGCCGGATAGGGCAGACAAACGCTTGGAACAGAAGCGTGGGACCAGGAGGTACAGTCAACACGAACTGAACCCAGTGTACCTATTGAGGACTTGTAAAGAACCCGAAGGTGACGGGCATCTAATGGGGATGAGAGCGAGACGTCGGGCGCCGCAGGGCGGTCTCAACGTAGACACGGTAGCGGGAGGAGTGATGATGGTTACAGGGGCCTCGGAAAGGTCTCTAAGTAGGTCCAAACATTGTGGACAGTGAAAGGAGCCGCAGGAGCGGTCTTGACGGTGGACGGTCACAATTAGGTAGTTCGGAGATCTACCGGGACGGAGCTCAATGGTTCCAAGCACTCTAGGGAGGAAAGTTCAAGCACAGGTATTACTGTGATCGTAACAACACATAGACTACAGTGGTAAATGTCCAGGCAATTCAGTAGCGGGTTAGGAACACAATGCAGAGTTCCAGTATTTGAATGAATTAAGTCCCATCATGATCAAATTGCAATGTAGGGCCCAGTAAAGTTCACTTCTGACCAGAAATCATTAGGAAAAACAAACTAATCCCATTGTATAAAGGATAATTTCCTGCCATCATTTAATGGAAGTCTGCAGACCTGTAATAGCTACAGGTCTGTCAGACTGAGCAATCTCATTGACTGGCCATGGTAGGAACATGTGTGCCGGGCCGGACTGGCCCTAGTGGGCACCGGGCGTTTCTCCAATGGGCCGCCAGGGTGGGGGCCGGTTTTGGACCCCTGGGGGGACGTTTTTGTTACCGGGGGCTGGCAATATCGGCCCCCTGTAACAAAATCGGCCAAAACCGGCCCTAGAAAACAACTGGGCCGCACTCCCCCCCATGGGGGGCCAGCCGATCAGTTTGCCAGGGCCGGTTTCTATTCCCAGTCCGGCCCTGCATGTGTGGTTTGATCCCTGCATCTTTAAAAAGAATTGAAAGGGAGTATGAGTCTGGGCATCCCTTTATCCCCATTCCAATGTGGGTGGCCCACAGGGAACCACTAAACCCCCAATTTGTATAAGCACCATTTTTGTCAGGAGTGCAATGATACACAAAATGGATTCATGGACTTCATGACCAGGCTTGGGGACGAATAGCACTTGTTACAACGCATGCGTTTACAACGCATGCCACTACAATGCAAGTCGTTACAACGACACGTTGTTACAGCGCATGCCATTACAACGCAAGTCTATACAACGACTTGCTGTAGGGGGGCACTGGAGTTTGGAATAGTATAATTTACTAACCAAAGAATAAAGCTAATACAGCACATCAATCATAAGTTCTAATTGATCCAATAAATCAAACTGTATTGCGAGTGGCTAGTAATCAATACTGTAATTCTTTAGTCCATACAGTCCTTTGATTTCTTGTGCCCCATATACAGCACATAAAAGATTTTCCAAAACAACTCTCTTTTCATAGCAAACGTTTCTTTTATTGAATTTTTCTTTTTTTTCCTTAATGCCAATTCCCAGCAAACAAAGCAGCCAACACGTGTTTCGTCTGTACAAATGGGTACCGAGACTTTCTCAAGGCTAAAGTGATCAAATTTGTCGCTAGTACTGTTATAATCAAGACACTATTAGTGTAATGAATGAGTTTCGTTCGTTCAATGTTAAGAACTAAAACCTTCTGGCGGACCAGTGCTGTTGTCTTACGTTCTCAGCGGTTAGGTTCGCCTAAATTGAAATCTCCAATGAGTGGTAATTTGAGGAAATTCAAGTAAACAGGTCGGACAGTGATACGTCCTAAACCCGTCCTGATTACGAAGAGTAACTCCGACCCCAACGCGTTCGTTCTAACTAATATGAAAAACGATAATTTACTATTCCAACTCCAGTGTGTGCAACAGTAGGGAAGGTGTTGGATTGAAAATCCAAAAAATCCAACACCTTCTGCCCCCTACAGCAAGTTGTTGTAACGACTTGCGTTGTAATGGCATGCGATGAAACAACGCGTCGTTGTAACGACTTGCGTTGTAATGGCATGCGTTGTAAACTGCGTTGCAAACGTTGTTTACCATTGGGGACCCTCAGGAAAGCCTTGTGGTCTGCAGACCCTATTCTATATGAACAAGACTTAAACTAAAAAAGGGAGTGGCTGCATGTGACATTTAAGTGCAAGAGCTCGCCACAAGCCAGGCACTGAATCAACCCTGCTTGCACAGACAAAAACCAAGTGCACTCAGGGCTGGCTGCAGTGAACATTGGGTCCAGGGCCTGACCACACGTTAGGCCTTCATCCAACCTCCTGTGCACATGGCCAACAGAGCTGGATGCACAGGATGCTGGCTGCTATGTCTAGCATCTTTTATCTTAAGGTGATTGCCACTTCCCGATGCATGTATGAACTCCCCAAAATCCCAGTGGAGTTTTTGCAGAACTGTTCAGTTCGTCAGGGAGTTTGTAGGTGCACTGGTGAAGGAGATCACCTTAAGATACAATGTGAATCTGAAGTACACTTTTGCCATACCAAAGGGACATATAAGTAGTTTGTCCTTGGTCATTATACTCAGGCTGTATGTTTCTTTTTTCGTTCAGTAACTTTGGACAATAGTTGCGTCAAGACAGAGATTGTTGTTGTTCTGACAAATGCCCAAGACCAAAAGTGGCTACATTTATCCAGAATGGAGGCATCAATGCTTTTCACGCTAAAAACAGCACCAATTGCCAGACCAGTATTTCACATAGCAATGCAGAATTTCACATAATGTTTTGGATATTTTAAATAATTTCTATTTCGTGCAGTTCTAGAAAGAGCTCTAGAAGCCTGCACATTCATAGACATAGCCATACCAGAGCCAAGTTAGGAGTCTGGTTTGGCTCTTCAATTCCAAGTATGAGCTGATTCATCAAACGATTTGCAACATCAGGGTGATGGATGGAATGCTTAAAATAATCTCAGCCACTGGCAATCCACGGGCCGCATCCCAGTCCAACGTTTTGTGCCCACCATGTCACCATAGTTTGGACCCAGCCATTTGCAAATCAGTCTTGACCCTGCTCCAATGGGAACAGTCGAGCCCAATCTGCCAAGCCAGGTCCTCCATGAACCAAAGTACAAGCAATCTAGAACTGGTTTCGCCGATAAGGGCTCATCAGCTAGCTATAGCCTGATTCCAGTGGCGCAGTGAACACTGGACCCACATCTGGGATGCTACCCTGAACAATTGCAAGTGGTTGGACAAATTGCAAGCATTCCTACCATCACTTTTTGTATGTTTGATGTATCGCCCAAAGTAGAAAGGGTATGACCAGCCGTGGGTCCCGTGCTCACTGTGCCACAGGAACCAAGCTATACCTGGCTGATGAACCCTTAGCAGGGCAAAACCGATCATAGGTTGCCTGCATTGCATGTTGGTGAGGAGCAGGCCAGGCAGTTCAGGCTGGACTGTTCCCATGAGGAGCAGGGTCAAGGCTTGTTTTGTGGTTTTGCTTATGGGCATATCCAATAAAGTTTTTAAATATGAAGCAAGTTTTGAGCCCAAGTTGCCTGGTTATACATTGTGCAGTTCAGCCGCTTGAGAGGTCTGTCTTTCTCTCTTCCATTTAATACCAAAGAACAATGCTTTGTGTTCAGCTCTTTCATAAACTAGTACACTGATCCCAATGAATACTGTAAAGTATAAGGGAAGGCAGAATGTACTATTTTTATGGTAATGTAATAGGCTCCATTGTCTTGACAAACAAAACAATTTTAGGAGAGGCTCAACACCTCAATGACCGCAAATTAATATCAACACAAAGAGGTATTGGAGCCTTCATTGAGTTTGTTCCTAATGCTTCTAAGTTTACAGCTCTCCACCAAGATCCTTTTTCTAAGTGTGCTGCAGAGGAAACAACAAAGAGAAATAAATATATTTCTCCTTGTTGTGTCTCTTGAGGGAAGGCGTTCAATTCTGAAGCATTCCCAGGTCTACAGTGTTGGCAAATCTGGGAATGCATCAGAAAACATGAGTGGATGTGTGGGAACACCAATGCTTTACCAATGTAAGGCCCCCACCACGCACAGTAAGGCAAGGCAGCGACATGCGCTGCCTTGTGTTACACTCGATTTACGAAGCCATGCAGGGCCACCACAATGTGGCCTTGCGTGGCTTGGTAAATCTCATTCAAAGTTTTGCGTCGCCTGCGTCCCCTTTCATGGTGCCAGACCGATGCGAAATTCACATAAATCTGGGCCTACGTATATAAGATCTAGTCGCACAGCATCTAAACAAAAAGATTACTTCCTTCAACCTCTCCATAGAGCAAGCACAGGACTGCTGGATGAGTCAGGCGGAGTGTCTGGGACGCTGGCAATCTGTGATTCTCTGTTGTTAATTGCTGCATTGGAGTGCCCTCGTCAATTAATTAAAGTCTATTGGCATGGGTGGCCGATTGCTGAATAGGGAATATGACAGGCTCAGTGCTCCCGTGGCAGAGCACGCAGCTATCACATTGAACATTAACTCCAGGAAGTGCATTCATGTCACACAGTGGAAATAAAAAACCTTTTGATAATGGGACAAGAAGATCCTTGAAGTACAGAGCATGCAGATATTGTTTCAGAAGTATTAAAGGCTATAGAAACAAAGCAAAGAAATATGCTTTAGTGATTCGTAGAATTTAAAAAAAACCTTCAATAGTAATTCAGAATACAGCAAAACGGACTCCTTGCTAACATTAAATGCCTGTATCATTAACACAGGTATTCTTCTGAGAGTAACATAACCCTTGACAATGCTCAAAACTGCATTATGTGTGCAGTTGCGTTTTTATGTTCATTGACAACTACGGTTATCCATGGTTTTTCTATGGTTGACTGTGGATTGATTATGTTCCTACCAGCAAATAAACACTGCTAGTTCTTTTCCAACTAAAGAAATGTAAACGAAATTTACATTATGCCAGTGTAATTTGAATAATTATGTGGATTCCTGTTATGCTTGTTACATGAAATTCCAGAAATTACTGCAGTTTGTCACAAAATTAGAGCGCTGGAACAACCAGAACGCAAGTGGCTGCTGCTACAGCAATTGGGGTTTTCTTGCTATTTTAAAGTATGGCGCTAAATAGCGATTTGCATTTTGCATAATTACACATAATTTTCCTGAAATTTCGTGCAATTAGGCAAGAGAAATCACGCAAATTTCGCACACCCCTATATTTATTGAACAAATGTAACCCAGCGAATTAATTTTTTTCTAAAATGCTGCAGTGACAGTGTTCATCAGCACAATAATATATTGACATTTCCCATTATTGGCAATGATGTCTTGGTTGTTTTTTCATGAAACTGTCTTCCTACTTTTTCCTGCTAAATCACAATACACAGTAAACTAACAAGACAAGAAGTGTTGTAGTTTTGCACGTATTGGAGTGATGTAAAAGTTTCTCTTACTTCACGAGGAGTGCAAACCTGTGCACTGCACTTTCCAGACATCGCTGAGTGTTCATGGTGCATTGGAGATGAACAAACCACACAGACTTGCATTTTTAGTTCAATATAATAATTTTTTAATAATCAACATAGAACATATACACCAACTACCAGAGAATACAGTTAAAGCATAATTATGAAAAGATAAGCTTATCTGAATGCAATCATTAACACCTTCGCCGCGATCGGAATTCCGCCCAGGTGCTGGACATTCCGATCGCGGGTGTGGTCGTGACAAGCTCAGCTCGTCATGCGCACACGCCGACCGCGCAGCATGACGAGCTGAGCTCGTCATGAGCAACAAAGGGGTTAAAAAAGTTACTGATATAAAATAAACAGTGACTTGTTAAAAATTAATGTCAATTATAAATATATTGCATCTTCTCAGTAGGTAAGCTTGCAACATAGAGATCTATAGATTTTTTACATATCTGACAGAAAGTAAGAGGCTTAAACGTACTCAATAAAAGATAAATTAGAACCTTTCTTTGTAAAAAAATAATCCATGACCAACAAGTATGTATTGATAAAACATTAGCATCCTTTCAATGGATTTAAATACAGAAGAAATAAGAAAATCAAATATTTTATTGGTGACATAGGAAAAGAAGTTGACAATATAGACGATTTACTGATAAACATATTATAAGAAACAGGTTTGGACAGCTTCAGGGTTTTTGACATAATCTCCCAAAGTCAAATGTAAAAGGACATTCATATGATAAAAACTTTAGGAAACCTATACTAACTTTATAATGCTTACATAATGGACTCTCAATTAACTAAGCGTTGTGAAGTCTACAGGGACTCCACAGACAATTATATCAAACATAGAAATATGTTTAATATAATGAGACAAGTAGCCAACCAGAGACATAGCATAGCCACATCTTCCTCCATTGTTCTAGAGATGAAGCAAGCTTAAATTAATTATTCCAAACATTACTATTAAACTTTATATTTTTGGAATTTGAGAAAAGAAGATGTTATATACTTGAAAAGTGACATGATTATAGATACTATATAATTTGAGGATCAATTCTGTTAGTGAAACATTTGTGAAAGGGAGAACATTTGGAAAGCTACCAAGAATTATTTTACATAGCTTTTTGTACTTCAGATTGATGCAAATTGAATTTCTTCTGCAAATATAGCAAAGAGAAGAATAAAATACCTTGACATAAATTGGGTAGGAAAGAAAGTGTGTATTCATCCAAGTTTTCCAAAATGTAATATTGTTTGTGAACTTTATGGAGGGATTATGTCATAAAGAGATGCGTTTGGAAAAATTAATTGTAGCGATAAATAAAGAATAAAACTCTATGGTAAGACAGATTTGGTTGCCTTCGTGGTCAGAAAACTGTTCATAATTTTTGTATTGGACATTGATAACATAGCTGACAGAAGAGAAATGGCTTAATCAAATTATGTCTAATTGATATCCAATCAGGAGCATTCACAGGATCTACAATATGGAATGATAATGGTCCTTATTTAATTAGAAATTCGGAATGGTATTTATAAAAAATCAGTGGAGCCTAAGACTCAATTTTCTTTACTAGCTTTGCTAACTTTAAGTTTGCCATAAGGAATTTTTGTAGGTTTCGCGTTCCAAATAAATTTCAGAATCAAACTATTATATTTTTAATAAAGGCTATAAGAAAATTGTATTGGTTACATAGTTAGTAAACGTAAGATTTTAGAAGTTAATACTATTTTAACTGTTTAAATCTTAAACCAAAAAGTCGGAAATAACGCAGACCTTTTAAAAATAGTTTCTCTTATTTTATATATGTCCAATGGACCACTGTCTACTTTTAAAAAGAAAAAGTAAACTTCCTTTTTTTTTTAACGCTTCCTGTTTGCCTTTGAGGAAAATGGGTTGCATTTAAAAAAAGATTGCATTATTTAACAACAATGACATACATGGTAGTCTGCTGGCCTCAGCAGGCCAACATGCCTGTGATGGCTGTCATTCTAATGGGCCCCAAATTGCGACCTATCTCATAATATTCATGCGTTAGGTTGATTTGCAACCTACTAGTAATCGGTAATCAAAAAATAAAAGTTTAAACATTAAGAATAGTGATTACTAAATAGCAATGTGGAAAAAAAACGCTATTTGGAAATCATTATTCTTAATGTTTGTACATCTGGACCTTCAACTGTAACTAGAAAAAAG
The DNA here is from genome assembly GCA_963921515.1 of Calotriton arnoldi. Lineage (NCBI taxonomy): Eukaryota > Metazoa > Chordata > Amphibia > Caudata > Salamandridae > Calotriton > Calotriton arnoldi. The sequence goes on along the minus strand of CAWUFW010005042.1, from coordinate 156,497 downwards.
GTAATTATTGTTATCTGGTAGGAGTAGAGCATGGGTACTCGCAAACACTTTCCCAAGGGCCATAAAGTTTGGTCTGCAATGTGACCAAGGGCTGCATTAATGCCAGCTGAGTGGTGGTCTGGGGGGGGGAGGGGGCGGTAAGGTGGGTATAAGGGAAACAAAGCATATACATCTAGTGGCTGAATTGCCAAATGTTAAACCAGAAAACCTGGGATTAATCCCAGCTTCATCACTTTACCAAACTGTGTGATCCTAGGCAGTTGTTATTTTACTATCCCTCCTTTTTCTTCATTAACACATATGAGGACCTCAAAAATACATTACCTCAGGATGTGTGCTGTACAAAACCTTTTCCAGGGTTTGATTTAATAAACTACAATGTTTTATTTTCAGTTTCAATTTTTGGTAAATTCTGGTGGGGTTTTTTCAGTGTTTTCAATACCTGAAAAACCAGTGTGTATCAGTGTTTACACATTTTTCTGCCATTAAAAACAACAGAAACAGTGTTTTTCCGGTGTTTATGGAATGTTTTGCTTTTATTATTGCTTGCTTTCTGCACTGATAGCACATGTGTATAGACAGTGTGCGTTCAGGGTAAATTAAATTATTGTAGTACACCATACAATACTTCTTTAGTTAGTCTTTGGTCATGTGTGCTTGCTCTTTCCTTCCCATGTGAAGGTTTAGCTGTGAAAAGGCCCTCTTAAATTGGCACTTGAGAAGGGCAACGCCAAAACAGTCAGTACACAATGCTCTAACTCTGGCCACTGACATAGCTTTCCATGTCAATACTGGTGCACCTGAAGATTGTGATTCTCTGTGACATGTTCTGCAACATATGCATTGAACTGGGTGCATATGCCCTCAGTTATTGAAGTGGTCACAAAATGAAGCAGTACTTTTCAAAGTCTGGAGAAAATTCCCTTTTCTGGAAGGGATCTAGAACTTGTGCAGAGTACCTCACAGCCACGGTCCGTGCAGGTAACAGCGGTGGGGCGGTGGGGCCAGGTAAGGGGGGATTTCGAGGACGATGCTGAGGGAAAATTAGTTATTTATTTAATTTTCCCTCTGCATCGTCCCTCGAAATCCCCCCTTACCTGGCCCCACCGCCCCACCGCTGTTACCTGCACGGACCGCAGCTGGTACCTCAGTGAGGCTTCATTGACTTCAAATGCCATGTTTGGTGAAGGGACATTTCTATGCATCATTGCAAGCCATTTTTAATGCAGTGTAAAATAAAATGACCTGAATTGCTCCCTAAACATGTCTTTGCTTACCAAGTGGCAAGAATTCTACCATGGAACATGTTGCAGTGCCAAAGTCACTAAAAGTGTCGCCCAGCCTACTCACAATGAGATGTTTAACATCTACACCAATTATGCTGAACACTTGGTAGACAAGGGTGTTTTCAGACTTTAGTTTTTTGATTACTCCAACTACAGCAGTCATGTTTTCCTGTAAAAATCTAAGAACGAAGTAGAATGTACTTTTTTTTTCACATCACTATCATAATTCTGTAAACAGTTGCCACATGAATAATATTGCATTCACAGCTTCTAGGACTTAGAACCACCGGCTAAATGACACAGTTGTGATGACTTTCTTTGATGCCACACAAAGCTCTAAATGAGAAATATTAGCGTTTTAGTTCCCTCGCATAATGAAACAGTGCACCAGAATGGACTACAAAGTCAATAGCATTCTTCATTAACTTTGAAGATTGTAAAGTTGCTTTCAGTATACCATCTAGCAAGTGGTAAGGATCTCTTACAGAAAAGCTCAGGTATCGATTTTGACAGGCCATCATAAAACTTTTTCATTTACATAGCTGAATTAATGCAAATACAAACAATATCACTCCAATCTTTTTGAACTTGGTAAGAACTTTTTGCAGCAGCTTTCCAAGTGACACTGTGTTCCATGTTTTCCAAACGTCTGTTCTCAAGTTTTCAGCACTAACCCAGATGCTTGGTGACAGCACTCTTTTCACATATACCTGTCACTACACCTTGCATTGAATGTTTGAAGCCTAGGGTGTTTGGCAATTCACCTACTATCAATACTGACTCGTTAGAAAAGGGGGCTGATGTATCAAAGGGTTTCACCCATTCTCTGTCTGTGGGTAAATGTGATGGTACATATTGGGAAAGATTCTTATGAAACCAGCCATTTTACCGATCAGTGAAAGAATCAAATGTAGCCAAAATATCAAATAGAATTTTGATATTTCCTGATTCTCTACAGTTTCAAAAATAATTAAATAAGACCTAAAACAAGCTTTTAAACCCTGCATCTTTAGACCAACGACCACAAAACTGACAAAAGCAAAAGGAAGAATAAACAATATTTTAGTGACATCCCTAAACGTCAAAACTCAAGCAGAATAATGTTAACCCAGTCTTTCTTGCTGCTGCCTTGTATAACAAAGTTATATTGTATTGGCTACTTCAAAAAGAAATAAAAAATGACTCTTTCACTCACCTTTTCCTTTCTTTGAATGGAATTTAATTTGTGGTTGTGAAGGTGTTTTTTCAGGGTTTATACGTTTACAATGGTGATGGCTATTTTCCTTTCGATGAGGTCTTTTCAGTTATTATAGGTTTAAACCTAAAACATGAAAGCCTAGATATAATACACCTAAATAGAACATAACTTTAAAGATCATCTAACGTTTGTGAGTCCATTGGTAGAGGAGCACATTGATCCATGGAGGTAAGTAGATTTGCTGGAGAATGGAATTACTTTTATATGTCATTCTTGGAGAGTCTCATAGCAGAAAGATCAAATTAACAATATTTGCACCCTGCTCTCAATGCTGTGAATTTCTTACAGATACTCTTTCCTTGAAGAAATCTTACTGGGTGTCAATACTATTCCCTTCCACTAGTAAGGCTGGAATTTTCTCTTGCTGTTCACAGTATGTTGGATGTCAGCGGGTCATCCAACCGTACTGGAAAAGAAAATGTTTCTGGTGAAAATTCCATATGCATTTGTTTAAATCAAAGTTAAGGTGCAAAATAAGAGTTGGGATGCAAAGGAAATATTTCCCGTGCGTCACGTCCTGAGTTTTGTTCTTTTGCTGTAACAAGCAGTGTGCAAAGTGGACTGACGAAACAGCAAAATAAATGTGAAAGAAAACCACGCTTACTCTGCCCCAAACATAGATCAACATGGAAGAGGCAACACTGGAAAGAGTACATGTCCCCATTCCAGCCCTCTCTCTCCCTAGTGGATCCCTGCTTGGGGATTGTACTGGGCAGGCGATTCCCAAGCAGGGATCTACTTCCCAATCCATATCCAGCAGGGACGTTTTCTTGTGGGTGGGGCAGCACCCTGTCATGGGACTTTGCACCCAGGCCCCTGGGTGCAACAGTCTTTCTATCAACCTTGGGGGATAGATAAGGGGTGTTTACCCCCAATATCCCCAACAGTGAATTTTATAGTGTACTGTTTTGGGGGAGCAACTCCCGTGGGCATGTGCCTCCCTGCCCCCAGGCATAACAGTTTTTATACCCCCTATAGGGGGGTGCATGGAGGGTATTTACACAAGTCTGCCAACTTGGGAAGGCAGCAAGCCCACTAAGCACCAAGACATTTTATAGTGTACTGTATTGGGGTCCACCCAGTGGATGGGATTGTGGTCCTCCTCCCTTGGGCACAACAGTCTTTCTGACCCCTGTAGGGGAGAGATAGTGAATGTTTATCCACAATCCGCCACCCCTCCGGGGGCCAGCAGAAAGTCAGCTAGGTACCAAGAAATTTTGTAGTGTACTATTGTGGGAGAAAGTAACTCCCCTGTGCTCCTCTGAATGACTAGTGTTAAAAAATGTCTGGGTTTGGTAGTTTTACTTGGGTGTCAGCTGAGCCTGGGTCCAAAAACTGCAGCTACCCTCGTGTCCACAAAAGGTCATTTTTGACAGGAATTGTTGATCTCTGCACTGTGTTTTGGGGCATTTTCTGTCATGGGCACTATGCCGAGCCACATAAGTGTGGTATCGTTTTTATTGGGAGTAGTGTGGGATGCTCCATGGGAAGAATTGTGTAGATCCCCACAGATTCCAGAAGTGTTCCTCACAGAAATGTGAATAAAATGCAAGATTTTAATCAAAGTTTGAGGCTTGGAGGCCACTGTAAGTACAAAAACATTGTAGGATCTACAGAAGACACACCACCCTGGTCTGCTGTGAGTATCTAATTTTCAAAAATGTCTAAGGTTGGTATGAGGTCCATAGGTGGCGACTGAGCCCTAGCGCGAATACTGTTACTACTCCATCACCAAAACAGGCCATTTTTGTTACAGTAAATGTTGACGTTTCCATGTTGTGAGCTGGGGTCTTTTGAGTCACAGACGCTAGGGAACACGGACGGGGTGGTAAGAATTTTATCAAACCCTTCAAATTTCAGAGTTTTCTGTCACAGAAAGGTGAACAAAATGCAAGATTTTTCTCACAGTTTGAGGTTTGCAGGGCATTGTGGGTAAGAAAATGTTGTAGGATCTATGGAAGGCACACAACGCTGGGCTCTTTTGTGTGTTTCCAAATTTACAAATTTGTAGGCTGATTAGGTGTCCCTGGGTGGTGGCTGAACCCAGGACCAAATACTGCAGCTACCCCCATTGCCAAACCAGGTCATTTTTTTATCGGAAATGTCTTCACTTTGGATATTGGGGTCTTTTCAGTGAAGTAACACAGGCCCCGGCAACTCCTGCAGTGCGGGGGACCGGAGCTGCAGGGGGGGCCCTCAGCACAGTACTCAGGCCTGAGAGCTCCGGATTAAATCTGGAGCAGGGTCCCCTCGATGTATCTTGCAGGGGGCCCCCCTCAACTTTCATTACGCCACTGGGTCTTTTGTGTCGTGGGCCTAGGCCAAGTCACACAAGTGGGGTAGTGTTTTTATTTAGAAAAATGTGGGTACCCTAAGTGGTAGGAATTTTGTGGATCCTTGCAGATTTCAGAGGTTTCTGTGGTAGAAATGTGCGAAAAATGCAATATTTTAGTCAGCATTTGAGGTTTGCAGGGCATTGTGGGTAAGAAAATGTTGTGAGCTCTATGCAATGCACACCGTCCAGGACTCTACTTGGCGTCTAGTTTCCCAAAATGTATGGGTTTGCTAGGTTTCCATGGGGGATGGCTAGGCCTGGGTCTGTATACTGCAGCTACCCCATCATCAAACAGGTCATTTTTTGACAGGCAATGATTATGTCTCCACATTGTGTTTTGGGACCTTTTGTGTCAAGGGCACCAGCCTAGCCAGACATGGGGTTGCGGGAGAAGCATTGGAACACCTAATAGTATAACATTTTAATTATAAATTCAGTTTCTCTTCATTATTGCCATCCAAATGTAAGACATTATGCAAGAAAGACCACAATTAGCCCCAAATTCAGAGGTTTACAAATACACACTACTCCTGGACGCAGAATCTTGCGTTCATTTCAAAACTTCAACGATTTCCTTCATACCCATTTTCATCCATTAGATTTTACCATAAGAATTGCTGCATGGTCTGTACACATTGAATAATCATGATAAGCAGCAGCTCATTTGTTGGCTATGGGTATTACATTCTTTGGACAACCAAAAACACTATAGATTCCTGAAACCAGAAGAGGCTGATGGATGTAATGGTATGATACATTTGTAAATCATACATCAAGTCGAAAAACTACTGATGAAAATATTGTGATCAACTGGTATTTTTCCTACCTATTATCAGTATTTGTTATTTCCACAATTAGATTCTTTTAGAAAACCACGAGCAATCTACACAAATGACCCCTTGCTGAATTTGGAATCTTATCTAGTTTTCAGAAATGTACAGCTCTCCAGGTACACCCATGGGTTTCATCGCACTACAAACTGCAAGTGGGTTGAAACTGCAATAAATAGGAAAAATTGACTATCAGAAAATGCAAAACCTCTTCCTGTTCCTGAAAGCTGGAAAGCAAACCTTTCTTTTGTTGATGCCATTTTTAGCGAAAATAACACATGCTTTCTTGCATAGCACTTTTTCCCATGTTTCCAACAAAACCCAAAACTGTGGTATATTTTGGCTATATTTTCTTTTCCCTCCATGAGAATCCACAAACCCTGAGCACCTTTAGAATCCCCAAGATATGGGAAATAAAGGCTGCACGGTTGGCTTGGATGCCTTTAGTGGAAAAAAGTTGAGAAGGCCAAAGTGCGAAGTGCCCCAAACATAAAAAAAAAGGGTTCCCCACTAGAAGTGTAAAAGCCTCAGCTGCTACGGGGCGACATATTGTTTGCCTGGGTTTCGATTTATGTGCTTTCTGATAAGGGGGGATATGTTATACTTTGTCAGTTTCAACTTTTTCAAGGGAAGTTATATTTTGAATTTTCGGTTGCAGATTTTTCAGCCACAGCTTGTAATTCTGACTTTCAGTATTTTAAAGAATTTAAAAAATGTGAAGGTCGTATTGCCTTTTTCTATCTTCTAAATCACTGGGTTAATGTGGGCCACCACTGAAGAGAAATGGTCAATTCTTGATATATTATCTCTAATTTGAATCTTATCAGAAACTCTCGTAGATAGGCCTCCCATATCTCTTTGGATATGTTTAATATCTGTGTTAATAGCATCAGTGTTACAGTGTGTAGCACGTTTTCTCCTAAAATGTTTGAAAGTCACAGCTCATGTGACTCACAACTTTGGACTTGGCAGGCAGTGCCAGCTTGCTTTTTGTTACTTGCTTGAGTTGATTTAGAGCCATTAAATGAAGTGGTCATGACGTTTCTGAAAGCTGAGAAATGAATATAGTAGAACTGCTTACATATTAGGTATAAACAAACCTCATTCAGTAGGAAAGACAATAAGTAAGGCAAGAAATTCCCTTTTTGTGTACTTTTCCTTTTGGGAATAACAGAAAGTTACGGATCACTCAAAATAGACAAAGCACTCCATAAAAATGTCAACCAAGAGACACACTAACTTAATATCCAAGTCAGTGGTTTTCTTTACTGTAAAAGAAAGTACTTTAATCACACAGTACAACTAAATAATACACAATGTATTCGGATCGGCCTGTTACAATCTCAAGTAAGCGCTACACCCCTACCTTCCCAGTACTCTTTCCCTGCCTGGCTGATCCTAGTAAATATAGTCCCCAGTACTTTCTGGGGCAGAGGCATGAATTAGGTAAAAATTACTTTACAGGGACTCTCACAGGTTTAGATGCACAATTAAATTTAGTATTTCTGATCCAAATTTTGATTTGGGCAGAAATTCTAAAGTCCTAGCTCTTGATTCCTTGGTGCACTTTGTAGTACCCCTGTTTTATCTGCAGTCTAAGACCCACCTTGCCTGCTTAAATGGATCTGCAGATGGTGTGGGGGACTTCGGTGCAGCTTGCATTCTTTCAGAACAGAAATCAGCAGATGAGTTCAGTACAGCAGGTCCTGACATAGTAGTATAGCATCTTTGGCAGTTGTGACCCTCCCAGCCACGGGCAGACCGGTTCTACAGCAAGGCAGTTGTGCCACCCTCAGGCCAATACTTCAGCAAGGATATGTCTTCAGCGGTTGCTGCTTTTCCAACCTGACCAGCATCCATTTTATCATCAAAGTGGCTTCTTTCTCTGTGGGTGGTAGCAGCACTAGAACATGGCCCACAGTGGCTGCTATTGGATATGATGGTAGTTGTGAAGTGTTTTGAGTAATTTCTCAACAGAAATTACATAGAAAGACTGGGAGACCCACTGACAACGTGGGTCACAACTGCCTTTGCTCTCTCAAGTAGTCTGCTTTCTCTGGGTGTTACACGTGCCAAGAACATGTTGGGTTCTCCTGGACAGTTATTCCTGCAGCACGGCCTGTGACATTCCTTCCCTCTGTCAGCTGGCAGCCAAGACTTTAGGCACATGGCAGACACTCAGCTTCTCCAGCAGAAAGTGTAGCCTTCAGGTGACGTCCATTCACTTCTAGGAGACTGGCTGTCAGGCAGACATCAGCCTAGTCATGCAGCAGTCCTTCAAGTATTCTGCTGAACACTCCCTTCTTTGGCTATGAAGAACTTGCACAAAGTGAGGTGGTTTGAATCCCACTTTTATGCACATTTTCCAGACAGGAGATATGAATCCCATGACCGAGGCTTCAGAACTGTTTTGAGTTGGTTCACTTTCAAATATTACTTACTGACTGCTCTCCAGACAGCCTACCTGTAGAGTGAAGCTTCCCAAAGCAAGTCCCATGGGGCTGGCTACAAGAAAAGTGTAACCAAAGTTGGGCACAATGAAGTGTGAGTTCTCTGGACCTCGCTGTCATCATCCTTACTGAAGCAGTAATCAGATAGAAAAGGGCAGCCCTGGTCCAGAAGCTTCCTCAATTTGAGCAACAGAACACCCCACCCCTACCATCAACAAAAGGGCAGTGCTCAGGAAACACTAATCAGCAGTCCCCTGCTAATAAAGTCTTCATGGAATAGCTAACGGTAGCCCTGTCTCCATTCTCCTCACTTTGGTGCCTGGATCGCCACCTTCGAGCCAGGAAAACAGGCAATAGACATCCACTGTCGGTGGAAGCTATCCCCATCCTCCATTTTGTGCTATGCTAAACCAGGAACATCTAAAATGGATAGCAGTAGCTTCAAAACTTAGAGACACACATGCATACATAGTTCTGCTACAGATGGATTATCGTTCAATCTACATGCACACGAATTCAACATGCACACACGAGGTCAGTGAGAGTCTGGGTCTCATATGATAGAGGAACTTTCACTAACACAGAGAAAAATGTCAGTACGTACTACAAATCACAAAACATGATACACTGCCACCACCATGTTATGTGTTATACCCAGGACAGGGACAAACATACACCGTCTATTATGAAGGCATGCTTGGTGCACCCTTCGAGGTTACAAAACAGGTCTTGGACTTCACATTGTCAATTGGCAAATGAAGCCAATCTCTCTGTAGACAACCCATCCCCAGTCCCTTGGTCAGATCACTCCATAATCCCAATCATCTGGAAGTCATCTAGAACTGGCCCCATCGAATGGCCAACAAAGAACTGGGAGAGATCGTGGGCAAAACTAGCTCCTGAACTTTGGTCTAGCACACTGTCAAGCGTCAGCCCCAAAGCCAACCCCGATCCCAGCACAGCCAACGATAACTTCAATGAATGGATCGAAACATCACTGGACTCCATTATTCCTTATAAATGGAGCTCTAAGAGACCGACAGAAAAACGATTCCGACCGACAGAAAAACGATTCCCATGGTATACCCCTAAAATTCGAGAAGTTAAGCAAAAATTTAAAAAGCTAGAGAGGGCTTGGAGGAAGGATTACTGCCCAGAGAAAAAACAGAAATACAGAGAGGCGATTAAGATTCATCAGACAGAAACCAAAAGAGCTCAGGCCCAATACTATGAGGAGAAAATTAACGAGGCAGCCAACGCCCCCAGGGAAATTGCCAGAATAGCAAAACAACTGTCACACTGCCCCCAGCCTGAAAGGTCCGTAGAATCAGCTCCTCAGCGCTGGACGGATTTGGCAGAATTCTTTAATAAAAAAATCCTAGACATATACAATGCCTTTCCTCCAGCGCCGGAGCCAGAGAATCCGAGCACAAAATTGGGAAGTACTATGGAGGATTCAGACCGCCTGGTCGACCTCCCAACCCTAGACCTGAACACCCTCTCCAAACTATTCACGACAGTTAAATCAGGATCTCCCTGCGACCCAGCACCAGCGCACATGCTACACAAGGTAAAAGAGGTTATACTACCAGTTTTATTGGAATTGCTCAACGCGTCCATAAGTACCGCGATAGTACCATCAACCTGGAAACACGCAATGGTTAAAGCACTAATAAAAAAGCCCAACCTCAATCCGGAGGTATGGAGCAACTACCGGCCGGTCTCGCTACTCCCCCTGACTAGTAAAATCTTAGAAAAACATGTAAATAAGACCCTTACTTACTTCCTTGAATCCCACGAGATTTTTCACACCTCCCAGACAGGATTCCGACCTAACCATGGCACAGAAACAGCATTACTAACAGTTATGGAGGAATCACTGAAAGTGCTTGATCTGGGAGGTACAGTGGCAATCATCCTGCTTGATCTAAGTGCCGCATTTGACACTGTAAATCATGGTATCCTACTGGACAGGCTTAAGGAGGTGGGAGTTGCAGGCAAAGCTCTATCCTGGCTTGAGTCCTTTTTAACAAATAGAACATTCCAGGTATTTGAAGGCAGGCATACCTCAAGAAAGATCCCACTAACCTGCAGGGTCCCACAAGGGTCATCGTTGAGCCTCACCCTTTTCAACGTGTACTTGAGACCCCTGGCTGAGATAGTCCTCCCGTATGGGGCCCAGATAGTGACCTATGCGGACAACACTCAGCTAGTGGTAGCCCTCAACCACCCCAAAAAGAGCGCAGTCGACCTTGAAGCATGCCTAGAAAAGGTGGCCACCTGGTTGGACCAATCATACCTTAAACTTAACGGGGATAAGACAGAGCTTATGATTCTGGGCAATGTCACGAGGAGCCCTTCAGACTTGAACTGGCCGAACCGCCTTGGTCCACCCCCAAAACCTAAAGAAAGGATCAAAAGCTTATGAATCTGGCTAGACAGGTCACTAAAACTTGACCACCAAGCTGTCCAAGTAGCAGCTATATGCTTTGGAATCCTAAGGCAATTAAGGAAAATACTGCCTCTGCTCCCGGAAACAGCACGTAGAACGATGGTACAATCATTGATACTGCCTCGGCTGGACTACTGTAATTCACTATACCTGGGTACCCCGAATGCCACCACAAGGAAACTCCAGGTGGTGGAGAACTGCGCAGCCAGGCTGCTACACAACACCCCCAGAAAACATTCGGCAAAACCAGCACTGAAGGCATTGCATTGGCTACCCATCTGAGAACTCATAATGTTCAAGTCACTCTGCATTGCGCACAAGACTCTCTGGGGCACAGGTCCAAAAATTAACCGCTCGCTAATGGCCTTTCACCGGCCCTCTCGCAACCTGATATCGGCCAACCTATTCCAAGCGAAGGTCCCTAAAATCGTGAGAGTACGTTCGGGCGGGCGTATGTTCTCATACAATGCATCCATTCTATGGAATTCGCTCCCGATCCAGCTTAGATCAACGACCCACCATTTCACATTCAGGAAGCAATTAAAAACGTGGCTCTTCCAGAAATTGCAGTGAGACAGGAATCTTCTTGCGGTTGCAACTAGCGCTGGGATGCCTAAGGGTAGCCATGCGCTCTATCAAGAATTAATTAGTAATAATAATAATAATAATAATAATAATAATAATAATAATAATAATAATAATGGCATCCCAGTGCCTATGCACTCACGCTAAATTGGTGTGATGCCAGGGGCAAAATAAAAGTAAAGATACCAGGATTCTCATGCAGTCAGGCACTCAGGGGTAATGTAATGTATTGTAAGATATATTTATACCGCGCAACTGTCACCCCAAGGGTATCCTGGCGCTGAGACTGACCAGAAGATGTATGGAATCCATTAACCATGCAGGGGACATTACTATCCCAACACGATAACTTGGTGGTGGGCTTTGAAAGTTTGGAACTATTCAATATTATCACATTTATACTTTTCCATTACTGGTTTATTGAAAGGATTTGTGTTCTTTTTATCAAAAGAAAAATAAATCCTGTAAAAGAAAAATTACCCTGGCACAACATTCAAGTCTAAGTGTGATATGATGACTAAGTATAATAGCCAATTGAGGGTTGACTGGAGGTTTCAACTTGCTCAATTCCAGTAGTAGCCCTATCTCCCTTGCTTAATTGCCATGGTCTTACCTGAACCATCACCATTAAACTGTTCAGGGGCATCCATTCATCCTCTATTTATTCCCATCCATTCCCCTCCACCACTGCCCTGATTGTACCTATCCAGCACTACTTTGAGCAGTCTCTACCCTCTATCTCAACAAGTTTCACAGCATAGACTCCAACTAGTCCATGACCCCTCACTCGCTTTCCCATCTTAAGCCCTGTGTTGTTGTAAGGTCCCTTATCAGCACCCATCTTAGCCATTTGGCCATCCACAGCACCTTCCCATTCCCCTGTGTCCCACCATGATGAGTCCTTCCATGACCCTAGATATGTGACATTTGCCCTGCCCAGCCTCATTGCCTCCGGACTGCACCACTTCAGGGAATACTCAGTTAATTGCTTGTTTCATCTCACTTTTTGGTGCAGCTCATTTGCTATAAACATGTTCCTCATGCTCAGTGTACAACAATTGCCTGGCAGGCCAGGACCATTACCCCTCCAAAACTCTCCCTTTGGACTTGAAAACCCTTTATCTTTGTACAGTTCTGCGTCTCTCTAGTCCCACAACATGTTCATGAATCCCTGTTCTTCAACCACATCGGATTCAATGTCCAGTCAACTCGGCTTGTCCACTTCATTATAAGACCAGGCCAAGCCTCTTCTTCTGGGCAAACCTCATTTAAGAAAGATTTCTGTCTGCCATCGACCCTTGTTTGATGCAGCCACTCACTCCCCATCAGTTACCATGCCATCTATGTGTTGCAGTTGGGCCTGATTCCCCTACTTATCACCAATTCCCCTTTGAACTCCAAAATACCTTTCTTTCAGGCCACCCCTCTTTTTTTTACAGGCAACTATCAGTCAAATGTTCACTCCAGTGGTGTCCTGAGGGATACTGCGCTCCGGCTCTCTTTGTCTCTTTTTCCTCCTCCTGTCAGTCACACTTTGTTAGCCATCTTCATCCAATGTCATGGAGGGAGTCGCACTTTGGAATTATCCCTGCCTCTGCCAATGTATGAGTGAGTATTTTGCTAAAATAGTGGGAACAAGGGGGCAAACGCCTCTCCCTCACCATCTTTCACAGCCAGTACCTTTGACCTCCTCCTCATACCTTTTTTCGGGAGGTTGTCGATGGTGCAATAGCCATCCCTCTCCTCTGCTCAAAATGGTTCCAACATTCTTGGCTCTTTCCCTAGACATTCCTTGTAAGCCAACTCCATGCCATCTCTGAAGCCCCTTCTCTGCCCCTCCCCCCCCCCCCAATCAGGAGGTCTTTCTAACAGCCTCATGCATGGTTATCCCTAAAGCACTCTTGGCTTCCAGTGAAGTTATAAGGAAATTTAAAGACTTCTAAATCCCTTCCACTATTCCATCATGGATTTCCCCAAGAGGGGGCACATACGATCCTTCTACTTTCATTCCAGTAACTGTTACCCTCCCTAAGTCAGCTCCTCCCTCATACCAGAGTCTGCTCTCTCCACAGCCTACCTATGTGGCATCTGCTTGACAGGTCATCTTACTTTTTGTGCCACACCACTTTTGGGATGGAGTACTCCCAATTTTGTAAGGCAAGAGTGACTGTACATATACTCTCTATCATCTAAAACTTCCTCCATTGTAAAGTAAGGCAAAAGAAAGAATAGGTTGACCCCAGTCCTACATCTGGAAATTATGCCACTTTGCACTACATAGCAGGTGGATAGAACTACTCAACTTGCATCTCCTTTATGAAAACACTCCCAGCTTAGCCAGAGGACTCCACACAAACTATCCTTATCTTTTTCCTTCTTAAAGTGCACCCAATCTCAATGTCTTGTATTGGGGAGTTAAATATCCTCAATCTTTCTTCCAATCTCCTGTAATTTGGCAAACAGAAATGTATTGATACCCTTCTCCTTTTCATTACCAAGTGCCTGTCTTCTGTCTTTCTGTGATCCCATAAACATATGTCCCAAAATTAGACAAGTGACCAGTAACACATTTTGGCACACCTGCCTAAATTTTCCAGCTCTTCACCATCCAAAAAAGCCTCAGTGGCATTGTGAGTCAGGTCTCCCCTGACTTTCATTTTCAAGTTCCCCCTCTGCCTCTAAAAGTCAACCTGCATTGCGAAATACCCAAAGTGCTCCAAACAGGGTGTCTTTCGTCCTCAGAGAGAGGAGGCTGAAAGAGCCACCAGCCCTACACCCATCAGCACCCCCATAGACGCTACCAAGTCAATCCCTGCCTTTAGTGACTGTGTCAGGGATACCCTTCCCCATGCCCACATGCCAGCTAGTGGCCCGTAACCGTTGTCGTTTACTTCAGTCAAGCTACGTGAAGCTCTTGAAGCATTGTCCATACCAGGGGTCTCCAACCTTTTCTGTAGTTTGAGTTACTTCTGCTCGAGCAAAGTCCTTCTGAGATATTAGCAAATTTTAACACTGTAAAATAGTGACCAGATATGTTAACATTACACTATGAGCACCCTAACCAACAGGATATTTACTAGTGACACAATCAGTAACACAATCAGTGTTAGCACAATAAAGTGGGACACAAAGAAGAGAGCTGCATGAGCAGATACAGAAGACTATATTGTAAAGTAGTCCCTCGTGTAGTTAAATGCTAGCACTTGAGTGGAGGTGGAAGGATGTACCGAAACAGCCAATATCATTAGGTGAGAGAGAGATATACTCCACAGTGATAAGCCAAAACATGACTGACGTAGTCTTAAGCCAATCACTAAAGGTGGCTGATCAAAGCATGCCAATGTTTAAAAGGGTTGGACACAAAGCACACTCAATGTATGTTGTTAGATATACGCCTCTTTGACAGCTGTGCTTTCAAAACTCAGACATAAAAAGCCTGATGACTACAAATACCATAAGTGATGGGTCTTCCTCTCTGCAAGGCACCTATAGCCACACTCATCAGCCTACCCTGGCATGTTTTTGCCTCTGGCACCCAGGGTCAGGCTGGGACAAAAAATAAACCTGGGCAACCAAATAAAAGTGGTCCCCATTAGCGAATCAAAAGGCTAAAAAAGTGGCTGACATTTACAGATCTGGCTCTTTTGGACTTGTGAACAGGCTTTATAGGTGTGTTGCAAAGTATGAGAGATAATATACATATGTGCTTGCTGCAGGCAATGTTTGTTGCAATATCAGCAGAGCCTTTGCGGTTAGAACCTCTAAACTTTGGAATGCCCTACCACTCTCCATTCGCTTATCAGAGACAGAACTCACTTTTCGGCGTGCCCTGAAAACCTGGTTCTTCACCAGCATCTAGTCCTTTTGCACCTGTCATCAGCCGACTGCCTCAGCGCCGGGACACCCCCGTTGGGGGCAGCTGTGCGCTCTACAAACTCCTTAAATAAATACAAATATCAGGGAAATCAACAGTAAAAAACGGCTCACAAGAGCATTAACAAGCCCCAAAACAGCCCAAAAAAGAGTCCTCACACTGACCTATAAGACCAGCCCTTCTGGCACTGCCAGATTGCCCCTATGTGTCAGTCCGACCCTGCTGGCATTATTATTCATTCATTCACCCATTCACACGGAGACACTTCTCAGGTGATGTACAGTGTGCTTTATAGAGCCGGTGCAATAACAGAGCCTCTGACTGACTTGATATTCAGTTCACCCTCCTTTCGGTTTGAAAAACACTACCATTGCTGGCCAGCACATCTGTTCATTAGGTCTCGCCTAGGCAGCGCGCATGCACTGCTCTAGGAGATGACCTTTAGAAATTGGTCAGCTCTTTTCAAGCACTTGTGCTTGTGCTGGCATCCACCTTGTGAGAGCGAGCAGCGGCGCGCGTGCTAATTGAAAACAGATGGCCCGCGCGCCGCTGCTCGCTCCCGCAAGGTGGATGCCAGCACAAGCACGAGTGCTTGAAAAGAGCTGTTTGCATTTGCCTGCTCGCGGTCGCTTTAACTTTCATCTGTTTTTTTTTCTTGTTTTCGTTGCGCGGCCGCGCGGCCGCGCGCGCAGGGGGCCATCTGTTTTTTTCTTGTTTAGTCAGGACTTGTGTGTAAGCATGCCTTTACGTTGCCCCTTCTGTTGTGTCCCTTTAGATTGGGGCAGCCTGACCCAAGAGGGCCTCTCAAATCTCGCAAGGCTATGAAAACGCTCACCATCACGTCCGCGGCATCCCACCTCATGCCCTTCTCTCGCACATAATTGCTTCTGTTGCCCTGTCCATTCTCTCCCCCACCACACCCTGCCTTAACCCCCCATTCCCACAGTAACGTGTACAGAGCTGCAGTGAGCCTCTCATTCAGCCAATGTTTGTTTCTCATGGAAACAAAAGGTGGGTCTGTGTCGAAGGCTCTCTTGCCTTCATTACAGTCTTTGTGTTTCTATGTGAAGGGAAGCTCTGGTGACAAGAGACCCTTCATTGTACTTATGTGAGACTTTAGATATCATAGAAGTGATAGAAGAACTTCAAAGAAGGCTATGTTTGTATCGAAACAAAGACAGGATTGTAATGAAGGTCGGGTCTCCAATACAGACCGCTGTTTGCTTTAAATGTCTTTGGCTCTCACGTGCTAACCCAGTTTTTCTTGCGCTATCATGTTAAATTCAAGCATATCCCTACAGCTGGCAAGGATGAATGATTGAGTTGGCCTTGCCAGCAACCGTTCACGTCAGCGAGCCGCCCGGTTCCCTAAGGAAATGCAGTTCGATTTTAATGCTTCCAGTCCCACAGTGAGGTGCAGCCAGTCCTTGAACTAATTGTTTCCCATAACGCTGCAGCATGCAAGAAGAAGACGGACCTCTAAGCGCTGTAATAAACGTACATTAAGATAGCAACTCAGTGGCACTCGTTTTTCATCTTCAAAAGTTTACGTGTATCGAGAGTGACGTCTGTGACATGAAACTTATATAGGTTAGACAATTACACACACCCTCCTCTGCAGTAGGTGCACTAACCCACCTAGCCCCCTCAGTGAAATGACCTTGGCTGTTGTGGTTTCGCATGGAACAGCCACTGGAAGGGTGAGATGTGACCTTTCCAATTCACTGCAGCCCCGATGAGTGGTGTGGGTAGAGGTTCTCTTGCGCCAGCTCATTAAATCCAGACATATTGCCTTTGTCAATGTTTGTTTCGTCGGAGAATACTTGCTGCAGTTTACCCTGCAGCAGGGATGAAAGATGTGTCAAAAGAGTGCCGATCATTACTGTGTGCAGCGGCTCCACGCTGCCAAGGGCCGGAGGCTTCTGAGCACCAGGGTTGTCTGGTTTTGATTCCTCAGCATTGCTTTTTCTTCCACACCCTACACTTCACTTTCTTTATCTCACTCTTGTTGGTTCTTTTGCGTCCTCGCTTTTTCCATTTGCCTCTATTTTTTAATCTCCTCATCCTTCTCCTTCATCCCTTTTCTGTCTCGCTCTCTGTTTCTCCCTTACCCCGGGTCAAAATCAGATGATTAAAAATATGTTTCGGCCCCAAAAAATGAGTAACGTTGCCCACCACTGTCAAACACCGGCACATATTAAGCACTGACTGTGGGCCACTGCTGTGGGGTTTGCTCCCCTCTGTTTTTCCTGACATCTGCTACAATCCAGTTGTAGGAGAGAAACCAAGCTCACCTGATTGGTAGAATCTTTATACATTTAGTGATGTGTTTTGTAAGGCGGTCGTTTCCACATACTATAGTTTCTTAAAGTAACAGTTCTGTTGATGAAAGACAGGAGAGATGCACACAGACGGTCCATAAAGAGTGTTAGATTCTAATGAGAGACTCTTCACAATTGACTTATTGAAGCGTTCCCTCTGAGAGCTGGTTTTGCGGAAGAAAAGTTGGATTACAGCCATAACTTCTAACGGGGTTGTTTCTGTTTGTGGTTAGAGGTAAAATCCAGGTATGTGAAAAGATTGTTTCAAGACTTTAGAGGATTCTGGGCAATGGCACGAAGCATGGTTCTTAGCACATCAGATCCAGACTGTACTTGTTTAGTTGCTCGGTTATGTGCCTGTAAACAAATATGGTAATTGTATTTGCATTTATATAGTGCTTACTACCCCTGACGAGGCGTCAAAGCGCATTTCAAGGAGTAGCACGCTTTTGCACACGTACTTTGTGTCCCTCTGTGTAAATAAGTGCATGCAGGTCTGCGTGACAGCACTGTCACGGTTTTGTACTTTATTCAGAAGAGCGACTACACGCGAAACAACCCTTGTCGGTATATTTAAGAAGCACCCCCCTCCCCCGTGGGGCGACCTCTCTCGATTTAGTGAATGGTGACAATGTCCGGTTGCTCTTTTCCACACGACTAGAAGATTTTGGGGCATATTCACAAGGACCTACCGCCGATTTATCTCCACCTTAACTAATCAAAAGTGGAGATAGATTTAACACCCCATTCACAAGTGGGTGCAAACTGCAGACATCGCGAGTATTCCCGCGATAACTGCCCCAAAACTTATCCCCGGGGAGGACACCACCAACTAACCCTAATGAGATGCAGAGTAGGCGTTCCGGTGCAAAAACACACGAAAACACCACAACACCACTTTCACAACGAACTGCCAGATCTGCGATGCGAGTCAAAATCACGCGATAAGCTGCGGTAGCAGCAGGTATTTAACACCTGCCTCCTGCTGGTGTAAAGCCGGACGACTACTTGCAGTAGGCAACGGAGCCCCACACACAGCCACACTCGAAGAACAAACGACTCCATGGACCTACTCATCATGCAACTCGGAGCCCCAACAGGGCCACAACACCCACCGCCACCATCCCCAGGACTGCCACCACCCCCAGGACCCGGACCCGCACCCCCCGGACCACCACAGAGGCAGCGCAGAGTAAGACAGCGGGCCTACCGAAAACGCACCAGTCTCACAGACCTAACGCCCGAAGAAGTCATTGCCCACTACAGGCTCAAAAGGACAACCATCATCCGCATCATGACCAACATCGCCCACAGGTTGACGGTCCCAACCCAGCGGAGAACCAACATCCCTCCGCAGACAAAGCTGCTGGCTGTGCTACACCTGTTGGCCTCTGGTACCTTCCAACCAACAACTGCCAGAGTCGGAGGAGTCTCACAGCCAGCCCTATCAAAGTTCATCACACCTGTCCTGGATGCCATCATCAGCTTCATACCCCAGTACCTTCACTTCCCCCACACTGCACAGGAACAGCTGGAGACAAAGCAAGGCTTCTACGCCTTTGCTAGCTTCCCACACGTGTTGGGGGCCATTGACTGCACACATGTCCCACTTGTGCCCCCTGCGGACACTACACACCACTACCGCAACAGAAAGCACACGCATTCCATCAATGTGCAGGCAATAGTGGACCACCGGGGAATGTTCACCAATGTCGTCGCAAACTACCAGGCAGTGTGCATGATTCCTACATCTTCCGACAGTCCATCATCAACCAGCGCTTCCAGGATGGCATCTATGGAACTGGACTGCTCGTTGGTAAGTGCCAAATCAACACACCACACACCTCAAAGCCACCATCACACAATGCACAACTGTGGGAATGCACACGTGACCAAACCACATACAACATGTCAATCAACATGCCCACCTACCAGACACGATAACACAACTCCATGGTGATCCTGGGCTTCCCCTGCACACAATACAGCTATATCATGGCACCACAGCCACACAACAGCTGAACGTGTGGAGATGCGGAATGCAGCCATGTGCGAAAGATGCAAGTGACCCGTGAATGGGAATGTACACAAAGACAAGTGAGGCGTGGATGTGCTGGACAGACATGGGTATGCAAACCACAGATATGTCCATGCAGACATCAACTGCTGGTGACTGGAGAGTAGTGAACAGTGGACGCAACCATGTCACCCCAGGGCGTGGGTCAGATCGCGGAAATGTCGCTCGCTGCATCCCCCTTGTGTGCGTGAGCGTAGTGGGTGGGCCCTGAGTACGCCAGGCCTGCGCAGGGGTGTGGACAAAAACCCCGTGGTGCAGAGCGTAGTTCTCACCCAGAAAGGCCAACGTCACTGCCAGGGCGGCGCCTCGCAGTCCGCCACGAGGCCGACGCCATGAGCAGCGGGGACTGCGAGCCTGTGCACCTGCTTCACCCCAGGACGCTGATACCCAGACCAGGCCTGCCCGCCCCAGTGCTCCAAGGCCACACTGCTCACCTGCCGACACCGTCGTGTGTCAAAGAGGACCCACCACGTGCCTGTGCTAGCTCCAAGACCCAGGCCCGCTACCTTGGCGGCCTCCTCAGGCCATCGCTGTCCTCCGTGACACAGGCCCCCAGGGGTCCCCATTTGTTGACATACTCCACCGCTGCAGCCGGGCTACACTGCAGTCCAGCATGTCCCACATCTTGAACTGAGTCAACATTAATCAATGGTAGGGTCCATGCCAGTGTACGCAGGGGGAGGACTGAGAGGGAGATGCGTCACAGTCCGGTGGAAACACGGATCACGGTTACGGAGGAGGTCAACCAGTAGCAAGGACTGACCTGGTGCCACTAACCCTGTGCGCCGTGAGTGACCGTCAGCCTCCGGCGGAACATCGTTGGTGTCTGAGCCTGTGGCCTGGGGGTTGTCATCAGCAACGGGCAGGTACAGACTTGGTGTCTGGCATGAGTCTGTGGCATTCATATCCACCATGTTGCCGGACACAGCTGGCATGTGCCCTCTGCATTATGCCCTGGGGGTACACCTCCCATTCTCCCCCAAGACACTCCGCGGAAGGCACCTCTGAGACATACGAGACCCTTCTCTGCCCTCATGACCCTACCCCAGTCTCCCGCAGGTCAGCGTCCCGTGGCGGTAGGCCCGTGTCGGCCGCTGTGCATCCGGGGCCACTAACCCTGTGCGACTCAAGTCATGCTCCCTTGTTGTTCTGACAATGCATTTCTGAGTGTCTGATGACTGTTGGAGTTGTTGCCAGCACCAGCTACTCCCTGAGGGCTGGCTTACACTCACCCCACACACAGCCAGCACAGGCGTCACTGGATCAGTGGGCCTGCCATCACATCATGCCGAACCAAGTATTGACTCTTTTCTCTCTGCACTGTCCCAGGTGATCAAGGATATGCACTCTGCCCTTGGATGATGACACCCCTCCGAGACCCGAACACACCCGCCCAGAGGCAGTACAATGCAGCCCACATACGCACCAAGGGCATCGTTGAACGCACATTTGGTGTGTTGAAGTCACGTTTCAGGTGCCTGGACGGCACAGGTGGAAAGCTCCTGTACAGCCCGGACATCGTGTGCAAGATGATCGCTGCATGTTGTGTGTTGCACAACATCTGTGTACGCACCAATGCCCCATGGATCCCAGTTCCAGAAGTACCGGACGATGATGGGGATGATGGGGCAGGTGGCCCACATCCCACTGCAGCTGCGGCAGGAATGGCCCGTAGGAACACCATCATTGCCAATTTCTTCTCATGAGAACATCACATTGTGGCCGTCCCTGGCAATCATGGGACAGTACAAAATGTCCACAAGCACAGCATGTGTGAATAAAACATATTTGCAGGTTACAGGTTGTACTTGTACATTGTCATGTCACAGTTTCCTGCTGTGCCAGATGTGATTTGCCATGTTGTGCACATTTGCGGCCCCAGTTGTGTCCTGTGTTCTGTTGTGGAGGTGTTGCTGTTTTACCGGGATGTTGTCATTGTCGAGGTGCACTTATACTTATGTGCGTATGCTGCACGGTGGGTGATTCGCTCCTACGGCTCTAATTTGTCTGCCACTGATCCCTTTCATTAGGTGTGCCTGTCAGTTCTGTGCTTCCACGGTGCTGAGATGTTGCAGACTTGGGTAACTTGTGCTCTTTGTCGAGTTGTGATTCTTGGGCATGGTTTGTCCGCAGATGTGTCGTTGATGTCAGGGGTTGTTTGTGCAGGTAGTTGTGTCCGAGTGTGACCTGCTCCTTTTCGGGTGTTGTCCGCACTCAGCCACCTCAGTGTCGTGCCGTGTACATTGCCATGATGATAGGACTGCAGCCAAGCTACTCATCATGTGGTGTCTCTTGCATTGTCAGTGTGGCTGATGTATGTGCATGTTTGCTGTGTTTCGCACATGGACATGTGTTGGTTGTGTGGATGTTGATGTGTTGGGTGGGTGCCCCTTTGGGCACATGGTGTTCGTGGGACTACTTGGTGTTTGTGTGTGTGCTGAAGTGTTCCTGTGGGATCAGGGACATGATCCAGAGTCATTGTGGGTGTGCAGTGTGCCCTGCTTGATTGTGCATGTGTGCCATTGTGCCCATCTCCCCCCGTCCCCCCACTCCCAGGTCGCTGCGCACCATGTTGATGTAATGTTGGGCAGTGTCCAGATCACCAACTCATGTCACCGTCTCCCGACTGGTGACTGTGGCCACCATCTTCTCCATGTCATTCAGCTCCTGGTGCTCTGCTGGCCCCCCTCCTCCGGGGTGCATTGCTGCTTTCGTGTTGGCAGTGAGTTTCTGCTTGGTTTTGCCATTCACATCAGTCCAGCGCCTCCTGTGCTCTTCCATTGTCCTCCTCTGCCATGCGACGTCATTCACATGGTCCGAGGTGGTGTGCCATCTTTGCCTCTTTGTTGCCAATGACACGTTGGAGGTGACGTACAGTTGGTGGTGGTGTTCTGTCTCATCCGTGGCGATAATCGGGTTTTCCTGTAGACTGTACCCCGTCTTCCTCTTCCTCTTCTCATTGCCCTTCCATGAGCCCTGTATTCCTGGGTGTTCCTCCGTGGGGATTGTGAGGTTCATGTTGTCCTCTGCAGTCGGTCAGGGTGCATCCGTGGTACTCCGCAGTTGATTTCGTTTTTAGTGGCATTTTCCGTATGCTGTTCTTGTGCGCTTTCCCGCATTACGTGTGGGTATTGCTGGCCTCTCGCTGGTTGTCACTGTTTTCTTATCGCGTTTGGGCACATCGCGTCTTTTTATGCGTTGGGGTTTGTGTTTTTATCTCCATCGCGGTGGTTGTATCGCGGACATTGGCCGCGTTTTCGGGGGACTATCGCATGGTTCCGCCGTGTTGTGAATTCCACGTTAACTCGGGATTATTTTCCCGCGATAGGCTGCGATGTGTAAAGTTGCG
The DNA here is from genome assembly GCA_963921515.1 of Calotriton arnoldi. Lineage (NCBI taxonomy): Eukaryota > Metazoa > Chordata > Amphibia > Caudata > Salamandridae > Calotriton > Calotriton arnoldi. Next base: position 133,680 of record CAWUFW010005042.1, on the reverse strand, counting down.
TTAACATTTTTTGGAGATGTTTAGCACACGTTCTTGTGAATATCCCCCTTAGTTTCTTAGCGAAAGAGGGATAATAACTCTGAGGCAATGCATTGATTTTTTTGTCTCCAGGTAGGATGGTTAGGGGTAATATTTTTGGACACATTAGAACTGTTCAAGTTAGGTAAGTAGGTAGTTATGTTTTTGGCCACGTTACGTATGCAGTAGATTCTTTGTTGGACAATGTGAAATTGTGAGGTTCTGTTGTGCCTGCTTAGCCCTGTTGTGGCGGTATGCTTAATGTTTTCACCCCATTATAGATTTGTGGAGTTTCCTTTTTGACCATAATGTCATCTGCTACAATCCAGTTCTAGGAGAGAAACCAAACTCACCTGATTGGTAGAATCTTTATACATTCAGTGATGTGTTTTGTAAGGCGGTCGTTTCCACATACTATAGTTTCTTAAAGTAACAGTTCTGTTGATGAAAGACAAGAGAGATGCACACAGACGGTCAATAAAGAGTGTTAGAATCTAATGAGAGACTCTTCACAATTGACTTATTGAAGCGTTCCCTCTGAAAGCTGGTTTTGCTGAAGAAAAGTTGGATTACAGCCATAACTTCTAACGGGGTTGTTTCTGTTTGTGGTTAGAGGTAAAATCCAGGTATGTGAAAAGATTGTTTCAAGACTTTAGAGGATTCTGGGCAATGGCACGAAGCATGGTTCTTAGCACATCAGATCCAGACTGTACTTGTTTAGGTGCTCGGTTATGTGCCTGTAAACAAATATGGTAATTGTATTTGCATTTATATAGTGCTTACTACCCCTGACGAGGCGTCAAAGCGCATTTCAAGGAGTAGCACGCTTTTGCGCACGTACTCTGTGTCCCTCTGTGTAAATAAGTGCACGCAGGTCTGCGTGACAGCCCTGTCACGGTTTTGTACTTTATTCAGAAGAGCGACTACACGCGAAACAACCCTTGTCGGTATATTTAAGAAGCACCCCTCTCCCCCTCCCCCCCCATGGGGCGACATCTCTCGATTTAGTGAATGGTGACAATGTCCGGTTGCTCTTTTCCACACGACTAGAAGATTTTGGGGCATATTCACAAGGACCTACCGCCGATTTATCTCCACCTTAACGAATCAAAAGTGGAGATAGATTTAACACCCCATTCACAAGCAGGTGCAAACTGCAGACATCACCAGTATTCCCGCGATAACTGCCCCAAAACTTACCCCCAGGGAGGACATCACCAACTAACACTAATGAGATGCAGAGTAGGCGTTCCCGTGCAAAAACACACGAAAACACCACAACACCACTTTCACAACGAACTGCCAGATCTTGGATGCGAGTCAAAACCACGCGATAAGCCACGGTAGCAGCAGGTATTTAACACCTGCCTCCTGCTGGTGTAAAGCCAGACGACTACCTGCAGTAGGCAACGGAGCCCCGCACACAGCCACACCCGAAGAACAAACGACGCCATGGAGCTACTCATCATGCAGCTCGGAGCCCCAACAGGGCCACAACACCCACCGCCACCACCCCCAGGACCCGGACCCGCCCCCCCCCCCTGGACCACCACAGAGGCAGCGCAGAGTAAGACAGCAGACCTACCAAAAACGCACCAGTCTCACAGACCTAACACCCGAGGAAGTCATTGCCCACTACAGGCTCAAAAGGACAACCATCATCCGCATCATGACCCACATCGCCCACAGGTTGACTGTCCCAACCCAGTGGAGAACCAACATCCCTCCACAGACAAAGCTGCTGGCTGTGCTGCACCTGTTGGCCTCTGGTAGCTTCCAACCAACAACTGCCAGAGTCGGAGGAGTCTCACAGCCAGCCCTATCAAAGTTCATCACACCTGTCCTGGATGCCATCATCAGCTTCATACCCCAGTACCTTCACTTCCCCCACACTGCGCAGGAACAGCTGGAGACAAAGCAAGGCTTCTACGCCTTTTCTAGCTTCCCACACGTTTTGGGGGCCATTGACTGCACACATGTCCCACTTGTGCCCCCTGCGGACACTACACACCACTACCGCAACAGAAAGCACACGCATTCCATCAATGTGCAGGCAATAGTGGACCTCCGGGGAATGTTCACCAATGTCGTCGCAAACTACCCAGGCAGTGTGCACGATTCCTACATCTTCCGACTGTCCATCATCAACCAGCACCTCCAGGATGCCATCTATGGAACTGGACTGCTCGTTGGTATGTGCCAAATCAACACACCACACACCTCAAAGCCACCATCACACAACGCACAACTGTGGGAATGCACACGTGACCAAACCACATACAACATGTCAATCAACATGCCCACCTACCAGACACGACAACACAACTCCATGGTGATCCTGGGCTTCCCCTGCACACAATACAGCTATATCATGGCACCACAGCCACACAACAGCTGAACGTGTGGAGATGCGGAATGCAGCCATGTGCGAAGGATGCAAGTGACCCGTGAATGGGAATGTACACAACGACAAGTGAGGCGTGGATGTGCTGGACAGACATGGGTATGCAAACCACAGATATGTCCATGCAGACATAAACTGCTGGTGACTGGAGAGTAGTGAACAGTGGACGCAACCATGTCTCCCTAGGCCGTGGGTCAGATCGCGGAAATGTCGCTCGCTGCATCTCCCCTTGTGTGCGTGAGCGTAGTGGGTGGGCCCGGAGTACGCCAGGCCTGCGCAGGGGTGTGGACAAAAACCCCATGGCACAGAGCGTGGTTCTCTCCTGGAAAGGCCAACGTCACTGCCAGGGCGGCGCCTCGCAGTCCGCCACGAGGCCGATGCCGTGAGCAGCGGGGACTGCGAGCCTGTGTGCCTGCTGCACCCCAGGACGCTGATACCCAGACCAGGCATGCCTGCCCAAGCGCTCCAAGGCTGCACTGCTCACCTGCCGACACCGTCGTGTGTCAAAGAGGGCCCACCACGTGCCGTTGCTAGCTCCAAGACCCATGCCTGCGACCTTGGCGGCCTCCTCAGGCCATCGCTGTCCTCCGTGACACAGGCCCCCAGGGGTCCCCATTCGTTGACATACTCCACCGCTGCAGCCGGGCTACACTGCAGTCCAGCATGTCCCACATCTTGAACTGAGTCATCATTAATAAATGGCAGGGTCCATGCCAGTGTACGCAGGGGGAGGACTGAGAGGGAGATGCGTCACAGTCTGGTGGAAACACGGATTACGGTTACGGAGGAGGTCAACCAGTAGCAAGGACTGACCTGGTGCCACTAACCCTGTGCGCCGTGAGTGACCGTCAGCCTCCGGCGGAACATCGTTGGTGTCTGAGCCTGTGGCCTGGGGGTTGTCATCAGCAACGGGCAGGTACGGACTTGGTGTCTGGCATGAGTCTGTGGCATTCATATCCGCCATGGTGCCGGACACAGCTGGCATGTGACCTCTGCATCATGCCCTGGGGGTACACCTCCCATTCTCCCCCGAGACACTCTGGTCTCCGGTGCGGGGAAGGCACCTCTGAGACATACGAGACCCTGCTCTGCCCTCATGACCCTACCCCAGTCTCCCGCAGGTCAGCGTCCCGTGGCGGTAGGCCCGTGTCGGCCGCTGTGCATCCGGGGCCACTAACCCTGTGCGACTCAAGTCATGCTCCCTTGTTGTTCTGACATTGCATTTCTGAGTGCCTGATGACTGTTGGAGTTGTTGCCAGCACCAGCTACTCCCTGAGGGCTGGCTTACACTCACCCCACACACAGCCAGCACAGGCATCACTGGATCAGTGGGCCTGCCATCACATCATGCCGAACCAAGTATTGACTCTTTTCTCTCTGCACTGTCCCAGGTGATCAAGGATATGCACTCTGCCCTTGGATGATGACACCCCTCCGAGACCCGAACACACCCGCCCAGAGGCAGTACAATGCGGCCCACATACGCACCAAGGGCATCGTTGAACGCACATTTGGCGTGTTGAAGTCACGTTTCAGGTGCCTGGACGGCACAGGTGGAAAGCTCCCGTACAGCCCGGACATCGTGTGCAAGATGATCGTTGCATGTTGTGTGTTGCACAACATCTGTGTTGCACAACATCTGTGTACGCACCAATGCCCCATGGATCCCAGTTCCAGAAGTACCGGACGATGATGGGGACGATGGGACAGGTGGCCCACATCCCACTGCAGCTGCGGCAGGAATGGCCCGTAGGAACACCATCATTGCCAATTTCTTCTCTTGAGAACGTCACATTGTGGCCGTCCCTGGCAATCATGGGACAGTACAAAATATCCACAAGCACAGCATGTGTGAATAAAACATATTTGCAGGTTACAGGTTGTACTTGTACATTGTCATGTCACAGTTTCCTGCTGTGCCAGATGTGATTTGCCATGTTTTGCACATTTGCGGCACCAGTTGTGTCCTGTGTTCTGTTGTGGAGGTGTTGCTGTTTGTACCGGGATGTTGTCATTGTCGAGGTGCACTTATACTTATGTGTGATTGCTGCACGGTGGGTGATTCGCTCCTGCAGCTCTGATTTGTCTGCCACTGATCCCTTTCATGCGGTGTGCCTGTCAGTTCTGTGCTTCCATGGTGCTGAGATGTTGCAGACTTGGGTAACTTGTGCTCTTTGTCGAGTTGTGACTCTTGGGCATGGTTTGTCCGCAGATGTGTTGTTGACGTCAGGGGTTGTTTGTGCAGGTAGTTGTGTCCGAGTGTGACCTGCTCCTTTTCGGGTGCTGTCCGCACTCAGCCACCTCAGTGTCGTGCCGTGTACATTGCCATGATGATAGGACTGCAGCCAAGCTACTCGTCATGTAGTGTCTCTTGCATTGTCAGTGTGGCTGACATATGTGCATGTTTGCTGTGTTTCGCACGTGGGCATGTGTTGGTTGTGTGAATGTTGATGTGTTGGGTGGGTGCCCCTTTGGGCACATTGTGTTCGTGGGACTACTTGGTGTTTGTGTGTGTGCTGAAGTGTTCCCGTGGGATCAGGGACATGATCCAGAGTCATTGTGGGTGTGCAGTGTGCCCTGCTTGATTGTGCATGTGTGCCATTGTGCCCATCTCCCCCCATCCCCCCACTCCCAGGTCGCTACGCACCATGTTGATGTAATGTTGGGTCATGTTGGGCAGTGTCCAGATCACCAACTCATGTCACCGTCTCCCGACTGGTGACTGTGGTCACCATCTTCCCCATGTCATTCAGCTTCTTGTGTTCTGCTGGCCCCCCTCCTCCGGGGTGCGTTGCTGCTTTCGTGTTGGCAGCGAGTTTCTGCTTGGTTTTGCCATTCACATCAGTCCAGCGCCTCTTGTGCTCTTCCATTGTCCGCCTCTGCCATGCGACGGTATTCACATGGTCCGAGGTGGTGTGCCATCTTTGCCTCTTTGTTGCCAATGACACGTTGGAGGTGACGTACAGTAGGTGGTGGTGTTCTGTCTCATCCGTGGCGATAATCGGGTTTTCCTGTAGACTGTACCCCGTCTTCCTCTTCCTCTTCTCATTGCCCTTCCACAAGCCCTGTATTCCTGGGTGTTCCTCTGTGGGGATTGTGGGGTTCATGTTGTCCTCTGCAGTCGGTCAGGGTGCATCCGTGGTACTCCGCAGTTGATTTAGTTTTTAGTGGCATTTTCCGTATGCTGTTCTTGTGCTTTTTCCCCGCATTACGTGTGGGTATTGCTGGCCTCTTGCTGGTTGTCACTGTTTTCTTATCGCGTTTGGGCACATCGTGTCTTTTTACGCGTGGGGGTTTGTGTTTTTATCTCCATTGCGGTGGTTGTGTCGCGGACATTGGCCGCGTTTTCGGGGGACTATCGCATGGTACCGCCGTGTTGTGAATTCCACGTTAACACAGGGTTATTTTCCCGCGATAGGCTGCGATGTGTAAAGTTGCGTTAAGATTTTTTGGAGATGTTTAGCACACGTTCTTGTGAATATCCCCCTAGTTTCTTAGCGACAAGGGATAATAACTCTGAGGCAATGCATTGATTTTTTTGTCTCCAGGTAGCATGGTTAGAGGTAATATTTTTGGACACATTAGAACTGTTCAGGTTAGGTAAGTAGGTAGTTATGTTTTTGGCCACGTTACGGATGCAGTAGATTCTTTGTTGGACAAGGTGAAATTGTGAGGTTCTGTTGTGCCTGCTTAGCCCTGTTGTGGCGGTATGCTTAAGGTTTTCACCCAATTATAGATTTGTGGAGTTTCCTTTTTGACCATAATGTCATCTGCTACAATCCAGTTCTAGGAGAGAAACCAAGCTCACCTGATTGGTAGAATCTTTATACATTCAGTGATGTGTTTTGTAAGGTGGTCGTTTCCACATACTATAGTTTCTTAAAGTAACAGTTCTGTTGATGAAAGAGAAGAGAGATGCACACAGACGTTCAATAAAGAGTGTTAGATTCTAATGAGAGACTCTTCACAATTGACTTATTGAAGCGTTCCCTCTGAGAGCTGGTTTTGAGGAAGAAAAGTTGGATTACAGCCATAACTTCTAACGGGGTTGTTTCTGTTTGTGGTTAGAGGTAAAATCCAGGTATGTGAAAAGATTGTTTCAAGACTTTAGAGCATTCTGGGCAATGGCACGAAGCATGGTTCTTAGCACATCAGATCCAGACTGTACTTGTTTAGGTGCTCGGTTATGTGCCTGTAAACAAATATGGTAATTGTATTTGCATTTATATAGTGCTTACTACCCCTAACGAGGCATCAAAGCGCAGTTCAAGGAGTAGCACGCTTTTGCACACGTACTCTGTGTCCCTCTGTGTAAATAAGTGCACGCAGGTCTGCGTGACAGCCCTGTCACTGTCTTGTACTTTATTCAGAAGAGCGACTAGACGCGAAACAACCCTTGTCGGTATATTTCAGAAGCACCCCCACCCTGTGGGACGAAATCTCTCGAATTAGTGAATGGTGACAATGTCCGGTTGCTCTTTTCCACACGACTAGAAGATTTTGTTTCTGAGCGAATAATAACTCTGAGGCAATGCATTGATTTTTTTGTCTCCAGGTAGCATGGTTAGAGGTAATATTTTTGGACACATTAGAACTGTCCAAGTTAGGTAAGTAGGTAGTTATGTTTTTGGCCACGTTACGGATGCAATAGATTCTTTGTTGGACAAAGTGAAATTGTGAGGTTCTGTTGTGCCTGCTTAGCCCTGTTGTGGCGGTATGCTTAAGGTTTTCACCCAATTATAGATTTTTGGAGTTTCCTTTTTGACCATAATGTAATGGTGGCAGTTTTTAATTGGTTTTACGACGCCAGAGTGGAGCAGTGAGAATGTGCGCTGTCCAAATGACCAGAACATGACATGTATTGAAATGTAATGGTGTGGATAAGGATTGGTAAACCATGTTAAATATGTGTGGGAGTTATTTTTTAATCTCCTCCGCCTCCCACCTTTAGTCCAGCTTAGCCTCACCCTGCCCACCTTGGGCCTCACCCTGCTAGGTGTATTTTTTTCAGTGTATGAGATCGGTTGCGTGCAACCCACTGCAGTTTCATTTTTTTCTTAAATTGTGGGATGCTCCATCATAGATGCAACTGTCGAACAGGCAGCTGTCTTAAACTTCTGGAATACATTGGAGAACCGGTCATGGCATTTAGTAAACAAGCATTGGCATAGCCAATAGGTCTCGCTTTTGGGACCTTATAAGTATTTAGTTATGCAGCACAATATCCTTGGTGCAACAACATCAACTGTTGCATGGCTAAACACTTATAAGGTCCCAAAGGCGAGACCTATTGGCTATGCCAATGCTTGTTTTTAATCCATGCCTTCTATTGCTAGCAAATGGATTCTAACATCACGAGTGTCTGATTACAGGAACGCAAAAACTTGGACATTAAAAATGAAAGCGCAGGAGTGTGATATTATTTTCGGGAAGTTCACGGGTCATTATCCCCACTAGCTTTGCTTCTCCTGCACTATTCGTTTGTCCCCCGACGCATACATGAAAAAAGTCCATGCCTGCGCACAAAATATACCCTGCTCCTTTTTAACAGCCGAGACTGTAGGGCACAACTGCAGGATGTTTGAGCATTCCCCCATATTCGGGCAGAAAACAAATTCCTTTATCTGCTGCAAAGGTCGGTTCAAAGACAAGGCAGTGGGTCTATGCTCTGCAGAGCATACAAACATGCACCCCACACCACCTCTGTCGCTCTCCATCTTCCATTCTTTTCTTTTCTTCTCTCTTCCATTCTCTCTTTCTTCCTTTCCTCCACATCCCTCTCCCCTGTATTTTCCTCTCCCTTGCCTCATTATCTCTCTTTCCTAAATTTATCTCCCCAACCCTCTCTCTCTAACCTCTGATTCTTTCTGTGGCCGTACTTGTCTCTAATTTCCTCTTCCCTTCCTCTTCTCTCTCTCTTTCTTTCTCTTCCCCACATAGGGGCAGATTTACGTTCCCTGGCGCATCCCTGCAAATCAGCAGGGATGCGCCAGGGAAGATGCGTCACGCAAGTTTGCCCTTGCGCCACCGCAGATGCGCCGCATTTACAATGCGGTGCATCGTGGCACAGAGATAAGCAGATGCGTGACGCATCTGCCAGGCGTAAGGTTGGCGCAGTGCTGAAGTTGTGTCGCAAGCGCGACGCAACTACAGCACTGTTCCAACCTGCCCTATCCCTAACATGGTGCGTCACGCCTTACGCCTGCTTGAAGCAGGCGTAAGGATTTGACGCACCGGGGTCGGAAAAGTGACTGAGTGAAATCTAGTAGATTTCACTCAGCCACTTTTGCGAGGCGTTCCTGCGCCGGAACGCCCCCTGCTCTCGGAACGCCCACATGAAACCTGACGCAGGTTTCATGTGGCGCAGAGCTTACAACGTGACGCATCTCCCTAGATGCGTCACGCTGTAAATACCCGCAGCATGGCGCTGGCTTTACGCCGCAGTTGCGTCACAGAAGTGACGCAACGGCGGCGCAAAAGTGGCGCAAGGGGCTTGTAAATCTGCCCCTCAGTCTTTAATTTTCTCTTCCTCGCTCTCACTCTCCATTTCTGGCTCCCTCTCTCTCGTTTTCCCTTTTCCTCACCCTCTCTCTTTCATCCTTTCTCTTTCTCTCTCCCTCACATTGTTTCCTAACGCTTCTACCTCACTGTCTCCCCTCCCTCCTTCTGTCTCACACACATACACCAGCAGCTCATGTTTAACACACAAGTCACACGCATTACATAAGCTTCTATTGCCAGCACACTTGAGGCTCCCAACCCGTCGATCACAAAGTGTCACCACTAAAAGAAGGGGCAAACCTGGCCCTTTACCAGGGGTCTAGGGACGGAGGGTTGCTGGGAGTGGCAAAGTATACCTTTGCCTCGGGCGGCCATACACGCCCATGCACACGCAAATTTAAACGTTAAGCTTCCTATCAGATCCTCTCAGTTGGAACCCCAGGCCTAAACGTGTTGGAAATTAAATATAGATTATTATCTCGTATTTCTTCTCGGCAGGCGGGTGCGCCCAGACTGACACCAACAAAAGCTGTTACCTGCTCCCTTACAAGATACCTTGGTCACGTGGTGCAACCCTTCTGCACCTGCCCTAACGGTGAGCCGTGTCTGTGGGTTTTCTCTGATTGATGTTGCGTGCTAACTGCCTCGCTGTCTATGTGGGTGAAGGAAGTGGGCAAGCTTGCAGCAACTTGCTGCGCCGAACCGCCACCTGACATTACATAAAGAGATGGAAAGAGTCTCGGAGGCAGAGACGCGCAGCTCCACCACAGGGCAAAACAGACACATGTAAAAATAGCTGACCTTTGAGGTCACGGGGAGAAGGAACGATCACTCTGTGAAGAGGCGAATAAATCGTAAGGGAAAACAAAAACATTCGAAAAAAGCGAAGGAGGCCATGAAAAACAGCCGTGCAGGCTTGCAGAATTCGTTAGTGTCCTCAGAGTGTAACTGATGTACTGCAAGCAAGGTACTTACATTACCAAGCGCTTTCAGGTATAACTCAGACTGCAGCATGACTGACAGGCACTGTAGCTCAACACATGCTCTCAGGCCCAAGGGGGTCGTATCCAGCCTGAAGTGTGCAGAAAGCACCACAAATGAAAATGCGAAAATCAAGAAAACACAGCCCACAGCACAGAGCCATGTACTTTTGATATATGTCTATGGTCTACCAAGCTGAGTTGCTAACATCTATGATACATTAAATTTCGAGCAGAACATTGCAGCGTTAGAAAGATTAACAAGCATTTGCAATGCAATAGGTCTGGCATGGTTTAAAGTTAGAGCTGTGGGAGTTGAAAATAACAATGATTTTTACTTTTGTTTTTTTATTTGCAGTAGAATTATTGTATTTGCATAGCACTATTGCCAATGGTATAAAAAAGCAAAAGTAAAAAACATTGTCATTTTCAACACCAACAGCTCTAACTTAAACAAATGTGAGACCTATTGCATTGGAAATGCAATTGGTATCTCATTTGTTGGAGCTGGAGTTATCGGCATTATAAATGCCAATGTTTTTTACCTAGCCATGTTCCAGGGTGCAGTACCATATGTGGCCAAAAGAGATCCCAAGGGACCTCTTTTAACCACATATAGTACTGCACCCTACAAAGTTGGAGTTATCAGCATTATAAATGCCAATGTTTTTTACCTAGCCATGTTGCAGGGTGCCATACCATATGTGGCCAAAAGAGGTCCCATGGCACCTCTTTTAGTCACATATGGTACCTAACCCAGCAGAAGATATGGTAAATCCACCCTACCCATAATGCATTGCATGCAAGACAATACCACAAGTACATTCAAATAGCTATGTCCATATGTACAATTAGTAGCTTTGAAATGTGACAAAATAATTATTATATTAATTCCGGAATAGGTTGTACTCTGTGTGGAGCTGATGAAGGGAAATTTATAGAAGGTCTCATATAAATGTGAGATGTGCTAGTGAGTAAAGTAACTACTGCCAGCCTTGCTTAGGACCAAGTGTGTGTCCTGCCTGAAGCCCTTTAAGAAAATATTGCTCTGTAATTAAATAGTGCTCAGTAATTAAAACCTAGGGAGTAACAACACATGTAACAGGGGATGACCTCATGGGAGGTTAAAAGAAGAGACAAGGCGCCTTTGACGAATAAAAAGCCACCATTTACAAGTGACAGGAGCCAATTGAAAAGATGGGCAGAAAGTGGGCAGAGCTTTATGCCCATATCCTGAATACAGCATGTCTCGAAGAGACAGCGCAAGCGATGCTTAGGCTAGACCTAAAAACGTGGTACATTGACAGACTTCTTTGAACAATCTTAATTTTTAACGAGTAGAAAACAGGCTCTCAATTTTAAATTGACAATGTTTGTTGTTTGTGCATCAATGTTACAATATAGCAAGATTTAAGTTTGATAGTCAAATTGTCCAACATATGTATATAACGACCTAAGCACTATGTTTCGTTTTTTTCTTTCCTTTTTGTTTTCAATGAAGGATCTTCACAGATCTTCACACCCCTAGCAGGTCCTGTCCTGTTCATAGGACTGTGTGTCTTCTCCCATCATGGACCTCTCATAGGGTCGGTCCTGTCTGTAGGACTCAACTCTTCTCATGATGTCGGTGTGGCATCCACACACACCTCATATGTCCCCTCCTCAGGGATCTTCTTGGTATTCCGCTCTGTGGATGGCGGGTAACTTTCCTTCTGCCTCCTCTTCGCTCGAGGGTGCAATGCTTGCACCCTAAGGCTGTGCTTTTGCCCTGCCTAGGGTCGTGTGTGCTTGGCAGGGTTGGTCATTCCATGTAACGTCCTCATTGACGGGCCAATGATGGCTATTCGGTGCTGGGGCGGTCTCTTTAATGCAGCCATGCATTGTCCATGCGCTTCCTGGCAGCATTCTGTCTGCACTACATTACAACAGTGGTTTGTAATGAGAGTGCAAAAACAGGGTCACCGCGAGAGGCGAGTGTCTCTCTTTTATGGCATTGGCAGCCCGCCTGTTTTGTTAGTATTTTTAAATACCAAATGTTGACTAACAATCATGTGACTGATGATCTGTGAAGGTTCCTGATTGTAGTCTAAAAGCTCCACTCCGACACCGGTGATGCCCGGGTGCGGTGCAGCTGCGCGGCACCTGGTGGCGCTTCAGCCATTACTCCTCGGCAGCCTCTCTGGTTCTGTGGATCACTTTGCATACGTGGGCACTGCCGATTCAGGTATGGGGCTTCTCTTAATGCTGGTGCTAATGCTGGTGCTGAGTCAGGCCATGCTTTTCCTTTGCTGGCAGGATGCTGTAGCTATTTGCTGGCAGCCAGTGTGCACGGCTGCGCACCTATCGTGTGAACTGTTCTTTCGGGCACCATTGGTGTTCAGCAGGAATATGTGTGTATCTGCTTAGGGCGAGGCGAGGTCACAGGATATAGTAAACTCTGATTATGCTGGATGGCAGGGCGGCTCAAACTTTGTAGATGTGTTCACACATTTGGGGCCGCCTCATATGAGTCATGCACTCACCAGAGCCGGGATGCAGTGCAGTGAGTGATTGCTAAGTGATGCTGCAGCCAATTCAGGAGGCCACAGCAGCTTTCCCCATGCTGTGGGGCACGTCGCCCACATGGACGCTGCCGGTGCAGATGTGGGGGGACATTCACTGTTGGTGCAGGCTCAGTCTTTCTCCCCTGCTGGTGGGGTGCCACGATCGACTACAGGAGCGCTTCTCGCCGTACCTCTGATTACATGTGGGCCTCACTGGTGTCTTGCATGCGACTCATTGGGAGGGCGCTTCTCTCTCCTCCTCACGCCGGGACAGATGGTGGCAAGCGGAGGAAGCTTATGGGGGCCTTACTAGATATGTGAATGGCGTGTTCTGGGCCCTGGCATACCCCCATGAGCCAGGACGTGTCCGTCATCAGCGTCCAGCCGTTAGCGTTGCTTCGTCATGCTCCTTGCCAGATACAGACCCTCACTGAGCAGGCGGACGACAGCAGTTGTGGCGAGGTGTTGGAGACAAACAGTCTCCGTTCTCTCCTCCTTCATGGTGAAGAAAAGGTCCACCCCTTCTTGGGGCGATGTGCTCACTTCCCAGGCAGGCTGCAGCCGCAGTGCTGATCTCGATCTCGATCTCGTCCTCAATCACGGAGGTGAACTGCAAGGTGGCACGGCATGGGGTCAGAATCCTCGTTGCCAATGTGGTGTTCTGGGCCCTAAGCCCACATGCTAGATAAATGAAGGACACAGACACCAGAGTGATGGTACTAGAACTGGCCATGAGCACGAGTGCCTCCTGTGTTAGATGGGTGTGAGGTGGGTGTAAAGCCAGCCCTCAGGGAGTGGCTGGAAACAAACTATGTGTCAGGAGACACCTACGTGTCTAGCTAGACAGTACACCCTGCACTCCCCAAAATATGAGGGCAGTTCATTCCCCTTCCCACCCTGGGAAGGTATTTATGCCAGCAGTGTGCTGGAGGAAAATGTTAAAGTTTCCAGGCTGAAAAGTGGAACAAGGGGAGTGTGTGACTAGCTAATCGTGCCTTGCAATGACCTGGAGAGCCCATATTCTCACCTCATCAGAGGCATTGATGGCTAAGTAGAACTCAGCGTATGTGAGTGAGATCTCTGCACACGAAAATGGGCTTACGACTGTCACGAATCACTTTGTGAATTTCTATCAGGCATAAAAAATGTACATTTTGTCATAAAGTTATACTTAGGATTGAATTTACCTTTGTGAATAGGGGGCAGCTAGTGTAAGATGCTTATCAGTGTACTCTCTTTCTTTCACCTCTATTGTAGGAACGTGTTACAATGCTCAAAGTCTGCTGCAAACTGACCCCAGTTGTCATAGCCCTATAGTCTAACCATATATTTCTCTTTTGATGCATCATCAGTGGCCCACATGCCATCTTATTGTCTGCTCTGTCTAGTAATGAGCTTCAACACATCCATAATTTGTCCCTTAATAATTCTGCCATTTCTCAAGATGGCATGAGATTTTTCATAACATGACCTTTCTGCACAACGTACAGTATTACAAACCCTCCCAGTAAGTTTGCAAGCCTTACAATAGGACACCACTGTCCCCTGCCCTTGTAAAGCCACTGCTAGCGCCCTTGCATGTCACCAAAAACAGTCATTGGCATCCATTTGGGTCTCGCTGAGGCAATCTTTTTCAGACTCACTTGTGGTACAGACTTTAGTTCTGCTTTGAGGGCTCAAATATTTTTCTGTGTCCCTCAGCCGCCCCCCACCCTCCCTCCCACCGTGGCCTCCTGTTTTTGTGCCGACAACTTTATTTTGGTCGGGCCCGTGGAAGAGCTTTTGAGAGGGCGGTGCTCCATTGTCAAAGCTCCCTTTTTTATTGGCTCTCAACCTGATGGTTCTTTTCATATTCAAAGGAACAGTACTTTTTCTCATCGCTTACATCTGTCATGCAAGTTTGGCTCAGCCATAACAAAAACTGTTTTCCTTATGTCTTCTGAATTTTCTTTGGTTTTTGCAAAACTATTCATTACCTTTGCTCCTAGCGTGAAGACTTTTTATCTCTTTATTATTCTTATCTGGATGTACCGATGTTTACCATGTTCCTGGAAATATCTTCTCACTTTTCCCAAGCAGGAAGGCAAACACTGGGGGATGAGAGCTGTGGGTTTGGCACAGTCTGTGATAGTCCAATTCTCTAGAAGAGCTTGTCTTTTTTTTAAATCATAGTCTGACCCAGGACACAACTTTGTCAGTCCAGGGAAGGTAGATACCTGGGCCAGGCCATGGGATTTGTTCCAATCCTTTACCAAATGAGGCCCTCCCCTTCCTTGCCAACGTGCTTTGCTCTAAACCAGTCTCATTTGCAGTGTTTGCATCTCTGCTACTCTTTTCAAATTTTTCGTCCATTTGTTTACCTTGCTCCATCTCTTCCTTCCTTCTCCCCATCTGCTTTCATTGTCTGTTTACTTCCACCTTTTGCTTTCCTCCTACCCACAGATTACCCTTCAGTCAGCAGTCTATTATTACACCGTCCCTCCACTCCCACCAGCCTCCTCACCTCCTGCCCTTTTAGATTAAGTCTTTGTTTCTGAAATGATGATTCTGCCAAAGGCTCTCTATTGGCTAACAGGTGGGCGGGTCGACTAAATCGTAGCGCCTATTGGGGCCTGGTTACAATGTTCTGGGCCAGTCTTTCTTGCCCTCACATTATTTAGTTTTAACCATCTCTCCAGGCGCACAGCCAAGACTCAGGATTGGTTGAGAGGCATGCTAAAATGTAGTATATAGGCCGTTTGCTTGCTTAAGCTCAAGCAGATAGAGTCATTATACGAGGCACATTATACCTATGCAATTATACCTGTATGATTTATACATAAACGATGGGCCCGGCAACTCCCACTGCCGGAGATACAGGATAAATTTGTGATCTCCTAGTAATAGCAGAACTTTGCATTGCCAATACCTCTACTAGATGAGGTATTAACATCCCATACATCTGAACCTCTGATAATGAGGGCCATATACATGCCACTGTCCCTACATAAAAGCAGCATTAGCTACACTGCCCTCAGAGCCTTCACTCTATCACTTAACAAGGATGTGAAAACCATGACCCCAGATTCCCTGTCCTTTATGTGACAGAGGTGTGTGAAAATTTGTAGTGTTGCATAGTGGGGCGGATACAAAATAGTGCATAACCAGATTTAGCAACTGTTGCCCACCAATGACATCATTGGCGGCGCTTGCACTAGAAATGGCTGTTTTGTTTGCAGGCAAGCCTTGGAATATGGCGCAAAAGTGAGCGAGCAGTGTCTGGTTTTAGATTTGCACTCGAAGTTAACTGTCCTGCACAAATTCCAGCTTGTAGACAAGAGTCCAGGGGTCAGACACCTAAGTGCATGCTTTATGGTAAAGTACACGTGTTGCAAGCAGGCAATATACCACTCGACCTCTTGCTTTTACCTGCTTTCACTTGGCGTTGAATTTTGTTGGGGGGAAAAAAAAACAGATCATGCTACGTTAGTGGTTATGGATTTGGGCCAAAACCTACTCACACGCCCCATGCTTAACTTAGCAGGGGTTGTTGCAGTGCTGTGCAAACGCTAACTATTGTAAAATATATTTTGCACGAAAGTTTATTTTTGCTGCTGTTTGCACCGCTCTTTGGGGCTTATTTATGAGCCCCTGCGTCACTTTTGCGCCGCTGTTGCGGCCCTTTTTGTGACGCAATGGCGGCGTAAAATATGCGCCACGTTGCACCCTATTTACAAAGTGACGCATCTAGGCAAATGCGTCACTTTGTAAACCCCTGCGCTACATAATACCTGTGTCGGATGAAATCTATAAGATTTCAGTGCGCCACTTCTAGGATGCCATTGTGTGATAATCTTACGCCTGCCTCATGGCAGGTGTAAGACTAACGCAGACCCTTTCACATGGGGCTTGCCCCATGTGAAAGGAGCATTGCTGGAGTTGCGCCACGCTTCCGGCACAACTCCAGCAATGCGTCAGTTCTGTGCCGACAGATACGTCAGTAAAACTGACGTATCTGTCATTCCTTGCGACATGATGCGTCACACAGTAAATATATCGATGATGTCGCAAGGATGTCTTACTGAGAAGTGTTGCATCGCTGCTTTGTCGCAGCAATGCGACACTTCTCATAAATAAGGCCCTTTGTGTTGTGTTGTGTTGCAGGAACGCCACCACAACTTTTAAGAATTCTGTGAGGACTCAGATTTCAAAGTGTGCAATAGAAATAGCCTTCTGTTGCTTGATGCCGCCCTATCATGGTGCAGAGAGCAGTCACACCACCAACTGGGAAAAGCAGTGTTTGCACGTACACCCTATCTGCACCACAACCACATCCCTCTCTTATCTATCAATCGCCGCCAGTTCTTCTTACAATTGTCCTTAAGCACAAGCAATACAAATATAAAATATAAATTAAGCTGTTTCGTTCCTGCTTACTCACTGTAAAATGGGGCGTGAGTGCTGTAATAGTAACCTCAAACACAGACTGTAAGGGTAGAGCTATGTCCTATTGTATTAGCATTTATATAGCGCTTTCCCACTCATTACCCGGCCAGAAGTTCTCTTGCGACACCCTGAAGGAAAGTCAGTTTCAGTCAGACTTTCCGTTATAAAATAGAATAACACCAGATAATGGTGCAGATTGCGCCCAGGGGTTCGTGTGCTTTCTTCCTTTTTCCATGCACGTTACTGGTCGCTTTGCTCTGATAAGGGTCCTCAGTGTGACTGCAATCAGGTATCTGCTTAGCATCCAGTGCCTTTGAACTTTAAGAAATCTGCTGGAGCGCTCATGTTTTGCTTCGCTTTCTAAAGCATAATTAGGAAAACTGGCTCGATTATCAAAACACACAAAATATTATAAAAAAAGGTTTTTCTGTTTTAGATGCGGATTGGTTACGAAAAATTCTCGAACAGTGAACTGACATCTCGATTGCTTTCAGGCGGCTCATCCAGCCGTTTTTTAGGTTCAGCCTGGGCAGTGCATGCGCTGCTCTGTGAGGCATGCTGTATTGGAGTATGGACTTGAAGCTCCGCCCACTCTCCGCCCATATTTTCCATTGGCTTGTGTCATTGTCCTTTGTAAATGATGTCTTCAGGATTTGTTAACAGTCTTTTTAGTCCCTCCTTAATACCACCTTGTCTTTATTTGTAACCTCCCATGAGGACTGGCCCTTTTACTTCTGCTGTTACACGGTATGTCTTATTTATTCTGCAAGCACTATTTTCTTTAATGAGTTTCTCCTACTGCAGGCACGACATGCTTTCCTGTAACATTCCTTAGAATAGATCAATTATCCAATTTAATTTTGCAATATTGACATCATAGATTGAAAATGACCTGTCCAGCCACATTGTGGGCTACATACACATGAGAAATCATAGTATTACATATTGCTTCCATCACCTGGAATAATATGGCCAATATATTTTGAACTATCCATAGGTGTCTCCTCACATCCTGATTAAGACCCTACCTTAAGAATCTAACTTTCCTTCATCTATTATTGGGGTCGAAACGTCGACGGTCTCACTTGTTTTTACCTGTTCCGGGGTTACTCTCACGTATAGACGACAGCAATTGATTTACTGTGTCTGTGTAATACTATGATTTCTCATGTGTGTGTAGCCCACAATGTGGCTGGACAGGTCATTTTCAATCTATGATGTAAATATTGCACATTGTTCTTTTTCTTTTCTTACAACCCTCACTTAAGCACACCTTTGAGCACCCATTCCTTTCCCTTGGCACACCTTAGTACAAGTATTTGGATGCTTTGCAAATCAAAATGCTGATGTAAATATATTTAAATATAATTAAATTGGATCATTGATCTATTCAAGGTGATGTTGTTTTCAATGATTACTGTATCTCCACTGTGACCACTTCGTTTTGTACTGTCTATGACCCAGGTCCAGTGGCTTTGGGTTTCCCCATTGTTTTGTATTCCTGTAATATTCAGTACGACATGCATGCTTTCATTTTCCAAGCAGCCCGGGACAATGGCGGCCGCTTCTTTGAAGTGAAATAGGTCTCTGATTTACAAGAGTTTGAGCTATTGGCATTGTAAATGACAATGCCTTTTATTTATGTGTTAATTATCAAAACAGATAAATAAAAGGCATTATCATTTACACTGCCAATAGCTTAAACTCTCGCAAATGCAAGACCTATTGCATTGCAAATGCTTGTTATTTCTTTCCATTTTAGCATTTGTAACTTAAAATGAGAACAGCAAAGCGATAAGAAGCAGAATGTAAAAGGGATTGGATAAACTAGTCAAACTTGACAGAAGGCAACTTAAGATGTGTATCTGTGACATAAGGCACACAAAGCTCAAGCATTGTGCCAGGCAATAACTCAAACTAAAATAGCAATTAAAGCCCATAAAAGGTCATTGGATGAAATCACTATAGTAATATGGTTAACAAAAATTAACGTTTCCAGAAATCAAAATGGCACGACGTGGGGAATTTTTTTATTATGAACGCGTAATTCGTGAATTTTATGGTATGCGAAATTCATGGAATTTAGTATTATGCATTTTTTGAGTCATTTTTGTTCATGTGAGACTGATTCAAGTATAAAATGTCTCACAAAGTGACATTTTCTGCTAACTCTTGATATGTCACATGCCTTTTTGATGAGAGGGATGCCTTTGTGAAAATTTCTTGCGATGTAACAGCAAGCTCTTTTGTGCCGTGTGCCATTTGCGTATTTTCACTCAGTTTTATGTTCAATTTGCAAAACTCTGCCAAAAAGTCACACGATTTGTCACATCCCTAATTTTAACCTCATAAATTAGTCATTATTATTGTTCATGTCGCCATATTTATTTGTTTGCCACGCAGATCCGATAACGTTTTTTCTTTTTCTTCAAAGGAGGTTCTGTTGTGATGTTGAAACCTAAGTAGGGTGTTTGAATTTATACAGAGGGTGGAAACAGTAGCGGTCGGTGGTGGGCTACTTACATGTAAGTAAACATATAAATAAATAAAACGAAGTTCGTTACGCGCGCTGCATCGCCAAATGCGATGCAGCGCGCGTAACAAACTTCGTTTTATTTATTTATATGTTTACTTACCTATAATCAGCCATAATCCGTAGTTTACTACCCCCCACCCTGCCCCTCCCCCGCCCCACGTCAGCGCCCGGCGGAACTCCCACCACCGACCGCTACTGGGTGGAAAGTAGATCTCAGAACATGTATGTTATATAATGTATGCGGTATGCCTAAGCTAAACATTTACTAATATTTTTATTACAAGGTAAATTGCACTTAAAAACCCTTTTGCAACACTGAAGGGTACTCACCGATGCAACATCAGCTCCTCTCTGCTTGCTTTTTTCACTCTTTGCCCTCTGTGGAGCTTTATGTTGCATCTAGCACTGAAAGTATATTTATTTCCCATGTCTGACAACCATCTTTTGTTCTGCACTTTGTTTTCATACTTTTGAGAGGGTGGTACTTGTGGAAGTTTCAGGTGGGTGATAGCTGTTTTATACTAGAATAAAGTCAACTCTGTGTGGTAGGTGTGTGTTTTTTCAGGACATGAACCAAGCTGATACTGAGCCACGGATGCTACACACCTAGCTAGGTAAGCAGTTGAGGACTATGTGGCTCATTCTGAGTGGCCGGCGAGGCTAGTTACAAAAGCTACTGTCCCCAACAAGATTACAAAATCTGGGGGTAACTTCTCAGATTGATTGAGTTTCAAATGAACTGTTTGGCTTCTGAAAGCAGCTGAACTGTCAGGTGAATCTCTGGGAGAAATCAGGGATTCAGGGAATCAGATGCAGTACTCCAGATTCCACCAGTAGTTCCTCATTTCTGAATGTATCCCAGGTTACACCTCATAATCCTTTGTAATCCTCTCCCCCTGGAATTATTGATGCCCCCTTTATAGGTGATTCCAGGGGATGTGGAGGGGTCATTCTAGGCCCAGTGCTCATGAGGCACCATGTGATAGTTGATGACATCAGAGCATCTTAGGGCCATTGGGGCTGATTAGCCAAAACATTTATGATTAAGAAACTAGTACCACAGGAGTACTCTTTTACATAGGAGATTCTTTTACATACTAATACATGCTTTTTCGAATCTGCACAGAGATGTCCAACTCTCTCTTAGTAAAAGTGCAAAGGGAGAATAGCCCTTTCTATTTCTATTAATTGAATACAAATATTCACATAAAATTCCCATTTTAGATGTTTTTGGCCCAATTTACAAATGCATGTAAGAGTCCGTAAAAAAGTACTATAGGAGAACTACTTTACATACTCCAGAATATCTTTGGGATAAGACCCTTTAGCAGTTGGGGAGTTTAAGGTGGCCTTGGAAATATCACTTCTTTTTTCTATCCCTGAGAAGTGTTTTATTTGTAATCAAGTGAAGTTCTTATATGGAAAGGGAACCCCACCTCTAAAGGCCCGGGAAGCCAACCCCTGGGGCTGAAATGTAACAAAATGAGGAGAGGGTCACCCCCTCCTCCCCGAGCCGCAAAAGGCCCTGGAGAACCCAACCCCGGGGCCGATTACTTCAAGGAATGGAGGCAGCACAGCCCCCCTCCCTACGCCATTAATGGCCCCGGGGGACCCCATCCCCTGGCTCCGGCTTGCAAGGTATGTCCCAGGGAGCCCTCCTCCGGGACATAGTGGTTTCCCTGCCCGCAGTACCATAGGTAGGGAAATCTGTGTTTGTTCTCGCTTGACGCAAGCATTTTTTAATTTCCCGCCCAGCCAGGGCAAACACCAAGCCCAATCCTAGTGGGCGGGAGCTTTGAAAATGCTACCGCACACTGGGAGTGGACTTTAAATCAAAATATTGCTCCCACCCGGAGGGAGCAGCATTAGTAGCATCAGTGATGTCATTTGAGATGTCATCAGTTATGTTATGTTATTTAATCTTATACCGGGCGCAGATACTCCGAGGAGTGTCCCGGCGCGAGACCAAAGAGAGAGAGAGTGGATGCAGGGAAGTGTGGTTGAATTAGTCAAAAAGGTGGGTCTTCAGTTTTTTTTTTGAATAGGCAGAAGTCCTGAATACTGCGGAGAGCCAGAGGAAGTGAGTTCCAGGCCGTAGCCGCTCTAACAGCAAGTGAGCTGCCCCCCACTCTTGTGAGCCAAAAGCGAGGGATATGGGCCAATAACTGAGAAGATGATCGAAGGTGTCTGGCGGGGGTGTAAAACAAAGACCTCTTCCGGAGGTAGGAAGGACCAAGCGCATGCAGAGCGCAATGGACCAGAGTCAATGCTTTAAACTTGACTCGATTGGCCACCGGCAGCCAGTGGAGTAGTCGCAGATGCTGCCGAACACTGCTTCTCATCGGGATGTTAAACACAAGTCTTGCAGCAGCATTCTGGACAGTCTGCAGTTTCCGAAGAAGGTAACCCGGCAAGCCAGTATACAGAGCATTAGCATAGTCGAGTCGAGAAAGTATCAAGGCCCGAATCACTGTATCCTTAGCTGCTCTGGGAAGTGATACCATTAATGATGTCATAGAACATGTCATGAGCGATGTCATATGTGAGTTCATAAGCACTGCATGGCAGGGACGCAAATTATAGTTATCACTTCTAACTGTAAAAAGTGAATTTCTGTGTTTTTTTAGTTCAAAACATTAATGTTGTCACTGACAAATTCAAATTCACCTAGCTATAGCGTTACCATAGCCTTTGTTTTTTTCATAGAAATTTAGTGGTGTTTAAAAAACAAAATATATGTTTTTATCACACCTAAGTATAACGCTACTTTAACCTTTATTTTTTTCAGTGAATATATATATATATATATATATATATATATTTAGCCATACACATATATATATATACACACACATATATACACACACTCACACATATATCTATATTCACTTAAAGAAGCAAAGTTTACAGAGACGTTATAGTTAGGAAATAGAATAAAAAATATATTAGAAATTCACTGAAAAAACCAAAGGTTACATGGATGTTATAGTTAGGATCAGATTTCACTTGTACAAAACCTGTGAAATTCTGCAGTTATAGTTACTTGAACTAACTGTAACTTACGTCCCCGCAATGCACTGCTTATGACCTCACATATTACATCACTCATGACATGGTCAGTGACATCACTCATGACATCACTTCCGAACCTGTACACCCATACAGCAACTCACACACCCGTACATACAAGAATACATACAGTCACATAGCCACTCACATAATATATGTTAGAAGTACTATCACTCAGTAGTAGTGCACCTAGTATACTTTTGTAGTAAATTAGTATATAGGTTTAATACCCATAAACTCTTAAAAACACTTACCATCACTTGATGATGTAATCAGTGATGCCATTTGAGATGTCATCAGTGATGTCATCAGTGATATCACTCACCATGTCATGAGTGATGTAATATGTGAGGTCATAAGCAGTGCATTGCGGGGGCATAAGTTATAGTTAGCTCAGCAGGTAACTATAACTGCGGATTTTCACTGGTTTTGTACGAGTGAAATGGGAGCCTAACTATAACGCCCATGTAATGTAACCTTTGGTTTTTTCAGTGAATATATATATATATATATATATATATATATATATATATATATATATATATATATATATACCAACAAAAGAGCTCACCTTACCGAGCCTCTTGAATGACGGCATTCACGGGCCGGGGCGGCGAGTCCCAATGAATCGATTCCAATGCTGTGGATTAATTACAGCATTGGAATCGATATATATATATATACATATATATATATACATACATACAACAACCAGAAGTTAAACCACCTTTTGAAGTTGGTTAATATTTCTTATGTGCAAAAGGAAGCCTTTTATTGGATAAGTAAGAATATAGTTTATTCTAATCCTGTTATTACTGCAGCAAGGTTCCCATTAAAGAGGACAACAATTAGCATTAGATCTTTTCTAAAAACATTGAAAATTTTCCCTTTCAGAGAACGAGATCTTCTTCCCAAGCAGAGAAGATCGCTTTGTATCTCTAGGCTCTTACTGAACACAGGTTTACAAAGCTTTCCCTGCATAATTTCATGCCCCAGACATCACTCCCACGGATCCTTTTCAGATAGGGTCAGGATATTCAATGGAACCCATTACATTTCAAGAATCAATTAGCCAATTTAAGAAAAGGCCTTGTCTAAAATCCATTGCCCATTGTCTACTGCCGCAATATCCATGCTATTTACATTTCCATTGATTTATCTGGTTGAATTAATTTACTTTGGCTTAATCAATGCATTAAAAAGACACTGCCAATATTGCATGGAAGACTGAATCTGTTTTCAATATTCTTTGGACTGACTTATCTAAAGTGTGTATCATTCCTTACAATGTTCCGCGGAGATGAACTGCATGCATTGCATAAATAAGTAGAATGGTATATAGAGATTAGTCCCTGTATATTCTGCCTGAGTGCAGGATAAAAGGGAACTCCCAAGTTTGACAAGATGTTTAAGGTAGAATTTCTAGCACAAAAATACAGTGCAGCAAAAATATTGTAGCCAGATTATAGACAAAAAGGATACAGTGTAGGTAAGTATATATAGATAAGTAGAGATTTACTATTCTTAACTCAATGTCTACATACCTTAAAGACATACATATCATCAAGGTATATATATGTGGAGTTAAGCATAGTAAATCTATACTTACTTTTATATACTTACATTCACAATATGTTTGTAGTCTATATTTGGGCTACAATATTTTTGTTGCACTCTATTTAAAAACGGTATAGTCCAATAGTGTACCAGCTGGACCATACCTTCCTCTGTGATTTCAGCATGAGGAGGAAGATGAAGCTGTTCTTTCTTTGATCCACAATTATCCATAAAATGAGAATAGATGTCATTTAGGGGTCACAAAGTGTCGCAAATGCAACTGTTGTGGTTTCCACAGTAGCTCCTGTACTTTTGGGACTCTTAGCTGTCTGATGAGCCTCCTCCTGGGTCTCGAG
The DNA here is from genome assembly GCA_963921515.1 of Calotriton arnoldi. NCBI lineage: Eukaryota > Metazoa > Chordata > Amphibia > Caudata > Salamandridae > Calotriton > Calotriton arnoldi. Next base: position 109,291 of record CAWUFW010005042.1, on the reverse strand, counting down.
TCTTTCAGGTGAAAGATATATTAGCACTTTTGTGCACCATCACTCACCTCCCAAGACAGAGTAAAAGATGTCAGAAACATCATTTGACGCTACCAAAGGTTGCAAGTGTGACCACAATTATCTCCCCTGTGACTCCATCCATACTCCTTACCTGCTTCTGTATGATCTTGAATTTATTCAGCAACTTTAGATTAATTATATATTAATTTAGTACACTTCATGCAATTTCTTCGGGCCTGATTCACAGAACTAACTTACGTCAAAAACGTAAAGTTAGTACTTTTTGTATTCACAGAATACACTTACTCATTTTGGTATTCACAGAAGGCACTTACTCATTTCGGTATTCACAGAAGTTAGTAGTCCTAACTTTAGGACTCCTAAATGCCTTCTGTGAATACCGAAAGTCTTAAAGTTAGGATTTTTCTCAGTTTAGGAGTAGTAAGGCATTTAGGAGTCCTAAAGTTAGGACTACTAACTTTACTACTCCTAAACTGAGAAAAATCCTAACTTTAAGACTTTCGGTATTCACAGAAGGCATTTAGGAGTCCTAAAGTTAGGACTACTAACTCCTGTGAATACCGAAATGAGTAAGTGCCTTCTGTGAATACCAAAATGAGTAAGTGTATTCTGTGAATACCAAAAAGTACTAACTTTACGTTTTTGACGTAAGTTAGTTCTGTGAATCAGGCCCTTTGTGTCAAAAGCTGTGTGAGTTTACTCCTTGTAGTACCATCAGGAACAGAGGCCATCTAATGTTGCATCTTATCATGTAGTAAGCATTGTCTGACTTATATATTGTATCCTTAATGTCATTTACAGAAAGATCATCCCTTTGGCTGCAGATTTCTATTATTAACTTCAGCTGGGCATTATTTATGTACACAATATTTAAGATGCAATACTTTCATAATATTATAGCTAGTCCACAATGTTCTGATACCATACCAGGGTACAGTTGGTCACAGGGTGTGTGATATAACTTTCAGCACCTCTATGAGTATGGTAAAATGATGCTAAGTGATCTCTGTTAGTCCGGTCTCTCGGCTCAATTTGCGTTAGTCTTGCGCAAAGCCACCATCTCATCCTTCTTAAATGTATCTACTTCCAGAGGAGCTCATTCGGTTGCAATAACAGAGATGATAAACCGGATTTAGTGAAAGCGACATCTAGTAAGCCCCTTTCCTTTCTTATGTGGCTACTTCTAATGTAGACACAAAAAGGAAGTTGCTGGTGAGGGCATTGAGACAGAAATGTGTCAGAGCTAGTACAAAACAATGCTACTCAGAGCAGAGGAGGACCCCTGAGTAAATTGTTTAACTTTGTGTCCCACCACATGCATGCGTGATGAAAGTGTGCATAGCCCCAACCTATAAAGCGTGGCATCCTTCAAGTTGCTTATTCAAAGAAAGTGGTTTGGCTGCAATACTGCAATGAATGAGGAAGATGCAAAAGAACAACATAGTTCCCTACAAGCAATAAAAATCACATTCATCTCTTGTTGCAATGAACATGGTCCTATGTTGATTATCGTTAAAGAATGAGAACACTACATTAGCATTGTTCAGGATTTGTTCCTTATACAATGTTTTACTACATCTTAGATGACTGTCGAGAGAGGAATCTATAGCAACCAACTGTGCCCGCTGCTCATGATTTTATGCTACAGAATGATAAACGCACTTGAGGTAGAAGTGTAGGAGCTGTGGTGTGGAATAAAGGCAGTAAACAAATGTAGGAAGAGCACCCCGACAGTTTATTATTTTGCTAGATCTTAATACTCCACAAATTTAGCAGTTAGGTTAATGTAAATAAACCTCAATACCATGCTGTAAAGCTACAGAATAACAACTGGATAGCCAAACCTCCTAAAGAACTTCAGGCGCATCAGTCTGAGACAAACAAGAAGTTCAGTCACAGCAATGCAAAGAATTAATAGCAGAGTCTGACGGTCAGAGAAGAGTCTTCGATCTTCTCTCTTAAACATGAGTGATAGCTAAAGTCCTCTAATCTAGAGTCTAAAATTTATTAAAGGTAATTTAATCTAAAGGAGTCTCAAATTCAGGTAAATTCAGAAAAAGAGAAAAATGTGGGAAGTATGTGTGAAGGTGCCAGCATTTCAGAAGCTCAGTTAATAGTCTTCTTGGGATAGCCAAATAAGTGTGAGCTTAAGCCACCCTCAGCAAAGCATAGAGGTCTGTACCTCTCAAAGCCCAAGGAAAAGTGTCCAACATCAACCTGTAAGAACACTAGTTAATACCACATGAATCTTCTCAGTAACACCCTTAGATCACACCATCAGGGACACCATTGTCCTTTCCATTCTCACGTTCTGAGCTGCAACATTAACAGACTCTCCCAGGCCATTCCTGAGAACAACATCGTCCTTGGGCACCTGCAACACTTCGATACATTATTCCAATTAACACTCTGGCTCTCCATGTTCTTTGTCAAGGTCATCTTCTCAGGCTCCCTATCGCGAGCCCAGAGTTAAATCTATTCTCAAACTAACAAACCATGTGAACGTACCTGCAAGGAAAAAGACACGCAAGCAGAAATGTAAAAACAGTATTTTATGCAGAAAGAAATACAGGACTACTTGAACCAATTTAAGTATATTGCTCAATGGTGCATATTAATACGTGTTGTTTCTGCACATACAACTACAAATGAATGACACGTGTAAGTATATAAATTCAGCATTAGATTCACTTTGCACTTTCAATAAAGTGTAAAATAACTTTGAATGCACAAATAAAAGTGTGACTAAGAACTTATGAATACCAATGCAAAAACATTAGTGCACACGTTTACATAAATTTCTCTCGTTTCTAATGTAAATACATTTTAATAGAGTGAAGAGGATTTTATCCAATCTCTAAAGACCATATTTCGTTTTAGATAAAGTTAAGGCACATTGGACCTCATTTACAAGAAACTGACGCATCGCTATGTTAAAGCAGCAATGAGTCCGTTTTCTTTCGCCTGCAGGAGAAACCCTTGCGCCACCATGGTTACGCTGTATTTACTATACGGCGCACCATGGCGCAAGGTTTTTTGGCGCATTGCTGGAGTTGGCATGAAAACCGACGCAACTCCAGCAATGCATCAAAATCCAGAGGCGATGCGTCAGTTTTCAGTGACGCATCGTCTGGTGTATGGGGACCAATATCATGGAGTGTGAAAAGGTGGAAAACTCACCTTGTGCTCTATTACATTGATCCTGTATGTCACGCATACAAGTGGGCAGAGTCTACTTATGTGTACCACTATGCTCACCTGTATGCTTGACATAAGACAGTAATGTCCCAAAATGTGACATATACTGTCTTAACTACCTTATGTATGCACTTACCTGTTGGGGGGGGCGTCATTTTCATCGTAGGAACTCACCTCAGCTAGTCAACTTCCACTGCAACAGCCAATGCGTCATTCCAACGCCTGGGTTTGGCAGGCATAGGGATTGTGACGCATTGGCAGAGCAGAAGGCTGTGTGAAAGAAAAATAAGTGGAAATACCACTGCGTCAGTTTCAAGGTAGGCGTTTCGGAAGGAACGCCTACCATGCATAAATTAACATCCCAGACGGCACAGGCGATTTTCACGCAGGTGAAAACCGACTCAGCCTTTAAAAAAGTGACACATCTGCATCCATGTAAATATGGAGCAGATGCAACGCCGCCTTTGCATAAAAAAAGTGACGCAATGCAAGGGGCTTGTAAATAAGCCCCACAGTGTATATGGTTTTCTAGTTCTACAGTGAATGCACTTCAGTACTGAATTTAAGTTCACAACTTTACATTAATAACGTTAGGAAACACAAGTATGTAATACTAAGGGGCATATTCACAAGGAGCTATCGCCGAATTAACGGCACTTTATCGCAGCCAAAGTCGTGATAAATCAACCTCCCCATTCACAAGCCGGTGTAAACAGCCAACAGCACAAGTTTACCCGCGATAGCAGCCTAAAAAAACATCGCCACAGAAGACCCCGCAAATATCGCTAATGAGATGCAGAGTGGGCGTTCCCGTGCCAAAAGTCGAGACAATATCACACCTCAACATTCACAACGATCAGCCACATCGGCGATAAGAACACAAAACAGGCGATAAGGTGCATTAGCCGCAGGTATTTAACACCTGCCTCAAGCAGGTGTAAAGACGGTCGTCTACCTGCAGTTGGCAACGGAGTCCCGCACACAGCCATACCCGAAGAACAAACGACGTCATGGAACTACTCTACATGCAGCTCGGAGCCCCAACAGGGCCACAACACCCACCTCCACCACCCCCAGGACCGCCCCCACCCCCAGGACCCGGATCCGCTCCCCCCCGGACCACCACAGAGGCAGCGTAGAGTAAGACAGCGGACCTACCAAAAACGCACCACTCTCACAGACCTAACGCCCGCAGAAGTCATTGCCCACTACAGGCTCAAAAGGACAACCATCCTCCGCATCCTGACCCACATCACCCACAGACTGACGGTCCCAACACAGCGGAGAACAAACATCCCTCCGCAGACAAAGCTGCTGGCAGTGCTGCACCTGTTGGCCTCTGGGACCTTCCAACCAACAACTGCCAGAGTCGGAGGGGTCTCACAGCCAGCCCTATCAAAGTTCATCACACCCGTCCTGGATGCCATCATCAGTTTCATACCCCGGTACCTACACTTCCACAACACTGCGCAGGAACAGCTGGAGACTAAGCAAGGCTTCTACGCCATAGCTGGATTCCCGGCCGTGTTGGGGGCAATAGACTGCACACATGTCCCACTTGTGCCCCCTGCGGATACTGCACACCACTACCGCAACAGGAAGCACACGCATTCCATCAATGTGCAGACAATAGTGGACCACCGGGGAATGTTCACCAATGTCGTCGCCAACTACCCAGGCAGTGTGCATGATTCCTTCATCTTCCGACAGTCGATCATCAAACAGCGCTTCCAGGATGGCACATATGGAACGGGACTGCTCGTTGGTAAGTACCAAATCAACACACCACACATCCCACAGCCACCAACGCACAAGGCACAACTGTGGGGATGCACACGTGACCTAACCACCTCCGACATGTTAAACTACACGACCACCTACCAGACACGACTACACCACTCCATGGTCATCCTGGGCTACCCCTGCACCCAATACAGACTTCACATGGCACCACAGCCACACAACAGCTGAACGTGTGGAGATGCGGAATGCAGCCATGACACATGTGAGGCACTGCTCTGCCCTCATGACCCTACCCCAGTCTCCCGCAGGTCAGCGTCCCGTGGTGGTGGACCCGTGTCGGCCGCTGTGCATCCGGGGAGACTAGCCCTGTGCGCCTCGAGTCATCCCCCCTTGTAGTTCTGACATTGCATGTCTGTTGACCTGATGACTGTTGGTGTAGTTGCCAGCACCAGCTACTCCCTAAGGGCTGGCTTACACTCACCCCACACACAGCCAGCACAGTCGTCACTGAATTGGTGGGCCTGCCATCACATCCTGCCGAACCAAGTATTGACTCTTTTCTCCCTGCACTGTCACAGGTGATCAAGGATATGCACTCTGCCCTTGGATGATGACACCCCTCCGAGACCCGAACACACCCGCCCAGAGGCAGTACAATTCAGCCGACATACGCACCAGGGGCATCTTTGAACGCACATTTGGCGTGTTGAAGTCACGTTTCAGGTGCCTGGACGGCACCGGTGGGAAGCTCCTGTACAGCCCGGACGTCGTGTGCAAGATGATCGTTGCATGTTGTGTGTTGCACAACATCTGTACTTGCACCAGGGCCCCATGGATCCCAGTTCCAGAGGTACCGGACGATGATGGTGGTGATGGGGCAGGTGGCCCACATCCCACTGCAGCTGCGGCAGGAATGACCCGTAGGGACTCCATCATTGACACTTACTTCTCATGAGCACGTCACATTGTGACCTTCCGTGGCATTCATGGGACAGTGGTAGATGTCCAGATGCACTGCATGTGTGAATAAAACATATTTGCAGGTCACAGGTTGGAATTGTGCATTGTCATGTTACATGTCCCTGGGGTTTCGGATGTGATTTGCCATGTTGTGCACATTTTACGAACCAGTTGTGTCCTGTGTTCAGTTGTGGAGGTGTTGCAGTTTGTACCGGGATGTTGTCACTGTCCGGGTGCACTTCTGCTTATGTGCGTATGCTGCACGGTGGGTGTGTCGCTCCTGCGGCTCAGATTTGTCTGCCACTGGTCTCTTTCATGTGGTGTGCCTGTAGGGTCTGTTCTTCCGCGGTGCGTGGATGTTGTGGTGTGCATGTTGTCCTTTGCAGTTGGCCAGGGTGCATCCGTGGTACTCCGCTGTTGATGTATTTTGTTCTGTGGCATTTTCCGTATACTGTTCTTGTGCTTTTTCCCACATTGCGTGTGCGTATTGCTGCCCTCGCGCTGGTTGTCACTGTTTTCTTATCGCGCTTTGGCCCATCACAGCTTTTTTTGCGTTGTGGTTTGTGTTTTTATCTCCGTCGAGGTGGTTGTCTCGCAGACATTGGCCGCGGTGTCTGCCAACTATCGCATGCTACCGCCGTGTTGTGAATTCCACTTTGACACGGGGTTATTTTCCCGAGATAGGCTGCGATGTTGAAAGTTGCGTTACGCTACTCTTGCGGTAGTTATCACACGTTCTTGTGAATATACCCCTAAGTATACATATATGAGAATTTATGATGTCTGAGGGTGGGGTCAAAATTATGCTACTCCACTATTGAAGACCAAACAGTGGTTATGCTCCCTGGTGAGCAGAGAAAACCAGTGGATCTGAGCATGACGGCTGCGATAGGACTGATGATTGAAATATCTTTGGGTGTTGGACAACCTGTCAGGGGAGAGGATGTGGTCTGATGGCTAGATTGGCGACCTTGGAGCTGGGAAACCAAGGTTCAAGCCTCGGGGTCGCGTCCACATCCTGTGATTCTGGGCAAATCACTTAATCTCCCCGTGCCTACCAAAAAAATGAATGTGTCTATGTGTAACTAAACCAGTGCTCATGTAAAGCGCTCCAATACCTTCGAGTCAAGTTCTCACTATATAAATCTGCAACAAAAAAAAATAACTTGAGTTGTGAGATCGCTGTTATTAGCTTCAGATCAATGCAGAATGTATCTTGAGTCACCTGACCTGAGAAGATATTAGTGGGTCAAACACACTTGTTAACCTGACTCTAGGTTCACTGTACTGGACTACACCCAATACACATTGTCTTCAAATTATAAAAGGAAGTATTCTTGTAACTGTGAACACACACATACAATTATGACAGATAATCTTTGTTGAAAATGAAAAACAAGCCATTACACTGCCCTACCTGACAAAACACACAAAAATTGGTGGATATCCTACACACCCTATTTAGAAAGTATAACAACGTATACACTCTAAATGGGGCAGACGGGACATCTGCCAATTGTTGGTCGATGTCCTGAACCTGCTAAAAGCTAAATAACCCTCTTTGGGCCGCATGTATCAAGAGAATTTGCATTCGCAAACGGGCCGATTCTGAGAATCGGGCCGTTTGCAAATCAAACAAGCATTTGCAATGCAATAGGTCTCGCATTTACGCAAGTTTGAGCTATTGGCATTGTAAATGACAATGCCTTTATTTATGTTTTGGTTTTAAAACATAAATAAAAGACATTGTCATTTACAATGCCAATAGCTTCAACTCGCGTAAATGAGAGACCTATTGCATTGCAAATGCCTGTTTCATCCCAGCTACTTGGCGCTGCGCTGCATGGGAATTCCTACCTGGAGAATGACAATGCTGTCCAGAACTGCCCATTCCTTCCTGACTTCAGTGACCTTGCATGGCCTCCACTTTTACCCTTACTTTATCAGTACCACAGAATCAGTACTTCGAGGTTATTTTTTGCCCTAATATTCTTCTGGGGGACAGTTCCATGGATTTACAGCACAGTCAGGAAATCAAGGAAATTACACTACAAGTCCTTGCTCATAGGCAGGACCACTGGAATAACGGAATATTGTGGCTGCCGCGTTCTCGGAGTATTTACATATTTTCCACACTTGCCGCATGATTCAGATCTTCTGCATCAGTTGCAAACATTGATTCTAGCTCAGATGGATCAAAAGAGGGTTTAAAAAGCATCAGCCGTGGTCCCCCGGGGGGACAGATGCTTTGCAAAGATTAACTGTCACCATTTTGTTGCTGACCGCTGTATTCAGGTGTTAGAGTGCTGCTAATGAGGAGAAACGATTGCCCAGACAGTACTACTGTGTTGTAAAATGACAAAATAGCAAAATATTGTGACAGAATGTGCCATATTACGCTGCATCATTGCACCTCTTCTGTGTCTGATTACGTTTGTACCTCTCCAGTCCCTGCAGCACCTGTTCTGACCTGGGTCTCAGGCTCTACAACAGCTCTGCTGACCTGGTTCTCTGGCTCTACAGCAGCTCTGCTGACCTGGTTCTCTGGCTCTACAGCAGCTCTGCTGACTTGGTTCTCTGGCTCTACAGCAGCTCTGCTGACCTGGTTCTCAGGCTCTAGAGCGGCTCTGCAGACCTGGTTTTCTGGCTCTTAAGCAGCTCTGCTGACCTGGTTCTCCCAGTTCTACAGCAGATCTGATGACCTGGTTCTCTGGCTCTACAATGGCTCTGCTGACCTGGTTCTCAGGCTCTACAGCAGCTTGCTGACCTGGGTCTCTGGCTCTACAGCAACTCTGCTGACCTGGTTTTCTGGCTCTAGAGCAGCTCTGCTGACCTGGTTCTCTGGCTCTAGAGAGGCTCTGCTGACCTGGTTCTCTGGCTCTAGAGAGGCTCTGCTGACCTGGTTCTCTGGCTCTACAGCAGATCTGCTGACCTGGTTCTCTGGCTCTACAACGGCTCTGCTGACCTGGTTCTCTGGCTCTACAACAGCTCTGCTGACCTGGTTCTCTGGTTCTAGAGCAGCTCTGCTGACCTGGTTCTCTGGCTCTAGAGAGGCTCTGCTGACCTGGTTCTCTGGCTCTACAACGGCTCTGCTGACCTGGTTCCCAGGCTCTACAGCAGCTTGCTGACCTGGTTCTCTGGCTCTAGAGTGGCTCTGCTGGCCTGGTTCTCTGGCTCTACAACGGCTCTGCTGACCTGGTTCTCTGGCTCTAGAGCAGCTCTGCTGACCTGGTTTTCTGGCTCTAGAGCAGCTCTGCTGACCTGGTTCTCTGGTTCTAGAGCAGCTCTGCTGACCTGGTTCTCTGGCTCTACAGCAGCTCTGCTGACCTGGTTCTCTGGCTCTACAGCAGCTCTGCTGACCTGGTTCTCTGGCTCTAGAGCAGCTCTGCTGACCTGGTTCTCTGGCTCTACAACAGCTCTGCTGACCTGGTTCTCTGGCGCTACAGCAGCTCTGCTGACCTGGTTCTCTGGCTATAGAGCAGCTCTGCTGACCTGGTTCTCTGGCTCTAGAGCAGCTCTGCTGACCTGGTTCTCTGGCTCTAGAGCAGCCCTGCTGACCTGGTTCTCTGGCTGTAGAGCAGCTCTGCTAACCTGGTTCTCTGGCTCTCCAATGGCTCTGCTGACCTGGTTCTCTGGCTCTAGAGCAGCTCTGCTTACCTGGTTCTCTGGCTCTAGAGCAGCTCTGCTGACCTGGTTCTCTGGCTCTGCGACTGCACTGCTGACCTGGTTCTCAGTCTCTACAGCCGCTCTGCTGACCTGGTTCTCGGGCTCTAGAGCGGCTCTGCTGAACTGGTTCTCGGGCTCTAGAGCAGCTCTGCTGACCTGTTTCTCTGGCTCTAAAGCGGCTCTGCTGACCTGGTTTTCTGGATCTATAGCAGCTCTGCTGACCTGGTTCTCTGGCACTAGAGCAGCTCTGATGACCTGTTTCTCTGGCTCTAGAGCAGCTCTGCTGACCTGGTTCTCTGGCTGTACAGCAGCTCTGCTGACCTGGTTATCTGGCTCTACAGCAGCTCTGCTGACCTGGTTCTCTGGCTCTAGAGCGGCTCTGCTGACCTGGTTCTCTGGCTCTAGAGCGGCTCTGCTGACCTGGTTCTCTGGCTCTACAACGGCTCTGCTGACCTGGTTCTCTGGCTCTAGAGCAGCTCTGCTGACCTGGTTCTCTGGCTCTAGAGCAGCTCTGCTGACCTGGTTCTCTGGCTCTAGAGCAGCTCTGTGACCTGGTTCTCTGGCTGTAGAGCAGCTCTGCTGCCCTGGTTCTCTGACTCTACAACGGCTCTGCTGACCTGGTTCTCTGGCTCTAGAGTAGCTCTGCTGACCTGGTTCTCAGGCTCTACAGCCGCGCGATAAAACCCTGAATACAAATACCAGACAAGCTGTCGCCATTGTGAAAAAAATATAGTGCTTACCGACTAATGAAGGAGACAGTGTAATGCCGCAAGTAAAAGTTCCAGTCCTAATGGGCGGTTCCAAAAGGAGACAGGGCGGTAACAAGGAGGGACTAAGAAGCTGACCTGGTTCTCTGGCTCTAGAGCGGCTCTGCTGACTGGTTCTATGGCTCTACAGCAGCTCTGCTGACATGGGTCTCAGGCTCTACAACAGCTCTGCTGACCTGGTTCTCTGGCTCTACAGCAGCTCTGCCTACCTGGTTCTCTGGCTCTAGAGCGGCTGTGCTGACCTGGTTCTCTGGCTCTACAGCGGCTCTGCTGACCTGGTTCTCTGGCTCTAGAGCGGCTCTGCTGACCTGGTTCTCTGGCTCTAAAGCTGCTCTGCTGACCTGGTTCTCTGGCTCTACTGCAGCTCTGCTGACCTGGTTCTCTGGCTCTACAAAGGCTCTGATGACCTGGTTCTCTGGCTCTACAGCATCTCTGCTGACCTGGTTCTCTGGCTCTAGAGCAGCTCTGCTGACCTGGTTCTCTGACTCTGGAGCAGCTCTGCTGACTCGGTTCTCTGGCTCTGCAACAGCTCTGCTGACCTGGTTCTCAGGCTCTACAGCCCCTCTGCTGACCTGGTTCTCTGGCTCTACAGCAGCTCTGATGACCTGGTTCTTGGGCTCTAGAGCGGCTCTGCTGACCTGGTTCTCTGGTTCTAGAGCAGCTCTGCTGACCTGTTTCTCTGGCTCTAGAGCGGCTCTGCTGACCTGGTTCTCTGGCTTTACAGCAGCTCTTCTGGCCTGGTTCTCTGGCTCTAGAGCAGCTCTGCTGACCTGGTTCTCTGGTTCTACAGCAGCTCTGCTGACCTGGTTGTCTGGCTCTACAGCAGCTCTGCTGACCTGGTTCTCTGGCTCCAGAGTGGCTCTGCTGACCTGGTTCTCTGGCTCTACAGCAGCTCTGCTGACCTGGTTATCTGGCTCTACATCAGCTCTGCTGACCTGGTTCTCTGGCTCTAGAGCGGCTCTGCTGACCTGGTTCTCTGGCTCTAGAGCGGCTCTGCTGACCTGGTTCTCTGGCTCTACAACGGCTCTGCTGACCTGGTTCTCTGGCTCTAGAGCAGCTCTGCTGACCTGGTTCTCTGGCTCTAGAGCAGCTCTGCTGACCTGGTTCTCTGGCTCTAGAGCAGCTCTGTGACCTGGTTCTCTGGCTGTAGAGCAGCTCTGCTGCCCTGGTTCTCTGACTCTACAACGGCTCTGCTGACCTGGTTCTCTGGCTCTAGAGTAGCTCTGCTGACCTGGTTCTCAGGCTCTACAGCCGCGCGATAAAACCCCGAATACAAATACCAGACAAGCTGTCGCCATTGTGAAAAAAATATAGTGCTTACCGACTAATGAAGGAGACAGTGTAACGCCGCAAGTAAAAGTTCCAGTCCTAATGGGCGGTTCCAAAAGGAGACAGGGCGGTAACAAGGAGGGACTAAGAAGCTGACCTGGTTCTCTGGCTCTAGAGCAGCTCTGCTGACCTGGTTCTATGGCTCTACAGCAGCTCTGCTGACCTGGGTCTCAGGCTCTACAACAGCTCTGCTGACCTGGTTCTCTGGCTCTACAGCAGCTCTGCCGACCTGGTTCTCTGGCTCTAGAGCGGCTGTGCTGACCTGGTTCTCTGGCTCTACAGCGGCTCTGCTGACCTGGTTCTCTGGCTCTAGAGCGGCTCTGCTGACCTGGTTCTCTGGCTCTAAAGCTGCTCTGCTGACCTGGTTCTCTGGCTCTACTGCAGCTCTGCTGACCTGGTTCTCTGGCTCTACAATGGCTCTGATGACCTGGTTCTCTGGCTCTACAGCATCTCTGCTGACCTGGTTCTCTGGCTCTAGAGCAGCTCTGCTGACCTGGTTCTCTGACTCTGGAGCAGCTCTGCTGACTCGGTTCTCTGGCTCTGCAACAGCTCTGCTGACCTGGTTCTCAGGCTCTACAGCCCCTCTGCTGACCTGGTTCTCTGGCTCTACAGCTCTGATGACCTGGTTCTTGGGCTCTAGAGCGGCTCTGCTGACCTGGTTCTCTGGTTCTAGAGCAGCTCTGCTGACCTGTTTCTCTGGCTCTAGAGCAGCTCTGCTGACCTGGTTCTCTGGCTTTACAGCAGCTCTGCTGACCTGGTTCTCTGGCTCTAGAGCAGCTCTGCTGACCTGGTTCTCTGGCTCTACAGCAGCTCTGCTGACCTGGTTCTCTGGCTCTACAGCAGCTCTGCTGACCTGGTTCTCTGGCTCCAGAGTGGCTCTGCTGACCTGGTTCTCTGGCTCTAGAGCGGCTCTGCTGACCTGGTTCTCTTGCTCTACAACGGCTCTGCTGACCTGGTTCTCTGGCTCTAGAGCAGCTCTGCTGACCTGGTTCTCTGGCTCTACAGCAGCTCTGCTGACCTGGTTCTCTGGCTCTACAGCAGCTCTGCTGACCTGGTTCTCTGGCTCTAGAGTTTCTCTGCTGACCTGGTTCTCTGGCTCTACAGCGGCTCTGCTGACCTGATACTCTGGCTCTACAACGGCTCTGCTGACCTGGTTCTCTGGCTCTAGAGCAGCTCTGCTGATCTGATTCTCTGGCTCTAGAGCAGCTCTGCTGACCTGGTTCTCTGGCTCTAGAGCAGCTCTGCTGACCTGGTTCTCTGGCTGTAGAGCAGCTCTGCAGACCTGGTTCTCTGGCTCTACAACGGCTCTGCTGACCTGGTTCTCTGGCTCTAGAGCAGCTCAGCTGACCTGGTTCTCTGGCTCTACAATGGCTCTGCTGACCTGGTTCTCTGGTTGTAGAGCAGCGCTGCTGACCTGGTTCTCCGGCTCTACAACGGTTCTGCTGACCTGGTTCTCTGGCTCTAGAGCAGCTCTGCTGACCTGGTTCTCTGGCTCTACAACGGCTCTGCTGACCTGGTTCTCAGGCTCTACAGCCGCGCGATAAAACCCCGAATACAAATACCAGACAAGCTGTCGCCATTGTGAAAAAAATATAGTGCTTACCGACTAATGAAGGAGACAGTGTAACGCCGCAAGTAAAAGAGCCAGTCCTGATGGGCGGTCCCAAAAGGAGACAGGGCGGTAACAAGGAGGGACTAAGAAGCCTCATTATCAATCGGAAGCCAGCGTTTGCCATGGACGATAACACCAGCCAATGAAAAATATGGGCGGGGCTTCCACACCACTTCTAAAACATATCTTAATACAGCATGCCTCGCAAAGCGGGCAGCGCATGCGCTGCAACGCTAGGCTCGACCTAAAATTGCTTTTGACATGTATCAAACCCTATTTTGTGATTCAGTAACCTGTTACCAAATCGCAAAATGGGTTTGGGATTCGGTATTTGGAAGGGGAGTGTTTAGGGCATCCCTTCCAAATAGCGAATCCTAAAGGTATGTATGAATATTTTGTGAATGTGGTTGCAAAACATTTGCATTTTACCGCCTACTACAAGTAGGTGGTAACCCATTCGCAAATGGGAAGGGGTCCCCAAGGTACCACTTCCCCTTTGGGAATGGCAGTGAAAAGTTTTTTCAGAGCTGCTATTAGAAAAGGAAAAGAATACTTTTCATTTTTCTTTTTCAAACACAACCTGTTTTCCTTTAAGGAAAATGGGCTGCATTTAAAATAAAAATGTTTGCTTTACTTACAAGCAATCACGGACATGGTGGTCTGTTGACCCCAGGAGGTCACCATCCCCGTGATTTTAGCGATTCCTAGGGGGTCGCAAATTGCGACCTACCTCATTAATATTCATGAGGTAGGCCATTTGCGACCCCCCTGGAAATCGCAGAAAGTGTTCAACACACTTTCATACATGCCGTTTCATGATTTCCTAATTGCAAATCGCAAGATTCGCAATTAGGGAATGGCAAAACGGTTACTTGATACATCTGGCCCTAAGTATTTCCGCATCAACGATATATGGCTTTACACTCTAAATATGGCACAGATAGCATTCACCAGATATTGGTGGATGTTCTGCATCCACCAAACTCGAAATAAACTCTAAAGCCTTTCCAGCATCAATGCTTAACTTTTAGTTACTACATTGCATACATTGGTATACATTCTAAATAGGTCAGGCAGGACATCTGCATATTTTTGACGGATGCCCCACATTCGCCAAACTCCAAATAATCCCTGTTGCATTTTCAAAGTTAATGGACTTTGCAAATGCAACAACTGCAATGAAATGTAATAGAAACAATGTGATCCCTTGTGAATCACAAGGTAAAGGGACTGCCAACGGGCATTTCTCACTACTTGCGACTTACAATGCACAAATGCTTTCTGGCCCTTTTTGAGGTCACAAAGGATCGGATTGTGAGTGCCTGACAAGGAAAAGCAGTAAACATCAGCAACGTGTAAAGTGTCAACATTTGTCAGCTTACACTCCACTTGTGAAAGTTGAAGACATGGTAAGTGCAGAGAGAGCTCGCCTGGACCTCTCCATTCACTCCCTGATGTCATATTCACAGTATTTGTGACATTGTGCCCACCGCCCTTAAAGACAGGGCGATCAAACTGCAGGCACAGTGCGAAAGCGGATACTGAGATGCAGGTCTGTTGTCCTTGGAGGCACTAACCATCCCATGCTTTCCAGTGTGCAAGGGATCACAATTCATAAAGTTCATCACTAATCACAATGCACTTCCGAGCACTGTGAATTCTGACTTTACATTTGCAAAGTACGTTGCCTGCATCAGGTCCTATATCACATTTACATAGTATATTTAATCAAATTCTGAGACAACAAAAGTAAAGCTTTTTGAAGCAGAATCACAAGGCTCTGTCCCCAAAATATGATGTTTTGTATAGTATTTTATTGTAGCATTTATAGTGCACCTCATATCCTGTTATGGGGGACCAAAGTGCATTTTTGGAGGGGTAGCCAGCTATACTGTGGGACAATACGTGGTGGTATTTCGAATGATCCTATTTGGAAAGCATTTTGATGCTGTGCATGAGAAACTTAAGAAGTTCTCTTATCCTGCCTTGGGGCGCAGTGCCTGGCAGTGTGGTGTAGGAGGAGGATGTGTTAGATATAGGCCCACAAAGGGAACAGAAAAGGGAAAGGTGATTGGTGAAAGAGGCAAAGATATACCTAGATGGTCTGTGTTATAGGTAGTGAAATTTAGATTTCGGTGGCCCAAAACATTCAAAGGCAGCTGCATACCACCAGTCTAGCCAGAGGTGTAAATTCACATTAAAAAAATGGTCAATGAGAGAAGGGCTAGTAATGCACATGGCAACTTTCTGAAGGCAGAGATGCTATCAAATGAGTAAAATCATGTTGAATGGGCAGGAATTGAGGTTAGTGACATCAGCTGTAGCCATGCACCTTTTAAGGCAATTATACGGCCTACTGCTGTACAAAAATTCCTCTTGAGTGACATACGAAGAGAAAGAACAATCAAGGTTGGCAACTTGAGCTGAAACTGCATAATGTTCCAAGCTCATATTTCACCTTCTACTGCTATGGTGAAGGATGGCAAAAATGTGAGAAGGGATTTGCACCCCAAGCCCCTCTCATGGTCCTGGAGGCTCCTGAAGGTGCACAAGCACCAGTTAAACAAGTCCTAACTGGATAGTGACTCAAACCCTAGCCAGTTTGCCACCCTGCACCTGTGAGGGTAAGAGACGGGGCACTTGGTAGGTTTCTGTCTTGAAAGCACATCGGCCTTCTCCATGTTGCCCTACTGTCCAGTCCTCTCCATGTGAGACCAATATATTTTTAGATGCTAGAGACCTATGCTCTTGCTATTTTACATAAGGAGGCATTCTCCTCCTCTTTTGCAATTTCCTTCCAGACAACTTCTGCTTTCATGATCAGTAGGGAATGGCATTTTGGCATAAAAAGAGACAATGTGGCGCAAGGACACTTATCCTGCTTCCATTGTTTCAGCTAGGACAGCAGCACGGCACACATTTGGTAGTTCTCATTTTGTTGAAAATTAGCCCTGCTCTTTTCTGATCTGCTAGCTTTGTGAAATACATCTTTCATGTGTCTCCAAAGGCTAACTTTCATTCTGATCTCCTGTGCCTGGTCCCTTCTCACTTTCCCTCCAACCCTCCTGATAACTCTGCCCTCACCTCTAGCAAGAGGCCTTTAAAGCAAAAATAATAGTACCTAAAATAGTTGTCATACCTGTTCCAGGCAACTCGAAATTCAGCCTCTGAATGCTGGCTCCAGCCTGCAGTGTGTTGCTTGGCCTAACTGACTACTGCAGCCCTTGGGGACAGGAGATTTTTGCTCACTTCTATTACTGTATTGCATCATAGCATTTATAGAGACCTTGCTACATTGTTGTGGGGTACCTTGCCACATTACCAAATGGGTAGCATTCCACACCTTGGGGGGAGCGTGGTTTGCAGAATGTTGTATTTCATGTGATCCTATGTGGGGTACAAAGACAGAAGAGCTATTGCTCAGATCACATCGGTCTTGCAGGTAGAGTGTAAAGACAGCAGAGCTATAACTCAGTTCACACAGGTCTTGCAGTAGAGCAAGTCACACTGGTCTTGCAGTCAGGGAGTAAAGATATGCAGAGTTATCACTAAGGTCACACAGGTCTTTCAGGCAGAGGGTAAAGACAGTAGAGCGATTCCTCAGGTAATGCAGGTTTGATTAGGTACTCAGAGGCATTTCACGTCTGCACCCCATTCCATAAGCATCCAATTTTGGTTTTATATGTTGTGTACATGGATCAAAAAATGCATTGTTCCTTCACTATTTAGTTGACAACATTTCTGTTTGACCCATTTTAGTTTGGGTTTCATCATGACCTCAAAACTAATTCTTCAACCTGAGAGAGCTTTTATCAAGATAAACTAGGAACACATGCTGGGAGCTGAACTAAAATTTTAGGGGGATTCCCCAACCTTATCAAGGACTTAGAAAGATCAATGCACCCAAACATGCACAACATGCAGCACTGCATCCTACAGAAACCACGCTATTTGATTAAAAATCTCATCAGACGCTATAAAGATTGTGATTCTTACATTTTCACTTTTAAAAAACGTGCTTCACATCCATGCCCGCAACAATGTCTCATCTACAAAAAAGCAGGGGTGGGACTGTAATAAAGTAATCTCCCCCAAATGAAGATAGTAGAGTGTAGAGAAAAAGGGTGCAGTTTATTAAGAGGACAACATCATCAACGCCTTATCCTCCTCCTCCTCAATCTCTGTTCCAAACTCAGGCTTAGAATTATTATAATAATTCTCTCTATCAAAAATAAATATACACATCTGGGGGGTATGACTGAAATAATATAAGCATAGCCTTACCCAGGAGGTATAGTTGATACCCAGTGAACTAAGAAGGTAAAAGTTTTTGTGTATTAATCGCAATCAGGCCGTTTTGTTGAGTAGCTGTGTGAGTGGAGGGTGACCTGGTTTTGTATCCCTGTAATGCTCCTTATTTAAGAGTCGAGCTTTTGCACTGTACCAGAAATAGCTTCCAATGGTGGGACTACAAGTTGGGCTAGCTACCAACACTCTCTAGAGTAACTAGAGCATACCCTGAGCCCCACGCCAAAGCTTGAGTTGAGGCACGACGCCCGACGTTAGCGGGTAAGCCTCACTCTCTATCTAATTGTTTCCTGATGGTTACACAGAGTACATACCGGCTCTGCCTACAATATCTTTAATGAGGCGGGATGTGGTATGTGATATGGGCCGTTGGCAGGGATGCGATACTCTGTTAGGTATCCTTAGCTTGTTGGCCTTGTTCATACGAGCATGTGTTTGTTTTCTGTTTTTTCTAACCTGGTTTTTTTATTTAAAGAATTTGCACATTTTTTTTCCACAGGTGACTGCCAGTGGATCCCCCATTACGTGGACTTTTACAAGATCACTGGATGGTTTTGTATACGTTCTAGTTTGTCTCCTTGATTATTTTGAGCACAGCCTTAAGCAGAAGCACTGAATTATAGGTCCTGAAGAAGGCCGCAACACCTCTGTTGAGGGCTATAAGCTGAAATATGTCGACTTCTTTTTGTGACACAAGAAAGCAGGTTTAATTTTTTCCTGCAGTGCCCTGTTTTTTAATCCTGGCTCAGGGATGCACTAATAAAGGTATTTGCATACCCTGTTGCTAGTTTTAACTATCACAAGTTTCTCTTGTTTTTGGTTGGTTGCACTCATCACCCTTAGGTCATCTAAAAGGTATTTACTATACCTCTCTAAAACATCCCTGAGCTCCTCCCTTTCAAAGAAGGCGTTGTAGCCCACACCATGGCTAGGTATCACGGTTGAAGGAGGTTCCCCGATGATGAAGCATGCTACCCATGGTGGGCGAGGGAGATCATTCTTTAAAAGGGATAGTCCACCACAGCTAGGTCACTACCTCCAATATTGTTTTGTTTGTTGTAGACCCAGGAGTTTCTGTTTTGGTTCATATGAAGGTATTGGGGAGCTAACTCCTGCTGGTCTCTAAATCTCGTCTGGCCCTCCTGCTGTGATGTTCCAGACCCCTTTACCATTGGCTACCTTCTTTTTGAGCGACGACAATATATTCTTTCAAACAAACCACATTTCACACACTAAGGGGCCGATTCCGATTCGTGTCGGTAATTTCTCCGACCGAGCCGGCCTCGGAGAGATTTCCGACCGAATCGGACCCGTGCAGTCCGACCGAACGAGTCCGATGCATTCGTATGCCACCGGACACGAGTCGGTCGGACTCCCATGGAACTCAATGGGAGCCGGTCGTACAACGCGTACGCGGGCTCCCATTGCCTCAATGGGTGCGAGGCGGACAAGGGCGCCCTCACAGCGAGTACGCCGCGAGCGCCCGCGGCGTACACGCACAGGTAGGGGGGACCCTGGGTCCCCCCTGTGTGCGCCTCGCACGGGTACGCGCGACAGGGGGTCCGACACGGACCCCCAAAGTACGGCTCCGACAGCGAGGTTCGAGTCGGACGGCGCGAGTCGGTCGGAGCGGTCGAGGTGCGCATCGCACTTACCCGGCCGGAAAACGTCTCCATTGCGCGGTGCGAATCGGGTCCGAGCGAAGTCGGTCGGAGCGGTACGATCCGGAACGAAGTCGGTCGGAGCGGTCGGGTCGCCCGGACGAGTCGGCCGGCGAATACGCATCGCACTCGCCGCCCGGACGCTGCGACGACTCGGTCGGAAAATAGGGCTCCGGATCGGATCCGGTAAAACCGAATCCGATTCGGAGCACTACCGGCCGAGATCGGAATCGGCCCCTAAGTAGTTTCCTTCAGTGCCAGGGACTAACTACTATGACAACGTGCGCTTTTTGACACCCACATTTTTTTTGTTGCTTAAAGTCATTTTTTATTATTATTGCTGAGGGCTTGGCAGCTACCCTAACAATAAAGTGTTAATGAAACCATGACGAAACAAAACAAGCCTTGCCAAAAAGCCAAAAAGCTGGCAGCCAGACCGTTTGGCTTTGTCAATGCTTGTTACTTTTTCTGCCCAACACAAACTTCACTGGCTCTTCTCACAGTATCACTGGCACAGAGGAAAAATACTTTTCCGTTCCTTTGCTTAAAGGTGTAATTGTTGGAGAAAACTCTACACTATTGTAAGCAAATAAAATGAGCATTGGCAAATTTATCGTGAATTGTTGCAAGTAGTATCAGTATGCGTTATTAGTCGTGGTTGGCCTACAATCCTTCTTCTTAAGCCAGGCCGATTCTACGCCCGATGTAAGGCCGCCTCCCAATTAGAGAACGACAACACTGTCCTAGTTCGAAGCATAACCGCTCTGTGCTGACCTTTAGCAAATGCCACACTCTGATCTGTGCTAATGACCGGCCTACGAAGGTGAGCGGGTCTGAATAAAAATCACGCCCGTGTTATTTTAATCCAAAGAGCGTGTGAGCTCAGAAATGTAAAAAATTATATTCAAACCGATGCTATAGTGGACATTAGTGCTGCTATGAAAAGAAGGAATTTAAAATAAACGAGCCATATAAGGAAGAGGGGCACACGGCTCTCGCAGGAGCAACGCTAGGCTTGGTCAGTTGTTTCTTTTTTGTTCACGTCTGGGCTATTTTTCTAAGTTTCCTCATCTTCTACGTTGACATTTTTTGCCGAAATGTTGCAATCACTTTGAGCAAGACCTGCTACTAAAGTCTGTGTACAAGCACCAAATCAGAGGTTTGATTCTGGCTGTGCTGGTTTGGCTCTCATCCTTCTGATGCTGGTAAAATGAGTGAACTAAACTTCTTTTGGGGCTGGCTGTTACCATTCTAGTTCTTCTTCAAGACGGATTAAGTGCTGTGCAGGATGCACGGAAATGAATTCTGTCATTGCATGATTCCCTCAAAGCTAACTCTGAAAAACAATAAAGTGTAAGTGAATGCAAAATGGCGAACTACCGTGAAAACGATGGCCCTGCACAGCGGTATCATGTAAACAATAGACGCAGTTCAAAATGAGTGGGATAAAAAAAGGCAAAAATACAACAGGAATTCAAAGGGCAGTGTAGTGTTCTGCTGGACACTTCTAGTGTCTCAGCAGACACTGAGTTAGTAGCCACTCCCCTATGGGAGTGGGCACACTGCACCCCCACACCCATCCATCACGGGTGTCACGCGTGACGTGGCCCCGCTAATAAAAGGTCCCGGGTGCACGTGCTCGTGGCCAGTTACCAGTCTACTTTCACCTGGTGTCAGTGTCCATTCTTACTGCAATGTGGGCCTTAGGCCCAACATTACACTGGCGACGAGGCGGGTCTGACCCCGCGTGCCTACGTCTCGGCGCTCCATCGTTCCTCATGGGGAGGGAATGAGCCCGGGATGTGACTTTCCCACTGCCCGAGGATCGAGCCTGACACTGTCACGGAGTGGCGACCGGAGGCTGGCTGTATCCCGCCCCCACTGGCTCGGGTGTACAAGGAGAAGGAACGCCGTTACCCAGCTCTGGTGAGGGTGAGCCTGCTACCGTGCTCAGGCTACCACGGCAGTGGGGGAAGAGCCCACTGACCTCTAACGGAAACCCCTGCATCACCCCGAGTGCAGTGGCGGCAACCCACAGCATCGGCCGGCTGGCGAAGCATTGCGGCCCCGCAACCTTCTGCAGTACCTTCCAGGAACACCTCCTAAGGCACCCACACAGGTGGGAAGAGTGGGCCACCCTACGGCGTCCCGGTGGAGCGTTGGCGTCAGTGAGTCCCGTCACAGAAGAGTGCCTCGCGGACACCGGTGCGCAAGAGCAACTGCAGCACCTGAGGTAGGGGTGGAATTGCCCCGTGAAGACAAGCTGCGCCCCACTGCGCCCCACACAATAACTGCCCTATGAGTGCCTGAGAGGAAGCGAAAGGAAGCCGCACTGCACGGAACGAGTCCGTGCCCCCTTACCTGCCCGGGCACTTGTAAGCTGTCTCGCCCGACGCTAGCTGCCCCGCAAAGAAGTGCCGTAGCGGGAGCGCTGCCCTCCAGGTTCCGGCCCCAAGCAGCCACTGGCCTGCGAGAAACGGCCCAAAAGGTGCTTCCACCTCCTGCACCCAGACGCGGCCCGTGAATGAAGAGGCCCGTCTACCTCCGACATCGCGATCGGAGACCCGGCTGCTGCGGCGGGAAAAGGAGCTTGCAGCGCCACCTAGCAGTGTCCTACGTGAACGTAGTGCCGCCGGGAGTGAGAGCCTAGCAACGGCTCTGACGTCCACCACAGGCCACCACGGCCGGCAATTGAGGGAAGGACTGCCGCGGCCGGGAGAGTGCCGCCGCTGCAGCGCCACCTGGCGACCGTGTGGCCAAAGCGCATCCACGTGGAAAAAAACCCTACATGCAGCACCCCATACAGGACTGAGCGCGAGAACATTGCCAGCCACCAAAGCCCTCAGCGAGGGCTGTGTGCCTCCGTGGAGCCCCCTGGTTACTCCCTAGCCCCTGCCAAGCCTGCAGCGTTAGGACACCTGCCAAGACCCATGCACAAGATTGCACTGCCACTCAGTGGCCACTGAAGGTACTGCTGCTGCACAAAACGGCTCCCACCTAAGCACAGCCTCATCCCTTGCAGAAGTTCCTCGGACATGCTCCCCACTCCCAAGCGCACAGGGCACAAGGTGCAGCACTAGGGGAAGGAAGATAAAGAACAGGAGAAGCCGGCAGAAGAGCGCAGTTTGGGCAGGCGACAGAGCGTCCGCCGGCTACCACGCCGCCACAGTAGGCCGAACAGTGCGCAAGGAACACCGAAACCCCCAGCCTGCACAAACGCAGAAGCCGTCCCGCACCCGCAGGGATGGCGCGCAGGAGGAGAAGCGTTCCCGAGGCCCGAGTGCAGCGCCCCTAGTGGCCGCATGCCTGCACCGCCGCGCGTGAACAGCGCACTAGCCTTAGAATCCCCCACGAGTGCCAGCGTCCTCAGCACACTGGGAGGCCCGCAGCGCACCCTCCGTAGGGTCAAAGGCACACTGCCAAGAGCAAGAAAACTTCAGCAACCGTAAGACTGTCCCGGACTCACACTACAGATGGCGGCGGCGCCACCTCACAACTGTCTAAGGGCGTCTCCAGAAACCCTAACCAGGCACCCCCTACTTACAGGCAAGGCATGCTGAAGAGCCTGAGCACTACTCCCAGTGCCACGGCAGAGATCGGCTGAAGGATGGCCCCCAACAGTTCAAAGGAGCGGAGCTCCAAGCCCACACCTAACGAAGAGAAACGCCAGGAAGCAAAGGACAGCGGAGCCCAGCAAGACAGCAAGGCCCGAGAGAAGCACCCGAAGGTGGGGTGCGGTGCGCGCCACCCCAACGGACCGCTCAGACCTTCGAAGGGGAAAAGACTGTTGCTTAGCACTGAGCGCTCCCAGAAAGCCTGAAGACTCTCCAGCCCAAGCAACACCGACCAAGCTCAAGCACTAACACCAAAGACACTGCAACACAAGCCCCACTAGCAAGAGTGGACGACCAGCCAGAATGGCAACGTCTGAAAGGAGCTGTCCCCTCGACAGCACAAGAAGACTGGTGCAGAACGCGCACCACACGCCCAGGAGATAGAGACATCTCCACAAAGCAGCACATAGGACGACCCCGTCTCCACTGCACCAACGAAGCCACGCAGTGGGCCGAAGACCACACAGAGTGTCCTCCCTCGCACTGCCTCAAGGCGGAGTCGGCAGTGATCCACGACAGGCAAGAGAGGAGTTGCACACCCCACGTGGCAGGCCGCCACAGCGACAGGCGCTCCGGCGACACGTGACCGGACGTCATGTCGCCCAGCAAGCAAGGAGCGCGCCGGAGCGAGGCAGAAGCCGGCGCCATGACAGCGCCGCCTCGAGGTCCAAGCGCAACACCCTCGAGAAAAGAAGAGTGACAGCCATGTCACACAAAAAGGAAGAAGAGTGACAGCCCTGTCAAACCCTCGAAGAAAGAAGAGAGTGACAGCCCTGTCGCCCAGAAAATCGGAAGAATACAGGTGGGCTGAATAGACCAACAAAGGGACAAGACCGAGGACTCACAGCAAACCAAGAGCACACCCTGACACACCAGACAGCCACCAAGGCGGACCGACATCCCAGGGCACAGCCTCACGGATGAACCGAACGTAAGCCGCAGCAAGCGCTAACCGCGTCTCATCCCAACGCTTCCCCAGGCGACCGTCCATCCCCGTGCGCCGGCAGTCGAAGTCAAGCGGCATCCCTGCTCCTGTCCGCAGATGCCACGGGTGAAGATCAGCACTGAGTGCTCGCCCTCACACCGCCTCAAGATGGAGTCGGCAGTGGCCCCAAAACAGGCAAGAGAGGATCCGTACACTCTACGTGTCAAGCCGCCACCTAAGACCAACCTCAACAAGGCGGAGACACCTGGCTGCTAAGTCCCGCCTGACATCCAAAATCTCCCAGCAAGTCACCACCACCTGTCAGTCCGACTCACCACATGGCTGGCAACCACCGTCACGCCAGCCCTAAGCACATGCGTCAAACACCACTACTAGAGCACCAATGGACTGGAGTCCTACACCGTTGCCACATGGGCCACCAAGGAACCAGAGGCTCCTCTGAACCTGGCCTACACCTGAACCGCGGCAGCGAGAGCAAGTCTTGGCCAAGAATCATCCACCCTCGCAGGTTGTGCGTGAGACCCAGTAACGGCTCCTCGGTAGTCCTGCAGCTGCCCACAGTCGGCACACAAGCAGCCCCCAATGCAGTCCTCCTGCAGTCCCGCAGCAACCCCGACAACGGGCCTCCCCAGGCGGGAGAGTGAAAAGAGACATTGCCCCACCGACAGGTCATCGGTTACAGCCAAGCGGTTCCACATAGACAATCGATCAGGCAACACCTCCAGGAACGTTCACCAAGGACTCCATCCATGTTCATGACGCAACCCACCAAATTAACTGTTAGAACCCATCACAGACCATCCCGGACGTCAGCAACGTGGAGCCATACAAGACTACAAGACATGTCCTCATCAGAGAACTGACGGTATGCAGCGCACGTCATCAAAGCCAGCGGTCGTGTCCTGAACCCCTCAGGTTAAACTACGAGTGCCCGCCGAGATGGCCCTGCAGCAGGCGGAATCACCGGCCCATGCCTGACGTCTTCTTGCCACCGGAATCGTGAGGCTGATGGACCCTGTGGTGTTTAGTTGACTGTTTATTTCTCTCCACAGGTTGAACTATTTGTGTTGTCGTTCTTCATTAACGTTGGAGAGGAATGTAGTGTTCTGCTGGACACGTTCTAGTGTCTCAGCAGACACTGAGTTAGTAGCCACTCCCCTATGGGAGTGGGCACACTGCACCCCCACACCCATCCATCACGGGTGTCACGCGTGACGTGGCCCCGCTAATAAAAGGGCCCGGGTGCACGTGCTCGTGGCCAGTTACCAGTCTACTTTCACCTGGTGTCAGTGTCCATTCTTACTGCAATGTGGGCCTTAGGCCCAACATTACAGGCAGGTTAGGCGCCTACCGTGTATCTAGGTAGCGCCAAAAGACACAGACTCATATACACAACTGCACTTTGACAGGATACACTCTCTCCCTCAGAGTGAGCACAGGCAGACACCGTAGCCACGCAGACACACAAGATGGCGTCGCAGCTCTTGTGAGGCTGGTGTCACGAGGAGGGTGTTTTTTCTCTTGGTGGGGTATTTTTCATGCAAGATCTTTGTGACTCATATCCGTTCTCTAGAGGGACATGCAAGATGCAGGCATCATGAGCACGGGTGATGTCCTGTCTACATTAGTCAAACGGTCTTTACATCAAGATCACTAGAAAACTAATCAGCAGGCTGCAAGGAATCCACAAGGTGGCGGCTAAACAGATCCCAAACAGATGGGATCCCATTACCTCAGCTCTAAATGAATTACGCTGATTACCAGCGGCAAGAAGGACATCTTTTAAAGTCCTTTGCATGGGATGGGACTAAAGGCATTAGTGGGGCATGTCCTGACAGACATTGAAATAGGCCCCTACCAGTCCCTATAATAACGTCCCTAACTTTACAAGCAACACACTTACCTCTTCTCAACAATGTGCAATAAAGCTTTAAGTATTCCAAGTCAGTGATTCAGTCCCTGATGCATTTCCCCTATTTCCTAGAAGTATTCCTATTCATAAATGTGTTTCTGTAGTTTTGTTTATCTGTTGAGTCTGTCTAGAGCACGCTTTGAACTGAGGCGCCGCTAGATGTCTGGGTGAGTTCAAGGTGTGGATGGGTGTTCATGACAGAGCATGATTGAGAGCTTTGAATTGAGGCTGAACGCCATGAGTGTTTCTGATAGCCTCAGTCACTGTCTCATAAAGGTTTTCTGATAACATGCTCATACAAACCTTGGCATCTCTGCAGAATGCACAGAGGCAGGGCTTTAAGTGGGGGGGGTCTGAGCACCCCCAGTTTTTTTGGGGGGGCCTCGAAAGGGGTCTCTAGGGGGCTCTATTTTCGGGCCTCAAAGGTCAAAGGTAGGGTGACCAGACGTCCCGGTTTTTGTTGGTGTTTCGGGTGAGCATGCGCGCGCACTGCTTAAGGCGTGACGTCATTGTAGCAGGAAGGAAATCCTTTGAAGAGAGACACTTTCTCTCGGGATTTCCTTCTCTTTGAACATGCAGCGCCACCTACGTCATCGTGCCAGCCACCGGCACAACAACAGCTGGTTAGAACCGGCACGACCCTGCTTTTACAGCCTGCAGCAAGATTTCTCCAGCAACCAGTGTGACCCTGCTCTGCCTTAAAGCAAGCGAGGGACGAGGGTCTACAACAGAATCCAGCAGCAGTGAAAAGGAAACTTACCTTCGTGACGCCTCCCCAGCCCTACCAGCACCGTCGGGACCCTGCCTCCGCATCAGAGCTGCCTCAGCCAGGATCCTTCTGAAGCCACACAAGACTTGCCCTCCCAGCCTGCAAGCCCGCAACGTGAGTATTTTAATGGCCGTTTCATGATTTTCTTAAGCACACAATGCTAGTTATCTTGATTTAGACCACGCCCCTACTCGGATAGGCCACACCCCTTTAAGAAATGTGCCACGCCCCTTTTAGAGCACCCTCAGTTTTTTTTCTCCACTTAAAGCCCTGCACAGAGGCATGGTCACTTGTTTGCCAATTGTAATTAAAGTCCTGAGGGAAAGCTGGTGAAAGATGTGCATAACTCTTGAAATAGGTTGTGTGTGTGTGTGCATGTGTGTGTGTGTGCATGTTTATGTGTGTGAGTGGATGGTGAACAGTAGGAGACTAAATGAAGTACATGCGGAAGTAAAGAGTGAAAAAACAGCAATGGAGAGGAAAGAGATGAGGTGTGAGTCAGGGGCGGCTCCTCCACTGTGGCGGAGGAGCTTCGCCCCACTGCTGCTCCCCAACAGAGGCAACAGTGAAAAATAAAATGATAATAAAATAATTTTATTTTCATTTTCTTTGTCACCGTTGCCTCTGCTGGATAGCCGAGTCATGGGGTGGGGCTAGGCCTTCCTCCTGAGCTTCAGGAGGAGGAGTTGTGGGCACTACTAAGTGCACATGACGGTTTGGCCGGCTGTTTTAGCCCGGCAAACCGTCATGCGCACTTAGCATTTCTCCACCCGGCTGTGTTGACCAGCCAGGTGGAGAAAAGCCACAGGCTCCCAGGCACTGCCTGAGCGGCAAACCAGGCCACTCAGAACAATCCCAAAGCTTCTCTCATGCTGGGAATAGTATTCCCAGAATGATAAAAGCGTTGGGATTGGCATTTGGGAGCCTGAGCAGTGTGCCCCAGTCTAGGATCGGGAGAGGAGGAAGACGGAGCGAATGGAACATCAGGTAAGTCATATATTTTTTTTCTTTTTAATATATATTGGTTTTAATGTATTTATGCCCCCCACTTGCAACACTACCACGTTGCATCGGGAGCAGCCGCCACTGGTGTGAGTAATGCCGATGGACACACTTCAAAAAGAGAGATGCTGAGAAAGTTACTAACGCAGAGTGGAAGATTGTAGCGAGTGATGTGAAGGGACTAATGAGAGTTATTACTTGTGTATCTGATACTTAATGAAAATCAGCACTAACAAGCATTGGTAAGCCACTAGATCTGAATTGTTTTAGGTGTATGTGTTTGATGTGTGATGAGTTTCGATGCACCAAGAGAAAACAGGCACCCTTGTGCTAGTGAGATCGAGAATGGCCCATTCCTGATAATTAACAAAAACCTGCAGAAATGGCAGTAGCGGCCCGTCCTCTGCCAAACTAGTGGGGTGGGCCGGAGGGAGGAGCTGGGGAGGGGGTGGTCGGGGGACAAAATAATAATTTAAAAAAAACTTACCTGATCATCACCCCACCCACTGCATCGTGCTCCTCCAGGCTTCTTCTGGGCACAGGCTCCCAGAATGCACTGCGGCCAACCCTGACCCTGCATGAAAGCAGTGTCAGGATTGGCCTGAGCACTGGGACTTTGCACTCCCAGGCAAACTGGGAGCCTGTGTCTGCTCTCACAAGCCCCAGCAACGTAGCTGGGTCTGGAGAGAGCTTCACTGCGCATGGCGGTTTGGCCGGCCAAATCATCATGTGCAATGAAAGGAGTGGACTACCACTCCCTCGCCATAGTGTCATCCCTTGGACACACCCCCAAGACTTGTCAGAGTCCTGGGGGCCAGTCCAAAGGGATTAAAATAAGACGATAATAAAACAGGTTTAAACCTTGTTTTATTACTGTTTTATTTGAGGGTGGCGGCAGGGGGGCGCAGTGCTCCTCTGCTCTAATGGAGGGGCCGCCGTTGAGAGATGGAAGCTTCTTCTCTGTTCAGTCATGAAGCTGAGAAATACACTCCCAAAGGGAATAGGAAACATCAACAACCATTGAGAGTTTAGAAGTGACTTTTCCCAGTGTCAGGATCCAAGTAACCCTCACCCAAGACCAGACCTGTTGCTAAACTAACCTCACATTCCTTTCACTTATGAACCAATGCGTGATATGCTCTTGTATGACCCCATGCCATAAAATGACCACATTCTCCTGGCCTCAATCGTGAAATCAAAACTCAGCATTGATACTGGACATTAACAAATCCTTCTCACATCCACACACAACGGAAGTAGTAACTGTTCAACTCACTGTCTGGGAATCACTTTGCTGCCTCAACAAGATGTAGGAAAATACTGTAAAAATGATACAATACATGCACTCACTAAGTAAACCATAAATAATCTCTTGCACTGAAAGGTTGGTCAGGGAAGATCTGCACAGGCTCCCTTTACATAACCAGACAATTGGATTTGGGCCAAAGGGGGGAACAGCACAGACCACAAAAACACTATGTGTGTGAAAAAGGCCGCTTTATTGAAGACAGGTGCACCTCACAAACATTTCCCTTGGCCTTTGCGGTACAAAACTAAACCTCGCTATACATGTGTTCACCTACCTTGCCCCCTGCCCCCACCCCTAAGGTTTCCCCTTTTTCCTTTTCTTGCAACTAATTACAAAACCCCCACTCGCTCATTAACTGCTGACACTTTAAGCCTGTAACCTCTTACCTACTTCCCAAAACATCTACCTAAGCATTTCCTATGTTAACATCCCCTTATTGCCTACTCCCAGAGTAACTTGTTCCCAACCATAAACTTAACCTGTAAACATATAAAAAAAACTAGTTACCAAACTCCTCGCACCTGCTTCAAGCGACAACCAAAATACATCTTCTACCCCTATCGCACCTGTGCACTACAAAGCAGCCCTAAATTCCCTATACTAGCTCAATTAACCTGAGCCCCCCCTCCATCATAGGGAGGGTGGGAGGGAAACAATTTTTAAACCCACTGCCCTGCTCCCAGTACCCAAACCGGCTGCCATGTCACGTTACTAAAATGGTGACACAATCAACAAAATGTCCGGTTTTAAACCCCCCCCCTCTCCCCATCTCCTCTAGCCCAAATGAAGCCCAATGAACTAAATTGGGCTCTGGACTGCCCTATGGCCCAAAACCCCCCGGGGGGCAAGCTTCCCTGCCGGTCGGCCACCCTCAAAGCCCCATTGAGCCGCCATGTTGGTTCTCTAAACAGGCTCAGCAAATTACATTACTCGCCTCAATCACAGGGGCAGATGTCATTGCAGCTCACCTTGTCTCCTGGTTGAACAAAAGCAGCACAATTTTCCAGCAAGAAGATTTTTACACTGCACCCCTAAATACAATTAGATGGACGTGTAATTCTCCTTAAAGAAGCAAGCCCTGCACCTGCATTTAGAAGCCCCTTAAAGGGAAAGATCACCTATCCGTTCGGCTGATTTGTGACAGAAAAAACGTCAAGGCACGAATTTGGCCTTTAGGAGCACGATTTGGAAGTCACATGGTGTACACGAGCTTTGCTTTTCGTTTCTGGTCAGAGGCAGAGCACTTTATCAACCGCTCGCTGTCAATTACATACTCTAGTGTCTATTTTTTCCTTTACAGTATTGGTAATTTACTAGGGGAAGAAGGCATTGATTTTCCTAATGATCGCGGACAATTCTGCTGACTTTCTCCCCCTGTAATTGCAAGTACAGTAAATCAAAACCCATAAAAATATCCCCGTGCTTATGTGAGGCATTTTGCTAAGACGTAGACCCCAAGTCGCCGCTTCTTGTTGTGTAAAATCGCTTTCGTGCGCTCTCTGAGAGCGGCAAATCATTTAAATATGTGCGGCACTGCCCCCATTCATAACAGCCAATTAGGTAATTAGGAATCTGCAAGCACCTAGCGACGGCGGCTGAGAAGGGTGGAAATTGTGGAAAAGGTCTACAAGGAGAAGTTAGTCATGGGAGAACAGGCAGGCCTGCTGCAGCAGTGTTGACAAGCCCTGACTGAATTCTTGCAAAAAGAGACGCCTCTGTCAGTTCGAAAACTGAGGGACCAAAATATATGGCCTTATCCACAATTTCCCATAAGCTACACATTTCCACATGCCATGAATTCATTTTGCACCATGTGTCCTGCTCCGTCGATTTCGAAAGGGCTTCACTGTATACAAACAGATGATGTTCGGTTTCCCTAGGAAAGGAAAGGGGGGGCCGCTCGGCCCCCCCCCCGCACGTATGGCGGGGCGCCGGCCCCCTCCTTCCCCCTGCACTCTCGGTGGTGGGGTGTGCCCCTCCGCCGCGTCTTGATGACGCGGCGGGCGCGCCCCACCGCCGATTGGTGCTGGCTCCGGCACTGACCCGGAAGCAATCTAATTGCTTCCGGGTCGAAGGGGAGCCAGAGGGGGCGGACCAGTTGTAACTGGTCTGCCCCCAGAGGGGTTAAAAGGCCGGGGGAGCGCGGGAGGCGCCCTCTTGTTCCCGCGCTCCCAGGCTTGCCGCCGCCTCTTCAAGGCGCAGAATAATCTTTCTTTGTTTTATAGGTGGAGTGTCCAGCGCGGCTCGTCGTCGAGCGGAACCGGCCAGCAGCACTCTGTGGCAGAAGCGGAGCGGCAGGAGCCCAGCGAGGCGGGTGGGGAGAGCGAGAGGCGGTCAGCGGCACCCCTGCTAACTGCACGGGCTGAAGTTGGTATACGCGCTAGAGTCAGGTCGGGATCGTGCCCCTTTTCAGTGGTGACACGGTGAATTTCCCGCTGGACCCTGCGCATAATTAAGGAATGGAAACGAGAGTCGGGTGAAATTGCCGGTTTGCTCATTTGGTTAGGAGCCTGGCACGCTGTATTAGACATTTGTGCTAATAACACCAAGGTCGCTGGTTTTGAACTCCGTATGGGCCGCTAATTTTACATACATTAAAGTACTGGCTATGTAAACTACGCATAGGGTTGTGGTTTAAAGGGTAATCCAGCCTGATCATTACAGTAAGACACAGGTTTCAAACAGATTGTGAAGGCGAAGCAGGGTCGGGCATGGTTAGTACGTGGATGGGAGACCGCAGGGACAGATAACGTACTGGAAGAAGCTGTGCATGCCAGTAAAGTCAATTTTGACAAAAACAGTGCAGGAGTGCGTTTTAATAATAACATTATAGATGTGAGGTGATGGTGGCACTGTTTATTGAGGGGTGATCTGGTAATAAGCACAAGTCTGTTTAGCTAATGTATTTTACGTTGACGTTGTGGCATTTGCTGCTCATATAAAGGGGCTTGGGTACAACTATAAGATTGGCAATTTTCTTGGCAGATTTGGCAGTGCTATATGCTAATTTTCTTTTCACCCTAGGATCTCGTTAAGGGTGACACGGCGGGCTGAGCCAAAGGAGAGTGGCGCGGTGGACTACGCTATCCGGGGACACAGGCAGGCCTGCACTTCACTGCTTCTGTTGGGCCGCCGGGCTAGAGTGCGCTCGCCCAACACCCAGGCTAGCTGCTGTGTCGCGGTCACAGTTGCGTGGTGCTTACGGCCAGTCTGTGTACCTCCAACTTGGTACAGGTAAACACCAGGCAGGCCCTGGTGGGTGCAGGGACACATCGTGCCCATACGATTCGTAAGTGTAGGTGGTTTACCTGTTGCAGGGATGACTAGTGGACGTGGCGCTAGGCGCTCCCGCATGGAGCATATGCTGCAGGGCATGATGCGCAAGATGACAGCTATGGACAGGAGATGGGGGAAGGTGGACCAGATAGGCAAGAGCGTGGCAGAGCTCAGACAGAGGTTTGATGAACAGGTTGGGCCATCTGGGAGACCCAAGCGAATAATAGTGCCCCCGCAGCCCAGGGGGGAATTGGAAGCTTTGCCCAAGCGGGTCAGGGCCAAGAAGGGTAGCGGTCGGGTCCCCAAGCCACACGGAGAGGGGGGGCCTTCTGGGGTGGTCCCTGAGGGAGGGCTTACACCGCCGGTGGCTCCTATGCCTGCTCCCATAATCCCGACAAGTCTACCGGTGACACCGGCTCCGGCCTCACCGGCGCCAGCACCAAGCATAGTGCCTCAGGTGGTCCCAGCGGTAGTCCCGGGGGTACCCGTGCCTAACCTTGCAGCTATTCCGGTACCCGGCACGGGATCCCCCATGCCAGTTTCAGCACCCCCAGTGGTTGGTAGGGTACCTCCAGAGCTGGCAGCGCAGATAGCGGCTGTACTCCCTTGGCTAGGGATAGGTGGGATGTTACCTTCTTCAGTGGGCGCCAGGGAGGTGGGAGAGGACCCCTCGGCGGAGGCCCAAAAAATGGTGGCAAAGATCATGATTGCTCAGGGTGGCGGGGAGGGGCCAAGTGCGCCCATTACTCCACAAGCAACATGTTCGGGCAGCGACTATGGAAAAGACAAGATTGTTGAACCAACGCGAGCCGCAGAAAGTGGTAAGGAGGTGGCATTACCAGTGCTGGGGAAGGTACAATACCCTCCAGGAGGGAAAATCTGGCTCAGCATGTGACACAAGAAGTGAAGGATTTGATCTGGGCGGGCAAATATGTCAATATGTTTTCTTTGCTAGTTGATAACAGGGAAATGGAGTATGCTAGGAAACAGAAAGACTGGATGTTGCCTAGCGAATGGCGGGGTGAAATGACAAGATTCAGGGTGGAGGAGACATTGATCAACTGGATTAGAGCCTTTTCTGTGTTTATGGCAATTACAGCCGAGCGTTTCCCTAATTTGCAGGCAGAGATGGCATGTTACCAGAGTAGGATCACAACTTTCAGTGAGAAATATGGAGGGGATGGGTGGAAGGAGTACGACACTACTTTCAGGAAGGCTAAGGAGTTTGACCACGCATTATCATGGGATAGGGTGGATTCGATTTCATGGTATGGCCAGTTTACGGCCGGGCAACCAGGGAGTGCGGGGCCAAGTTGGAGCAAAAGCTACCCCTCCAAACATCAGCAGCCCTTTCGGCCACCTCAGGGGGGTGGCACAGCCACTAAGACAGGGAGCAGTGGTGGGCGGAAAGGGGTGTGCTGGGATTTTAACAAGCGTACATGCATCAGGACACAAGGCACTTGTAAGTTCAGGCACACATGTTCCATTTGTAACCATCCTTACCACCCAGAAACAGCCTGCCGCAATAAAGGTAACGCCTCTGGAAACAGGGGAAGAAAGAAACAGGATTAGGGGGGGAGTCCGGTTGGTAGCTCATTCACCCATTGACGTTCTGGCTATGACTCCTTGGCTGAACAGGTACCCAGACCATGCCTCTGCAGGGATGTTGCAGGAAGGTTTTTGCAGGGCTTTAGGATCCCAGCGGTGGGATATACCGGAACACCAGAATGTAGGAATCAACTCTCAGTTAAGCACAACCCAGATGTGGTGGCGGCAAAAATTGCTAAAGAGCTGCGCCTGGGTAGGATAGCGGGTCCTTTTAATGACATCCCTGTACCGAATTTTGTTTGCTCGCCCCTCGGCATGGTCCCAAAGAAGGAGGAGGGCGAGTACAGGCTCATTCATAACCTGTCAGCACCTAGGGGCGCATCATTAAACGACGCTATAAATGAAGACATTTGTAGTGTTAAGTATGCGTCTTTTGACCAGGCAGTGGATATGTTGAGGACTCTCGGACCTGGAGCCTTGCTGGCCAAGTCAGACATTGAATCGGCTTTTCGGCTACTGCCAGTGCATCCCCTAGATCAGCATCTGCTAGGCTTCTCTTTTAAAAAAAATTCTATATGGATATGTGTATGCCCATGGGTTGTTCTGTTTCATGCGCCTACTTTGAGAAATTTAGTTCCTTTCTGGAATGGGCTTTTAGGCAAACATCAGGACACCACCATGTCATGCATTACCTGGATGACTTTCTCTTTCTGGGGTCGGCGGGCTCACAGGAGTGTGTGTGGGAATTGCAGGAATTTTGCGTGCTCATGCGGGCTTTTGGGGTCCCGCTGGCACTCGGAAAGACGGTGGGTCCGGCAACCACATTGGAATTTTTAGGCATAGAATTGGACTCAGTGGAGGGTTGTTTCAGGTTACCCAAAGACAAAATCACGAAATTCAGAGCAGCTCTCCAGCAATGTTTGGTTAAAGAAAGAGTGACGCTCCAGCAGCTACAGCAGACTGTGGGCCAGCTGAATTTCGCACTAAGAGTCATACCCATGGCACGCCCCTTCTCCCGCTCAATCTCGCAGGCCATGACGGGCCTGCGAGAGAAACACCATCGCACTAGATTGCCGGCCGAGGTCCGCCAGGACATGCGTATTTGGATCGCATTTCTGGAGGGCTTCAACGGCAGAGTGGTGTGGTGCAGTCCCCCTACTACGTCTGCAGAGTTAGGTCTATGGACGGATGCTGCGGGCAGTGTGGGGTTTGGCGCCATACTTGGAAACAAGTGGGTGGCCCAACGGTGGCCGGTTTGGTGGGATGAGAGCGGCCTGACAGCTAACATCGGTTTCTTGGAGCTATTTCCAATCTGGGTTGCATTAACAGTTTGGCCTGATCAGTTGTGTAATCAATCTGTAATCTTCTGGTCAGATAACATGACGGTAGTTGAATGTATCAACCAGCAGGCGGCACGTTGTAAGTTTATACTCCGCCTACTGAAGGAAATTGTGTTGGTTTGCATGAAACTCAATGTACAGTTTAGGGCCAAACATGTCCCAGGGGTGTTGAATAACGCAGCTGATGCACTCTCTCGCTTTAAGATGCAGGTATTCAGGGAACACCTACCATCCGCAGAGGCGACGCCTGTACACTTCCCAGCAACACTCTGGCAAATTGGTGCCCCCAGCTGCAGAACCTCGTGGCAGCTAGCCTAGCGCCCAGGACCAGAGCAGCTTACGAAGGGGCGTTTTTGTCTTATTGCTCCTTTTTGGGACGGGACTGGGCAGAGAAATGGGAGCATGAGGAGAATTTCACTAAGTACCTAGATGCATTACATAAGGAGGGGCGCTCAGCAGCGACAGCTAGCAGACACAGGGCGGCCGTTTCTTTCGTTGCACAACTCAAGGGGGCCAGAGATCCCACGAATAGTTTCATCGTGCGGAAGGCACTAAAGGGGTGGCGGCGCCTGCAAGCAACAGCCGCAGATTCCAGGCAACCGATAGGTTTAGAACGGCTGGCATCATTATTGAATGCCTTGTCTGACACCTGCAGTTCGTATGGGGAAGTACTCTTGTTCAGAGCCGCCTTTACTTTGGCCTTTTATGGGGCATTCCGGGTAGGTGAACTGGTGGCTAGCAGCAAGCAGGACATGCTAGGGGGTCTTCGGCTGGAACACACAAAAATATTGGGCGATATGCTGTTGATTACCATACGTAAATCAAAAACTGACCAGGAGGCCCGGGGGGATGGGCTGGTACTCCATCAGGCACGGACTAATCCTTGCTGCCCAGTGTTCCACGTAGAAGCCTTTATCAAACAGCAAGCAGGCGCAAAGGAGGGAGCATTGTTAATGCATGCAGATGGTACCCCACTGACCAGGTTCCAATTCCAACGAGTATTGGCAATGACAATGGACAGGGCTGGTTTCAATCCAAAGGATTTTGGGACGCATTCCTTCAGGATAGGTGCGGCCACTGAAGCGACTGCTAGAGGGTTGCATGCGAACAGTGTGAAAAGGATTGGGAGATGGTCTTCCAACTGTTACAAACGTTATGTGCGGATGCACATGTTGTGAAGTGAAAAGTAAGTTACGCTGACGCCTGTCTTGTTGTTTGCTTCTATTTCAGTTTCTCGAGCCTGTCACGCAGGGCGGAAACTGTTGCCGGATCACCAACAGCAAGTATCTTCAGCACGGCGGACACAGGAACAGAGGAAGGAGACACAAGTGGTATGGGTGGTTGGTCACTCATTTGTGAAGCGCGTTAAATCTGTTTTCTTTTCAGGTAGCTATAGACAGAGGGCGGAACAAGGAGGTTTCAAAGTTTCCTTTCATGGTAGGGGGGCCTATGCCTCAGTCAGTTTAGGGGTTCTTTACAGAGTTGCTCAATAGACACACCCCGCCGCCCGCAGTAGTTATCTTACATCTGGGTGGCAACGATCTGGTGAAATTGGGCAGGAGGGTCCTGATGGAAGAGATAATTTCGGAAGTAAACTGGCTAGCTAAAACATGCCAAGGCTGCACCATAGTGTGGTCTCAGATGATTCCTAGGCTCAAATGGAGGAGGGGGACTCTGTCAGGGCGTTGAATCACTCGGTAAAGAGGACCAACAACAAGATAGAGAAATTATTTCGGTCACCTCAACTACAGAATATACCACATGGGTGTATCTGGGGGAACAGTTCTTCTTGCAAGACGGGGTCCACCTGACTGGGGCAGGTAACAAACTTTTTCTGGAGAACATTTTGGCATGGCTGGGAGCGTTCTAAGTAGGCATGACCTTTCGGAAGAGGAGGATAGGGGGGGCCAGATAGTCGGTCAACTATGCTGGCCTGTGCGGTAAGGTCATGATCGGTGAGCAGTCAATTTAAGGTCCTTAGGGGGCGTCACCATTCTTGAATGGGGTTGCCCTGGGGGAGGGGCAAGTGGTCTCTCCTAGAACTCCAGGGGCGGTACATCCGCTTGGTTGGATGGGTGCGGGGGAGTCACGCTTTCTTTTGGCTGGTTAGCCACCCCGCACGTGCACTATGACGTCATTAAACGGCGCAGAGTGCAAGGGCCCCCCTTTTCGTTAATGGAGTTCATGGAGCGTACGGGGGTAACCGGGAGGGGGAAGTACCCTCTCGGTAAACGGGCCCTCTGCGCATGCGCACTCATACGTGAGGGCGTAGCTGGTTAATAAGGATTTGACACCGGTTAGCGACCTTGCCGTAGGCCCAAAACTAGGATATGCAGAAAAGTCATAAGTATGATGTTAGATTCGGTTAGGAAACACGCTGTATTAGACATTTGTTAAGGTTAGCCATTTGATACCTGTCTACATTGATTGTAATCTAATGTCAAAATTTTTCTGCATAAAATGCTTGTGTAAATATTGTTTATTTCAAATTTTAATTTGTTTTCATGTTTTAATAAATACGGCCAGGGGGTCGCGAGACCCCCCGCCTTCCAAAGAAAACTCCTCTCATGTCCAATTGCTTTAATTGTTTAACTGTGGTAGTGCACAAGACAGGGAGGGGGATAGTCGGTAGTCCCTGACCATAAGGAAAGGGGGGGCTGCTCGGCCCCCCCTCACGTATGGCGGGGCGCCGGCCCCCTCCTTCCCCCTGCACTCTCGGTGGTGGGGCGTGCCCCTCCGCCGCGTCTTGATGACGCGGCGGGCGCGCCCCACCGCCGATTGGTGCTGGCTCCTGCATTGACCCGGAAGCAATCTAATTGCTTCCGGGTCAAAGGGGGGGAGCCAGAGGGGGCGGACCAGTTGTAACTGGTCTGCCCCAGAGGGGTTAAAAGGCCGGGGGAGCGCGGGAGGTGCCCTCTTGTTCCCGCGCTCCCCAGGCTTGCCCCGCGCCTCTTCAAGGCGCAGAATAATCTTTCCCACCCACCAGCCCCTGAAGCAGACTCTTGTGTTTGTGCGTTGATTGTATCACTTTAGGTTCGTTTTCACTGTAACTGTGTGTTGGTGTGAGTTTTTTCCTTAGGCCTTTTTGTTTTTTCCGTTTACAGGCTGTAGTATCAAGTTATGCTCATGGTTGCACAGTAACTTTTTGTGTAAACTCTTTTTCCTTAGGCCTTTTTTCCCGTTTGCAGGTAACATAATTGTCGTATTTATTGATAGTCCTTGGTCAGGTGGTAAGGTCATGATCGGTGAGCAGTCAATTTAAGGTCCTTAGGGGCGTCACCATTCTTGAATGGGGTCGCCCAGGGGGAGGGGCAAGTGGTCTCTCCTAGAACTCCAGGGGCGGTACATCCGCTTGGTTGGATGGGTGCGGGGGAGGGGGGAGTCACGCTTTCTTTGGGCTGGTTAGCCACCCCGCACGTGCACTATGACGTCATTAAACGGCGCAGAGTGCAAGGGCCCCCCTTTTGGTTAATGGAGTTCATGGAGCATACAGGGGTAACCGGGAGGGGGGGAAGTACCCTCTCGGTAAACGGGCCCTCTGCGCATGCGCACTCAAACGTGAGGGCGTAACTGGTTAATAAGGATTTGAGACCGGTTAGCGACATTGCCGTAGGCCCAAAACTAGGATATGCAGAAAAGTATGATGTTAGATTCGGTTAGGAAACACGCTGTATTAGACATTTGTTAAGGTTAGCCATTTGATACCTGTCTACATTGATTGTAATCTAATGTCAAAAATTTTCTGCATAAAATGCTTGTGTAAATATTGTTTATTTCAAATTTTAATTTGTTTTCATGTTTTAATAAATACGGCCGGGGGGTCGCGAGACCCCCCGCCTTCCAAAGAAAACTCCTCTCATGTCCAATTGCTTTAATTGTTTAACTGTGGTAGTGCACAAGACAGGGAGGGGGATAGTCGGTAGTCCCTGACCATAATGTCTTGTCAGCCTACTTATATTGCAGTTTAGAACAATGCCACTATTTTAAAGACAGTTTAGAAAAAACGGGGGAGTGAAGGATATTTGCTTTATATTTTCAGCAAAGCTGAATCAACAGATTAGTGAAACCAGGTTAGGTATACTGAAAATTTACACCCATCATTAAACAAAATAAGGTTTGATGTGGAAAGTAAGCAGGGTGGGATTGGGATCACAATTTGCGGGCTGACCGACACGTCCCCGCAGGGGACCCTCATAAGAGGGCGGCCCCTTTAGTGCCACAGGATGGCACACTGCCCAGTCTTGTGTCCGGTGACCCCTCGGGGTCCCGCGCGTCACTTCCGGCCGAGGTGGGGGAAGGGGAGAGGTATATATGCCTCCCCTGCCCACCTGGCGGCCTCTTTGACCCTCACCCAGATGCCGTTTCGGACGTGTCCCGTGGGAGCTGCTATCTTCATTGCACGGTGAGTGCAGACCCTATATTTCCCCCCGCGCCCGTCCCCCCTTACTGGGGGTTGTACAGGGCAGGGCGGCCTGGCCGGGCTGCGGGCCGCCTGGGAGGGAAGGGGTTGGCCAGCTCCCATTTGGACACAGCCTTCTTCGCTGGGTTGCCCCCGGCCCCACAGGGCACTGGGGGTGCCAGGGTAGAAGAAAGGGGAACAAGCGCCCCACTTTCCCTTCGCACGTCCGGGTAGTGGTGTTCGAGGCGCTCCCCCCCAGTTTCGGAGGGGGGGCCAGCCAAGGCCTACGGGGGCCGTCTGCCCACATGGGCGTTATGCCGGGGAATCCGCACGGCACAGAGATTGTGCAGGCACCTCGAGGCGCCCCCCCCCCCAGGTACCTTGTCATGGGCCATGGTGGCAAAAGGCTTCGTCTTGGGTCAAGCCCCACGCCAACTCCGGTCCGAGTTCCAGCGTCCCGTGGGATGCCGAGGGCGGGGGGGGGCGCGACTGTGTCCCTGGTTGGTTTCTCCTGCGGGGGAGGGCAGAGTGCAGCGCAGGTTCCCTCCCCCCCCACCTAAGGTCCATTGCACGGGGGCAGCGTGTTGCGCCCAGGCGACAAGTCCCGACTGGCATTGGCCATCAGCCCGGGGCGGGCAGCCTGCGACAGACCTGGTACCGGGGCCGCGGCCCGTGGGGGGGCTAGCGGCTGAGTCCCTGCAGACTGTCCGGGCCAGCGGGTGAGGCGAACGGGGGCATCTCCCCCGCCCTCCCTAGATCAGGCGATCCTTTCCCCATACCCCAGGCCGGGCCTTTACACAGGGGGCGACCAGAGTCAGGCATGACCAGTGGCGCGCACCACGGCCATCGCCCACGTGGGCTCAGGCCTGAGGAGTCCGTTCACGTAGGGGGCAGCGGGCGCGATTATGGCACCACCCCGGTGCGGCACCTGAGGGACAGGGTCCAGGCTGGTCCCGGGTTCACTTTTGGGGTGTGGGCCTATCGGATATCATGCCTTTTCCTCATGTAATGCAACGTTTGCTCTTGTAATATGACCACTCGAAACCTTCTCCTTATGTAATGTTACGGTTCCTAGTGTGAAGCTCTCTCACACCTCGGGTAAAGTCAGCGCTATATAAAAACACATAAATAAATGTCAAGCGCATGGGGGGAGAGTAGCTGATCCCGGCATCAGCGCCGAGGGTCGGGGAAAATTTTCAGAGCCAGGTCTAGGGGAAAGCCGACGCGTGTTGGGGGGGCGTAGAGCGGCGCTGCTCCCCACGTGCGTGCAGACGAGCTCCGGCATCTGCGCTTAGGGGCTGGGAGTACAACGTTGCGGGGGAGGAGGGGGAGCGACGGCCTCCTTTGCCTGCCTCCCCTTTAGACTGCCTTACCTGGGTAGCGTTGGGCCAGGACTCGGCAGGCAGGGCTCTGTGAGCGGGGAGGCCCGGGGCCCGACTCCAATTACCCTTCGGTGACACAAGGGGGTTGGCTGCCCCCTCCCGCGTAGGGGAGGCAGCTCGGTGAGTACAGCATGCAGAACTGGGCAGGGTGGCCACGCACCGACACGGTCAGGTCCCGTTTCCATCGCAAAACTATGCACCATCCCTTCTGATCACTTTAATCACTTAATCTCCCCGTGCCTGAATGTGTAATGTAAATACGGTACTCGTGTAAAGCGCTACAATACATTCGGGCTGAATTCGCGCTATATAAATATGCAAAAAAAAAAAAAAAAACAGGTTGCGCCAGATCTTCTAATGAATATCTTGGCCCTCCCCCTGGTGGTATAGCGAGCCGTCCTCT
The DNA here is from genome assembly GCA_963921515.1 of Calotriton arnoldi. NCBI lineage: Eukaryota > Metazoa > Chordata > Amphibia > Caudata > Salamandridae > Calotriton > Calotriton arnoldi. The sequence goes on along the minus strand of CAWUFW010005042.1, from coordinate 68,126 downwards.
TCAAAGACCTGCCCGGCACCAGGAAGGAGCTGAGTGCACAAGGTCCTTTCAGCATGCCCAGATCTTATGACGGTCCTTACCGTAGCTTGTGTTAGTAAGGAAGTGAATTTGGGGGTCTCACAATGGAAGGGTCTACAATGCAGTTTTGGTGATTAAGAAAAGTAGGAAACGTGGCATTGTGGCGGCGTGCCAACTTGGGCTCGCCTGTTGTGCGCCTACTGCAAGTATCAGAGGCAGTGGTTTGAGTATCTGCAGCGGGAGTCAGGCCTGCCTCAGAGTTCAGTGTCTGCAGACAATGGAAGCATCTCCGATCTAAACAAGCATTTAAGGCAACAAACCTCGCATTCATGTGTTAATAAGCAGCAACACAATGGTGGGGTTTCGTTGCGGGGATGCACAGGCAGCCCCCTGCTCGCACGGGCAGCGGGTCTGCCCATTATGGTCTTAGTGAGGGTGGGGACATGTATGCAGTACCCGAGTGGGAATGTACAATAATGCAGGTCTTGCTGGGCTAACATATGTTTACTTGCAGCGGCTGTGTCTTTCGTTCTCGTTACTTCCCTCGAAGGGGCTGGCGACGCACGTGCCGACAGCAGGTACTGGGACCATGGTTACCAGCGGCACCGCGGCGGTTCGAGGGGTTCCTGGACACAAGGCTCGTCCCGGAGCGCATTTAAAACTCTCTTTTATATTCCAGGTCAGAGCTGGTCGTTAGGGAGGCAACCTCGTAAGCGGTCCTGCGAAAGTGAGGAACTGCTGGAAATAGGAGCAGGTATGGGCCAAGGCTCGCGCCGGCGGGTGGGAGTTTGGGGGATAGCACCGGGCCACACAAGTGGGGCACCAGGAGCGGGCGTAATGAGTGACATGCACAGAAGGGACGCGAACATCGCGCCAAGGTCACAGCTAACGTCTTCTTTTCTCCCCCCAGCCACCCCCCCCTTCTTCCTCGCACGCAGAGCACACACTGAACCGGCCTTTTGGCACGTCACGCCCCAGGCCCACGTCCGCTACCGCACAATAAGTAAGTATAGGGTTAAGGTGGGGGCACGGAGCGCCTGTGGCAGCAGGGGAACTAGAGGGCCGCCCAAGGCAACGTAGTGAATCCTATTTGCTGAGCCCAAAAAATTTTCTCCTCCGCGTGGCGACAGAGGTCAGCATGGACAGCCAGGGCTCCCCTCCCCTTTTCCCGGAGAGGTCCCAGGTCGAGGACTCGATGCCGGGCACTTCCCAAGATGCGCAATGGGCGAATTTCTTCGAGATGGCCAAGGTCAAAGGCCTAGCATGGGCCAATGGCATTATGAACGCTTCAGAGCAGGAGGACTCTGGCATCGTCAGCGATTCCCTTGCTACAGAACAGCAGCCCAGCGTCGAGGCAGGCCCCTCTAGGCCCAAGCGGAGCCGCAAGGCCACGATCAGGGACTTCCCGGCAGATCCGCTGCCACCAACCAGAAGCAGTCCAGACCGCCAAGGAGGTCGCCCCTGCGCTGGCTGCTCCCCCGCACCCGGGGCCGCCCACCCCGACGGACAGTTCGGCAGCCCCAGGTAACTACGCAACTAGGGACGAGCTTGCCAAGCTCATGGACACCATGAACAGTTTTATGTCACAGTTTAAGGCGGGTCCTGCTGGCCCCAGCCCCGCGCACCTGGGGGACAATATTAGCCCAAGGGAAGGGGGCACGCCAGCGGCTGCGAGGGTATGGTCAGCTTGTGTTTGTGAGCCGTCAGGGCAGCGGGGGGGCACTGCTGCCACAACCCGGGAGGTAGCCAAGGAGGGGGCCAGCACTCCCGCAAGTATTTCTGCAGCCCCCGCCCCAGGGGGGGGACCAGCGCGCCAGCACCAGCTTTACCCCCCACCAAAATATCCAGCCCGGTGCCTCCCCTGGACACCACCATCACAGCGGCCGCAAGCGTAGTGTCTCCTCCCGCCCCCATGCTGAGGGCGCCAACACCTACACTAGCCCCAACGATCCAGCATGTCACCTCCGCCCCGCTGTTGTCTGGCCGTTGCTCACTGGCCTGGCAAGTGCCACAAGCAGCCAAAGAAGGAATTTGGAGGCGCGAGTTTATAAACATTTTCACACTACTCATGCTGGGTCAGGAGGGTCTGGACGCAAGGAAAATAGGGGCGAAGGAGGATGACAAAAAAGTAAAGTACCAGCCTTGGCCAGCAAAGAATATAGACAACTGGCTCGAGGCTTTCTCTATCTTAGCTGCCGTAACGATGGAGAAATTCCCAGAGTTGGGCCCAGGCCTGGTGCAGTACTCCAGGACGATACACAACAAGGCTATGAAATGGGGAGGAAGTGGTTGGTTGAATTACGATAGGGAGTTCAGGAGGAATATGTCCCAGTGCCTGGAGATTTGGTTGGGACCAAAAAGAGGTCCAGCTTTGGATGGACCATATGGGTTCCCGTGCGCAGCAGAGCGGAGGCCCCCAGGTAAATACACAGGTGGAACAATCTTCTTCCAGGGGATCCTTTCAAGAAGGCGCAAGGGGCAAACAGGCATGGCGCGGGGCACGCAGGGGGGGGAGACAAAGGGGAGGTTCCAGGAGGTCCCCCCCGGGTACTTGCCGCCTTTTCAACAATGGATCCTGCTCCTGGGGTAAGACGTGCAAGTTCCAGCACGCATGTAACACATGTGGCGGGCCCCACCCAGCGGTTTCTTGCCACGCAAAGCAGGACAGACAGCCAGCCGGCAAAGGCGGGCAACAAAGTTGAGGCAGACAAACCACCAGTACCACTAGCGCCACCCCCCTCCCACCCACCGCCCGCCCCAGCGCACCACCTGGTCCCGGCGAGAGCCTCAGACTTAGCCGGGAGCCTTTTCACCACAGCTAGTCCTCCAACACCCGGGCACACCACCAAAGGCCCCTCCCCGGTCAGCCTGGCCAACATCACGCCCCTCCTCAGACAGTATCCCAACGAACCAGATAGCCGCATGCTGCTGTTTGGTTTTAACGAAGGCTTTAAAATCCCCTACGTCGGCCCGCTGGGCAGCAGATAGGCAGGCAACCTTAGATCGGCGAGAGAACAACCAGAGGTAGTCCGGGCCAAGGTAGAGAAGGAGAGGGCCTTTGGCAGGGTGGCAGGTCCATTCTTGCAACCCCCCCCTGGACAACTTTGTGGTCTTGCCCCTGGGGGTGGTGCCTAAGAAGGAACCGGGGGCCTTCAGATTAATTCACCACCTCTCTTACCCGGAAGGGGCATCAGTTAACCATGGGCTGGAGGAGGGCACCTGCTCTGTGTCTTATTGTACTCTGGACGTGGCATTGGACCCAGTCAGGAGGGCGGGCAGAGGGGCCTGGTTACGCCGACATCGAATCTGCTTTACGCTTACTACCAGTCCACCCGAGCAGCCATCACCTGCTGGGTTTCAAGCTGGAGGGCAGGTACTTTTATGACAAATGCATGCCCATGGGTTGCGCTGTGTCGTGTGCATATTTTGAGGCGTTCAGTTGCTTCCTGCAATGGGCCCTCCAGGAGACCTACGGGGTGGAAGGGGTGACCCATTACCTAGATGACTTCTTGTTCATAGGGAGCGACGGCACGCAGGACTGTAAGCAGGCCCTTGCGGATTTCAAGCAATTGGCCGGTCACTTGGGGGTCCCCCTCGCGCCAGGTAAAACGGTGGGTCCGGTGCAGGTCCTAACTTTTCTGGGGATCGAGCTTGATACCATCGCAGGGGAGTCCAGATTGCCGACAGACAAGGTTCGCGACCTAGCACAACACATACAATCGGTGGTCAGGCAGGACAGGGCCACATTAGAATGCATACAAAGCCTACTGGGGAAACTGAATTTTGCAGCTAGGGTCATCCCAGCGGGTAGGGTGTTTGCCAGAAGGTTGGCCAGGGCCACTGCCAAGGTCACAAAGAAGCATCACAGGGTGAAATTAAGCAAAGGCATGAGACAGGACCTGGCCATGTGGGCGGAGTTCCTGGCCAACTTTAACGGCTCAGTAATTTGGAGGGCACCATGGGCAGGCAGCCCGGACCTAGCCCTATATACAGACGCATCAGGCAGAGAAGGATTTGGGGCCATTTTAGACAGGGAATGGTGTGCGGAGAAATTGCCCAACACCTGGCACAAGAAAAAGATCACGGCCAATATCACAGTGTTAGAGTTGTTCCCGATCGTGGTGGCATTCCACTTGTGGCCTGCAGTGCTGGCGGCTAAGAGGGTCCTCTTGTGGTCTGACAATCTGGCGGTGGTGCAGGCCATTAACTCCCAGTCAGCGAGTTGCCCCCTGGTTTTGTGCCTCTTGAGGGAGTTGGTGCGGGCGGGTCTGTACAATAATGTTTAATGCAGGGCGCGACACATTCAGGGTGTGCAGAACACAGCGGCTGATGCTCTCTCTCGTTTTCAGTGGCGCCGGTTCCGGGAGGCCTGGCCGAGAGCGAGAGAGGAGGGGACCCCGTTCCCGGCACACTTGTGGTTCTTGCTGAAGTGGAAAATCGACTGAGGGGGCTGGGTGAGCTATCCCTGGCACCCAAGACAAATAAGAGATACAGTTCCTGCGTTCAAAAATTTTGTTCAGTGGTGGGAGACTGGGAAGCAGGGGGATCTGCCTTAGAAAGCAGAGTACAGTCTTTCATACTATGGGCTAAAGACAACGGGAAGAGTCATTCTTGGATCTCGGGCCATCTTGCAGCAATCAGCCACCACGCTAGACTAAGGGGCCAGACAGATCCCACCAAATCCTTTTTGATCAGAGCGGCTTTAAAAGGGTGGGCCAGGAGCGAACCAAAGGCACCGGACAATAGGTCACCCATAGACTTTGAGACACTGCAAAGGATGCTCGACTGGATGCACAAGGCTACTCACTCAGCTTATGAGTCAGCTTTGTTTGCTGCCACGTTCAGCCTGGCCTTCTTCGGAGCACTTAGAATTAGTGAATTGGTGGCCAGAGCCAAGAATGACAGTTCGGGTGCAGCGTTAAAAAGACAGGACGCGGTGCTCTCCGAGTACTCCCTCAAGATAACGCTGAGAAGGTCTAAGACGGATCAGTGCGGGGAGGGAAGAGTATTTTTGCTGCACAGCCTGGGGGACGGCAGGTATTGCCCAGTCAGTCTGTTCGCCGCCTACCTGGCCCTGCGCCCAGCAGCAGACGGCTACCTTTTTCTCCATGCAGACGGCACGCCCCTTACAAAGTACCAGGTGGATCACATTATGCACGTGTGCCTGGCGCTGTCTGGCAACAAGGACCCTAGCAAGCATTTTTGCAGCCACTCTTTCCGCATAGGGGCAGCAACTACAGCGTTTAAGGAAGGCTTGCCAGCAGAGGGTATCAAACAGGTGGGGCGGTGGGAATCCCACTGTTTCAAGAGATACATTTGGCCATGAGCCCACGAACTTTAATATTAGTCAGCAGCCGGGTATTGGCGACTGGCAGAAGTGTGTTGTGAAGTGAATTTTGGTTTGCAATTATGTATGGCCATGAGCCACGGAATTTAATTTGCTTGCAGCAACCGTTTCCCGGTTACTGGCAGCAGTGTGTAGTGGAGTGTAATTTTCTGTTTACAATGTGGCGTGCTGTGCTGTTAATAAACGTTTTACAACAACACTTTTCTTTATTTGCCAGGAACAAAGGTCTGGGTGATTGGCCACTCAGGCGTCTGCAGATTAGCACAGTGGGCTGAAAACAGGAAGTGGAGGCATGGCTTTTACAACACCGAGATAACTTGGCTGGGGTACCCGGGCATGCGATGGAATGGGTTGTTGGGCAAACTACAGCAGAATCTGGGAGAGTCACCCGTCCCCCAACGTGCTAGTTATACACCTGGGGAGTAACGACCTGATGTCCTTGGGCAAAAGGACTTTGCTTCAAGACATGAAGGCCACATTATGCAAATTAAGCAACCAGTTAGGGACATGTGAACTGTGGTGGTCCGAGATCACTCCCCGTCTCCTGTGGCAGGGAGCCCGATCTGGGGAAGCAATGGAGGCTGCGCGCAGGAGAGTCAACAGCGCGATGCGTAAATTCACTGAACAAAGGGGGTTTGGCTTCATAAGACACGGTTTGCTTCATGCCAAATCCACAGGGTGTTTCGATGAGGATGGGGTACATCTCTCCAGAATAGGCATGGACTTGTTCCTCCTGGATCTAGGGGAGGCCCTAGAAGTAGCGGGATGCAAGTAAGAGCGAAGGCCTTGGTGGGTGGCCCTGGCTGCGACGGTCGCCACACCCAGGGCTGTGGCGGAGTTACAGGGCGATCCAGAGGCGGAAAGGTACTCAGGGGTACCCTCTTCAGGAGCACAAAGGGTGCTGAGGCCTAATATCCCCAGGAAGTCTGTGCGGTGGACCCTGGGGTGCGACGGCGCCCCGTCTGTCCTACGGGCGGTTGGAAACCTGCACAACCGGGGGTCGCTTGAACGCTCCGCCCCTCGTAGGGGGGGGGGGAGTGAGTAATAGGGTGGACCGATGTCTCACCGGAAGTGGGAGGGGCTATCCCCTCACAACAACCGCTAAACACCGATTGGCTACGGCCACGATGCAAGTTGGCCCATCAGGTGGTAGGCCGCTAGGGGCGGCTTGCATTTGGATCGCCTGTAAGATAACCCACCATGTTGGCATATTTGGTATGCTAATAAACCTGCAGCAATTTTCCCACCAAAAAGTTGTCTTGTCTGCTTATTTATTATGCATGCATGTATGTTGCTGCTGGAGGGCTGGGGAGTGTTGCCAATATTGGCACTATGGCCGGGGCACTGTCAGAAAAAAGTGGCCCACATTCGCGGAGCCTGCCCTTTCATGAAACACCATTTGGTTACTCTCAGAGGTCTCATTTGTAGAGAAATCTTTGCTAAATTAATCATTTTAAAACTTATAGAGCCAGTAACATTGGCGAAGACACGGTGCACAGCAGTTCTGAAAACTGAGTACTTGCTTGCAGTCTTAACGCCCTGCACAATGTAGTCAGATATTCTTTCCCAACCAGCTATGTCCTTGACTCTGATCATGGGGCCAAACCAGAAGGGTATGCTGTTCCTAAAGAGTCCTACAGGTCTATGTGTGTAAAGAGAGCATATGAGTGCTAATGAAGGTCGGAGAAAATCTTTTCTCCTTTCAGAAATAGACCCTCACACACCCAGCCAGCTAGGTGTCTTGCTTCATCACTGGGTCTGCTCCTTATCGGGTCGGCGCTGCAATAACCCGATCGGCGCCCGTGATGGGGCCTTCTTGGCGGAGATCTTTTTTCTTAGCCGTTGGGTCCTGTGCGTGTAAGGGCCCTCGTGAGTGTAGATGTTTAGATGTGTGATGTGTGAAATATAAAACAGGAATTAGTGATCCACCCAAAACTATTTTAATGACCGTGGTCACTATCCTGATTAAAAACCAGAAGCGGCGCACACGCCTGCTCTAAGGTTGCAGGGTTGTGCGCTAAAACTCAGGCCAACATGTTTCTTGCCTAGTGTCAGATTGACGGCAATTCTTCAGGACCTATTATTGATCATTCTACACTTTATGGTTGGTGGTCTGTTAATTACACAAATAAATGACCACCCTTACAGCACCCTACAAAGTGGTACCTGTCGATCAACAACAATGCCCAGCATGGGTCAGCTCAATGCATCAAGGTGTCGCGGCAGGTGAAGACACTGCAAGGTTCAGTGTCGTTATGCGATCCGTCCGTTCACGGTCGACCTACCCCTCACTCTGCCGGACCCGGTTGGACTCTGATCATCACATAAATCAGAAATCTATTACAAACTCAAGGGGAAAGAGTTAGACTGGAAACTCTGGGAATAGAACATGTAATAACAAAAGCAAGAGGACAGCAGCTCTGAGCCTCTGCCTTGGAGAATAGAACCTCTAATGACAAACAGTAAAGTAATACATTTTGCAAATCAGCCATAATTAAACTGCACAACATACCACTACACAATACAAAAGACCATTCCACATAAACACACTCCATGACACACAATCCCATTCTACATAATTCCAGTACACTCAAAACCACATAATTACGATCCACATAATTCCACTGCACACCATGCCCATAATTCTATGCCACACAATTCCCCAACTAACAATTCCAAATTAACCCACATAATTCCACTCCACACCACATACCTCCACTCCACTCCACTCCACAACACATGGGTAAAACACATTGTCATTTACAACACCAAAAACTCTAACTCTTGCAAATGCTAGACCTAGTGGCATTGCCAATGCTTGTTTTTTTATTGTTGTTCTTCATTTTGACAGCTTTATTTAGTGTGAGTGGTTATTTGAGCGCTATTCGTGAGCACCAATTACACTACACAAGATCAGATTTTTTTTTATTTAAGGGCCTCGGAGAGAAAGTGATTTGCCCAGAATCATAGGATGTTGAGAGCAGATGCCAGGCTCGAACCAGATCCCCCTTCTCTGCAACTCTGACCTGCAGGCCACATATGCCTATGCAAGCAAGGCATGGAAGTGGGAGGATTGTGTTCTTGGGAAGGACACCGGGGCCAAGGTGACAATGGCTTACAGCCTGAGCAATGGAACAACAGCCAGGCCTCTTCCCTTACTAAATTACTCAACCCCTCCCCAGCCCTCCATTGCCTCGGGGCAATGGCCTAGCAGGGGAGGGGATTAAGCATAAAACACGACTGCTGGGCCATCCATAGGGGCGGGGGAGGGGGGGCTGGCTGAGGTGAAGATGGCCCAAGTCCACAACATCACCTGTCCCCCACAGCAAGGCCCGCGCACAAACCCACCCTTCCCCGCCCACAGTACAGTGAATGAGAAGGCCCATGTGCTGGGGTGTCAGACAAAAACACCGTTTCTGTGCTGCATTGGCCCCATGGGGGCCGAGGTGAGAATGGCTGAATGGCCTTAGCAACACCTGGCCCCACATGGAGCCTGATTCTCGACATCATCTGATCCCCAGCCCACCATCAGGGCGATTGTTTGGCAGGGGGTCTAGGAGAGGCCACAGCTGATCATCACCCTAGGGCCATATCACACGGCCCCCCCCCAGGGATGCTGCTTTGCTCTCCCTGTCTCAGTGCCCTCTGTGGGCTGGGAAAGGGAAAAAACGGCCCACGGAGGGCACTGAGACACCGGCCCATCGGCCAATGCCCGACTGCCCGTATTGCCAATCCGTCCCTGAAAGTAAGCATGTTTCATGTGCATACTTTGAAATTTTGACATCGGAATGCAATTTATCAAGCTTTCTAGTGAATCCTCAAAGTTATAGGGAGAAGGGACCACGTCGTAAAAACAAGTACTAGGAAAGCCAACGGGCCCTGGCTCGGCCGAGCTACTGGCTTTACCAATGCTTTTTGCTGCTTGCATGCATGTGCACACATCCACATTCGCACACATGCCTGGCAATCCTGAAATGGGTTTTGAATTGAACAAAACTCATTTAAAGATGACCACTAATTCACATGCCTGCATTCTGACACATGCACACACATGCAGACACAGGCGTCATGACACATGTGTTTTTAATTTACTGACACATGAAAATGGATGCAAGCAGCCCAGCAGCACATTGCCGATGCTCAGTCTTCGTAAAATAAAAAAATATATACATATATATATATATATTCAACAATGGAATTAGGATGAGGAGCAGTCTGGGTGCAGGGCAGATGTGTGTATGAAGGGAGTGCAATTGAGAGAGGCAGCGAGAACAGAGAAAGAGCAAGAAAAAGGCTCGCAGATGGATTCTGAAAGTAAAATAAAACAAGATGTTACCTCAAGTAAGCAGTTGGGGTGATACACCTCATGCAATCAAATACCATGAGACCAAAGTGCTCCTTGGCGGGATAAACACAAGAAAAGGTAGTAAAGATATCGATCAGGAGCACACAACTGAGATATACAACAAAGCCATCGAATCACGAGCAAGGGGCCGACTCAAAACCCATGCACTGTAAGTGCATTGACAAAAACTGTCCGTAGCTGAGACCAAAAAACTGTGAGATTGTATGTGTTCCAAACTTACAGGAATATAGTGCATGGTGTCTGTTTTGGAGATCCGGGAATCCAATACATTCTTGACTCCCCAGGATACTTCAGTCTAGCAGTTACAGCCTAGCTTGTAAGAGGTGGTAGGAAGGCTGGGATTAGACAGAGTATTACAAATGGCACTATCTACAATGGAGGTGTGTGGCAACCACTGGAAACCACTGCGGCAAGGTCGAGTCTGAACGTGGAGATTAGCAGGAGAAAAATGTACTATCGGTGTAAATTTATTCTCCAGTCCTATCCAGCGCGCAGACACACAGATCGAGTGTAGCTGCCGTGATAAGGAGCCAGGGTACAGAGATGACCTGGAACTGGGAGCACTGGCCAGAATGGCCAAGGATTTCTGGCAAGCTCAGTATTCCAGCCTATGTCAAATCCTGCATCCCAAAATTCTCGTTGTGTGCTAAATGCAGCCCCACATTAAAGGAAACGATGCTGCCATCACTGATTAATGGGAAACGAAACTCATGATGCAGGCAGTGCAGCTCCAGGTCAAGCCAAGAGGAGGGCAGTCCAAACAGCAAGCTGCTGGACAGGAGCTGCTGAGACTGATATGGTTGGCTCGTGATGCACTGACTTCAGGCTCAGGGATCCAGAGCCCGGCACTCTAGAATGCATCTACGCTAGTAAAAGTAAGTTCCATTCAATTTGGTACACTTTGCATTGCTGGAAGTAAGGGATGGTTGAACCACTTGAACTGCCAGAAACTACTGACTTCCTGGGCACCCACTACAAGTGCAGAACCCCTTTCTCCCATCCTGTTTTCTTTCAATATTCAAGGCCTCTGGACGTATGCAGCAGTGGAAGACCAAATTATGCCACTGGGGTGACTACATTATGCAGCAAGAAAAGGCAAATTATGTGGCATAATGGAGCATAACCTCTGGCAATTTTATTTCACTATTTTGACACTGGAGCACCTTTTAATACTATATGGGCAAAAGTGGCAACTCATCATTACCGCTTTAACACTTGAATACTGCCATCAGCAGCTGCAGGAGGTAAGGATTTACTATTCTTAACTCCACATCAACATACTTTGAAGATATATATATATTATCAAGGTGTAGGTATAGAAAATGTATCAAAAGTTACCTTTTGATATTTTGTTGTAACAATCTTCTGTTTTGTCAAAATTCGGGAGTCAATATTTCCATCCTACAACACCGGCTGTATTATGGGTTAGAATTACCATGAGAATATTGTTGCTCCCATGTTTTTCACTCGGACACTCATGAAGTTGAAAAACCTCCCAAAAATGTTAAAAAGATGAAGTACCTGTTGCGCAAACACCCAATTCCTGGATGTTATTCCCTATTAACTTATAAAGGGGTGGCACAGCCCCACCCACAAGTACCATACCTGCAGAATAGGTACTTCTGGGGTCGGAATGATCTATGCCATATCATAGCATGACTCAATATGGATCTCTTAATCCATTGGGATAACCCAAGTTCAGAGATACAATCGACCGTAACACTTTTGACAGGAAGCAGGTTTTATTTTTTTACAGTGACTAGATGGAAAGAAGGTCGCAGTCTTTGGTACTAAGCTTTGGAAAGAACTTCTATTACACATTAGAATGATATGTGACCCTTTCACAGTTAAGGCATACGTAAAGACATACTTTTACCCTAATACTTGATTTGCAAAACGCAACAATTCGACACACTTCAGTGTCTAAGGTATAATACAGTATGCTAGTGATAGATTGTCATGGAATGGGCTCCTACGTTAAGCTAAGCGCTATTGTTTCCAAAAGCACATGCTTTGCAAATACATTAAGAACTATTTTGTCATAATTAGTTGTCCCTTGTCTGTTGTAAGTAGATCTTTGCCTTGTTTTTTACTTTGCAATCGGATAGGTGTCATTTTGCATTTCACTTATGCATGATGTGGCGTGAGTTGTGATTTCCCTTTGTATTGTTATATTTTTTTAATTATTTTTGCAGTTTTATATAGGGTGAACTCGGCCCAAGGGCATTGGAGCGCTTTACATGAGCATCAGTATTTCACATGACCAGATTCACTTTTTTTATGCACGAGAAAAATAAGAGCATAATTATGATGGACCGCCAAACTCGCGGTGGAGGTGTGGTGGTGGTCAGGGACCTCTGTATTACAACTACAGCGGTCGGACCGCCATAGGACCTCTGCAACTGCCAGGGATCTGTGATCCCTGCCAGTGGCGCGGTGTGTCAGAGGCTCCAGTATGCTTGGTGGTGCTGCTGTAGCGGTGAGGAAACAAAGGGTCCCTGCAGAGGCCCCTGTTGCCTCAGGGCCATGGGATGCATGCAGGGGGGCACATGGTGTGCTCCCCTGTCTGCATGCACCCCCTTTCCTGCACAGCATGGACTGCACAGTCCATGCTGTGCAGGAACTGGCTTTGGCACTCCCATTGCAATGCCTTTTTAATAGGCACCACTGTGAGAACGCCAAAGGGCCACCTGTCAGACCACGAGGGAGCGCTTATCTGGCGGACGGCCGGTGGTGAGGTTTGGCAGTGTAGGAGCGGGGCGGAGGCGTGGCGGCCCGCTCCCACACTGCCAAACTCATAATCAGGCCCTCAGTGATTTGCCCAGAATCGCAGGATGTTGAACCGATGCCGGACCCAAACCTGGCTCCCCAGCTGCTGCGGCACCCCCAAGCATATTTGGACTTTCCTCACCATGACAGTTTTAATGGCGGTGAGGCCACCATGAAATCTGTGGCAGTGAGGAAACAAAGGGGGCCCTACAGGGCCTCCTGTTACCTCAGGGCCATGGGATGCATGCAAGGGGGCACATGGTGTGCCCCCTGTCTGCATGCACCCCCTTTCCTGCACAGCATTGACTACACAATCCATGCTGTGCAGGAACGGGCTTTGGAATTCTGTTGTACCTGCTGCTCAGCCAGTGTGAGTGTGGTGTGGAAAGTTGGTGCGTGATGGTGCTGTGGAATGTTGGATGAGTGAGGTGGGCAGTTGGAGTATGGGCTGAGCAGCAGGAAGGCTGCTCCTGGTGGGGCTCTTTGTACCATTTACCTTGAACCTACTATCTGAATAAATTCCATCTTAAGTTACCCTGGAACTGGACCATCCTTTCATTTCAACATTTTGGCGACGATTTTACTGAAAAGAACCTCCGTGTGCTACCTGAATGGACTAGAACTATGAAGCCTAAAGTAACTGGAAACTGAAGAAGCAGAAACTGAAGAAGCTCCTCTCGTATCTAAGTTTAGCGTGTACAGCAAGCTGGCAGCCCTGAGCCCCACCAGTGACCTCAAGACCAGTCGGCCCCAACCCGGGCGTGCCAGTTCCTGCTGTGTCTGCCTGGTCTTGTTTGGAGTGGAGCTGTGGTGTGGAGTGGGGCTATCGTGTTTCAAGCTGCCCCTCATTTTGCCATCTACCGGTCTGCCGCAGCCTATATTTGGGACATCCTGTTGTGGTTTCTCCTGATGTGTCACTGTCACGACTTGTGTCGTGCCTCCCGCACTGTGTGTCAATTTGGGCCACTGCGCTGTGTCTAGCGTGCTGCCTGTCAACTTCCCCACGTTCTGTGCCAAGAGGAGCGACTAGTGGGAGGTGTCCCGTGCAACTTGGCAGAGGGATTCCCGTTGTCCATGTTCAGTGTTGCGGTTGGGAACTGGAATCCCCTATGTCTCTGTCAAGAGGAGCAACAAGTGAGGGTAGTCCTCGGAGTCCTTGTTGCGATGAGCGTCGAGTGAGGGGAGTCCCCGCAGACCCTGTTTGGTGGGCAGAGGAGGCCCCTGTGTCCGTGCCAAGTGGAGCTACAGGAGTGAGGAGTCCCCATAGTTCGTGTCACAAGCGGCATTGGGGAAGAGAAGTTTCCACCCGCCTATGTTTTGCCACCAACCGGCTGTCTTTTGTGGATTGGTGCAGTGTTTTGTGCTACTGAGGTATCTGCTTTACCCCCTGACTAGACTGTTGTTCGCTGCACCCGTTTTAAAAAAAAAACTTTTAAATCTGTTGATTCACCTGTCTTCAACTGCCTCTCCCCGTCCGTTGTCTCCAGCGCGAGCCTTGGCTTCTGCGGCTCGCGGAGTGTTCTACAGCTTCTACATTGTACAGCTTGTGCGTGCCTGGAGCCACATGGGACGGTCCCTGCGAACGTGCTGCCTACATGACGCCAATTTGTCTTTCTTAAGCGGACAGGCATTTCTTCATTGCGTTCTTGTGGTCTTGGCACAGCCTCGGAAATCTGGTGAGATCTGCTCTTCTATTTGTGTTGCCTAAGTACTTCCGTTCTCTTTCTTTTTGCTGTTGAGAATTATTTTTTACGGTGGTGGTGTGTGGTCGGAGCAACATCCTCACTTCTGGAGCAAGACTGCTGCATCCGTTTGGGAGAGTGATTACTCTACTCCACTTCTGTGTCTTTGTTGTGGCTCACCCCAAGAATCCTGGCACTCCTGACTTTGACTTTGTGTATCCATTTTTATCACAACATCCATGCTTGTTGGTTTTTGGGGTTTTGCTGTTGGAGAAAATGTTTGAATATGTAAACTTTATAGATGGGGTGTTAAAAAAAAATGTAAATTTCATGGTTGTGATGCTTCGCTCAAAATGTTTTACATTTCAGGAAAGGGGTGGATCTCTTGCTTAAACCTCTTATGGTGCTGTGTTTTTGGATGTTTACAGCCATATTGTTTTTGATTACTTGTGTGTGTGGGTTAACTTTTAGTCTACAGTCTCACTGGGTTACCACGTTTCGGTGGTTGTGGGGTATCGTGTTAATTCTCCCTGTTGGCGTAGTGTGTGAGTTGACTTTGGTTGTTAAGTCACTCTTTGTTACCACCATGGCGTGGTTGTGGGGTTGGTGAATCTCTCTCTGTTGGTGGGATGCATGTGTGAAGGCTTTTTGGTCTTTAGCCTCCCTTGTCTCCCACAACTTTTGTGGGTATGGGTTGATTTGGTAAGTCACCCTGTTGGCGTTGTGTGTGAGATGACTTTTGTTGTTGAGTCACTCTGGGTTACTACCTTGATGTGGTTGTGGGAGACTTAGTTTAGTCTCCTACTGAGTGTGTGTTTGTGTGTTGACTTTTACGCGTGAAGTCACTCTGGGTTATCCCCTTGTCGTTGTTGTGGGGGTTCCTGTACCTCTCACTGTTGGGGGTGTGTGTACGAGAAGGTTCTTAGGTGCTGAACCTCTCTAGCCTACCACTATTTTTGTGGTTGTGGGTTGACATAGGTTCGTCACCTTTGTGGGCACTGTGTTTGAGTTGATCCCCTTGTTGTTGTCGTGGGAGTCAGTGTATCTCTCACTGTTGGGGGGGTGTGTGTGAGAAGGCTCTTTTGTGCAGAGCCTCTCTGGCCTACCACTATTTTTGTGGTTGTGGGTTGACATAGGTTTGTCACCCTTGTGGATGTTGTGTTGGAGTTGACTTGTTTTTGAGTCACTCATGTCTACCACCTTTGTGTGGTTGGTAGGTGAATTTCACTTCACCTTTAGCTTTGGCGTTGTTGCTGAGTATTTTCTGTGTGCTTGTCCTCTCTTTCCTTCCTCCCTTTCAGCTTGGGGGTTTGTCTCACGTTGTGTATTTGTTTTGGTCTGGCATGTTGTCTCCTGCACCGTTGTGGTTTGGTTCCCTGTGTGCTCACGCTCATTTTCGGCCTGGCCAGCCGTTGTGTTTGTGGCATTAGGTTGGTTGGTTATGCGCGGTGTTGTTGCTTGCTGGTTTGTTTGGTTTTGTGTGGTAAGGTGGAAGGTATTTCTGTTTTGTGTGGAAAGGGAGTGGATGTGTGTAGGTGTTGTCTTTCTGTTTGAAGACCTATTTTCCTTGCCCAGTTTGGTGTTTTCTTCCCTTTAAGTACATGGGTGGGCATTGTCATTTTTTCATGATTGCATTGCCTTATGTTGTCATTTATGCTATTTATCACTTTCTACTATGCATTTCTGCATTTTCGATGTTGACCTGTAAGCCCATTGTACTGTGTTTCCCTAGTTTTCATCTTATCTGGTTTGCCCTCAACCATCTTCCAGTCTTTGCAATGGTACCTTTCCAGATTCATGTGCATGTTACTTTTACCAATGTGTGCTTTTTCCTTGGACCTTTGCATTGTGTTTTTGTTCACTCTGAGGAAGGGAGAAGTGTTGTACCTGCTGCTCAGCCAGTGTGAGTGTGGTGTGGAATGTTGGTGCGTGATGATGCTGTGGAATGTTAGATGAGTGAGGTGGGCAGTTGGAGTATGGGCTGAGCAGCAGGAAGGCTGCTTCTGGTGGGGCTCTTTGTACCATTTACCTTGAACCTACTATCAGAATAAATACCATCTCAAGTTACCCTGGAACTGGACCATCGTTTCATTACAACAAATTCCCATTGCAATGCCTTTTTAATAGGCACCACTGTGGGATTGCCAAAGGGCCACCAGTCAGACCATGAGGGAACTCGTAACCTGGCGGGCAGCCGATGGTGAGGTTTGGCGATGTGAGAGCAGGGCAGTAGCGCGGCGGCCCACTCCCCCACCGCCAAACTCATAATCAGGCCCTCAGAAAGTTGCCCAGAATCGCAGGATGTGAGCCGATGCCGGGCCCAAACCTAGCTCCCCAGCTCCAAAGGTGGCAGATATGACTGTAACACCACATTCTATTTATCAGGACGTTTTTGCGTAAAGCATTAAATAAGTGCCAAAGCAGCAATGAAGAAAATAGGCTGAGGTGTCATATGAGCCAACTCTAAAGATCTCATCTTGCACCATGTTGTGTCAGAGTAGCTACCAAATAGCTGTTTGTGACCTGATACCTGAGTGCAATTAAACGGGGTAATATTAACCTCTCTTTCATTTTTTTGTTTTTGTTTTCAGCACTGGGAGAGTGTGGCCCGGATTTACTAACCTTTCATGCAATACAGCACAGCAAGGTTACTTTATGTGATGCACAGCATTGCGTGAAAGGGAGAGAGCAGAAATGCACCATATCTAGTAAGATATGCGGTACGCTTCTGCTCTCTCACAGCACTGGTGTAGTGTAGTTCCTATTTCCCTAATAGGCTCTGCGCATTGGAATAATATACCCTATAGGCTTGGCATAGGACTGAGGTCAGTATGCCCCTATCGAGTATATTAAACTTAATTACTTTTGTGCCAGCTAACTCAGAGGCCACTAGAAACTCCTTGCGGACAAGAAGGGAGTAGTTTCTGGCAACCGAATAAACATGACAACTTTGTTTCCCTTTAGAATCGGAACACTTCTCAGGATCGTGGAAACAATAGATAACAGTTTCACTCAGCTAATCGTGCATGCTTAGTTTCCTCAGAGTTACACAGAAAGAATAGACGGGCGTTTCAATAAAAAGGTTTTATTGAACAGCCTTGTTTCTCATGTAAGAGATATGTGCTGTTATGATCACAAGACAGTATGCAAGATATATAATGTACAGCGTAAGCAGTAGAAATGAATAATACTGCGCTAGCATTATCTTTTAGCATATATTCACATACATAAATAACATGAGCTAAAAATGCGAGTACTCATAAGATGCATTTCTAAGCTAGTTCTACCCCAATGTACCTAACCTAGTCTAGGTGTAGGGCAAGGTAAGAAGTAGGTGAAGTATTCTCTAGTATGGTATACTAAGAGTATGTTAAGTCTAGTATGCCAAGAGTCCCTCTATGTTCTAGTCAGCTCCATACCTTGAGAATGAGAGAGGTGGGAATCTCCTGCCGGATCTCAAACTCTAACACCCCATGAAGGGAGTCAGAACACTGGAAGCTGGATTCTTCTGCGAGCAGGAATGACAGCGTCTTCTCAGTGCGTCAGGCCGGGATACAGGCTCCTCTGAAGTCGAGGTCTCCTCTGACTTGCTTGGGCAAGGGAAGGTATATTTATACCTGGTAGGTGCCTTGGAATGTTAGCATTGACGTGAAGTCGGACAGGGGAAGACGTCAGGAATGAACCCTTAAGGTATAGTGGTTCATGCATAATAGATGAGTTCTTGGAGAAATCAATAATCCTGTGCTAGGGGAACTCCCAAGAGCTTAAGGGTCTGGTTTCCAAGAACTCGTTGTGACGTTAGGGTGGACGGATGTCGGTGACCATGCCTGTATTTGGAGTGCATGGCTAATGCCTAAATAAGGACTGGGATTCTATGCCTATATAAGGGCCATGCGAATTATGCCTATATAAGGACATGTTTAGGGAAAACCTACATACGGACACCTAAAGCGGAATACAACACTGGCACACTTCAGGCAACCTAGTGCCAATGCAGGCACCCTTGCAAAATGGTGCAAGGGTGCCTGGGTTACAGTCAAGATTGTTATTGTGCAGGAAGGAATAACTTCCTGCACAAAACAATCCTTAGAGGCATATCCCTCTTTCACGGTGTGCTACACAATGCAGCACACATGGAAAGACAAAGTAAGGAGGAGAAATGAAGCTATTTCTTCTCGTTACGCCTCTCTCAGGTAGGTAAACTATTTTGGCACTAACCCAGGTTTACTTTCTTTAGTGTCAAAATACATGGATGGATGCATGCGAACGTCCATACCCCACCCATGTAATGCATACCTAATACAGGGTAATGCTACACAGCACAAGGCGCAGCGTTGCATTATGTTTTTTTTTTACAAAGCCACACAATGTGATGCAAATCTGCCCTTGCTTGGCTTTGCAAATGTTGACTAGCATTTTATGTGGTGGCTGTGCCAAAAAAGTGGCGCAACCAGGGCGCAATATTTTAGTAAATCTGGTCCCAAGTGATTTGCCCAAAAGCACAGGATGTTGAGCTGATGCTGGGACTCAAAGCTGGTTCCTCAGTTCTAAAGTCAGCAGTTCTGATGGCTAGGCCACTTCTCCCCCCTCTCCATCAGTGTTAGGGGGAAAGCAGAACCAAGGCGGACCTTGAATTTTGGGTGGATGGGTTTACTTGGTCAGATTAACATGAATTTGGAGACAGTGTTGGTGCGGGTCAAGTAAAAGTATGAAATGTACCAAAGGTTCCACAATGTGAAGATGATTGTGAAGGGTGTGGTGAAAGAACTAGATGTGACAGTGTGCAACCCCAAGAAGGTGTCATGAGAAAGATGAGAAATTAGTATGTTATTACAGACAATAGGATGATAAAGTACAAAGGATGGTTAATCAAATTAGGGCTTAAAGACAAGAAGTAGGATATAATTATTGTGCCTGGCTCTCCTACCGGACGAGGGAGAAAGTGGAAGTACGAGGAAAGCTTCAAAGAGCTAGACAATATTTAGGATGAGTTGTGTGAGGTATGCACTCATCCGTCATGAGGATTATGACTTGATTTATGGACATTGCTCATATATTTAAGAACTTGGTTGTTTTAATTACTTATGCTTTTTACTATTGCTATAAATAGAACAGATGTAAGATAATTATACACAAAATATTGGCAGCCTTGGGCTGGTCTTATCAGATGGGGCCTGATGACAGTTATGCGCATCAGAGACTAGAGCAGACAATGTCATGGCAGCAAATGTCCACACATGTTCTGAAGGCACATATGTACAAAATGAGAAGCCAGGTGATTTGGTTAAGACATCATTCAATCTTTGCAATTATGTTTGATAGACGTCTAGGGCCCTGTTGGCCTGCACTTGAGCGACAAGACCCTTCAACGATTGGATTATTAGCATACTTAACTTAACTGCTATATTTATTTATTTGTTTCAAGTGTTTCCATTGTTATCTTACAATAACTTTGAAGTGTTGAGGTTGCAGATAATTAAATAGATATGCAGGCATAGTTAAATGGAGCTAGATTTAGCTATTGTAATCGATTCAGGCACACAATATCACAACTGAAAACATTTGATTGCAGATCCAGGTCTCATCAAAGGCTTTCCTAAAAGTGTTCAGGTTTGAGAAACCTCTGGACTCATAGATAGTTCAGTTCAGCTCTGAGTTGAGAGTCTGTGCTTTCCAGAGTTTTTGATCCAACACGTCCCAGAATCCTTTCTGGGTATTTGCCGGTCGAAGCAGTGTGCTGTTGCTGATCAGAGGTGTCTTGTGGGATGTAGTAAGAGGCCAGGCTTTATTAGTGTGCCTGGCCTTTATTCCAGCAGGCCTCGTGGATGGTGCAAAAGTGACTTGGAACTGGAAGCCCGTGCAGCTTTCTCAGAGATGGTTTGGCATGGTCAAATTCACCTAAGTGTAGACTTTTCTTAGTGTTATGGTTTTACTATCGCAGGATTCTGCAAATCAAGCATTTTGAAAAGCCTGTGTAGATCACATAACAATAGTAAATGTGTTCTGGATAATCTTAAAGAAAAGTGTTTCATATATGTCAGGAGCTGCAATGATAAATGAATGTCAAACTGAGAGACTTTAAGTACCCTATGTTCAAGCATCACATAAATGTACAGGCCATACGAAACAATAGACCATATATGCCAGGTTCACCAGGGGCACACCCATTTTTAGAGTGAGAAGCAAAGATTCTTGTTTGAGTGTGGCCACAGCATTCATTTTAAAACCCTACTTACCATAACAGGTGTATGAGCCAGCTAGAGAATCATATTAACATGTTGTAGAAAGTAAGTGACTATAACCGCTGAGAGTATTCTCCAATTTGGAATGACCACTTATGACAAAAGACAACATTAGGCGACCACATTAAGCACCATTTACGGGGTGCCTAATTGCCCAGGCTAGTAGCAAATGTGAGAAGTGTGAGTAAGGCAGCAAAATACTATAGGGAGTAAAAACCTTACAACAATCTTGGAGATCTGCGGTATATCAGGGTACTTCTTCATGTTTACTATCTTTCTATATTTTCGAATTTATATTTTAAAGCTTTCCTGTCCAAATGTTACATTAGTATGCTTTGTTCTTAATTTTTTAAATAAATATAAATTCCTTATTTTGAATCTGCTAAACTGTGCTTAAACCTCTCAACATAGTTCTTTATTTACAGCTCTTTTCAGGCTAATGTGTTCTCATTTTGTAACCTTCTCGAAATACGGTGTTGGCTTTTGTGAAGTCTCTTGGAACCATGTGTTTATTTATCTAAGTCTCGGTTTTCACTAAAATAAATGCTGTGAGTTTTAAGTTAATGGCTAGATTGTGTTTGTGTTGATCACTCATACTCTAAACCACATTTTGCTGTCATTTGGGTTCTGCGCCTTCAAATTAGCCAAGACACCAGAATATGAATTATTACCCTCTGCCTTCAACCGGATGATGAAACGAAATCAAACCAAACCATTTCAAGTGGCATTTTTTTGTTTTCACGCATTGACAGGAAGTGAACACTTCTATTTATTTTGTTTCAGCCTAAAATCTACCGGCCTAACATCTACATCGCCCGTAATAGAACAAAATAACATTTCAACCTGGATACTAACCTCTGAGTCGTTAAAAAAAAACTTGAGGTCTTTACATAACACCCACACGCCTTCTATATTTAATTTACCCAAGTTTTCACTTCCTGTCAATGATCGCATTTGTAAATGCATGCTTCCTACTCAATGCATCTCCTACCCCCTTGTATAGTGCGAGAGGTGAAAGAATATTCAATCCTTGACTACACCTTACATAATGTTCTAAGTTGATACTTTATATTGCCTTGTGGTATGCTATATCATGTCATGTGTATTTAAATAATTAATTAATTTAGATATGGTTTTATTTAACACGAACTAGACACAGGGAAGCAAAGCATTTCAGAAGCGACCAGAGTAATCCATGTAAATACACAGAAAATAATTGCAGGATACACAATTAAAAGACATCAAAATTGCAGGATGGATCATGAGAACACATCTGAAGGATATTCCCAAGACATATTTAACTGCAAATTAATTTAATCCTGGGGTAATAATATGGTGTACTGAGGAAATAAAGGTTGTTTAATACATATATACGATTACATGATGTTGCAGCGCTTTGCCCTCATGCTGCGCCTGAGCAGAGAAAGCCATGTTTACTGTATAGTATAAAGGAAGGAGTTGGTGATCTTACTGGAAGCAAATAACATTCTGCTCTATGGCGGAAACAAAAACACAGCTCAGGTGAAGAAGAGACTGTTAACGAGTAGATATTCATCTCTGTTTTGAAGACCTCCTAAGAAGGGGACATTCGGGAATCAGGCTGGATGAAATTCCAAACCTTGGGGGCACTCCCAGAGTAAGAATACTAGAGAGATCTTTTCTTTCTACATCACAATGGTTCAAGCAAATGGGTGTCAGAGCTCCCCAATTAGTATTGTAAATATCACCAACTATCAACATCAATGACCTATGGCCATTGCTCCCTAGTCCTTGTTAGATTAAGAAGAAATGGCTGTAAACCACTACCTCCATATTGTGAAGTCCTCTGTTGGCTTATGATGCTTTGGAGTTTCTTGCATACATGATAATTGATTATTAAGTTCGTTTTTGAACTATTTGCCATTTTTACTGAACCCAGTTACATGCACAGTCCGTACACAGATTTTCTCATTACCTCATGCAAGCGTAACATCTCACTCTGGGGCTCATATGCACTGAGTGAGGTAAGTAGGACAATTTTCACAATTTTACAGTGAAAAGTGGGAACCGAAACCCTAGGTTTTAGTCACATCATAGAGGATTTTTTAAATTTCCATGAGACACCATGGAGGTCAGCTAGGTGCACGGCCCATGAACTCAGTACGGCAACTCTATGAAGAATGCTCTTATCATTGCTGACGTAAGGAGAGGTATGAGGGAATTAGAAGATTTACGTTTCTACGAGACTATCAAACAATTAAATATAGGCTTCTCATAGCACTCAATAAAGGTATTTACTACATATTCACATTACTACTACTCACCTTTGTGAGTGTTATTTTTAGCATAAGAGCTTTGTATATTTTATGGTCTAGGTTAGTGTCAAATAAAGCTTTGTGGGATATGTAATTGTGGTTGCCTGTGACAAGAGATCCTAAGTATCTAAATTTATCCTGCAGAGTCTCTGGCAGGTCTCATGAAGGCTTCCTACTGGTACTTCTTTTGGCTCGCGTCAGCAGTGTCCTCTTGTGAGGATCAACTTGTGAGCTATTTAATTTGGTGTTCACCAGTGGTGAGTTTTGTGCATTATGAATGTTAGCTTTGGTGTTTCCTGGTTTCAGTTGGACACCACTTCAATAAGATCAGATTTGAAGTAATGTTCCTTGGGAGGAATGAACGGTAGCTTGGGGATTCCCATGAGTAAAGTGTTTATAAGACTGAAGATTGAACTCATTCTTCATCATGGACAGCATGTTTGATTTCTTACATATGTTTGAATTGAAACTGTGCCCCTTCAGCTGGCAAATTTATGTGAGCTGGGACTTTTAGATTCTTGTCTAGCTTGACATAAATGTGGTGCATTTGTTAATGGCTTTAAATGTTCCAGTAACTTTAGTACATTCAGCAAAGTCGTCATATACATGGAGCAATGCAAGGGAGAGATCAGATTTTAGGTGATGGTGAATGATGCAGGCTAGCTTGAGTGTCAAATGGGAACCACTTCAATGAGATAAGAGTTGGAGGAATGGGATTATATTTTCTGGAAATAATGACCATTCTGACAAACTGCAAACCAAACTGCATTGAGAGGAGCAAGATGTAGACTGGAATTTCTCTAAGCAAGGCGTGCCAAAATCTAATTTTGATAACCGCTTTTTCAAATTCTTTGATAGACAGGCAAGGTTTGATTCATCAAAGAAGTCATATTTAAAATTATTTCTTTTTTGCTCTGCAATTAATGTGAGCTTAGAAGGTGAGCATTTTTGTCTAGTGTAAAGCCTACGGATTCGGCACAATCAATAATGACTGGGCAATTTTGAAGTAAGTTTAGAATATTCAGCAAAGTCTGAACAGGTGTAGAGCATTTCTGGTAGAGAGCAGCAGTAAATCTGTTGATAGTGATCAAGTTTTATGTGGTGGTGAGTCACCCAAGACTGATTTTTTTAAGATTCAGGATAAGCATGGCTACATTCTCTGGTGACTAGGCCGTTATATAGAACTGTGTGACATCGGCCTAGAGACATAGCAAGATACTGGAGTGGTTTAGAAGATAACTAGGTTTATAAATGTATATGTTGACGAGAGTTGGAGACAGTATTGAACCTTGAGGAACTCTGTGCTTAATAGAGGTAGGAGGTGGGATTGGAGAACTTTTTTTTAGATTTTTATGTATTGGTATTCATTATTCAAGTATGATGAGCATGAGTTTAGAACTGTATATCTCTTCCTCATTCTTTCATTTGGGATTTTTCATAGAATGGGATGGTTAATCATGTTAAACCGTTTAGAAAAGTCCAGTAGGAGGAGCGGTTGATTTTGTGTGGTTATATGGAACAAGCTCATACATTCCACTCAGAATGTGTGACTTTTCTGAACTCTGACCAGGTGGCCACAGTGTTCTGTGGTGGCTAAATAATTTTATCATTTTGGGTAGCTGCATGAGGAGAGTTGAATCTTGTCAATTTTCTCTTTAAATATTAGGAAGAGGTTTTCACAATTTTCAACAGAATTACTATTGGCCAGCATGTTGAGGGATTGACCATGCTGATCTCAGTTTTAATAAACAAAGCTTTAGTCATTTTGATAAGCATTTAGGGGCTTATTTACAAGAAAGTGCTGCAGCGCGGCACTGCAGGCCATTTGGCTGCGCCATGCTGCAGCACTTTCAAAACACAGGGATACGTCATATTTACAACAATATGACGCAACCCTGAGTGTTCCCCTGCGCTGGTGCACAATCGGCTGCCATGCACCACGCAGGCACCCTTGCGCCATGGTGCAAGGGTGCCTGCGTTGCTGGGAGATTGTTTCTGTGCAGTAAGGGGTACCTTCCTGCCCAATAACAATTACAAAAAAAATGAACAGAGGTGATTTCCTCTTCCTATGTGTGCTGCAGAATGCAGCACCCCTTGGAAGAGGAAAAAACAATGAGAAATGTAAACATTTCTCCTCGTTGCGCATCTCTACACCACCCCTGGGGTGGCGTAGCATTCTGACGCATTTCCAGGTTTACGAATTCTCGTAAATCTGGAAATGCGGCAAAATACATGGGTGTTGTGTGGGAACACCCACAGCAACACTCATGTCGCACCCCTTTCACGCAAAGTGTTGCATGAGAAGGGGCCATATTTACATGGACAGGAAAAGCCACTCAGGGTGGTTTTACGTGTCCTTGTAAATATGGGGCAGGAGGTTGCGCCAGCGGTGCATCACAAAAGTGACGCACCGGTGGCGCAAGGGGCTTGTAAATAAGCACCTTAGTATTTTTGTGTTAGTATGGAGATTATCCAGATTCTCCATGGAGGGGTTTAGACACCAGGTCCTGTGTCTCTGATAGATTTCCTTTCTTTTTTTATTTAAAAAACCACTGAACTAATATTTCCATTGTTTGTCATTTCAGTGCCTGAGGGGAATGATCTGTCACGTTCTCTGTGTAATGTTTAGTAAGCACGGTGATGCTGAGCAATACGGTGCTATTCTTGAAAATAAAGCAGATTCTAGATCCTAGGGTAACTATACTGATGTTGCTCCCTCTTGTTTCTGTTTGTTTGGTTGTCTGCTGGTCACCATTTATTAGAAGTGTGCAGAAAACTGGACGAGGGTGATGGGGATCAGTGATTTAGACTTAAACTACTTTTACCTTGCAATTAAAATATCCAGAAAAGAGCCTCTTCCATATGTGGGAGAAGTGAAAAGTTGTCACTCACACTGAGCAAAAATGAAGCCAGTTGAGAAATGCATACATCGTTCTTGTCTCCCCAGTGTAAAGAAATGTCCCTCCTAAAGACATGGTTAGAAAATTATACGTTTGTTCCATGGTCTTTAATTGTCTGCCCAACAAAACCATGATTGTCTCTAGAAGGACGATAAATCAGAAGAAATTTGGTGGGGCTTGAGGTTGTTGTTTTTATTTCAGCTGAGAGACATTCGAAGGAATGGGTAACTGATCATTCATCAAGCTCTTGCATTGTATTGTGTCTTTGTAGATATTCGAGTGATTGAATATTCAGATGGACTATATAGGTCCATCATTGGCTGTGAGGAGTATTTCAGACACATTTTGGTTATAAAGGGCAGGCCTAGACTGTTCGGGCCCGATTACGAGTGTGGCGGTCCACAGACTCATGGGGGCATGGCGATGGCGGTCTCCCAGCAGCCCTATTACAAGGAGGCCACAATATGCTTGGCGGGACCGCCGTGGTCCCACCAAGTATATTACGAGTTTCCTCTCCGCCGACAGGTGTCATGGATGTTCCTACTGCATGAACACTGTGGCAGAGAGGAAACAAAGGGGGCCCTGCAGGTCCCCCTGTGCTCCCTCCGCATCGGGATGCATGCAGGGGGGCACAATATGGGCACCGCCGTGGGAAAGCCAAAAAAAAGCCCGCCAGACAGGAGGAAACTCCTAATCTGGCGGATGGCCTGACCACGTCTTTGGCAGTGCGGCAGCGGGGCAGACCTGGCATCGCACCGCCAAAGTCGCAATCAGACCCTTAGTAGTTGTCAGGTTTGCAATCTATAGCTGGTCTGCAATTGTGCAAAATAAAATTGAAACATGATTATGCTATTTTACTCATGGGGTCAATATTCTTTTCATTTCAATTAGGTCTGGCAGATCTGAGCCTTTTGTACGAGAGTTTTATACCTGATATATAGGCCATGTTATATTAGGAATTTTGGAGACTTCTAGAGACCTCTAGAGATGGACTGTAGCTCCGGTTTTAGCGCCTCATAGCAAGTCCTCAATATCTTCCTTGGATAAGCATTCCAAGGCTCTGTTCAAGCAAGGATCCTTAATACTTGTAGGAATAGACTTGCAATTCTTCAAGCTAGGAGATTCAGGGTGATGAGTTGAGAAGTAAGACAGAACACTTCATTGGAGCGAGGCTAAACTAGGTGTTGTTAAGATCAGAGAAGTGTGATCTCACTTCCACTAGCAAAAAAGTCTGATTTGTAGGAGGGAGTTTTAAGGTCAGGATTCAGACTTTAAAGTGTTTCTGGAGAACTGTAAGTAATCTTTATTTTCTAATTAATTAAAATCATTGCAAAGAGACAGTCCAGTAAAAACTGTAAAATATATGATGGATAAAACACAAATTCAATTGATGCAGTGTGCTTTTTAATTTAAAAAGTGTAAGTATATTTAAACCGATTTAAACTCTGAAGGCACAGAGAATCTTCATAATTGCCAAGATACAGATGCAAAAATCAAGGTGCTGAACAGCTGGTGCATGGGATTGCATGCCATGAGCTGAGCTGCCCCTCACGGTCACCGCACTGTGTCCCTGCTTTGCTAGTAACAGTCTGTTAACTTGTAGTAGAAACGTTTTTGCCCTGCAAGAGAGCTGGAGTGACTGACTGTTCAAAAGTGTCATCACAGCAGAGCAGCATGATCTTATCTGGAGGGCCCAGAGGGCTGGTCATAGCAGTTTTGGTCTCAGCTGGCTGACGGCGGAGCAGATGCAGAAAAAAATTAATACCGCCTCCTCAGAACAGCTGCATAAATGACAGTAAGGGTCCAACCAGGTTTGTTTCCAGGCTGGGACCTGAACTTTTGATGGGAAGGCTCCCAGGTGGATTAGGAGCAGAAAATGTTGGATTGATGGGGATACATGATTTATGAGGTAGGGTTGTGGGCCCCTATCTGCGTAGGTTTGCAGAACCATCCATCCGTGTTTTTTACGAGACATCTCAGCTTTGTCGATTGTCCAGGCTTGTAATTTGGCTGCTTTATTAACAATTTTTTCAAACGCAGTCAAACTGGTGTTTAGGCCCCGGGCTTTGGATAGGTTAAGGGTGGTTAAAGTTTGGTGAAGCACCATTGGCCAGTCATTTTTGTTTGTGGGCTGGTTCTTCATTTCTGAACAGCACAAGGCAGCCAGTGAATCGGGTTGTGCTGATCTCAGTTTCCAACACAATTTGATGAGTGCGGCCATCCTTACCAAGGTTTGGTGGAATAACCCAAATTCCAATCAAACCTGGCCCTCAGTAGCTTCGTGGGTGCGCCCCATCTGGCCATCTTATCAAAAGCCGCTTTTAGGTCTACAAAGCAGGTATATAATTTGGAGGTCTTGTAAATAGCTTTTTCGATGAGGAGACTCAGGGCAAGAAGGTTGCTTATTGTGCTCATTCCAGCTCTAAAACCCTTTTGTGTGATTGGAATAATTTTGCTGGCTGCGGCCCAAGCCTCTAGGCCTGTTAGTAGGTTAGAGGCATACAGTTTGGCTTTAACATTGATGAGTACGATCAGTTAGTAGTTCGCTGGGATTGATCTACTGCCTGCTTTGAAGATTGGATGGAGGACACTACCTCTCCAGGATGCGGGAATGGTGTTGGTTGTAAAAGCGTGATTAAACAAAGGGGTGATGTAAAAGGCCCAGAAGGATTGATCGAGCTTAAATAATGCGCTTGGAAGACTATTTGGGCCGGAGGCCTCGTCTGCTCTCAATCTCTTTAGGGATTTCCGGAATTGGGTTTCTTTCAACCATTGTCCCTCTGGCGGGCTTTCTGGAGGCGTAGTGATCAGTATGTTGGGACTGGCTGGTTTTTGGTGTTTACTGCTTGTGCATTGATTGTTTCCAAGTGTGTCATCCAGTCTTCCTCTGAGATATCGGCATTGTGGTGGCAAAAGCTGCTGTTGGTTTGAGTATTAATTTCCGCCCAGAAATGTTAGTTGTGATTTGTTTTGTTTGTATGCAGAAGCTTTATCCAAATGTTTGTTTGGTATGTTTTTTTCAGCCGACCAAATTGCCTTTTTGTATGAACGCCTTAGGGTAATGATTTGATGCTTGGTAACGAGACTGTGCATTGGGTTCCTTTTCCAGATTTTCCTGATCTTCTTGTTTAGTTTTTTTTTTTCTGTAAGAGGGATTTGATTAACCAAGTTGCTCCTTTTCTTGAGGTATTGGAGTGTTGAAAGCGATTTGGTGAAAAGTTGGAGAAAAGTGTCGTTATTAAGGACTCCCAGCATTGCCACGGTGTCCGCTGTTAGTTGTCGAGCGTTTGAGTAGAAAGCATGATTATAAAATCCATTATTGTGGATGCCATTGTTCCGTTCCAGGAAATTATAGGCACTGGGTGCAACCATCAGATCATTACTTCGTGGTGCTTTTGGTGGATGAATTAGGAGCTCGACAAGCTGGGGGAAGTGGTCGCTCTGTACTCTGGGTGTTATATGATAACTGGAGATCGATTGAAACTGTTCTGTATCTACAAGAGTATAGTCCAGAATAGAGTTGATTTTGTTTGAAGTTCTGGTGGTGGCTGGCGGTTGGTCTTGGGGGAGACGACCGCAGAGAGTGAGTATACCATTATTCTTGAGACTTCAATGCAAACTGTCTGTTCTGGAGTAATGAACTATTCCTGGGGGTATGCATTGTGCAGCTCGGTTATGAAGTTGATAAACTTGACGAATGCTAGTTTGGAGTGAGTACATATTGAAATCTCTTGACAGCATAATGCCATCTTGGGGAAAGGTGTGTTGCAGCAATTTTAGTATTGATGTTAATGTCTCTATTTTTTCTGCTTTATACTTCTGGGAGGGATGAATATACACATTGCAAATTAGAAAACTGTCTTTGCAGAATTTGCTTGACATTTTTGGTTCTTGCAGAGCTGAAAGTTTGATGTATTGGGCCCATGTTTGGCCCAGATCAAACAGTTCTTGTTGCCACCCTGCGATGAATATTGAAAGTCCGCCCGAGGCTCTGCCCTCTTTTTTTTTTGATTTAGTCACTTCTAGATGGTACTCCTTGAAGCCTGTAATTGGCATTAGTAGCTCAGCCCAAGTTTCCTGAAATAGTAGAATATCGAAATCTTGGAGGAAGGTGATAAAGTCGATCTCCCCCGCCTTGCTGCTAAGGCCGGTAACGTTCCAAGAGCATAATTTTAGTGGTCTATTTCTTCATGCTGTGTGTTTTGTTGTAATCATGTGTCTCTCATGAGATGGGCCGGGCCCGCACTGAAGGTAAGGAGTCTTGTCTCATGTAGCTGGGAGCTCCTGGGGCTGCAGTGTGGTAAATGCAGAGATTTTGAAGGCAGTGGAGAGATTGTTTCATGGGGCCAATCGCTCCCCTAAGTACCCCGCCTGTGACAGCAATGTTGTTTTGTGGCAATTTCGGTTTTGGACATGAGGGGCCGGGGTACCGCTCTGGCTCCGTTCTTTTTAGTTCAATACCCCATTTCATGAAACAGTCCCTGTGTTGCCATACCGCCATAGCTAACTTTGAGTCACTTCCAGATTAGGTTTAATCTCTCTGCCTTTTATATGATGGGTTCTCAGGTGTCTTGGGGTGTCTATTTTGCTGGCCAGTTTTAACATGACACTTCTATTTAATATATCATGGCGTCCTCTAGATCTGCAGTAAGGGATATTTTTGATTTTTGCTTGCTCATTCCAGATGGGAATTTCAGTGTATGGGTCTCCGCCCATTTTCGTGCTTCAGGGTCTTGCTGTACTTTGGGGTTTGGTCTGTGGTGAGTGACAATTCAGAGGTTCTAGTATTTGGAACCATAGGGGTTTGTTGCATGACTGTTGCTGCTTGATTTGAATGGGTCGGGGGTAACATACTGATTGGTCTTAGCAGGATTAAGTGGTTTGATTGTCTTGGAAGGGATTATTCTTGTGACCATGCATGAGCCTTCTCTTTGCTGTAAAATAGGTTTGGCTCTTCTGGAAAGCAATGGGCATCTGTTGGTTGCCCTAGCTGTTGCGGATATGCTGGGTGACCTGAGGCTATTGTGGCGATGTTAATGAGGTTTGGCTCGGGTCGGGCGGTCTTAATTGGATCGTGACTTGACCTGTCCTGATGCTTAATTGCAAGGTGGGTTATGTCCTTTACTGCATTGTCGTCGCACTGGAGGCGGGGTTCATGAGAGATTTGTAATGCTAAGCTGACAGGAGTGCAACACTGCTCAATTGATGGTCTCCTTTGAAGTTGTGAAGGGACTGTTTTGTTTGAAGTTTTGAATCCCCTATTTCTGTGTGCAGTCGATTTGTTTTCTTTCTGTTTTAACTCAGTGAGAGATGCTCCACTTTTATGAAATAGGGGCTAAGCCCTAACCCCTGCAGGGGTGCTGTTTCCTTTGGGTTTTGGATGGACTCTTGACCCTGGACGAGATATGTGGGAAGGTTTGTACCTCATCTGGTTGTCTTGTCAGCTTGTTATTCCTAGCTTTCTTGAGCCGTTTATGCTCCCTTTTAGTTAAGGGATGTCGTTGCTGAAGTGCCAGTGGGGTAAAACTGTCTAATAGGGGTGGGGGGCCTCCAATTGTCTGTTTAGGTGATGTGTTTGCTGATTGCGAATCCTCGAAGGATATTTGAGTTTGCATGTCGCTGCCCTGGGTGCCCTAACTTCCATTCTCGTGTAAAAGCATCCAGTTTAGGGAGGATGTGGCCGACTTGCTCAAACTTGCTGCAGGCACTATATTGGTTGGTAACGAGAAGGTCAGGGGTTTTACTTCTGCTAGAATGTCCATCAGGATGGTAGGAATTGTTTTTAGATGATCCAAAGTAGAAGAGCATTGACACGAATGATAAGCGGTGTTGGGAACCTTTTGCACTCGCTTGATCAAGCTGTTTAATTCCTGGAGATTCTTCTCAATGCCTGGACATGGGTGGCTAGGACATTCAGTAACTTGGATCTCGAGTTTTTCTGAGTGGAATGTTAGGGCCGAGGATAACTTCTCCATTGTGTTTATTAATGGGTCCGACAAAGGCACTGAGAAAGGCAAATTGTTGTCTGTGTGATTGCTGTCGACTGATGGTTGTGGAAAACGGTCACTTTGCTTTGAGGAAAATGTTTTCTTTAGCATACATTTGGTCTGCATGCAAGTCGTTTTAACGACTTGCCTTATGGGCTACTGAATATTGGAATAGTTTAATTTACTATTCCAACTCCAATCTGCGCAACGGTAGGGAAGGTGTTGGACTTTAATTCCAACACCACTCCACCATTGCGCTCCCCCCTAACGCAAGTCGTTGTAAAGACTTGCGTGCAGAACGATTGTGTGCTAAAGACACATTCGTTCTTCTACCAGTGCTGTGGAGGCACATCGTGATTGGGGCTTCATCCTAAAGGATGTTTCCCTTCTAGTGTGTGCACTTGTGCGTTGACAACTAGTAGGTAGTTGGAATTGTTAGGAGGGCTTGTCAGTCAGAGGCAGAAGTGGGCAGAATCTTGAAGGTGCCATGTCTTGGGGCCTTGGGGATATTAAAAAGTCTGTGATTTTTGCCTTCCTTACTTGAGTTTTTTTGTAGGTTGTATTGGTGACACGGCTTGGGCTGCGTGGAGAAATGATGTATGGATTTCATTATCTGATGTGTCTGTTGCCTTGTTATTATTCTTTGAGCCACACTTCTTCGTCGTTTTCACTGCTGCTCTAGTCTTGCAGATCTTATTGTGGTGGCAGGATTAAAGTCTCTTTAAATGTGAGTTTAAGTTTCTTCTCTTTGGAGATAGGTAAATCAATGGATGATTGAGGGCCTGCTTGCAACTACCAGTGATACCCGGAGATACCATGCCCTTCTGTGGGAACCCTGTGTCGACCTACTGAAAGAGGGGGCATGAGGGGGATCACAAGGGGGGTCACGAGAGCTCCAACTTGATCCAACTTGTTATGGCCGGCTTTTAACTGGTTACTTAAAACTTTATGTTTTGCCCCCTGATACCTTGTTGGTTCCTTCGCGCAGCCCTCACCCAGCCAGAGGGCTGAGTCTTAAACTAAGGGCTGTATACACCCCCCTGCATGTTTATGGTGGGAGGGGGGTTGGTTCTTCTTTAGCAGTGTGGCTGGCACCTGTGTCCAAGGTGACAAAGGTACTGTGAACATTGAGTTGGTAGCTTGTCCTTGGCTTAAACTTAGTGTTACACCGCTAGTAGATAACACATTGCTTGCTTCGACTAGCCTGGGCTGGCTCACACTTGTGGGAGGGGGTCGTCAGATGCTGTTGCCCTGTCTCACCCACACGCAGGACAATGAGTCTCCAAGGTCTCCAAGGTGGCAGCCGGTACTCTCGTGTACGAGTGTGGCAGGGACAGCGAGAGGGATGGGCTGAGGCAGAAAGCAAAACTCAGTGAGCGCTATGTAGAGGGGTTTGCAGAGGTTGGGAGAGCCCGAGCGGGAACACACCAAGCCGTCCGCAAGCTGCACCCAGACTTAGCGGGGCCACTTCTGCAGGGGCCCAGGTTCATGTTTGGCCGTCCGTAGCTGCTACCGCTGCAGCTCAGGCACCTCTCCTCCTCACCTCTGAGATTGCCTCATCTGCCTCTCTGCCCGTCCTCCCTTAGATGGTCTGGTGGGAGCAGGTGCAGGCCCCCCGGGGGCTGGAGGCTGGGAGCTGTGAGCGGGAGGGGTGGCCCTGGCTCGGGGGGCAGTCCGGTGCAGGCCGGTAGCTCGGATCTTACCACAGGCCCCCGGTGGCATTTGAAGACCTCCGTCTGCTGCCCAACTACTGCCTACCTGCGCACGTATGCTCCCTGCTATGCTCCTCTACCGCTGCTGCTCCTCCCACTGTTCTCTGCGTCAACCGGAAATTTGGAGGACTGTTTGTATTCAAGTTGAGTGCTGTGGATTTCTTAGTTTGGAGTCTTAGCATACGTTGCCAGAAAGTTCTATAGCATCCAAAAGAATGGTTGAGCTTGCTAGTCCTGTGGTCAGTCAGTCCTTACAGGAGAAGTTCTCTAGAGCTGCTCAGACCTTCATTAAGGTGTTTTAACAGGTTAGTGATAGCATTGCTGGGAGAGGAGAAAACCTCAGTGGTCACACATTGTGTCTCACTTACCAGTGTGACTATAGAATAGGTCCCTACAGCAGCATGTAGGACTATCGTTAATCTGGGCTCTTGCCAGATCTGAGTACTATATAGAGTGGATGGTAATATCACTAATCAGCTCCATCCCGTCTTCTGTTGACAGTCACCTGATGTTGTTTTAAGCAAAGAGATGGGAAAGCATTAAATTCTGTTCACTTTTATAGAAGGGAAAAGGGCAGATTTAGACTTGTTGTGTGTTCTATTCGTGAACAGGGCTGGTGGTATATCAATATTTATTAAATATGTGCTATTTTGATTTCCAAGTACATATGAGAGAGGAAAAATGGGAGTCAAATCCTTCAATCTGTTTTCAGATGCTTGAATAATTATTTTTACATTACTGAATATTGAAATTCATACTTTTGCATAGAGGGAAGGGGGATAATGGTCAATTTAATTTCATAGGAAATGTTGGTCTTATGAGAGACAATTAATGAATTTGTGGAGACCTCCATCCAGTGTTATTGGAGAAAAATAAGAGGTGTGTTTTCAGTTTTCCTCTGTGAGAGCAATAGCCCTGGTTGGAAATGAGAGTTTCCAAGGACTCTTCTAGTAGTCTATATTTAAAGGTTTTGGCAACATTCTTTGAAAGGTCGGAAGGGGAGATGATTTAAATGAGTAAATACATTTTTTGGGAAAGTTGTAAAGTAGTTGGAAGATAATTGTAATCCTTAGATGCCGTGTTCATTGCATGGAGTACCCTGAGGTGAACAGTCAGTTGAACAAGAGAGGCAACACGATAAAAGTTAGATTAGAGAACCCAGTGGACAACAGGAAGTTGTCCAATTTTGAAAGAGATGGGGGCAAGAATCAGCCCAGAATTTGATTCTGTTTGGTGGAGGTGTCTAATAAATAACCTCAGTAAACCTCTAGAGAGCTCAGTTTATACAGGGTAGATAATATCATAATGGAAAAAAATATTTGTAAGAAAGTAGGTCATAACAGTTGATGATTATGAAAGTCTGGAAAATAAACTGAGACAATGCATTGTTTAATAAATTATCTCTTTTATTAGGGGACTTACTTCAGTATGACAAAGAGGCAGAATTTGAATTCATAATTATGTCCTTAGAAAAAATGTGTTGAGATTGTGAGTGGATATGTAGTGCTATATCTAGTCGCATAGAAGCAAACAGAAGTGATGATGTGATGTCAGAAACACTTTACAGTCCTTATTTCAGATATGACTCCCAATTCACCAATAACTCATCAATAATTCATCCATGCTGTAGTGCATGAAAGTGTTGTTTAATGTTAAAATAGACGATTGACAAACAATATGGGAGTCTAGGGCAAAAAAGTAACACATTTACTTATGGGGAGAAAATGCACAAGAACTAGGAAAACCTCAGTACTGAGAAAGGAAGATGATTGCAGTGAATTTTAGAAAATTTAAGGCATGGCAATTAGTAGACAGTAATGATGGACAAATAGGGCAGAGTTTTTTGCAGTGGATCTGTGTAGGAGGAGGTGCAGGCAATGCCAATAAAAGAGGGGGGCAAAAGAAATTAAAGGAGGGCAAAGAAATAGCAGGACATTGAGAAAGAGGGAAGGATAACAAAGGGTACAAAATAGTGGAGAAAACAAAGATAGCCAAGAGGATGAAAATTGATGCTAATAATTGAAGAGACAGCAGTGCTGATAAGACATTAGCCTATGATATAAAAATGCCTGAGATAAAATAAAATAAAGTCCACACCCATGCTGCAACGTAGATCTACTGCCTGTGAGCTCAGCAAATTGCAGTAGATAGGCGGTTTTCGGAATTCCCTTCAGAGGCCTCTCAACAACATCCATCGTCTCAGCAGACCTTGGGTGATGATGTGCAAACATCCAGCAATTGTAGCACTCAGTGTCTCAGCAGATCTAAGGAGTTGATGAGGAGATGGGAGAAGTGAAGGCATATGGGGCAGATGAAGGATAAGGCAAGGGAGACAAGTTAGGCAGCCTACCTCAACATTTGAAATAACTTGATTATCTTACCGAGGAGTACCAGCAGCACAGCCCCATCGACAACAGTTGTAAAGTAGCATACAAAACACAGACACTGCCCAGTAAGAAATCTAGTGTAAATCAAAAAATGCGATGCTGCCCAGCAATGAATGCCTATCACAAGACTCAAGAAAATGCCTCAGAGGTGGGCAAAGCAGTTGAGGAGAAGCAGACTGGATATTGTGAGTACATACGTAATGCTGCAGCAGTAAAAATGAATATAAGGACCATAAAAAGCATGAACAGCAATACACAATGAATTAATCTGAGACAGAGGCAGTGCAGGGAACTTAGTTTGGTTATATATAGAGTTCCTAGAATCCAGGCGAAACATACATTGAACAGCTGCATTCTGAAGCTGCACAACGAACAAGTGTTGACACAGCCAAAATGTCTGGCTTGCATTTTGAGTCCTCACTAAAACATTAAAAAAAGCCTAGTGCATGTAAAAAATAAAACATACAGAGATTGCTTTCTATATACGATGCATCCATAATATATTAAAAAAATGTGATCTTTCAATGTACTTTTGAGATGTAAAATAGTCCTTGTGAATTGCAAAGGCTGTTGGTCACGAATTGTTTTTATGAAGCTATGAAAATCAAGATCAAGATTTAAGGATTTTCATAAATAAAATAAAAATGCCTTTTTATTTAAAACAAAGATAACAAGAATCACAATTGTTTTGTTTACACATCTTGGAGAGCGACTGATGGGCTGATTTACATAAACTGCTGCCATGTATGTTCTCTCCACATAAATGCATCCTTCCCTTTTCACCTCTAGACCTAATCCAGATTATAATGTTCTACAACTGTATGTATTACATTTCTGCAACATTTTCCACACATCTTATGATTCTATGGTAGATGGCGGCATTGCCATGTCACAGCTTACTTACACTCTAGAATTGTGAATGTTGTAGGTAAAAGTTGTGAACAGCTGAAGAGGTTATGAACTGGCACACATGAAGAAACTTTAAATTAGTTACGTTTATTGACAGTGCCATATGATGTCATCAATGATGTAATCGAAAGTGCAATCGAGGATGCCATATTTGATTTAATCAATTATGACACTAATTTATGTTGTTGGTTATGTCATATATTCCATCTGCATTATTATCAACAATGTCATCTGTGTTTGTGCTCACGAGCAATGCATGGGTGTGTTAAGGTTCTAAACATGGCCGGTCTTGAAAGCAGGGCTGGCAATGGTGTCTCAATGAAGTAGTGATTGAGCTGGAGTCAGGGTGGGTAACTAAGCCATGTTTGCCTGGAGTCCCCTGTATTCATTCAAATGCTGTGACATGTGTCCTACATTAAATATCTTTTGCACAGGGAAATGTCCCTAGGTAGTTCCAATCCTATCCTTCTATGTGCGCTCCTATTCGCATTTCCCTGTTGTCGGCCATAAGTGCTTGTTTGTGTGTGTAGGGTCCTTGCACGGGTAAGTGTCTCTGAGCATGCATCAGTGCAGTGTGTACATATGTGAGTCAGAGTGTGAGCATCCCAGCTTGGATGTTTTGCATGTGTCTGTGTATGCATGTGTGTGCCTGTATGTGCATCAATACCTATGCATCTTAGAATACGCTAGTGTCCATGACTCTCCGTGTGTCCATCTTGGATCTGTGCATGTGCGTTTCTGTGTGTCATTGTGCATGCGTTTGTATGTGCCTACATGAATGTGTGGAACTGTGTGTATGTGTGGGGTTGTGTGTGTGTGGGTGTGTGTGTGTTCATGGGTGTGTGTACCATAACCGTCTTAACATAGTGGTGGGACTTACTTTTCTGCCAGCCCTAGATGATTGGGTACCACCTTACTAGCCTCCTTTAAAAAAAGGAGAGATTGTATAACATCCCAATATTAGATATTTTGCTTTTAAAGATTTGCAGAGTACACAATGTGAACTGAAGGAAGCAAAGTGCTCAAAATATCGGCAGACTAGTCACAACTGGTAACAAAAATTTAAAATAAACTCAGAGGCGGCTGCTTGCTGGGGAAATCGGTGGGGCAGCGTGGGTGAAAAAAATAAAACTTACCTGCAGCCTGACATCCGCTGCCTCGCTCCGATGATGCTCATACAGGCTTCCAGACTCCCCTGCGCCAATCCAGACGCTACTCTCATGCTGGTATTACCCAGCATGGGAGAAACATTGGGGTTGGGTAAAGCGGGCCGGTTCCACGCTCCAGCAGGGACTGGGAGCCTGTGCTCCTGAACCCTGCTGATAACTCCAAGCAATAGCCTGGAGATATCCAAGTGCGCGTGTCGGTTTGGCCCTCCTAAGACAGCCGGACAAACCAACATGCAGACTGGCAGTGCCCTGAGCCCACCACTCCTCCTGTTGTTGATGGCCCCACCCTCAAGACTCGGCTGTGGCTCTGGAGTAAAATTAAATCATAATAAAGCAGTTTTATTAACTGCTTTATTATCATTTTAATTTGCATGGGTCTGCTGGTTCCAGCAGTGGGGCGACGCTCCTCTGCTATAACGGAGGAGCCGCCACCTGAAAATAGCATTGTAACTTGGCCCAGAGGCCGTTCAGCTTTGTACAAGCCTTTCAGTGGTGGTGCGTGGTTTCCATAGCGCCTTGCAACCTTCCATAGTATTGCACTTGATAGCTCAATGCCTGTCAATTTACAATTATAAGAGATAGAAGTCAGAGAGGAAGAAACGTGACAGCATGTAAAAGAAACCAATACATTTGAATAAAGTCAGAAGATAAATGAATTTCCAAATATGTGACGGAAAAAGCAGCGAGTTAAGAAATTCTCCCTGGTCTCTTTCTAAAATATTTTTATCTCTGCTCTTTGAATTTGGCAGTAGATGTTCGTCCTCCGGATTTATTCTGTGAAATCAGCTGCTATCACCCTTGTCCTCGACATTTCTAGGTCGCAAAAATACTGATCTGTGCATAAAACATACAAACCTACCTAACTTCTAATTAACCGCCATGAGCTGGCAAAATGGAGTTGGCACTATACCGCTCCAGATGGGGAATATGTTCTGTTTTGCATTCATTTTTCTCATTAAAAGAGTTTTACAACGTGCTGTAAGTGCAGAACAAACATTGCAAAACACTCCCTGCAGAACATAGCCCCAGGCTCCCAATGTGCAAAGAATGCCTGACTGTCTCACTGGGGAGAAACTGCCCGAGAGATAACTACTCACAGGAAATAAAGGATTAGCCAAGCTAAGAAAAGAGTTCATTTTACACATTGAAGGAGTTCTCACTGCAGCTGAACATTGGGTAAGCATGAAATTCCCTGTAGTGCGTTCGCCTCGTGCCAGAAGCATTTCTAAAATGAAAGACACAAAACTGAGATTTTGCCGCGACTGAAGACCTCCCATGAAAAGAAAAGTCCTATCACTCTTCTCTCCTTTGACTTTTTCTAACACCTCAGTGTTTCCCTCCCAGTGAGCTTGCCGACTGTTAGCTCAATGAGGGCCTCATTTATGAGGTTTTGGCGCAGGGCAGTACCGCAAGGAATCTTGCTGTGCTGCCCTGCGCCAAAGAAAAGGGCAGGAATGCGCCGTATCTATCAGATATGGCGCATTCCTGTCCTTTTCCCCTGCGCTGGCGCACAATGGACTGCCATGTGTCAATGCAGGCGCCCTTGTGCCATGGTGCAAGGGTGTCTGCATTGTACGGGTGATTGTTTTTGTTCAGGAAAGCACACCTTCCTGCACACAAACAATCATGAGAGGTGTTTTTCTCTTTCTATGTGTGCTGCAGAATGCAGCACATATAGAAAAATGAACAAACGAGGAGAAATAAGGATATTTCTCCTCGTTGCGCCTCTCTAACGCCACCCCAGGGCTGGTGTTAGAATCTAACGCATTCCCAGGTTTACGATTCCTTGAAAATTTGGGACTGCTTCAGATTCCAAGGGTGTTGCGTGGGAAAGGGGCACACCTGAAAGGGGCACATATTTATAAGGCCATGAAAAGCCACGCAAATTGGCTTTGCGTGGCCTTGTAAATATGCTGTGGCACATTGTGCCACCGGAGCGTCAAAAAAGTGATGCTCCGGTGGCGCAAAAGTGCCGCTAGGGGCCTCATAAATGAGGCCCTGAGAGTGCTTCATATTTTATTGACCTTCACGAGTAGAATACCAGGCTTTGCTGTAAAGTGAATGCACTCAATGTGTACCCAGTCCATAGCTGAAGGTACTACCTATTATTGTTTTTTGCAGTTTTATATAGGGCGAACTCTGCCCAAGGTCATTAGAGTGCTTTACATGAGCAGCGTTACATTCATTTATGTTTTTTTGGACATGGAGACGTTAAGTATTTGCTCAGAATTACATGACGTTGAGCCGATGCCGAGACTCAAACCTTGCTCCCTAGTTCCAAAGTCTACAGCTCTGGTAGTAACGCCACATCCTTTCCCTCCTCCTGTTGCAGACTGAAAGTTGGTGACAGCTAATTCTATGATTTTGAGGCATAGACCTTTTGTAGCTGTGCATGTGATGTTACATATTTGCTGTTTGGCTCGAATTTGAGTGCTACTTAAAATGGCCGTCCCTGGACCTCTGTATTCCTAACCCGTGGGACCACAGTATCTGCTCAACAAGAGTATCTGAGCTCTCCTCACCCCTTGTGTTGGCAACAAATGATCATACAAAGTAAGATTGTTTGGTGCCAGAGGCGTAGCTTCCATTGGTGCACAAGGTACAGTGGCACCGGGACCCAGTGGTCTGAGGAGCCAATTAACCCTGATTGTTGCTGTATTTTATCACTTAGACAGCAGCCAGGGGTCCCATTTCCTTCCATGCTCTAGGGCCCATGACGCACTGGATAGCCTACTGTTTGGTGCCATCTACTCTCCTGCTCTGCGAAGAAACAGCAACTAAACAAGGGATAATACACTCTGTTCCAAGTGAGACAGAATGCGCACATTAAAGTTTGAGCTTTCGTTGGCTATGCCTCTACCCAGCCAATGAATGAGGATATCTAATGACCCATTGTACCAGTAACTTACTTACTTGACTCGTCTTCGAGAATGAGATCTATGCACCAGCCCAGAGACAGGTTTGCCAGGAAAAGACCCTATGTGTTACTGCTCTTCTCATGGCCAGGCATAGGCCTCTCAAAGACGAATATTTAATTCACAAACATATATGGAAAAACTAATTGTAATGGGAAGCCTGGGGTGTTTCTAAATTAGGTTTTTAATTCAAAAAGATGAAGCAATATGCTGCAGTCTAGCATATCACTTTGTCTTTTTTGCTCCTAATCGGTGTGCTCCCTGAATATCAAATCACTAATATTGATGGAACAGAATATCGAGGACAGAATATTGAAAATAAAAAATTGTCAGGTAAGTAAGTCTAGATTTTCTAAACCTAACTCCACACATATGTGTCTACATGGTACATATATTTTCAAAATGTGTAGATGTGGCGTTAGGAATAGCAAAATGTATACTCCCCTATATGCACTTACCTTTCGATATTTTGTTCCTCGATGTTCTGGCCTCATTATCACTATGCCACAATATTGTTGGTGGTGATACTCAGTGGTACCATCCTCCTAATCCATGCTCTCTTTTGGTCGGTGGTTCAATCATGGCCACCTATCGTCCATACTATATTCTGTTGGCTGTACTTGCTCCGCTCTCACACAAAACGTAAAGGATACCAACTTAGGGGCATATTAGCAAGGGCGGTATCGCCGCTTTAGCGGCACTTTTTGCCGCTAAAGCGGCGATATTTCTATCGCCCTATTAGCAAGCTATCGCTAACAGCTGTTAGCGACAGCTTTATGGCGAAAGCGACCATTTTGGTGCCGCTTTGCATGTCAGCGATAATTATCACTAATGACATGCAAAGTAGGCGTTCCCAACTAAAAGCAACTGCAAACAGTCGCAAACACAACTTCCCCCTATTAACAAGGCCCGCAAAGCGATAAAAAAAGTCGCGCTAACCGCGATTATCGCTAGAATTTAACACCTGATAAAACTTGACTTAACCATCTTGTCAATGGGAGGTGGATTGTAAGGTTAAGTCCTCACCTGCCTATTAGCAAGCTTTCCATTAGCGCAGTGAATTTATCGCTGGATTTCTCGCGCTATTGCTGGGTTTCGCCGCTATCGCTGGATTTTTTATCGCCATGGAGATAAGCGTTGATAATAACGCGTTATCTCCGCGATGAAATCCAGCGATAGCCGGCGATAAAAAAAACAGCGCTAAGCGCGCTTTGCGATAATTATCACAAATCCTTGGTAATATGCCCCTTAGTTTTTAGCCTCAACTTTCAAATTGCTTCTCATTTACAGAATGTTTCAACAGTTTCAATTTTACATTTTGCTTCTTTTTTATATATACTTAATTAATCTGCTAATATTATTAAATTTACTAAATAGCTGCATACCGCCCAAGTTGACATCACAGACCACAAGGGGTCCGTGTCCCATAGGAGAAGAACCGCTACTCTATGATATTTAAACTCAATCAAACATTTTAATAGACATATTTGAGAGTCTCTAGGATCTGGGGGACATTTTCAAGATGAATAGCTTGTTCCACCTTGGATGAGAAGGCAAGCAGGTCTCTCTGAACTCTCCCTGGTGAATGAAAAGAAACTCAGAAAGTGTTTATAAACAACATGAACTGCAGTACAAGCTGAGTAGATGTGGGCAAGTGACTAAATTCATATATACAGTTGAGTTGAAATCGAGGCTTGGCTCAGTCCTAGCCCTATCAGCTAACACACAAAACAAGTAATCGAAACAATCATGTAAATCACACAACAGATGACATTTTAAAATATG
This sequence comes from Calotriton arnoldi, assembly GCA_963921515.1. Lineage (NCBI taxonomy): Eukaryota > Metazoa > Chordata > Amphibia > Caudata > Salamandridae > Calotriton > Calotriton arnoldi. The sequence continues at coordinate 25,644 of CAWUFW010005042.1, read as the reverse complement.
ACAAGACTACTCAAAATAGAAAAAGCAATTAATTATTTCTTGTCACGTTCAGTTTACAATACATAACATCCCGGGACTGAGTGATAGCTATTTGTAGTTTTTTTAAACATCAATTTAGAAACATTTAACAGAGAAAATTGCACATTTGTGATGTGAATTTTATAAATGGTGAATAATTTTGTCATATGTGGAGAGACATTACACTCCATTTGTGCTGGTTTTCCTGTTGTTGCTCCCAAGTTTGAAGTTAAGGACAATGAAGCACATTGATAAAAACATTTGTTTGCCCAGGATCAAACACTTTGAACAAGTGTGCAAATCATGATTTCGCCCAGGTTTTCCAGTCAAACTGCCTGCAATTTAGGCAAAGCAGGTACTCCCTCCAGTCTCTAGGAAAGGATAATATGTGACTGGTTGTCTTCTGCCAGATAAATTAGTACACTAGGGCACGGATTTACTAAAGTGTGTGCAATTCAGCCATTTTGGTTGTGCATATGGAAAAAATTGTGCCACAGCATATTTCTATAGGGTCATGCACCAATGATGTCAGCTGTGCTCATGGTAAAAAAAACATTTTAGCTAGATAATAAAAATTGTGTTATGGTTCAGAAGCAAGATGGCGATACTTTGCATGAGATCTGTACTCAGGGTACACTTTCCAAAACAGATTTCAAAGTGATGACAGCCATGTAAATTTAGGTAGCTGTGCCATAGTCAGTTGCCTCTTGCTGTGCAAGTCGTCTGCTTTCTTAAGAATGTCTATATGTAATGCATGGGATTCTGCAATCCCTATATAAAAACCTGTCCTAATTTCTGTATACTGCATGGGATTCTGCAATCCCTGTAATAAAAACTGTCTCTAATTTCTTTATAATCAGCGACTAGTGACACACCCAGTCACTGATTATAAAGAAATAATGTTAAAACTTAACTGTAATAATTTGTTACAGTTCAGTTCCGAAGTCACAATGCCTGCTGCTGGAGCCAGCAGCCATGGCAGGTCAGGTCATGGAGCAGAATTAATGCAGCAGTTAAAAGAACAAAAACTAAACATTGCTTTTCTTTCTTCTGCTCTGTTTTTGTAGCTATACAGTGACAAGTGGAAAGGAGATATTTATGGCAACAAGTTTATTTCTTGCAACCCCTTGTGTAATTATAAAATAGTTAGAGTCTTTCTGCATGTTTCTACTGCACTTTTTTTTAAACTAACTTGTATTAAACTCCTTCTAATATCTGTTTGTAACTAATGTCTAACACTTTTTTTAATGTGTTTCTTTTCCACTAGAGATTCTCTTTTTATTCTTTATGCTTGCAAACATGCTGCCTCTTTTATATTTGAGAGCTATGCACCAAGGATTTAAGTGGTTGTGGGAAAGGTGATGGTGAGACCATGTATTATAAGGAATAAAGTACCCCTGCCATTCATGATAATGGTAATGCAAGTCACCTCGGAGTTCCATAACCTTATAAAGGATCTTGGACTTGAGTCTCGTTCCTCTTTGTTGTTATGGAACTCCTCGTTGACTTGCAATATCTTTGTAATGTATGGCAGAGGGTTCTTTATCCCATGTATAATACATGGTAGGCTGCAATTCCTTTATAAAAACCTGTCTCTAATTTCCTTATTGCAGGCGATTTTTCATGTCTATAGTCACTTGTGATAATGAATTGACATAGCTGTTCAACTGTAATAAGTTATTACAGTTGAGTTCTGACATCACAATGCCTTCTGCCAGCAGCCAAGGTGAAAGGCAGGTCACTGAGCATAGCTACAGCTGCAATTTAAACAATACACATAAATGAAAACTGGCTTTTCATTCTTCTGACTCTTTTTCTCAAACAACGATGAGCAGAAAGGAAATATTTATGGCAAGTATATTAGGTGTGGGCGGAACTCACGGAGTTACCTAAAAACTCAGTGAGGTTCCGCAGAATTCCGCGGGCAGTGGAGTTCGGTACTTCACACAGCTCGCACTGGTTTTTAGCACCAGGAGCTTGTCACGTGCTGTTAAATCAGCGTGAATGGCACCACGCGGCATGCCAGAGGACGCTGCTTCTTTCTGCCGCTCGAGTAGATTTTCTACTCGAACTGCAGCTTTTTCAGCGCGAGCCACAGCTTCCTCAATGCGAGCAGTAGAGACCTACCATGACCACCCACGTTGAGAAATCTCGCCTGGAGGCGATCTAGCGCTCAATTTTCTCGCTCACCAACTCAATGTTGGCGAGCCGTGTGCAAGTAAAAACTCTGCCATGTGGCAGTTGGCGGAGGTTTTCTGGAACTCCGTGCTCCAAGTGGAGTGCGTAGTGCGCAAAAATCCACAAACTTCTCCGGAGGAGCAGAGTTTACCCCCCGCCCATAGTTTGCTCATTAAAGGTCATTACATGAAAAACGCATTTGCTCTGCCTTGTTCTATATATTTGAGCCCAGCACTACACTTTTTTAATCTGACTTACTTTAATCTGATTCCAATATCTTTTGCAACAAATTACTAACTGCTGTTTGCTGTGTTTAATTTCACACTATATTACGCCTTTATTCTTCCTGTCTGCAACCATACTACCTTTTTCATTTTAAGGAGCAAGACACCCAAGGGCCTGATTCAGAAAGGAAAAGTTAGTCCTAAAATTTAACTCAGACCAAAATTCTAACTTTACTACTTTTGGGTATTCACAAAGGTAAGTTACTATTAGTAACTTTACTAGTAGTAACGTTACTAGTGGTAACTTACCTTTGTGAATACAGAAAAGTAGTAAAGTGAGACTATTGGTCTAAGATAGACCTGAAGTCTAACTTTTGGCCTGAAGTCTAAACTTAGACTTCAGGTCTAAAGTTAGACTTCAGGTCTCAACTTAGACTTTAGGTCTAAACTAGACTTCAGGTCTAAAGTTAGACTTCAGGTCTAAGCAGTGCTTAATTTGAGCCGGTGGTTTCTAGTGCTCGGCACCAACACTTAATTGCCGGCACTGACTTGCCAGAACTTGTACTTATGATACCTGCCACATGGTGGTGCTGTTTTTGTAATTTAAAGATAAGCAGAAAAACAGTTGTTTGTTAATTCAATGTACATTAAAACAACAAATACCTGCCACCCAAGCCATTCTTAAAGCTTTAGCGGCCTCAAACAGTCAGAATTGTCACACTTGTAGCAGTGTGATAATTAGTAGTTGTGTAAGTACAATGGCAATGTGTGGTGCAAACTGCGGTGGCCTCCTGATGAGGGCCCTGGCACGTATTGTTTTAAAAATTAAGTACTCAGTCTAAGTTTACCTTTGTGAATCGGGCCCCAAGGATATAAGTTACTGAGGGCATGGCTTGACATGCAAGATGGGGGTCATGCCTTAAGAGAGGTATGCCTAGCAACTTACTAATCCTGTGGAATCCTGCCGCCCGGGCATATCCTGACCCTTCTCCCCTCTGGAGCGATAGTAGCTCTCGGATGAGAGGGGTAATTTATGAGACTCCTTTCGTTTGGTGACGGCAGGCCAGACTGACACAGTGAGAGAGCGTGACCAGTTAAATGTGTATGTCCACTGGCATCGGAGAGGAACTGCTGCCCAAACCCTCGACAAAAGTCTCTGGGGAGAGACATGTCTGCTGACTGCCCGGCGAAATCCAGGGTTGTGGTCTCACGTCTGGAGGCAAGGCAGTTGACTTGTTGTGCCTTTCGACCGGTGGTGGCCCAACCTGGTCTGCTTATCTTCAGGGCTGGCCAAGGCCTGCAGGGAACACTGATGTGCCCACCCTGCAGCTCCTGGGGAGCTGTGTGGGTCCCTGATGGTGAAAGGATTGCAGCAGAGAGAAGAGATGAGGGCCTCCTGAGGCACAAAATAATTAAATAGATGACAATAGAAGATGACCTTCTCGTTGCATCGATTCCTCCCAGCCTCCAGTAAGTAAAACAGCACGCCACCATCACGAAGCTTCATTGGGGCACGTGTTGGATGTTCGCAGCATCATCACCAAAGACTACATAAATCCAGCCAACTTGGGGTAGAATTCTGTCCTTCTTTCCACCCTCCCTAACAAGACCAGAGCAGAAAACACTTCTACTTCCTGGAGACCTATAGGAGATTGATTAGCCCGAGCACTGACATCAAGACCGTTGCTGTAAGGGAGACCACCTTTTGTGTTCCTCCTCTCTTGCAGGATCACAGTGGGTTAACTCCTTACATTGCTAATCGCTCTCTACCATGGCTGACGTGGGGAAAATGCAAGTTGTCTCCATCACCCAGCAAAATAAAATAGATAACTATACTAAACCTGCCAGAGGCCAGCAGAGCCTACATGGCACATCCGTCATAGAGGTGGAAAAGTTGAACCAGATAATCCCAGCAAAGATATTTTACTCCAGTTGTGATACTCAAATGAAGCTCAAGGTGCAGATCGGAGGAGGGTGGGAAGAGGTGGGACTACTCTGCCCAGATCTGAGAAATGTTGTGGACAGGGTCAATAAAGAGGAAACCAGAATATCGGCAGTGGAGAACTCCCTGCACACATTACATACAGAAGTCACATGACTAAAAGATATAATAGCAGGAGTGTCGGTAAGGAAGACTTAAGGGAGAAGGTAACAGCCCGCTGTCACTAATGGACTTTCCTGCACTACCACCTAGAACAACGGGTAGAAGACGCTAAAGGCCAATCACATAGGAACAACCTTTGCTTTGTTGGAGTGCTTGACGAGGAAGAGGGAAACAATTCAGAGCAGTTTCTCAGCAAATGGTTGCGATCATGGATCCCAGATGGAACCCTCGACAGGAATGCAATACTCTGACAATTTCTGGAGGCATCAGAGCTCTCTATAGACTCAAGGAGGATGAGTATCTTTCCAGACTACATGACACAAATGCAACAGAGGAGGCACATTTTCTCTGCCATTAAACAGAAGCTTATTTCAATGCAATTGTCTTACATGCTCCTATTTTCTGCAAAACTAAAAGTAATCCACGACTGCAAAGCACACCTCTTTGAGAGGTCATAGGAGATTTGGGACTGGCTCAAACTGTGGAATCCCAAGAGATCCAATCAGCCATGTCCATGAATGAAGCACAACATGGGGCAGATCCCAGACCTCTACTTGAAAGACAGAATCAGAGCAACTGGCAGCAGGGACTTAGGTCAAGCATGAAGGACTTTGAGGAAAGGTGGAAACGAATAACCAGCACAAACCAAGATGGGCCTGCACTGTCCGAGGCTACCGCCCAACATGTGCCCTTGGATAACTCCAACCTTGACTGACTATAAATATACTTTGCTATAATTATTGGCTTATAATTGGTAATACATATGTTGTCTACATTGCGGGAGTGGAGAGGGTCAGAGGATCATCCGCACATCCTTTAACCAAGTATTAGTCTTACAACCTGGGTCAGCACTAGAATCCTAATTCAAGTTGCTTGGTTGCCTCTCACTCCCCTTATACATCCACACATGGTTCACAAGTTGGGACAGGGTGACAGATGGTTCATGTCGGGCAGTGTAGGGTCGGGGGAAGTTGGGACTTGTAACACACTTTATTGTTGTAGTTTAGATCTAAACATTGTATTGCATTTTTATATGTACAGAGGCAATAAAGGTCTGATTGATCACGACTTCCATTACATGCTATCGTGACTACAGCACAGAGCAAGTTAAGTCTTCTTTCCTGCTTTCCTGGAATGTAAATGGCCTCAACAATAAAATAAAAAGGGGAGCTGTGTTTCAGTCTCTCAAGTGCCACGCCTCACAAGTGGTCTTTTGCAAATTATCCTTATAATGCATGGCAAGGGTACTTTTTCCCATATATTATAGAATTTACAAGAGCAATGAAACAATACCCATTAACATCATATGTCATATGAAAATAAATAAGTGAACTCCCTCAATGAAGATTCTTGAGAAGGTACACAAAGGGTAACAGAAACTCTGCACACGCGAGAGCAGTGCTTAATTTGAGCTGGTGGTTGCAGGTGGGGCCCGCCGGGACTCATTTTTGGGGACCAGCACCTATTTTTCCTCATCAAATTCTGACCTAGAGAAAGAGAGAGAAAACATACTAGGGGGGGAAGAGGGAGAGAAAGACTTAAAAATCGTGACAAACACGTAACACAGGAACCTTAAAGAGTGAGATAAAAAGACAGAGAGTGTCTAGTGGTGGATGAAAAAAGCATGAGGTGGAATCAAAAGTACGCAGCCTTGATAGCACAGGCCATGAGCTTCTGATCAAAAATTATGGCCTAGCACTTATTTTGTTACAAATTAAGCAATGAGGGAGAAGTTTAAGTAATCATATCCGGACTTGAAGGGGGTGAGGTAGAGGGAGGGGCAGGATAAGCAGTAAGGGTGGATAGACAAAAGATGGAAGAGGTTACTGACAATAAATAGGTTGGCTGATTACTACCAATTTAGATGTAAATAATCTTTCATTTAACTGGGTTGTAGTTCAGTTGCCAGTATCCAGAAAGGTCAAGAGGGAAAATCATGAAGCATTAATGCTATTAAACAATAGAGATCTATAACCAATAGAGATAAAAGAAATACAACCCACCAGTTATCAACAATATGTCTGGGCCTGCTCTAAGTGCTGTCCTAAATCCAATTGGAATATGGGTATCTGATTTTGCATTCTGCATATAATTCCCATATGAGAAGCCATTTAATTGTCTAGAACAACCATTCCTCATTAAAAGGTACATGCTGGGCTCTCCAATGTATTAGTATGCACAGTTTACCCACTGCAAGGGAACTTGTGATCCATCTGCGTCTGTGCGAAGTCATCCCTGGCACACGGGTCTAATTGGGCACTGATGTAGCAGTGGGCTGAAATACATGACCACCGGAGTCTGACTCTGACATATATGACTAAATCAAGGACCAATAAGAGTCCTGTCATGAGCATTACCATAGGGCATGCATTACCTGCTTCTACAAGCAGCAAGCTAGAATTTAGGCCCAAGTGAAATTTCCATTACGCTGGCATAATCCTGCATAATTTTGGAAATTTAACATTACGCTTTTTATGTGAAATGCCCTAAATTACACCATTATGTCATGTCATTCAATTATGGGCTGTTCATGGCAAAAATTTACCACAAGTATATGGGAAACAAAGCAAACGACCAGTATACGAGTGGCTGCTGCTTGCGGCACTTTTTTAGTGTGAAATGCATCCTCACATCCAAAATGGATGCAAGGGTGCATTTCAGGCTAAAATATAGCATCAAATGCCGGTTTTGCCTTTCAAATATTATTGCATATTTTTTTTAAAATGCTATATAATTATGCAAACGCAAATTGCACAAATTTCACATACCCCCACTAAAATTATATGGACCCAGGGTGTCATTTATTTCAGAACACTCATGAGTTCACTGACATTCTGACCTCCGTCAGGTGCCCAATACTTAATCAATTAAATATTGCTCTTACAAGTCATGCAGGTCTGAAATCACAGTCTAAATGCCCATCTCTAATTTCCTTATCACAAGTCACTTGTGATGTCTCTATTCACCTGTAATAAAGAAATAATGTAGGTGCTCAAATGTAATTACTTATTGGATTTAAGTTCTAACATCATAGTGTGTGCTGTCAGAGCCAGCAGCTAAGGAGAAAGGCAGGGCATGGAGCATAATTAAAACTGCAGTTTAAACAGCAAAAACGAAAACTGGCTTTTCCTTCTTCTGGTCTGCTTTTCTAGATGAACAGTGATTAGCAGAAAAGAGGATATTAATAGCAATGTGTCTATTTTTTGTATGCTTTTGACAATTATAGGAAAGATAGAATCTTTCTGCATGTTTCTTCGAATACTGAGCTGCAGTGTTTTTTTTTAACTTGACATTTTGAACTGATTCTAATATGTTTTTGCAACAAATATTTAATTATTTTTTGGTTTGTTTAACTTTGAACTACAGATTTTACTTTTAATCTTCATGTCTGCAAACATCTTTCTCTTTCATATGAAGGAGCAAGACACCAAGGATTTAAGGTGTTTGTTGGAAGGATGGTGGCATGCAATAAAGTATAAGGTATAAAATGCCAATTTACATTCATTATAAGGATATTTCAAGTCACCTCAGAGTTCTGACAGCTTAAACAGGAAATCAGCCTTCAGCCTTGCTCCTCTATATGGTCACAGAACTCCTCTGTGACTTGCAATATCCATATAATCTACGGAAGGGGTACTTTATCCTATATATGCACAACTACTTTTATTATGTGTTATGTAACAGAACTTTAAATTGGTTTGTTGAGCATGTGCATTGTGTGTTATCAACTTCTATGCATTTTGAGGTATTTATAACCTCGTCTTAAGGGAAATACCTATATTAATTATGTTCATTCAGCCTTCTTCACAGTTCTTTCTATCAAGGTGTGTTTAAAAGAAATGTGTTGTCTTAAACTGAAAAGGTTGGATCTACAGTGGTATTTGCGTCTCACATCTCTCAATGTTCTTATGTCAGTTTCACTTTTCCAATAACAACTACCCAAGGGTAAGCTCATAAAATGTTTAATTTCAGAGAAATTACATGTTACACGTAGGAATTACCTGCTTCCAATTGTTTGTGCCTGGTTTCATCTGGCGCTAGCATTTCACGATAAGCCTGGTGACCCTACTTTGGTAGATTTAGCTTGACGAGGAATCTCAGAGGTGTTTTCATTGTTCTGCCCTATTATGCCTCCTTTTCATAAATTATAGATGGTTTGGAAGTCAGTTACATAAAGCAATTTTGGTGCTGCACATACATCAACTTTCAAAGTTGCAGCACAAATATATAGTTAGTGTGGGCCTCTGTTCAATGTTTTAAAAAAACAGACTGTTGGACTTGGCCCTTTTTGGCAGGTTCACCCCTAAACTTTTTGCCTTGTATGTAAGTAATTTTAAGTCTCTGGGCACTTTAGCACTGTGGTCCAGTGTAAAGTGCGTGCGCGCTGTGTGCGTGTGTGGTAAGACTGGCCTGCCCTCCCATAGGAATGCATGGGGGATAAGTGTGTCCATGGTAATTCCTGGTATGAGAGGAGCAGTGTGGTCAAGTCTGGTATGTATGAATTTGTGAGAATAAATGCTGCGCAATGGTGTGCGCAGATTTATTGTGACTGGTGTAGAAATGCCACTTTTAGAAGTTGGCATTTATGTGTGCTCTGTGTCTGCCGGCCTGATGTGAATTGCATGACTGGCTTGTGAGTGACAGGGGCTGGGAGGTGTGTGTGGCTCCAGGAGGGGCAGGGTGAGTCAGCGCAGGGCTGAATGGAGAGATCTCCATATAGATGGGGGGGAGGAGTTGCACCTGGGACCTGAATAGGGCTGTGCCTTCCCTCCACAATGCTGGCTCCACCTCATGTGGTGCGTCTGATGTCCCTAGCCTACACTCTGAAAGGAGAGAGGAGCTGAGCAAAACAAAGTGCTCCAAAGCTCCCCTAGACCAGTCCTAACTGGTATCCCCAAGACCTGTGCTGTGACACAAAGGGATTTTGGTAGTATAAATATAGGGGCTGTGACCCCATGAAAAGGTTCAGTTCTGGTGCTGGTCCTGATCCTGCTGGGGCGTGCTGCTGCTGGGGCCCAGGAGGAACTGTCATGAGGGCTTGCCTCCCTGGGCCCAGCTATGCCCCAGGGACCTTTTGCTTCTTTTCTTCATCTCCCAAGACTTTGGCTGCCTCCTGCGCTCTGTGAGCGCTGAGCTCTAATTCTTTAATTGACTCAAGCAGGAGGAGAGCGTGGGCTTCGCAGCGCGGCGCTGCAGCCCTTAGCGAGGGAATCCCGGTGTGAGGGATTCCCCCGTGATGCCTGAATTGCGGGTGCCCACCCCGCTTATGCTGCATTTTTCGCGGGTGCCTACCCCGCATTTTGCCGCTTTATGATTATTTTTCTATGCAGGTGCCCACCCTGCGTTGTCTGCCTTAGCGGGAGCCCACCCCGCTTTCTACTTTTGAAATTCACTGCCGCAGCCCGAGCGACCCGGAAGTCAGGCACGCCCGCCTGACTATGGGCGGAGCCTGCAGCGGATGTCCGGAAGTGAGGGGAAGCTCGGCTGCGGGTGGAAAGGAGGACGGGAGCCTACCCCGCCTCCACGAGCACCGATGCAAAATCCCGAGTCCCAGGAGGGGGCCCAGGTGAAGCGAGGACAGACCGGAGCAGGATTCCAGGCGGGGCTCCCGTGATGAAGACGGAGCCCCGCGTGCGGTGAAGAGAGAAGGTGAGAGGAGTCCCCCGAGGAGTGGGGGCTCCCCTGTTGCCTGCCGCCTGGACCGGAGGTGCCCGATCCAAGCCCCGGTGAGTAGGGGCTTCGTCCGTGTTGTGGTGCCTTTTGAGGCAGTGTCGGTGTCCATTTCTTGAGCGGCCCGCATGATAGAGGGCCGCTCCAACGAAGGGGGCAATTCTTTCCAGGAGTCCCTGTTGGGGGGGGGGCGCGTCGGGGCATATTGTCGATGCCCGCCCTCCGTGGCCACATTGTTGTTGGGGCCCCCGTGGGGGCCTAGAGGGCCCAGGGGGGCCTGTGTTCCTTCCAGTTTGGGCATTTTTACAGCTGCCCCGCCTGCAAGGGGGCAGCTGCTATGATGGGGCAGATCGAGGCGCATTGTCGGCGCCTGGGCGGACCCGCCAGAGAGCGGGCCGCCCCCAACGATGGTGGCAGGTGTTCAATGCCACGTGGGGGTCCAGAGGGCACAGAGGTGCCGGGCCCCCTTTATGCAAAGTGCCACAGCCGCGCCGCACCAGCGTGGGCAGCTGCAACGAGAGGGGCATGAGCATGAGATGTCCCTGAGAGGGACCAGAGGCACAGTGAGTGCCAGTGAGTTTCCCAGCTGCCCAGCAATTAGTGGGCAGCTGCCACGTTTAGTTTTGCGCAGTGGCGCACTGTGGATTCAGCTGCTAGGCAGCAGCCCTGACATTCTGGACACGAGGCATTTGAGCCCCTTTTGAGATGGCCAGTTGGCCAGGGGGACTGGTGGGTTTATAGGGCGCCAGGCCCTAAATGTGATTTATGCCTCTAATATGGTTCTTACTGTGAGGTCATGTGCTCATGTGATCAGGTGGTGTTAGGAAATGTGATGCATGTAGTATGGTTCACGCACCCTGATTTATGCCTCTAGATGTGGCTTTATGCTAATGAGATTATTGCATCCTGCGTGTATGCTGGTGAGGACTAATGCGTAATATGTTTATGCTGGTGAGGTTATGGTCTAATGCGTTTAGGCTTATGAGGTTGGCGCAGAATGTATTTCGCGCCTAATGTGATACTGTGCATAATGTGGTTTATGTTACAGGATGATGCTGAGTACAGTGGTTACCAGTGATTACTGGTTGTACGTTTATATGTCTTACTTTTACTAAATTCGCTTTGTGCTGGTTCTGACAGTGGTCCAGTTGGCCCTGTCAGGTGTAAATAATCCCTTGTAAATATGACCCCGTGCCAGGTGGCACGATGTATATTATGTGAGTACTATTCTAATGTGTTTTATGATAATACAAAGGCTATTTATGATATAACCTTGTGTGGAGTTCTTTTTGTAGTGTGCCTGGTATGTTGTTGCTGTGTGCGTGCGCAAACGCTTTACACATTGCCTCCGGGATAAGCCTGACTGCTCGTGCCAAGCTACCAAAGGGGTGAGCAGGGGTTATCTTTGGCGTGTAACTCCCTCGCCCTGACTAGAGTGGTGGTCTCTGCCTGGCTTTGGCGCAAGCCTTAGCCAACCAGAGATCCCATTTCTAACACAGACTTACACTGATTATGAGAAATTGGGTTATTGATTGGGGGTGGTGGGTTAACCCTTCTCAAGCATCAGCACAATTCTTGTCATGGTGAACCACAAAAAGTAACAAAATGGACTCGTGCTTATCCCTCTGATAGACTGGCACAAAAGCAGTCAGGCTTAACTTAGAGGCAATGTGTAAAGTATTTATGCTGCACTCAAAAACTAATGTAGTGAAAACATGACACAAGAAAAATCCCACACCAATCTAGAAAAATATAGTTAATTTTAGTAAATACATTTATATCAGAATGACAAAAATCCAATCAGTAGAAACGGGGATATGCAAGTTTAAAGTCTTAGGTAAAAGCAGCACCAAAAAGCGCACAGCTACAAATGGTGTTATCTGGGTGTGCCGGACCGGGACAAAGCCACAATCTCAAGGTGACTGCGCTGAATCGTGGGCCGAGTACAAGACCGAGTTCAGCTGGCTATTCAATGTACCTGGTTGTACTTGGACTGAGATGCGAGATCCTGCATTGCACTGTGTCGAGTTACATCACTTCCTATCGTGCCACTGATCAGGAGCTGCAAGGTACTGCGATGGGAGGTCATTTGCGAGATGCATCGCGTTGAGTTGAGTTGGTTCGGAGGAGGTCGCCGATCGAAAGCTGTGAAGTGCTGCTATGCGATATCCTGCGCAGAGATAGGTCTCACTACGTCGGTTACAATGAAACGATTGATCACGAGCCTGTGAGATGCTGGGATGCAAGATCCTGCATTGCGCAGCATCGGTTCTGAGGGAACTCATAGTTGGGCTAGGAGGAGCACACTCTGATGCCAGCCTAGGGTCTAGGACCTGGGGGAACATTTTGGGGATCAGGGCTCACTCCAGCAGAAGCCAGAAGCAGGGCACAGGCACACTCTGGGAGGTATACACAAAGGCCACTGTCAACTACACATAGTCAAGTGGCCCAGGATACAGGCTGCAGGCACCAAAGGGTTAGGACAAAAAGATGCCTACTTTCTAAAAGTAAAACACACAAGATGATGGACGGAATGCTGCACATTGGCTAACATTCACCCCCAGTCACAGATCTGGGTTTAATCCATCGTTATTTTGCTTCACCACGCCACCCCAGTTCAGACATAGCCATATGCAAATCAGTCTTGACCCTGTGCCTCATGGGAACAGTCCAGACCGAACTGCCAAGCCATGTCTTCCCTGGACCGGAATCAAGCATCCTAGGACCGGTTTCAGGCTATCAGCCAGGATAGCTTGACTCCAGTGGCGTAGTGAGCACAGGACCCACGTCTGGGCATACCCTTCCCACTTAGGGCGAAATGCAAAACACACAAGATGATGGACGGAATGCTGCACATTGGCAAACAGTCACCCCCAGTCACAGATCTGGGTTTAATCCATCGTTATTTTGCTTCAGCACGCCACCCCAGTTCAGACATAGCCATATGCAAATCAGTCTTGACCCTGTGCCTCATGGGAACAGTACAGACCGAACTGCCAAGCCATGTCTTCCCTGGACCGGAATCAAGCATCCTAGGACCGGTTTCAGTCTATCAGCCTTCATCAGCCAAGATAGCTTGACTCCAGTGGCGTAGTGAGCACGGGACCCACGTCTGGGCATACCCTTCCCACTTAGGGCGAAATGCAAAACACACAAGATGATGGACGGAATGCTGCACATTGGCAAACATTCACCCCCAGTCACAGATCTGGGTTTAATCCATCGTTATTTTGCTTCACCACGCCACCCCAGTTCAGACATAGCCATATGCAAATCAGTCTTGACCCTGTGCCTCATGGGAACAGTCCAGACCGAACTGCCAAGCCATGTCTTCCCTGGACCGGAATCAAGCATCCTAGGACCGGTTTCAGGCTATCAGCCTTCATCAGCCAGGATAGCTTGACTCCAGTGGCGTAGTGAGCACGGGACCCACGTCTGGGCATACCCTTCCCACTTAGGGCGAAATGCAAAACACACAAGATGATGGACGGAATGCTGCACATTGGCAAACATTCACCCCCAGTCACAGATCTGGGTTTAATCCATCGTTATTTTGCTTCACCACGCCACCCCAGTTCAGACATAGCCATATGCAAATCAGTCTTGACCCTGTGCCTCATGGGAACAGTCCAGACCGAACTGCCAAGCCATGTCTTCCCTGGACCGGAATCAAGCATCCTAGGACCGGTTTCAGGCTATCAGCCTTCATCAGCCAGGATAGCTTGACTCCAGTGGCGTAATGAGCATGGGACCCACGTCTGGACATACCCTTCCCACTTAGGGCGAAATGCAAAACACACAAGATGATGGACGGAATGCTGCACATTGGCAAACATTCACCCCCAGTCACAGATCTGGGTTTAATCCATCGTTAATTTGCTTCACCACGCCACCCCAGTTCAGACATAGCCATATGCAAATCAGTCTTGACCCTGTGCCTCATGGGAACAGTCCAGACCGAACTGCCAAGCCATGTCTTCCCTGGACCGGAATCAAGCATCCTAGGACCGGTTTCAGGCTATCAGCCTTCATCAGCCAGGATAGCTTGACTCCAGTGGCGTAGTGAGCACGGGACCCACGTCTGGGCATACCCTTCCCACTTAGGGCGAAATGCAAAACACACAAGATGATGGACGGAATGCTGCACATTGGCAAACATTCACTCCCAGTCACAGATCTGGGTTTAATCCATCATTATTTTGCTTCACCACGCCACCCCAGTTCAGACATAGCCATATGCAAATCAGTCTTGACCCTGTGCCTCATGGGAACAGTCCAGACCGAACTGCCAAGCCATGTCTTCCCTGGACCGGAATCAAGCATCCTAGGACCGGTTTCAGGCTATCAGCCTTCATCAGCCAGGATAGCTTGACTCCAGTGGCGTAGTGAGCACGGGACCCACGTCTGGGCATACCCTTCCCACTTAGGGCGAAATGCAAAACACACAAGATGATGGACGGAATGCTGCACATTGGCAAACATTCACCCCCAGTCACAGATCTGGGTTTAATCCATCGTTATTTTGCTTCACCACGCCACCCCAGTTCAGACATAGCCATATGCAAATCAGTCTTGACCCTGTGCCTCATGGGAACAGTCCAGACCGAACTGCCAAGCCATGTCTTCCCTGGACCGGAATCAAGCATCCTAGGACCGGTTTCAGGCTATCAGCCTTCATCAGCCAGGATAGCTTGACTCCAGTGGCGTAGTGAGCACGGGACCCACGTCTGGGCATACCCTTCCCACTTAGGGCGAAATGCAAAACACACAAGATGATGGACGGAATGCTGCACATTGGCAAACATTCACCCCCAGTCACAGATCTGGGTTTAATCCATCGTTATTTTGCTTCACCACGCCACCCCAGTTCAGACATAGCCATATGCAAATCAGTCTTGACCCTGTGCCTCATGGGAACAGTCCAGACCGAACTGCCAAGCCATGTCTTCCCTGGACCGGAATCAAGCATCCTAGGACCGGTTTCAGGCTATCAGCCTTCATCAGCCAGGATAGCTTGACTCCAGTGGCGTAGTGAGCACGGGACCCACGTCTGGGCATACCCTTCCCACTTAGGGCGAAATGCAAAACACACAAGATGATGGACGGAATGCTGCACATTGGCAAACATTCACCCCCAGTCACAGATCTGGGTTTAATCCATCGTTATTTTGCTTCACCACGCCACCCCAGTTCAGACATAGCCATATGCAAATCAGTCTTGACCCTGTGCCTCATGGGAACAGTCCAGACCGAACTGCCAAGCCATGTCTTCCCTGGACCGGAATCAAGCATCCTAGGACCGGTTTCAGGCTATCAGCCTTCATCAGCCAGGATAGCTTGACTCCAGTGGCGTAGTGTGCACGGGACCCACGTCTGGGCATACCCTTCCCACTTAGGGCGAAATGCAAAACACACAAGATGATGGACGGAATGCTGCACATTGGCAAACATTCACCCCCAGTCACAGATCTGGGTTTAATCCATCGTTATTTTGCTTCACCACGCCACCCCAGTTCAGACATAGCCATATGCAAATCAGATCTTGACCCTGTGCCTCATGGGAACAGTCCAGACCGAACTGCCAAGCCATGTCTTCCCTGGACCGGAATCAAGCATCCTAGGACCGGTTTCAGGCTATCAGCCTTCATCAGCCAGGATAGCTTGACTCCAGTGGCGTAGTGAGCACGGGACCCACGTCTGGGCATACCCTTCCCACTTTGGGCGAAATGCAAAACACACAAGATGATGGACGGAATGCTGCACATTGGCAAACATTCACCCCCAGTCACAGATCTGGGTTTAATCCATCGTTATTTTGCTTCACCACGCCACCCCAGTTCAGACATAGCCATATGCAAATCAGTCTTGACCCTGTGCCTCATGGGAACAGTCCAGACCGAACTGCCAAGCCATGTCTTCCCTGGACCGGAATCAAGCATCCTAGGACCGGTTTCAGGCTATCAGCCTTCATCAGCCAGGATAGCTTGACTCCAGTGGCGTAGTGAGCACGGGACCCACGTCTGGGCATACCCTTCCCACTTAGGGCGAAATGCAAAACACACAAGATGATGGACGGAATGCTGCACATTGGCAAACATTCACCCCCAGTCACAGATCTGGGTTTAATCCATCGTTATTTTGCTTCACCACGCCACCCCAGTTCAGACATAGCCATATGCAAATCAGTCTTGACCCTGTGCCTCATGGGAACAGTTCAGACCGAACTGCCAAGCCATGTCTTCCCTGGACCGGAATCAAGCATCCTAGGACCGGTTTCAGGCTATCAGCCTTCATCAGCCAGGATAGCTTGACTCCAGTGGCGTAGTGAGCACGGGACCCACGTCTGGGCATACCCTTCCCAATTAGGGCGAAATGCAAAACACACAAGATGATGGACGGAATGCTGCACATTGGCAAACATTCACCCCCAGTAACAGATCTGGGTTTAATCCATCGTTATTTTGCTTCACCACGCCACCCCAGTTCAGACATAGTAATATGCAAATCAGTCTTGACCCTGTGCCTCATGGGAACAGTCCAGACCGAACTGCCAAGCCATGTATTCCCTGGACCGGAATCAAGCATCCTAGGACCGGTTTCAGGCTATCAGCCTTCATCAGCCAGGATAGCTTGACTCCAGTGGCGTAGTGAGCACGGGACCCACGTCTGGGCATACCCTTCCCACTTAGGGCGAAATGCAAAACACACAAGATGATGGACGGAATGCTGCACATTGGCAAACATTCACCCCCAGTCACAGATCTGGGTTTAATCCATCGTTATTTTGCTTCACCACGCCACCCCAGTTCAGACATAGCCATATGCAAATCAGTCTTGACCCTGTGCCTCATGGGAACAGTCCAGACCGAACTCCAAGCCATGTCTTCCCTGGACCGGAATCAAGCATCCTAGGACCGGTTTCAGGCTATCAGCCTTCATCAGCCAGGATAGCTTGACTCCAGTGGCGTAGTGAGCACGGGACCCACGTCTGGGCATACCCTTCCCACTTAGGGCGAAATGCAAAACACACAAGATGATGGACGGAATGCTGCACATTGGCAAACATTCACCCCCAGTCACAGATCTGGGTTTAATCCATCGTTATTTTGCTTCACCACGCCACCCCAGTTCAGACATAGCCATATGCAAATCAGTCTTGACCCTGTGCCTCATGGGAACAGTCCAGACCGAACTGCCAAGCCATGTATTCCCTGGACCGGAATCAAGCATCCTAGGACCGGTTTCAGGCTATCAGCCTTCATCAGCCAGGATAGCTTGACTCCAGTGGCGTAGTGAGCACGGGACCCACGTCTGGGCATACCCTTCCCACTTAGGGCGAAATGCAAAACACACAAGATGATGGACGGAATGCTGCACATTGGCAAACATTCACCCCCAGTCACAGATCTGGGTTTAATCCATCGTTATTTTGCTTCACCACGCCACCCCAGTTCAGACATAGCCATATGCAAATCAGTCTTGACCCTGTGCCTCATGGGAACAGTCCAGACCGAACTGCCAAGCCATGTCTTCCCTGGACCGGAATCAAGCATCCTAGGACCGGTTTCAGGCTATCAGCCTTCATCAGCCAGGATAGCTTGACTCCAGTGGCGTAGTGAGCACGGGACCCACGTCTGGGCATACCCTTCCCACTTAGGGCGAACTGCAAAACACACAAGATGAAGGACGGAATGCTGCACATTGGCAAACATTCACCCCCAGTCACAGATCTGGGTTTAATCCATCGTTATTTTGCTTCACCACGCCACCCCAGTTCAGACATAGCCATATGCAAATCAGTCTTGACCCTGTGCCTCATGGGAACAGTCCAGACCGAACTGCCAAGCCATGTCTTCCCTGGACCGGAATCAAGCATCCTAGGACCGGTTTCAGGCTATCAGCCTTCATCAGCCAGGATAGCTTGACTCCAGTGGCGTAGTGAGCACGGGACCCACGTCTGGGCATACCCTTCCCACTTAGGGCGAAATGCAAAACACACAAGATGATGGACGGAATGCTGCACATTGGCAAACATTCACCCCCAGTCACAGATCTGGGTTTAATCCATCGTTATTTTGCTTCACCACGCCACCCCAGTTCAGACATAGCCATATGCAAATCAGTCTTGACCCTGTGCCTCATGGGAACAGTCCAGACCGAACTGCCAAGCCATGTCTTCCCTGGACCGGAATCAAGCATCCTAGGACCGGTTTCAGGCTATCAGCCTTCATCAGCCAGGATAGCTTGACTCCAGTGGCGTAGTGAGCACGGGACCCACGTCTGGGCATACCCTTCCCACTTAGGGCGAAATGCAAAACACACAAGATGATCGACGGAATGCTGCACATTGGCAAACATTCACCCCCAGTCACAGATCTGGGTTTAATCCATCGTTATTTTGCTTCACCACGCCACCCCAGTTCAGACATAGCCATATGCAAATCAGTCTTGACCCTGTGCCTCATGGGAACAGTCCAGACCGAACTGCCAAGCCATGTATTCCCTGGACCGGAATCAAGCATCCTAGGACCGGTTTCAGGCTATCAGCCTTCATCAGCCAGGATAGCTTGACTCCAGTGGGGTAGTGAGCACGGGACCCACGTCTGGGCATACCCTTCCCACTTAGGGCGAAATGCAAAACACACAAGATGATGGACGGAATGCTGCACATTGGCAAACATTCACCCCCAGTCACAGATCTGGGTTTAATCCATCGTTATTTTGCTTCACCACGCCACCCCAGTTCAGACATAGCCATATGCAAATCAGTCTTGACCCTGTGCCTCATGGGAACAGTCCAGACCGAACTCCAAGCCATGTCTTCCCTGGACCGGAATCAAGCATCCTAGGACCGGTTTCAGGCTATCAGCCTTCATCAGCCAGGATAGCTTGACTCCAGTGGCGTAGTGAGCACGGGACCCACGTCTGGGCATACCCTTCCCACTTAGGGCGAAATGCAAAACACACAAGATGATGGACGGAATGCTGCACATTGGCAAACATTCACCCCCAGTCACAGATCTGGGTTTAATCCATCGTTATTTTGCTTCACCACGCCACCCCAGTTCAGACATAGCCATATGCAAATCAGTCTTGACCCTGTGCCTCATGGGAACAGTCCAGACCGAACTGCCAAGCCATGTCTTCCCTGGACCGGAATCAAGCATCCTAGGACCGGTTTCAGGATATCAGCCTTCATCAGCCAGGATAGCTTGACTCCAGTGGCGTAGTGAGCCCGGGACCCACGTCTGGGCATGCCCTTCCCACTTAGGGCGAAATGCAAAACACACAAGATGATGGACGGAATGCTGCACATTGGCAAACATTCACCCCCAGTCACAGATCTGGGTTTAATCCATCGTTATTTTGCTTCACCACTCCACCCCAGTTCAGACATAGCCATATGCAAATCAGTCTTGACCCTATGCCTCATGGGAACAGTCCAGACCGAACTGCCAAGCCATGTCTTCCCTGGACCGGAATCAAGCATCCTAGGACCGGTTTCAGGCTATCAGCCTTCATCAGCCAGGATAGCTTGACTCCAGTGGCGTAGTGAGCACGGGACCCACGTCTGGGCATACCCTTCCCACTTAGTGCGAAATGCAAAACACACAAGATGATGGACGGAATGCTGCACATTGGCAAACATTCACCCCCAGTCACAGATCTGGGTTTAATCCATCGTTATTTTGCTTCACCACGCCACCCCAGTTCAGACATAGCCATATGCAAATCAGTCTTGACCCTGTGCCTCATGGGAACAGTCCAGACCGAACTGCCAAGCCATGTATTCCCTGGACCGGAATCAAGCATCCTAGGACCGGTTTCAGGCTATCAGCCTTCATCAGCCAGGATAGCTTGACTCCAGTGGCGTAGTGAGCACGGGACCCACGTCTGGGCATACCCTTCCCACTTAGGGCGAAATGCAAAACACACAAGATGATGGACGGAATGCTGCACATTGGCAAACATTCACCCCCAGTCACAGATCTGGGTTTAATCCATCGTTATTTTGCTTCACCACGCCACCCCAGTTCAGACATAGCCATATGCAAATCAGTCTTGACCCTGTGCCTCATGGGAACAGTCCAGACCGAACTGCCAAGCCATGTCTTCCCTGGACCGGAATCAAGCATCCTAGGACCGGTTTCAGGCTATCAGCCTTCATCAGCCAGGATAGCTTGACTCCAGTGGCGTAGTGAGCACGGGACCCACGTCTGGGCATACCCTTCCCACTTAGGGCGAACTGCAAAACACACAAGATGAAGGACGGAATGCTGCACATTGGCAAACATTCACCCCCAGTCACAGATCTGGGTTTAATCCATCGTTATTTTGCTTCACCACGCCACCCCAGTTCAGACATAGCCATATGCAAATCAGTCTTGACCCTGTGCCTCATGGGAACAGTCCAGACCGAACTGCCAAGCCATGTCTTCCCTGGACCGGAATCAAGCATCCTAGGACCGGTTTCAGGCTATCAGCCTTCATCAGCCAGGATAGCTTGACTCCAGTGGCGTAGTGAGCACGGGACCCACGTCTGGGCATACCCTTCCCACTTAGGGCGAAATGCAAAACACACAAGATGATGGACGGAATGCTGCACATTGGCAAACATTCACCCCCAGTCACAGATCTGGGTTTAATCCATCGTTATTTTGCTTCACCACGCCACCCCAGTTCAGACATAGCCATATGCAAATCAGTCTTGACCCTGTGCCTCATGGGAACAGTCCAGACCGAACTGCCAAGCCATGTCTTCCCTGGACCGGAATCAAGCATCCTAGGACCGGTTTCAGGCTATCAGCCTTCATCAGCCAGGATAGCTTGACTCCAGTGGCGTAGTGAGCACGGGACCCACGTCTGGGCATACCCTTCCCACTTAGGGCGAAATGCAAAACACACAAGATGATGGACGGAATGCTGCACATTGGCAAACATTCACCCCCAGTCACAGATCTGGGTTTAATCCATCGTTATTTTGCTTCACCATGCCACCCCAGTTCAGACATAGCCATATGCAAATCAGTCTTGACCCTGTGCCTCATGGGAACAGTCCAGACCGAACTGCCAAGCCATGTCTTCCCTGGACTGGAATCAAGCATCCTAGGACCGGTTTCAGGCTATCAGCCTTCATCAGCCAGGATAGCTTGACTCCAGTGGCGTAGTGAGCACGGGACCCACGTCTGGGCATACCCTTCCCACTTAGGGCGAAATGCAAAACACACAAGATGATGGACGGAATGCTGCACATTGGCAAACATTCACCCCCAGTCACAGATCTGGGTTTAATCCATCGTTATTTTGCTTCACCACGCCACCCCAGTTCAGACATAGCCATATGCAAATCAGTCTTGACCCTGTGCCTCATGGGAACAGTCCAGACCGAACTGCCAAGCCATGTCTTCCCTGGACCGGAATCAAGCATCCTAGGACCGGTTTCAGGCTATCAGTCTTCATCAGCCAGGATAGCTTGACTCCAGTGGCGTAGTGTGCACGGGACCCACGTCTGGGCATACCCTTCCCACTTAGGGCGAAATGCAAAACACACAAGATGATGGACGGAATGCTGCACATTGGCAAACATTCACCCCCAGTCACAGATCTGGGTTTAATCCATCGTTATTTTGCTTCACCACGCCACCCCAGTTCAGACATAGCCATATGCAAATCAGTCTTGACCCTGTGCCTCATGGGAACAGTCCAGACCGAACTGCCAAGCCATGTCTTCCCTGGACCGGAATCAAGCATCCTAGGACCGGTTTCAGGCTATCAGCCTTCATCAGCCAGGATAGCTTGACTCCAGTGGCGTAGTGAGCACGGGACCCACGTCTGGGCATACCCTTCCCACTTAGGGCGAAATGCAAAACACACAAGATGATGGACGGAATGCTGCACATTGGCAAACATTCACCCCCAGTCACAGATCTGGGTTTAATCCATCGTTATTTTGCTTCACCACGCCACCCCAGTTCAGACATAGCCATATGCAAATCAGTCTTGACCCTGTGCCTCATGGGAACAGTCCAGACCGAACTGCCAAGCCATGTCTTCCCTGGACCGGAATCAAGCATCCTAGGACCGGTTTCAGGCTATCAGCCTTCATCAGCCAGGATAGCTTGACTCCAGTGGCGTAGTGAGCACGGGACCCACGTCTGGGCATACCCTTCCCACTTAGGGCGAAATGCAAAACACACAAGATGATGGACGGAATGCTGCACATTGGCAAACATTCACCCCCAGTCACAGATCTGGGTTTAATCCATCGTTATTTTGCTTCACCACGCCACCCCAGTTCAGACATAGCCATATGCAAATCAGTCTTGACCCTGTGCCTCATGGGAACAGTCCAGACCGAACTGCCAAGCCATGTCTTCCCTGGACCGGAATCAAGCATCCTAGGACCGGTTTCAGGCTATCAGCCTTCATCAGCCAGGATAGCTTGACTCCAGTGGCGTAGTGAGCACGGGACCCACGTCTGGGCATACCCTTCCCACTTAGGGCGAAATGC
The DNA here is from genome assembly GCA_963921515.1 of Calotriton arnoldi. Classification (NCBI taxonomy): domain Eukaryota; kingdom Metazoa; phylum Chordata; class Amphibia; order Caudata; family Salamandridae; genus Calotriton; species Calotriton arnoldi. Next base: position 2,939 of record CAWUFW010005042.1, on the reverse strand, counting down.
AAAACACACAAGATGATGGACGGAATGCTGCACATTGGCAAACATTCACCCCCAGTCACAGATCTGGGTTTAATCCATCGTTATTTTGCTTCACCATGCCACCCCAGTTCAGACATAGCCATATGCAAATCAGTCTTGACCCTGTGCCTCATGGGAACAGTCCAGACCGAACTGCCAAGCCATGTCTTCCCTGGACTGGAATCAAGCATCCTAGGACCGGTTTCAGGCTATCAGCCTTCATCAGCCAGGATAGCTTGACTCCAGTGGCGTAGTGAGCACGGGACCCACGTCTGGGCATACCCTTCCCACTTAGGGCGAAATGCAAAACACACAAGATGATGGACGGAATGCTGCACATTGGCAAACATTCACCCCCAGTCACAGATCTGGGTTTAATCCATCGTTATTTTGCTTCACCACGCCACCCCAGTTCAGACATAGCCATATGCAAATCAGTCTTGACCCTGTGCCTCATGGGAACAGTCCAGACCGAACTGCCAAGCCATGTCTTCCCTGGACCGGAATCAAGCATCCTAGGACCGGTTTCAGGCTATCAGCCTTCATCAGCCAGGATAGCTTGACTCCAGTGGCGTAGTGTGCACGGGACCCACGCCTGGGCATACCCTTCCCACTTAGGGCGAAATGCAAAACACACAAGATGATGGACGGAATGCTGCACATTGGCAAACATTCACCCCCAGATCTGGGTTTAATCCATCGTTATTTTGCTTCTCCACGCCACCCCAGTTCAGACATAGCCATATGCAAATCAGTCTTGACCCTGTGCCTCATGGGAACAGTCCAGACCGAACTGCCAAGCCATGTCTTCCCTGGACCGGAATCAAGCATCCTAGGACCGGTTTCAGGCTATCAGCCTTCATCAGCCAGGATAGCTTGACTCCAGTGGCGTAGTGAGCACGGGACCCACGTCTGGGCATACCCTTCCCACTTAGGGCGAAATGCAAAACACACAAGATGATGGACGGAATGCTGCACATTGGCAAACATTCACCCCCAGTCACAGATCTGGGTTTAATCCATCGTTATTTTGCTTCACCACGCCACCCCAGTTCAGACATAGCCATATGCAAATCAGTCTTGACCCTGTGCCTCATGGGAACAGTCCAGACCGAACTGCCAAGCCATGTCTTCCCTGGACCGGAATCAAGCATCCTAGGACCGGTTTCAGGCTATCAGCCTTCATCAGCCAGGATAGCTTGACTCCAGTGGCGTAGTGAGCACGGGACCCACGTCTGGGCATACCCTTCCCACTTAGGGTGAAATGCAAAACACACAAGATGATGGACGGAATGCTGCACATTGGCAAACATTCACCCCCAGTCACAGATCTGGGTTTAATCCATCGTTATTTTGCTTCACCACGCCACCCCAGTTCAGACATAGCCATATGCAAATCAGTCTTGACCCTGTGCCTCATGGGAACAGTTCAGACCGAACTGCCAAGCCATGTCTTCCCTGGACCGGAATCAAGCATCCTAGGACCGGTTTCAGGCTATCAGCCTTCATCAGCCAGGATAGCTTGACTCCAGTGGCGTAGTGAGCACGGGACCCACGTCTGGGCATACCCTTCCCAATTAGGGCGAAATGCAAAACACACAAGATGATGGACGGAATGCTGCACATTGGCAAACATTCACCCCCAGTAACAGATCTGGGTTTAATCCATCGTTATTTTGCTTCACCACGCCACCCCAGTTCAGACATAGTAATATGCAAATCAGTCTTGACCCTGTGCCTCATGGGAACAGTCCAGACCGAACTGCCAAGCCATGTATTCCCTGGACCGGAATCAAGCATCCTAGGACCGGTTTCAGGCTATCAGCCTTCATCAGCCAGGATAGCTTGACTCCAGTGGCGTAGTGAGCACGGGACCCACGTCTGGGCATACCCTTCCCACTTAGGGCGAAATGCAAAACACACAAGATGATGGACGGAATGCTGCACATTGGCAAACATTCACCCCCAGTCACAGATCTGGGTTTAATCCATCGTTATTTTGCTTCACCACGCCACCCCAGTTCAGACATAGCCATATGCAAATCAGTCTTGACCCTGTGCCTCATGGGAACAGTCCAGACCGAACTGCCAAGCCATGTCTTCCCTGGACCGGAATCAAGCATCCTAGGATCGGTTTCAGGCTATCAGCCTTCATCAGCCAGGATAGCTTGACTCCAGTGGCGTAGTGAGCACGGGACCCACGTCTGGGCATACCCTTCCCACTTAAGGCGAAATGCAAAACACACAAGATGATGGACGGAATGCTGCACATTGGCAAACATTCACCCCCAGTCACAGATCTGGGTTTAATCCATCGTTATTTTGCTTCACCACGCCACCCCAGTTCAGACATAGCCATATGCAAATCAGTCTTGACCCTGTGCCTCATGGGAACAGTCCAGACCGAACTGCCAAGCCATGTATTCCCTGGACCGGAATCAAGCATCCTAGGACCGGTTTCAGGCTATCAGCCTTCATCAGCCAGGATAGCTTGACTCCAGTGGCGTAGTGAGCACGGGACCCACGTCTGGGCATACCCTTCCCACTTAGGGCGAAATGCAAAACACACAAGATGATGGACGGAATGCTGCACATTGGCAAACATTCACCCCAGTCACAGATCTGGGTTTAATCCATCGTTATTTTGCTTCACCACGCCACCCCAGTTCAGACATAGCCATATGCAAATCAGTCTTGACCCTGTGCCTCATGGGAACAGTCCAGACCGAACTGCCAAGCCATGTCTTCCCTGGACCGGAATCAAGCATCCTAGGACCGGTTTCAGGCTATCAGCCTTCATCAGCCAGGATAGCTTGACTCCAGTGGCGTAGTGAGCACGGGACCCACGTCTGGGCATACCCTTCCCACTTAGGGCGAACTGCAAACACACAAGATAGCACACATGCACCGAACGAAGTACA